>PQWQ01000006.1:2400000-3776902 GCA_002943765.1 Psoroptes ovis
ATACGTAAAATTCTGAAAATTTTTTGAAAAAATTTGATTGAAATCAATAATTATTTTTAATATTCAATCAGCAATAATCGATTCAATCGTACGATAATATTCAATTTTGAGTTGTTGTCTGAGCATGTACTTTTTACTTATATTTATGATGATCTTTGAAAATATGTTTTTCGATAAAATATTTCTATTTTCTTCTGATTGAAATACGCCCATAAAATTCAATTTTTCAGTTTTGAATCTTCAATTTCAAAAAAATTTCATTCATACAAAAATCAATTCTGGGTTTGGTTCTAATATTTCTAATATTTCTAAGGATTCTTTTATCATTTTCTCGATGAATATTTTTTTCAAATTGAAATTTTCAATTTTTTCCAATATGATAAAATTCAAAATTCAAATCCCGTATATTTTTGTTCATTCTAAATTTTGCTAATGACTTTTGCAACATTCACAAAGCTAAAGGTCAAGGTTTATTTTTTATTTTTTCGTTTGGTTTGTTGTTGATTATCGATTGTTTTGATTGATCAGTTATGATCAAAAATTCAACTAAAACCGGCAGCAGCAGCAACGAAACATTCGTAATTATTCAGCTTAAAACAGAGAATAAGTAATCAATGAAATATTTCGGGGTAATTTTAAGGTTAGGCGATAATTTCAATCGAATTCATTTGCACTGAAAAACTTTAGACTTGTTGTTCTTGTTGTTTAATGTCATTTCGGAAAAGGTTCAAACCTGATCACATACTTAGTAATTAGCTTTGTTTATTCAATTCAATTCGTTATTTTTCCCAATTGTCCAGAAATCGCCGCTGCTTCTAATTACATTTTCACTGTGATTTTCGCTTATGTTTTTTTGACAAGTTTATATTTCAATTTTCAACAGTTTTAAGCTTCCAAATAGAAGGCAAAAAAAATCTCTTGGGAACAATAAAAATATTTATTCAACTATTTATTCGGAAAGATATCTCTATTCTCAGTGGTAAATCAAGGCAAAATGATCGTATTTGAATGATTCAAAATGCGTTTGAATCAAAGATTCAAGACAAAAATTCAAATTGACAGCAACTAAAGAGTTAAAGATTCAAGCAAATGAAATAGGAGCAAAAGTATGGAATAATTATTAACACGTGAAAACGTTTTTTTTTCAAAAATATCAGACAAATTATTGATTGATTGATCAATATTTTCAATGTTATGAATGTTTGAATATCAATTTTTAATATTTTTCTTCAGTTTTTCATATTTTGCTTTGCCAGACAGACATTTTCAAATTGAAATATGATTCAATGATGAATGCAAATGTTGAAAAACAATAATAATACTAATCTCCGACAATTATTTATTAATATTTCAATTGAATTGAATTCATATTTGTAGTTTTTTATCCAACGAAGAATGTCTAAAAATAATAATAATAATTCATCACTAAAACATCTCATTCATTCATTGAATTTGTTTTTTTTTTTTGCTTCTTCTAATCGCGGCTACGCATGAACGGCGCAAAATCTGCCAAACTCAATGATTTTTGCATTTTACATTTTACATTTTTTTTCATTTGTTTGGCATTTTTTTTGATGTATTCAAATAATTCATACATATTGAAGAAAAAATGCTCAAACAACATGGATGAATCCAAACATGGCTGCCTTTGCATTGTGTGTTGTGCATGCAGATATAGAGGACAGAATAAGTGATGATTGTGACATGGTACAGCCATTGATTTTTGGTTGTTTTAAGCTGAAATTTTCAAATTTTGAATCAAATTTGAACCAAAATTGAATCAAATTCAATTCAATTTAATTCGACATGATTTGACATTATTCGCGTTTGGTTTAATCAGGCAAACAGGGAAATTTTACAAAAATCTCGCTGAATAATCGAGCAAACAAATCAGCAAAAAAATGTATGCCAAAATTTTTTTGGTTTCATTTTTCCCGAAGTTTATTTTTACACATTTTCATGTGTTTGTTTGTGTTCGCTCTGTTTGCTTTAACTTTGCTTGTTTGATCTTTGTTGTATCGATTTTCCACCAACAGCAGCAGCAACGGACACAACAACAAACATTTCGAAAGATTGCGAAATTCATTCATAGTAAAAATATAAAACAACAACAAATTGAAGATTTGAAAACATGAAAAATGCTACTTTTCAAGCTTCGAAACTGCGCAAGTTCTGTTTTTTGAAAAATGCTTGAAATGAAAAATTTTGTCTTGAAAATATTTTCAAATAAAGGGGCGGAGCTTGATTGTAGGCGGGTTTTCGGCTTCAGCATATATTTTTCTTAATGAATTTTTTCGTTTTTCTTTCATGTCTTTTCCGTACCAATCTATTAATATTATTATTCACCAACTCTGACAGTGATGAATTGTTTTTTCTTTTTTGTAATAAATCATAACATAAATTTGTACTTCTTCCACTCAAAATTTTTTTTCATCATCAACATCATCATTGATTCACAGAAGCAATTTCTTGTCGCTGATATTGCTGCTGCTGCTGTCGTTTGATTGAAAAACAATTTATTTTTTTGCTTGAAAGTCACGTGTAAACTCTGTATTGAAATGCATTTGAAATTGTTGAAAAAATATATATAAATCTAAAATATATCTGCACACATAAATATGTGAAAGGAGGCGGAGTTTATTTCTATGGAAAAATGTTTTTTGCTTTGAACAAATGGTTGAAAATCTATTGAAAATTTATTTTTCGAAACAAAAGAAGAAGAACTGTGATCATATAATGATGATGAAAAATGTAGAAAAAATAGGGAGAGAGAGACAGAGCGCAATATTTGCGAGTATACACGAGAAATATATGCAGAAATATACACAGAAAGAGCAGAGAGAGCGAGATAGATGGAAAACGCAGCAAAAAATGAATGAAACAAACGAATTCTTCAAAACCCAAAATAAAAAACGAACAAATACATCATTGATAATATTGAAATACGAACGACAATAACGAACAAATGCAAACACAAATCAAATCAAAAATCAAAAAAAAAAAAGAATAAAAAAATGAAATATTGAAAATTGAAATTGAAACGACATACACACAAGTGATTAAGTGATGATGAAGAAGCACCAAGAAACACCGAAATGATAATGATGATCATAACGATAATGATAACAATAATTTATAAAAATGATTAATTTCATGAAAAATGATTAATTTTTTTAAATATTCTTCAATCAATTAACTAATTGAAATGATGATGAGAAATGAATGTGTTTTTTATGTGTGTGTGTTTGTTCAAAATTGATTGATTGATTCAAATTAATTAATTTCTTCATTAATTAATTGATGAATGAATTTATAAATTCATTGATTGATTAATTGATTTTCAATCAATTTTTCAAAACTGTCAATTTATTTCCAACAAATGACAAATTTTACCTATCGTTGTCGTAGGTGATGTGTTTGCCATTGCGTTCCGTTTATCATTCGCGTTCAATGTGAATTTTATTATGAAATATTTTTTCATCTGAATATTTCATTATAATAAATTATATAATAACTTCAATGTTGATAATGATGATTATAATGATGAAAATGATAATGATATTTTATGTAACATAATTTACACGATTTCTTCACATTTGTTGTTGTGAATATTATTTCTTCATTTTTTCGATAATTGATCTTCATGGTTTTTTGTTTTTCTTCATGTTTTTAATGATAACAACAATTATAAATGTGTTCAATTGAAAAATTGATTTATAATAAAATCATCATTAACAAAATGCTTCATAATTACACAACAATATTCATGTATTTTAAAACGTTTATTGTCACTTGATCAGTACAATTTCGTCAAATTAATGATAAATCATTCCAAATCAATCAATATATCATTTTGTTGTTTTGATTCAAAAAAAAAAAAAAAAAAAAAAAATTATTTGAATTTTTATGAAAAATTTCAATTCAAGTTTATTTTGAATTGAAAAACATTGATCCTAACTGCAACTGATTTTTTATTGTTCATAATATAATCAATTTATCATAAATTGTGTTCCATAAAACTTGATAATGGTCATGAGTTCCTCGTTTATGATGAATTCTACGCCGGCGGCCTATCCAACGGCCGCCATTGTTGATCATAAATCATTTGTACCATCAATGAGTTTAATGGATCCATTATCATTAGATTATGGTACAGGTTTATCTAGTGCTAATAACAATAATAATAATGGATTAATTAATACCGGTGGAATAAATGGTGGCAGCCATAATGGTGTTGGCAGTAATGGACCTACTGGTAGTGGGGGTAGTATAGCCCAAAATAGCCACTTAAATCATCTGAACTCAAATCATTCACATCATCATGCAGCACATCATTCACATTCTCATCAAAATCCACATAGTTCATATTCGTTATCAGATTATTATGGTAGCCATCATCATACGACACATCAATCAACGGCCACATCAAATGCGATTCAGTCCGCACTTGGTGCGGCTGCAGCTGCGGCTGCTGCTCAATCACAAATGGCACCAATGGGTCTTGGTCAGCATCAACATCTCAGTAGTGGTGCCGGCGGTAGTCCACTAGTTCCGTCGCCACACGGTCACTCAATGAATCATCAAATGAATTCTCATCACTATGGGTATCACTTGAATTACTCGCCAATCGACCAAAGTTCTATGCACGTACCGCCACATCCGCACGCATCTCATCATACTGGTCATCATCCCCATCATACACATCCATCGCATCATCCTAATCAACAAAATCATCATCTGACCTCTCACCATACGACACATCATCCATATGGTGCCCACTCAATGGCATCATTAGGCCAATCAATGGCCAATTCTGTATCATCATTAAGTGTCAATAACAGTAATAATAGTATTTCAAATGTGGGCAATGGACATCAATATTTTTCACCTTGTTCAATGAGTGGAGCTGGTACCGGTACTGTAAATACGAGCGGCGGTGATGTTTCTCCACTTGGACCATTATCAATGTCCTCAGGTCAACATCCATTGACGATACAGAATTCGACAACACCAACGAATAATCCATCGACAACACCAAATAATCAAATATCACCAGCAAGTCATCATCATAATAATCAACAACAACATTCACCATTGGGTGGTGCAAATAGCAATCTCAATTCTTCCGGTGGTCCTGGTAGTTGTGGCGGTGGTGGACATCTGTCATCGCGTGTATCAAGTCCTTCCTTAATGGGTCAACGTTCCCCGCAATCACCTGGCAGTCGCTGTAATCAATCAATGGGATTACTTATCGACCCACCGTCACCAATGATGGATGATTGTGCGTTATCCACAGCATCCGGTTCTGATTCTGGTGCTGGTGGTGACGGCGGCAGCAGTAGTGGTGGCGGACATCCAGTGATATATCCTTGGATGAAAAAAGTTCATGTTACACCTGGCAAAGGAGGTAAGATATCTACAAATTTTATTCAATAGATTCAACGTCAAAATCAAATGAAAATTAATGCATAATCCACCCGTTTTTTCAATAATTTATATTGGAACAAAAAAAACATACATTAGGAATTCCAAATGGTGGCAATAATTTTACTGGTGCAGAACCTAAACGTCAAAGAACAGCATATACTCGTCATCAAATATTAGAATTAGAAAAAGAATTTCATTTTAATCGATATTTAACAAGAAGACGACGTATTGAAATTGCACATTCCTTGTGTCTATCAGAAAGACAAATAAAAATTTGGTTTCAAAATCGTCGTATGAAATGGAAAAAAGATAATAAATTACCAAATACGAAAAATGTCAAGAAGAAAAATCCACAAAATCAACAAAATAATAATAATAATAATAATAATAATCAACAATCAAATAATAACAATACTAATCAACATTTAAACAATTCCATCGGTGGCAATGCAAATAATTCTAACTCAACAACATCAACAGCAACAACAACGACAACATCAATAAATCATCAACAACAACCACATCCAAATCAATCATCTACACCGAATCATATGAATAATAATGTTAATAATAATCTTGATAATCAACAATTACAACAACATCATCATCTAAGTCATCATCATCATCCATCAATGATTGTTGGTCCTGCTGGTGTTGGTGGTGGTATTGGTTTACAACAACCAACATTATCATCAACACCACAGCCACATCAACAAATGATTGGTGGACCAACAATATCATCATCATCTTCATCATCATCATCAGCAACAACATCAACAACAACAGGATTAATATCATTGAATGATATTAAAACTGAATCAACAAATAATAATAATGGTCCACCAGGTTTATATGGTATAACCGAAATATAAATAATAATAATGTTATTTTGAAACAAACCAAACAAACAAACAGTAAAGCATCTTTGATTTGATCAATTTTTTTTGTCTCAAATTTTTTTCTCTTTTTCTCTGTCTCATTATCATATTGATCCATTTGAAACATAATTCACATACACAAATATAAATAATTATTATCATCATCTGAAGAAGAAGAAGAAAAATTAAAGTATAAATCTCAAATTATTTGTATCTCATTCTAAAATGTTTGATTAATTAATTCATCGATAATAAATCGATCAACATTTTACCAAATAAATTTAAAAGGAAAAAATCATTGAATTCTTGATTCCAAAAAATTTATTATCAATCGAAAAGCAAAATCTCAATTCATAATATTAAATAATATATAAATCCCAACATAAAATTCTTCTTATCATCAATGATTATCATTATTATTATTAATTAATTATAATTCTAATTCTAATTTTATCATTATCATTAATGTCATTATTATTATTATTATTATTATCAGTGCAACAATTTATAAATAAATTTTCAAAATAACTATAATATATAATGGTATAAGATTTCAAAATATGCAGATTTGAATTGATTCTATGGTCATTTCAATTGTCAACTTTCTTATATCATAACTATTGACGTGTATGTGTACGTGTGTGTGTGTGTGTGTTATCAATGTGATTTTAATCACAAATCCAAACTCAATTCAAAGATAATAACGATGCGATTTCATTACTCGAGCAAAAAGTTCAATGTTTGTGTTTGGAATTTGTATGAAAAAATTTTTCACAAAACTTGAACAAAATTTAGACCGATAGAAATGATTGCTGATAACCAGTAAAAATATTTAAAATTATTTCGACTAGTTTAACTGATCACATTCCAGTCAATCAAAATTTTTGAATTATGAAAATTTTTTTTTCAGTCATTCATTCAAATTAGATCTGTTTATATTTATATAACTAAATATTTTTGTTCAAACATTTTAAAAAATATTTGCCATTCGAATATCAAAGTCAAAACATGATCGTTGATAATATTACAAGCAAGCATAATAAACATCACAACCATTAATAACATTCCATGATTGACAATATTCCAATTTTCACAAAAAAATTCAAAGGATTACTAGTTTGATATGTGTTTAAATTTCATGAATCACTATCAGATTTTCATGATTTTTGATTGAAAAAAAAATTAATTTGCCAAACCAAGCACTGCATATGAAGAAAGCTTAGGCAAAATTCGTTCTTGTTTGTTCATTGAACATTATGTCTCAATGTAGAAACTTGTTTCATGGGGAAAAATCGTTTTTTCCCCACATGACCATTCACCAATCAATAATTTTATTTTTTACAAATTTAATTTTAGGGGAAATTCTTTTTACAATAAAATCTAAAGATGTATTATTGAAGAGAATGCATTTTCTTTAAAATAAAATAAATCGATTGAATAAAAGTTAAATTTTCGCCGGCAAATTTTTCATCGAAATCATATCTCATCCACTCATTCACTTACAACTCATATTGACAGTAATCATCGAGACATTAAAATTCTTTAAAATTGTAAATCTTGAAATTAAGCAAAAATAAAATTATAAATGAACTTAAACATTATTCAAATCCTTGCTCAAAGAATCTTAATCAAAAGGTCTGCAAGTGCAGCAGAATGTTTAGGCTATTTCGACTTTGCTCACTGTTAAGGTTGATATTGAAGTTTATCGCTGAGATGTCATAGCAAGTCACAGTCGATTCGTTTAAATTATTAATGTATGAGTCATATACTTTGATTGGCATGATTGAGCTATAATTTAAAAGTATATAAAGGCATGTCAATCAATAAGAAATCACGTTGCCATATCATTATTAGAAGACGTCAATATGCTCATCATCATTGTTTTTATTTTTATTGTTTTAATAAATCAATTATATTATTATATGATAATAATTCATATTCAAAAATCCATAATCTGATGAACCGAACCGAACATCCTATACCTCTGCAAAGGTCCAAAGACTTATAGATCTTTGCCCAATAGAAAAAATTCAAATCATAAGGTGTATTCGAATCATATATTGATGATAAAATGGCTAAATTACCACCAGAGAAATAAAAAATATTCAGATCCTAACTTCTTTCATACATAAATCGTTGAACCAAGTCCAAGAAACAATACTTATTTTTGACAAGTATATAAGTATAAGTTATCAACATTATTCAATTGTCAATCTCTGTTATGTTGGTTGATAATCTAAAATCGATCAATCACAATCAATCATAATCATAAAAACACTGAAAAATATTTTCAGTGATTCTCATATAGTTTTGGCATTATTTTTTGAATACAGTTTCAAATCTTAAATACACACAATTTATTTTTGTCATATCATTGACAATTTTTTCCTGTTTAAATCTCTTAATTTCATTCCAGTGATTCCTTCGAGTCATTTGAATTCAGGAAAAAATAATGATTTGAATGTCTTAATATCGATCGAAGCGAAAATACTAAATAAGATCTGCTATTTAGGTCAATCATCATTCAATGGAAATTTCTTTGAATTTCACCTATAACCTATGATGGAAATGTATATATTTCTTTATTTTTTTATTTAAAAATGGATTCAAATTGAAAAAATTTGAATATTTTCTCGATTTTTTGATTTTCAACTGAATTTTCCGACAACTTATGATCAGTAAATTGTAATTGGGTGTTGGCAAGTTGTCTGCGTTTGTGATTATCATATGTTTATGCTCAGTTTTTGTCGATTCAAAGGTGTTTTGATTTGTAAAATTTTTTCTCAAAATTTTCTCATTTTCGATTGTTGATTACAATCAAATTGAAATTATCAAAAAAATCATTAGACAAACAACAAAACAACAACAATTAAAAACTAACCAAACAACATTGAACTATGATTCCATTCTCACAAGAAATGATTTGATTTGAAAATTCGGTTCACCAACCGCGATCGTAACCGAGTAAATAAAATTCAAGGAATAATTATTGCCGGTAAAATTTAAATGTTTGCTGTTTATTTTGGTCAATTTCTTGAAATTATTCTTCAAATCCGAAAACACAAGGAATAAAATGAACAACTCATTCATTTGCCAGCAGCAAATGCATATATTAGCTACAATAAACAGGCGTATAATTAATCATAATCAACGAATTGATATATATTCGAACAAACAAACGAATACAAAAAGAATTCAAAATGTTAATTGAAATGTATGTGTTTATATCAGAGAAATGTTTTTTGTTTTGTTTGATAATGTTTCAATTTCCACTTTTGAAGAGTCCAAAGGGTATTGAAAACTTTGTAAACACGAAATGTATTCTCGTAAAATGATAATTTAAACAACAACAATCATATTATTGTTGTGATCTTTTATATTTAGTTTATCATTTCTAAATTATCTTCGTTGGTGGTGGTGGCGGTTGTAATGGTGGTGGTAATCGTAGTATTTGTGATGATGGAATGAATTTCATCCAATTTTTGTATATTTGTTTATTCGAAAATATTTTTGGCTGAATTCAGTGGAATATATCAGGTAAAAATATTCATAAACAAGGTAAAACATAGGGTAAACAACAAGGTAAACTAAAACAAAACAAAATAACCAAAAACAAACTTTTCTTTCAAATGCCCTCAAAATGATCAAATATCAACATTCATTATCTTAATCATCATTAATGATGATGATGTTTAATGAATGATGAATGAATGATTCGATAATCATCATCAAATTACTGATTAATGAATTTTTTTCTTCGTTTGTTTTTGTATTCATTCATTAATTTATCCATTCGTTTGGTCAAAATATATATCAATGTACCGATGGTGTTTACATATTGTTTACTTCATTGAATTCCTGCTTAATTCATCGCTGAATCAAAGGTGGAAAAGCAGCATAATTCAAACATGAACATCGGCCATAAACAATCGAAAAAAACAAGACAAAACACTGAAACATTGAAAATCTGAAATAACTTAAAATCAAACCTAAATAAAGTCGAAACATTTGATCAAAAACAAACAAAACATCTTCGAACCAATGCGAATAGAAAAACAAAATTTAAATTAAATTAAAATTAAATTTACAAACACATTTTGTACATTGCATTGAAACACTTAGAAACAAAAAATTCAAAATTCAATTTTCAGAATTTCCCCAAACGTATCAAACATTTCCCCATCATTTTTTTATTTTTGTTCCGAAAAACATATTTTGAATCAAATTTATTCGTATTTGTGATTCGCTTATATGTGATTTCGCGTTGTTTCCATCTCTTTCTATTCAACTCACTCTCCAACTCTGTCATCGTGGAAACCATTGAATTTCAATTTCAGCTCAACGAAAAATCATTTTTTTCCACTTTGTTTCATATCATTATCATATCATATCATTTCATATAATAATAATAATAACAAAATATGATGTCGATGATGATAATGCGATTATCATTTTTGTTTTTTTCGCTTTTGTTTTCCCTTCATTTTTTTTCCGATTCACTATTCGGTCAAATACAAATAGAAATATATGTGTGCTAAAAGCTCATCCATATACCATTTTACTGATATATCGTGTCACCATTTATTATTAAATGGTTCCAATTTTTTTCGGGTTTTACAAAAAGTGAAAATTTGAGTCACCAAAGTACAAACACATTCAGTAAAATTCAGACATTTACAATGCTAATGGCATCCATACAAAATTGTACGTATTTTGTCAACGATATTTTCTATCAATTTTTGAAAATTTTCAAATTTTTCATTTTTTTCACTCGACGATTTACCCATTTCAAAGCATAATTCAATATTCTCTTCTCGCTTCTATTCGTTTAGCCACCTGCCCCACTTTTCGATGTATCCGTTTGGATCCATCGTTCTCTCATCCAATTCGCTGATATAGGATTCTGCTGCTTTTTTGATAGAAGGATTTTATTGACATTTTTTTGATCATATAACCCAACCAAAATAGAAAAATAGACAGAAAATTCATTCATCTTTGTTCAAGTTTTTCGTGTGTTTGTGTGTATGTGTGCAAGTGTGTGTCGATAATCGAATCAAATTGGTATATTGTGATATATGGAATCAATGTTCACTATATATAATTCAAATAATGGCAACGATAAAATTTGCGTAAATTTCTTACGATAATTCTGAGGCAAATTTTTAAGAGGAAATTTCGCCTGAAAATTTCCATTTTTGTATGCAAAATATTGTTATTATTCGGTGAATTCCATTTTCTATTCGAGTTTTTGGCCCCCTTTTCTGAATTTGAATTTTTAAAATTTTGAAAATTTTAAATATAAAATCAATGGAAACGCTGTGAACCAAAAATGAAGAAAATGTCTGTATTACAATAGGTCTCAAGCTCCTAGCTTGCTTAAATATTCATAGCACATCATTCTCTCACAGCATCATTCATTGAAATTCAATGAAATTTGCTTATTTTTTTTCGTTTCACGATTAAAACGTTTTTTGATTCATAATTCACCATTCATATTCAATGAATTCACTGAATTCCGGATTCTCATAATTCACTGAATTCTATTGACTAAATTCCTCATTGGAACTATTCTAAAATATTCAATTCGATATTTCAAATGCGAAAACCGTTTTCGGCGTTAACAAACGAATTGCAACGAATGTAAAACATTTTATTATTTAATCAAATATATTTATATGAAATCATCATCAGTGGATGTTTAGTGGTAATGACATCTTAAATTTAATTATATTAAGCATTTTTTTTGTTCGATATCGCTAGCTCGCTCTCTCGATTGTACTAAATGAATATGTATTGAATATAGTTTTTTACTCATATGGAATCTATTCACCCAAAATGTATTTGAAATTCTATTATTTCGTCGATTTTTGCTTTTTTTGGTTGAATTACTGGCAATTCTCTATTCTGGACCAAAAATCTGAATCGAGAGAATGTGTTTTGCACATTAGTACTATGATACACAATGATAGAATATTGTCAATATGAACCACATAGACTGATGATGATGAAGCAAGCAAGCAAGCCAACAAACAATGTGTTTCAATGTTGATGATTTTTGCCATTTAATTCAATGTCTGTTTTTGTATTTTTTGATTTTGTTTTGTTTCATTTCTGATGAATTGGATTTTGTTTGATTCTGGTAAATGTTTGAAATTCGTATTTAGGTTATTTCGTTTGATTTTTTTTTGTTTCGGTTGTTTCCTTTGTATCCTCATTGTTTGATTTGATTTGTTCGTCTGATATTTCTTTTTGTTTCTTCATTTCTTCGCAAATCTGGCTGTTTTTTTCTGTTTGAAACTTTTCGCTTTCGCCATTCACTTGACATTTGTCTTGTTTTGGTTTCTCAACTTTTATTCTCCATTTGTCCATTTTTACCAAGAACTTAAAAAGAAATAGGAATTGAATTCGTAGAGCCACTGGTGAGAATCAAAGAGAACAAATAAAGAATTCCCCAATTTTCGAAAGAATTTTCAATTGAAATATTTTCTAAATAATTCTGAGTTTTATTCCATTCAAATTGCATGAAAAAAACATGATTGAATTTTTTTTCTTTTTTGGTTTTTACTTTGTATGGTTTGAAGATTTTGGTTGGTGGTTGTTGTGGTGGTGAAGGGGAAATTTTGGTAAAAATATAAAGGAAAATATGGAAAATGAAATTCATTCATCGAAAATTGCGTGATGATATTTTTTTTCTTTTGAATGGTTGGAATATATGAGCAAAATTTTCATTTCATTTTTTTTGGTTTTTTGAATACATTTTCTCTGACGATTTCTGTCGATTGAAAATGTGTTTTTAAATCGTTTCACATGCAAACATTTCAAAGCTTTCGTTTTACCAAAAAAACACAAATGTTTACATATATTGAATAAATATTTCATTTATTTTCTTCTTCAATCATTCTCTGTGTTTGTTCTTCAGTTTTCGCTGCACATTCAGGTGATTACTCGCATAAAAAAAATTGGCCAAAATGTTCATAAGCTTCATACAAACACAGACAGTAATGCACAAATGTGTATCCTTGTATTCAAAATGCAAGCGACAATTTTCACCATCAATGCATGGATATAATGGATTTTCTTATTCCAAAAAAAATATAGAAAATTGGCGTGTTTCTGTGTTGTTTTGTTCGGGTACGAAAGCTTCAATTTATTTAATTGATCTTTGAATCATCAGATTTTAAAGACTTATTCAATATCAATATTATGACGATTACTTGACCACCGTTGACAGGCAGGAAATTGAACATAATTGATAAAATTATCAAATTTGATTAGATTTAATTTAGATGTTTTATTTTGAATCTTGTTTAAAATCATATTCATTCATGGCAATATTTGATTTTCGTTATTCAAATTAAGCTGATAGCAACAGAGATATCCAACAAAAAGTGTCAGAATCAATTTAACCAATTTCGACTATTTTTGGCCAATTTTTTTTTTTTTTTTTTTTTGGTTGACTTTCAAAAACGTTTTAATTTCTATCCGGAGAAAAAATACGGACAAATCAATATGGCCGAATTCATCATTGATTTTACTCTCTGGTCATTATGCCTATGTTTCTTCTTGTTTGTATCCTTTGAACATTTCATACAAATTTGTATTCGTATTCGTATTTGCAATTGTATTTTGGTGACATGCGACGACAATTTTGACAATTTGTACATTTTTTTCTTTGTTTCTTTCTCAATTCTGAACCATTATTTGTTCCAACATTTGTTTAGCACCATGATATCAATGATCAACCAAAAAATAAATGAATAAAAAGAAACTGAAAATAAAAATCAAACTTTGAACATCAACAACCAAATTTTTGCAACGAAAAATGCCTGCCATTGTAAACATGTATTGAATTACAATGGCAAAAAATTCTATGAAATCAATGTTATTTTTATCGATATGAACCACAACAAAACGAAAAAAAAGATTCAGAATCAAATGAAACGAAATAAAAAAAATGAAAGAGTTGTTCTTTTGATTACATAATACAAAATGTCTATTTTTTTCCTCGAAAAATTCCTATTTTTTCCATATACAATGACACCAACTATGATGATGATTACAACGACTAAACATATATTATTATTCGCAAAATAATAATAAATCAAAACTTTGAGAAAGCATTTTTGAACCCAAAGATAATAATAATGAAAGGTTCATAGTGAGTTTTTTAGGAACAAAACTACGGAAAAGGAAATCAAATGCCGGATCGGATTTTTACCCTATCACATTCGCTTATCTGCCCCTTGTTCGATATTCTGGGAATGCTTTTTAGCATTTCAACTCTTTCAAATGTTCAATTTATTCAATGAAAATTTAAACGAGAATTCACTGATTGAAATTGATTTTGGTTTCGTTAAATGCATTTTTATATTTGTTTGTTGAGCAAAATATGGAAAAGAAAATTTATAAATGCATAAACAAAGTTTGAGTAATGATGCGAAACAAAATTTGAATTATTTCTTTTGATATTATTTATAATTCAAATGCAGATAAATGTTTAATAATAATCAATGAATTTTCAATACATCAAATCAAACACACACACACAATTGCACACTGACACGCAAGCAAAACCACATGCTGTTGATCGGATTTTGATAAATTTTAGAAAAATTTATCAAAGAAAAATGATCTCTAATTGCTTTCCTTGCCAAGTGTTTACTCACTCACTTAAACCTTGGGTCCATAAGCATTCACTAGCATCTATTTTAAACATCCTTAATTCATAGATTTTGATTAATAAAACACACGAGAAATGACCAAGATCAAATTGAAAGGAACCACCGAATGCTTGTCTAAATGGAATATTTTTACCTTTTTTCAAGTATTTTTCAAGCATGTTATATTCATAACTGTTTCCAGCGTTATTTCAATTGATGAAAGTAAAAACAAACCATTAATAACGACCTGGTAATTGATAAAAAAAAATTTTGCTACAATTTTACTTCTTATTGTTGTTTGCTGTTCAGATTCATTAATAATCATATATGTATTATTCAATTTATTTATATGATTACTACTAAAATAGTCGACAATGATCCTGTGTCGACAATATATTCATAAAAACAAAGAAATAACCCTCAGCACTCGAGGCATTTACAGTGCAAGCGAGCCAGCAGCTTGACGATTTTTCACACTCATGTAAAATGGTGACTGAGGGGCGCCTATCAAGCTATTACACTACATCTTATGGTGAGTGATGCTCACCGCTCGAGTTTTAAGGGTTAATATATAATCTTTGGTATGATATGAATGATACGAATTATGATTTAAAACATCGAGTGTGAAATAATAAAATTAAATGAATGATGATGATGATTACATTGCTTTGTTTTCAATCTTTCAGACAATTCTTGCTTGTTGGCTGCTGATGTTGATAATGTGGTGTTGTTCAGTGAATGTTGTTGGCGGTTGTCAATTGTGATATCAGTGTGTATCATTGTATTATCATTTCATTTTTCTCATTTGGTTTCGTTCATTTAAATATTTCAATAAGAAATATGATGAAATTGATAAAGTTATTCGTTAGATTATTCAAGTTGATTCAATTTTAATCTAATTTTAATTTAGTTTTAATTCAATTCAATTATTTGAATTAAATTAGTTCAAAATGTTTTATTTAGTCATGTGTTGTTTATTGTTGCTGCTTTAATTGTATTAAAATTATCATCAAGATTTTTCCTTTTTTTATTCGTCTACTATTACTTAGATCTACTACACTTTAATCTATAGTGCTTTCTCTCTCTCGCTCACTCGCTCGTTATCTCCCTTGTGATCTATGAATGAATGAATTTACTCAAAATTACATATCCCTTTGATTTCACTGCTGAAATGAATATCAAATTTTTATATTTCCTCTCATTGTTTCTTCGCGCATTATTCTCTATTATTCTTCAGTTTTTTCACTGAAGAATTTCGATGAATTTGCCACAAAATTGCCAGTGAATGTACAGCAAATTCATTCAAATTCATCGAAATTCATCACTGAAATTCTCGTGCATATGAAGCATGTGTGTGTGTATCTGTGTTCATCTTTTATTATTTCAAAGATATTTTTCTAGACATTTTGCCATTTTAAAGATTCGCAACGATATTGAGAATATCACAAAGACGAGCAATGAAAAAGAAAAAAAATGCCAAACATTTTTATGCCAGAAAATGAAAAATCAAACATTTTTCACTTCATTCATTCATTTTCAGAAAATTCAAATAACAAAATTCAATGAGAGCAAAAAAACAACCGTTCAAATGATTAATTGTTTTTTATGAACATTTTCACTTAGTATTTTTCACTGTGTTCATATCAAAAAACTTGACATTTTACTCTCTTTGTCTGTATGTGTGTGTGCGTGTTCGTGTTGATGTATCAAATTGTGTTTGGCTGCTGCTGCTGCTGCTTTGAATGTGGAAAAAAGATTTCTCGTTAAAAAAATTTTCACAAAATTTTTCACAAAACGAACAAAAATTCTTTCCAATTATTATCATCATTATTTCATAGTTCAATCGAAGAATTGGCAAATTTTTTTTTACACACATTAATTTCGATGCAATTATTTCACATTATTTTTCAAAGAATTTTTCGTACTTTGATGTTGCGAAAATAAATTCATTTCCACATTCGTAGATAATTGAAATTAATCGTACAATCGATGGGTAAACACGTTCCACACACGTAGATGACAGTGTCGTACCTGCACACACACGCACAAAAATTGCACAATTTCAAAAGGTGAAATTGTGAAAATTAAAATTAATCTATGCGTTTGGGCATGTGTTTGTGAAAATTGGCTCAAATTAAACGTCCACCGAAAATGGACAAGCACCCAGCGACCCAGAGGTAGAGAGAAATTTTAATTATAATCAAAAAGAAGAAAATAATGAAAATCCAATGGGATTTTCATAATTTTTCGTGGTAGATTCCGTGTGATTGTGTGTGCATAGTATTCACAGACAAACATTATAATCATCGAAAAATAATAATCTAAATAATGGTCGAGATGAAAAATTCAGGCCTAAAATTTTTTACAATTCGATGAAATAAACAATATTTATAATAATAATGATAATTGAATGCTATAACTGTGAATATAAAACCAAAACTGAAACTAAACTTGACTCGCAAAAGCACACAAAAATTATTCATCAAATTGAAATCAAAATATGAAAAAATATATGAGAATAAATAAATAAATGAAATTCATTGAAAACCACGCCAATCCATGTTTCGAAAACCACACTGGAAATGAATTGAAATGAAATGAAACCTAGAAATGAAATACATGAACGAAGCCATCACAACGATATGAGAGTGGTGCGACAACAGCAACAACGACAACAACAACCGACGACGTCGATGACAATTGGTAATCATTCAACCGATACAATTCGGACAACTTTTTCGTCGAAAAAAAACGCAATTCTTTTGTATAATCGTTAAATATGTGTGTGTGTGTTTGTGTGGTGGATTTGTTTGTATGTATTTTCGATATCAAAGCCCAAAATTCAACGACGACAGCTTCGAACAATAGTTCGTTTCGTCGGTCGATGATGATGACAATATTCGTATTTTTTCGGTGGTTGTTTGGCCGATTCGTTGGTGTGTGTGTGTGTGTTTCAATGAATTTCAATAATTTGACAATTTCGCTGATTTTTGCTGTTGATGAAATTCTGTAAACGTCGTAACATATGAACACACACACACGCACAGAGGCCAAGCATTCATTCAACATTCGTTCACAGAAAACAAACCAGAAATAAAATACACGACAACTTTCTGAAAGCAGCGATGTGCTTGGATGATTTCTTCTCCATTCTTCATTCATTTTGAATTAAAATTTTTTAACTTTGGATATAAATAAGTTTGGTTGAATTTAGTTTTGTTTGATTCAATTTTCATTTTTTCGTTTTTTTTTTTTTTTGCTTCGATAATTGTCGGCAAACATATATTCTCAACAATAAGGAATTGAATTGAAATGAATTAAAATGAAATAAATGAACTGTCGACAGAAAGAAAATCAAGAAATACATCGATTTCATTGATTCATTTATGGAAACGATCGAATAATTATTTGATTTGAATGAATTTAATTTAAATTTGATCTTATTTGAATTAATCAAAATTCAAATCCGAAATCCTTTACACTCAAAAAATATTTGAATTAAAAAATTTTTAGAAAATTATTTGAATTCAAATATTTTTCACCGGTTGTCAGTATTTTTTTTCCAGCGAATTTCAAACAATTTTTGCTGGAAATTTTGTATAATTTTGCATTGATTATCATCAGTGCAAAATTTTACTGAGAAAATTTTTAAAAATTTCTAAACAAAATAAAATAAACCTGAAAAATCAAAGTTTAATTTTTAAATCATTTAAACTTATTAAAACATATGAAAATCATCATCACATTTCGATGTTCGTAGCCATTTGGCATCAGCCATTCACATCAGCAGTGAACATAGCAAAAAGCTTAAAAAACCAGAAGAAACGAAAATAAAAAGAAGGCTAGGCCCTGCTTTTTTCAAATGATTATCATTGAATCAATTCATGTAAATTCAATGCATTCAATTCCATACACATTAAAATTATATCAATTTCACAATTTCGTTCGTTTTTTCATTCTCGTTCTTCTGTTCCACAATATCTTGGCTATATAATTTTTTCTCTGCCAAATTCGCCAAAATTTCACCATTTGCTATTATTTGCTATCGACTGCTGCTGTGTGTTTGAATTTGAATTTGTATATGTGCATGCTGTTGTATGGTGCATGGTGTATGGCGAATGGTGAATGACAGATAGGATGATTTTCTCTTATATTTTTTTCGTATTTTTCTGATATTTTTTCAATGTGTATTCTTTCCATTTTTTGATAAATGATCTTTCTGTCAAAATCAAAGAAGATGAAAAAATAAGCAAAAAATAAAATGGAATGAAATTGTTCACTTATTCGGTTCAATTTCGATATTCTATTCTGCTCAATGTTCTATTCAATTCTATTTGACTGGTTCGGATGATAATTGGGCTGAATTTCGACTGAAGTTTGACTGAATTTCGCTTTTTCGCTTTCAAGAGAATTTTTTCAAATGTTTTAATTTGAAATGTTTGTCGCCTATTGATTCAACGTTCGGAGTATTTTTCAGTTTTTTAAATTTTTTCTGAATGATTTGAATTCAGAAATAAAGAAATTCTCGCGATGATTCTCTCGCAGAATATCTCAGCACACGAGGAGAAAAAAATGATTCTGATAATTTTTTTCCGTGGAAAATCTTTGACAATTTTTGGCAGTTTCTGCTTTCGCGGTGGTGGTGGAATCGTTCGGATTTGAATTCGATTTTTTTAAAATTCTTTCCTAAATTTGAAATTTTTAAATTATGAAATTTTAATAATTTGAATTTGAATAATTTCTAAAATATTTTATTTTGGAAGAAACCCCCAAAATTTATTAATTTTATTGATTCAAATTGAATTGATTTTTCGCTACATTTTTCCCAATCGAATCATTGATATCTTGGTAAAATTGAAATAAATAAATAGAAATTGCAAGGCGTGTTTCCTATTTTCTTTTTGAAACTCATTTTGTTTTTATTATTTTTCAAAAAAGCGCGCTTTTTCCCTGAATTGTTTGTTTTCAAATTTCAATTCATCCATATTTTCTATACTGGTCGATTGAACCATTTTTTGGTTCAAAAATTTTTTAAAGCTTTTTTCTGGGTGTTTTTTCAGTGCATTTTACCGAAATCATTGATGATGATTATTCGATGATCTTTGGGCTTATTCGATGATGATGATGATGTAAGAAAATTTTTTTGGCAAAATCAATGAAATTTGAATTTTAGGCAAAAATGTCTTGTGTTTTAACAAAATACAAAATTTTTTGAAAAAAAACCAAATAAATAAATGCATATGACAATATACAATATAAGTGTTTCGATGGCTCCAGTATTCGTGTGTTTTTACTCCTTAGTCATTTAATATTGAAATATTCAAATATTCAGACATTCTATGGATTAATCGATTCAACATATACACTTGTATATTTACAGATATATTCACGAAAATATATGCACCAGAAAAAAATATTTTCTGTACATTTTAAATATATAAAATATAAGCATTCACATACACACATGCTAAACTTTGAATTGTTATTATTTGATATTTCTTGGTTCACATAAAAAGGCAAATTTCAGTTTTATAATATTTTGGACGAAGAAAATGAAAAAAAAAACGCATACAAACATATACACAACATTTATATTTATAAATTGTATGCATTAATATAGCAAATATTATTATCAATATTATTTTTAATATTATTATTATTTCCATACATGTGTGTTTGTGTCTGCATGTGAGTTTTTGATTAATGATGTTTTACCATCAAATACACACACACAAACAGACAAGCATTCACAATGAAAATTCAATGCAATGTGAATTCAATGTAAAATGAAATGTGAAAGCTTAGAAAATTTTTTTCCTAAAAAAATAAAATAAAAGTCGCGGACTTTTGTTGTTTTGGCTGTTTTTTGTTTGGCTTGGTTTGGTTGTTTTGGTTGTCTGACAGTGTTTCCATGAATTTTGTGTACAGTGTGTATTCAGTGTACAATGTGCATGTATTTGAAAGTTGAATGCCGTTTTCGGTTGTTTCCAATTCGATTAGAATTTTCATTGAATTTTTCACAGTGAATATTTCTCATATTGAATTTACTGGATTCAAAATGAATGTTTTTCATCCGAAGAATACAAACATACACAGACAATGACTGAATGAATTGAAAATCAAAAAAAGAATACTTTTTGTAAAAGAATATACGGATAATACCAGAGAAAATTTTGGTATATTTTTTTATGGTGTACAGAAAACACAGAGAAATAGCAAAGAATAATTTGAAATGTGAAAAAAAACAAAATACCGAAATTTTGATTCATTTTGAAGAAAACATATATACAGAGAAAATAAGAGTATAAACGAATTCACATACAACAATACAACACAACATCATCACCATTATCGTCACTGAAATAACCTAAATCAAGAAACAAATTTCGGTTGTCGAATGTCGACAATGTTTTGTTACATCTTTGAATGAGAATTTTAGAATAATGAATGAAATGAAGAAGATGAAAACGATGGAGAATAATGTAAAATTTTTAAACTTTTTTAAATGAAACGAGAAGAATGAAGAATCTGAAAATGAAGAAAGAAGATTCCCGACATTTCTATCAGTTCTATCATCGAATTTTTTATATTTTTTTTCCTGTGTAAAATTTTCATTGAACATTTAGAAGAAACATTGAACATCGATGAACATCTGGAGGTGCATTTTTGAGAAACATCGATTCGCTGTTGTAATTTCGTGTGTTATTTTTTTGAATTTTTTCCACAATTTCTCAATTTTCTGAAGACAAGAATTTACAGAAGAGAAATTTGCCTTTGATTCTTGAAAAATTTCCAAATTCCATCGCATTTCTTCGCCTCCTCTATCTCTCTTACCCCTCTCTGAAGTTTCATTTTTTGCTTCGCCCGAAATGCGAGTAGAAAAAATTCCGGTTTTTCATCCTTTTGGTTTGTGTGACGATATTCACGATTTCATGAAACCAAAAATCGATTGACTTCCAAAGAAAAATTCCAACAAGAATTTCTAAGATCAATAAAATATTTTCTTCTCAAGAAAATTTCAAAGAAAAAATATGCTGATTTAAGAGAAAATGAATTCCAGAAGAAAATTCTTTAAATTTTTCAAAATTCTTCAAAATTCAAAATATTTTGAAATGATTCAAAATAATTAACATTCAAATGTCTCGAAATTGAATCAGCATTGATTCGGATACTGCGTTGTACTGCTGTGCAAACAATACATTCCACATTGAATTTTGCTTTGATCATCAGAAAACAAAAACAGTGAAATAATATGGATCAGTTCTTCTTGTTTGAATGTACCATTCAATTTAATTCATTTATTACCAAAACGAATCAAAATAATCATTAAAAACAATTAATATCTTTTTAATAAACAAAAAAGTAAATTGGCGTGGTTCATCAGCATTTATCATCTTCATATCAATCTAAGTGTTGTTGTTGTTGTTTTCAAACGGTTAAAAATGATTAAATGGATAAATCATAAATAAATTGATAATAAGATATTAATAAAGATAATGATGAGATAATAAAATACTTTGCAACCATATGATAACAATATTAATTCTCACATTTGTTTACTTCATTTATTTATTTCAATTTATTTTTGATTTATTTACCGGTTAATTAGTTTCATTAATAATAAATTTTCAGGGTTTTCACTGTTTTTTTCTGCTGCTTATTATCACATAATTATTATATAATTGTCAATGATGAATGTGTGTGTACTGTAATGTATATTTATTTGTATTTTGATGGTAAATCATTTTTCATGAAAATTATTAAATGAAATTTCAACTCAATTTACTTTGATTATCATTAATAGTTTGCTGCTGTTGCTATTGCTGTGTTGCTCATTAATAGTTGTTAATTGCTCATTGTGAAACTTGAACAACTATCAGCAACAACAGCTACAACAGTAGCAACAGTAACACTTAACCACTTAAAACATTTTTTAATAAATGATGATAATGATTATGATGCTCATTATCATCATTATTATTATTATCATTAATTATCCGAAATTTTAATTTATTTCATTTCATTTTTTTCAATATTAATTTGTTTTAATTTGTTCACACATTTAAATCAATTTTTCAAAAAAATGATGATGATGATGATGATTAGAGGGGGACCATTCATTATACATTCGTAATTATATTTATTAAATGAAATTTTTTCAATGAAATGAATAAAAAAGGTTATTAAATTACACTTTTTTTTCATCATTTAAAATCTTTAAATCAGTAATTCAATAAACATTTGATTCAATCATGATTTTTGTTATTGAAAATAAATACGAATGATTTATTTGCAATCATTCATTTTTGCATCATTAAAATATAATTCATCATTAAATATAATATATAAAATATAATAATTCATGCTGCCTTTCCAATTAATTTGACTGCAAAAATAGTTTGGAATGGTTAATTAATGGAATCTTTGAATGATCAAATAAATGGACCTTTATATGAATAAATCAAAGTAATAAAAATCAAAGAAATAAGTTGGAATGATTTTTCTCCCGATTAGATCTTATTGAATATCATCTATCTTTTTATGCCTGGTGGTAAATGCTACCCAAATAGACCAACATCGTAACGGACGAAATAGACTATCAGCTCTTTCCTCATCATATACAACACCTGTAAAAGTGGATTTTGTTTCAATTTTTTTTTTCAAAAATTTGAAATTCAAATTCAAATTTTCAAACATTTTCTTGGATCGTTTTCCAATATTTCTTTCAATTCTCATCAAAATTTACCATCGATTTTTCTGCAGAATTTGCACCACACACAAACAAACAAATACAACACAAACACTCAAACAAGCACATGACATTGCAGTTAATTTATTTTCTATGCAAATGACAATCACACATCATTGGAAATTTTTCAGCATAATTTCGGAATTTAGATCCAGAATTGAACTCAAAAGAATTCTTTTTAATTAAACTTAATGCAAAAGTTTTCTTTCATCTCATTCCGTACATATTATTCTGGTGCAAACATATTCCAAACTGCCAAATGTTTTTTTCTTTTGAAATGGTTGAAATTTACCTGATTTAGCTGATTCGAGAAACCAAAATTGCTCCTTTGTCAGTTTTTTTCGAGCTAATTTACATAGCAACATCATTATTTCGTAAAACCAAATGATCAATGATATGATATTTTGCCTTTCAATTCATTCTTTGTTTGCCCGGTATTTTCTTGTTGGATTTTTTTTCTCATTCATTTCATTGTTTTCTTTACATTACATCTATGTTTTCCTTCGAAAAGACATGACGAAAAGAAACAAAAACAAAGCAGAAACGAAAAACCTACTTCGGTAAAATCAATCACGATTAATTTAAATGTATGTTTTGACTGAGGATTCAGGTTTTTTCATCTGAAACTTGAATGTTTGTGTTTGTATATTAGTTATACAGATAGACACACACATCTAAAACCCAAATATAAGGCAATCATCATCATCATCATCATCATCATTATTATGGTCGACATTCGTATATTTGATTTGAAATAACCGAAGAACCAATCGAACAAAGATCAATCAATCAATCGACTTATAAATGAATGAATTTATTAAAAAATATAATGAAAATATAAATATCATGATCGATAGTATTTGCATTTGTTGGCCTTTTGTTTATTTGCATTTGTTTTTTGTATTTTGGATTTTGCTACAAGACATCATTGATTGATCGATCGATCTTTAACTTTTCTCAGAAAATATTGTATTGGTTCTTTTCTAACGATATACATTGAAATATAGATTATGCCAATATTAATGAATGATAAATTTTTTTTTCTTTCCAGTTCCGATTATTATTATTGTTATTTCTACCTGAAATTTTACTCTCTCTGTATCATGTATTGATTATCCATGGATAGATAAATAAATAAATAAAGATATTGATAAATGAATAAAGAAAAATGAAAAAATGATTGAAATAAATCCATGAATCGATTCGATTATTGACATGTATGAAATGTCTACATACAAGTTTATTCACAATAGGATAATAAGAAATGATTTCAAACGTGAACAAAACATGATGACGTCTCTTTGTATTGCAATTTTTTGTTTGCCGAATGATCATCTTCGAATCAATCAATGATCATGACCATTGATTGATGGCAACCAACAACAATAATAAAAATCATTAGTATCAATCAAATATTGGATTTCTTATTTTTTTCGATGTTTCTTTTAATCAATACATTATTTGGCAAATTGAAAATTGGAGTTCATAGAAAAAAAAATGAATGAATGAATGAATGAATCGTTCATATCCATGATCGAACACAAAAAAATGTAGAAAATTTCAATTCATCATTTTTGATCATTTCTTTGAAAAATTTCAAATTCAAAATGAAAAAATCATTACATTTTAAATTTGATTTGATTCAATTCAAAGTTTTCTTTGAATTTTTTCAATTTTCCATCATCTTCTTCTTCATCGACAAAAATCAATTTAATTTTCAAATACATGTCGTGTATTTGATGTCGTTGTTGTTGTTGTTTTCGTGTGGAAACAATGGATTTTTTCGATGAAATAAAATAATTTCAAATAAAAATAAATGAAAAATATCAATAAACTAATATTTTCATTTGTCATCCATACATTCGTTCATCGAAAATGTATTTATTTATAATCCAACAAATGAATTTAAAGAAATGAATTCGAAGAAAAATTCAATTGATTTTGCTGTGTGGTCTTGGTTGTATATTGTTTTTCATTTCTTATTTTATTTTGATCAAAAAAGAAAAAAATTGTTTTCTCATTTCTTGTTCTTTACATTTCAAACCTGGCCATCAAATAATGATGATGATTATCATTCATCATGATGAGGTTGTTGTTTGTTGTTGTACAATTTCAATTCAAAGCAATAATTCGAAACGTTAATGATATTTTTGATTTTTCCAAGACTTTGAATACTCAAATAATAATAATAATAATAATAAACAAGATTTTCTCATCAAAAACATACACACAGTCAATGATGTATCATGTTTTCATTTATTTATTTATTTTTTTCAAATTATTTATTCTCAGTGTATATTTTACACATTCGAACACATTTGACTACTGATTATTGCTGCTGTTGTTGTTATAATCATCATTATTACTATTCAGTTTATTAGTGTTTGTTGCCACCTAAACAAGAACAAGTAGCAATGCGAATTTTTTGATTTTATGAAAATTTTCAAATCAAATGAATGGATAAATAAATGAATGAAAATGATGGCCATTGCTGTCATTATTCGATGTTGTTGTTGTTGTTGTTTAACATTTATTCATTTCTCAAAATAATAGAAAAGACTTTGAGACGTTTCGATTTGAAATTGAAATACTGAGATTATTTTTCCATTATTTGTTTCATTCTCAAAACAATTCTTGCAATTTTTTCTCATTTTGATGATCAATTCATTAATGTGGAATTTATTGTGAAAATTATCGAAATAAATGAAATGAATCAAACACATGAAATAAATGCATAATGAAACGAGATACGATTTTTTCCACTTCTATGAACGAATGAAATGTTTGAATCATTGGAAAGAAAACATTGATGAAAGGGGACATTCAATATTAAAATTGGAAATAATCTTAGAAATGAAATTTTCATTTGCTTCTAAAATATCATCAAATGTTGTAAATCCAGTGTTTGTTGTATTGAAATTTTTCAGGGTTTTTTTCAATATTACAAACTTGAAAATTTTCAAAAAAATCTATTGTTTGTTGCACATCAATCAATCGATTGAAAAAACAATTGATTGATTGATTGATTGAATGATGTATCAGCAATAATATAGTCATCTTCAAACTGTCATTGTTTCATTGTTGAAAATCTAAATATCAAAAACGTTTTACAATTTAAGATTGCAAATTTAAAAAAAAAATTGAAATTGAAAAATTTATTTGAAATCGCAATTTTATGATTGAATTTCTATTGTCCAAAACACATCTTCAATGTTCTATGAAAATAAATGAATGAATAAATATTCTTAATATTCTTAGGTGCAAGGAAATAAATCATGAAAAATTGAACCCATAATTTCTGCCCCGATCACATTATCAATCATATCAATGATTCAAAAGAGAATATCAAAGTCCATTGAGTATTGGGTCAATTCACAAATGTATTTGATACGAATATGTATTTCGAATGACCAAGAAAAAAATGAGATGAATAAATCAAAATCAATAATGTTTAATTATTAATCATAGGAAATTCATTTGAAATTTTTTCGTTTGTGAAAATTCAAACTAACATATACCGAATTTCAAATGGAAATTTGTGCTTCAAATGTTTATTTTATATATCCAAATTTTGATATTTCCACGAATCTAGTTTCGGATTTGGATTTTTGAGCATTAAAAAAATTGAATTTCCTGTTCGTTTTGAAGTTACGTTGAATTTTTCCCAAATTTTCCAATTTAAAATTTTTTTTGACCAAACTTCAAACATTTTTTTTCCGTTTCTTCGTCTCAATATTTCTCTTAATTTGATATTTGCCCTGTTTCTGTTTTTCATTTCCATTTTCTACTTCCAACAACAACAACAACACTTCCATTGCTGCAAATACCATGGAAAAATTTTCATTCTTTTCTCATCATCCGAGAAAACTGAAAAAAAATGTGAAATGGACAGCATACTAAACTGAATCGAAGTAAAATACGAAAAAATTGTTTCGTTTTTGATACACACAAACGCACATGTGAAAAAAATGGCAAAATGAAAAGAAATAAAAGAAATTTGAAATAAGCTTTCAAACAGTGAAGTAAGAAAAAAAAAATAAAAAGAAAAAACATCATTAATTTTAATCAACCTTGCCAACTTGTCACACACACAATGAAACAAACGCATATAAAGTCTATGACAACGTTAGAAAACGCTGTCGTAATATTGAAGAAAATATTGGAAAAATACGAAAATTTTGAACGAAAAAAAATTTTTTTTTTTGAAACAAAAACAAAAAAAAAAAACGAAGAAAATCATGTAAAAATAACTGAAATTGAAAGCAAACTTGAAACATTTTTTTTTCTTTTGCTTTGATGGACCAAATTTTGCAACATTTTTCTGTATTTTCAATTTTATTTCATTTCAGAAAATGAATCAAAAACATCAAGTATAAATTGGAGAGGAAGAAGAAAACGTAAACATGAATGCGATTCAATGAAACATTATTTTGGATGTGTAATAGCTAAACGATTCACATATTGATGATAATGTATTGGATTATAAATTTTTGATTTTGTTCTGTTTCAAGCATATTATTTGACAATTTTATTTGGGCAAAAACAAAAATTTTCAGAACAATAATCGATTTTGAATTTAATCCAAGTAAACCCACTGAGAAAGTAAATCTTTGAAAATTTTGACACCTGTTGATTGGCAAATCACAATGCGAAAAATTGTCCACATTTCTAGTGTTATTTACTTGCGTTACAATTCGATTCAAATAAGAAATTCAAATAATTTAAATTCAAAACATTTATTTATCCATTTTTCAAATATTTACTTCAAATTTTTTAAATATAAATATCTGTCATTTGAAACAATTGAATTAAAATTATCATTAATATTGTGTAAAAGGGGCAAATAATCAAAAAAGAAATACAAAAGAACAATGACAATTATAAAACAATAAATAATTTCAATATATTGCCTTTTTTAATATGAAAATCTATTATCATTTTATCCTATGAATATCATAAGTGTTTCTTTTATGCATTTTTGTGTGGCAATGTTTTTTTCAAAGAAAAAAGAATTATTAAAAAATGCGGTTAGTAGCCGTTTATGGTTATTGTTGTTATTAGTTAGTTGGTTGAGTACATGATGTGTTTCATTTATCATTTATAATTTTATGATCATTACCGGAGAATTAATATACAATGATGATGATACTACCACCGACACCAATATAGACTAAGTAGTAAAAGTTTTTTTAAAGTAAAATAAAAAAAATTATTATCAAATAAATGAATGAATGAAATGAAATGCCGAAATCATTATCATTATTATTATCATCATTATCATCGTTATCATCATCATCATAAATTACCATTGAACTTGACCATGAATAATTTTCTCATTATTTTCCTATTTTTTTCTGTTCTGTTCATCTGTTAATAATGATGATGATGATCATAATAATGATAATGATAATGATGTTGTTGTTGATGATGATGATGATAAAGATTAATATCGTCGTTTTCGTCTTCATTTTTTATTATTGCTTTATTATTATTTAAATGTAAATTTATCAAAAAAAAAAAAAAAAAAAATTCTCTTTCACTTGTCATCACTTGTTATGTTTTATGTTTTATTTTATTTTATTTTTTTCTATCGCTTACCATTTAATAAAATCATTATCTTTTATTTTATTATTATTATCATTATTGCTTGATTATTATGATGATAATAATGATTATTGTTATGATTAAATAATAATAAATATAAATCATACAATTTATTCATTTCTATTCATGTATGATATTTGAATTTATTTGATTATAATTGATGAAAAGATAAAGATTTAATGATTTTAATCTTGATTATCATAGATATGCTAATTAGAAATAAACTTTTTTCTTGAAGAAATAGCAATTGAATATTGCCAAGTGTTGCATCTGGAATTAAGATTTTCATTCAAAAATCAAATTTTCAACAAGTTGTTCCCAGTTGAAGCAAATATCAATGATGGACCATTAAGATTGAGGGTGGTTTACCAGACAAATAATTGAACAAACATATAAACAAATGCCAGAAAGTATCGGTCAATTATTTTAGGTTTTTCTTTTCTCGAAACAAAGATAATCACCAGAAAAAATCATAATTGTTCCATGTTTATTTTTCAATATTTTCACTATTCAGTGTTTTGTGTAATATTTGAAAATAATGATGATAATAATAACCGAAACTAAATGACTGTTGCAACAACAACAGAAAAAAAGATTAAATTTAATGCTTAGTATCATGAATCATGGATCATAGATCATCATTATCATCATCAAAGATGATGATCATCATTTATATGATGTTTAGATGAAAAATTATATCATCATTATCATTCATTTATACAGATATAAATGTATTTCATGGTTTATTTATTTTTTTTGTGTGGAAAAAGTTGTATGCGCATTTGTTGTTGTTATCGTTTCGCTAATTGTTGTCGCTTATTCAATAATAATGATAATAATACACAGAGAAAAGGATTAATTTTCAAATGGTTTTTGCTGCCTTTAGAAATTAACACTGAAACTAATGGGATTATTTTTTCATTCATTTATTTAATTTATTTGTTTATTTATTTATCTAAATATCGATATTTAACTGATTCAAAGTTATTTTAAACCATTGTGTCAAGTGTAAAATTTTTTTTATCAAAATTGTTTACTTGTTTTGTTTGTATGGAAAAAAATTTATCAAAATTATTCTCCAGAGACAAATCAATCAAATGTGTTTGAAATTTTTTTTCAAAATCTATTTTCTATTTCAAATGTAAATTGAAACATTAATTTTTTTCATTTCATTTCTTTAGCACAGGATTTTCAAATCTCAAATCTTATTACGCTTGAAGATTCAATCACAATCATGAAATGATTGATTCATCTGCTGCGGAGTGGAAATTATCTTGTCAAGGTAAGCATTTCTATTTTCTAATATTTTTTCTATGTTTTGAATTTGGTAAAAAATGTCAAATTATTCAAATAATGCAAAATATTCAACGTATCCACACACATATTTACATAAAGTATTGTGCAGTTTAAAAAAAATTTGAAATTTTTGAATTTCATCCAAAGCCATGTGAATATACGTGTAATTAAACAATAATGCCCAGACATCCTTATCTCAACCAGAAATTTCGTGTCATAAAATTCTATATCATCAAAGTCGTGTCGTGAATCTTCATCGAAAAATTGACATTTCATTGTCATCATCATCATCCACACCAGCCAAAAATCTATTGAATCATCAAATATTTCAATAAAAAAATGTGATTTATGTGTTTTTTCTGGTGAAGAAAGTGTAAAATTGTATTCATCATTTCTATTATTGTGAGTGATTGAAATTTAGTGTTTTTTAATGAAAATGAAAAATTTCCAAATTAAATTTTTAAGTTGAAATGATTCAATTGTATTTCTTTTATTGTACTTTGTATTTTATATTCATATATGTGTGTGCAATGGTGATTGTGTTTAGACACAAACAATGTGAATGGTGATGAATGTGATGCTGAAAAACATCATCCAACCAAAATTATTATTATTTCATTCAAACAAATGAAATGAAATAATCATTCAACTATTGTGTATGTGTGTGTGTGTTTGTTTGTATCATTCATTCATCTTTTTTGACAAAATCAAATCAAATTCCGACAATAAATCGTGAAATAAAAATGTGAAAGAAAAACATGAAACCCTTCTAGTAAACGAAGATTTTAAAATAAAAAAAAATGAAATGTTTGATGAATCTATTCAATAACTTGATTCAAAACTATCATCGCCATCAACATTGTTGGGCATCAACATCATCATCGTCATCAACAATATCATCCACATCTCCACCTAAAAACATCATCAAAAGATTCAACGAAAAATACAATTCCATCAAAATTGTCTTAAATAGTAAAGAAAATGTTGTATTTTTGAAAAAAAGAAAATAAAATGAAATGAAATAAAGTCAATTCTTCATTGAAGATGTTTTATTTCTCCGTTTTTTCCATTATTTTAGGCACACACATACAGACTCATATATCCATTCCATCTTATTTCATCGACAACATTCAGCATCATCGACAGCATCAGTCGATTCAACATTGTTCAATTCAATTGTTCACAAATAACAACCAAACCAAACCAACGAAATAAAAAAAAATGATTGAAATAATGATAATAATAATAATAATGGTAGAAAAATTTGAAAATTCAGAACAATGGACAATTGAAAATGTTTGAGTTTGAATGAAATGAATGAAATTGAAGACAAGTAAAAATGGAATTGAATGACATTTGAAAATGATGGAATTGAATTTTTTTAGTTTCTATTTTTTGCTTAGAAATATCTTCATTCTTTTATTATTATCATTTGCCGGTATTTTTCCATCATCACAAATGTTCATAGACAGACACACAAATAGCATCATCAGCAGCATCCAATCCGATCGACAATACAATCACATCAATCTTATTTTTTATATTTTTTGGTTTGCTTTTTGCAATGGCTGCACTGATGATGAATACTTTTGAATGCAGTTTTCTTTGAATGTTTTTCATTTCTTATAAATCTTTGAGATGTTTTCATTTCAAGCATTTTATGGTCATATGTATGCAGATGAAATGAATTTTATTTCTCGTATTTGAATCTTGAATTTCACTGAATATTTCTATCGAATATCACACAAATATAATGATTACAATCAAATATAGGTTTTGATTTGTTTTGAATTTATTCATTTTGAATTATTTATTTTGAATTTCTTGGATGAATTCGACTGTTGCATTCGACTGTATTCATGATTTGTAGGGTGGAAAATTCTGGTCAAAAAGTTCCTTTGTCCAATTGAAAAAAATATGTTCAATTCAAAATCTAAATTCATTCATTCGTAATTATTCGTTTTCACTCTACGTTATTATCATCGAAATTAAAGAAAAAAACTAACGATACGAACGTATCAATTTTGGATTTAGACATATTTTAAGCTCCAAAAGCTATAATTTTTTCCTATTTTTCCTAGCACCAATTCTTCATATTATTTAGCATCCTTAGTCAGTTTGTGCATTGAAATGTATCTATTTTGGCTTTCAGTCATATCCAGACATGTCAAAGTTATGATTATTTTTTTTTCTTTATCGTTTTGGTTTTTCAATGAATCTCTGTGAATTTATCATATGAAACATTGTCAATTCAAATATGATTATTATTATTATTATTGAATTCGATTCGGGTAAATTTTGTTATTTTTTTTTGTTCGTTCAAGATTTTCAATCTGATTTCTGGCAAAATCGATATACAGATATAGCTGTTTGTTTGTTGTTCAAAGCATTTCATATCTTTGACTTTTCTCAGAATTTTTTCATATTTCATTCCTGTATAAATAATGATTGATCATCTGTCGAATATGAATAAAGTTTTGAATATTTTTCTTTATTTTTTTATTCATTCTTGCTGATAATATTATTATCTTGAAATATGTTCATGTGTTCATATGTTTATGCTTATATAGTGAATGATTGAAAGTCAATGATAGTAAATGTAATGAATGAATTGAATCAAATTCAATTCGAATTCAATGAGCACATAAAACCTGAATCGTAAACAAGCTTCTTTCGACAACAATTCATGGTATAAAGATAATACTTTGGTATAAAAACTCTATAAATTGATCCATTTTGTATGATTTTTTGAAAAAAAATTCAATATTTTTTCCTCAAATATGATTGATTTATTTTTTATTTCAATCAATTGATTTATTTAATATTATTTCAATCAAAAATCAATTTTTTTATCGGTCTTAAATTGAATTTGACAAATGAATTATGTCATGTTTTATGTTATATTTTATGCTATTGAAATGATTTGATCGAAATTTTTGGAAAATCAAATCATAATCGATAATTGAATTGATATTTGAACACGGTACATCATCATTTTCTTCAATTTGGCTGATTTGTTCCGCAGAAACCTCTGATAAATTTAATTTTTTCAATCGATTTTTTGCCAAAAAAATTATGAAAAAATCCAATGCTACAGCTGTTGGATTTCTACCAAAAAATTGAGAAAAAGATACCAAAAAGTAACCCAATAGTTTATCGAAAAATATTAAAATTAAAATCCAAGTATGCTGCTATTGGGTATATACTCACAGTACACAGCAAACAACCAACAACAGCACATACATCTTTGCCCTTTTTCTTTCATCCAATTCATTCAAAAACCAAAATATCTCCTATTTTCATTTTGGTTCATAAAAAAACTCTCATGCATACAAACGCATACACACACGCAAATGTTCCTGCCTAGAATGATGAATGATCTTTTTAGTCAACAACGACAACGACAGCCAAAGCAAAATAATTTTCCCCCAACACAAGAGACTAAAGGGAAATGAAAGTATAAATAAGATAAATAAATATTTCCATCTATCCAGTGGTATATAATAATGATAATAATAATAACGGTTATTTCATTCATTTTTAGCCTTTTTTCGCATTCAAAAAAATTCATAACTCCCACACTTTTATATCGTAAAGATATATAAACCTATGAAAAACTATGATCAAACTATTCGGTTTTTGCTTTTTGCTTTTCGGGTTGTTTATGAATTGATTCAATTCAATTTCTACTCATTCATTCGTTTCATTCGTTTTTGTTTCATTTCCTTTTCCCTCCGTTATTTTTTCGTAGCCCTCGAATTAAATCTTGCCATAATTTGCTTATTGGGAACTTGGGAAAACTTGGAGTGAATTGAATTGAATTGAATGAATCAATGAATGAATGGATCTTTGGTTCAATCGAGTTTGGCATTTTTTCCATTCATTTATTTTCTCCTTGAAACGTAACACACACGCACCACCACCAACCACCAAAGATAAAACGCCCCTAGAATTCTGTATCATATCCATTCATTTTTTTCATTTCATATTCTGGCTCTAAAACCAAAAATGAAAAACAAGAGAAAATTATTTCTATTCTTTGCATTTCGATTGTGGAAAACATTCAATTTTGTTGTTATTATTTTGTGTATCTGTGTGCGTATGTTTGAACATTTTCAATCATTTCTGGTGCTTAGATTTCTTTGTAAAATACAAAATAAAACGAAAAACAACGCAAAACCAATTGGAACAAGAAACGAAAATTGCAGAAGAATGAAAATATCTTCGTTACTAGTTTCCAATTGAGCCGAATATCCAATGTACATTTGCTATACCAAAAAACCCCAAACAACAAACGAATCAGACCATACGCAATACGAAACGAACAGAAAATCAATTCTTTTTTCTTTTCCAAAAATAATATTTTCAAGTGTTCAAATGTATTAATGTACAAATAGGAATAGCCAGAAACAAAAAATAGAATGAATTAATAAATACAAATACAAATATCAAACACAAATACTAAAACAAATAAATAAATAAATCGATTATTCTTGTGATTCTTTTGGTTGAGAATTGAATTTGAACGCTTAAAACTAAGAATTGGTCACGAAATTCATCAGTATGTGTTTGTATGTGCAGTACAGTGTTTGATATAAATTGAAACACAAAAATAGAAAAATTACAAGGAATCAATGATAATTGTAAATTGTTACATCGACTAATTATTCTTCTTGTTTTATTTTTCGCAAACTAATTCCACAATGACATTTGTGTATGCAGAATTTTTCGTCATTCCTCTCTCTTAAATGATGATTATACACTAGAATTCTGTTTTTTACTTGTAATGTTTGAGTTATGCGGATATAAATGCGAATACAATGCAAAAAATGTTTCAATGCTAATTTCAAATCAAAGAATAAGAATGAAAATGAGAAAAATTATATCTGATTTCAAGATAATTTGATATTATTATTCTATTTTACTATTTGATTTTGGATTCATTTCAAATAATTATTACTTAGTCATGAATTCTTAGTGGAATGGAATTCTTCATATGAAAAAAAATATGTTAATTTATATCGTTATTCATTATATCGCTGATGGTTAGTGTTTTATTTTTGGTCTATTTTTGGCCCATTTTTGTTGAAACAAAAATTTATGAATCATTGATCATTTCTCACCTCCAGAAATTGTCTTCCCAAAATTAGGTCTCGAAAAAATTCAAGAATTGAAAGCTAAATTTCACGGATTTCTTCAGAAATTCTAGAGAATATTGAAAATATTCTAAAAAATTTTCTTGAGAAATTCTTGAATCTACAAATTCTGTATTTAGTTCAATTGTTTCAATGTCACTTGAAACTTATATATTGAAAATATAATTCTTGTAAGTTTTTTCCTCTCGTTCTCTCTCTTGCTGGTAAAACATAAATAAGTGTGAAAACAATCATTATGATAATAATAATAATCATTGTTATTGTTGTTGATGCTGATGCTGTTGTTTTTGGTATAGTTTTACTTTAAATAATAATGATAACGATAATAATGATCATCATCATCAATGATAAAACTAAGAAATACAAACAAACAAAAAAATCATTATGATGATTGTACCAATTGTTCATCATCATCATCATCAACAACAACAAGATCATTTTGCAACATTTTCTATGTGTTTATTATCATTATCGTCGTTGTTGGGTTGTTGGTGGTGGTTTATTTCATTTCATTTCATCTCTTATACATATTTAGGTTCAAGTTTCGTTTTAAGGCAACCAAAAAAATGAAATGAAATGAAATGAAGCTAAATATAATGAAAATGAATAAATAAATATTAGCTAATGTTAAAATAATGGAACTGAAGAGTAATTTCTTGGTTTGTTTGTTTGTTTCTTGATTTTTATGGTTAAAATATATTTATGGTTTCAAATGAATTTGAAATCGTTTTCATTTTTTTCTGGTTGGCATAATCATCATTACAATTTTTTTTTTCGCACTAATAAGTGTCTATCTCTGTGTGTGTGATTAAGAAGAAGATGGAAAAAACAAACAATAATAAATATATGATGAATGAATGAATGAAATTAAAACAAAGAAAGCAAACTAATAATAAAGATGAGACTGTATGGAAAATTGGATGGGTTGTTTGTTTTGTTTGATTGTTTGTGAAAACGATTTTTTTCTGGTAAAAAATTAATGATAATGATACGATAAAAACAATACAGAGAACAAAAAGTATTTTGCGAAAACATCAAATTAATATGAAGAAATCGGATTTAAATTAAAAGCTGAAAATAGATGAAAATAAGACTGAAATAAATTTGAATTTATCTGATCTAATTTGAATGAATAAAATTTTTTATTCAAATATGACCATCTAATTTTGTCAATAAAAATTTTTGATCAAAAATAAATTCATCAGATTTTACATATCATCTAAAAATAATCATATCAAAGATGATTTCTCAGCAATCTCAATGTATTCCAATTTTTCCAATTTGAAAAGACAACAGCAGCTTCAGTCATTCGTTTATGGTTATATTTTCCATATGGAACCTTGATTGTCCATAATTTTTTTTTTGCCAATTTAATTTGTTGTCTAGGTCTTAGCACACATTTTTATGAACTTCTATTTGAATGTTTTGAATGAAATAATGAATAGAAAACGAAAAAACAAGGATACAAACAAAACATAGAAATGAATTTTGAGAAATGCAAACACACAAAATACACAGAAACACACACAAATGTACCAGAGTAGTGAAAAAAATGTTCATACAAACAACAGCCACAACAACAGCGAAAAAACCTATCCAGAAATTCAGAAAAATGTGGTAAGCACTCATAAACATGCACAAGCACACACACATACAAATGCATGAAATGAATGAATGAAATAACCAATATGTGAATGAATATTTAGGAACGAAATATTGAGTCAAATGAAAACCAAGCCAATATGCGAGAAAAAACTGAAAATAAAAAAAATGAAAATAATAGAGGACCAAATATACATTGGAATAGACATTGAAATACCAAATTATATCAAATAATACATGAATAAAGAAAGCAAAGCAAAAGCAAAAAAACTAAACCAAAGATAATTTGCATTCACTCAATATTAATCATTTTTGACTGTTGATCATTTATCATTTTTATTTTTTTATTTTTCATTTCAATATTTGTATTTTTGTTATTTATTTTCTTCCATTTTTTCCATTTTCATTTTCATCCATCTAAAATTCATTTCTATTCTTTGGTATTTCACAGTATTTATATTCAGTATGCATTGGTCTTTGGCTCGTTTGTTTTGTTTTGTAGGTTCGTTGTTTGGCCGCTTTATAATTTCTCATATGTACATTTTTTTCGCGTATATTTTTCTCTCATATTATTAAATGGGTGTATGGGTGGTGGTGGTGGAAATTGTGGCGGCAAGATAGTGGTGGATGTTTCGTGTTTGTTTGTGTGCTTGGTTCACATTGAATTTCGCTGAATTTCAACTGAATTCAGCTGAACTTTATTGAACAAACAAACAAACAAAATGAAATGAAACAAATCATAAATATTTGCGAATGCAACAAAAATGAAAAATTAAATTCAAAAAAAAAGTATAGTCTTTGGTTCATTTTTCTTTGGCAAGTAGGTTTCATTCATTCATTTTGTGGGTGAAAATTCAAAATGAATTGCAATCGAAACAATTGAAATTGAAAAATTCTGACTTCTTGCATAAATTCTGGAGAATATTCTGAAGAATTTTGTTTGTTTGTTTCGATTTTCGAAGAATTTTTGCACTTTCCCTTCAGTATTTCTATTAATAATCTGCTTCTCACTCTCTCTTGGTTTTTGTTGCATGAAATTCCATCAAATTCACCGTTTTTTAAAATATTGAATCTTGAATGCAACTTTTGTGAAATGAGAGAGGGAAAAAAGTTAATTTTTCAAAAAATAAGAAAAAAACAAAAAGTCTCTGAATTCTCGCTCAAAAATAACTTAGAATTGCTTGAGAATGGATAATTTTTCATTTGAAATCTTGGCTCTCTGCTTTCTGGTTCTTCGTTTAAATTTATTTTGAATTTTCTATTTTCGATTTTCTTTTTTTCCCGCATAAATTAAAGGAATTCTTGGAGAATCCTTAAAGAATTAGCTTCAAGCTTTTTCTCTTGAAAAAATAGAAAAACAATGAATCATTCGATTCTATTTGTTTTCCTTTGGTTCCAAGACAAACAATGTCTTGAACGCAAGACAATCCATCCGTAAGATTCAATTTTATTGAAAGAAAAAAAAACGGTTCAAAGTGGATTTATTTCATTTTTCTTTGCTTTTGTTGTTGGAATCTCGTATAAATTTTTTTTTTAGTGCAAACAGGATGAGAGAGAAACAATTTGAAACATTTTGAAATTATTCAAATTGATGGCAATTTCAATGTTCTGCTTAACTTTTCTCTAAAGGAATATCAACACTAGTTTCTCTTGTTTTGAGTGCAAGTGTACCCCTTTCTTTCCACTATTTATCATAATCATTATCATTTATTTTTCTTGAATTGTGTAAACAAACACGATCGCTAACAATGACCATGGTGAAATCGAAAAACAAACGAAAAACAAGCGCAATAAAATCTGGTGATGAAAAGAAAAATATTTTTTTCTGGTTAAAAATTTTGACCACCTGTTTCGAAAGTTTTTTGCTGTTTCTGGTTTTTCTAATTACTCTTTGATGAATTGTTGATTGGTGATCATTCACTCACTGTCATTGCATTATCTTTTATTGATTTGTGACCGTGAAATTTTTTGCCAAACCACTGTCCACTAACAAGATTTGCATATTTGACAATTTTCAAAGAAAATTCGAAAAACACGAGCCTGAAATTAGTTATGGTCATCATTGATTTCTTGATTCATAATCAGATTATCGAGTGTTTGAATGACGATTCGTCAACCACAGTACAATCATTAGCGACTCATTTGTGGTCAAGTGGTTTTATGTAATGACTTTTGAAATTATCAAAGAAAAATTTTTGAATGAATGAATTATTTTTTGGAGACGAAACTTTCGTAAAATATTTCAAAGTCATTAAAAATACATAATCATAAACATTTGAGGTCATTAAAAAAAATTGAAAAAAAATGAAAATGAAAATGTTTTTTCAACCAAATCAAACAATTGAAGGAATAAACATTAAAAAACCGACAATAAAACAATTAACAATGATTGAACAATGATTATGACAATGTAACGGAATTTTTATTTTTTTCGGATTTTCTTTATGAGTTTTGATTCGCCATTTTAATCGACCCCTGGATGCAAATAAACGATTATTCACGATGTAAATGATGGTCTGTTTGCTCAAAAGAATTGAAAAACTCAAGGAAATCCGTTCATGACCAATTGTCATTTGAAGAATTTTGAAAAAATTCCAAATTCAAAAGAAATTTTCAATTTTTTTCTCCCAAAATTCTTTCGAATTCTCGTACAAACAACAAGAGATTGTTGATGTTTCAAACTTTATCAGACAAACAAACAACAAGAAAAAAAAATCAAAACAAAATTGTTTTTTTCTTTTAATGGAATTTCATTTAAAATTTTTCTTTTTTATTTTTTTTTTTCATCTGGGGAAATTCACAAGAATCCATTTTGAGTTCACTTTTGTCGATTTGATTGTTGAAAGCTTGGAAAGCTTTTTTCCATCTCTCGTTTGATGCTGTTTGATGATTGCTTCCAACTAAAAAGTTGGTTTTTTTCATTTCCATCCCTCTCTCAAAATCTCTCGCTCTCCGATACAAATTAAATGACACCACAAACACCACATTAACATTTGATGATAAATAATCCATACAGAGATATCATCAAGCAGTGATGAAGAATTGTGAAACAAAAACAAAAAAAAAACAAATGTGTTAATGATTATTTAATTGAAAATTAAACTTTCGATCATCAACACCATCACCATCATCATCAACGACTGCTGCTGCTATAGCAAATAGTAGCTCAATATATTATTTCACCAAGAATATATTTGAAAAAAAATTGGAATTGTTTCATTACTAAAAGCTAAAAGCTTTTCTTTTTCTCAATTTTTTCGATGAATTTTTCACAATTTACCATTGATAATAATGATAATGATGGTCACTTGGAAACCAAACAACCGAACAACAACAACAACAACAACCGACAATCATAACACTTTTGAATTCATTAATTGTTTGCTAAGACTGCTGCTGTTGTTGTTGTTTGATGATTTAATGATTATTCGTTTCGAAAAATATAATCATTTTGAATGTATTCTCTCCAATTTTTTTTAATGAAAAACTATTCTCATTTAGTTGCTGATACTTTGAAACTATTTCATTTTCATTTTTTCTCATTTTTTCATCAATTTAATTGACAAACTTTTCATGGTTTTTCTGGTCGAAAAAAAATTCATTTATATTATTGATATATAAAGATATAAATGTTTCAGACAAATTATTATTATCATTTTAGCACGAAATAATCATTGGAAATTTCGATTTTAATTCTTTTCATTTTGCGATCCATAAGAAATTAAACGAATGGAATTCCATTTTTCTTCTTTCTTTGAGTGAATTCTGAGTGAAAAAAATCCGGATTCTCCCGTGTATATTTCCGGACATTTTGAATTATTTTCTTGGGTATTTGCTCCCATTCCATTCAAAGGGAAAATGCATTTGAAGCTGGAAAGCCTAAGTAAACATATCTGTACATTCATTTCACTCAATTTTTTGCTTCGTTTTCTGAAAACTCGATTAGAATTCAACACCATTCATTTGTTCAAGAGAGAAGATAATGAGAAAATTGAATGAATTCGAATTCGTTCATTCAATTTAGATTCAGGAATAAAATATTAATCAAAATGAAATGGGAAAATTAAGTTTGAAACGAATTTGAATGAAATGAAATTCAAAGAAAATAGAAAAAACTGAAAAATTTTGAATGAAAATTGACTTTCAAATTTACGATTTCAAATTCATTCTAATCAAAAATGTTTATAAGGAAATCCAAAAAGCGAAATACGATTGATACAATTTGTCAAATAAGCGAAGAATGTGAAAAGAATCAATGATTAACATCGTCAATGAAATGAGAAATGTTTGAAATTTCAAAATTGAAAAATTGAATTTTTTTCAAAGAATTTCAATTTTATTTTTTTATTTTCGAAAAATAGTACGATTTTGAAGAATATTCAATTCAAATCATTGAAATTTTTCAGAAAAATTTCAAACTCTATATCCATTCTTCAGAAATCTATTGTGTTTCCATAAATATTGTACGAACTTCAAAATCAAATTCAATTCAAATCCAAATACAATTGAATTCATTTTCATCCTATCATTCATTCACTTTTTTATAGATCTGATTGTTGAAAACATTTTTTTCATTTTTTGACAGCAAAATCTGTCAATCAAAATATTGAAAAAAATAGCAAGCCAAGCACTGAGCTGGCTGCTTTATGAGTATGTTGAATAGCTTAAATACGAAAAATTTTTCACCAGGAAAAATCACATAAAACAGTGTGAGAGAGTGGCTGGAAAACAGAATGAACAGGAAAACTGAATCAAATCAACGATTTGAAAATATCAAAGCAAAACAAATCCATCATCAACAATCATGAAATTGTATATTTCCACATGCATCGAAAATCATTATCAATTCATTCATCCGATTCGTATATTTATATATGATTGTTATTCCATTGTTATTACCTTTATTTTTTTCAAAAATTTTTCTTTTTGCCTTCTCTTCAATCATCTTCGATAATCTTATATCCTAATTTGAAATATTTTAGTTTTTCCAATTGTAGAAATTATCAATTTCAATGCATTTTTTTCGTTTCTTTGAACATTTCAAATTTTTCTTGAATTTTTCGAAAAACCATTTTCTTACTTTTAAATTCACAGAAAATATTAAAATAAAGAAATTATGAATTTAATATTTCTTGAATTTCGTTCAGAAAACCACGAATCTATTGTTTATCATCATCGACACCATCATCATAGCCATCATTGACTGATGATAAAACAGGCAATTTTTTCCTCTTCTCATTCAAAAGGAATATGAAAAAAATAAAAAACTATGACATCTTGCCTAAATGCAGTCATACCAACATATTTGATGCACATATTGAAATCCTATATTTTTCAATTTTTCCCATTTTCCACATTTTTCCTGGAATACAAAATCAAAAATTTAGATTGAAAATCCATTATTATCATTCAATATTGGCCTCTATTCGTCTATTTTTGCGAATACCAGTCAAATTCAACCGAAAAATGGCCAAAAAATGATTCAATATTGTATGGTAAAACCACAAAATAATAATTTTGAAAAAAATATTTTCTGAAATTATTTTTTGATTCCGTACCTTTTCATCATCATGCATGATGATGATGATGATGAGAATTAGCATATAAACTATGATATACATGCATGTGTATGAGTAAACAAGGAATCACATACACTGCAACTTGCACAATGAAACACAACAACAACAACAAACAACCGAACACAAGGATGTACTCTTGTGTGAACAACACAGAGCGAGAGCAAAAAGAACGAAAATTTTTTCCAAAAATGAAATAATATCAATATCATGACATTGGTGTATGATGGTGATGATGATAATCATAATCATGGTAATACTCACATAATAATGATAATACTCATGATAATATATAAAATGACAGCATTTGGTTTTTTCGAGTTGAAAAAGAACTGAAATTAAAATAAAATAAAAAATTTTGATTGGTAACCTGTGATTACCTGGTGTGGTGCGGCTGTTGCTGTTGCTGCTGCCGTTGTATTTGGTTGATTATCATTATTATTATTAACCGAACAACAACAAAATTCAAATTCAAACTTCTCCAATGCATTTTTTCATAGCCCAGACACACGAATTTTTTTTGCGAATGTGTTTCTCTGCTGTTTCACTGTGCTTTTTTTCCGAAATTTTCTAACTCTCGAAATTCATCTCTCGAATAATATAATGATAGACTTGGTGTGATAAATTTTGTTTTAACCATTTTTTTTTCGTTTTCGGTGAGAATTGAATTTGTTTCATTGGTTGTATGTGGATTTTTTCCATGAATTTTTTTGCATTTGATGATTATGGCCATTGTGGATGTGTATTTGCTGTGTGTGATTTGATGGTTTAAGTTCAAACTCAACTCTGAATGATTGGTTTTTTCTTTTTGCCAAAATGGCAAATCCATTTCCTGACCATTTCAAAGGCGTGTTTGTTGTTGTGTGTTTTCGTGTGCGAATGTGTGTCTTTGATGATCATGATGATGGTGATGATGTTGATGATGTTGAATGGCAAGATTTGCATAGGCAAATTACAAACAAAAAAATATTTAAAAATTCGAAAAAAAACAATTTTGATTCAATGAATGTATTGAAAAATAAATTTTTACAGTTTTTTGAATGAAAACTATATGACATTGAATATGTTTAAATTGACATTATTACCTGAACGGAAATTGAAAAATTCTTTGAAAAACTTTGATAGATTTTAAAATTAATCGAAAAAAATCATTGTTTTTTCAATGGAAATCCTTGAAACAAAAATCTATTCAAATCAGCTGTTGTCGCCATTATTTTAATTATTTTTTTTTTTGCTTCAAATCATAGCAATAATAATGATGATAATGATGACAACTCTCTGAACAAAAAATAAATAACCAGATGAACTATTGTTAAAACAAAGATATAATTATTATCAGGATGACTATCTATTTATCTAACCATCTCTCGGTGTGTTTGCATGCATGTCTTCATGTGTTTATGCAAATATAAACACATTGGTTGCTTGTTATGATGTGATATCAACATAAACCAAAACAAAACAACAACAATGACAACAAAGACACTAAATTGATGATGATAAAGTAATCTTGTTTTTTTTTTGGGGTAAAAGGTATCCAAAGGCTAGGTTTGTTTTGAATGTACTCGCAATGAATGTTTCATCTATTGATATCGTTGTCGTTGTTGATGTTTTTATTATCATCATCATCATTATTATTACTTCAAAAAGGTTTCAAAGAAAAAAAATAGAAATTAAACTTTAAAAATCAAGCCCAATTCAAAAGGTGTGTGTGTGAATGAATGATGATGATGATGATGATGATTGAATAGTAAAATGATAATAATTTGAATAAATAATTCGAAAAAACCAAAAAAAAAAAAAAAAACAATGATTAACTGTTGATATGATTTTGTTTTTTGGATGCAAATTCATCATTTTTGTTTGTTTGTCTGTATCATCGATTTTTTTTGTATTAATGAATGATGAGTATTTTGATGAATTAGAATTTCATTTCATGTATGATGATTTTTGATTCTTGCTTAGCCAAGTTGACGACGAAGAAGAAAAATTTAAATATCTTCATAAATTCGACAAACAAAAATAATATGAAAATAAATATATTATCTTATGAGCTCAAATAACAAATATAATGAAGAAATACTAAGAAAATACTAAGAATGACTAATGATCTTTGAAATCGTTGTTGTTGTCGTTGCTGTTGCTGCAGTTGTATTTGCTATTCCATGTTTTATAATTTATCATATAATTCATTTCATTTCATTCCTTATTCTGTATCTGCATGTGTGTGTTTTCAAATATTATTATTATCATCATTATTATTAATGTATTTGAATCTTATTTTGCTTTGAATAGTCCATTCTTTCTTTCTTTTTGTTTTTTGACTCCTGGATATAATTCATAAATTAAAACAATGCGAATAATAATAGAAATTCAAGTATTAACGAAATAATGACAAAAAAACTGAATTATTTGCCTGAATTGTATTTGAAATATAATTGTACAATTTCAAATATATTTATTTTGTCTCATTATTATCATGATTATTATTATTGTTATTATTATTATCATTATTTGAATGTTCATATGTCATTTTGTCACTTTGTCTTTTTTTGAGATGATAATGATGTACTTCTTAAGCAGATTTTTCCTGAAGTTAAAGTTGAATAAAATTTGAAAACGAATAAATTCCATATGAATCCATATTTCATTGAATTCATAATTATTGCGATTTTCCTCAATAATTTTTCAATTTTATTTCAATTAATTGAACAAAATTCAATTAACTGATAAAATTTAGTATTAATTAATTATCTTCAATCTATGATCATTATTTTTTTCGTTCACTTACGATTATGATTGTTCATGAATATGGATGATTTCTTTTTTGTTTGAGTTTTGAATCACATTTTTGAAAATTTGATTGAATGAAATACGGATATGCATGCAAAGCTTATGCGAAAATATGTAAAACAAGCGAGAAATAATGAAAAATCATAATAATTATTGAATCGTGATTATTCAATATTTTTTGGTCAATCTTTCAATATCAAAATTTGTTTTCAAACAATAGTCACTCGATTGATTGGGTATGAATTCAAAGATCATACTTATAACTTTGATGAAGTAGGAAAAAAATGATTAAAAATAGTCAATGATTTGAATAATTGAATTTTAAAAAGTTCATTTGAATTCAATTAAATAAAAATTTAAAATTAATTGTCATAAGAATCATTTTTGCAGCACAGATCAACGATTGATTGATTGTTTTGATGGATTTGATTTTAATTCATTTTGCTAAGAATCAAATAAGCAGCAATAAATTAATATAATTATCTAATATTTCTGCTCAAACAAAAACAATAAACGATTAACAAATGAATGTGGTTTTTCATCAGCATCTTTAGCGTAGAAACATTTGAATGAAAATCAATGAAATGATAATAACAAATAATGATGATAATGAATTGCAGTTAATAAAAAAAATTCAAAACATAAATTTTGTATGAAAAGTAATGAAACAAAACGAAACGATGATACGATATTATAAATAACGATACAATTTCAAAAAAATAGCAAGAAGCTATTAAATTAATGACATCATAAATTTCGATCGACCCCGGAACATTTTATGATTATTATTATGATCATTTTTTTCAAATGTATGTTTCTATGTTATTTGTAACAATAATACTCAGATATTAGTTGAAGAAATAGCTGAGAAATGTGCAATAAATTTCTTCAATTATCTTTAATAGAAGCAGAATTCGAGGTATTCGATATTCTGTGGTGAACGCGTTCGTGTTTGTTGTCAGTTTCTGGTAAATGATCCTCATCATCATCATCATTACCAGTAGTACCATCATCATTATCATCAGTAGTACCAGCATCAGTAGTAGTATCATCATTAAATGAGTGTGATCATCAATAAAATTTTAATGAGTTCTCATAAATATCCATTTACACAAGTCTTTATTTTAAGTGCAAAAAAAACACGTGTCATTCACACTAATGTTTGTTTCAAAGTGTTCAAGTTCAAGGTTATTTTATATGATAGATAATAGATTTATCAATTCAATTGAATTAATTACATTTATTATTGCTTACGATAATGGCAACGAACATATATACTTTGTTTCACTAATCTTGATTATGATCTTATATGATTTAATCAACTTAATCAAAATAATAATCAAGATCAAACAGCAACAAATATCATCATCATTATTCATCTTTTCATTTATGTTTAAATGTGAATGTTAAAACATTTATTGATTAATGATTTGTTAAATCATTGATTAATGATGATTGATTTTTTATTTTTATTTTTATAATTTTTCCACCATCATTATCATTATCATTAATACCATTATTATTATTGAAATAAAAAAATCATTATCATTAACAATAAATTAATCAAAAAATTAGAATAAAAATAAATCAAAATAAAACATTTTTATCTCTTTCTTATTCGATTTTTGCAGGTGAAAATCAAAATAACGAATAAATTTTGTGGGTTCGTGGTCACATAAAAAGGAAAATTACTTTTTTGTTCGTCGATTTTCGGGTCAACTCGGGTCAATCTAAGCGCGATTTGGGTCAAGTTGGATCATCATAGCTTCAAAGACTACACTAAAATCTTTTAGTTTTTGGAATAATTTTTAAATCAATTAATAAATTGTTCATTGTTTCAAACCAGAAATAACTTTGTATTTCATTTCAAAACATTTCACCCAAAAAAAATCTTTAATAAATAATGTAACAATTAATTAATTTTTTTCAAATTAATTAACTTATCATTATCATCATCATCATCACCAGTATCATTATAAATATTGTTTTGTTTTTTTCCAAATTCATTATTACGATTATTCATAAACGGAAAAAAATTATCATTAAAATTAATTCATTTGAAACATTCAAAAAAACAAGACATATATAATAATCATTTTATAATTCATACATTACAATTGTTATATCATCACTTGTTCAAAAGAATTAAAATTGTAATGATAATATTATTATTATTATTATTATTATCATCATTTTATTATAATTTTCAACTCTTTTTTTCATCTCTTTTACAACTTATTCATGGAAACAAACCAAAATAAATAATGATTAAGCATTTCTAATTCATTCATATTACAATTTATTCATTTATTTGATTCATCATTGTTTTTTTTATTTTTTGGTATATTTTAATTCATTTGTTTCGTTGTGCTTTTGTTTAATATATTTTAAATTAAATATGACATTTATGATTAATGTGTAACCACACACACACACATTTATATAGATGAAAATTAAACAAATAAGCAAATAACATAAACAAATGTAAATTTTTCTATTAATATTATTCAAATGGACAAATTCAAATGGTAAATAAATAAATGAAAAGATTTTTATCATTAATAATTATAATATGAATTCATTCATTTGAGGTTTACTTTCATATCTGGAGAAATTAATATGAATTTGACTGAATTAATAAAAAGTAAAACATCAAAAAATGACAAAATCATTGTTCTGTTTTCGAGATTCTCGCTCTGAATGCTTAATTCAAAAAGAAATTCGGATTTAAATTGGATTTTGAGATAATTTTGTGGATTTTCGTATATTTTTTCGGATTCTTGGCAAATCATTCATCATTTAAATGTGAAAATTTCATTTATATGAACCATTCATTGTGGAAATGTTGTTTTCATTTTCATCAAATTTTATCATCAATCAATTTTTCGTATTTTGTCTTTTTCGTTTCGAGTCCGTCGTGGTTTTTCTCGGTCTCATTTCAAATGTCAAAGAAAGGGAAAGAAAAACAAAAAAAAAAATTTGAACCAAAATATTTTTCGGTACAATATTATGAATTAATAATTTTCAAAAAATTAATGGTCATTCATTTATTCATTCATTCATAATTTTTTTTCGGTTCGAATGAACTAATAAATGAAAATTCAAAAAATTTCTGTTGAATAAATAATTCATCAATAAATTCTTATGATCCCATTTCAATTATTCATGAGTGAGAAATGAATTTTCATCAATTAAATTTTTTTGGACGCAAATATTTTGCGGTTCTTATGATTTTAAAATTGAGAAACAAAAGCGATTCCAGCCAATTCAAGCCTGCCGCAACCGCAAATATTTTGTAGTATTTCAAGTTTCATCTTGATTTGAAAAATTTCGAATTCGATCAACTTTTTTCATATGTTTATTTTATAAATTTTGTTTGTTTTCAAATGAATAGAAACACTGACTACTGAATCCATGGTAATCATCAATCGTGTGTTTTGTGGTTGAAAGATTCATTCAATCATTATGCAATCGAAATACCGAAAATTGAAACGAAAAAAATCGAATTCACAATTAAAGAAAATAACAAACGGATCGATCAAAAATGAAAGGAGAAGAAGATCATCGACCGAAATAAAAATTTCAACAATTGTAATGATAATTAGATAGATCAAATGATCAAAAACAAACATACTGAACACAAAAATGAAATTTTTGCTTGTTTCGAAATGGAAAAAAATGCAAAAAATCTCACAGGAACATGTAAATCAATGTAATGATCAATGATCGATGAGATTTTTCCATTTTCAAAAGCATTTTTCAATTTCAATTTCATCGCAATCGATTGTATTTAAAATATAATTATGATTACGCATTCGGTGTCACATTTGTTGTAATTCGAATGCATGTAACTTCGATGATGATGAGGTTGATGATCACAACTTTAATCATGATAATCATATGATGACCCTCGTACTGATTTATCTGGTATGATTTATGTGCAAATCAATAACCTTTGAAAAAACAAGGTGACAAGACAAATTGGTTTTTTTGCCTGTACACTCAGTGATACTGGTTACTGATTCCAATTTTACCATTGTTTTTGTTTGTATTTCAGCAGTTATTACTGCTGCTGCAAATATAATAAATCGTGTTGTTTATCGTTTAGTATTAATATCTATGTGTGTGTGTTTCATTTCATTTCGGTATTCATTTATTTATTTATTTTTGTTGGTTGTTACAATTATCTTTTCATGTCATCATTTTTCTGTCTCTCTTTCTGTTCTGTGACAATTCATACCAACAGTTTTTCAGGCTTTTTTCTTTTCTGAAGTTTCAATTTGATAGATGGGCTTCATTTGTCACAAAACAAAATGAAACGAAAAAAAATTGGTTGTTCACGCGTTTCAAAGTGATTTATTAGCTTTTGTAAATGAATGGATGGTGAATAATACAAATAAATGATGATGAAAAATGTGAAACATTTTTTTGTTTTTCCCTTTGATTTACTCTTAACACATCAGCTAATCATCAGGTAGTTTCAAACAAACAAACAAAAAAATTGAATTTGAAAAATGTTTTCGATGAAAGTTTTTTCTCCGTAGACAATGCAAATTCATTATTATTACATTTAAAATTTTTTTTGTTGCATTTCAAACATCATTTGCATGATAATTGTTTTTTGTTTCGATTTTTTTTTTCATTTTCGTGAATTTAGAAAAATGAAACCACACAAACGAACAATAGAAAATCAATAATGAAATGAAATTCAATGATGATGGATCAATCATTAAATCATTGTTTGTTCGTGTGTATGTATGTAAACAACAAACACGAATCAGCGAAAAAAAATTTGATATAAATTTCACGACGAAAAAAAATCTAAAAAAATTAATTTTCAATCAGCAAAAAAAATGTCAAAAGTTCATGCAAATGATTCTTTTGAAAATTTTATATATTTTCAAAAAGAAAGAAAATAAAATTGAAATTATTCAAATTTAATTTACCCGAAGATAATAATAATAATAATATTTTTTCCGTGCTTAAGTTTCATATTATGAGAAACATTCGACAATAATTCGGTGTGAACATGGATTGATATCAATGAATGAGTTATACATTTTAAAATATGTAACATGAAAATACACTATGAAAATATAGTGTCAAACATGATTACAAATAATAGAATCGATTTGAATTTAAGCTTCATTGATTGTCATTAATATCGAGAGATATGAGCATTTACATTATTTACACAAATGCAGATTGAAATTGTTTTGAGATTGGAATTCTCTTGAATTTTTGAAAAAAAAATGAATTAGCGTAGGCCATGTTTCATGGTATTCAAATGATGAAATGTTATTAAAATTCAAAATGTGTCTATTTGTTTATGATTTGATTGATTTTGAAAAGATTAATATTCGTAAAAAATTACAATGATATTTGACAATAAACAAATGAAATTTAGTCTGAAAAATAACAAATAAATTACAATAAAAAAAAATGAATTTGAAAATTTGAATGAAATAAAATGAATGATGCAAATCATACGCCTTTAATAATGATAAAATTCACAAGAATTTGCATATGCATTACAGTTTCACATATTGTGTCAATCTTTCAATTCATTTATTTAGTTGGATGTAATTGCTGTTTCTTTGATGTTTTATTATTATTTATTGAAGAAAAACAAGAAAAAAACTTCAAAATTGTTCTCGTGAACAATTCAGAGTCAAATCTGTGCAAACATTTGTTTGTATATTGGATTTGTGTTCATTTCATTTTTCATCAAAGAAAAAACGAAAAAATTGACACGAAATATTTTCCTTGACAATAAAAACTGATCCACACACACTTGTTATTTTTTGTTTTGTGTAGTTTTTCATTGATATGTCTGTCAATGTCTAAGTGTGAAAAGTATATAAAAATCGATGATTTTACATTAAAAATACAAGCCATTGTTGGTATTAAGATGTGCGAAATGGAGCAGCAGAGTACGCGATTAATAAATGAATGATAAAGGATGCAAACAATCAGAGATTTTCTAATCATAAATGCCAGAAATCATCCTAAACAATAGAAAAATCATCTATAATATTTATGGAATGGAATCAAAATCAAATTTTCTCAAATTGCATTTTATTAAATGTTTCATATGTTTGATCAATGTTATGATACATTTATCATTGATTTATTTTAAATACTGAATATAAATCATATAATATAAATATAAATATGATTCATATTCTTTTGAAATATTCACATGTTAAGGTCACATGGTATTGAAAAACAATAGCAATGAATGAATGGATGAATAAATGAATGAACGTGTTTCGCACAAAGAATGTTTTAATCCGATTTTCAAATCTATGCACTATACTATACTGTACGAGACTAGCCTAATACTAGACTTCATGTGTTTCATTACAAAAAATGAAAAGAAAAACAAAAAAAATTGATCCACCCGGAAATTTTCATTTTCAAGCAGAAATCTCAACTTTTTTTTGTTGATTGTTAGATGACAACAAAATACAAACACATACATACAATATCAGTATCAATCAATGATGGTGGAATATTGAAGACAGAAATTACAAAATATTGGCAATGATAACGATCAAAAATACACACAATTTTTTTGTATTTTTAATTTCTCATTAAAACTTTTTTTGTGATGTTGATATGATAACTCAAATCATAAATCAATCGATGATTGGGATGATGATGATGATGACAATCAAAATCCTCCAGATCATTTATCATCGTTTCATGCGAGTTTGAAAAGATGAGAATTGAAAACAGTTTGGACATTTTATGTAACGATTCATAAAATTTATAATCAAATTCTTTGATTACCATTAAATTTGTATGCATTCGAATGAAAATTTTCAATATCAAAATTGTTGAAAAGTTTTCATTTTTGAACGAAATCATCACGAAGAATTGAAAGAATTTGTATGGATGTTTGAATGAATGATGCTTGATTTGAAAAAATTCATTTAGCCGACACTCGTTAATCCAATATTTCCGACATTCTATTTTTTTCAATTAGAACAAAAACAATCGAATACTGATTGTATTTCAAATAAAAGAAAATAATTCTTGAAAGGCTTGAATGATTTATTTCAGTATGTAGGATTTTGTACTGTTTTCGACAAACCATCCCTAATCGTATAATTTATTGTGAACAATTAATATCCAGTATTCTAACCCTACCAAGTATCTGTCAATTCTTTTGAATGGAGCAACCGATTTCTTGCAATTCTAATCATTGTCATTTTTCATCGGAACTTTTTCCCAAGCTCAATTTTTCACGGTTTAATTCGAAGTGATCATAATTATATTTATTTCAAATATAGAATTCAATACAATCTTGAATTTTTGTACTAGGACTCATATGTTTTCTCAGGTACTAGATTTATTAATTTTTCATAACTATAGAAATTCTTTTTTAATCTTTCAAAAGTGCTTTACGTTGATGAAAACCAAGATCATGATGGTGCCATGATTGTGTACGTGGATTTAACATCGGCCAACGTTTATCACCAGGCAAAACACTTTCACGTGTATAATACATACGTAAACCTTTTTTAACTTCCCAATTGGGTGCATTATAATTCAATTGATACCAAAATATTAATACGGCAAAGTATCCGATTAATGACGTACCGATCACTTTTCTTGCTGCCATTGCATTATATTTGTCCTGATTTATGGAATGAAAAGATAATTTGTTAATTTTTGATTATTAGCAACTAAATATGATCAAACCGTATAATTTCTCAGGATTTTTTCGAATTGATCCAATGGCCAACGATAAAAACGACGTATAGGATTGTAATGAACTTTTGATAATTCAGGTACTTCAAAGGGTTCGGCTGGATGCAAATTTTGTGATTCAATATATTTGATACGCCATTGACGATCAACTTCAGTGAAATTAGGTCCAAGACGATTACGTTCTTGCGCATATGGACCTTCAATCGATGTAAGTAAAACACCTGATGAAGGACTTTCGGCAAATTTTGGCGATTCAGATGGTGTTTGTACTTTTGCACGCACCAAAATTTTGTGAATTTCTTCTTCAGATATTGATGTTTTCTTCACTTCATGTCCATGACCGCCCATTTTTTCGAATGATCGAATTCAATATTACTGACGATAAATTTTGAAAAAATGATTAAAATTTTCACAGAAATTTTCAGAAATTAAAAAGTTTAAAGGACACTCGAAGAATAACATAAACATTGGAAAACCTAAACTATTTCGACTTTACACGCCAAACTAATGTATATATAGAAATTTTTTCAAAGACAAAATTCAAAAATTCTTTCATTTTTTTCAACAAAATTCCATAATTTTGAACATGTCTTGCCCGGTAGTAATTAAAATAATGATTTGTTATCACTAAATGGTATTTTTCTACCAAAAATAATGATTTTAATGAAAATTTCAAATGTATTTTCAAATAAAATTTTAAGATTTTCTTTCGTATCGTTCTATATGAAGGGGAATTTCACATGTTTTTTTTTCAAGTCAAATTTTGTTTGTGTTTTGGGCATTGGAAAATTTTAATCAAATCAAATCTATCAAATTGATCATTCAATCTTAATCTTCATGAAAAAATGGCTTCTTCAACCAAAAATCAACAACAACAATCGAAAAAGACTGAAATAAACATAAATGATATGAATTTATATCAATTAAATGCAATAAAACAGCAATTAGATCAAGTATGTCTTAATTTTTTTTTCTTACTTCAATTTATTTATTTTGTTTTAGGAAATTGAGATACTAGAAAAATCAGTTGTCGATTTACATAATGCTAAAACAAAATTCGTTGGTTGTTTCGAAACGGTTGAAGCATTTCATAAGTTACCGAATAATAATCAAATGATGATACCATTAACACCATCACTTTATGTACCGGGACGAATTATCAATAATGATGAATATTTATTAGACATCGGTACCGGTTATTATATTGAACGTAATGCAAAATCAACAATAGATTATTTTAATCGTAAAGTACAATTTTTAAACACTCAAATGGATAAAATTGTTAAATCATTGCAAGAAAAAGGTAATGTACGACAAAGTTGTTTACAACGTCAACAGCAATTGATTATGGCACAAATGGCAGCACAACAACAACAATCCAAATCAGCAACGATAACAAAAGCTTAATTATAAAATAATAATTTATAAATCAATCTAGATAACAAAATATTATTTTTTTTTTATAAATCTCTGATTTAATGCTTGTATTCTCATTTAAAAGATTATTCAAAAGATAAAACCAAATAATAATAAAAAATAAATCTGGAATTTTTATGAAAAATTTTAATTTGATTTATCAAGAAAAAAATTTCCAAAAGTTTTTCATTTAAAAAAATAATAAATTTTGTATTTTGATAATTGACGTCACCACAAAAAAAATTAAATCGACAAATAAATGAGTTGTCGATATGATTTTAAAAATTGAAAACAATTTTTTAAAAAATGCCTCAAAAATTGAATCGATATTCCAACCAATCATTGAAAAACAAAAGAAAAATAAAATTAAAAGCAAACAAATAAATCCTATTGACAACAAAACAATAAGTAAAAAACAATCGATCAATTTTCATATGAATCTATCTAATGTTTTAAGTCAATTTTGTTTTCAGAATTAAAAATGCTTCAATGATTACCACATTAACAACAATCAATACAACAACAATAATCATCATCATCAAAAGAACGACCATGTGCTGAACAACAACAAGAAATGTTTGAATTAAACAAAATAAAACTGAAATATTTTACTCTTAAATTATTTCTCTCTATTGAATTTTATTAACATTTTAAAATAAAAAATTATAAATCATCATCAAATTCACAACATTAAAAACACACATTATATATTCATCTTTCGACAACATCAGCTTGAACATGAGTGTAAGATCATGCGGTTATACACCCATGCCATCTATATTTCGTCACCCCGCCTGAACCGCATGATCTTATTAACAATGAAATTTAAATTTGACAATTTAATTGGTTTTGTGAGGCAGTCTGCCAACATATCGTCAGACTGCAAATACGATAGCTTACAATATTTTTTCTGGACATAATCCTGAATGAAATGAGCTCGGACATCAATATGCTTCGATTGACCCATTTGCCCATTCTCGATCATTTTTATTGTTGATTTATTATCAATGTAAATCGGGAACACTGAAGGTACAATATTGAAATCAATCAATAGTCTTTGTATCCACAACCCTTCAGACAGTCCGAGTGAAGCAGCATAAAATTCACTTTCGGCGGTGCTAATAGCGACGCACTTCTGTTTTGAACTAGCCCAGTAAATTGCTGAACCATAAACGTTTATCAATATTCCACTAATAGATTTGCGTGATTTATTATTAGCAAAATCAGCATCGGAGTATATCTCCAATGGATGATCATTGAATTTACCGAGGACTAGCTCATAATCCCTGGTGCCCTGGAAATAAGCCAATATTCTCTTGGCTCCGTTCCAAACCTGAACGGTGGGATTTTGCATCTTTGTAGACAATACGTTTATGCTAGCGCAAACATCAGGCCTTGATCTTGTTAAATATTGAATTGAGCCAATCAAGCGTCTGCACAATGAGCCATCTGAAAAAACTGGACTATTTTCATCTAAATCGAATGCTTGTAAAGGTGTTTTCGGGAATTTACCCAACGTATCAATTTTAAACTCTCTGACCAGTTCATCCAAAAATTTTTTTTGGGATACATGGAATCCATCAACTTTTTTTACGATCTCTAAACCACAGAACTTTTTTATGTTACCTAGATTACGTATTGAAAGTTTTTTTGACAACAAATTAAAAACCATATCAAAATGTTCACGTTTTTGATGAGCCACTAATATGTCATCCACATATACTAGTACGAATAAATCATATGTTTTATGTTTATACAAACACGAATCGTTTTTGCTTTGGATGAAATCATTACATAATATTTTATTTAAGTGAAAGAACCAATTTCGTGCAGATTGTTTGAGACCATAAACACTTTTATGTAATTTCCACAATTTACCATCATTAGCGAATCCGACCGGTGGTTTCACGTATATAGTTTCTTCTAAGTCAGCATGTAAATAAGCTGTATTAACATCAAGATGCGATAAACAATAATTTTTAGCTGCTGCAATTGTTAATACTACACGTAATGTTGTGATGTTGGCCACAGGTGAAAAAATTTCGTTGTAATCAATGCTATGTTGTTGATTATCACCTCTTATTACAAAACGCGCTTTATATTTAATGATTCTATCATATTCATCTTTTTTTAACGTGAACACCCACCGGGATGATAACGGTTTTTTATCACAGTTTCTTTCATCGATTTCTTCGAATACTTGGTTTTTAGAGAACGAATTTAATTCATCATTCATTGCGGCGATCCAATTTTCTTTTTGGTCACTCGAAATCGCTTCATTATAATTATTTGGGACTTTCACTTCATTACCATCAACAAAATTTACATCAACATTAGTGTTTCGTAGTGGGTAGCGACGTCCATCATTTATGATGGCCGATTGATCAAGATATTTCATTTCTCGAACTAATTTCTTGTTTCTTCCACTTTCTTCGACTTCAGTAATTGTAGAATCGTTGTCATTAACAAGGTCATTATTTGTTGAATCATCATTATTGACAGGATCATTATTTGTTGAAATATCATTAGATGTAGAGGGAATGACCTGTTCAAATTCTTGAATAGGATAACACAAACTGAATAGATTCGATATATCATTTCTAGCAAATTCATTTCGATCATCACTTGATAAATTATGATTTTTGAAATAATAATCACCGTCTAAAATTTTGACATTTCGTTCAACAAAAATTGTTCTGCTGTTTGGATCAAATAATCTGAATGCCTTACAATCAAAAGAATAGCCAACAAATACACATTTTTTCGACGTAGCGTGAAATTTAGATTTTTTTCTTACTAGACTATATGCTGTAGATCCAAACACATGAAAATGTTTCACATTGGGATATTTTTTAAATATTTTATTGAATGGAATATCATTTATTCTTTTATGAGGAGAACGATTAGCAATATGGACTGCGGTACCAATTGCTTGTGGCCATAATCGCGTTGGCGAATTACTTTGTAGTAATAATGATCGGGCCATAGTTGTAATTTTCTGAATCATTCTTTCAGCAGTTCCATTCTGCTGATGGCAATACGGAACCGATAATTGATGCCTAATGCCACATTGTTTGAGAAAATTTTTGAACTTAAAGCTCAGAAACTCACGTGCATTGTCTGAGCGAATTGTTTTAATTTTGCGGTCCAGAAGATTTTCAATCATATTTTTATACTGAACAAAAATTTCAAAGATTTCTGACCTGTTTTTTAGAAAATAAGACAACGTGTATCTTGAGAAATCATCTGTAAATAATACAAAATATTTAAAACGTTCGTAACTTTCTTCTAATGGACCACAAACATCAAAGTGGATTAATTCAAGTGGCGCACTACTGATTGACGATGATTCAGGGTATGGTAGTGATTTAAATTTAGAAGATAAACAAACATCACAATTTTCGATCGTTTGTATTGGAATTTTGAGCATTTGGTGAATTCGTCTTGTTTTTTCTATACCTGGGTGGCCAAATTTTTCGTGCAATAAACATGACATGGCACTGAAATTATTTTCCAATTCTAATACGGTCATGTCATTATCATTAACTGTATGAAGTAATAATTGTTCATTATTATAAAATGATGATTTGTTGTTATCAATAATAATTTTGGTGACATTTTTTTCTTTCATTAAGAGACAATGCGAAATCAAATTATTTCTGAACGATGGTACATAAAATACATTTTCTAATCGAAGAATGAGATTATTTTTTAAATATAACTGGACAGAACCAACACCAGAGATGTGTGCCTTAGTACCATTGGCAAATTTTACGAAATCATGATAACGTTTAATGCTTGTGAACACGCTCTTATCACCAAAATAGTGTCTATTCGCACCAGAGTCAATGATGGTTTGGGACAAATTCGAATTATTTGAATTAAAACACAGACCAGAAAAATTTGAATTTAGATTCTCAACGCTATAATTTTTCTTTTTACGTTTCAACTTGAAACATTCGTCAATAACGTGTCCGTTAATCTTACAGTACTTGCAAAATTTAGTATTTTTTCTATTAGCCAAATTAGCTTCATTTTCAATAATCATGTTAGAGGGGTGTTTATTTGAAACAATTTGACGTTGTACGTAACGAGATTCGAATTGAAGTATCTCGTTTTTAATGGTTTGAAACGATGGTTCTTCACTTTTGTAGATCATGCTGAGGGCCGTGATCATTGAATCAAATTCCTCTGGTAGATTGGCCAACAATAAACGATTTTCTATAGCTGGTGGTAGTGTAAAACCAGAGATTTGCAGCTGATTTATTAAATTTTTAAATTCATCGAGATATTTGATGCACGATCCGATATCTGGTCTTAATCTGACTAATTTTGTAAACACCGATGTCTGAAAAGCGATTGACGTGGTGGCGTATTCTTGTTCTAATAATGACCATATAACATTCGGCTGCTCCACGTTTGCAAAACGGCTTCGATGGACATCGTCCATTGAAGATAACAGAATTCGCATCGTTTTGATCTTTTGTTTTTCAGTGCCCTCTTCACCCGATATACAATGCCATACATCGTTTTCTTTCAAGATGAATTTCATTAAATTTCTCCATGAATAATAATTGGAGTTTGTCAAACGATCGACTTTAACATCTTGAAATTGTACATTAGCCGAAGTTGATGTTTCAGAAGTTGTTGATAATTGGAACGATGTTGACGGAGCTACAGATGATGAGTTGTTGGGTTCCATGATAATTTCAGTCTCATAATCTATTGAATTTTATTAACATTTTAAAATAAAAAATTATAAATCATCATCAAATTCACAACATTAAAAACACACATAATATATTCATCTTTCGACAACATCAGCTTGAACATGAGTGTAAGATCATGCGGTTATACACCCATGCCATCTATATTTCGTCACTCTCAATAATTATTTGAAATTATTAACATAAACAGCAACATTCAAAATTCAAAAATTATTGTATAGTACAAAATACAAAGTGAAATAAAAAACATGAAATTAATGAGGCATCCAGGTGAATTTTTATTCCATCAATTCATTCATTTCAACTCAAATTTTGTTAATGTATTTTGAATAATTAAATTGATGCATTGTTGCTGTCGATAATGATGATGATGTGCATAGATTTACATTCATTTTATGTATGAATCTATTTCTTTTTTGTTTTATTTCGCGTATTTGCTTGTCGTATTTCGATTATTTATTATCTATTGTTGTTGTTATTGGTGTTTTCATTTTCATTTTTGTGTTTTAATAAATCTCAAATCTAAAATTAAATAAATTTGCGAATGGTTTTTGCCAGAAAGAATTGTTTTAATAATAGCAACGGCGATTATTGTAAAATTGATTACTCCTTCTCCAACTAAACATTTTCGTGTAGTTTTGCATTGAAAAAATTATGATTAAAATATTTCCATTTTTTATTAATGCATATTTCGATTTCATTTGCATTTTGTGTCTGTAAGTGTGCATGACTGTGAATATTAACCACAAATTTTGAATGATTCAACAAAAGCAACTGTTGAAAAATTTGTGAATGTGAAAAAAATGATAATTTCGATTAAATCGAGTTTATTAATCTAAATATAACGTTTTTCATCATAAAATCATTGAATCATTTATTTATTTATTCATTCATTAAATTTGATCGCATACTTTTATAAGAGAAATATTGAATTCAATAAATGATCAATCATTGTTTTTTATTCATATATATTTATATTTTGATTCATTATCATTTTATCAGCCATTATCATCACTATTATATTTTAACAAATAAATGAATGAAAATGTTCAGTGGACAATTTTTATTCGAAATTTTCCATTCATTCATTTATAGATAATATGAAAAAATGTAAATGTTTCGCAATAAAAAATCAATCAAATTGATCATTAATTGAATTTATATTTAAATTGCAACGTGTTTCAAGTGCAGAAGCAGCAGCAACCACAACAACAGTCATTCGATAACTTCAAACAACCACGATTTAAATGAATGTCATCCATCAAAAAACGAAAAAAAAAATTTAATGATCAATGAAAAATATGCGAAATTATCGCATTAAAAATTATTAATTATTCCGCAAAACTAAACTAAAAATAAACAAAATGTAAAAATAAAATACAAAAAAAAAATTCAAGGTAAATTTATTATTTTGAAGAAAACATTTAATCTCATTGATTTATATGGCAACATGCATAAAATATTTAAAAAATGTTTACAGGTGAATTTGATTAATTTAAACCACAGCAACAGCCGCAACAACGACAATATTTGCACCATTTGGCATGGCAATCAAATGAAGAATGAAATGAAAGCTAAAATTTTTTCTAATTTTGCTCATTTCCATTAATATAATTTTCAAATTTTCGTATATACGAATCAAATATCATTATCGATGGCAAAAATAAATGTAATTTATGATGATTCAAAGAAAATAAATGTATGAAAACGATCAAAGAGAGGCAAACATAATAAAAGTGAAAAGTAATGATGTATTTTCATCAGAAAAACACCTGTTGACATGATGATGATGATGATGTTCGAGAAATATTACATAGAATTACTGATGAAAAGTGTGTGTATTGAATTGAATTAATCTTAGGCCATTTTCACGGGACTTCTATCCCAAAACAACATATCGATAATTAAATATGACGTCATTTGAAATTACATTTTCAATGTAAACATCTTTGAATATGAATAGCAAAAAACTTATTCGAAAAATTGATTGTGCTTTTACGGTACAAATTTTCAAATTTCATTTTCTAAGATTATCAATAACATTTTTTGATTGATTGCAAAAAATGTTGGAGAAAAATATCATTTTTTCTAATTAAAATTTCTTATTTTCATTGAAATTTTCGCAGACATTTCACCGGTACATTCAATGCGATGCAATGATGTTATGCGAAAATTTCAATGCTGATACAAAACTGGAATAGCTGATGTGTGTTTTTTGTTTATTCATATTTTGTATCAAGACATTTGTCCATTTTTTTTCTTAGCGCTGATTAAATCAATTTGATTGACAATTTCAAGTGTAATTTAATCAAGTTTTTTCGTTGATCAAATTGTGCCTGATAATAACAATTGCACTCTTATTAAAATTACATTTGATAATGATAATCAAGCATATCTCAAGATATTTATTATCATAAATTGTTATTGACAATGATTACAAATTGGTTTCTTTTTTATATTCAAAAAAAATTTTTGGTTTCAACATAATTTTGACAGTTTTGCATCAGTGCATCTAAAAATGTGTTATTTCAAATCCGATTGTACATATTCATTTGGAGATTGTATATGAAAATAAAATTCTGAAATTCGTTGAGTCAAAAATGTTTGTTTCCTTGATTTGATTTTTTGATTGACCATCAGGTATTTTTGATTGATTTTTTTGAATGTGTTTATAATTAGAATTGCAAATAAATTATCGAATTAACCATACTTTAATTAATAAGAATTAATATTTAATTTTGATTTTATTTATTTTCTTAACCTTTGAGAAAAAAATTTCTTTGAAAAAAAAATAAACTAAATGTCAAACGTACATTGAAGGCTAATGTTCTATGATGTATTATTTATTCAATGACATTTATTCAATGATTTTTTTCCACAACAATCTTCAATTATCTGTTAATTGATGTGATACGTATTTTTTTTTTCTTTATTTGATTTTATCAAATACAAATCGATCGTTCGATTAATCGATTATTAGAACGAAAATAGTAGCAACAACCGGATCTTATACTTGTCTATTTGATTGATTGATTAAACGATTAATTTTGTTTGCATTTTATTTCACTTAAATCTTATTCATTTGTAATTTATTTTCAAAATGAACGAAAATAAAATGAAAATTGATCAAAATTTTCAAACGTAAATGATTTTCTTTGTGAGTAATTTCACTGGAAAATATTTGTGCCCTCAAAATTATCAATTTTTCAATGAAATGAAATGCATGATAATGATTAATTGAATTCAATCGTTTATTTTTTAAAAAATCTTGCAAATCTTGAATTTTTTTCTGAACATCGTTGAAACATCCCATCGACAATTTACGTAAACAAAATTATTTGAATTCAATAGAATTTGATTTTGCTTCGCGATTCGTTATGTTAATGAAATTGATAATCAAGTTTTTTACTTTCATCTTAAAAATTTCAATTCCATTTAAGAAAATGAAAAATTATTCCTTTAATTTATCTTAATTTCATTTCAAATTAATCTCTTAATAGTGTAGTACATACGCTTTTACTTTTATCAATTTGATTTCTCTTTCTATTGGCGCTTATCACTGTATTATTACTCTCACCTTCTTTAATTTATAACTCATAAATTTATATTTATATGTACATTCAATTTGTTAATTGTTTCATTTTATTTTTCTGTTTCTGGCTGCCGATAGTGATAATGTTGTTGCTGTTGCTGCCGTTGTTGTTGTTGTCGAGTTGATGTCATTGAGATGCAATGATGACTATGAAAGCCAAATAAAAAAATAATAGTGATGATGATACTGATAATTGTTACATTTCGTTTGAATCCATTTGATTTTCTAGGCTAATCTTACTATTGTAACAATTATTGCATTGTTATCATTCGATATCGTTTTTATTAATTATCATTTTCACCAATCAAAATACACAAATAATAATAAATTATCAAAATGATTACAATTTATGATTTGCGTGAATGTATTATCAATTCTATAGACAATATATTTTATTTCTGAGATAATTTTGTAATTTTTTTTCCTCGATTTTCAATTATGACTTAGATTAGATTTTCCAACAAATTTCGTCGATGATTGATCAATTGATTTTAAATAAAAACACAAATTTGATGACAATCATAATGTTTGCATGTTTGTTTGGCTTCACAATGTTAAAGCGTATATCAGAATCAGAAAATTTTCAATTTCTTTATCTCGAATCAAAGAAATGAAAAAAACCAATCAAATCATGTAAATGTTGCATTTCATTTCTTTGATGTCTAAATATTAATTTTTTTCTCATTTATTTCATTTAATTGTGATTGAAATCAATCAAATACCGATCATATATTATTTGATTTTGATATCAAAGTGTGTGTGTGTGTGTGTTTTTCCTTTCATTTTCATTTATCTTTATTATAATTCAAAATTGTATGTGATTTTTACGACTACCAGCTGAGTGATTTTCAATGATTGAATTTATTCGTCATAAGAAAAAAAGAAAAAAAATCAAAAACATCAAAAAACGAAAACATCCCACTTGATATTTTTCTTTTTCATGGTTGATAATGTAAAATAATGATAATGTTGAGATTTACATGTATAATCAGCGACAGCAACGACACGAATTAACAGCAACAACGATTATTTGAAAAATAAAAATAGTTTGAATCAATGATTCAAATCATCAAAAATTGATTGGCTCACTTGAAATTAAATCAATGAATCAATGAATGAAGAAAACATTAATTTCAAAGAATTATTTATGAATAGAAATCATTTCTTTTCATTTGAATAAATCGCAAATTAAAATATTTGTAATTTTAATGAATGAATGAATGGAAATTATCAATGAAAATTGTGTGTTTATAAATTCTTCAATATCATTCATTGAATAATTACTAAGTTTTTTTCCAAAAAATTTCTCAAAATAAATAAACAACTTTTCAATGCTTCAAATGTCTTTATTGCTTTTTTCATCAAACTTTGAACATTTTCTCCATTCATTTGTTGCACATATTTTGTTTTATTTAATTTATTTTTCTTTAAAATCAATATAATTGTGCATCATTGAAAATGAATAAATTTTTTGTTTTCCCGTACAAAAAATGAATCTTGTCATCATCGAAATTGAATCATCAAGCCTATGTGTATGTGTTCTGGTGCATACAAACTAATGTGAAAAGTGAAAAAACATCAATACATCCAACATCAACCGCAGCCGACGAAAAAAACCCAATAATCAATGAATATTTCTTCCCGAATAATAAAATTAAAAGAGAACAAAAATTGTCTTAAATTTCAAATCATTCGATTTTCGGAAAGAAATCAAATTAAATGAATTTTAAATTTAATCATCAAATTTTTAAAACGAATTTTTCATTTCAAAGAAAAATTTATCTTGAAATATTTATCATTGAAAATATGGAAATCAAATTTTTGAAAAAAAAATAAAATCTCATTGATTGAATCCGAAAAACGATATCAAATTTTGAATACATAATCAAAAAGGAACAGCCAGTTATCGACAATGATTCATTTCGATTCAAGAAAAATTTAACAAAAAGGAATTTCTGCAGTTTGTTTATGTACAAAATATGATGATGCTTAGTTATTGTGATTTTATGTTTCAAAATTTCAATCAAACTTTTAATTATCGTCAATTGATCACTCTTCAATCACGTGCAATGTGTTTGTGTTACCACGAAAACCTTAGTGTAGCAATCAACAAACTACAATCAAAACAAATAAGATACAAAAAGTAAATAGTAATTTTTTTCTTGTTTTTGATGTAACAAGTTGGTTAAGATCATTTTCAGCCATCAAAATTCAACACGAATTGAAATTGTTATAATCAAAAGTAATCAAACATCGTCTCAATAAATTGATGAATCAATTAATTGTAATAAAAATTTTGAAACAAAAATGTCGTTAAAAAAAATTTTTGTCAAAAATAAAAAAGATTATGATGGTAAGTGATTATTTATTTTTTAAAATTTCTTTATAACAACTTGAAATAATTTTTTTATGATAAGATTGTGAATATTTTTTTTATCTTAACTAAATTATTTCTATTCTGACTATGTTGAAGCCTTTGATTTTCCGAAATTTCGCGGAAAATCTCCAAGAAATTCGGGAATCAATTTTCAAAGTTTTTATTAAAAAGCTTCAATTTCAGTGCTGCAATCTAGTGTTTTGACGTGTTAAATTCTTTTTGCAAAACTTCCTTGATCTATTTTTTTGCCATCATTTTCTTAATGCATTTTTGCATCTTTTTGTCAAGTTTCAATTTCAAGTTTTTTAGTTAGTTCAATATTATGTACATCGAATCAATAGTATGGACGAATGATTTTCAATTAAATCAGATCATTTTCAGAATTGATCAATGATATATGTCTTATTTTATCTTATTTTATATATGGTGAATTTATTCAAGAATATTGTTTTTTTCTTTTTTTGCATCTAAGGTGATATTAATGGCATGAAAGAAACTTTGAAATGATCGAAAATTTTCTTTTTCTTTTTTTGTGCATTAATTTTCATTCATTTTCAATAATCTAATATAGATTTTGATTTTATACATTTCCAATTGCCTCTTGAGAATATAGCCTCTCTTTCCAAAGTTAATTTATGTGAATATGTGTGTGTTCGTAATAGACACAAGTGAGAATGAAATGAATACGAAACGAACCAAATACCAAAATTGAAGGATTGTTATCATCATTTGTTTGTTCATTGTCGATCATGAACAAATAACAATAATAAATGACAATATGTGACATTCAAAATAGATAAATGAATGAATCAAGGAAACGAAAAAAAAATCCATTTGAATGAATAAATTTGGTGTAGAAATTAGTTCAATAAAGATAAATTATTCACAATGATGATTTGATGTCTTATTTGGAGAGGAAAATTTCCTTTTCTTCGTGTTGAAAAATGATTGAATTACATTTTCAATGATTCATTTGTTCTTTCATGAAATCTTATTTGATTGATTTCAAAAAATATAAATCTCTCATCAAAAATTCCATTCAAAAATAAGTAAATTACATTTCAAATATGATTGATTAGAGTGAAAATCTTTGTCCAATTAAATATTAAATGAGAAACAGGCCAGAATTTTAAAAAATCTTGAATTTTTCAAAATTTTTGTTTAAATTTTCAAAATCACAAAACGAAAATTTTAAATCAATCATCATTTAAACTTTCAACGAAAAATGTAAAATGTTTCGAAACACATTTCAACACACACATCGAAATACATTTTGCTGCTGTTGTTGTTGATTGATGATTCAGCATTGTTTTTTCTTTTGATTCGTTATTATTTATTATAATTCGTTTTCATTTACTTCCATAATGGAAATTTTTATATAACAATTTATACGAATTATGAATGGTTCGAAACAAAACCGAAAAAAAATCTAATGCAATGACAACCGAACATTGAACAAAGAGAAACAAAAAAAAAGGACAAAGATAATGACAATGCACAATTTATTGGTTAATGTCGGGCAAAATAAAAGAATTTCTGTCACCTTCATTTAACAGCAAAAATTATCATCAATGAAAAGTGAATTCATGATGATCATTTCGGTAATTTCTATTGTGTGATTCGGTGATAATTATCAAAATCATCAGTGGAAATGATTGATATGGAATAAAATGATCGATTGATGTGTTCAATGTGATGAAAATCTTGATTTAAATTAAAAATTTCGACAAAAATTTTAGTTCAAATTACAAACAACAAATTCATCAATCCATTGCAGATGAATATCGGACATTTTCGCTCGAATTTCGATTCCGGTTCAATTATCATTTGAATCTTTTGTTTGTTTTTCCAATTCCAATGTCCAATATTTCGATCGTATTTCTTATTTATTTTTATTTGTCCATTCTCTATGAAAATACGAAATTTTAACGCGAAATAACCATAGAAAAATCTTATCGAATTATGCAGAACAAATTTTTCAAATTTGTCTTCATTTCAAATGTTTTTGCCAATATTTTGAAGGCATGATAAAGAAATTTTTGTTTTATGACTTCATTTTTTTCCATTACCAACACCATTAGCCAAGGTATGTTTTTCTGATATGAATTTTTGCTTTTTTCGTTTGTTTTTGTTTTTTCTGTTCATGAATGAAATACAAACAAACGAAAATGGAAAAAAACAAATAAATCCAGATTCTAAAATACAAACAAACAAACAACGATATGAAATAAAAAAGATGTTCAAAACATATCTCCTATTTTTTTCTCTGTGTCTCTCACCATGGATTCCATGAGATAGAATTAAAATAAAACAAAAAAAAAAAAATGAAAACTTTTTCATTTATGGAACATTGAAGAATAATGAAGAACCGAAAAAAACAGAATAATTCTGCTGTTTTAAATTTTGTTTGCTTTTAAAATTTTGAAAATTTCCATCAAATACCCACCACTATCGTAGATATAAATATAAATATATAGAACAAATGAAACACTTGAACACAGAAGAAGAAGAGATAATTGTTTGAATTCATTTTTTTTTCATTTTTTATTTATCTTTGATTCATTTTCTATTTTTAGAAATTCATTTTTAAATGAAGCATATTTACTATTTGGAATAAGTTTATTTTGATGTATTTTCATTTATTACTACTACGGCCGCTGCTTCTGCTGCTGCTGTTTATTTTTATACAAACATAATTAAAAATTTCTTCAATTTCATTCGATGATTCCAAAAGCCTTTGATGCTCAGAATTTGTTTCAAAAAAAAAAAATCTTGAGATTCATTAATTCAATTGGATTTGATGTAAATCTTTTTTTTTATTTCACACGAACATAGAATTTTCTGAATCTGTGAATTTGTGAATTTTCGTTTACATTTGAATTTTTATCTTATCATCTTTTATTCGATATTTTCATTTATTTTTCTCGATAAATAAATAAATAAAATATACGATCAGATAAGAAAAAAATAATGAAATTTTTTCATATCGAATCTTAATTCATTCTTTTTGAATGAATCAATGTATGAATTTATAATATCTTCATCAAGATTAATTTTTGAATCTAATAATTCTTGTTTTCAGTAATATCAGGAAGAGAAAAAACCAATTTTTCTCTTTTTCGATATTTCATTTATATCATATTCGATATATAAATAATATAAATGCGTGAATGATGGAGCCATGGAGCTTGAAATTTTTCTCGATACTATTTTCAATTTCAATCAATTAAATTATATTTGTGTAGTTTTGTCATAAACAAACAAATACAAACACACACGCAAAACTTTATTTTTGAATTTGGATACAAATAATAGAAAAATATCACTCTGAATTTTTCATTTATTTATTTTATTCTATTTTCGAGTAAAACATTAGTCGACACCTGGATATTTTTAAATTTTCACAGCAGCACAAAAGAATAAAATAAAACAAAAAGCGTTCATTGTTGCTTCATACAATGGTGTGGCATATATGTTCTTCTGGGACAATTACTATTATCATTATTTTTATTTTTAACTTTAAATTCATTTTAGCTTTCAATTGTGATTCGCCATTATCATTATTTCTATTATATTCATTCGTTTATTTATTTATCAATTTCTATTTTTCCGAAAATTTCCAAAATTTAATTTGTTTAATTTGTCTACTTTTTGATTTCCTCATTACTCCTCTACCATTCAATTGATATGAGATCCCCCACTAAATACAAATGAATTGTTTGATATGGCAAGCAAATAGGCAAGAAACAGTGAAAAATTAATGAATCTTCAATTAAAGATTTCGGTACTTGTGAATTTTTACTTCACATTACTTCACAATAATCATTTACGTTTGCAATTATTTTTTGATTGTAGAATTCAATTTTTAAAAAGGAAATTAAATCAAATAGACTTTAATAAACATAAATTCCTTTCGTATTGAACTTTAAATTATTCTTAAGAACTTGATTAAAAGCATTAAAATGTTTGGTTTCACAAGAAATTCTTCATCGAATTCTTCTTAATTCGTTTAAAATATTTATTTATTTATCTATTTTTTAATGAAAAATTCAAAAACATTTTCACATCTTTCATAATCCAAGTGAAAAGAGAGAGAAAGCGAGGGAAAACATTGATTTTTCATTATTTTTCTTCAACGGAAAAAAATGAAAAATTGTTTTCCATGTATCATAATTCATCATTAATATATATGATTGTTGGCAAATATTATATAACACACACACACACATATAATTCATTTGATCATAATTGAATCATTTTGATTTTGATTTTTTATTTCATTCATTCATTATCATTCATCATTAAAATAATGATTTTTTTGCTTTGATTTTTTTCATTTTTTTATTTCTTACAACATTTTCACATGATGATGATGATGATAATAAATGGCAAACGCAAATGAATTTTTCATTTTTTTCTTGATAATGATTATAATAATAATGTAATAATAATAATAATAATAATAATAATAAAAGAAAAAATATTACAACTGATGTAAAAAAAATCTTGATTTTAGTTCGCCGTCGCAATAACCGAAAATGATGAAAATAGATGAAAAAAAATTCGATCAAAATGAAATTGAATGAATTCATTCATTTCATTTTCGGTGTATTGTGAATTATTATTATTTTCCGTTCATTCATTCATTCTTGTCTTGTTTTTATTTTCATTCGTTTGCAGACGACAGAATCGTGATATTATTATTATTATTATTCTATTTTATTTTAGGTTCAAACCTCGAAAATAGACAAAAAAGAAAAAAGAGTAATGGTAAAATTTCCAATTCAAATTCTCCAATAGATTCAAGCATTCATTGATTCAAATGAATTGAATTTGATTTTTTTATGATTTTATATTATGTTTGTTTTTTCCAGGTTATATTTTCTCTATTTTTTTCATTTATTTATTTTTCGTCATCTTCTTCAAAGCCTTTCTTGTTTTGTTTCTGTTGTTGTTGGTGTTTTAGATTCTGGAACATTTTGTTATTTCATTGTGTGTGTGTCTGTGTGTCTATTTTCAAAATGACATCATCAAACTTGAATGAAATTTCTAATAAAATAAATAAACACAAAATTTCAAAATAAAATTTCCAATATAATTGATCGGAAGAATAAAATATGTAATGGAAAATAAAATTGATGACAAAATTAAAAAAAAATAATAAGAAAATGAAATGAAATAATTGTATTTCGCTGTACATGTTGACAGTTTTATATTTCAATTTCATCAAATTTCAAAATTTTTCAATTCAATATTTTTTTCTACTTTGAATGATCGATGACAATTTGTATTTTACAATTATTTTGTTCTATTTTCATTCTCTTTCTTTCTCCAATTTTATTCTGGCCTTAAAGTAATGCAAACAAACAACATCTAACTGCTGTGTGTGCGTTCAATTTTTGAATGAAAAATTGTTATTCGCATCCATGTTTTTCAGTTAAATAAACTAAACTGAAACTTAAAGACAGATATAAAAATAATGAATGAATCAATACAAAAGTTTTACCCCTAGTGAATTCAAAGAGTTCTGCCCAAGCCAACATACACATATCGAAAAAATTCATGATTATTATCATCAAACAACAAGAATTTCAAAGTTTTATTCACCGAAAATCTTCATTATGATTGTGAAAATTTTTATGAATTTCTTTTCATCTTTACAAATTCTTAGATGATTGAGAAAATTTTTCACGTTTCACCGTTCTCAAATCGCAATTTAATCGTTTTTGTTCATCATTACTGAAAAAACAAATAAGCAATTTTCTTGCGATATGTAATTATAAAGAAAATTGAATTTTCAATCAGTTTTTTTCATTGATTCGATTCTCCGTTTATGTGTGTGTTCGATGAACTATTTAGAAAAGATATTCTGTGCTCATTATTTTGATTTTCTCTTTTATATCTTGATTAATTTTATTATCAATTGATTGAATTTTGATTTTGTTTATTCATTTATTATTTTCTTTGCTTCGATTAATCAGAATCGTTTTTGTTATTATAATTTCACTGTTTCTCTGTATTGATTTGTTATTTTTCGATCATAATCGTTCATGTTCACAACTATTATTATGGTGATTTGTTCAATATATAAAACTATCTACATTCGATAATAACATTGACAACAAAAATAAACTGTAACAAATAATAATTTGATTATTTGATCAATCATTTTGTCATCGTTTTTATTATCGTTTTGATTTTTTGCGTTGACTTTTCAACCATTCTATTATCGTTTCGTTTTTTTCTTTTTTCTAATCATTGTTCATCTGTCAATCAGCTATTTATGATCATTGATCGATACATTTTTTATTACTATAATCTTCAAGAGTAACTTTCATAATTTTCATTGATATAACTCGCTACCACACTATTTCACTGCAACAACGACCACAAAAACAACAGATTGCTCATTACATTCATTGATCATAAATAATCGGTAACAAATAGATTATCGTTTATTGTTTCAAAATGTCATGTTTTCAATGTTTGTTTTCGTGATAGTTTTTCATTAATCCAAATTTAAATCTTTAAATTAAAAGTTTATGATGTTTATGATTAGAAAACACACGTAATCAACATAGATTTATATTCGCATTTTACAATTGAATTTTGTGCCAATTTTCTCGTATTCTGTATATTCTTATGCTTCTTTTTTTCTAAGAAAATATCAAAAAATTTAATTTTTAAAAATAGAAAATTTTATGATACGAAATGATGGCTGATTTTCTTTCATCTTCATTATTAATAAGAAAATATTTTAAATTTATTTTTTTCCGTATAAAATTTTGTATAAAAATTTTTCTTTGATACAAATTTATCATGATGAATACGGCAACCAATTTTTTATTTTTCAATGAATGAATAAAAATTTAAAATATTCAATTTATAAATATTCATTTTGGCTTGTTTTTCCCTTTCTTTCTTGAATTCGTTCATCATCATCATTATTATGATTTTTATTATTTGTTTTGCCAATATTCAATGAATAAATATTGAAAAATTTGACACACATACACATGAACACATTAAAGAAGAAAAAAAATATAATGAAAACATCATTGTTAAAAATCAGAAAAAATTGAATAATTTCTGTTATTCTTCATAATCAAAAAAGTGTGACAAAATTTGATCATTTTCATTGTAAAGATGTTTAATGTGAAATATGATTTATTTTTCAACAATAACTAGACAAATTTTAATTTGTCATCATTCAATTTTTTCTTTATTCATCAGTAATTTGATAATTGCCTATTTGTATGTGTGTAATTTGTATGATGATATAATGTTAAAAAAGAAAATAAATAGATACATCATTCATCATTAGATTCAATTAAAATTTTCGATGCTAAATAATCCATCATATGATTGTTGTTGATCGTTCAATTGAAAAAAAAAAACTGAAAATCTCTTTTCTAATCGAAAATCAATTGCCAATTTGATTAGACTATCTTCTTATAAATACTGCCAATTCATTAGCAATAATTTTTTGATTAATTTAAATTCAATCAATTTCTCATTTTAATTCAATTATTTATTAATTTATTCATTATTTATACATGTACAGTTGTATTGGTGAATGCTGCACCAATTCAATCAGAAAATGGTCAACAACAACAACATTTGCAACAATCAGCCATTAATGATTCAACATTGAAGAAAAAATCCAATCCATTTAGTACATTATTTCGGCGAAAAAAAACATCAACAACAAATAAAAATAATCAATATAATCGTTATTCAGTTAATGATTTAACTACAAACGATATAAATGAAAATAATAATAACAATAATAATAGCAATAATCAATTGATAAAATCATCAATATCATCATCAGCAACAACAACAACTTCTTCGTCGGTACAAAATTCATGCGATAATAATAATGAACAACAACAACAACAACGTTTGAATGATAATAATAATCATATTTATGATTCAAACGAAGAAAATCATCAACAACAACAACCTATTTCATCTACAGAGATAAAATCAATATTGAAAAAAGCTAAAACCTCAACAACATCAACATCATCGTTAACAAAAATATTATTACGTAAATCATTATCATCAACAAATGAATTAAATAATAATAACATTGAAACGAATGATTTAAATAATCAAACTATTGAAAATTTGAAAAACAATAACAATAGTAATTGTAATCAAAATAATCGTGATTCTAATATAAATTCATCATCATCACCATCAAACAATATGTCAGCGAATGATAAAGAAAACAATGCAAACGATAATGGCAAAACAACAGCACAAATTCTTATACAAACTGGTAGTTGTAAGTAGTGGAATTTTTTTTCATTTTATTCAAAATTCATTAAAATTTATTTTTTTTAAATGATTCAATTTAAAAATTAACACGTGAAGAATATTCTAAAGAGCACTATTTCTTTATTTTTTTTTCCACAAAATCAAAATAGACATTAAATTTTAAATTGAATTCTATTATATTATGTTTTTAAAATTTTCAATTATCAAATATTATTAAAATTGACACAATTTTGTGTGTAAATTTATGTGTGTTTCGGTGCTTGCAACCTACATTAATCTAATTCAAAATGTTCAGTCTTTTTTTCTGTGTTTCCTGAGTTGTCATTATCAGGTGTTAAACCTTAATTTTATGTAATTTTTTGTTTCCTGAACAAAAAAAAATATGATTTACGTAATGTTTCATGTTTTTTAAATGGATTTGAATGTATAGAAACAACAAAGCAAACAAAGAAATGGATGAATGAAAAAATGATCGAAAATTTTAAAAATAACATGTTTTTAAAATTCAATTCCAAACTAATTATTTTCGGATTTACGTAATAATAAGTGATAGATATTATCAGTGACAAAAATAGAATTTTTAAAATTTTTTCATTTTCTTTTATAACAATGAAAAACCGCCACCTTATATTAAATTTTGTATGAAAAATTTCCCTTACTATTCCGTGAAAAGAGTGAACAGAAAAATATTAATAAAATTTTTCAACAAAATTTGATTTTTTCGGGAGAAAAATTTTTCAAAAAACATCATTGATGCATCGTGAATACTTGAAAGATGATGATGATTTGAATCAAATTCGGCAATTTTAAAAAAAACTCAAAGATAGTTGGAAAATTTTTTTATTTTTTACAAATTATTTGCTTGAAGCAACCTATGCACCGATGAATCATTTATTTCTCATAATCATTAATATCAATGATGCAAAAATGATTCAATTATTTTTTAGTTTAAAATTTGAAATTTTTCTTTCAAAAATTTCAAATTCATTTTCCGTCATTCTCGATCTCGAGCATTTATTATGATTTGACATTTTTTCATAATTTCATTATTTCATTTGGATAAATTTGTAATTGAATTTTTTGTTCTCTTTTGTTAACACGAAATCTTATAATTACGAAATTTCTTTATTTTCAAATAAATTTACATCAACAGCGATAATTGCCCACCCACAAAATCAAATTTTCAAACAACGAATTCCGTCTATTATTACGTCGATGGGCAAAAATTGTTTATTTTTCCTTTGACATACTAATAAAGAATAAACACATTGAAAATTTCAAAGTAATCATATTCCATCATTCTATTTTCATCATTCGAATCAGTATTTGATTGCTTGTTAACACACCAACACACGCAATTGATTGAAGAAAAAAATCAAAAACACATTTACAAACACAAAAAAGTACACAAAAATTGATTGATATTTTGTGTCATATAGAAAATGGTGAAAATTTATTTATAAATAAATTTCAAATAAAAATAAAAATTCATCAACTTTTCAATTTCAATTTTCACAAACTATTGTTGTTTGTGTGTGTATCTACTGTTATTATTATCATTATTATTATTTTTCTATTTTTCAAACAAATCTTATAATTCTGTCATTGTTTATTTATATTTATACATTTCGTAATATTTTTTGCTGACTTTTTCATAAAAATAAGTGGCATACATTGAAATTCTCTTTTGATTGTTTGTTATAAAAATATTTATTTGAAGAATATTGAATTGTTTGTCAATTTAAAAATGGAATAAAACTAAATAAAATAACAAAATCAAATCGATAAAATCAATATCGATGTTAATATTGTAAAATATGAAAGTAAAATGTAGTATTTTTTTCATTTCTGTTCATTGTTATTCAATCGACTTTGATTTGAATAAAAATAATCAAAAATTTTTCAATATTCGGATTTCGGGTCCAATATGAATAAAAAAATGGCAAAAATACCAACTAATATTCAATTGATAACTCTTTTTTATCGAGGGCATTTACTTTCTCTCGGCATTTGCTGTGTTTATTATGGGCTTAATTTGTGAAATTGAAATTCTCTTTTTTTTCACCCCGGTTTCACATGATTATAATTATCATTATCTTTGACTATCGTACATTCATATCGATAAATTTTTGTCTAATCCTAAAAGTTCCTAATTCAATTCATGACAAGAGAAAAAAAATGTGTGATAATTATTATCATGATAATAATAATGATATTATTATTAATAATATTATTTGAATGATTCAAAAAATCAATTGATGCGTAAATTTTTCCATTTTTTCATTTATTTTGATTTCGAAAAAAATGGATTTAATTTCTGTTAATGTTCAAAAATTGAAAATATGAAGAAAAATCATATCTCCAAATATGCAGAGTTTTTTGCATTTGACTCTTTAACCGTAAGCTTGGAATTATTATTTAAAACTGAAACCATTTGTGAAATACGATTAAATGCGGCTTATGATCATGCGGCCGCATGCCATGTCTGGCATACACATTTGTCATTTGATAATTCATGGATTTTTCTTCTTTGAATAATCATTTTTTTGAAGTAAATACGCACCGACATATAATTTTGCTGATTTTTTAAATTCCTCAAATTTTTTTTCATATAAAAAAAATTAAAAATTGTCACGATTCTCAATCAAAAGATGTCGTACAAGTTTTTCAAATATTTGAATTTCTGAAATTCCATTGAATTCTTCAAAGATTTTCAGAATTTTTTTCTTCTTTCATTGTTCAAGTTTTTCAAATAAATCACTATCACTTTTTGTTTGTTTGTTGTACAAAAGGATTCGTCGCAAATGTGTTTCACATTGTTTTGATTTTCATTTCTTTACCATCATTATCATCACTATTATTATCATCATCATTTTCTTTTACATTCATTTCACCTTCAAAAGAAAAAATATTTTCCAAAGAAAATAAATTGTCCAAAATATTTTTGGGCTACAAAACCAAACAAGTCAATCATTATACATGTTTTTAGAGCATTAGAGACCTGCATATAGACATTGGAAAATTCATGGCAGAAGCATCATGATCATCATCGGTAATGCATCTACAATCAGCATTAAAATCATGCAAGAATAACGCTCAAAAATGCTATGAAACGATATTCTATATGTTCAGCTTATGTTTCTTATTGTTTAGAAATAAATATAATTCTATATTCTTCAATTTTTGTTCAAAAATAACTAAAATAATCCTCCACCGATTCTACCACTACCTACGATCATCATTATTATTTGTAATCCGAAGTCATTAATATTATTATTATCATTAATTAACAAATAAAAAATGAAAATAATAATGATAACATTTTCTCTCAATTCATTTATATATGAATAATCATAGAAAAATAACCAAAATACAAATGTAAAAATAAAACATTCCAAGATGTTTTGTCGGCAAAATAATGGTTGTCGCTTTTGCTGTTAAAGTTTGTTTGTTAGTCCGGCATGTATACATGTAAATATTAAATAAATTCATATATAAATATTAAATACATATGCGACTATTGTTCAAATGAAATGATAAGTTTGAATTTGATTATAATAAAAATTTGAATATGCGTCAAAATGAAAATTTTGAAAGTTGAAAATCATATATTATTTTTTCTTCATCAGAAGACTATGGTTTGCAATGGCCATTGTGTAATGACGACAAGAATAATGACAAATTTTCGTATTTCTGTCTTCCTTTTTGCTTTCATTCTTGACTTTGAAATTTGATTTTTTTCTCTCCTTTTTCATACCCGGTATATTTATTATCAAATTTTATTTATTTTTGGATGAAATCAAGCAAAAGAAATAAAAGCAACAAAAAGCAAATGACAATAGACCAGGACTGAGCTAGATTAGACTTGGAAAAAATAAAATTCTTTGCAATTTTTTTCTTTTGTGTTCGCTCGCTTTATTTATTTATTTATTTCATTGAATTCATTTGATTCATTTTTCATTTTCATTGTCAAAGTTTCAAATGAAAATAAAATAAAATACATTTCAGATAAATAATGATGATGAAAGTTGAATGAAAGAAAAAAATGAAAAAAATCAATGATATTTTATATAGACATTTAAAATTATTAATTTGTCGAACAAAAAAAAAAAAAACTTTGCGCATGATTTTTATTCTGGCAGCTTTTATTTTGCCCGAATATTAAAGAATTTTCTATTCTAAATATTTACAAAATAAATAGAATTTTTCAAGAATTTTCAGAGAGAGAGATGAAGATAAAAATTGCAATCAAACAATCAAATGTATCAGTTTTCATTACATTTTATTCAAGGATTTATTTGGTTGTTTGCATAAAAAATTTTGCCCATAAAATCTCATCTTGTATGGATTTATCAAAATTTTTCAATTTGAAATTATTTATTTATTTATTTTATCATCGTTGAATGCAATTTATGGAAAATAAATTTTCAAAATTTGAATTATCGAAAATTTTTTTCCCTTCACAAATTTTTAAATCTCATGAATTTATCGACAAAAAAAAAAAATGTTTTGCATCAATTTTTCCATAATAAATTTAAAAGATATACTTTAAATTATAAAAATACCGCATTTAGAGGGAACTAACATCCTTGTTGTGGGTTATTAATTGGTTTAATTAAAGAAAAAATTTGATAGAAATTTTATTTATTTCACTTTGTGATTAATCTGATCACACCACATTGGTTTGGTGATCAGTATTAATTTTTGTTTATTTCATTGTTTAATTAAACAATTTTATGTTCAAAGAATTCTTTTCAATTTTTTAATTTTTTACAAGTGTTTATCGTATTTTAATCATTCAAAAAAAAAGTATTAATAAATCATAATCTTATTCATTAATTTGTTGTCGCCAATTTTTAATTGCGATTCACATAAAAGTTGTCAAAGACTATCTCAAGAAATTGTAATTAATATTTGACAGCTTTTTAAGATAATAATATGATGATCTTTGATATTTTTTATTTGTTGTATTTCAAAGGAGTGTATAACAAAAATGAAAATAAAAGATTATCTTTCCATTTGCTCAATGGAAATAAATTTTCTCTCTCCTTTTCCATAATTATCTATAATTTAATTTATTAATTGTCGTCGAGGCAATTGCTGTAATTATTATCATTTAATGATATCAGTAAATAATAAAAAAATCAACACAGTCAAAAGTCACATATACCATCATCATCAACAATAGATTTGAATCAGAAAAATGAAATAATGAAAATAAAATATGAAACAAGTACACACATCGGTGAAAAAAATCTAAAATTTTTTCCGATATCCTGGGACAATTTTTATTATTATTATCATTATTATTACAATCAGAATGTAAAATGATGATAACAAGCACGCATACATAGCAGTGATGATAATAATCAAATTGGATTGTCATTAAATTTAAACAACAAAAAATAATGGAAAAAATGAAAAATATTCAATTTTAACCGAGTTTTATTTTGTCATTAAATTGTTGAATTTTTTATTCAACAATAATTTGTTATAATGGTCGATGATGATAGCTTTTTGTATCATTTTACATCATCGATTATGATTGTTGCACTAAACACATTAAAATAGGCAACAACTATGAATCGATATTAATAACAATTTTGTTAAATTGATTCCATATTTAATATTAATATTATCATTATTATCAATATTTAATTATAACCAGAAACATCAATCAATTATTGTGTTTCATTTGTTCGTGTGTGTTATTTTAGTGTCAATTTTCCCTAGAAAATTCAAGCATTTCCCAGTATGAAATCAATCTTTGATTATTCAATTGATTATTGGATATCATGTGTGTGTTCCAAGTTATGTGATATTTCCTTTTTTTTTGACTGAAATTCAATCAAATGAATCAATCAATTGAATTATTTTGATTGAAAAAAATTTTCTCAAAAATTTTGAATTAATTCGTGTTCATATCTGATAATCGATTACGACCACTTGTACATCATTCACTATTTTCTATTTTCAATATTTTAGTTTACTTATCTGTGTTTGTGTGAGTGTTTATTCATTTTATAAATACAAATAAATAAATGGTAAATATCTTTTCATTAAATTAAACGTTAAAAATTGTAATTGATGATGATTGATAGATTTTCGGTTCATGTTTACATTTCGAAGCATAAAATATTAATATAAAAATTGTGAAAACCTTTTCATTACGTGAAAAAAAACTATTCAATTCAATCACTTCCAAATGAATTCATTATTCAAAACCAATCAATTGGTTAATAAAGGAAAATCATTATTTTTATTATTATCAATCTTTTTTTTAGATTATGAAAATTTTCTCAAAGGAAAATCGATTACGTAATTGATTTTGGCTTTTTTCCCATTTGTTTTCTCGCGAAAAAATATCAAATTACAGCCAAACAAATCAATAAGAAACTATGTTTTAATCATGTCTCTTTCAGACCATTTTCATTGATTGGTTTTTTCAATGATTTTAATGTTGAATATGTCCATAAAATGAATTTCGATGGACAATTTCAGTCATTTAAGTCCAGAGAGATTAAAAATTATCAAAAAAATAGTTCAGTAATTAACCATTTATTAATAATTGTATTTTGTAATAATATTTCACTTATAACACTGGAAGTGTAAAAAAGATATTTAAAATTAATCATTCACATTCACAATAACAACAACAAATATTTAAAACGTGAATTGGAAGTGGAATGTATATTTGTTGATTTGTTTTTAGCAAATTTTCAATAGAAAATTTTATGTATTTTACCATTACGCGATGCTAATCGCGTTTATTTGCGTATATTCCTATATGAGGCCCTATGTTTATGAGCAGCAATCGCATTGCATTTGCCTCTGCCAAAACGAGAAAAAAATTCCATGATTTTATCTCGTTTAGTTGTGTGGATATCATTAAAGTACATTTCCAAAACTTTAAGCACACAAATCTGAAATCGTGTCTCAAGAAAGTAAACAAAATGAATAATATGAATCAATGAAACAAGGAGAAGTTCATAGATTTGTAATGTTGATCATGAGGTGAAACCAAGTGAGAGAAAAATGCTCAAAGTTCTACTCTATGCCTTGATAGATATACAATTGCTGTACGACCAACAAAACAAAGTTAGGAAGAAGTAGAAAATCATTTGGGCGATATGAAAATGAGCGAAAAAAAAATCTGAATCTAAAATATCATTGAAATGAAATGAAATGAAATGAATTGAAAAAATCTCAAAACATATCACACAGATATGCTTTCCACTCCTCTACATTATCTCCAATATTGCGGCGACAGCAAATAATGCAGCAGCTACAAACTCCAACATCAACGATAGCAAAATACATTGAGATGTGTCTCTGTGTGTTTATGTTTGTGCATTTGCATGTATATGTGTTGTAGAATTGCTAATGATATCACAATATTTTCTGCATATTAAATCTTGCAAAATAAAACATATACACAAAAATCGATTCATAAAATTGAAATATTAAAAATTCCAAAATATTTTTTTTGTTTTCTTTTTCTGTTTTTGCATACAATGTTTAATGATATGAAAATGAATTTTTTTTTGAAAAATATTGAAAAAATAGATCAATTGAAACAAATATACAGTCGATAATTGTTGTACACACATATGAACGAATATAAATCGATTTATCGAAAACGATTGTTTGATATAATTCGATGAATCTGAATGTTTAAGAAATATCTCATCTAAATTTGATAAATTTGATCAGTGATTTAAATAAATGATATCAAATCATAATGTGTTGGACCATTTGCCCCTATCGATGAACTCCATGATTGAAACAAAACAAAAACAGCATTGATTTGATTTGAAAAATTTCAGCATTCAAATTAAATATTATTCGAAACTTTCATCTAATACCGCGCAATTTTGATTTCAATTAGAATATTCTGCAGTTTCGTTTGGTTGTGTTTATTTCAATCAATTTTTGAATTGTGTGAAACAAGAAGAAACAATTGAAAACATTGACAATTTGTGTAAATTTGAATTGAAATAATTATTCAAATAATTATTTTGAAAAATTGAAAAATATTGTTTATATTCAATATATCTGCGTGCGTGTGTTTGTGTGGTTTCCTGCTACAAATAATTCAAATATTGATAATAATAATGAATAATAACGAATAAATAAATAAATAAACAGCTAAACAAACACACATACATACACGCGAATAACTGTAAACCAATTCTATTGTTGCTTCTGCTTTTTTTTAATTTTTTGTTCTCATAATCATCATTATTATTCTCATTATTACGATTATTTGCTGCAAAAGAAAAAAACCATCATCATTCTTTGATATTCTACTCGAAACATACAATACGACAATAATATATATTTAACAAAACAACGACAGCAGCAGCAGCAGTAACAGCAATATTTTACTTTATCATCATCCAAAGAAATTATTATTATTATATTCCATAAATTCTATATGAGCAAAATCAGAAGAAAATAATCGAAAAAAAGAATTCACATTCATTTTCTTTGTATTTTTTTTTCTCTATTTTTTCGCTTGAAGAAAATAAATTCATGGTTTAATGTTGAAAAGAAAACAGCAGTTATACAAACACGAAGAATTTCAGAAGAAAAATGAATAAATAAATAAGCGATAATAACACTGATGATCAAAGAAGAATCAAATCTAATAATAATGCCCCGGTTATTGATATTGTGATATTGTTATTGTGATGATGGTGTTTATATGATTATCACACATTGTTGTCGTTGTCTTTGTTATTGTGAATGTTTTTGAAAAGTGAAAGAAGAGCAAAAAAAAATTCAATTACAATTTTATTTTGTTGAAAAATGAAATATTGTCAATAAGCTTAGCGAGAAGAAAATGATAAATTAATAATTATGAATTTTGATGTTTGAATGAAATGAGAATTGATGAATTGAAATTTTCTATGTAATTCATGAATTCAAAAGATTGAATAAATGAAAGCAGCCACAATAAATTGAAAGCTACAAATGAATCAAGTCATTAATTAATAATTGTTGTGTGTTTTTCAATTCAAATATTTAATTTCGAAAACAAAACAAAAAAATAAATATCAAACAAACCAATTAATAATAATATCAGTGATGATATTGATATATATATCACATCGAAATATCAGTATTATCATTTGAAATCATATGCGTTTGATTAATTTTTTAATTTCGTTACATTCTTCAAAAATAGTGATTTGTGTGATATTCTTTTTTTTCATTGTTCTGAAAATAATTTGTGTAACGGGTGCAATCCTTTGATTATTCTTCAATGAACGAAAAAAAATTGAAATGAATCAAATCTTTTCGCAAGAATTGTGCATACAACTATTGTTTCTTCATCGTTGATTATTATTCAAAATTTCAATTTTGAAAAAAAAATAATTTCATTGATAGTTTTTTTTCGTTTTTGTGCATGTGTGTGTGTGTGCCTAGTTCCATTATTATAATTATCATCATTGAATTAAAACATGTTTTATTAATTTTGAAATAAATTTCTTCAAAAGAAAAAATAAAAATTTTTTTTTTTCGAAAAATTCTGGTCATAAATTCACTTTGCATTCACATATATTATTCATTATTATTGCTATTATCATATATATCCCCCTTATCGTAAACGTTATAAATATTTATTGAATTCAATTTGTATCATATAATGGAAAATTGAATAGAGAAAAATTCTTTGAGAAAATTTTGCTCATAATTTTAAAAATTTTTAAACAAAAAATTGAATTATATTCGTAAATCGACATTAAAAAACGTAAAGACACTGCCTTAAATATTTATATTAGAATCACATATAAATTTTTCATTTTTCTTAATGAAAAATTTAATGAAATTTTTCACAATAAGAATAGCCTTTTGATTATTGATGCTTTGAATTTCAATGTTTTGATTGAAAATCATTTCGGCATATTAATCAATCATTCATTTATTTGTATAAATCAATCAATCAATCAATTACAATTAAAAATAAAAACATTTTTTTCATTTCTCAAAAAAGCATATGTTTTAAAAACATATAAACATCATTAGCAACAGCATCATATGAAAATTATTATTATTTGAAATATATTAATGTTAATGTTGTAAACTAGCGCAAAAATTCACACAACAAATTCACATCATCATTACCATTCATCTCCTTGAATGAATGAATAAATGAATTCAAATTTTAAATGTGTTTACTTTTTTTAAAATTGTTGTTTGAATAAAATATTTTAATACAAAATTGAAACCCATAATAACATTTTTCAGAACGCTTTCCATTTGATTATGATTGTTCAAATTTTTAAATCAATGATAATAATAATATAAAATAGTCACAAATCAACAGAATTTAAATTTCATATAAATAAATTCCAAATAAATAAATAAAATATTCATCACAGCCGAAAAATTTTCAAATTCTTTTAGTCATTTTGTAAATAAATTATTTGATTCATAAATTATTTAATTTAAATTGAAATTTTTCAAAAATCAAAAAATGGGTAATGCACCGGCCAAAAAAGGCGATACAACTGAAAACGGTATGTCTCAATTATTATTCCTGTTATTTGTATTTTGTGTTTGTTTTACAATCAAATTTCAACATTGTTTTTCAACCTAAATCTTTGAAGTAAAATATTTGACCTGATTAATTAATTAATCAAATAAATCTCAGTTTATGTGATACAATTTGTCATTTGTTTTTGTTTTTTTTTTTGTCATTTGTCTTGTTTTGTTTCGATTGAATAATTGAAATGACCTTGTCGTTTCCTTAATATTTCACCGCTATTTTTATCATATGTATTTGAAATTCATTCAAATTTATCATTGACGAAAAACACCCGTTATAATTAAAATGACTTGTCTAAGTTGACTTTGAATTGAAAACATGTCATTTTGATACGATTTGGTTTGCAGATTTTAAATTTTTGTATGATGATGATAAATTCATAAAACTTGAACTTATTTGAATGAATTTTTGAATGGATTTCGTGGTTTGAAATTCATTCAAATCAAAAATAATCTTTGAATGATAAATCATTTTCATTTGATAATGATGGTTTAATTATATTTATATTTAAATTTTTATTTTTAAAAATAAACAAATCTTTTGAGCTACTTCAGTTTAGCATTTGTGACTGTTATGATTATCACAATAACACATAAAAATAATCATTCTTAAATCATAATTTTTTCAATTCAAAATGCTATTTTTAGCGTGAAATAAGACAAAAAATGATTATAATCATGTTTAATACATGAATACTAATTTTTATTAATATATTCTAAATGATAATTAAATCATACAAGAAAATTTCTCTCATTTATTTTATTTGTATTTGATTAAATAAATCTCAAGGAGTGAATCAAATGATAGAGTAAAATTAAAAAATAAATTCAATGATATTCAATGCAATTGTAAAATGATTATTTTATTCAAAATTTGAGAAACGAAAAAATTTGTGAATTTTTCCATTTTTCTAATGTTTTTGGGTCTGAAATAGTATGAATGTATTTTATCATCATTTCACTGCTGACGATGATGATAATGATGATGATGATGGTGATTTTAAGGTTTTTGTATGAATAAGTGATCACAAATCTTGACAAAATTATCTTTTCATTTCATACATTTTAATCTTTCCTCGTGGAAAGAAACAATTCCCTTTTTCCATTTTATTTTTTAATTTCTGTTTATTTTGTCGTATTTTGAATCTCTTTTCAAAAATTATTTTGTTTAATTTTAATTTTAAATTTTCTCTTTTTTTTTGAAGGGCAAATTGTGTTATTGGCAAATCACATTAATTTTTATAATTAAAAATATTTTTAATTTCATTTAAACATTTTTTATTAACATCATCATCATTTTTTGATAATTTGCCTCTTTCTCTTCATCATTAAATACGACAAACAATTGTGCAAAAACAAATACAATTGTAAAATAACTTTGTATATTATTAATTCATATATGTTTATTTGAATGATAAGTGTGTATATTATTTATTTATCCAAACACACAAATACAAATAAATGAATAAATAAATAATAAATAAAATAATCACTTTCAAAGTTAAATCTACAACAGCAAACACAGCATCGACAGCATCAAAGATTGACGTATTTCAATTCAAATTTTGCTGTTGTTGTTTGATGATCATTTCTAATTTTGAACAACATTTAATTAAATGTTTGTTTGTTACTTTGCTTGCTTGCTCTATGAACATACAAAAAAATGAAAAATAAGATAATTTAAATTGATATCTTTGATGTATATGTGTGTATGAGTGTTTATTATTATTGTTATTAATAAATTCAGCAAAACATTACGTTGTTGTTTTTGTCATTATTATCATCATTATTTATCATAATGAATAATAATCGAGAAATGCAATGAAAAATTAAATTTATTATTTCTTTAAATCTTTTTTGATTTATTTTTATTTCGATTTTTTTCTGTTTCTCACATAAATTTAGACTATTGCTATAGCTTTGATATAAGAATATTTAGTTAGGTGATAACCATCTCTTCTTGATTGAATTGCGTAAATAATGCAATAATTTGCGCGTAAAATTCATTGAATCAATTGAATTTTCATTGAAATCATCAATTTTATGATTTTCACTGAAAGTTTTCGCCATTTTTTCAGTTTTAGTCTTGAAATATTTTTGGAAATGAAAAATTTTTCAAATCGATTCCATTAAAAACAACAAAAATTTTTTCTTAGAAGAACTAAAATTTTCCAATCATTTATGGCTTAATGCTCAAAATTTTTGACAATTATTTCATTTATCTTTGAGAAAAATTATTATTGTGTGTAACCATTGACTACATCAGAAAATAAAAATAAAAAATAAATGTGTACTTGAAGGTTTAGTATTTGGAATTCAAAGCAATAAAATCAGAAAAATTTGATAAATTGAAACAGCAATTTTCTTTCGATGATAATTTTGTGGTCTTAAATTTTTTCCATTTTTCATTCATTCCATTCCATTTTTGAAATATGGAATAAATTAATTTAATACTCAAAAAATTTTATGAATCGATTTCGAAAATTGCCCCAAAAATTTTAAATTTTAAATTTTCAAAATTTTTAAAAATTCATTCCGCTTACCGAAAGATACATTTTCAAACATTTTTCCTACACACAATCTGCTACTGTTCTTTGCCTTAAAAATGTTTTCATCAATCACACAAACCAATCCATATCTTATATGTGACGGGCGTTGTCTTTTGCTTTGCTACCCTTAAATTTAGCAAAATTTGATTTTGTTCCATTCCATTTTCTTAATTTTCAATTGATAAATCTAAAAAGATTTCATCTTTGCTGTTGAGATTTATATAAAATAATTTAGTATTTTGTTTTATCTTTCATTTGATGTAATGTTCCTCACATTTCAATAATTAATTGTATGCTAATTAATTTCTTAAAAATTTGTAAAAAACTGTAATAATTTCAAATTATAAATTGTATAAATAAAAGTAATGTTAAGCAGCGTGGTCAACGCAGTTTACAGCAAGCATACCCACAGCTTCTGCGCATTAATAATTTTGTTTGTTTCTTTCCAACAGCTCCGCAAGTTTAAATTATTTACATTTGCCCATTTTGTTTTATTGTGTATGTGTTTGTCTGTATTTTTTCTTGAACAAATGACAGGCAAAAAATATTTGTTTTCTCGATTTCAATTAAATTATCATTATTAATATATCTCTTTCAGTATGTATGTATCACCTGCCTAACTCATTATTTGACATTTAGACATTTTTTTTTGTTTTATTAGTGTTTTTGTTTCCAATGGTAATTTGTCGTTTTTTCCCTTGGTTTTTGAGTATTTCTTTCTGTCAAATTTTGAATTGACAAAAAGCGGTAATTCATTTAGAAAAATAAATTTTTTCCTGTTTTAAATTCAGTTGTCACCATTGTTTTTCATTGATTTTTGTTTTTATCCCTGAAATAGATTAATTCTTAGACATACAAACGATAAATTAGAAATTCAAATTTTAAAAATTTACATACAATAAGATGATTTATCATAATCTGAAATATTGAAATTATCATTTTTTCTTCCTAGAAAGTAAATTATGCAAAAGTAAACAAACAATTTATCTTGTTGCTTGGCTGCTTATTTTAAGAATTATGATTCAAATTTTCTAAGTTTTGCTATCCATTGTCATAATTCATATTGATTCTTTTTTTTTTGTTTTTCAAATTATAAATACAATTTAACTAATTTTAAAATGTATTTTTATTTATGCTCGCAATAAATAATAGTAATCGTAACGAAATTGAATTGAGATTTTTTCATTTTGTTTATGTTTTGGACGTGATTAGTGATTTCATTTCTAATGTGTTTCTTCCTTCTGAAGAATAACTATATTTTATTCCAATCCCAATTTTTCATTCATTTCAAATGTCTGTAACAAATGATAGAAACCTAATTTGATTGAATCAAACTCCTGCAAAATCAAATCAGAATAAGATAAAATGAAACTATGTGCTATGAACATGAAGGAACTATGTAAAATGAAATAAACTCTATGGATGAACATAAATGTCTTTGATTCATTCATTTATCGCTAAACAATTGCTGATTTTCAATCATCAATTTGTTTGTATTGTTGTTGATTCGCAACAAAAAAAGAACTACAGAATGTTTCAATTTATTATTATTATTATTATCATTATTTGTTATTTGTCTTTTTTTTTAATCAAAAGTTCCGTTGCTATGTTGAAATAAAATAATGAAAATCGAAAAATTGTAATTTGATTTCTAATTTAGTTTTCGATTTAATTATTATTTATTATAGAATGTTTGTATCAAATGTTTATGATTTTTATTTGTGTACTAAAAGAGGTATCCGAACAAGAATTTGTTGTCGCTCAAAACTAAATCGAAAATTGTACGCATAAAATGTTTATGCATTTGTTTCATTTCAAATCGTGTTTGTTTATTTGTTTATAATTTCTTTTACAAACACATTTTTTCACATATTTGTATGAATATTTTAGATTTCAATTTTTTTTCAATTACAATCAGATTATCGATTATTATTATTGTTATTATGTATTGATTATTATCCTTGAATATGACATTTATTTTAAAATTTTAACATTCCTGTCTTTTTCATCAAATAATTTGAAATTTTTTCAATTTCAAATCGTGTGTCGATGCATTCATTTTCATTTTATTTTATCATCAATTTAAAAAACAAATCAAAGTAAAATAAATGATATCCGATTGAAAATGATTTCAATCACTCTCAACTTAAACATGAAAATATTTCTACTTTTCCATTATTTGAAACTATTTTCATACATAATCATCATTATTATCATTTACAAGCACAAATAAGAAGTCGAAATAAAAAACGTGTGATTGAATTAAATGTTTTATTTAATTTCAAAAAATAAAATTTATCAGCTTTTTAAAAGCTTGAACATACGAAACAAAATGACGAAACGAAACAATCAATTATAATTGATTAAATCGATTCACTTGAAAAAAAATAATGGAGAATTGGAAATTGTTAAAAATTGATTGATTTTATATTTTTATATTTATTTATTTATTTTGTTTGTCTCTAAATGTGTTTGCCTATTTATTTTGATTGAATTTCGGTACAATAACAACAACAATAATAATAGCAATGAAAATTTAATGTAACAATGTATTATTTCAATCGTAAATATCGACAAAAAAAATGAAATTTAAATTGAATTTTTTCGATGAAAATTTTCATTTTCTTCTTCATTCCATTTCATTATAAACATTCATTGTGTTTGTTGTTCTGGAGAAATATTTTTATTTCATAACAATCATGTGTAATAAACGCATAGTCTATGCCATAGACACAGTTAGCAATATATGAAAATAATAAAATAAAATCAACGTCATCATCATCATCATCATCGATAGGTTGTTAGTCGATTTGATTTGTGGTTGTTATTGTTGTTCATTGTTGTTGTATGCTTTGTTTATTGTCGCTGATAACAACCAAATTAAATCAAAATAGACAAATAAATAAGCGACAATTTTACGCCAGCCATACTCGCAAACACAACACAGTTGACAACACAATTGATAATATTCACAAATAAAATTTGCACGCATATTGCAGACACAAACAAATGAAAATGTATGCATAAAATATTCATATGTACCATCACCATTGACATATAATGACAATTTACAATGATAGCAATGATATTACCCCATGTATATTCATTATAATTTAAGATGAACATACTTGAATTGAATATAAAATGAAAACAAATGTAATAATTGTGAAAAGACAATGATATTCTATATGAATATTTCAAATTATGATATGAAAACTATTGCATAATAATTAGACAGAAAAAAAAATGAGCAATTATATGGTAAACAATTCAAATAATGAAATTGAAATAAAATCAATTGATTGACATGACACCTTTCGGTGCAAATCATATGATCAATCCATTATCATTATTATCGTTATTAGAATTATCATTAATATAATTATCGATTTTCACTTAAATTCTCAATACCAGAATATTCTGGTTTCTTGAAAACAAAATAATGTTCGATATCTTGATCGCCATTATTACTGAGCAAATTTTTTTTTCAATTAATGAATTTATTATTATTGTTGAATATGGAATATTCTTGTTGTTTCACTGAAATATTTCATTTTGATAAATGATTGTGTATCGATTTTCATTAAGTTTTTTGTGTGTTTAGTTTTTCTTTTCGTTCAAATCGTCGTCAAAAAGGATCGACAAAAGTTCTTCTTCTTCTTTTTTGAATGTCATAAATTTTCATCTGTCTCCAAACATTTTTTCTTCAATATCAAATTCTTGACTGATTAAACCTAAAAATATAATTACGCTAATTTCTTTTTCTTCCGGTTTTCGTTTCGTTTCTTTACTCTAATCGCATTTGTAATTAACAAAACAAAAACAAAAAATTTTGCTGATAATTAATTTCATTTTGTTTGAACAAAGTTCCAATCTATTTTTTTCTGTTTTCCGTCAAATTCTTAAGACAACAGAGAATTGTGATCATATTTCTTATGCGATTATTATCGATTAGACAAAAAACTTTGAATGAGTTCAGCATCAATAAAGAATCAAATAAGGGCAAATATTGGCTTTCGATATTTATATATTTGAGTTTGTATCATTGATTTGATTTGGTTCATTTTGATCTAAATCATCATTTTATTTGATTGGATGAATGAATTAATATTTACTTTTCTCTCAGGTAATTTATATCATTTCATTTCATTTTTTTCAATATTTATTTTAATTCTATTATTTCACTTTTTTTCTGCACATTTTATTATTTGCTGTTTGTTCAATGTTAATTGGATAAATTTTTCATTTTTTTTCACTGTTTCTCTTTGTTTGTGCATAGTTTTTTGTCTAAAAAAAGATATACATTCTTTTTGTTCCTTTTGGCATTTTTCATTCTCGTTTGACGTAATAATTTCTCGACTTGTGTTTTATTAATATACTTAAATATAATTGAAGAAGCAAATAGCGAATAGGAAATGATGAACATGTGTATTTATTAAATATGGAAACGAAAACACCTGCTAAACCTGTCTATTCACCGAAATTTGCATATATGTCATTCATTTATCATTAGAATTCTTCGAAATGAATGAATGAATAAAAATTTGGTAATTTTTAGAAATTAAAAACAAAATTAGTCGAAATTTTTTCTAATTCCGTTCATTAAAAAATTTTATCCAGAGTTATTTTTTCATTCATAATTAAGATATTTGATACTGCAGTATCATATTGGAAAAAAATTCAAATCTGGGATTTTTCCAATTATCAGACGATATCACAACTTTTATTTTTATGAATTTTTCTTAGCTCTAAAATCCATCCATTTCGCTCATAAATTATCATAATTAGGCCAAAATTCTTTTTTATTTTCATTATAAAAAATTTGCTCGAGAAAAAACGAAATTCAAAGAAAAAATCTGAAGATGCTTAAAAGATTTTCACACAATTCACTTTCATTAATTTGTATTCATTTTCAAAGGAAAAAAGTGAAAAAAAATCAAAATTATAATATTTCCAAAGTTTTTGTGCCTTTTTTTCCATTTTTATTCTTGTTGTTGTAAATTTTTCCATAAATTTTCAATGTCATATCATTTATTCATGATAATGGTTTCTTTTACGTTATACACATTATAAATGATAATAATAATAATAATTTTGATAATGATAATGACAATTATCATTAATACGCGCATAAATTGTGAATATATAGAAATAAATGTTGATAAATATAGAAAAATTATATACAAATTCATGTATCATCATCATCAATCGTGTTGCGAATAGTGAATAAGTATGAAAAAATAAACAAAATAATGTATATAGAATAGTAGATTATATAATAATATTCAATTGCTTGTCAATACATGTGCATAGAATAGAATATTATATCTTTTTTAAACGATTGTCTTCGGCCAAAAAAAAAAAAAAAAAAAACGAAGACGATTTAGCCCAATTTCTCTTTTATTGTTGTTGTTGCCTTTGCCCATCGCTTTGTTTATTGGCATTAACTGAATAAAATTTTTATTTCGAAATTTTAGTACAAATTCTTTTAGCTTCAATTCTTTCGACAAATTCATGTAATACTTTTCTCATTCACTTATGTTACAATTTACAAATTACAAATTTAATTTTTCATGTTTTTTAATGACATTGAAATTTCGTTGTTCTTCACTCTTTTCGACTCGCTCGCTCGCTGCACACCATTAAATTTTCGATGATGAAAGCAATTCAATCATTTCAGTTAAACACACACATATTTTCTCAGGGAAATTTCTCCTAAATTTTCCTTGATTACATAATTTTCAATATCGTTTATTATTGATAATAGCAATTTGATGTTGACCATTTTTGTCCTCATAAGTTTGCGTGACCAGATTTAATACTTTTATTGCTTGAATAACTATTTGAGTGTTGAATACTGCTGTTTTTGGTATGTGTATTGTCTGTGAGCAACGCTGAACAATCTTATTGAATGATAATGAAAATTACAAATTACAAGAGAAATGAGAAAATGCAAAAAAAAAATAAGAATTTTCGTAAGATAATCAGAAAAAATAAAAACAGTACAATGTCAATGAGGGTTTAAATAATGATAATGATTATAATAATAATCATAATAATAGCTGAACAAAGCAAAAAAAGGCTTAATATTCGATTCTTGATATTCGTTTGTTTGCATTGATTGTTTCAATACTTAAATTTAGAATAGAATCACATATATGCTAAAAATATCTCATTTCGTTTCTCAAATAATCATTTGAAACATTTCAAAAATTCCGAAATTCAAAGAATTTTTGTGAAGATAAAAAACCTAAAATTCTGATGCAGAAATTTGTCGTGAATATTTTTTTGCCTCAAATTTCTTACATAAGTTAAATTAGTCTAAAAATTCTTCCGATTCTTATTATTTACATTATCATCATCATTATTTATCTTTTTTTCGATTTACATTAATGATTAACATTATTCATCATTACTCAAAATAAAAATATATTAATGATTAATAATAATCAAATAATTCAAAGAATAAAATCAACAAACATTACGGAATGTCATTTTTTCTCTAATTTTTCTAGAGAAAATGAAAAACGAAATATAATATATCATTATTATTATTATCATCAAAGAAAAAAGAGTCATACGAAACCAAAATGATCAAACAAACAAAAAATCATGTTTGTTAAGATGTTTTTATATTTGATTTATCCATTCATTTATCCATTCTTTTCATATATGTTCATTGTGATGTTTTTACATCTTCCATTTTCACATTTTTCATTCATCTAATTTATTTCAGATATAATCATATTTAATAGAAAAAAATTATGACAAATATTGTCATATTATCATATGAAATTATTATCAGCAAATAATATTAATGAAATTGGAGGGAACAAGATGAGATGAAAATTAAAAAAAATTGAAGAATTGGAATGTATGAAAATAGAACAAAAAAATAAAGAAAGACAATAAATTTGACCTCATTTTTTCTTCTTTTTTACTTTTTTTATTCATTTGAGATTCTTCAATGATTCAATGAGTTTAACTATTTTTTTATTTCAATGTATATTCATTCATTCATTATTTATTATTTTCGTATTCGCTATTTTTAGAATCCAAATCACCTAGGAACCCAATTCTTGAATGGATGTTCTGTTTGTTTGTTTGGCCGTTTTTTTCTAGTTTTTCGTTCAGAAGTGTTTTTTTTTCGTTCACATTTTCAACGAGAGACAGTGAAAAATGTATAATCTACTATTATTGATTCTATTAGAATTCTTTTTTTTTCGCATACATAAAATGATATATTGCGATATTATATATTGGAAAATGTATTTGTTGTGTGTGTTAAATAAACATGTTGTTGTTATATATAACTGTCATGTTGAAGCATCTTGAATGATAAGTGAAAATAATGAGACAATATTCTATATAAAGCATGGTTCATTGAAGTTTTCTGTCCATTCATTCGTGGATTCTTTTGTCATTATCATCATTTTTTGTCAAGAATATGTCGAATTTGTCAGTTCAGTTGTCATTCATCTGTTATCAAATTTAAATTTGAAGAATAAGAATTAGTTCGCGGAGATGAAAATGAGAGAAAAAAATTAATAATTTTGGTCCAGAATCCATTTCTTGGCTTTAGAAGCAAACTAAATTCTCAAATTTATCAATGAATTATCCTAAATTCGTCCAATTCTTACTTGTATGTCGCGTACTTTTTAGATGCATTGAACAGCGCAAATACCATTGAACTCTGCGAAAGAAATTAATATATTTTTATTTCTCCGACAAAAATAAAATAATATATTGATCATAATCGTTGTGTATATATTTATTTAGCAATTTATAATGTAATTGCCAAATATAAATGGAATGAATGAAAACTAAATAAAACAAGACTAAAAAAAAATCATTTCAAGCGTTCATTTCACCAGAATCAAAGAGAATTCATACAACTCTTCAACTTGACCGGAATGATGCGCATTCATAACAGTATTCTCACATTTTATGATCTAGTTTTTTTTCATTTTGCTCAGATTTCAATTCTTATCAAGATTAAATTTTCTTTAATTTATATTTAGGTAAAAAAACGCTTACTTTAATTGTTGATCATTCATATTTGATTAATATACACATTGTTTTTATTATATTTTTTAGCAATTTCTATTTTTAGATATATTTTAAGACATTTTAAAGCAAACGGAGTTTAGATCAGTGAATCTTTGTTTGTATACTTTGAATGTCTATGTCGATTGTGATTAATTTTACATGAACATGATGAATTTGAAAAATTACTGACAAATTTTAGTTTTTATTTTTATTTTACTTCTTAGTCCATTGTTGTTCAGTACTGAAAAGAAAAAAAATATCTCATATTTCATTTACAAGAAGAACATGTACAAGATTTTTTTCCGTGATCGAAAAAAATAGAGATGAATAGAGTACCCAATGAATAAAGTAGAAACAAAGAAAAAAAGGGTTCCTATCATTTAACGAATGTAGGAGAAGACTCTAAGAAATTTAATATTAAAAGGAATTTTCATTTGAAAACAAAAGACAATTTCTTAACTTATTTAAATTCAAGAATTTTTATGCGAATTTATTTTTTTTATTCAAAAACATTTTCAAATAATAATAATAATAATGATAATAATAGATTGAAAGAATGTCACATTCATGCGATGTTTTGAATATAAAAACAAAAAGTCAATTTCAAGATGAGCAAAAAGAAAAAAAGTGGAAAATTTTGCAATTTTTGTTTTGTTTTATTTTATTTATTCTTATGGAATTCAAAGCTTAAATTGAATGAATAAATTGTTGATGATTCTTCTCTTTTTTCTATTCTCAGTATTCACACTGTTGTTGTTGTTGTTGTTTATATTTGCAAGTTTATTTTCGATTTGAATATTTTTAAGTTTATTTTTTAAAATGATTAATTTATATTTAGGAAGCTGAAATTCTTGCCACTAACTTTTCGAAAAGCAACAAAGGCAATGACAACAGATTGTGTATGTGGATGCATACATTATTTCATTCAGACACCGAATTTTTCTCGCTTGCATCTTTGCTTTAATTCTGTCGTTGATTTGATACGAATTTTCTCCTTCTTCGCTAAGCTAAATGAGCTAACATATGATGAAGAGAGAACGAAAATTAAAAGAAAATATTTTGATATATTTTTTTTAAATATTCATTCAAGAATCTTTAAGAAGAATTTATTCATACTTTTGAGAAAGTTGAAAAAGTTTTCCTCTGTCATTCGTTATCATTCATCAACAACAAAAGCTTCAAATAGAACATCAACAATAACAAAAGATATCACGTTGAACAAAAAAAAAAAAATCAATCTCAAGTTGATAAAACTTTATGGAATTTAGATTTCACTTTCATTCATGTGTGTTCATGTTCATCATTCATTGTTTATTAAATGTTTTCATTCTCTTATAATCAACTTAAGCGAATGATAAAAATGCTTGTCAATGGATTTAACAAATTATCATTATTTTTTTCCTTTTAAATCAAATTTTAAATTTTAATTTTGTTTGAATTTTCTTTGTTTTTTCTTTATCTTTTTTCGATTATAAAACAAAACAAAAATGAAATGCGATAACATTTTTTGAAGTGTATCATTTTTTAGTGGATGTATCTTGAATTAATATTTTTGTTTGTGTCATTTTGTCAAGTTTCAAGTTTGCTTGTATTGTCTTTTTATATTCGATCAATATCTCAATATATACAACTGAATCGAAAAATAGTAATAATAAAGAAAAAATAAACACATGATAATATGGTTATTTATCGTTTTTGTTCTATTATTTTTCATATACATCATCATCACCAACATAATCAAACATCTGTTACAAAAATTTTATAGACGATCGTCAATATATTTGAAACAAATTCAAAATGTGATACAAAATAATAATATTATAATATCGACAAATAGTAATAACGAAGATCATTATAACAATGAAGAATTGGCAAAATTCATTCAATTATTATTATACGGTAATGACAAACAATATTTATTGACAATAATTTTGAAATATGTCTTTTATTCATCTGTTCAGTCTTTTTTTGCTTTAAGTAAATTCAAATCCATTCGTTATCATCATCATCATTTTACTAATCATTCAAATATCTAAGACAAATTTAAAATAATCATGATTTCAAAAAAAAAAAAAAAAAAATATTCGCGTAATGCGATTATATGCCTAAAAATATGTTAAATGTAAAATCTATTTTTTTATTTATCTTGGCACCATTTCCACCCTTGATAACTTATCTCATCAAATATGAATTCTCTGCTAAGGATTCTACCATCAAATATCACCGAAAAAACCGGATGATAAAATCCTTGAATAGATTTTGATTAATTTTTGTTTTTGAACAAAAATAAAAAATGAAATAGCGTAATGCTATTTTTAGTAAATTGACCAAAAATACAATCGACGATACGATTTTTTCGAGTATGATGTTTTGAGTACGCTTCAACTCCATCTTCATCCATTTCTGTTCGATTCTATTTCTATCCTTCATTCAATTCCGATTCTATTTCAATTTTAATTTTTGGTTCAAAAATACATTTTGAAAGTTTACCTTGCAAACTATTATTATTATTAGTCGTAACCTAAAAAAATTAAAGTAAAGGCTGTTACACTGAAATGTGCTCTGCTATCATTCATGCACATGCACTTGTATGTATGTGGCAAGCACGCAAGCCGAAAAAGAATCAGGTCAAATATCATTATTCTTTTTGAAATTCTCGACACACTTACACATTACACAACTGTGTATAATGATGATGAACAAAAATAATTTTTTTCATAAATAATTCTAAAAATAGCATCACATATTTATCGATTCCATATATAGAATTACATCATCATCATCATCATCATTATCATTATCATTATAATGATCATTATTATTATTATAAATTGTAGAATATTTTGGAACATGTTTTTTTTTTCATTTCAATGCTCTCGTCGTTGTTGAAATTCTTGGCAAAACGCACGATGGAAGTAAAATGCAAATAAATTAAAATAAAAACGATCATAACCATTAGCATTGATAATTATTAACACTGAAATTATTTTCACTTTTTAATTTAGAAAAATTTAATTAATTTCCGCTCAAAATCTTCAAAAGAGAATATCTGCATAATGTTCAAAATTAAAACAAAGCGAGAATCTTGTCGAAAAACTTGTAGAAAGTCATGTATTTATTTATAAATCTGAATTTAAAAAATTGTATTTGTTTTTTTATGAATTAAAAAAATATACATTCATATTTTTAATCACATTTCAATTTGATTAAAATGATTAAATTTTCAATTCTTTAATTCATCCATACATTCATTTATTGTTTTTATTTTACAAAGTTTCATTTTGAATTGGAACTGTTTACATTTTTCTTCATGTGAAAGAAATAGTAAAAAAATGAAAAATGACAAACATATCAAATGTTTGCAATGATAATAATATGAAAAATTATTAATAACAACATTATATATAAATTTCATTTACAATAAATGAATGAATGAATGATGATGATGATATGGACCAATCATGGTCATCATCATTATGGAATCATCATGTTTGATTACATTTATATGAAATTGAATGAATTTGAAACAAACAAACTAAAAAACAATAATGGAAACAATAAACAACAACGCCAAAGTCTATGACAATCAATTCATATATTTTATTTTATTTCATTTTGAATTCGGTTTGTTTTTTTTGAGATATGAATTGAGATGAAATGAAAGAAAAGCAAATGAAAATAAATGAAGAAACATAGTCGAAACACAACAAAGATTGATCAAAGCATTTGGTCGTTTCATATAATTCGGATTCAAAAATATAAATATGATAAAAATTAGACACAAATAAATGAAAATTATTACGACTAAATTGCTTCAAAAACTATTATTCGGTGAAATATTAGAATAATGTTGGCACATTGAAAATAAATACCAAATACAAAACAACAAAATCGTTGTTGTATGATCACAAAAAAGAATTGAAGAATTGAAAATATAAAAAAAATGAAAAATGAAAATGTTTCTGGATTTTATTCTATTACTGTTTAATATTTATATTCCACCATATTTTCAACTTTCCGTTATTTGTGTGTTCCAAAATTATATTGTATTTTCTTCTCGTTTTATAATTCATAATTTTATTTTCGAGTATTATTTTTCATCAAACAACAAATATTATTATGGTATCTTTCATCATCATCATTGATGATTATGATGATGATGATGGTATTTGATTATTTAATGTCGATATTTTGATGCGATTCAATGCGATTTTTTTTGTCGAAAATATATTTAATATGAAATGTGTGTGTGTGTGCCACAAATTATTTTCATTATATTCTCGCCATATTTTATGTTTTTCTTTTGTTCAAATTTTCCAATTTACACACAGAAAATGTTCATTTATTTCAGTGAAACTCAATAGAAGATGAAAATGTTGAAAAATTATCATGTTCATTGTATTCATTGTTGCTGCTGGTGGTGGTTGTTCATGTTTTTATTATTTTGTTTGAAATTTTCTGCAATTTTCTATTGGTGAAATGTTTTTTCTTCGCGAAAAATTACATAAACATCACCAGCTAAAATGAAAATGATAAATTAGTGTTCAACAGAACACAGCGAGTATTATTATCTGTGAACATGTTTTGTGTGCATTGTCGTCGTTATATTACTTATAAAATAAAATAAACATCAGTTTTTTCTCTGTTCAAGAATAATAAAATTTAAAATTTAATTTATTTTAATTTTACATTTGACAAAGATGAAATTATCATCATCATCATTTTCTTTTTTTGTTAATTTGATCACAAGTTCAAAGCACAAACAACAAAATTCGTCAACCAAAATGAATGGAATGTGATCAAACTTTTCTCATTCTTTTTCGGGTCCACGAAATGAAATTTTCTGTGGAAATTGTGATACAGTTTCATTCGTCCATTTTTTTCATTTGAAACGAATTTCAGTTTTTTAGTTTGCCATCACATTGTATGACACTGGAAAATGGCAAAAAAAAATTCTGCTAATTTTAATGGTGTTGAATAATTGAAAAAAAATGAAATGAAATAAAAAATTAATTTTTAAATTGAATTCTATTTCTTTTGTTATTATTGAAATTATTACAAAGTTTGTCAGTGTGTGCTTTCGGGTGATGATGTTCACATTTCATAAAACTGAGAATTTTCAAAAAATTAAATTGAAAAAAATGTCTGTTTCAATTCCTATCAAAATATTATGTGCATATTCAATTCAATTCAATCATTAAATTCATTCATTCATAATAGTTTCTATTTCGAAAATTTCATTTATGTTCGATACATATCCGACGACAACAATAATGAAATTTTATGTAATGTTTATGTATAATGGTAATGATGATGATGAAAATAATAATAATACCAAATAATAATAATGATAAAAATGATAATCATAATCATTATATCAACGGCAACAATATTATATGATCATCATTATCATCCGCATCATGATTATTATAACAAATATTATCATCATAAACATCACTATCAACATCATCATCATCATCATCAAAATCAATTGTTATTGTTATTATAGAAAATGCGGCGAAATATCTATCATTTAGCCGTATATTCACGTCGTTGGAGACGGCGAATAACAATAAAACGACGAAATTCTGGTTGTAAAATTGAATATATTTTATTATAATTATAATTTTTTCTTTTTTTTGATAAATTTCCAACAGTGTTTAGTTGTATTTTATTTTATTTTATCTTTTCGTATTTGTTTGTTTATTTATTTGAATGTAAATTTTCACATATACATTATATTGTTGTGCATAAATATTCTAGCGAGAATATTTATGATTATCATCATTTTTGATTGCCAAAATGAACATCTTTTATGTTTTTGTGAATTTTTGTACATCTTTTTGTTGTTGCCGTTGTTGCTGTCGTTTATGATGAACGTAAAACATCATCATCAAATGATTTTATTTCATATTTTCATTATCCCATTTTTTTGAAATATATTCTTTCATATTCTATTATTTTGATATCTTCAATCTTCAAGGCCAATTATCAATCATTAAAAAAATATTTTACGCATGTTTCCTATTCAATTTAAATTATTATTCCATGAAACTTGAGAATTTTTTCCTAAAAATTTTCAATTTTTCATTTAAAATTAACTCTGTCTGACCATGTTGCCAAGGAAATTTTTTTCGGATCAGTCAGTTATATGGATCACTTTTTTCGGGTTTTTTTCTATTTCGATATTTCGATTGACTTTGATCTTGATCTAAAGATAGATTCGGAGCTTGGATGGATGAATTTTGTAATAAAGACGATGCTAAGATGCCAATTTCATTGTTGTCAAAAAAAAAAAAAAAAAATTCAAATTTACTTTGGATCAAATTTTTCGATCTCTTTTGTTGTTCTTTCAAAATGAAAATAGAAATGTAAACAAATGTGATTATAAATTTTTCAAGGGGGTTAAGTTTCATTCTCTTTTTTCCATTTTGGAAAAATTTATCGATGCTTTTAAATATGTTCGATTACTGAAAATGAAAATTTAAAATTCTTCGGAAAAAAAGAATTGCATTGAATTTTTTATGTTTGCATAACTCTTATGAAAAATTACTGAATTGAATCATGTTGATCTCTGCACTGAATTTCTGTGGAAAAAAGAAAATTTCGAATTCTCAAAATTCAATTTTTAATTCATTATTTACAATTTCATTTCATTATTATTATTTTTCACAGTTCAAAAATTTTTGGAAAAAGCAAAAGAAGATTTTGAAAGAAAATGGAATCAACAAGGATCGAATACGGCGTCATTAGAAGATTATGAGCGTATAAAAACATTAGGAACTGGTTCGTTTGGGCGCGTCATGCTTGTACAAAGAAAATCTGGTCCAGATGCTGGGAAACATTTTGCAATGAAAATACTTGATAAACAAAAGGTAAATTTGTTTATTTTTATAAGCAAACAAAACTTCTAATTTGCAATTCAAATTGAAACCAATTAATTTTTCTTATTTACATTCTTTCTTCATTTTACAAAAAAATAGGTTGTAAGATTGAAACAAGTTGAACATACATTGAATGAGAAAAAAATATTACAAGCTGTAGATTTTCCATTCTTAGTACATCTTGATGCTTCATTCAAGGTTTGTTTTTGCATTTTGAAAATCATTTTTTTAATCGAAAAAAATTTATCAAAATTGTTGCAAATAAAATGATTTTGAAATAATGGTCAACATTTTTAATAATAACAATGATAATAGGATGCACAAAACTTGTATATGGTAATGGATTTTGTACAAGGTGGCGAATTGTTTACCAAAATTCGTTTGTTTAGACATTTTAGGTATAATTTTATACTATTGCATAATGATGAAATCTTCAAAATCTATTCATCTGCACATTCTGTTAATCGTTTATTGTGTTTGTGATCCAATAAAAAGTTGTCTAATATCTGCATAATTTCAGAATCTATCCTATTATTCGTGTGTTTGTTCGTCGTTTTGTGAAATAAAAATTGGTCAATATCTCCTCCATTGTTTTATTGCAACAATTTGTTAATCCTTTTTAATTTAAAATATGTTTTGTCAAAAATTTCATTTTTTCCTTTCCATCTCCACTTTGCCATTTGTTCCATATGATTTTAGGATAATTCATATTTATATATGGTCTTGGAATATGTACCCGGTGGTGAAATGTTCTCCCATCTAAGAAAGACGGGAAGATTTAGGTAAATGTGAATTGAATGAAAATGAATATATGCTAACTAATAGCATGAAAGCATTATTCGATGATTAATAACGAATTATTATTTTTTAATCGAAAATGCTTGAAAAAATCTTTATGTTTTCCCCTTATATTTAATTCAATATTCATTTTGTCTTGTTGTATTTATTCATAATTTGATCATTTTTCCTTATTTTTTCAAGGCTTCCTTTCCATTTTCTTTGCTATCTATTATCATTTTGATTCAATTATTTAGTCATTCAATTTGATTATTACATGTTTGATTAGATTTGATCTAATTTTCATCTCTAATTTAATTGTGATTTAGCGAACAAATGGCTCGATTCTATGCTGCACAGATAGTGTTAGCATTTGAATATCTTCATTATCTCGATCTCATATATCGTGATTTGAAACCAGAAAATCTATTGATCGATTCACAAGGTTATATCAAGGTTCGTTTTTGATACAACATTTTTCCTTTGCAATTTTTAACAAATTATGATTCAAAAACAAATGTTAGGTCACAGATTTTGGTTTCGCCAAACGAGTCAAAGGACGGACATGGACGTTATGTGGTACGCCTGAATATTTAGCACCAGAAATTATTCTCAGTAAAGTAAGTTTTAAATAAATTCATGTAATCTAACTCTAAATCATTCTGTTTTCAAATTTTCAAACTTGTAGGGCTATAATAAAGCTGTTGGTATGTGTTCGTCTGCAACCATTTTGTATCTCTGAATTAAGTCTTAATTTTCCGAAATTCCACTTTAGATTGGTGGGCACTTGGTGTATTAATTTATGAAATGGCCGCAGGTTATCCACCATTTTACGCTGATCAACCTATACAAATTTATGAAAAAATTGTTAGCGGAAAAGTACGATTCCCTTCTCATTTCAGTGTTGAATTAAAAGAATTGTTAAGGAATTTATTACAAGTCGATTTAACTAAACGTTATGGTAATTTGAAAAATGGTGTCAATGATATAAAAAATCATCGTTGGTTTTCTTCCACTGAATGGATCGCAATATATCAGAAAAAGGTTTGATTGAAATTTTCAGTCTGAACATATTGATTCTATATTTCTAATTTAAATTTATGATTGATCGATTTGAAAAAAAGGTTGATGCACCATTCTTGCCTAAATGTAAAGGACCAGGCGATACAAGTAATTTTGATGATTATGAAGAAGAAGCATTACGAATTTCAAGTACGGAAAAATGTGCGAAAGAATTTGCGGATTTTTAGCTAAATATGCAAAATCAAAATGCAAAAAAAACAGATATATATTATTATTATAAGATAAAAATTATATATTTAGATAGAAGACTTACTACTAACTAACTAAACAAAAACAAAAAAACATCTTAAATCAATTTACAATCCAATCAATCAAATTAGTCAGCCAATATCGATGAGATATTAAAATACCACAAATACACAAAATATGACAAGAAAAAGCATTTATACAAACCAACAAAATTAACTAACATTTTTAGAGACAAACGTATATTTGTGTGTCAATCGTTCATTTTCATGTCGATTATTATATTTTTTAATTATTATTATTATTCACCATTTGTTCTTTCATCATCATCATCATCTTCAACGAAAAAACAAAACAAAACATTATCATCGTCATTTTTAATATTTTCATCAACATTTGTCACCCATAATCACATCAACATAAACATCATTATCATTTGCCACCGTTGATGCATTTTTACAATTATTATTATAATTTTCATTATTGTTGTTTATCTTAAATATCTTAATTCAAGGCGACAGAAACACACTTACAATCATTGAACTTAAATTTAGAATAAATATTCAATTATTATTTTTCAAATTAATGCTTTTCAACAATAACAGCATAACAAACAAACAAAACTTGACAATTATTTGCTGCTATGAATATACTTGGATTATATTCAAACACATGCACTCACACACACACCTACATTATCCTACTTTTCGGTTTTCGGTCAAAAAACAAAGCAAAAACACACACAAACCAATCTGTCCATAAATTGTTATCATTTTCAATAATAATATAAATTTTGTTGGTCATTTCATCACTTTTATTCAATATTTTTTCTCCTGTTTTTCTTTGAATTTCATTTGAAAATTTTCACACTAATTAATTTTAAGAAAAAATGCATTCTTTTCAATATTTCATAAAATTTGATTACATTTTCTCCTTGGCTTATAAAATGTAGATGCAATATATAATGCAATTCAATCAATTTGAAGGCAATGATATGATAATAATACAAGCACAAAGCATCATGACCATACTTCATTTTCCCAATTCTAATAGATTACAACTTGACGTTGTTTTTCTTTTGCGACACACAAACAATAAAACACACTTTCTAGTCATCTTTGATGATTCTTGATTATGTAAAAAAAATATCGATAACAAAATTAATAATAATTATAAAAAATTAAACCAATAATTACAAAAAAACTTTAAAAAATTCTGAATAGAAAAAAATTGTTGATATTAATTCACACATGTATGATTTACATTATACATATGTGTATATAAATAATATATAAATTTTGAATCAAATACAATCAAAAATCAATTGATTTTCAATTTACTTCAGAATTCAAAAAAAGTTGATGCATTTTGTGGCTGTCAATTTTTTTTCTACAAAAAGTTTCTTAATTATTGTTCATCACAAATTGTCATTAGTTATTTTCATTTATCATCATCAAAATACATTTTAGCCAAGCGCTTTTGAAAAAATTCTTCCATTTTTAATCAATTCTTATTAATAAATTTTCAAAAAAATTCAAATTATCTATTTATCATTGACATCTTCAATGGATAATGAAAAAAAAAAACAGAAAAATAAACTTCTTTTTTCCATGTGTCGTTTTAAACCACTGAAAAGATAGATGAAAATGAAAATTTTACATGATCATCATGATTAAAGAAAACGGGTTTAAAACATTAAAAAGTAAAGGTATCGTTTTGATTGATTTTTTCTAGATATGTTTTGTTATGATTGAAGCAGTTTTTTTCAGTTGCAAATGACACAATGACACAACAATACAAAAACACAGTTGAATCACATGAATAAGATTTTCTGTTTTTGTTCTTTTGTTTTTATTAATTGGTCAATTAACACAAAACTATGACAAAAAAAATTAACTAATTGATTTTTATTATTATTATCATTATTATTGGTATGTTATAATGTTTTGATTCGATAAAATACAAATATTAAAAATTCAATTCAATTAAACAATAACAACAACAAAACATAAATATATGTAAATATATAATTATTTGGAATAAATTATTATAATTATCGATTATAAATTTTAAAAATTAAAATTTAAAATTTTTCAGTAAATAATAAGCGATAGTCTTTTGATTAATGATTGATTTTACATTGTCAAATCAATATCTGATGCTTCAAACGGTCAAAATACTTGACGAATGTTTACATTAATTCGCAATATTTTATTATTTGGTTGTTTATCTGATGGTGATGCATTTTCAATAATTTTGGGTATTGCGTGATATGCTAAACGACTTTCGCCAGACATTATCAATAAATCTGAATCTTCTAACAATAATGGCACTATTTTTGATTTGTTATTCTTTTCCTTTTCTCCTATTAAAAATATTGCCGATTGTCCAAGACTAAGGCTAAATAATGGCACTTTATGATTCAATTCAGAGTTATCAACATGAAAATATAGTGTTGAATTTTTCGTATAATAATTTACGATTCCTGCTTCTGGCTTGAAATGCTGCGAAATATGTTCATCGTTCAAATTCAATAATACAATGTTGATTAGTTCACATAGAACAAGTATACGTTTCGGTACATGAATTTCTTTCTGTTCTAAATTATAATGTTTGGTATTCCAATCATGATGATAACCAAACGTTATCCATCGCAATTTCGTCTCTAAATCTTGAAGATTTTTATTTGATAATTCAATGTTTGATTTCAAATTTAATTGTTCATATTTCAATGGTAATTGATCTTTGAAATAGCTAAACCAACTATGACGGCAACAGTTCTTTAATATTCCTTTGACCACATACAAGCCGTTCACACAATTGATTGATTTAAATATCTTCCATTGATCAAATGGTGTAAAATCATGACCGAATTCATTGTCAATCAAACATGATTCATTTTTAAATATCAAGTTTACTGGTTCGAAATGATGATCATAATCTTGGTTATTGAAATTGATAAGCGGTATTTGAGTCGTAGGTGTCCAATTTTTATATAATTTAAAAGTTGATTTATAAATGTCTTCACCATTTAATTTGGCCATAATTGCATGCCCATTTTTTAATACCACTAGTTGGGTAGCGCGATCAAGGTGAAAATAGCAACCGCGCAAAAAATAAACAATAATTTTTCTGATCTATCAAATTATAAAATTTTAAATTATTTAAAAATTACAAATTTGTATAATCGGCATCATGAGTGGCGGTATTTACGGCGGAGGTATGTTTAATTGAACATAAGTGATGCAAAAATTGATATAATTTTGTAATTTTTTTAGATGAAATGGGAGCTTTGGTGTTTGATGTGGGACACTATTCATTTCGTGCCGGTTTTGCTGGTGAAGATTGTCCAAAAACTGATATACCATCATTGATCGGCTACATAGATGAACCAAATGAATCTAATAATATATCGAATAACAATAAAATGGATGTCGATCAACAATTTGATACAATAGCGAATGCTAACTCAAATACCAATAATACCACACAACGAAGATATATTTTTGATACACCTGGTATAAAAAGTCCGAGATCTGGAATGGAATTGACAACCTTTTTAAAAGATGGAATGAGTATGTTTGTAATGATTTCAATTGATTTGAATTTATTCTAATTTATTTGTTTAGTTGATAATTGGGATCTATTTGAAAAAATGCTTGATCACATTTATAAAAAACATTTAAATCTTGATTCATCATTGCATCCTGTATTATTATCAGAAGCACCATGGAATGCACGAAGTAAGCGTGAAAAATTATGCGAACTAATGTTCGAAAAATATAATGTGCCAGCATTTTTTCTGGTTAAAAGTGCTGTATTGGCTGCATTCGCTAATGGACGTGCAACTGGCATTGTATTAGATTCTGGACAGAATCAAACATCAGCTGTTCCTGTGCATGATGGTTATGTTATACAACAAGCTATTATACAATCACCATTAGCTGGAGATTTTGTAACGAATCAATGTCTACAATATTTCAAAGATAAAAATATTGAAATTGTGCCGTATTACATGATTGCATCTAAAGAAGTAGTGAAAGAAGGTGAACCAGCTCGTTGGCAAAAACGTACGAACATTCCTGATAATTTGACAAAATCATGGCGTAATTATATGATGAAAGAAACGATTCATGATTTCAAAGCATCAGCATTACAAGTTGGCGATACTGCATACAATAAAGAAATAGCTGAAACAATGCCAGCCATCCATTATGAATTTCCTAATGGTTACAATTTGGATTTAACATCGGATCGTTTTCTAATACCAGAAGCATTATTTGATACATCACAAATTAAAGGTATTACATCAACAGTAATGGGAATGTCACAAATTGTCACATCAAGTATTGGATTGTGTGATCTTGAATTACGATCATCATTACATGGTTCAGTTATTGTTACAGGAGGTAATACATTGATCAGTGGTTTCACTGATCGTCTCAATAAAGACTTAACAACAAAAACACCGGCTGTAAGTTCACTTTATTTATTGATTGTCAATGCTTGTTTAATATCCATGAATTTTTAAAAACAGAGTATGAGATATAAGCTGATAATACCAAGTTCAACCTCTGAACGTCGATATGCATCATGGATTGGTGGTTCAATACTAGCATCATTAGTAAGGATTCTGAATGATCTGATAATTGTGAGCTCTAATTTTTTTTTCTCATAATAAAAACAGAATACATTTCAACAAATGTGGATTTCAAAGCAAGAATATGAAGAAGAAGGTAAAAGTCAAGTTGAACGTAAATGTCCATAAGAGAAAAATGACCTAACGATTTTATCAAAATTAATAAATAACATCAAACAATTAAAAATCATCAAATATTGCATTTAATTAAAAAATTCTCATTAAATTTTTTAAAAAGAATTTTTCCTTTTTTTTACATTGAAAATAAAACATTTAATTTAAATGATTTTTTCTCTAAATCTTTCAAATGTACCCGTTATATGATTTTTCTTAATCGTTTGAAAAACACTTTTTCACTGTTGATAATGAGGCGTCAAACAATGTCGTTGGAGGCGCTTGAGTACACATAAACTTTGTTGTTTTGTTTATGTTTTTTTCAAGTTGGACAAATTAAAATCAAATAAATTTTCAACACACAAATTATTTTCAAAAACAAATTTTTAGTCGAATTTTGGTCAAAATCAATCAACAATCATGTTCATCAGACAAATCAGGTAAGAATATAAATTTGGTTTACAATTAATTGAATTTTTGTAACAACTTTGTGATTAATCTTAGTTCATCGATTGGACGATCAGTAGTTGCTGTATCATGTCGAACAAATGTTTTGAATAATGGAATACGTTTCAAACATAAATTGATACAAAATTATCAACCATTATTAATCAACAATAATTTCAATGTTAATCAATATCGTTCATTTGCTGATGCTACACAACAATTGGAATCAGAAAAATTATTTGAAAAAGCTAGAACAATTATTGATGATAAATTGAAAAATGAAATTAATGCAACAATGGTTTTTTGTATATCTGGAAAAAATATTTTATTCGACGCTAACAAAGATCGTCCATTGAAAGTTGAAGTTTGTAGCGGTGATCCACCGAAAGCCGATGTTACATTTGTTGCCGATGATGCTGTATTCATGAAAATGGCCAGAGGTGAAATGAAATCAACGATGGCATTTATGACTGGCAAATTAAAAATCAGAGGTGATATAAAATTAGCTCAACGTGCAGAGAAAATGTTCAAAGCCTTGCAAAAAGAAATTCTTTAAAGAAGAAACTATGTTCCATGAAAAATTTTTATTTGAATCAGTGTTTCGAGCAATGATTTCATTTTACTTCAATGGTAATTTTTAATTTTTATTCGTTGAACTGAATAGTAAATTCAATTCAAAATGATACATTCCATGAAAAATGATTTCCAAACTAGACCACTTGATAATTCAATCAAATTTTGTCTAATTTCTCAGGATCCAAGACATGATTCAAAGAAATTATGTCTTCGAGAACAGCAATGGCAATTTGAAATCTCAGTGACATTGATCACTGCTCAATTTAATTAATTATTTAATGTAGTAACTTATTTTTCTCGCTAAATTGATGAAAAATGTACCCGAAAATATTTAGCGTATCTCTTGTGCTAAAAAATCCACTGATGGCAGTACTTTGATTAGGAAACAATCACAATTTGAATTAAATATGATTAGAACTAATTTATGGCAAATTAGTTAGGGTCAAAGAACCAAATCACAGCAAATCATTAGATGGCATTAGTAGTTGGAGTAGAATGATAAATCAAACGATGTATGTTTGGCAAAATTTGGATGTTTTGTTTTGCGCTTGATTTAAGTACAACCATCGTTGCTTGTGTGTTGTTCATTAGATCACTAATTGAAATTGAATTCAATCATTCAATCGGTTTTACTTTTGGGACATAGTCATTTAATCTGTTAATTTACTTGGTCATCATAATCATTCAACGATGCTCAAAAACACTGGGTTTAGTTTGTTTTTAATTCAAATTTTATTTTAAACTGATGTTTTCTCCTCAAATCTTGGAATTAGTGCCTTTGCTGGAAAAACTGTTTTCGTTACCGGTGGTAGTCGCGGTATCGGTAAAGCGATTGCTTTGAAATTAGCTAAAGATGGTTGTAATGTTGTCATAGCGGCTAAAACCACTGATCCACATCCAAAGCTTGAGGGTACAATTTACACTGCTGCTAAAGAAGGTAAGTTAATGATTAATGCTGTTGATAAGTTTGATAATTTTATTCTCAATCATTTATTATAGTTGAAAACAATGGTGGTAAATGTTTGCCAGTTCAATGTGATTTACGAGATGAAGAAGCTGTCGTACATGCTATTAAGCAAGCAGTCGACAAATTCGGTAAAATTGATGCACTTATAAACAATGCTAGTGCCATAAGTTTGACTGGTACCGAAGAAACGACAATGAAAAAATATGATCTCATGAATCAAATTAATACACGTGGTACATTTTTGACGACAAAATATTGTTTGCCGCATTTGAAACAATCGTCCAATCCTCATGTATTGAATCTAAGCCCACCATTAGAAATGAAATCTAAATGGTTTGCTCCGCATACAGCTTATTCAATAGCTAAATATGGTATGTCATTATGTGTGCTTGGTATGTCCGAAGAATTCAAAGATGATGGCATCGCATTCAATGCATTATGGCCACGCACAGCGATTTGGACAGCAGCAATGAGCATGCTAAGTGCTGGACAAAATGAAGTGGCTAAAATGTGCCGCAAAGTTGATATAATGTCTGATGCTGCATATGCTATTGTAACTAAAGATTCAAAATCATGCACTGGTAATTTTTTCATCGATGAAGAAGTACTTCGTCAAGAAGGCATCACCGATTTTGATCCATATGCAATCGAACCTGGTAATCAATTGATGGCTGATTTCTTCATACCAGAAAAATTAATGAATGGTCTTGTGACAATGCATGGTGGAGATGGTCATGTGTCAACAGATGAATCATCATCATCATCTGGATCTTCTGATCGTATAATGGACGTTTTGAATCAAGCAAAATCAAAAATGACTGATAAAATTAAAAATGAAATCAATTCAACATTAATATTTATTGTTTCTGGACGTAATTATTTGTTCGATTCAAATTCATCACGTCCATTGAAAATTGAAATGATTGAAAATTTACCTGAACAATATAATGTAAAAATGATTACCGATGAAGAAACATTTATACAAATGGCAATGGGAAAAATTAAACCAACAAATGCATTTATGTCAGGAAAATTAAAAATAAAAGGTGATTTACAATTGGCAATAAAAGCAGAGAAAATATTTAAAACTATTCAAGCATCATAATTTCTTCTTTTCTTGAGAATATAAAGTTTTGAAAAATAATTTTTGCCATGAAAAAAGTGAAAATTCTTGGAAATTTTATTTTATTTTATCAGATAATGATGATTTTCATTTTTTTCCATTAATATGCTAATTATATTCTTAAATTTTTTTTCAATACCAATAGAATTCTCATTTATACTTCTCAAATTTCAAACAATTTTCTATTCTTATTTTTTTATCACATCGATGCAAATGACAGTTTAATTTGAAATGAAGTAGAAATGACAAAAGAAAAACATATTCAATTATTTTAATTTTCATATATCGGGACTCGAAAAAAATGAAATGCAATAAAATAAAATGAAATTATAAATTATAAATGATAATATATTTACATAGTTATTCTATAGTCTGATTTATTACGGTGAATGAATGATAAAAAATATAAAATAAAATCAATATCAGAATTGTTTTGCCAGCATATCACACAATTCACTATCACCAATGTTGGCATGGGACAAACAAGATGCCAAATTCAAGAATTTAAAAAGTTGAAAATTTGAAATTTTGAAGATTGACGAAATTTCGGAGAATTTCACAGAATTTGATTTCACGAATTTTTCCATTTTCACCCCTGTTGTTTATCGAATGGATTCAATGTTTTTCATGTTCATGTTTGAAATAAATATCAAAATTAAAAATTTTACTACCCGAAAAATTGACATAAGACACTGAATAATAACAAATAAATAAAATGTTTGCCGATCCATAAATACGCAAGTTTCGAGAAAAAATTTTGAATTTAAAATTCATGAAAGAACGATGTGAAAAAAAACTCATTTGAAATTCATTTTGAAATTTCAAAATTCAATATTGGTACAGGAATTCAAGGGAATTCCTTATTTTTATTTGCTTCATCTTCAAGAATGAAATAAAATAAAATAAAATGATGAGCAAAAAATTTCTAAATTACTCTCAAATTCCTCAAGTATAAACTAATTACGAATGTGAAAATGGTTCATAATGTTTAACTTGATTGAATTTTTGTTCACGAAATAAAACGGAAAAGTCAATGAATTAAATGATCAATTCAAGTCATTGTTTTAATGATAATTTCTGGTCACTAATAAAAATAATGATGATAATAATAATGATGATGATGATGGCGAAAAAATGCTAATAAAATGGATTTTTTTCATAATAATAATCATTTTCTAAGGTCCACTGGAAGCGTAAATTGTTGCCCGAGTAAATTGTACATAGTTTTCATAATGAAAAAAAAATTAAATTCAAACAATGACAATGATATCAACTAAAGAGGAATAAACTTGACAACAACAACTACAGCAACAACAATTATTGAATCGGGATCCAGTGGAAACACTGAAGAGAAAAAATGAAAAATAAATGAATGGGCATTGAAATGATGATGATCATTGCACAACATTTGCTCAATCAACAACAACAGTCAAGTGACACTCAAAGCTGATCATTTTTAATTGTAGTTTCGTGAACGAAATTTTTAAAAGAACAACTAAGAAACACTGAAGAAATGGCCATTACTTTAAATGATAATGGATTCATTGGAATTCAATGAAATCCAACATATATCAACATTTGCCGCTATGATTCTCGGGTAAATTTTGAAATTCTTATTATTCTTATTCTTAAATGATGGAAACTAATAATTTCATTCTCGAACAAATGCATAAATTACAAATGTTTTTTTTCTGCTCTTATTCTTAAGATTCAGTATCATCGATCGATCGATTTAATCAATTTGTTTGTTTGTTGACTGGTTGGTTGGTTGGATGGTTGAATGTTTTTCAACCAAGCAAAAAATTTATGAAAATTTGTTGTCATCTGATTCACTTCAACACTTTCAATTCTTGGTTGTTGTTTGACATGATTTTGAAATTTCGGATCGAAATTCACAGCAAGTCTTGGCAACAAATTTGATCATGTTCGAACGAAAAATTTTAATTTCTTCGTTTCTCTCCCTTAGATTCTGATCAAAATGCTTGGTTTCCATTTTTATTTTTTCATTTCATTTCGGTTGATACATGAATTCAATGATTTTCGTTTTTGTGTGAAATTATGTTTTGTATTTTGGTATTACTTTTCAAGATGAAAATGAAAATAAATATGAAAAGGAAATGGTTGAAATGTAAAATGAATTTTTGATTTTGAAATTAAAAAAGAAACAAGTAAAAAATTCAGTTAACATTCACATGATCAGTGAATTTGTTGTTGATGCTTTTTTAGTACAAGTGTTGATATTTCTCAATTTGAACTTAAGAAAAATAAAAATAACTGGTAAATGGTTGAATGATTTTTTCATCATCTTCTTCTTGATATTTCTTCATCTCCTTCTTGGTATTTCATTATTATTGCATTATACATTGCATTTTTATCTCATGAATTCATTTGAATCATTTGAAAATTTGCTTGGGTTTTACTTTTTTATTTTAATCAAACACTGAAACGAATATATATGAAGATCTTGGCGCAAAGAAATGAATAAATTCGGATGAATGAATGAATGAATGAATAAATGAATAAAATGTCATTTCATTTTGACATGAAACAAATTGTGTAAATGGTGTTTTGCTCATGTTTTGTTTCATTATTTCATTTCATTTTTCTTTTTAATATTATTCTTAATTTCATTTTTGATTTGTTTCAAATAAAATGATTCCATAATAAAACAAAAAAAATAATCTGTATCAAAAATAATAGAGAAATGATTTGAAGAAATAATTCAAGAAAAAAATGAATGAATAAATGTATATAAATGAATAATGAATCTTTATTTTATTTTCATTCTCCTTTTTTTCGGGCTTTTTCGATGGCTTCAAGAGATTGTGAAATTGTTGTAAATAAATGAATCAATGTGTATGAATGAATTTATTTTCATTTTTATATTTATATTTGATTTAATTGTATTAAAGCTGAAAAATGAACATTTTCTATATCATATATTTCTTTCACAATTATTCGGTTGACATTCTCAGCCATTTTCTTCGTTTCGAGTAAGTAGATTTGATTAAATCTTCAAACATGGTGTGCAGCATAAGCAGCAGCAACAGAAACAGCATAAGCAGCAGCGATTTTCTTTGATTTTGAGAAAATTTTCTTCAAAATTCCATTTAAATGCATTGCGTTCCAAGAACCAAAAATAGAAACCGTTTTATTAATGATCATCGGGCATGCATTTTTTCGTCTTTGAAATGTGTAATGTTGATGAAATTTTTTTTGTTTAAATTTTATGTAAACATCAAATTAAATAATTTCATTGTCATTGATTTTCTAGAGCTTTTCGTCCATTTGTTTCTTCATTCATTGCTTCAGATGGAATTGACCTTTAAAATTCAAAGACCTTTTAAGCAAATTCATTGATCAAACAGTCGATTAAAAGTTGTAAATACAAAATCAATACAAAAAAATACGGAAATCAAAAAAACCAAAAATTCATATTTCATTTTCAAGAAGAAGCGAAACAAATTCTAGTTACATTTGATCCATCTTTTTAGATGTGATATTTTCATGTTTATTTTCAATTTTTGCTTCTGCAAAAATAAATATAAATAGATAAATAAATATATGGATATAAATCCATTTATTACATATTTGTCGAATAAACTAAAGAACTAATGTTCAAATTGTTGTTGTTATCAAGATGCTTTGTAATCGATTTTTATTTTCTTCATTGTTTGTTTGTTTCAATTCAATTTTCAATAATGGATAGATATTTCCAATATTTATGTATTTCTATGTATTTGTATTTATAATTTACATCTTCAAAATAGAAAGAAATTCGTTTTGTCATTTTTTTTCGTTTTCCATTTATTTCATTTTCATTTTTCATCATCCATTTTTCCATCTAACACTGTCAAAATTAAAAATTGAAATCACCATCAATAAAATAGCCATCAACAACTAACAGAACAGCAACAAACAACAACAACCATTAACATAATCGATATGTTTGGTTTGATTCATGATGATGAATCAAATTTGAATCCGTTTTTCAGTCCATTTCAATTTTATTTTCATTTTTTCGATTCTGACCAAATAATTTTGAATATAAACTGTCACCATGTATTCAAATGTATATTCAACGCCGCATTTGCTAAATGATGACTATTTAATAATGTTCAAATCATTTGAAATATTTTAATGTTTTTCAATTTTTTTTTTGTTTTTGTTTTTTGTTTTTCATAAAATAACATTGAATAAAATAGAGAAATAGGAAAATACAAATCACTGAACATCATTCGATTTGATTTAATTTTTCATTTTATTTTTTTTTCAATTGTCAAAAGTTTTTAAATTATTTTAAATTATTATTTTTGGAACAGAATAAAAAAGTTTTGTGAAAAATCCTAACAAATTCAGCAAAATGCATCATGAAAATTAAATGTATTTGGATATGAGTGATGATGATGATGGAACAAAGGAAAATTGAAAAATGTGTGAAGATTAAATTTGCATAAATAATACATACAACCAAATAATATTTAGGCAAATTTATGAATTTGATTCTGATTAAATTTGATTTGGTTTTTCTCCTTTTTTTCTGGCAGTAAAATAATCATAATCATTGGAGTTTCATTTTTTGCATGTAATTTTAATTTTTTTCCATGTTTCAAGCGATTCATACGATTCAAATGATTTCAAACGATTCGAATGATTTAAACTCTAAAATAGTTGGCGAGCGACAGCAAGAGATAGAGAGATGTAGGGTAAAAGATCCATGAAAATGAAATCCAATTATATTACATTTCATTACATTTGTGATTTATTTCGAGGATAATAATAATTTTCATCATTATTTGAATGAGCGGAAATATCGTTATATTTTATCGTTGATGAGATTGTAATGTTTAATTTTTATCTTTTATTCATTCATTCATGGCTAGAAAAAAAATGATTATGGCCCTTGGACATAAGAATCATTCGCTGGAGCAATGCATAGAATGGGAAAGGAAAATGATTTCAATGATGATTTCTTAAATTTGTTAAATGAGATTTGGAAAAACTGAATATTAATATCATCATTATTATCTTTAATAAATTTTCCATGGCAAATTAAGAGAGAAAATGGATACAATTTCATTTCATTTATTTGTATGTTCGTTTGTTTATTTGTTTGTCTATTTGTTCATTTGTTCATTCTTATAATGACCAATGAATGATGTAAATTGAATGATGAAAATGAATTAAATGCATGGAAATTGAATTAAATGAATGAAAATTTTTGAATTGATCATTTTGTTTAGTTTAACATTTCATTTTGTTTATTCTTTTGGCTACAAATATACGAATATTATGTAATACATAAAATAAAACATGATAATTGTTCATAGCCATAATTATGATAATTTAATTTGAATAATTGGAATTTTATTTTTCATTTATTTGATTTAATTCATTTTTTGTGATCGAAGAGAAAGATGAAAAAATCCATAAAATTACATCAAAAAGAAAAAAATTCAATTTTTCAAACCCTTGGGTTGGGGTATGATATAAAACAATGAATTAATTTTTTTTCAATTATCTCAATTTTATAACTTCCACTGATGTATATGCATATCCATGGACCCTTTGGATCCATGAACTCATTTGAAAACTTTTGCGGCAAATATTCGTTCACCAACAACCCGAATATACCCTCTAAGTCTTAGAGTCTAAGACATGCTCCATTTATCAGCCAAAAAATGAAATGTTTTCCCATAAATTTTTCACTATTTTTCTTGACTTTTTTTTGGTTAATGTTTCTTATTTGATTCATTCATTCATTTGATTCTGCTGTTTGTTATTTATTTTTATTTATTTTCTTTTGAATAGGATTTATTCTTTTATCTTTTACAACAAAAGAAAAATTGAAATCGAAAAAAATGCAAAGATTCATCATTTGTAATTTTCGAATTTTTTTGTACTGAAAACAGAAAAAAATTCTTAACAAATCGTTTTCTCTGTATTTTCTTTGTATATCACTTGGCAGTATTAAGTTTGTATATTTACACAAAGAATGCAAACATTTTGACTAAATGTTTCATAAAAAAATAAAATAAATTGAAAAAATGAAATGAAAGATAATAAATGTCCATCAATGATCTACAATGTGTCTAAGCAAGCCTGTGAACCCACGCATACATGAAATGAAATGATGAACGAGCGGTTTAATGCCCCTATACCATTCTTTTATAGGGGAGATTAATAATTCCAATCACGATAAAATCGCTTTCATAAATTCGATCAAATGTACCAATTTATTGCGATCTAGTACCATTATGTGCAGTTCATCGCCAAGCTTACCCCCGCAACTTACTTCACATAAGTGACGTTGGTAAGCAAAGCGATTACATTCTAGCAACAAGTGCATAGATGTCTGCAAAACAATCACAGCTTGGATGTTCGATTATTCTGTATTTCCATTTGTAATAATTAAAATTGCCATGACCGGTAAGAAACTGTGTTGTCATACCATCTGGAACAATACTTGAAGTAAATCTGTGTTCGACAGACGGAAAGAACAATTTGGTCACTGATCCATTGGCAGTTGAAAACCATCTGGATTGCCAGTCAGAGTTGAGTTTGGATTTCATCAAATTATGGGCATACATACATATGTGAGAAAATTCAAAATTCTTGCTTGACTTTCGACACTTTTAACTCTTTAACCAATTCTTCATTGATGAACGAAATTATCCTCGTGTAAAACGCTCAATAACACACGCAAGAACATTCAAACAATTGAATTTCATGAATTGAATCGAAAATTCAAAAAAATTGAATATAAAAAATATTTAAATTTAATTCAATAAAATAAACTACACAAAATCTTTTATGTAAATACATGTAAATAATTTTTTTACGAGAGATAAAAGAAAATTGGTGCAAAATCAATGAAATGAATCAGCGAATAAATCAAATATTCTCATATATAAATTCAATTGTAAAAAGAGATAAATAAAAATTGGCAAAGATTGAAAATAATAAATATTTACTCAATCAAAATTCAATATCAAAGATACAGAGAATAGGATCAAAGAATCGTAACAATATTTTCATTTTCCAATTTTAAAATTGAAAATGTCGCAGATAACATATTTGAGTAGGGGTTGTCCAGAAAGTTTTTGCCGATTTCAATAAGGATAATTCGATTGATTTCCATTGATTTTAACACGAAAGGACTTTTCGAACAGCCAATCTCAAAAATATTTATTACCAAACCGATTCCCGTAGGAAAGATTTTTTTCTTATTTATTCGTTGTTGTTGTTTCTATGTTTGTCATTTGCTACATTTTTTTAATAAAAAAACATCCATTAGGTAAAATATTTTATTTTCAACCAACGTAAATAAAAAATTGATTCAAAATGAACATTTTCATCAATCAATGAATGTATGAATGAATAATGATAAAATAAAATAAAATTTCGATTAATTTTATTTTATTTTTCATCTGAAAATTTGAATTTTCAATAAAAAATAAATTTAGAAAAAATGAATTCAAAATTGAAATGAAATGGAAATTGAATTATATTTATTTATTGAAAAAAAAAATTCTATAAATTAATAAATAAATGAATCAATGAATTGATGAATTTGAAAAGAAATGGAAAAATTCAAAATTCACATCAAAAAGTCAAAACAAAATGAATTTCAACTCCTTTCAATTCAATTTGTTTTCGTTTGAAATCCGGCAATATTTTTATTTTTACTTTTCCATTTTCCTTTATTTTTTTTTCAATTGATGAAAACGCAAATTTTCAACCCTTCTTCAAAGTTCCTAAAGAAAATTTCAAAGAAATTAATTTCCCAAAACACATAAAAGAATAAGAAATAAGAATCTTATAGAAGTTTCAATAAGAAATAAAATTCAATAAATAAAAATTCAAGGAAGGAAGCCGAGATGATGATCATTGAATGTGTATTAAAATATTATTTCAAAAATTCATATTTTCCATCGTTGGGCAAATGTTTCAATGTTTTATTTTGGTTCTTTGTGTTCATTTCAAGCTTTTTCACGAAAGTTTTCACCAAAGTTTTTTGAATTTTCATTCATTCATTCGTGATGATGCACAAATTTATGCACAATAGAGAAATATGGATACGAAATGGGTAAAACAGAATATCACCCAATTTCAGTTTAACAATTTGCAGAACATTTTTTTCAAAGGGAAATTTCATTGTTTTTTCACACATTTGTTTCAAATGAAAAAATTTTGAAAATTTTAAAAATACAAAAAACTGAAAAAAAACGTAGAAAACAAAAAACAAACATTTATTTTCAAATAATTAAAACAAAACAAAACAAACGAAGAAAGAAAGAAAACAAACAAACCGGAAATTTTTTCCAATTTCATTTCATACCATTCCATTGAATTGAATTCATTCAATCTGAATTCAATGCAATGAATTTAGGCGAGAAAAAAAAACAAAACAACGAAAACAAATTTAAAGAATAGAAATTCCAGGAATTTTGGAAATTCTGGAATCCGCACAACACTATTTGCTATTGAATTTCATCATCATTTCATTACATGAAAGAAATGAAAAGCAGAATTTTTTTAGGTTTTCGCTATTATTTTTTCATTCATTTATTTATTATAAAAATAAATTACAATTTCTTTTCATTGTTTATCGTTATTGTTTATTGTTGTCATGATATGAAAAGTTATGATATGTTGCAGTTAATTATCAACAGCAATAATAATAATGATGATAACAATAATAATAATAAACAAAAGTAAATTTCTATTTTTTTCCTTCAATATTTTGATGTTCAATATTCTTTGGGGTTGTGTTCCCGTTGCTGCTTTTTTTGGCATGATTTCATGTGATTTATTTGTGATTTTTTCTACTCTCGGATATTTTGCAAAATTCTGGAATTCTCTTGAATTATTTTTGGGTTGTTTTGTTTTGGATTCTGAAATTCTGAATTTCTACGCCCTGTAATTATTGTTATTAAATGATGGTGAAATAATCAAAGTACAAATTCAATTTAAACAACAACAAAAACAATAAAAATAAATAAAGAATCGGTATGATAGAATAATACAAGAGACGAATATTGATTATGATTATTATTATTGTTTTCCAATAATAATGATGGTAATCGATGATGATGAGCCAATTTTTCGTCGATTCTGGTATTTTGATTAATTCCGCATACTGTTGTCGTCGGTTGCGAGTGAGAGATGAATATGCGAAAAAATGAAAATATGCGACGAGTGCAAATTCAGAAGGACAGAATGCCATGAAACAAGAATGAAAATGGATGGAAATAGAATACCAAAAAAGTGTGAACGTCGAAACTTCTTTATCTCTTTGCCATCTGTTCATATTCGCTTGTATTTTTTTCGTTTAAATCTTAATGTGAAAATGTTTCCATTGAAAATATTTATACAAATAAATGAATGAATAAATAAATAAACATCATTCCAGTTGTTTTATTTTGTTTTTGGGTACAATATTTTCACATATTTTCACACACATTTTGCCGGTTTTCATTTCTTTTCACTACTGTATTTTGGTGTGCTTAGATGATAGCAATAATAATGACGCTGATGGAGATTGTTCGTTTGTACCATTTTGTTTTCTTTGTTTGGTTGAATGATTTGATGATTTCAAATGGAAATAAATAAATAAACAAATAAATAGAGAAATAGTACAGGCGATAACAAACCACAGAATCGTCGAATTGAATCGAAATAAATGGAAATAAAAAAATAAGAAATACAGAAAATGAACAAATGTAAAAATCAAAATGATATGTGTTTCGGCATGGATATGTTTGTGTGTGTGTGTGTGTGTGTGTTTGTATTTGTCTTTGTTGTTTGTATTTATTTTGTATCATCATCATCATCGTCAAATCAAAAAGAAATAAATTAAAAGAAATAAATCCAAGAAACGATTGAAATGATGATAAATTCAAATTCCATCATTGTTCCAATTCCAAATTTATTTGTTTGTTTATTCATTTGTTTATTTATTTATTTTCATTTGTATTCATTCATTCATCTTTATTTCTTTGGCTTCCACACTGCGATTTCTTCCATCAAAAGGCGTACATTTTCAAATGATATGCATTTGGAACAAATATCAAACAATAAGAAACAAAAACAAATAAGAATTTTCCATAATTATAATTAAAGAAATCTCCAAACAGTGCAAACACTAAGCAGCTCAAGGAAATTTCAATGCAAATCCAATGAAGTTTCTTGAAACGAATTCAATTTTAATGTTTGTCATAAAAAATTCTTATTCATTCATGTATTCATCATTCATTCATTCTTATGATTTTGACCAGAAAGATGCTGCGAATTCAGATGTTACAATGAAAATTTCAGATGAAATTTCGCGAAGAAAAAACAACTAAGCAGAATTAAAAAGAAACGAAAACCTAGCAGAATAGGCCAAAGGTGAAAACGATACAAAAAGACCTTTAAACACATCAGGCATTTAAACACATGTGTACATTTACGTAATTTTTGCCTTATCGTATCTTTGAAAAAGATGGTGGTAGCAGCATGTGATTTTGATCAAAGCAACAAACTGAGATATGAACCTTATAAACAAATGAGAAATGAAAAGAATTTTCATTTCAAACCTCTTCACTTTTGCTTATTTGTTTTTGCTTATTTTTCTTGTTTGTTCAGCTTGTTTTCATTCATATTTTCATTTATTTCGTTATGTGTGATTGCTTGTCATTATTTTCAACACCATTTAACAAAACACATACAAACAAATAGACAAACACTTGTCATTTTTAGTTGATTATTTACTTGTGTGTGATTATATAATGACAAATAATACAATGACAATTTCAAGAGTGAGAAAATAATGGAAAAAATGTGATTCCAGAACAAAAACAACAACAAAAAACATGTGACAAAAACAGAATCGTCTTGTATTTGTTTTTGATTTCATAATTCTTGGTGATTTTTCTTTATTTCAATTTTTCTTCCAATTTTGAATTTATGAATGTTTGAAAAAATAAGAAAATTTTCAAATTATCAAATAAAAACAAAGTAAGAAAAAAAGAAAACTTTTTATTTTTGTTTCGAGAAGATTTACTATTTCAAATGTTCTTGGGTCAACAAAAACCGATTTTGCCCGAGAAGAAAACCAACCAAAATCTACTTGATCAAGACCCGAGAATCGCTTCCAAAATCTTCGAAATGCTCCGAATGCCAAAATCCTCGAAATGTTAAGAAATTTCGGGTTGTAAAGTGTCTTGCGCATCCCAGAAGAAATAGTTGTGAAAAATTTCATATAAAAACACATCCACCGAAGTTCATTTCAGTTCCAGTGATTCATTGATTCATTCACAAACACTCGGTAGTTTACCGTTTTTTTTCGGTTTTCATTCAATTCATTCATTTCATTTCTTTTCATTCTTCGGTTGTTTTCACATATAAAATTTGCTTGATCAACACACAAAAATATAGTTGAAAATTCATAGTAATATAACTACAGTGAAGCAGCAACAATGACATCACCACCGCCAGCAGCCACAGCAGCACTAATGAAAAGACAACGACCTTTTTTGGCAGTATAAGATCTACGGAATACACGAATTTTTCATTTTATTTCATTTCATTCCTCTTGGAAGTGAAGAACATTTTATTTCATCAGTGAAATAATAAATTTTCACCAAACAAATTCATACAAATTATTTTATGGTGAATCTTTTCCCGTTATTTTACAAATTTCTTCTTCAATAATTATCGATTGAATTTCATGAAATTCCATGAAAGACATTCATTAATTGTCATTCGACGGGTTATTCAACGCGGGCCCAAGACAAAAACAGACAAAACCGAATCATAAAAAGAAACAATTTATCTCATATATGAGACAATTTCGATTCCAATCAAATTTTCAAATCATCAAATCACATTTTATTCACCAATCATTTTATTCATCCAATTCATCATCAAATAATGAAAGAGAAAAATCGCTCCCAATTGGCCATACATTAAAAATGAATGCATGAAACAAATGTTTCAGTGAATTATGATAAATAATAATTTCATTATATCCAAATAAAACAAACAAACAACAGCAGAAGCAGCAATAATAAACTTTTTATTATTATTACTTATTTTCAATTGGTTTCGTTTTATATATTCAGTGTAACAACATCTTTTCATCATTCAAATTGTGCAAATTTGTATTTTCTCGTTTATTTTTATAAGTTTCATTGGTTTATTATTCATTTTTATTTGCAACTTTGGCCAAAAACTATTTTGCACTAAACTATTTACGTACCAAACACTCACACTCAACTCTTTATTCCTCATCTCGTTCATCATTCATTGATTATCATTATTTTGTCGACGTTTTTCCCATCTTCTTCAGCTGATTCATATTGTGTTATGTAATGAAATGAATGAACGAACGATTGCATTAATGATGTAATAGCAAATAACAGCAGCAATCATCTAACAATAGCAGCATCATCATCAGCAGCAGCAAAACACCTTAGAATCAAGTTTTTGTCTGTTCAATTTTGAATCATTCTTCAAATCTTCATCATTCTTCATTGTTCATCATCATCTTAGCCATTTCAATTCATTATTTTTTCGATTATATTCAACTATTATTCATCATCATCATCATTAATAACAACAGTTTTTGTTTATTTCGCTTTACTTAGCTTGGTTTCTTATTTATTTAAAATTATCATCGCCAAAGAATTTTCAAAAGTTATTCATAATAATAAGAAAAAACCAGAAAACCAATAATAATAACAGCTGTACGACGCCGAATCATCATTGTTGAATCATTGAATTGAAGATTGGAGAAAAACTGAAGAAAAGAACCCTCAAAGACTGACTGAAAATAGTGTTGAATTCAATCAAAAGATAGCAAAGAATCAAAAATAAAGAAAGGATAACCCGATGAATCACATATTCGAATTTAAGTTCATCATCATCATTATCTTCATCATATTTAGGCTTCATACACATTTTCATTGTGAATTTTGTGTGTGTTTGTGTATGGTGAAATGTTTGAATAATGTTTGAACATTTGCGAAAATAAAAATTATGAAAAATCATCAAAATCAAAATATTTTTACCATAATTTTGTCATTATTATCATTATGATCATTATTTGTTATGATTTTCATCGTCGTATTCATCATAAAACATAATAATCAACATCAACAACGACAAACATCATCGAATAATGCGCTATACTCCTACCCTTGAAAAATGTAACCAAAAGCGAAAAAAGATGTAAATATGTGTGTTTGTTGTATTCAATTCAATTCAATTTTTTAAATTGACAATTATATTCATCATTGATTTTTCAGTGGTTGGTGAATTTTTCATTTTTTTCCATCTATCCATTCATTCATTCATTCATTCATTGTTGATGTTCACATATGTACAATTAGACAATTTAAAATGAAATATAAAAAAATCAACGGAATGAAATGAAATTAAAATGAATGAATAAATGAATATTAAATATTGGAAAAAAATGAAGAAATCAGAAAAAACGAAATAAATTCATAGATCATCATAAATCAACAATATTATTATAATCATTACTGGTTACATACATACATCCATGCACACAATTACAATCATAATTAATCATAATAATAATAATTTATATTTTCAATTATCATCATTAATTGTTGTTGTTGTAGTAATAATAATAACTGATTATATATTGTCGTTGTCGTCGTTGTCTACTATATGTGTTCGTGTACTGAGAAATGAAAAAAAATGATTTTCTGTTCATTCGATATGAAGTGAAATGAATCGAATTCAAATGAACATGAACGATTGCACTTGTCTCTCTCTCTCTCTCTCTCTCTCTCTCTCTCTTTTATTTAATCATTTATATTCATTTAAATTATATTCATTTGAAAATATTATTTTACTTGCTTACACAAATCTATCCGTTTCGATGATAGTATTAGATGTCAATGATTACTGATCATGATCATGTTAAATTCTGAATCTTCATTTCGAAACGAAACGAAAAATAAAAAATTGATAAACAAATTGTTTGTAAATTTGATTAAATTTCAATGTTATGAACTTATTCATTTGTTCAGCGTTTAATTTTTGTGTTTATCTATTCATTCATTTTATCAGTTCTCTTTGAACAAATTGTTATTTTTCAAATTATGTTAATTATAATCGACTTCAGCTCCTGCTACACTAATCGTCGATATCCTACAAATATGATACACAGACATATTGATTGGTGAAAATATCATTTTTCTTTATTTGAAGACTTTACGGAGAAAATATACCTCTTTCGAACCCAACGTATTAAAAAACATAGAAAACAGCAGCAACAGCGATTGCAATTGCAATCAAAATCAAAACATCGGCAATATTTCAGTTATAAATAATAACAGTAAATTGATGAAGGAAACGGTGTGTTTGTCTGTGTATCTGTGCATAAGCTGATGTCTGATGATTGTTCAAATATTGTTGTTGCAACATTCATTCATCCAACAACAACAACAAAACAACTCTGAGCTAAAGATTGACACAATGTTTATTTTGACAGTATTATTATCATTATTAAACTAAACATCGTGTGTTGTCATTTATAATCGTTTGTTGTTACCGTTGTCGTCGTCATTTTATCATGATAATTATCATATACACCTGTAAATGATTAATCAAATTCAGTTAAATAAATTATCAATCGATTGGGTGTGTATGTGTGAATTACGCATCAAATAACTGCAACATGAAGTGCAGAAAATGTTGATTAAATCACCAAGAAATCTTTGGATCATTCCAAAATTATATCAATCAATTTTTTTAAATTGAAATTTAAAAAATGAAAATTCATGTAATAATTTACATTCCAAATGTATCATAATATTTTCAATTTTACAACGATTATTTATAAAAATCAAAATAACAATATCAAAAATAACCACAATCATTATAAAAATCAATTATGCATCAAATAAAAATTTTCAATCATTTAGAATCACATTTCTTTCATCATCGATGTAAAATTTTTCATCATTGTCAACGTTTTTATTATTATTTTTGTTATAATTATTATCATAATCATTATCATAAACACAAATATTTGAGTTTACATCATCATCACCGGCATCATTATATATTGTTGATAAATTTTTTATTGTTATTTACAAAATTTATTTTCTGTTTACAAATATTTTTCAGCAATGTACATCATCAATGTTATGCTCAATCATTATTATCATCATCATCTAATTCAAATTTTGATAATGATGAACAAATTATATCAAATTCGACAATTTCATTATCAACATTGCAATTGAATAATAATGATAATAATAAGAATGATAACAATAATAGTATTCTTAATCAACAGGAAAGAGCTTCACAACAGGCAACAACAACAACAACATCATCATCAAAGATTTCTACAACAACGCCAGCAGCAATAGCGCCTACAATAGGATCATCAACGGAAATTATTGAAATTCCTATTCCATCATCAACGACAACAACAACAGCAACACCAACAACAATGCAAACAACATTCAATGAAAATGTTTTGAATAGTGATGATAAAAACAATACTGAAGGTTTGTGAATGATAATTGAAATTGGGAATTCATTTTCTGTTTTCACTGGAAAGAAATCATACATTCCTTTGTGTTTTAATTGGAAATTTTTTTTTCAATTCATTTGTAAAAATTGTTTTGTAATTTTATTTTTGTTATTTTTTTCAAATGATATCCTGTTTTAATTAATGATAATTTTCTTTTTATTAATGAAACCATTATAGAAAATTCATTAAACAATTCATCATCATTGGCAGCAACAACAAATATCAGTCCATTATCAATACAGGAATATTCATTAAATTTGACTAGCAGTTCATCATTCGTTTCGAATTGTACAAATGTTGAATTCTATTGTGAAATAAAACCAATCGATAATTATAGCTCTTATAATAACTCATTTTTAATTAATTCTACATCGATCTGGTGGACATTTCGTGGTCAAAATGTTTCATCATCGACATTACCTGGTGGTCATGTTATAAATCGCTTCGATAATTTATCAATATTAAATATTGAATGTGCTCAATTTGGTGTGCATGATGGCGATTATCGTTGTTATTCTTCGTCCACAAAAATTCCAGGATCTCATGAATCATCGATAAAGAATAGTTCAAATCTACACTTTGAAATTTCCGGTAAGTTATCAAGAAATTCATTAGAGCAAATCCTCCGATACAGATGTTCTTTTTTATCTATCATTTTTAACTTTGAAATATTAATGTTGCAATTTTTTTTTCGAAAATAATTCCTCATTTATTATATGGAATTAGTTTTAATAATGGAATCAATTGAACCGCAAAATCGTACGATAAGACAAGAAATTGATACAACCGTACAGCTTAAATGCCATGTACTTGGATATCCTAAGCCACATATCGTTTGGCAGCGTTATGATCCTAATACATTGATCACTACTGATATTGAATCAGATGGCCGCGTTGATATTGAAGATCAGTTTCTTCCAGAATCTTCACATGATCATTTAGTTGAAAATTCGATTAATACATTAAAATTATTTCAAAGTATATTACGTTTTGAAACATTACATCGTTCAGATAATGGCACATATGTTTGTCGTGCTATCGATATTCATCGTTTGGAAAAACCAAAAACACAAGATTTTCAAGTGATAGTATTAGAAGTACCAGAAATTCATATTGAAAAAATTGAAATCGAAAATAAAACATCTGCTGTTATTTCATTTGTTGTTGATTATAATGGTAATCTTCCTATAAAAGAATATTTACTTGAATTAAAAAATTATACAAATGATGATGAAAATTCCACATGGATACCAGTGAAAACACCATCACCGGAATCAATAACAAAATTACATAATTATTCAATAATCAAAGTACATGATCTCATGAATGCAGCCACATATGGTTTTCGCTTAGCTGCCACTAATGAACTAGTTGGCCATTCAGAATGGAGCATCATGAATATAACGGTACCTGCTGATGTACCAAGTCAAATTAACAATGTACATTTATTATCGAAATCAAATGAAACATTATTGTTTGGATGGCGACGCCCATTACACGATAATGGTGCAGCAATAATCTTGTTTCATCAAATACTCAAAGATAATCATGATGTAATAATATGGAATCAAACAATAAATAATACACAATCACGAAATAAACACATGTCATTGTTTTCAAATTTGCAACCAGGCACATATTATTCGTTTCGAATACGTGCATGTTCTCATATTGGTTGTGGAGAATTCACCCCACCATTCGAAGTTGCTACATCAGATGGACATTCTGATCCACCAAAAAATATTATCATCGAATGTTTATTCGATAAACAATTAGCCCAAACTAATGCTACAATTTTGTGGGATCAGCCGACCAATCCACGTGGCTCAATTATTGGGTATAATATCTCGTTACGTGGTCACACAACACAATCTCAACGATTTTTCGAATCATTTGAACAATCCTTCCAAGTTAATGGCAATCAAACATTCATTTTTACCACGATATTAAAACCAAATTCTAATTATACTGTGCGTATATGTGCAATAAATAAATCTGGATGCGGACAATTATCACCATTAACCTCATCATCCATGTGCCAATCAAGCCCTACGATTCCGTCCGAATTCCCATCTGGTATACGTTTGGAGCGTATTGGATCATCATCGTCATCTTCAGCAATTTCGACTAGTAATAATCATTATTCTAGCCTGAATGATAAAGAAACTGTTCATCAGCCATTCATCGGTCATCAACATCAGCATCAGTATAATTATCCTCAAAAATATCAACCAGATAAACAATTAAAATTATATGTGCCACGAATCTCTGAGCGAAATGGTCCATTTCGCTGCATTCGAATCATTGTGATACGTCTTCCTTCTCCTGTTCCTATATCCTCATCAACAGATAATTCATCTTCATTAAATGATAATAGCGACAACAACATTACCAATACTGATCAACCAAGTGATATATTCAGCCATTATCTTGATCCTGATGGTCGCAATCGGGATCGTATTCGTTTAAGTACTTATCGAATAGTTCACTCAAAAAATGATTTCAAAAGTGATGCATTATATGCATATGTAGCGAAAGAATTCACGCCCGAATCTTTCCCCAGTGAGATAATCTTGGGTGATGGAAAAATTTCGCGATGTTATGATGATGCTATTGAATATGATCTCAAATCACGTATCAAACATGGTCTACACCATCATCATAATCATCATCAACAACATCAATCAGAAGAGTATAATATAGATGTTAAAAATAGTGATGATAATAGATCTCCTAGACGAATCAATTATGAGCTTCGAACAACTAGACCACCAAATTATTATGATGAAAATAGTCAAAATGAATCTTACGATGGAATTATTTTCGATATTGAAGACGAGCATCTTGTTGAAGATCGTGAATTGTTACCAAATACTTATTATTCAGCTGCAATTGAAGTATCAGTGATGGCAGTGAATCATACATTATTAGTTGAACAAAGTCCATGGACTGAACCAGTCCGTACAGCGCCAATAATAGCAATAATATCACAATCTAATCATTCATTTACTGAGACAACAACTGCAATAATTTATGGAACAATATGTGGTCTATTTCTCATAATGATACTATTCTTTTCTGTGCTATGTTTTTTAAAACGGAAAGCATCTGAAGCAACAACGCCCGTTTTGCTAGATGATGAACGAATTGGGTTAGCGAATTTTCTTCGACTAACATTTACTGGACGAAAACCAAACAAAGATCAAACATTATTCTATCAATTGAATTTTAATTCAACATTATCAATTCGAAAATGGGCTTCCAAATCAATTCCGATACATAATATGGTTGCCGTTTTTCAACAACGTCGTACGAATTCTGATTTTTTATTTCAAGCCGGTAAGTAATTATTATTTCATCATTTATTCGCTTCATTAGAATAAAAATATCTTAATTTTACTTTTAAATTATGATCGATTGATTCTTCGATTGATTGAACTCTCGAAAAATTATTGATATGATTAAAATTGCAAATGTACATTACTTTAAATTGATTAATTCAAATCCATATTTTATTATACAGAATTTGAATCACTTCCTGAAAGTTTCCCTGATCGTACAACTATTGCCAGTGATTCTATTGAAAATTCAGCAAAAAATCGTTATCCGGATATAAAATCATATGATCAAACTAGAGTTGTATTACAAAAGATTGATGATGTTGATGGCTCAGATTATATCAATGCTGATTTTGTAAATGGTGGCATTAACGGAGACAAACGTTTCATTTGTGCACAAGGACCCACGCAAAAAACTGTTCCAGATTTTTGGCGAATGATATATGAACAGCAATGTTGGTATGTTTCAGATTGTTTTCTTTTTCTCCATCAAAAAAATTATAATTTGATTTATATTAATAACGTGATCAATTTTTCCCTCAAATTTATTCTACATTAGCATAATTGTTATGCTGACTGGAATCGAAGAACAAGGCCGTATTAAATGTGCACAATATTGGAATGATGATTATGATGAAAATGGTGACTATAAACCGCTCACATTTCCAGATGCATATCCAGCAAATAATTTACAAGTTACAACTTCATACTATCGTGAATATTCAGATTATATTATAAGGAGATTCAATTTGAAAAATTTAAAAACCTATGATTGTCGTGATATATTACATTTTCATTTTATTGCATGGAAAGATTTTCTTGCACCAGATCAGCCATCATGGCTGCTACGCTTTATCAAACGTGTCAATGAACATTATTGTCCTGATCGAGGACCAATCGTTGTACATTGTTCCGCTGGCGTTGGTCGTACAGGAACATTTATTGCGATTGATTCATTAATCAAACAAATTGATAATGGTGCACAAGAAATCAATGTATTTGAATGTGTTTCTAAATTACGTCATCAGCGTAATTATCTAGTGCAATCATTAAGACAATATATTTTTGTATATCGAGCTATTATGGAATATATTGAATTCGGTGATACTGAAATTGAAGATGGACATGTTCGTGATCATTATAAACAATTAAAAGAGCAAAAGACTGAATCTGGCAACGGAGTGTTTGCAGAATTTGAGGTAATAAATTGATTTCGACTGCTTGATTTGATTGTATTTGATTTGATAATTTTTTCTGTGATTTCATAAAGAAATTGAATGAAGTTTTTGATGAACCAAAATCGTGTGTTGTTGGTCAATTGGAAATCAATAAACCAAAAAATCGCTATTCATTCATTATTCCATGTAAGTTTTTCTCACATTTAAAAAAATTTTAGAAACGGATTTTATTATACGTTTTACTTTAGATGACATTAACAGGGTGATATTGAATCCGTCTCAAGATGCATGCTATATTAACGCTTCATTTATTCAGGTAAAAGATTTGTTACAATTGTTTTTAAGCATAAGTTTATCTTGTAATAAAACTTTTTTTGATTGATTGATTTTTTCTTAAGGGATACGATCATACATTATCGTTTATTGTTGCTCAAGATCCATTAGAACATACTGTCAATGAGTTTTGGCTGATGATTGCCGAACATGCAGTCACCACATTAGTAATGTTAGCAGAGCTTGGTGAAGGCCAAAATAAATGTCATCAATATTGGCCATCATCAGTCGATTCAACATTTGATTGTGAATTTGTTAAAGTCAAATTAATCGAAGAGGAAATGTTCCAATTTTATGTGAAACGTTTATTCAACGTCACAAAGAAAAAGGTTCGTAAAAATGAACAAAAATTGAAAATAAATGACATTTAAGCATAGATCATTAACACAACTAATCTAATTGTTTCATTATTTTCAACGTTTTGGTCATTTAAACAAAACAAAAAATATATAATTTCATTATAAAATGACTAAATAGACTAATAAAAGCCATCAAGTGAATCAATATCAATTTTTTTCATGGAAATCTGGAGTTGTTGTACCCGAATCTACCAAATCATTAATCACATTGACCGATGCGGTTTTGTTGGCCAATAACAATCATAACAATATTAATAACAACAATAATAATAATGGGCCCGAAAATATGAAATATAATAATAACAATTACAATGGCTATAAATTATCATCATCATCTTCAGCACCGATTTTAGTACATTGTAGTGGTGGTGGTGATCGATCATCAGTATTTGTATCGTTTGCTAGTCTTGTTCGACAATTGCAATTAGAGGAAAGAGTGGATGTATTTCAAACGGCCCGATATACAAAATCACAACGTCATTGTATGCTACAAACGATTGTAAGTACAAATACAAATGAAATTTAATGAAAAATATTATATTGAAATTCACAATTCTTGCTCAAAATATGGGTGGATGTAGGATTCAAATTATCCATTCATTTCAAATCTAAATTTGAATTTTCAAATTTTCATAACATTTCTTTGAATATTTCAATTACTTATGAGTAGTTATGTGTGAAAATTTAATAAAATCACCCGAATAAAAGAGAAAAAATGATGATTAATCATATTTTCGCTTTTGTTCGTGTTCATTATTATCTGGAACAATTCTTTTGTTCCTATGAATCTGATAAATGTGACACACATATTCATCAACCAATTCCATTATTTATTATTAAATATAATCACAATTTATCTGAATTTTTTTTTGTTTTTTCCTTTGAATTTCACAGGCTCAATATGACTTTTTATATCGTTGTCTAATCGATTATATGGATTTTCATCATATCTGTAATAATAATGATACACAACTTTGAACATCTCACAAGAGATGATGAAAAACAATGGGATAAAAATAATAATCTTAATCTTTAAATATTATAAATCGTTCAAATGTAAATGTTGCCTTGTTATCAACACACCTATTAATAAATTTAATTATAAATTCCCAATTTCAAATATCATATTCATCATTCATTCACCATCATCATCGAATTAAAACAAATCAATATCATTATCATTTGTTATTTATTTCTGTCAATTTTTACTATGTAAATGTTGTTAACAAGATTTTCATTGATTTTTTCGTTTCATCGTATATGAATAAGATATCATTTGGTGAAAAGAAAAATAAATCAAATGCAAATGAACAAACAATTCCTCAAGCATTTTCATTCGCGAATCCAATTTTCCCATCTAATTTTTCTATTTATATTGTCAATTAATTCAAAAAGATTTTTCATTTCAAAAGATTTCGTTTTTTTCGTTCATATTCATTAGGGATCAAATTATCAAATTATTCATTTTTTTGTACCATTTGTTTGCTAAAAATATCCAACAATTTTTATCTAAAAATTCCGATTCTGATTAATTTATTTATTTTTTACTCCTTAATTATTATGGAAATGATATTTTATGCCTTTATTTCATTTTTAGGGATTTTTTTGAATATTTATTTAGCAAAAATATAATCAATTTTTTTTATTATTTGTAATTTATAAAATTCTTTTTTTAATAATAAAATGTTGTATTCAAAGTCCAAATTGATCAATATTAATTCTATTTTTTGTCTGAATCAAACTCTTTCATAAATTTTTCATGTCTTTCGATTACATTCTTGACAATAATTTGTTCAATTTCTATTTGATCAGAATTTGGATCAATTTTTATTTGTTCACAATTGTCGGCCGTCACCAGCGTTACTTTCCATTTTCTTGTATTTAATTCATTTGCAATCACTAAACGATGCCCGTAACGATTCAATGCTTCACGTGCTTTTTCTAGCAAAATATTTTCATCTGTTTCTAGCTTGAATGATATAACGAAAGCATAGGGTAACCAAAATTTGACCAATGGTCTTAATATTTTTGGTACCATTTCAAAATGTAAACGTAATGGTTCATTCGAATGTATTTTATGTATTGCCATATTTTGGGATGGAATGTAAAAATCAGATACTGCTGCAGCTAAATACAGCATAACATTTGATTTATAAGGTTTCAATGCTGCTGTTAATTCACGTAATATGAATAAATATTCAGATAATGTTGTGAATGTTATTTTTAGTAAACGTTTCGATGCTTCATCCATTTTTTTCAATGTTTGTACAAGTTTTGGTCGAATTTTTGATGAAACTATTTTGTTTCGATTTTAAAGATTTAATTGAACAGAAACGAAATATTTAAAAAAATCAATACCTTCGATTTTATCATGATCAGCATCATAATGTAAATTATCTAATAAACCATCAAAATGTCTTTTGAAAGGTTCCAGTGATTTATGTCGATATAAAAATATTATTGCATAGTCCTTGTATTCCACAAAATATCTATTCGAAATTATGGAACAGTGAAACGAAAAAAATCAATAATTGATTTAGTCAAACAGAAAATCATTAACTTACTCAGCTGAAGCTGAACCACGTGTACCAGCACTAAAATTGTCAACAAAACGTACCGTATTGTATTCCATAGGTACTGTTGTGCCGCCAGACTTATGAATTTAATTTTAAAAAGTAAAATTCATATTAAAATCGGTAAAAAATCAAACAACATCGTAATTACCGTAATCAAAACAATTTTCCTGTTGGAATTATGTTTACAAAATTTTTCAGTACGATTACGTATTTCTTCTAAATTATTCGGCTTTTGTAATTGTTGAAAAAATTTTTCAATTTTTTCCAATTCATCATTGATACTTGATTGGTGCTGATATTCTGGTTTGGACATTTTTTTGATTCTTTGATATGATAAAATTAACTTCGATGAAAATTCTTCAAAAAAATATAATTAAAATGAATTTTGTATTGTCTTCTCTCTCTTTTTTCAATTGTTGAGTACATATAAAACTTGTAATTCTTCAATTATAATCATTCATTCAAACAATCATTGCTTTTTTCATATTGACTATTTTTCGACGAGTACATAAGCTCGTATTGTTTGTTGATTTTTTTCTGTTTAAAATCTTCACCAGCTGAGATAACTTGAATATGCACACGCACAAGCACAGGCTTTTGTAAAGTTGAATCGTCTTCGTCATCAAACAAACACAATTAAACAAAAATTCATTGAATAAAACCAAAATAAACAAAATAACAGTCGAAAATAGCCAAAATTGTATATAGAAAAATAATTACCATGAAAATAGCCTTGATGCATAAACAATGCTTAAGATAGTTTAAAATTTCGGTGATTTCCTTAAAAATATCAATAAAAAACAATTTAATTCAATTTTAAATAAAAATAAATCAACATTTATTCAATAATTATATTTACAAAAACAGAATAAAATTTTTTGTTTTGTTTTGAGTTGTAACACATCCATTTCAGGCATTTAACATTTGGTAAATTGTTTAGGAAACACAATAAAATATGTAAATAAAAGGTATTCATGGTTTTGATCATATAAAAATAAAGCCAAAATCTTTTTTTTTGATGATTGTCTTTCAGACTGGTTTAATTGAACATGTATTTTTGAATCATAGTTTGACACTTTTTGATTTGTTTGACATGTTTGAAAACATGTTATTTCAAGTGTCAATTGTGTTACAGATGATTTTAGGGATGGAAACAAAGCGATATTATTTACTTTGTAAAAATGCTCACGGTTGACTAGTATTTTTGTTTTCACAAAAGTCACTGAATCAGGGGGTCATCTTTTTTATATCTACAATAATCTTGCTTTATATTTATTTTGAATCATTTATACACTACTTGATGATTTTCTTAGATGACGACGTTGTTGTTAACGCTGCGATATCATCAATATAAACAGTCAATAAAAATTTATAAATCATATCAAATGATGTAAAACTAATACCAACAGCAATCGGTCCTTTAACCCAATTCAACGAAAGGCCTTTGTATAAACCATGAATAAAACCTTCTTCTCGGACCACTTTTTTCATGGTACCATAAATACCAAGTTCAACATAACCATGTTGTGTTTGCATTCTTCTTCTAACAATATCTAATGGATATGATGCTGATTGACCGAATAAACCGGCGGTTGCACCGAATAACATGCGTACTAATGGATTTATATCATTATGGCCACAATAATCTATGTATTGGAAGGATATGAAAATTTATTAGGAAATTATTTTTTAACTTAAATTCGAATTTGATTTCATACTAACCGTAATGAATTCGTTTTAACGTTTCATACGTAAAAAAACTACAACCAGCATATGGTATCACACCACAAAGTGTTGGAATGAATCCTCGATACAATGAACGATATCCTTGTTCATTAATAGACCGAATAAACACTTGAATAAGAGTTGGATACATGCTGCAAACAGCCATACGTGCACGAGCCACATCTAATGGATAAGTACATGCTGTCGATACTAGACCAGCTAATGAACCGGCTATGAATGAACGATGTGGATGTGCTCTCCTTTTAGAATTGAGGAAAAAAAACAATATTAAAAAAAATATAATTTTAAGAAAAAACGTACTTCTGATCATTTGTTTCCACTTGTAATAGATGCTTGAATTGCTCATGACTTGAATATTGTATGGCAGCATATGGTACTACACGTACCATTGTAGCCGAATTGCCTCTCCATAGACTTGTGAAGCCGTAATCACGATATGATTTCCTTAAAAATTCTAGCACACCTGGAAATGTGAATAATTTATTCTGTGTTTGAAAATAAATTTTTGTTCGATCTAATGGCGCAATGGCCGTCTTGGCCATCGCGCCTGCTATTGCTCCAGCTAATAGAGACGTGGTTACTCGTTCTGTGCTTGTTAATTTTTTTTCGGACTAAATGACAACAAAAATAAGATATGAAAAAGATTTTGATAAATAATCATACCAAATTATGGTAGTTTTACGGAGAAAAACTTACTTACCCTTACGGTCATTTGATTTGTTTTTATTCAAATCTTGAACAAATCACTTTTCACCCAAATTTGGTCTGAAATTTTCAGGAAACTTATCTTTCTTTTGATGAATTAATTGTGATGGCTTGATTGTATTTTTATTAATCACATTCCAACAAATATTTACAAAAAATGAACACAATATTATTGCCTTTTGAATGTCTAAAATGGAAATGGAATAATAAAAAAAAAATTGAATCATATAACAGCATCAATCAATCAGAACAAATGATAAAATTTCTTAAAGATATTGAATGATTTATACTATTAGATAAATAAATTCATTGAAAAGAGCAAGAAAAATACCGTTCAAAACAAATTTTGAAGAAAAAAATAAAAATAAAATGATAAATAAACAAACAGATAAATGAGACAAATTATCTAATCATAAAAGTTTAAGTTTCTTGGTGGATTGAAACAAATAAAAACAAATGGGATATTGAAAAAAAAAATTATGAAGCAGAAAATGAGATTATGAAAATTCTAAAAATTATGAATGGAATTCTATACAATACATTTTTCAAATTGAATTTATTTTCTGTTGATCATCTGATTCGGTGTATTATTGAAGGTGAAAATGTGTATCAGTGTGTACATGCGGTGTTTTCTAGAATGAATTATGATGTGATAGATATGAGAGGCATATTTGATGAATACATCAATGATTTTTGATAACAAAATTCTTAAATTGAAGTTCATGACATTTTATATCTTGTATCGTAATGGTTAAATAATTAAAGAAAAAAAGTACTCATCAATCAAACACAAACAATGATGATGAATTTTTGTTTTTTACCCGCAAAATTGGTAACAAATGTACTTGGCATTCAATCAACAAAAATAAAAACATATACAAAACTGAAAGACTTACATTATCATTTCTTTTCGTCGTTTGAATTCTTGTTGAAACAATTTGTTTTGTTTCAATATTTACTTAGAATGTCTTCTAGATCTTGTGACTAGATTTTTTTTAAAAAGTTTTGAATGAATTTGTAAACAAATTACGAAATATTTTGATTTGATAAACTTTTCTTTTGATGATGATGACCAAATGTTCTTATTTTTACCTCGACGACAATGATGAGGATGTTGGGGAAGATATTTATTTATGCTTCTTTGATGATTAGGAAGATGATTAAAATTTTCTTCTTTTTTTCAAAATTTAGAAACAAATCAAATTTGATACATGTAAATTAAATAAATGTATACATAATTTAGCTGTAACTTCAAGGACTTTCGATGGATTCTCCAAAATATCATCATACAAGTAAATATTGATAATTTTGAACATTTATTTTTATATTTTCCTGCTTTTAACAATTGTAAACATGAATGTACTGTTTTTGTTTATCAAAATAAAACATGATTCAAACACACATTTCATTGCTTCTAGTTTTTATACAAGAGAAATTTAGAGGATTTTCACTTTTTTAAATGCTTAACAATATTGTTTATGTTGATAGTGGTGACGATGCTAGCAATTTTGAATCACATGTTTGTGATGTCTTGATATTCATGTGGATGAAAAATAAAGAAAAATTTATCAGATTTGACATCAAACATTATTTGGTTGTGATATGATTATGAATTGATCAATTATCAATCAATTCATTGCGATAACAATGTGATTGATTGATAAAGAACATAATAACACATCCTGGTTGTAAGATGAGAATAATCTATAAACAATGGACATATCAAAAATGTTTCGTGCATGTAAATTGGGTGATATCGATACCCTTAAGTAAGTCATTTTACACACAAATAAATATGGTAATCTTCCAATTTTTCTTTTTCATTCAAATCGTTCTTTGAAGAACTTTGATCGAAACCAAAGATGTTGATGTGAACTTTCGTGATAAATTTGATTCGACACCATTATATTATGCATGTCTTTGTGGCCACATATCAATCGTACGTTTTTTACTTGAACATGGTAATTTTTTCTGTATTTTTATCGTGATTAATTCATATCTCATCATATATGTGACATAATTTAATTCTAACCCAAAAAAAGGTGCTAAATGTGATGTTAAAACATTTGATGGTGAACGTTGTGTTTATGGTGCATTGACAGATGATATCCGAAAATTATTATTGAAAGAATACAATGTAATAAGTAAGAAAGTTATACGCCGTAATGATTATGATGAATTTTTACGTAAATCATTGGATAATATAAATCATCAAAATGATTATACAGATGTTACATTCAATGTGCACAATCATCTATTCAAAGTTCATAGATACATATTAACAATTAGATCAAAATATTTTTATAGAAAATTTAATGCAAAATGGCGCAATAAAAAATTGATAAACATCACAAACGAAAATGTCAATGTTGATGCATTTAGAATATTATTATATTTTATATACACAGGTATTGTTGAATTTCCATACAAATTATATTCAGATGTTTGTCGTTTATTTCATCAATGTTACTTTGAAAATATTATTGAAACCATTGATCAACATATTGTACATTTACGAAAATCGACAAAAAACATGAAAAATGTGACAATATTCTTGGATTTTCCGATTTTATCTGATTATCAAAAATTATATTTAACAACATTGCCAATTAATTATTATTGTAATGACATGTTTGATGAAAATTTAAATAATTTATTAAAAATGACCAGTGATGTTATATTTAATGTTGAAAACACTCAATTTCATTGTCATAAGTTATTTTTTGCTGGTCGTAGCGATTATTTTGCTGCAATATTTCGTGATCATTTTTTTGAATCTAACACGAAACAAAACGACGAAGATAAGAATGAAGATAATGATAAAATTATACCGGTGTTTAATATAGATGGACGTGCAGATCTATTTCGATTAGTGATCTGTTTTCTATATACGAATAATGTTGATATTACATCATAAGCATGTGATTTACTTTATGCATCCGATATTTATTTAATCGAATCACTGAAACGCTATTGTGCAACAGTAATTGGTAATAATATTTCTCAATTTAATCCAATCGATATCATCAAATGGTCACGAGTATTAAACTTGCCTAAATTAGAAGCAATTTCAACGCAATATATTGCTTATAATCTCGTACAATTCATCGAACAAAACGATTTTAAACAATTAGTTATCGAAGATGCACAATCGGTCAGGCAACGCCAGGAAACCGATACAATCGACATCATTGACGACATTCGTTATTATTTATCTATTAGTTCTGGGAAAAAAGATGTTCAACAAGAATTATTACTAATTGATTCTTTACTCGAATCTTTACAATTAGATGCTTAGGAGTATTTTTTAAATTATTTTTGAATTTTCATCATGAATATTCGAATAAATTCATCAAAAATATTTTATGCATTTATATTCATTAATGAGAAATTGATTTGACCGTAATCATTATTAGTGATAATCGATGATCTATTCTTCGATGCATGTATGCGCCATGAACCGCCACAAACACATTTTTTCACCCATTGTTGATCCCATGCACGTGCTGCAGGTGAACGTGTCGTTGATTTAATCGAAGAAACAGAATTACATCTTGTGCATGATCTGATCAATTCGTTTGTATTTTCATCAACATAACCCAATGAAATGTATCGTAAAACATCGATTCTTCGATTGCCATGATTATTGAATGTACCTTCGATAATCGGAACTTTGACCATGTATTCTAATTCTGGTGAATCAACACCATAATCTAGAATCAATGGTAAAGATTGACCGATGATAGCTGGACTTGAGATCCCAATTGATTTTAAGCTTATATCTAATTGATGAATCATTACTTGATTTGGAAGTACACAGCATTCATCGATGATGGTTTCGTCAATTTTATCCAGCGATAAAACCAATTTTGATAGCAATTTATAAATCAAATAAATGACATCAATATTATCATGCATTTTGTTGAAATGTGGCACGTGATTGGCATTGATTAGACTCCAAAAGCGAATTATTACCAATAATTCTCTTATCGTATTCAATGACTTTACATCAAACAATAGGGCAGACTATTTAAAAATCGAAAATAAGATGAGATCTGAGTAATGATAAAGAGGCAAAAATGGTCGCAACTTACGCCAGGTATGCGAAATTGTGGCTGATGACATTGTTGTGGTATCGATGCCAAAAGATATAATGCTAAATCACAGACCCATTGCAATAAATGTTGGAATGATTGCTGTATAACTGCTTCGACATAGAAATCTTTTGAATCTAATTTAACTAATACTTTATCAATGTTGATAAACTGTTGAATATCATTAGCACTAACAGGTTTTGCCTGTATGATTGAACTAAGTTTTTCAGCTGGACCTTCATTTTCTTGATATTCTCGTGTACGAATCAAACGTTTAATTGTTTCAGCAATCGCATTCAACATTTTCATTGCATAATAATCACCACATTTATATGAAGCTGCTCCAGAATTTATGCAACGATACATGGCTGCTTTCAATTGTAGCACTTTATCGAACCATTTTTGTTGTACATATGAAGGCTGTCGAGATCCACAAAAATTCTCGGTGATTTTTTCGCATAATGTATCGATGAATTGTGGCTTAATACTAATTAATATGTCCCAATAATCATTTCCAGAGATCAATGCATATTCTAGCATTAATTGTGCGAAATTGAGACTCATTTGATTACATGGTTCAATCATAGGAGATAAGCGAAAATAATGTAATTGTGAGAATGAATCAATGGCTACCATGCCACAACTGCTCCATGTTAAGCGCATATCTCGGATAATTGATAATTTTTCTGAAATTAATTCTTCTTGTAGAAATTTTCGATTGATATTTCCTTTGTTATCCATAGTTGAATGATTCGTAGATGATGTTAAATCAACAGTCACCAGTGATTGAAGATTTTGACGATACAAACACTTAATTGTTTTATCAGTGTAAGCAACCATTATGTAAGATAAAGGCGGATTTGTTTCGAACAATAATGATGCTGGCGTCGATAATGCTGATACATAATGGGATGATGTGATATTCGTATTGAATTGCCATCGTTGTTCAGTTATGTTTGATTGAATTTGATCCGTTTTCTTCAAATTTTTAATAGCATTACAAAACGTTAAAGGCACGTTGCATAATTCCCATAATTCAATGATTGAACCATTTTTACCAGATGCTGCAACAACAGCAGCATCAGGACATTCACGGACTATGAATTTCAATTTGCTGACAATCGGATATGCATTAGATGATTGATCAGAAGAATTCAAAAGTGCACAATTCATGCTAAAACTCTCATGTGATTGGCAATTGATTTTCAATTTTTGTGTTTGATTTTCAATCAAATTCAATGATACTGTAATCGTATAACAGTGGATTGGCATTCTAAAATTATCATTAGAAGTCATAACAAGAAATGATCCATTTTTCATATAAGCAATATCGATTTGTTCAATATTTGAGCGATTTTTATTCAATATGCAATAATCTTGTAATATTTTTCCATCAAAACCGAATAGATGAGCATATACAAAACCACTGCCAGTAATACAGAGATAGCCATCATTATGCTTATTGCCAAACTGAACAACGGACGCTTTTAATCGATCATAATTGAATTTTTCTTGATATTGAACATCGAGATCTTTTTTATCATAATTGACCATAATTTTTTGTCCAGAATGGAACCAAATGCCAGCAATGATTCGTTCGCCAGAAAAACAACATGAATGATGATCTAAACGTTGCCAATCTGAAAGTAAAAAATCGCGCATTGACCATACTTCGATGTTACCCATATCATCACCTATCAATAATCTAGTACCTTTATTATCCCATTCTAACACAGTAATATTTTCATCATGATCTTTGATACGATAAGGATGATATGGTAAATTCAAATCTACGACATAGATTCTAGTTTTGAGCAATTTATTTTCATCATCACAATCATTGTCAAGTAGATTGAAATTTGATGTGAATGCTAATACATTATCATTTGACAGTGAAGAAATTACATTTGAAGCGCTAAGAAACAAAGAAAAATCATTCAGAATTGAATCGATTGTAATAATATGTCCAGTAATTACCCATCTTCAAGAAAATGTCTTTGATATGGATCAACATCATAACCTAAAACCGAGTAAATATGATCCATTTTGATAAATGAATATTGAATCTTCAAGAATTCATGTTGGAAAAAAATGAATCAAATTATCGATATGATTCATCTATTTCTACTTCAATAGTCAAACTGGATCGAAATAGAATTTTTCACTGATGATTTTTTTTTTGTTTTCTGGACGAACATAAACAATGCATAAACTAAATCTAATTTCATTTCAAAAAGACTAAAATATTTATCATAAATTCATATACGCTTGGCTAAATTTAGCTGAAAACAAAATAGAAAAAAATAAATTATTAGCATTTTTGATAAATTTTTTTCCTCTTCTTTTGTATATGGTTCATTTCCTTGACATTTATTGTCGACGTTTGTCATTTTTTTCTAAATTCTTACGAATACTTGAATGCTTGGTTAAAATTTTCACTAATGAAATTATAAATCAGAGAATCTGATCTTTGATTTTAAATCTATTGTTTTCAATAGAAAATGGGCAATATACTTTATGGGGTATGTATCTGGCTATTATATTGGCTTTTTAAATTTTGTGTTAATTCATTGTTTTGATTTTGTTAATTTCATCCGATAGAAAAAGAAAATAAATTCAAAAGAACAATTGGAAGCAATACAAGAGGAAATCAATCGATTAGATGCATATAAATCAAAATCTTTTATAAGAGAAAAAAATTCTTTAGAACTCATTTATATCATATTTATTTTAATCTATACAATTGGTTTAGCATATATCTACTTTATATTTGACAAAAATAATCAAACGGTGATACTCTATTCATTATTATTCATCATATCTTTACCTGTGGTGTAAGTTTTATCGCTTTTGATGATTACTTTATCATTATCATTTATTCATTTATAATTTAATTTTAAATAGCGTCTATTTAATAAGAAAATATCTGCACTTTTATTTTAAATGGATCAGTGAAAATACCAATGTGCGTTTGATCGAATTATTAAAGGAGAAAAAACGAATATTATCAAAAGTACAAGAAACAGAAACATTCAATGATGCCAAAAGTATTCTTGAAAAATATGATCCATCTTTATTAAGAAATCTTTCACTATCTCTGAATAATTTATCACAAATCGATGCGACACCAACTCGTGACCGCAGAACCAGCACGTTCAGTCATCAGCAGCAACAGCAAATTAACAGTAATAATAGCAGACAATCACCACGTAATCGTTTATCTGGTCGATCATTACCACCGCAAACTTATCGAAATTATATGACTTTGAATAACAACAGTAATCATCAGCAACAACAACAACGAATAGATTATGCTGCATCACCGAATCCAACTGCAGCAACTACCATTGGATATGGACAGCGTACAATAAAGCCAATATTGCCACAAAATCGAAGTACAATAGAAAAAGTAATTGATTATATGTTCAATGATGGCCCTAATAATCGTTATGCATTAATTTGTCATCATTGTTATTCACATAATGGAATGGCATTACCAGAAGAATTCGAATATATTGCGTACATATGTGCGTATTGCGGAACATTTAATCCATCTCGTAAAATTCGTCCGACAGCACCAAAAGTTATTCAACAGGCAATCGAAGCTGCACCAACATCATCAGCAACAAAAACTTCACAATCAGATAGCACAAATGAAAATTTAAAAATATTTGAATTATCGACTGAACTTAATAAAACAGTACGTATGGAATATCGAATTAAAAATTATTTAATTTTCAATTTCATCAAAATTTAGAGCACACCGCATGTTCAAGAGCCAGATGATGATAAAAATGAAAATGAAACTAAAACTACTGATGTTGATAAAACTATTGAAACTGAAGAACAAACCAAGACAAACTTACATAAGATTGATGAAAAAATTCGTTCAATTGATTCATCAAGTGATGAAGAATGATAACAATATTCAAAGCAATAACATGATTTGAATTGAATTTGTATAGAAAACAAATTTCTTGAATTTTATTTATATTTTTATTATTGTTTATTTTCTCATTAAACAAACATACGAATTTCAATTTTCTAAATCATAATAAAAATTAAATTCTCTCAAAGATTTGATTAAAATTTGAAATAATAGCAACAATGATAACTTAAAAATTCCATTACGAATGATTAAAAATGAATATTTGAAAAATAGACATGAATTATGTGATGATTGTTGAATGTAGTCAGATTTATTACATAAATAATGAACAACAACAAAAGAAATGTTTTAGCTAATCATTATTCAATTAAGAAGTGAGATGCAATGTGAAATGTGAATTTATAAACATTAAGTGTATTTGGTTAAGTGAATTTGACAAAATTATTGCGAAGATGCAATATCACTATCGATGTCAAATGAATAATTTGAACATTGTGATTGTGCTGGACTTGACATTTCGTTTTTTGATATTGTAGTTATTTTCATATCCAGCATTTTAGATTCTATTCGATCAATTTCATTGAGTGCTAATGATTTTTCATTATCAAGGGCATGTTTGTGATTTAATAATTGTTTCTGTTCAATCGTTAACTTTTGTAATAGATTTTTAATTTTTTGTCGGCTGCGTGCTGCTGATTCACGATTTTTGAGCCGTCTTGTTTGAGTGCGATCATCATTACTATTTGTATAATTAGTAAAGGCTGAATTTGGTGATGATTGAAAACAATTATTGTAATTATCATTAGTCTTGATTAAAGAAGATGGTTGAGTTTTCAAATCAAAATTAAAAATAACATCATCATATGCGCCATAAGTTGGCGATGATGTATTCGACACTGAATGAACAAATCTAGCTGGTGAATCATTAAATGATGATGATGAACCTTGCGATGATGGATAATCATAAATATCTTGGGGCAAACGATAATTATTGTTATTATTATTCAAATCCATATTATTGATATTTATTTGATTGTTATTATCATCATTAATATTTGGATCCATATTATCAATTATCAATTTATTTTGTTATCATTTTTAATGGACAGGAAAAAATAGACATGATTTTTGTTTACCTAAAATAAAAATGGAAAAAAATGAGCAATGAAATCACATTGTTCGTATCACAATGGGAAAAAAAGACAATTGTAGAATAATAGATTCACAAAAGGGAACATACGATTGCACTATGAATCAACGATAAAGATTCAACTGATTATTTTTTTCGAATCGTTATCGCGATGCATATTTGAATTAGTGTAAAATTTGAAAATTTTTACTATTTCAACATGAAATGGCCTGAAAAATATAATTGCAACTATTTTGCCCTAATTCGATAGCTTCTCATCATCAATCATTAACAGATGGCGCACATTTTTCTGTTTTGAAAATCTCAAATTTTTTGAATTTCATATCTTTTTTGTATCTTATTAATCGCAAAAATGAAAAATTCATATCAAACAAACACGAATTTTGATGAATTTTTTGAATTTCATCCATCTACGATATTTTGGCATATCATTTGGAATTTCATTGATTGAAAATTTATATATTTTTCATCATCATATTCCGGTTCAACAATATACATTAATATTTTTATAATTTCATTTCATTTCAATTCATTTCTGACAAAGACTTTATCCATTTCAAATTATTACTATCGAAACAATAATTGAAAGAATAAAATTTTTATATATTTTTAGTTTTTTCGTTGTATTCGTACATGTGTTTGTGTTACGCTGAATGTATGCGCTGTTTATGATGGCCAAAATATAAAAATAAGAAGAAATGAAATGAAAAAAAAAACTAATCCATCATTTATAGGCGACAGTATGACTGTGTTTGTATGTGTGTGTGTGTATTGTTGAAAATAATAATACCGAATGTGAATATGAAAGACTAAGGAGAAAAAATCTAAAATTTGTATGTCAGATGCAGCAACAGCATCAACAACAGCAGCAGTGGTGGCGGTGGAGAATGAACTATGATGGTAAGAAATAATACAAATAATAATAATAATAATGATAATAATAAAAATATCTAATGCAGGTGCTGTGCTCAAATGTGCTGATGTTCACGATGTTGATCATGGTTATGATTTGGCCTCGAAAAAACAAAGCAAATCAAACATGGCCAAATTGTGTTCAATCCGAACAAGAAGAAGAGGAATGCAATAAAATCCTATGATTCGACAATGATCAACGATTCTCAAACACCGCTGCAGATCTGTACTTTATGTTGACGAATTGTTCCAAAAATAGATGAATAAATGAATGAAATGAAATCAAATGAAATTCTGAATACTGTCATCATCGTCGAACTGTTCACTCCCGAATGATGGAATAATAATTCCCCTTTACATCCAAAAGAGAAGGGATAAATTTTTCTATTTTTTGAATTTTGACAGATTTCATACATGAAAATCATCGTTCATATTGGAATTGTATTGAATCACAATGAATACAACAACAGCGGCAACTGCATAAAAATTTTTTTCATCCACAAAAAAAATGGAAAAAAGATGAAAATTTCATATTTTTCATCATCATCAATCAGTCATTCAATTGAGCTTGTGATAATATGATCATCATCATCATAAACTATTGATTTTTTTTCGAAAAAAAATTTTTTAACGACATCAAAACATTGTTATTGTATTGAATTATCTCATATTTATTTTGTCATTAATTCGGAATATGGGAATTTGATTTACAGAATATTGAATTTTCATTGAAAATTGAAATTCGTCTTTATTGCTTGAGGGATATCAATGAAATAATAATCGAACGAATCCATGAAGACAAGTCAATTTATTAGATGACATTGACGACTTGATTTTTGTAGAATTGTGAAGGAATGTTTTTCAATTCTTGAAAATTTCCATTTTTCTAGCATGAAATGCATTCAGATTTTCATTATTTTGTTTGACTGAATTTAAGTAATGAAGCCATTCTGCTGTATGAATAAGTTAATCAAAGTGTTGTCAATTTTTTTCCATTGAAATTTTCCCATTGACAGCGCGATCAAAGTCAAATGAAATCCTTTTATACCGAGCAGAATATGATCATCATTAAGTCAAAAATCTGTCAAAATTTTCTTCATTTTGAATATACGAACGATCGAATTGACATTTTTCGACAGATTTTCTTTGTTTCTTTCGAAATAGAATGAGAATATTTTAAAAAATTAAAAATTATGCGATCCAAAATATGAAGACGAGTCAATCCAGCAAAAATGACAAAAAATGAAAGAAAACGAAAAAACAATCTGCATAATTTGACAGGTATTATTCTGATCATTGAGTTTCATTTTCATTATCATTGATTTTGAATAATAATTTTGTATTTCAGTTGATTGACAATGTCACACGTTTCATTTTCATTTTTTTCTACTTTTCAATTTCAATTTTCCCATTTTTTTCTTTCAAATCATTTTGTCTAAATGGCAAATTGGTGTCATCATCATTTTTCTTTTTTTGCAATGACAAATCATTTTAAATCAAAATGCAATGTGAAAATCAGTCAATTGAAATTGCTCAAAAAACGAACAAAATAGTATGAAAATAACCAAAAAACGAAAATTTGAAATGATCAACGAGTAAATGTCTTTGATAATTGACGTCATTTTATGTCAGTTTATTAATAATTAAATTTGATATTATCATAAATGGAGATCGCTGAATGGAAAAGTGAAGCGGCCATTTCGAAATATTACACTCAAAATAAAATGAAACCAGAACCGTTTTGATTTGTAAAATTCATAAATTCAGCAGCATCAAATACAAATCAAACATTATCATATCGTATCATATCATGAAAATTAAATCGAAAAAATCAAATAATAAACATACGTTTCAACGAATGGTACCAAAATGAAAAAAAAATATATTCTCAACTCGATGGGAAATTTCGTCAAATTTGATGAAAAGAAAAGCTCCATAGGTTTGTCGATTTTCGTTGTTATTTCACCAAACAACATCAGTTCTCTGTGTTCTATATTTGTTTTCAATGATTTTCTCCATGATTTTCCATGATGGGCAACGAAACGAATGAATGAAAATATGGAAAAACAAAAAAAATTTGAATATAATGTCTAAGCCATATTATTATTATCGTTATTATTATTAGTTGTATTGGAAATAACGAATGACGACCAAAAAATTTTCAAACTATTATCATTATTATTTGTTTTGATTTTGGTGACATTGATGAATCACCCGAAACCCAATGAAAAAAATATAAAAATGGAAAAATTTTTATTTTCCAATTTCTTGTTTTGTATGTATTGTGAATTTAGATTTTCATTATTATTTTCATGATTATTATTATTAGAGTTTTAGACTTAAGAGTTTCATTATTATTATATTATTATGATTGTAATATTTTCAAATTTCTGATTTCTGATAAATGAAATGAATTTTACTTCAAAAGTAAAATATGAAAAATGTGTGCAAGTGTTTATTAGACCAAACAAAATTTTGAATTTATTCAAAAAAAATTTGGTTCTGAAAATATTTTTTTCAACGTTGCAAATGATGATGATAATTGGCGGTCATATTTCTGTTCGCCCATATTCATTATTGATATCAGTTTATTTTCCTTCGAAAAATCTTTCATTTTTTGTTCATTTATTTTTAATCATAATGGCAATCAACGGTAGCCATTTTTTTGGCCGATAATATATTGAATATTGAATGAAAAAATAATCAAAAAATAATAATAATAATATCCGTAAGCATCTTTAGTAATAAATAATAATAATCATTTGAATGATTGTCAGATTATTTTTGTTATATATTGAAAGAAAGTATACAAAAGCAGAGAGATGATGAAGATAAAATTAATAAGATTTTCTTCTTTTTCTTCTCTTTGAAATATCCAAGAAAATAATGATAAAATAAGATGGAAAATGAAATAAAATATTGAAGAAGAAATCCTTCCAAGATGGTCAATTTTAATTATTATTAAATTTGCTAAAATCAATCAAAGTCAATAAAAAAACTATATTATTGATTCAATGTTTATTTATTTATTTTTCATTTATATTTGCATCAAATTTTATTAGAAATATGTTTTTCTGCGTGAAACATAGTTTTCTATGAAATATAAAATAAAATTAATCACAGAAGTTGAGGTATTGAAAGATATCTGTGTTATGTGCGGTTTCTATGCGAATCTAATGCATTAACGATCGACAAAGGTCTAGGTTGATGCATTCTATGAACATCGATCATGGTTTATCATTACTATGACGATAATGAAATGAAGCAAAATGATGAAATTTGATATTGAAATTTTTTTGCGTTGAAAAAAAATGAAATCAAATAAAATAATTTAAAATAATCAAATTAATTATTTAATCTTGTTCGAGATGATGATGATGGTCAACAGAACTCGAAAAAAACCATGCGAGCCACAAGGGACGCGCTGTGTATCGTCGATCGATATAACCATAGATCATTTATCATTTATTATTGATTCTGCGAGTCATTTTCATGTTTAATTTTGGTGAATTATTTGAAAAAATGAAAATATTTCCCATTATTCATTTCATTGAGTTTCGAGTTTTTATTTTATTTTTTAAACAAAAACTCACAAATCATTTATTCATCACCAAAGCATCTGGTGAAAGCGTTTCAAAGCGCTTCAAATGTATTTGTTCATTTCGAACATTTTCATTCTGAATCCGCCATGACATTTATTTGATTCGACAAATACACCTGGTTCCTGGAGCGAACATCGTAGTGCTCAATCTATCTTTTATCGCATTCCAAAATCAATGAAAATTTCATAATTTTTTCTGGCTCTCGATGAAAATCTAAAATAAAGGAAATTTTAACTTTTTCAAATAAACAAAAAATAAACAGGTTGAAAAAATGATGAATACAAGAATGAATAAGTCAAGCAACGGAACACCAAAGCACTGATTCAAAATATTTAAATTCATTTCAAGAATGTTTGTTTTAGATTCAATCTATTTATTTTGAAGTAAAAAATGGAAAATATCACAAAATAAATAAATGAAAAATGAATAAAACAATTTACATTTTTTGTTTAATTTTGTATTCTGTTGTTGTCTGTTTGTTCCAAACAATCGACAAATAGACAAATGAAAAATGAAAAAAACAAACATTTTCAAAACAATAATGATTATCAATGATGATGATGATGATGATAAAATATGATTAGTGCATATTTAGTTTGGACTAAATGTTATATTGTTGCAAATTTTATTCGCAAAAATTATTCGAGAAAAAATAGAACAAAATTCAAATCACGTATCCATTTCGCTTGATTATTTTATGAATATCATTTGAGACTGCTACTATTTGATACAATAATCAATTGGTCATTTTTTTTTATTATTTGTATCATCATCATAAAATGCATCATAATCGTTCCATCATCAAATGAAATCAAATTAATATTCAAATCATAATTTATGATAAATTTTTATGATAATTATTTATGAATGAATGTAAAAAAGGCGAAAATTTGTTTGTTTTATAATTTAGCTCCATTATTGTTATTATTATTTAGTTTTCTATTATTCTATGGTCCACGCAAATAAAGCAAATTGAAGCATTGAATTCATTGTTTTCCATAACATAATGCTGAATTAATTAATGATCGAAATAAACGCTAATTATTACATAATCTTTTAATTATAGACAAAGGTTCAAAGGTTTCAAAAAACTTCCAAAATTTCAAAGCATTTTCCGTAGGTTTCAAATCATGAATCTATAAATGAACAATGGAAATTGAATTGTATTTGAATACATTTGATGATAATGATGAATACCTTTTCATTGGAAACAAAAAAAATGTTTCACGGAAATTTTTTCTCCTATTTTTTCCCTTTGCATTCATTTCAAAGTTTGACATTTTTCAAATTGGATATCCGTTGCCGTGTGTGTGCATGTTTGTGTTTATGTTTGCAAATGTTTGTGCTTGTCAAATATCTGTGTATTCTACCATTTTGGGGCTAAAGTAATCTACGAAAAAAGAATATGGAAAAATTGAAAAGTTGAATTGAATGACATTTTTCGTTCATTTTTTAAATATTTGCACAAACATTTGTTTGAATTGCATTATTTTCATTGTTATTTCAAATTTTCAATTTTTTTTTTTTTTTTTTTTTTTTTTTTGAAGCCCAACCATAACTAAACAGCAACAACATTCAACATTGTCATGTGTTTTTGAATGGAAAATTTGAAGTTTTTTTTTTGTAAAATTGAAATTACAAATGAACGAAAATTGTTTTATTCCATTTCACAATTGTAATGCTGAAACCATTGCACCAATAAGAAAAACACTGCCAAAACTACAAATGAAATCCTGTTGAAAATTGTATTATTTCATTTGATGCAATTTTTCATTTAATAAATAAATATAGACTCAAAAAATAAATGAATGAATAGGTTCTAACTATAGGATCCTTGAATTTTATCATTTTGAATTCAATTTCAAATTTTTTGTTCAAAAAAATGCTGAACGAACAATCGAGCAAACAGCAAACATAAAGCAAGCTAGAGCAGCCACGGAGCTAAACGAGTGCAAAGAAACGAATTAACGAATTGAAATCTTTGAAAGTTCGTGTCTTGTGTGATGCTGTTGTCGCTGTCACTGTTGATGTTGTTTCTATGGAATGTTGCTGATTAAGAAAATGGCTTCAAAAATTTACGAGGGAAATAAAGAAAAGATAAAAATTTCGTGACTCTTCCATTGTAAAAATTCATGAAAATAGGCGATTTTTTCTGTTTTGTTTCGTATTTCATTTGAAATTTATTCTTTGAAATGAAATAAATTCAAAAATCAAAAATATTTTCTAGTATTTCGTGCGAACCGAATAATGATAATAGTTTCAAAAAAACGACTGAAGCGAAACCAAATTAGAAATTGGCCATCAAAGAAATATAAATCCAAGTAAACATGGTTATAGTTTGAAAAACGTAAATATAAAATGAAACAAGATAAGATGATAATAACAATGGTAAAATGATGAAGATGATGATGGTGATCATAATCATATGAATCAATGATAATCAACATAGACATCAGCTGCAACAACAGCAGCACCAAAATGAAAATCAATGGATTCTCTTCATGATCGTCTTTGTCGAAGAATTTGTGTGTATAATTTTATAAGAATTTCTTCGATACTGTCTACAATCAACTATATGGCGGATAATTAATACTTTGAGTTGATATTTTTACCATGAAAATATATTCCAAGTATTATGTTGTCCCATAAGTTCTTGCCGTTTTTCGAATGAAAAAAAACTTGGCAAAAAATGGCAAGAACTTATGGGACAACCCAATATATATTTTTTCATCTTAGAGATCAAAAGGCAAATAAGTGGTTAAATGGAAAATTTTTGAAAATGATGACCAAGCACTATCAGATTATTATTGTTTCTATTTTAGAATTTGAAGATAATTTGAATTTCATTTATTCTGCAATATCTTATAGTTTTTCGTGAAATTTTTCGTTTCGAAGAAACCATCTTTCTTGAGTCTTTGAATATAAAAAATTCAATTCTTGTCCAGCCTTAAATTTTCAACGAAAAAAAACTGAAATGGCAAAACTTACAAATGCCTAACCTTGTTGTTATTAATTTTGTTTAGTCACTAAATTTTAGTGTATCATCATCATCATCAGATCAAAATAGTACAAAGAAGAATTTTCGCTTGCAAACTCTGAGAGAATGTAGAAACTGATTATGGATATAATTATCCTTGATTATGGTTTGTTGATGTGAAAATGTTTTCTTTTTTTTTCATGAAGAAATTCATCTCTAAATGTTCAAAATTTACATTTCAGTTTCTGATGCTGCTGTTATTCCCTATCACATTGTTTAAAAATCTCTAAATTTTCTTTAAAATTTTCTTTCTCTAAAATTTCTCTAAATTTGCTAATTCAACAATGATTCTACCTGATTACTTGAAATTCACAATTTACTTGTTTTCCTTCACTATCAAGATGTACATTTTCATAATCATGATTCGTGAATTCTGAAAAATTTGAAATCTATCAAATTTTGAAATCTTTGAGCATCTTCGCTGATCAAAAAATAATTCTTATCTCGATCATGTCTTCGATAATCTATTATTATTAATATTTTAAATTTCAATTTATTCAATCGATCATCATCGATAGAATGCTTAGAGTTAGGTTTTCTCATTATATTTATTTATTCAAATTATTATAACATGTGGTATAAATTGATGATGATGATCATTATCGTATTGATTATCTTCAAACAATTGTATAATTGTGTGTTTATCGAACAGAGAGAAAATGGTTGCTTAATTTGATTCTGAGAAACAAAAAAGAAAAAGATGATAAGGAACAAAGAAGTAAAAGAAATCGATGGCTAAAATTCGAAGATAATAATTATTGTAATTTTCATCGCTTTTTCTCGCTGAAAATTATTCAAGAAAAAATATTCATCCACTGGTCACTGATAATCATTGATTATGTTTGTCGAAGACAAAATTTACGAAATTTTAAATGAATTTACATGCAAACATGCTATCATTTACTGATTCGATTCAAAATCAATTTCAACTATTTATTTTCTTTCCGATTGAATCATGAATACATTAAAAAAACGAAAATTTTTATACATGATAACAATCGCTAAATCCTTTTCGAATCGTGTGAAATCTATTATTTCTTATTGCATTGTTTTCTCGAAAGATTTCTTGAAGGTTTAAACCTTTAACATTTTCTTCTATTGACTGTGTGGAACATCGTTTCATTTCATTATTTTCTTCCTTACATTCATTCATTCATTTATTCATTCACCATACACACATAATAATTATGTGGATTTTCAATTTTTACAGCAAACAATTGAATAACGTATGTCGAATTTCTTAACGTTTAATTTTCGACATGATATTTCGACTTGTACCATTATTTTTATTTGTAAAGGAAAAAAAATTCAATTCACAATTTATTTATGCTTTTTTCAAATCATTATTATTTGTTGTTGTTGTTGATGTTGATGGAATAAGGCGAAGAAGATATTCGCTGACGTTACATGACGATGATGAACGGCTGGAAAAATGAAATGAGCAAATTGCATGACTGCAATGGTAGGCGAAATAAATAAAAAAAGTCGAAAAATTTCCATTATTATTATTTGTTTGAAAGAATGATAAAATACAAATTCAAAAACTCAGAAAAGTCCATACAACAAAAAAAAAAACAAGAGCAAAATACAACGGATATTTACAACAAAAAATAAATGAAATAAAATGGAACACCCAAAGAAACAGCGGCCTAAAAAATGTATAGAAAATAGTTAGCGAAAATTTGTATTGCTAACAGTTACAACTGTCACAACGCTAAACGGATAACTCGCGCAACCGAATTTTGTTGTTCGCGCATCCCCCTCATGAGGAGGATGACTCATCCATATGCTAACCGTATTCATACCTCGCATTTACTTGTCATGTACGAATTATAATTTAATTAAATTTTATTAAAATTTTATTTAATTAATTAAAAAATTGATTAAAAAAATTAAAAATAATAATTAATGATGATATACAAATGATGTTATCCCAAATCGCTTGTTTTAATGATCTTAACCGGCTCAGATGGAAAATATAAGCCGCCACTAATTGAAATTTTCTATGTCCCAATCGTTTACTTCGGAAATTGGTGATTTATAGATTGACTTCTTCGAAATAAGTTGCTTCGTTTTATGGAACAGTGATGTATTCAGCGATCGAGTCAATTTCATCGACCATCAATGAGATATTGAATCTAAATCACGAAAAAGAAAGTATCAGAATCATAATTTCGAAGAAATTGAAGGGATTTACCTTAAGATTTTCGTCGATAGCATCCATTGAGTCAATCATCAATGAAATTGAATTAATAGCTATGACTCGAAGTGTTGATCGATCTTATTAATTCTTTGATCAAACGATGAAGAAAAATGAACATTTTGAATCAAGAGTTATTGATCAGATGAAGAAGTCAACAGTGGCCAAGTCGAAGCGAAAGTCGAGACCCAAACAACAAGTGGCCAGTTCGAAGAAACGTCAAGGTGTGATCAATTAAAATTCACAATGTTCACTTTTACTTCATCAATTGAATCAAAGAATCTCAATGATCAATCAACAATCAAGTTCAAAACATTTATTCAATTTTCATTGATGATGGCTGAATTTCGTTCTGACATGATTCTGAAAATGACAAAGTTATTAGTGATAAGATTTGAAATCAATTTCAAAATTACCTTTAATCGACCACAAGAGTGAATCAGTTGAATCGAAAAAGTCTGTAATCAAAAAACGAAGAAGAATTGAAATCTTTGTTAAATGACGACAATGTTAGATACCTTTATTAAAAATATGACGATCATTGATGCGTTGGTCTTGGTGAAAAAAAATTATTAAATGAGATTTGAAATCAATTTCAAAATTACCTTTAATCGGCCATAAGAATGAATCAATTGAATTGAAAAAGTCTGTAATCAAAAAACGAAGAAGAATTGAAATCTTTGTTAAATAACTATGTTGATTACCTTGACCAAGAATATCATTGAAATTGCTGCAATGGTCCTAATAAAAAAAAATAATAAATTGAAAATGAATAAATTCCTTGATCATAATCAACTTACTAGCAACACTAGCTATTGTACTTATGATATTTAGATCAATTTGAATTCAATCTGTCATAAATTACAAGTTGGAACTTGCAAGTCTAAAACGAAAAGAGAGGAAGAATCAATTAAAATTTCAAGACGTTAATAGTGATTACCTTTGTCTAAAATAAGACCATTATTGGTGCGATGGTTCTGATCATTGAAAGAAATTGAAAATGGATTGATCATACAATCACAATCAACTTACTAGGAACAGATGTCATTTTGCCTATGATATTCAGATCAACTTGAATTCAATCTGTCTCAAATTACGATTGGAGCTGGGAACTCTTAAACGAAAAGAAGAATCAATCAACAATTCAAGACGATTATAATGATTACCTTTCAGTATGTCGATTCCCGTTGATCACTATTTGATGGGCCTAATTATAATGAGTGGTTTAAAAATGATTAATGCCAATGATCAAAATTATCGTAACTCACCTCAAGTAATCATTGATGAGGTTTACATAACTTGAAACCAATTCACCTTCATTTGAAATTTTAATCAAATTGTATCATGAGATAATATTGACCACCTTCCAATATAATGATAAGGAATTGGCGAGTGATTTGGTACATATGATCATCAAATGAGTTGAAACCAATTTTTTGACTTTGAATTGCGATCGATCATCAAGATTTTTAGATTAAACAATTGAAGGCAAAGATGAACATTTAGAATTAATTGAACCTATCAAATAGTGGCCTTGTCGAAGCGAAAGTCAAAACCCAATCGTCAAATGGCCAAGTCAAAATGTTCAAATCAAAGGAATGTCAAAGAAAGTCAATCATTAATTCACAATGTTCATCTTTACATCAAAAGTCGCATCAAAGAATCTCGTTGAATCGATTTCAATTAAATTCAAAATATGTCTTCAATTTCAAATGATGATCTGGACCAGACTGTTTTGATAATTTGAAAATGATTAAAGATTAAACTCAATGGGAATTACTTGAGTAGAATTGATCATTGATGATTTCAAGCACATATCAGCTACATTGTTCCAACCAAACGCTCCAATATCCTCAATATCGTAGTTGGGCTCAAAAATCTGATGATTGAGTCATCCATCCATAAGGATTTCATAGGTTATTAATGTCGGTCATCATCCAAAAGTCACCACATGACCAGATTCAATAATTAATTGGACGAAAAACTTCGATGAAAAATGATTCTGAAAAGAAGCAAAAACAATTAGTGAAATTTTGATAAAAATGACAACAACTTAACCAATAATGATGATTGAGCAAATATGTTCGCTCAAATCTTCGCTCAAGTGTTTGAGAATGAACTATGATCGATGCAGCACTTTTTAATCGATTAAATGAGTAGATTGTGATTAATTAAAGATGAAATTAATTAAAATTAATGACAAAATTAAAATTAATTTTGATGAAAATCACTATTTATCATCAACGGCTGAATCGAATTTTGAACGGTTTTTTGCGCGTTCGTCCTCTATGAACAATCTCGAGAATTTTCAAAAATTTGAATTTTCAAAAATTCAAATTATTTTTTTAAAAATATATGCAAAATAATAAATCTTGGATTAATTAAATTTAATTCCTGATATCAATTGGATAATTTATTGGATTATAATTATTATCATATATTTATTATTGAATTATAATTGTATTCGATAGTAATTATAGTTCAAAATAAATCAAACAATATGTGGCAGTGATGCTGAAATAATCAATTTTGTTTTTAGAAAAATGAAAATATGAAATTATTGGTCATGTCAATGTAAATGATGACACCGATAATGATGATGATAAATGAAAACATTTTCAATGCTTTTATAAGAAATTAAAAGATTAATTCCAAATTGTGAACTTGATTGAAATGTACCTATGAATGATGATTATGAACATGGTCGTGGTCAGTGTGGTTAACATCATAAATAAATCATCATGAATGAATATATAATTCACAATTAAAACAATAAACATAACTCATCGTAATGTATTTGTATTGATGATATTCAACAATTATACGAATGGTCAAATAGAATGACCTTTAGAAAACAACATAGACCAAAAAAATTTTGTTTTTGAAATTTTATTCTGTTTAAATGATTCAATAGATGGTCAAAGATCAATCAATACAGATCTAAGAAAACATTGCAATGTCCAATCACAGAATTCATGAAAATATCAAACAAAATCAAATTCCATTGATCATATCATCATTAAAATATTTGTATCATCAATCAAGTATCATCCAACGATCCTTAGGTATCAAAACATAGTTCATTGATCCCAATCATCATTATTATTATTATTCTTTCAACAAGTTATTTGAATGAAATTTTTTATTAGTGTGATTAATGTAAATTAATTATTCATTGTTTGAATTGAAAATTATTGATCTCATTATCGATAACCAGAATGACTCTTATCATTAATATGATTAGCGAAATGATTAATCAGAACAATAATCAAATTAAATGACAATATGAATTCAATTATCCAACTTGCTAGTCTTTTTTGAATTCAAATTCGGTTTGAATTCAAATTTAAATTCAATATTTATTTGGCTTCAAATTATCTAATCAGATGATTAAATAAATTAAATAATTATTAATTAGTTTAATCGAAATTAATTTGAAAATTATTAATTTTTTAAAATTCAAAAATTTAACTGAATTGGGTTATCCTCAATAAGTAAAAATAGTGCTTTTTGAATTTTGCCCCCCCATTTTGGGGAAAAAATGCTCAAATTTTTTTCGCGCGAACGAATTTTCAAAAATTTCAATTTGTTGACGCCTCATTTTGTGGTAGGACCAATGAAAAAAAAATTTGCTTATGCTTCTCCAACACGTTAGTCCAACCTTAATCGGTTGGGTGAATAAAAGCATTGCAAAACTGTTGTTTTGTGCTTTGGTTGATGGCTTGCTTGATTTCTTTTATCATTTCATACATTATTTTATTGTATTTCATTCCATTTCATTTTTTGTCCAATGCATTCCCAATTCGAAATTTTTACTTTGAAATTCAATTTATAATTCATGTTGTTTTGTTTCCTTAATATTATTTTGTTTTTAATTTCGTCCAAAAAACGAATAAAAAATTATATTTGCGTGTAGCAAATACAATTCAATGAAATGATATAATAGCGTCTTGTCCTTTCATTATTATCAGTATTATTATTATTGTCTGTTCCATTCAATTTCATTGGATCCTTGGAAGTTTTTCCACCTTTTGCGATGGACATTTTTTGCCATTCTTTGATGCTGTTGTTGTTTTTCATTGACAGAAATAAAAACATTTTCAATCATTTACTGCAAACGTTGAACGATTGACATTTGAAACAATTGACGATGTGTGTGGTGCGTGATTATCGGGTGAAAAATTCAAAGACAAAAACAAAAGAAAAACTCATAAATGAATAATTCACCTGATGAGAATTTTCTTAATTTTCTCTTGAGGCTCATATAGTTGATTGAATGAATAAAATATGGAATTTATCATATAATGATCTTCATTCATTCAAATATCAATAATAAATATGAATACGAATAATCGGATTATTATTCTTGGAGATTTTTCTCAAATTTCCTCAAATTTCTTTAAATTTCAAATTGAGATTTTATTTCCAAAACAAAAAAAAAAAAAAAAAATGCGAATCGGAAAAATTATTTTCTTTTCAACTTTCGGCATATTTTTGCTTTTGGCCAATATTATTCTATCTGAATGATAATTTCTAAATGATAATTAGCCAAGAAGAAAATAGGGAAAATAACGTTTCTAAACTACCGCAAATGAACAAAATCCGAAATAAACTTGAAATTTTCATAATTTTGTTCCTTCTTTGTGGAAGAAAATTATGAAGATATTGAAAAATTTGGACATTTGTTTCAAAGATGAAAAAACAAAAATTTGACATTTGAAACCCGAAAAATTGACTTACTAATAAAAAAATTATGAAAACAAATGTGCATTAATGACAACACACACAAACAAATGCACACACATTCGCAGCTGTGTCCATTATTTGTCAAAATTTTTAATATGATTATAATTTTTCACAATGAATTTTTCGGTCATTTTTCGACCAATCTAACCAAATCGCCCTGTGCAATACTCTTTTTTACACAAATTACACAAATTGATCGAATATAGACATTTGCAAGTATTTGTATTGAAATTTGAATTTTGAAAAACCTACAAGCATCAAACAAAAAAAAAATCTGAGAATCACCAATCAATTTCAAGCCAAGAAAAATTCCCAATTCAAATGATTATTTCAAATCAAGCTAGAAAAAACAATTGAAATTTCAATTTAAAATTAAAGTCAAAAAAATTTCAAATCTTGTCAAATTCACAACAAAATTATAATTTTTTCCCTTAAGAATTTTTTTGTTTTGATCAAAATAAAATCACATTTGATTATCATTGAAAATATTTCGATAATGAGGAAGAGACATGAACGGGAAAATCAACAACAATCTTCTCACTAAAATCGAGAATTGTTTTTTCCACAGAAAATTCAACAAACTCAGTATTTTCATGTATAAAAAAACAAAAAATTAAATTGAAATTAAATTCAAATCTTCATCATTCAAATTCAATCATTGAAATATACAAATCAATCATCGAAGATTGTAATAAATCAAATAAATTGATGAAAAACCAAGAAAAAAATGAATTGAATGATGATTGGTTTTCTATTCTGGCAAATCAAAATGATGAATTTGTTTTTTTTCCAGTTTTTTTCTGTGATTGATGTCAATCATTGTCAAATTACCAAATTTATCATTTTAATAACGAAATTCGAATGATAAATCAATCGATCATCAAGTGATTCTCTGTGATGAAATAGTCGCCAAATATCCGAAAATAGTCTTGAAAATATTCTATTAACTGGTGATCAAGTGTTCAGATGGAAATAGTTTAATTATTGTCAATGATGGAATATATAATTTTGATTAATTATTTGACACAAAGGAGAAAAAATTAAGTCATTTGTTGTCGCTGAACTTGGCGATAGACAAATGAAAAAATTCATTAATCTTTGCTCTTGATTTGTTGTATTAAACTCTTCATTTTCACGATTTGATCCATTTGGGACATGAACTGTTGGAATTGATTAAGAAAATATTCATAGAAATAGAACAAATTTTCATTTTGATTTTGATTAATTATTTTTTGGATCATACAATTGAAAAAAAACGGATGATAATTAATCTTGTATTTGAACAATAATCAAATCAATTTCATTCATTTATTCATAGTCATTCATTTATTAACAATTACAATATTCAAAAATATTTAGAGTGTATTTACAATTCGAAAAATTTGAAATTAATGATTCTTTTTCCTTTCTTCTAACTTATTCTCTGTTCCAATTTGTTCACAATTTGTTCAAATCCCAGTAAACACTTTTTTCATTCAGCTTTCACTCAACATTTTACTCTGACAAATGAACAATATTATCTCGAAAACCGCATGTTTTGTGTCCGCAAGCTTTCTTTTTTATAAATGATAAACCCTGAATGATATTATAATCATTATTTGTTGAATATCGATTATTATTATTTTAATATCAATAAATCATTACAAACGGTAATTTCATTATTATTATTATTATGAAAAATGATTGATTTATAGCGAAAAATTGAAAAACATTTCATTATTATCATCTTAATAATAAAATTCAAATCATTTATAGAGTATTTGATTTGAATATTTGCATTCATTCATGTATTTACTGATACACTCGTGAATTCGGTAGTCAAATTTTCAAAATTTTTCGATTCAAAAATGTACTTTAAGTGGAGGGAATATCAAAAATATATATTTAAATAAAAATAAAAATAAAACATTTATTTTATTATTATTCTTATCATCATAAGCGTCAAAGTTAATGGTTTTTTCAACAACAGCAACAGCAAACAACAATTGAATTTTGAATGTTTCTGAAGCTGTTGAATTGAATTGAATGAATGAATGCAAAATGATCATTAAATGGAAAAAAATTGGAAAAAAGATCATAAATCTTCGCACCCTTGTTCATTTTTGTTCTGTTTGTTGTTATGTTTTACTTTTTAGTTCCTTTGTTCTTTTGTTATTATTTTCAATTATTATTTAGTACTTATTTTTTGTTTGATAACAAGTTGTTTCAGTTCAAGTTTTTTTTAATGCTCAAATAAATAAATATTTAAATGGAAATATCAATTTGAAAATTATCATCCATTCAAAAATGAGTAATAATGTTATTATTATTGTTTAAACGATAACTTTGACGACAAATATAGTGGAGTATTTTGGATTATTGAGATAAATCGAAACAATGTAACCAATATCAATTGTTTCATCTTTAAACATTAATATAACATTGATTCTAATCAAAATATAGATTTTTATAATGATATTGAAGTGTCTGTCTGTACAAGCAAGCAAACAATACAATAGCTTCTAATGATAATAACAATTATAATCATTGCCTTGAAGCCATGTTCAATTACATCATATATAATCAGAATTTTTCTTCATTTTTTGATTTGTTTGATTACTTTTGGCAATTATGTTTCTATAATTTTTCCTTGCGTTTAAAATTAATGAAATTCATTCATTTTTATCAAAAATAAATTTACAGAAACATACAATAAATGAAAGAAATGAGTAAAAATCATTCAATCATATTCAATATGATTGAATGATAATAGCAATTACAATATTGTTGGGATGATGTCGAATAAATTTGACAGTAAAGTAATTATAATTATAGAAAAATACTGATTACATGAAGTAAATGTAAGGAAAAATTAGTTTTTTCCTTTATTTTTCTATGTTCACATTCTTTGATTACTTTCAATCAAAATCAACATATAAATAAAATTAAATAAATAATCGATAAGTTTAATTAGTAATAAATACAATCCAACAGATAGACGATTGCAAGCAAACAATTTTAAAGAAATAAATAAAAATAAAATGATACATCAATTCATTGAAAATGATTGAATGTCAAAGCATGGGCTATCCATGAGATAACCACGAAATATATTTATAAAACGGTTACATTTTTGAATATCACCAAAATCATTTGATAGACATGTATTGAATGCATGGAATCATTTCGTTGATTTGAAATTTTCAATGTTTTTATATGATGAATCTCCATGTGAATGAATCGAGACTTTTTTTGAATAATGTAAATATATTCAGAAATACATTCATGTATTGACTATATCCATGTGATCAATATCGTCCAATATTAAGACACAGACATTTATTCAACAACAGACAGTTGCTTAGAAATTAGTTTGAGGCAAAATACAAAAATAATTTTCTCATTAGTTCCATTAATTCATTTATTGAAAATTGAATTGAATTTTTTTAATTATTAATTCAAGATAATAAGCTAATAATGGCAAACAAAGAGAGAGAAGAAATGATTGAATACTTTTTGTTCGGTTTTTGCCTTTCATAATATTGACCGATACACATATTTATGATATATCTTGACCAATGTATCTATTTATACAATGAAAATTTCTCCTTTTTTAATTACATACCATTGAATTGAATGTGATAATTCTTGCAGAAAAATACGGAGAGATAAGACATTTTTTCCACATATTAATTCATTCATCCATCCATAGACATAGAAAAAACAATGGCATTTCTCTATTCAGCTCTTCAGTATTCGCTGAATTTTTCTGAATCACCACAAAACATCTACGTAATGTATCCATGTTTAATTCTTCAAATGTCAAACATTTTCCATTTTTCCAAGATGAATTAGTTTTGGTTTTTTCTCTGGCATTGTTGTGCCGTCATTTTCCTCATCATCATTATTATCACTGATCATAATGAAATTCGTTTTGGTCAAATTTTTTTGTGTTTCATTCATTCATTCGGTAATCTGATTGAATTCACAAATTCTGCATTCAAAGTCTGGCTGGTGGTGGTTGACGGTATTGGTTTTGGTTTCATCAAATTTGAATTTATAATTAGCTTTTCGTTGTTTCTGTGTTTACCAAATAGTGGTTGTGGTTGAAATAACAAAGTATATTTCAAGATAAAATTTCATAAAATTGATATTAAAAATCAAATACAAACAATTATCATTGAAAATTGACACCTTCATCGAGTATTTATGAAAATCGAATTTTTCCGAAAATTCTGGGCGAAATTTTTTAAAATCTCAACCGAAAATGGCACAAACAATATCATATTAACAAATGGCACGAGACAGTCTCTTCAAATTTTTTTGATATTTTATCAAAATTTTTGACAATGATATTATGATTTCATGGCTATATGGTTATTTATTTAATCGGATGTCTTACAAATTTGAATGAAATTTTTGAAAAATCGTTTCAACAAATACATTCGACTTGTTATTTGAATTTTTTCAAATTTTTCTGGTCCAAATTTTGAATTTTTCAAAATTAAAACTCATTGAACATGCATGTACACCAGTGGCTAAGGCCAATGTTTATTTTCTTAGGGACTCATTTTTGCATTCATTTCATTTTTTGCAATTTTTTCATTGGATTCGAATTCGGTCAAAAAAAATGTTTGGCTGAAGAAGAAATAAAAAGAAAAAAAAATTTGAAACAAACTAAAGTAAAATGAAAAAATTGGAAGAAAAACTGTCAAAAATTATGATTAATAAGGTTTGCGTGTAGCATTGAAATATGTTGTTACTGTTGCTGTTGTTGCCTATTATCATGGTATTTTGTCCATAAATAAATTCGTTCATATGATTTTGATTATAGCCACGAATAATGATGATGATGATCCATGCAAAATTATTTATTTTTTCATTTTCTCAGAAAAATTTTGAAATATTTATGAATAAATGAAATAAATTGAAGAATTTAAATACTGGCTTTGTTTATTTCCATTTCTGCAATGGAGTGTTTCATCACATCCAACATTCATATCTTATAATATTCAATATGGATAATATTTCATGGATTTTCAAGAAAAATTAGATGAAAATTTTGAAAAAATTAAAAATTTGGAAAATTTAAAAATTCAGAAATCAACAGCAACAACACAAATGATGTTTAATTTTCTGTGGGTTCAAGTTCATTTACAAATATTTTTTATATCGGAATTTGGCTAATTTTAATGATAATAACCATGTATTTGAAGCAGCAGCAACTAACAACAACAACCACAAGCATTGTTTGTAAATTAGAGTTTTTTTTAATTTTGAATCCATGTTCATATTCAAGTTCATTCATATACCAATTTGAATAATCTAACATCCACAGCCAAGCTTTGTTAATTTTTTCTTCTAAGAAACCGAAGCATTTTTGTTTTCAAAAACAAAACAAACCTAACCTTAAACCTTAAACCATTAAACCTGCAATGGTTGATGATCATCACGATTATTTATTGTTAATCGTTGTTGAATATTCTTATTCGATGCTTTTAAAATGTTTGAAATTTTCATTAATTCAAATTTTTTTAATTCAGATTTTTTTTTAGTTTGCTTTATTGTAATTATCTTTATTATTACAAGAAAATATATGAAAAAAATAATTTCATTTAATCAAATATATATTCTTTGATTATTATCAATGAATGAATGCACAGACCTTTTGTTTTTTCTTTTTTTTTATTTTTTCATGAATATACAATTTTCAAATTTGAAATTTATTCCAAAGAAGAAAAAAACATTTTCCATCTTAAGAAATCTTAATCAGGGAAAATCAAGACAAGAAAATATGCTTGAAGCATGATTTTTTTCTTTGATTTTCTTTATGAATATTATCTTTGATTTTTTTTGTGAATATTTTTACATTGTTGTTGCTGTTGTTGTTCATCATCATCATCCATTCACCGATGATAATTACTTACCTTTAATTTTGAATTATAATAATAATAATAATAATAATAATAAGATGTAACATGTAATTATTTTTCAATTTATTGGCTTGGCTTTTTTTATATTTCATTTGTTTCATTCATTTATTCAATCTGAAATTTTGAGCCACAACAACAACGACAAGCAATTATATTTTACCTATATTTTTTGAAATTTTCCATCAAAAAAAAAAAAAAAAAAAAAAAAAAAAAAATCAGAAAATTTTCACCTTGCCAAATTCGAAATCGTGCCCATAATAAACATTCATTCAAATGTTCATATGCATACATCAGACATGCATAAGTGTGTTGTGTTTGTGAGTGAGCATTGGATGAAAATCACGCTTTTTATTTCTGAAAGATTCAAAATCAAATGAAAATATGCATATCCTGTGTGTGTGTGTGTGTGTGTTGGTTGGTGTGTTTTGCATGCATTTGTATGCCTGTATTTTGCTGGAAAATCTTTGAAATATCTTTTGGAAATATATTCAAGATGGTTTGATTAAAGGAGAACAAAAAACTCTTGTGTGTTCAAAACTTATTATTAAATTTAAATTTAAGTTCTTCTTCACCATTATTATTATTATCATCATCATCATCATTCCATGATATGATGGAAAGCGTTGTATATAGTTTTGCATTTTGGAATTTAGCAAATGCTATCGACATTTGTTCAAATATACAAAAGGCATATAGGCTCAAAAATAAATGATAATAATGAATAAATAAATGATAATAGAAGAGTAATATGATGAGTGAAAATAATTTTTGAAATCAATATTTCAAATTAAAATTTTTATACGAGAATTTTAAAATGGAAATTTCTCCCTTTTCCATTCAATCAATGAAATTTTTCTAATTTTTCTAATTATTTGTCAAATGTCATTGGGCATATTTGTTTTTTTTATGGTGAATTTTCCATTTTTTTCTTTGATAAAACTCAAATTTCTAAAAAATTTCGTTAAATCGAGATGAAATATTAATAATGATAATAACGATAATAACAATGATTCGCATTGGATTGCGTGACAAACACAAAAACAGAAAAAAAATAAATGAATGAATTTCATCTTGGGTTAAGTAAAATTCAATCATGCATTTATCTCTGGTGAAAAAAAAATTTAGGCAGATATCGTTTGTGTGTGTTTGTGCAAGCTACGGCATAGATAGAATGGCATGATCAATTGCTCAGACCAATTTTTTCTCGTTTCACAAATTTTTAGGCGAAAATTTGAAATAGAAAACGGAACGGAAATCGATGCCATATCAATATACTGACACAGCCATAAACTGAATTCGAGGCATATTGGAATATTTTCACATTTCAATATGCATAAGCGTAAAATGTATATTCAATCTGAATTTAAATTTCTTTTTTGTATCGAAATATAAATCAAATCTATCAATCAATTAATTCAAATATAATTTTAATCAATAACTTTGATAATTTTTGCATTTTTGTCATTTGAATGTAGTAATCCTTTGTAATGTTCATGTTACAATTACATAATAATAAAAATCAATTTGATTTCAATTTGATTGTTGAGAAATGGTCAAAGAAAAATAAAAGAAATGTAATGAAAAATGAAAATTTACAACCGACCATTTCGAATGTTTATGTGAGAATGTTATGATAATAATGTGTCAAATAATAATGATAATAAATCAATGATATAATCGCAAAGAGTATCATAATCATCATCATCAACATTCTTGTTTTATGATTCGTTTGTTTCTTGATTTTTTTAATGTTTTTTATTGTGTTCCAAATCAATGAGAAGAAGGAGAGAAAGGATTATTCATAAAAAATGATTTCGAAATTCGCTTGTCACAAATACAAGAAACGATATCATTAGTGTTCGCGGTGAAGATATATGATGAATACAATTTAAATCATAATTCGGATAAATCAATCGATAAAAGATTGATCAAATATAATTATTTGAATAATATTAAGATTAATCCATTCAATAATTATTGATAAAAATATATGTTTGATACATATTCGTAGACAAATATTATTGTCCATATTATACAAATCTGTGTTTCAAATGAAGATTGAAATTGCTAAGAAATTTATATGTGAAATCAATTGGATTAAGTAGCTAATAAGTATTGTGTTGAGATATTTTTCTGAATCGAAAACATGTGAATATCAACCATTATGTACGAGTGTCTGTGTAAAGTCTGCGTTTGTGAATATTTTGATTAACTTGGTGTGTTAATGAATAAATTCTGGAATGAATTTCAGTAATAATAATATTTATAATAATTGATAATTTAAATTTTTTTGTACAGTTTCTTTGCACCAAATATAATTTCATATCAAAAAATTGATAAATTAATTCCATTTTATCAAACAATATTATTGAAAATGTTACAGTTGCCCAGATGCTGATGACGTTGATCCATCATTTAATTTTGGTGATGCTGATGCTGGATTTGATGATGAATCTGAATGATGTAAAGAATTTGTCATCATCGGTTGCTGTTGTTGTAATGATGATTGCATCGATAAAGATAATGATGATGATGATGGAGGCAACGGTGGTGGTGGTGGTGGCGGCGACGACGATGATGTCGATGATAATGTTGTTGAAGATGAATGATGATGATGATTATGATTCATATCAATCGGCACTAATCCTTCTTTTTGACGTTTTTTCTGTTTCATACGACGATTTTGGAACCAAATCTATATTTATGTATACATATTTTTTTCAGAAAAATTTAAGAAAAAAGATATTTAAATAAACGAAATTTTTATTGAAAGTATATCATGAATATAAATTTTTGAATTTTTTAAGCATCGAAAATTTCTTAAATGTTTCCAAAAATATTCCATCAACTTGCAAACTTTTTCTCCATCATCATCCTCCATACAAAACAACAAAAACAAAAAACAGATTCACACTTTAAGCATTGAAGCAATGAAGCAACAACAACAGCTGGATACAGTAAGAAATATTCAAAAGAAAAAAATAAAAAAACTTATTGTGTCTTATTACATTCAATTATAATGAAAAATTCATCTTTTGAATGATATTTTTTCTTATTTTTTGGCCAAATTTGAAAGTTAGGCAATACATTTTCTCCGTTGTATCTGTTGGAAAGTTTTTGTTTTTTTAGTTTTTCGCATATCCAAAGTTATCTGAAATTTCAAATATTCTCCCAAATACACATAAGACTTCGCAAAGAAAGTTCGTTCGTTCAAAGTAATTTCGAGTTCAGTTCATTCATTCATTTTACTCGAAATGTGTTGTTTATGGATGAATAAAAATGTATTGCTACGAAATAAATGAAGAAAAAACCAAAATAAAAATAAAAACAACGAAACTGAACTGTCTAATCGAAGAAATGAAAAATAAAGGACACGATACATTCAAACATCCATCCATCCATTCATTCATTCATTGATACATGAATACATGTTACACACACACACACACACAATTCACACTCATGCTGCGTTTGTTGCTTTTGTCAGTTTCTTTATTTTTTTTGTCCTAGAATTGGCCATTGTTTTGTTGTTTTGTCTTCGATATATTTCCAAATTGATAATCGAATAAAGGAATAATAATAACGAATACAATTTCGTTCAAGTTTTTGTTTTGTTCGATTGGATATTTGTATCCAATAAATTAAAGAAATTGAAAAATTGTATCATATCCTCATGATATTTCAATGTTTCTTTGTTTTCCAATTATAATATTTGTTTGGAAATCTTCATTGGAAATAATTACATTCATTTTTCATTGTTGCAATAGATTGATTGGAAATGTTCTCGAGTGAAAAATGTACAATTTTGGATTTTTGATTTTTTTAAGGCTATACTTTCCAGTAGAAAATTTTGACAAAATACTCACCTTAACTTGTGTTTCATTGAGTTGCAGCGCTGTAGCAATTTCAATACGTCTTGCACGTGTTAAATATTTATTAAAATGAAATTCTTTTTCCAATTCAGTCAATTGTTTTGTAGTGAAATTTGTTCGACCAGTATTGTTTACATTGTTTTGTCCACCAATACCACCGATTAGGCTATTATTGCTACCACCACCAAGAAGATTACCAACACAACCATTCGATGAATTTGATGAACCTGGTGAATTTTGTAATGAATTATTCGCACCAGCACCACCAATCGAACCGGATGTACTATTATTATTCGCTAAACCAATACCACCGAGTCCACCATTACCTAATGATCCTAATGATGAATTCGGTGATAGATTACCATATTGGCCATATGTATCGACAGGTTTTTGGGCTATTTCATTCAAAACAAAGAAAAAGATTTGAATTAAAAAAAATCGTGACAACAAGAAAATTTGAATTCACAGAAAAAACCCGAAAAATATTTGGGACAACCGGTAGCTGATGATGAATACACAGCTGAATTTGTTTAAAACTAATTTCAACAATTGCACCACGTAAAAAACGGACAAAGAATCGAAAATAATTGAATTTATTTTCATTCAAAAATTGTACCTTTGAAACACAAACACACAGCAAATCAATTGGTAAAAAAATTAATTATCTGATTGGAACAATTTTATTTTTTATTATTAATTTCATTTATATTCATTTCAACAAAACGTAAAAAATAATTCAATTTTCTGTTTGTTTTTTTTCATTTTTTTCGATGAAAAAAAAACAATTTATCATAACAAACAAATAAATAAATAAACATTTTATTTATTTAGATTTTTTAGCTTTGTCGTTGTTTGTTGTTGTTGTCGCTGGTGTTGTACAAAGATCATTTATCATTAATAATTTCATTTAACATTATTATTACGATTTATCATTATTCATTTTTTATTTACGGACAAACAAAACTAAATAAAAAAATAAAAACACGTGTGGTTCAACGTTCAGTTCGTACGACAAAACATTTTTGTGACTTTAATGAAACCAAATTGGATAAAAACATATGAAATTTTTTTTTCAAAAATCATTTGTCAATTTCAAGAAAAATAAAGAAAAATCTCTTTAAGAAAAAACTCTTGAAAAAATTTTGAAAAATAAACATAATTCATATTAATGATCGAAGCAAAAAAAAAAAAAAAAATGTTTCGATCATTAATATGAATTTGTTTGTTTGAAGTTTAAAATTATGAAAAATTTATCATTATTTTGACTTGTTCGAGTCCTATTTTTTCGAAGGTGAAAAATTGTTTTTTATTTGGCAAAATAAAAAAGTAAATCCTGAAGAAAAATTTCCCAAATTTTACAACTTTATTATCATCAAACATTATTAATTGAAACATATACGCAAACAAACACACACAAAAATGGCAGGTAAAGATTGAATTAAATTTTGAATTCAAAATAAACAAAATGATGACAGTTTTGTTTTTGAATTTTTCCATTTTTTCCAGGAGATTTAATTCAGACAACTCAATAGACAACCTCATAGATAAACTAATAAACAAAACAAACATTTGGCTCAAAAAATTCAAATTTGAATTGAAAATTGACCAATATATCAAAATAAAATTGAAATATTTATGATAATTAATGAATGAATAATGAAAAATTATGAAAAAAAATGGTAAACGGTAGGTGGGTTTTTTTTGTTTGAATTTTGTTTTTTCATGAATGTCCATAGACTGCAATGAAATATTTTTTCAAACATTTTTGTTTCGTTCAAAATCAATGATAATTAATTATTTGTGGTAAGCATTTGAATGGAGAATTGACCAAGAAATGAATACATTACAAACCGGTAGTGCTTTATTCGGTCGCCATTCAATGACCATTTGATTTTTTCAAATTTTTCACATAAAAAATGGTCGGTTTGACCATTATTCATTATCATCATGTATCTATGGTACAGCAGCAGCAGCTGGTGTTTTCATGAATATTTTGATATTTCAATTTTTCAAATTGAGGAAAAAAGTGGAAGAATTTTGTTTGATATTTCAATTTTTTTGTGGCACAAAAAGAGATTTGATAATTAATTTTTCATTGTAATAATGATTAACAGATCAATTTATGACAAACATAGTAAACGGGAAAAAATTCCAAACAAAAATTATCGAAAATGAGAGAACTTAATTTAAAAGTAATTAGCAAAATCATTTACAGTCAATGTGTGTGTTGGTGGTGGTAATGACAATGGTTATAATGGTGTTAAGCCTTTCATATGCTGCAAGTTTATTTCGGTGATAATTATCATTTTTTAGCCTTAGTTTTCGTTGACAAAATATTTGGTGTTTTAAACCAAATATTATATAATTAAGCACATGAATTATACGAGTAATAATGATATACTCTTATAATTCTCGTATGAAAATATATAGCAATGATTCTTTCGTAAATCATTTAACTCATTCACTGACTAACGATATTTCTCATTATTCATTACTCATAACTGAAAAAATGATTAAATGCTTTTTGCTTATGAAAAACTTTTGGGCAAACTTTTTCTTCGATTCGCTGATGCTGCTGCATATTTTAATTTGAGTATATTCGAATGTAAATTGAAAAAAAATGTATTAAATATGCAAGAATATTCGCAGTCATAATACTTGCAAATGATTGCAGTGTTTGTGTACTGATACGCTGACGTAATAGAAACATAATTATCATACAAATTCTTCTTCGTCTACTGAGGAATTCATTGAATCTACTCTGTTCATTCTTTGTGTTTTTCAGCGAGAAAATTTTCCACAAAAATTAACAAACAATAAATTTATTAATTATGATGATACGGGCTAATTTCAAAAACAAATTATTTATCTTTTTTTTCCTTGAATTATTTAAAATTTTCCATTTTAAAAATTCATGTTTTCATGAATGTTAAAAATTCAGGCTAATTTGTTTAGCATTTTTTCGTCAGTAGAATTTCTTGGCATTGATCAATGAATTAATCGTTGATTTATGCTGTAATATTCCGGCGTTATTATTGCGCAACGTGTTTCGCACATATATTTCGCAAAGATTCAGCTTGTTTTTATTTTGTTTCTGACATAGCAAATATACTTGAGGATATTTAAACAAGTGCAAACATTTTTAGATTTCGTTGAATCATTGATCGTTGGCTTATTTTCGTCTATTTCCGAAAAAAATGATAAATTTTTGTCTCAAATTCACTTTTGAATATTTGAATTTAAATATGAATTCCATATTTGAATACTCATAAATTCACAATTCATTGATAATTCATATGCAATATGTATAAATATGTTTTGTGTGAGTGCATGTGTAGGTAAGTGAGTACATGTGATGAATATTTGAAAATCATCATATTGTCTAATGGTGTTCGGGGAATTCAAGAGAAATCAGAATCAACGAAAAAAATCATTCATTTATTGAAATTTGTTAGTATGTTTAATGGTGAAAATATTTGAATTTTTCATTTTTCAATTCACCCATCCAAAATGGGGTTATACAACATGGAATTTGAATTTTTCCGTTTTCCGAATGAGCCAAATGAAAAATCGACAATTTTTTTCTGGTTTAAAGTGATTGAATGGTCTCTCGGGACCAGAGTCGTGTTTGTGTGTTCATATGTTTTTTTCCTATCTTATCAATAGATTATCATAGCGAAATGATATACACCAGAATTGTTTTTATCATTGATTGAAATCTGTGATTTTTGAATGTTGAATTTGTTCAATTCACTGCTTATTCAACAAACAACAAAAGACAAATCATTTGACAAACCAAATGAGAAAAAGATGAAGCGATTTTTTCAATCTTCACTTTTGGTGTAATTGATTGATAAATGGTTTTTTCATGTATTTTTCGTTTCGTTTTGTTTTGATGGTATCTTGTTTTGTTTGTTTCATCAAACGATAATATGGATTTAAATATTTTTCATTTTCTGATTCTTCGCTCACTCACCTGGTTTAGGTATATTTCTTTTTACTTGCATCCATTTATATTGCGGTACTGCTGTAGCAGTTGCTGTCACTGTTGATGTTGTCGGTTGTTGTTGTATTGATGGTGGTGGTGGTTGTAAAGATTGTTGTCGTTGTTGATGTGTTGATACAGCATTTGTTGGATGTACCATTGTTAAAAGATTATTTGTATTAGTATTTCCATTTGTATTTTGATTAGAAGTATTATTATTATTACCAGTAGTTAATGATAAATGATTTGTTGTGGAATTATTTGTTGATGATATTGTTGTTGGTGATGATGATTGTGCTGTTGTTGAATGAAGTGAATGTGTCGGTTGTTGTTGATGTAAATGATGATGCAATTGTTGATGATGAATATGTGATTGTTGTTGATGTTGGTGATGTAACAATGATGGTGATGTTGATGACGATGATGAGGATGATGATGATGCAGATGTTGCTGCTCCATAATGATTTAAATGATGATGCGGATGATGATGATTCATGTGTAAATGATGAGAATGCGGAGTGTGATGATGTGAATGATTTTGATGTTGTTGTTGATGATGATAATGTGTGTGATGTGTATGATTCATATGATGAGCATTCATTGATGCTGATGGTGCATAAGTATTGGTCGCCATTTGATGACATGAAGGTGATGTTGATCCAACACCACCCATATCGATAGGCCATGTGGTTGTTGGATCCATTAATCCGTATCCATTAGCTAAATGAGAACCATTGGACATCAATGAGCTAGATCTCATTGATCCAGATATTGGTGAACGTCCTAATGCATCAAAATATGAAGACGGTGCTGAGTAACCAATCATGCCCGCAAGTGAATCATTTGAATTCGTTTGATTATTTACGACAACGCCCGGTGATGTATTGTCACCATTATGATTATTCACCGGACTATTTGTCGATGTTTGTAATGTCGGATCATTTGATAATGGTGTCGGCGTGCCTGAACCACCATTTCCACTATTTCCATAATCTTTGTATGATGATGATTGCTGTATAGGCGTCGATGACGATGGATATAAATTGGACAAATGTGATGATGATGTTGGAGAAGATGATGGACTATTTCCAGATACAGCAGCGGTCGTTTGCTGCTGTTGATATTGACTGTGATTTGATCTTGTTGTCGATGTATGATATGATGAATGATTAGGCACCGGTGGAATATATTGATTTGTTGTTTGATTTGCTGTTGGTGATACTGATGTTGTTGATGAATTATTACTTAGATCAAGATTAGTATAGCTAAGACCATTCGTTTCCGATATGATTGTATTATTTACATTCAACGATGGTGAAGTTGATGAAGATGTTGATGCTGATGTTTGATGTTGTGATTCAACATTACCAGCGAACGTTGTTGAAGGTGGAATATGTGTGCCCATATGAAATGGAGATGTAGCATGATGATAATGATTCGAAGGAGGCGTTGTTGAAGCTGATAATGCATGTTGTTGTTGATAATGTGAATGTGTATGATGATGAGGATGATGGTTTGAAACAGCTAAATTTCCATTATTATATCCACTAACGGTTAAATCTGTTGTACCAGTTGGTTGATAATAACTTGTTAAATCAGCTGTCGTTGCTGTTGTTGTCGTTGATCCATAAGGATTATGATGATGATGTGGATGATGATATCCTTGATGATGAGCAACATGATGATGATGAACAGCGGCAGCAGCAGCAGCATGATTATGATGATGATGATATTCAGCGGCAGCGGCTGCTGCGGCGGCTGCTGCTGCAGCTGCGGCACTTGTTGTAGTACTACCACCAAGGCCATTTTGATGACATTGCATGGCAGCACTACCATAAACAATGTTTGAATTCATAATCATTATTTATTTATTTGATTGATTCTTGAAATTATTTGATTCTTTTATTAAAATTCAAATACTTTTTTCAAAATCTTGACATTAGAAACAATTCGGAGATGATAATTGTAAAATATCAAAGTTCATTTAGGAAAAAATTTTTTAAAATGAATCCACAAAAACTGGTCTGAAGATTAATTGAATTTATAAAAAATGTTTCATAACACACACTCATAATAAATTGATTTATACATCAGGTGAACATTTTAATTCATTCATGAAAAAAAAACACGCACAAATTTTGATTTGTCTTAAAACTCAATAATTTTATTTGACACATAAATTTTCATTGGAGAATAATGAAATTTTTTTTCAATAAATCAATAATCCAAAATATTCTCGGACAATATATTTCTTCAATAATTTCATCAATGAAATCAATCAAAATATCACCAACGAAGAATCTCAATTAAATATTTCAATTTTTCAGAAAAAAAATTAAAATTCAAACTCGAGATTGCACATACAAAAAATCATTTCATCTCTAGCAATCATCATCATCATCAATCGTTGGCAAAAATCATACAGGTATTTGCTCAAGTTGTTGTTGATGATTTCGTTATTCATGTATGTGTGGCGTTCATTTCATTATTTTCATTTTGTTTACTTCTTGTGCAATGAATTTCAAATAAGAAAATTGATTGAAAATGATTCCAAAACACAAATAAAACGTAAACTAATGCAACACACAAAACACACACCACAGAAAACACATACACAGATATTTTTCAATAAATTCAATTCAATTAAAAATTAAATGCAAAAACATCATAATGAGTATGATTATAAAATAAAATAGACAAAACTTGTTTCTCTCATAGTCGCTGTTGATTCATATTCATATTAACATTCATTCATTTTTTTCAACTGTCAAATATTACATGGGGATATACATTGAAATATGCATATTCTGATTCTCTCTTTCGTTGGTCGGCAAAGAAATTATTTCATTATTTTCTATTTCTCATTTGCTTTGGTTGAATGAGATTTTAAATTTGTATTCGAGCCTTTCAAATGATGAAAACGAATTCAAATTTCATGTATCTTTGGTGTTTTTTTTTTGTTGAACAAGTCATACAACTTTCATGCAAACAAAGCATAGCGAAGCGAAGCAAACAAATCCAAAGTAAACAAAACAAATGAATAAATGAATTTCAATTCAACAAACGCACGCACTCACACAACACAAGCAATCACCGAATCCATTTTGTTTTATTTTATTTTATTTTTATTTTCTCCTCCTCAGTGGCATTTCTTCAAATGCAAATACAATGAAGAAACAAATTCTTCATTTGTTTCAATGAGAATTACGATTGAAAGCTCAGCTGAGTTGTTCGGTCTTCTCTTGTTTATTCGGTGGTGTTTTGTGTTCGGGTTTTCTCATTTCAATTCGTTCATTCATATCATTGAAAATATAGTCATGAACGCAGAGAGAAAATATAATTTCATTTTCTGTTTAACCGCCCAAATGAAGGTAGTGTCTGGTGAATGGGTCGAAATCTATGCAAAAAAAAGACAGTTGTTTTTTGCTTGTTTGATTCGGTGGATTGTTCAAAGCTTGCGCGCAAGACCATGTGCTTCGGAGCTTTGAAAAAATATAATTTGAAAGCTTAAAAATATGAAAAATATGATAAACAAAAACAGAAACAATACCGGTTATTTTTGAATCAATTTTTTTCCATATTTTCGTAGTGGTATTCGGAAGGCTTTGGATGGAGATAAGGCATATTTTTGTGATGATTTGAATTTAGATTGAAAAAGCCGGCGACTTACCAGTACGTCGTTCGCTGGTTCTATCAGTGACATTTGGCTGCCACATTAGCAACTGAACTAATCGAGGTGGAAGTTTCTGGTGGACGGATCACAGAAAACATATTTTTTCTCCGCAAAAAAATAAAGTTCAAATATTTTTAGCTTTCTTTGATATTTTATTTTGAATATCAAAAGTTTTTTTTTGTTTTTTTGGTGCATCAAATCTCAAAAGCTTTGATAAAGAATGTGAATGGCTAAGAATGTGTTAAATGCATTTTCATGGGTTTATTCATTTCATGTGTTTTGGTATTTCCACGTTTTCTCAAATATTAGCTGATGGTATTATCGCCGAATGAGTGCCGACATTCGTTGCAGAATTCTCCAGGCGGAATTTTTTTTTCTTTCTGCATCAATAATAATCGTGGATCACATTTTTAATGTAATTTCAATAAAGCTTATTCTTGAAATTCTGCAAAATGAAGAGAAAATTTCGTCGAAATTCACAAATCAATAGCACACGAAATTCTTAATAAATTTTTGATCCAATTTAAATTATTAATTCATCACTTAGACGTGTCTAGTTCACAAGTGATTTGAATGGTAATTTGCTCATTGAAAGAGAGAAAAAATGGATTAATTCATTAAAATTTGATAATTAATCCAATGTAATTATCGATTGATAATTATGCAGAAAATCATCGTTCATGGCACAAATATTTTCACCTAAATAAGCAAATAATTATCGATTATTCAAAAGGTATTATTTCATGTCATCAGTATATTGATTTTCAATGATTTATCAATCATTAAAATATGAAAAAATGTCATTTGTAGCCGCCGAAAAAAGCGAAATTGATCGATTATTGAAATGACAATCCATATTCAATCATAAAATGTCATTTTCATCATTTCATTTGGAGATGATCATATCATTATCGTTCAAGCTAATCATCATTAGTAATTTCGTGTTTTAATTTTCTTAAACAAATGACATAATAATTCAACTCAAACGAAAGTTAATTAATCAAATCGCGTTCAGTTGCTTTCTGGTTGTTTTATGGCTCGCGACCTTCGGTAACATAGACATTCGTTGACATTTGCCATCATCATCATTTGATTAGCGACCGATATTAATTAATCATTAATTTATCTTTGGATTATCGGAGAATTTTTTTTCTGAAAAATATCCGAGAACTTTGTGCATTTTTCCCATTTTGAAATTTTCAAAAATTTTCCAAGATTTCATTCCAAAAAAATTTCATGATCTTTTATCTTCAAGATGTTTTTCAAAGATGCATCTCTAGTATACAGCAGTGTATACAACATTCGTTTGTTTGTTCTTATTTATCTGCCATTGTTTTGCCATTTCGATCGTTTGTTGTTCGCTTGCATACAAATTCATCATTGTCAACAAATGTATGCATATCTCATCTATCATTTTTTTGATTTTCATATGTCTTATTGTTATTTGCTTGTGTCAGTGCATGTAGAGAACGCTGAACATTTGCCAAAAACATATTTATGCTGGATTTTAACATTTTTCGTTTGTTCGTATTCACTTTGTTGTTGAAATTTACAAAAGAAAAAGGAAAAAAATTGAAATCAAAAAAAGTTTCGAGGTTTTTATTGTTGGTATGTTTGTGTTTGTTTACCATTTTTAATTCATTCATAGTTTGTTTGCTCTTGCTCTTGCTGCTAAAATCAAATCTGTCTTTGTCAAAAACAGAATTTCTTGTTTCATTTCGTTTCTGTTGTTTTGCTAGGAATAAAGACAAAATCTTTTTGCATTAATTCTCATTTGATTCATTTTCATTAAGATGCAGCGAATGGAATAACAGATAAAGAATTAGAGATAGAATAATGTCCATTCTTTTGCGGATTGTGCTTGTTAAAAAGTTTTAAGCTCAAGAATTTTTTGAGAAAAGCTAAAAATAATTTTTGGAAAAAAATCTAAGAACGAAAATTCATAGATGTTTCAATAATTTCACGAATTTTGATTCAATTGATGAAATCCGATTCAATCGACAATAAGATTTTTTAAATTGATTATCCCACTATTAATCAATTATTTACCTGAATTGATACTTGATTGAAAATAATTGGAAAAAATTTTGAATTTTGAATATCTTCAAAATCATATTCGATAGACTTGGAATCCGATTGTTCATATTCATCGAATAGATTCAGTTAAAGAAATTTTTTTCTTCTTCTTCCAATCATCATGTGAAATAAACAAGGTTTTCGAAAGGTTGTACCCTTGTTTTGGGTCCTTAGAGAGGTGTGTCAGTGTCGTTTCATTTTTTTGTCTTGGTAATTCATCAATTTCAGATAGCTGAATTTCAAAATCTGTTTTTTGACCTTTGATTTGATTTTTGATCACATTTTTGAACATTTTTGAAGACATTCATATCCCAAATATTCAAAAGTTTTCATTTCTCAAAAATCACACGCGTTTCTTTGTTAAATATTTATCTCAAATCAATATTTATGTTTTTCCATTGCAATAAACAACTAATCAATCTTATTTTTATTTTTCTTCTTCAAGGAACGAAAATTGATAAAGGTGAGAAAGTTGACAGGCAACAGTATGTAGCAGTTGTACAAATGGATGAAAAACTTTTGAAAAATGAAATTGGTATGTATTTTTCGGTCGCTGAATCTTAGAAATTCAATTCGAGAAATGTTTTTTCAATTTCATATTTTACATTGAATATTTGTATGGAAATATCCAAAGATATTCAAATATACAAATATGAAGTACACCACACAAGTACGAGTCGAGAAAATTGTATGAATTTTCAATCAAGATTTTCAACTTCTCATACTTTGTTTCGATTATCTTCAGATAATGATTATAATCAAAAAGTCATTATTAGCATTATTAACATTAACAACAGATAACACTACTTGACCATTGTGAACATAGATTTACGCTATCATTATCATGGTATTTTTATTGATTGTTTTTTTTCTTTTGATATCTATTCATAGGTATTAGGTCAGGGGGTGAAAAAAGAAATGATAAAAGTAATCAATCTCTGTTTTTTGAACACAAATCTTTTGGTTTCAAATGAAAAAAAATTCAAGATTTTTTCGGCATTTTATATTTTGTAAACAATTATTTGAACAAAAAAATGAAAATTTCGATCGTTCAAATATCTCTCTTGGGACACATTGGACCATATTTTTTTACAAATTTTTTATTTGGTCAACATGTGAATTTGTAATCAAATATATAGGAGAACAACAATTGATAATTGAATATTTTGATTCAATTCATTTCTCTCTGTACCAATTCACATTCATTCTGGGTCTTAGAAGGTTCATTTGCATTAAACAATTTTCAATGATTTTAAACAAAAATCTCATATTACCACAATGTGTGTGGTGTTGGGCATTTATTCCTGTTCGGTTGTTGCACTACGTGCACTTATTTTGTTGCTTTCGTTTGTGGACATATAATTGTCCGTAAATGCTTTCTTGCCATTCATTCATTGACTCTAATGGTTATTTGCACACCGAAAATTATAATAAATGATTTTTTAATTATTCACAAAATATGTAAATAGAAATTAAATTAAAAAACCATTAACCATTTTTTCAACTTGAATATTTAGGTTTGATTCAATTCATTTGTTTTATTTCAATTCATTTCTTTTACACACTATACAATGCCCTACCTTGAATTTTTTCCATCATCGTCTTGGTAGAATGAATACCTTGTGAATTTCTTGAATGAATGAAAATTTTTCTCACTTAAGATCTTTGATCAAGACCCACCTCGAACAAAGTTTTTTTTAATTAGTTTTGAAGCATATTTTTTCATTTGAGAATGGGTGTTCATTTGGGAGAATGATAATGATAATTTCAAAGTTTTTCTCAAACTTTTCGTGGAAATTTTTTGCGCCAGAAATTCTCGAAAAAATTCTCGATGGAGTTCTTTCGGAATCACTAAATTGATGAAAATGCAAAGCATTATCCGATTGGAAATAAGAATTGTGATTCAATAGGATTATACTTGTCATCATCATTCGTTTTGTTTTCAATGATGTTATCATTGTTCGCTTGCCATTGGTCGTTGTCCACCACCATTACCACCATCAACAATGATTTTCAGTGATGAAAACTATGAAAATCCATGCGATGCATATTTTCAATTGTTCATCATACAATTGATTCATTTTCGTGTCAACGAAAAATATTATTTTCGTTTATCTTTGCAGAAAACAACCAAATTTGTTTCATTTTGATTATTATTATTTTGGTCATTTGTTTGTATTTGTATTTGTGTATTCAGATATTGCACTTGTTTTTTCTGCATTTTTTTTCAATAGACCAATGTTTTGGTCAAACTTTGAACAAATTTCGTTCACTTTTTCGATTCTATTTTTGTTCAAATCAAATGTTGTTTGATGTGTATGATGATGATGATGATGATGATGACGAATTTAAATACAATGAGAGAGCCATAAATGTATGAGAAATATCATCTGACAGAAAATGATTCGTATGAAATGAAATAACAAAAAAAATAAACTATGAAAGGACGATGAACGACGTATGTACGAAGATTTGAAATGAAATAAAATGAAATAAAAAAAAAATTCCCTCCCATGTAATCCATCATTGTCCAAACACGACAACCAAAAAAACGACAACCAGAAATGGAATGAAATGAGAAAAAATAAAAATGAAAATTATCGTCAATAAAAGAAATGGAAGAAGACTTCGACGACGAATGATGAGGATAAAGATGGTGATTGTAATGGTAATGGTGATGGCTATGATGATGATGATGACGGCAAATACACACACACACAGAAACACACATGCATTTTGATGAAAGAAAATTTTGAAAAGATATTGAAAATGAATGCAGCCATCCACAAAACAACTACTATAGAAACAAAATCAAAATTGAAAATTACATACCATCGATTTATATTTTTGGTTTGTTTCGCTTCGTTTTTTTCATGTTGATTCGCTATGAATTTGGCCGAATCAAAGAATTTGTACCTTTTCATTTTTGGTTTGAATTTAGTTTTATTTGTTTAAAATTGAAATTGTTTTCTTGTATTCTTTGCTTGCATGATCATGCAATCAAAGATGGAAAAAGAGATCAAACAACACGATTAAATCATTTCAATTTGATGAATTCCTTGAAGAATTTCATTGATGTTTCATCTGTTTTTAAAGATAATTTTTTTAAGAAAACGAAACGACTGATTGAATAATCGTGAATCAGGCTATTTTTTTGGTAAAAATGGGAAAATGTTTCACAAATTCTTCAATCTTGAAATATAATGAATGATAATCATTACGATTTAAAATGTGATGATGATACACGATAATTTTCATGGTTTACACTCATCATTCACTGATGATAATAATTATAGAAATGAATATGATGATCATCAATCAATCAATGATTGAATTTAATCAAAATTTTTATCAGAAATGGTCCAAAAGATCTTTCATTATACCGAAATTAAAAATTTTTCAAATTTTTGTATCTTTTAAATTTCATGGAGCAATAACGCCATCTTTTGCATCAAATAAAAATATGAGTGAGGTTTTTGAAGTTTCAATGGCTAGATGGCGTTATTCACACGTTTTTTTCAAACAAAAAAAAAATTCGAAAATGACTTAGATTTGTGATATTTTCATCGAAATTCATTGATTGTGAAATCCATCAATTGATTAATTAATTAATTAATTTATTTATTTATTAGTTTATTAATAACTATTTAAAATGCATTCGAAATTTTAATGTTTTACTAATTATTAATTGCGTTCGTTTTTTATTGTTTAAAAACAAACGTGAATTTAAATAATGAACAACTATCGAAATTATTATCAATTTCAAGCATTGTTGTTTGTGTTATTTGACAAGAATAAACATAAAATTCATGTGGAAAAGTTATAAATTGTTTAAATTGAGAAGAGAAAAGGAGAAATCAAATTAATAAATATCAAATATATTATAGCGAATATGTACAACAAGCAAACGATGTAAGTTATCTAATTTTTTTCATTCTAATTGATGATAATAATTTGCTATTAAATTATTGTTATTATTAGTATAATGATGTTGATTAAGATGATTTGATTGTGTCATTAATGTTGTTGATGTATTTTGTAAATTACATAAATTATCTAATGTTGAATCATTTGATGGAGCCGTATAATGTTGTTGTTGATGATGATTGACATATGATTGATCTGAATGATTATGATGAACATATTGTTGAATATGCTGATGATCGAGTTGATGACCATTATATTGTTCGTATTGTGAACTTATTATTCTATTATTAGTATTTCGAATATTATTAGGTGATGATGAGGATGATGAAGAGGATGACGATGCAGATGATAAACCAGAATCTCGATGATTGTTATTATTACTAATTTGTGTATGATAATACAGATTTTCGCTATGGTGATGACCATGAATGATTTGTTGATGATTATCATTATTATAATGATTTAAATTCATTGATAAAATGTTAGGATCATGTTTTAGTTGTGTCGCAGAATATTCTGATGATACACAATGATTATTAATTCCTTGCTGATGATGAGTCGATAATATGTTTGAATTACTAGAATGCTGCAAAGATGAATTTGTTGACGGGAAATCCATGCAATATCGATTGGTAGATGGATATGGAGTTGTAGATTTAGATGATGTCGCAATTGTTGTGGCTGATGTTGGTGATGACACACCTTCCGAATAATTATTATTATCATAATTTCCAAATGTATCATTCCACTGATTTGTATATGAATTAATATATGGATCATACTGATTATTATTATTATTATTGATTGATGATGATATTGACATTGTTTTGCTATTTTCTGTTAAATCACAGTTGGTACTAATATTAGAGTTCAATGATGATGTATAATCATCATTGTTATATGAACATGAAGAATTATTATTAGTTTCTTCATATTGATTGATAGGTGAAAAACATTCGGATTTTATCATCGTTGCTGATGACGATAATAATCTTTGGTCTGTTTGATGATGATATGAAAATGTATTGTCCATGAATTGCTGATGCATTGATTGATCGTTTCGATGGTGGCCATTTTGACTGGAAAATTGATATGATGATGACAACGTTGTGGTGGTTATGGTTGCTGGGACTGTAGTTATTAATGTTTGATTATTGTTGAAAACTAGTTGTCTTTTAATATGTTGTCTTTGTTGTTGTGGTAATTGATTCTCTAAATTACATTCATCATAATAATTATAATGATAATCTGATGATGATTTAAGTGTGTCATTGGAATTAAGTGGCATTTGGCAATCAACAGTGTTGGATTGATCAAAATGTAATAATTTTGGATTAATCATTGGTGTTATACAATTATTATCATTATAATTTCGTGATGATAATGGATTTTTACATGAATCTGCTAATGGTTGTTGCTGATAACAATTCAATTTACCATTATATATGGTTGTGGTTGAAGGTGTTACGATTGTCGAAGCAATGACCGCTGACGATCGATCACCAGAAAGTGCTGATTGCAATAAATAGCTAGTTGTGGTTGTAGCTGTTGTTATAGTTGATATTGCTGTTGCGATAGCCGATGTTGTCATCGATGATTGATGTGGGCAACAATCATGCATTGTCTGATTTTTATTTTTGATTGTTCTTGAAGTAGGAACATATCTACATTCGACGCTGCCACAATGATTACTGCCATTTGAATTCGTTGGTTGCTGTTGTTTTTTATTTCCATTACGCTTTGCTCCTGTACGTCCACGAGATTTTGGTGCCATTACTGTTGTTGATGATTTTGCAATGTTGATCGGTGTCGATGATGCAGGTGATGATGGTGATGATATGAAAGAATTCGTTGATTTCGCGTGTAGTGATGGAGGTAATAAATTTGTTTCATTGGTTGTCATTATTTCATTTGTATTATTGATATCATTATTATTATCATTGCCTTCAATATTTTTATCATTGTTATTATTGTCACTATTATTACCATTATTCAAATTGTCAATAATATCATTTTCGATGCCATTGTTATTGCTTTTTACAATGTTATCATCATCAGCCATATTATTGCTATTATCATTGATATCATCACCATCATAGATTCCATCAACATCATCATCATCGTCTTCAGAACCATTACCACCGTTACATGATGAAGTTTTTGATGATGTACCACCTTTACCATCATCATTACCAGATTTATTATTATTTTGACGTTTATATTTCATTCTAAAATTGAATAAATTAGTTAGAATTAATTAAAATGCACCGAAAAAAGAATTGATTAAATTTTTTAATTTTAATACCTTCGATTTTGAAACCAAACTTTAACCTGCCTTTCAGTTAAATCTAATGATGCAGCAATTTCGATCCTTCTTGGACGGCATAAATATTTATTATAATGAAATTCTTTTTCCAACTCTAATAGTTGTGTATTTGTATATGCTGTACGTAATCTTCTCGGTGTATTTGATTCACCTAGTTTTTTGAAGAAAAAAAATTCATACAAACATAATGAAAAAATTTGATGTCATAATTCAGTGAAAAAAAATCAATTAATATAATTAATGACGTCTGCGAATTTTTTAATAATTAATTAACATTATTAATCGATAATTTATAAATTAAAAAAAAATTAAAATAGAAAAAATCAAAATTTTAAAATTGATTTTCCAACAATTTTTCTCTTCTTTCATCTCGTTTCTTCTTCTTTATTTTCCCAACACATATCAATTAATCATTTTTCAACTGTGCATGTACATATTTTTGAATTCTAATGTACAGCAAAAAAAAAAAAAAAAAAGAAAAAATGATGATTCTACAAAATTCTATTGAATCTTAAACAACAACAACGACAATGAAAGGAAACGCGTGCCATCCTTTTTTCTCGTTGTTCCATTTGATGTTTTATTCATTTACGATTCATTCATTCATTTATATATTATCATTCAACGGAAATCGAATAAAAGGGTAAAATACCATTGTTTTCGAACGAAAGAAAGAAATAAATGTATTTGTATGGGTAGAGTCCAAATCAAATAAATCGTTGTTGAAAAAAAAAATCTGTGTATGTATCAAAGTATTGTTTTATATTTATGTGCATTTTCATGATATATTGAAATATTTTTTTTATTTATTTATCAATTTTCGATTATGTTTTTGGGATGTGTGTTACCCACAGCGTTTTTTTAATTTTTTGTTTTTCCTCATCGCAAATGTATGGTGAAAATAAAGATAAGGATATAAATATGTATGAATACACCATTATAGTTTTCATTTAGGTATATTTTTGCATTATTACGATGATTTTTAAACAAAAAAACCCAATGCAACACACACATAAACCAAAGAATATTTCTTCCAGAAATTCTCTTACAGAATTTTCCTCTGTTGAAATTTTTTCTCAATGTTTATGGTGTCTCTTTATCATTAAACCATTTTTTTTCTCCTCTGTATATTCCGTAACATATGATGATGATAACTAAAAGAAGCTTAGCGAAGAAGAATCATCATCAAATGTTACCGCGAGGGCGAAAAAAATGATAAATGAAAAATGATTTATATTTTTTTCTTTTCATTCGTCGTTTATTCATTCATCCATTTCTCACATGAATAATGTTTTTTTTTTTACTTTTTAGAATAAATGAATGTAATACGCTAAAATTTTGCATGAATGATTTTTCATGATTTGATGTATTCGATTGTTTTTCTTCTCTTTTATTTTGACATAAATATTTCGATGTTGTCATTCAAATATGAAAAGATATTCATTTTTTCACGAGAATTGACAATTTTTTTTCTTCATTTTCTCTCAAATATCGTTTTCAATTGAGAAAAAAATTCATTCTAAAAATCAATGAAATGTCTTTGTTGAAATTTCGCAGTGAAATAAAATAGAAAAATTAAATTCATTTTTATTCTTTACATTTGACTTTGAAGAACAATTTGTTCCCCGATTATTTGATCTAAATGAAAATGAAAATATTAAAAGACGATAAAGAAAAAATTCTTTAAGAATTTCCAAAGGCAAAATAACATTTACTGATTTGAATTTTGTTGATGTTTCTAGCAGAAAAATGAGAGAAAAAACAAAGGTATTTCATTTACTTCGAAAAAATTTATTCCATTTTGTCTTATCTATGAATGATAAAACGTTTTGAATCAAAGCAAAAAAAGTAGGAAAAACCGGAAAAGATAACCATGGAGAAACTTATATATCACTTTCACTCATTTTCTGATATTTTCCATGGAAAATTTTGGGTACGGAAATATTTTTTTTCTCTTTTGCTTACATGAAATCATTCCTATTTCGAATTTCCATAGTAAAACCTAAATTTCACTATTCAAGAAGATTTATGACAATTTTGCAAATTCATAGACAAATTTCATATTCTGTGAATGTCAAGCATTATCATCTTCGGTCTTAAAATCCTTATATTGAAAAATCAATTGATTCGATTCAAACGTTGAATTGTTGATGTATGATGACTCAATTGTTTTCTCATTTGAATTTTGGGATCAATGTTAATACATAATCAATAATTATATCAAATTGGCGATAATAAATTTGTACAAAAAGAAAGTTTGTCAAATCGCAAATAATTCTATGAAGTAACACTGTTAAGAAATATGACATTTTGAAAAAATACAATGAAAATTCAGTCCGGAAACGGAAAATAGTTTACTTACAATAATAGATTGACATTGTTTTGTGAATCAATTATTTATATCGATATTTTGTCAAAATTTTGACATTTTACCCTTTTTAATTTATCTGAAGCTTTCTCCCTATTCTAATCGATAAAATTGAATCGCCTATCGAAACATATTTTTTCTATTAATTTGTTTGTGATATCAATTCGCTAACAATCGATTCTATGAAACTGATAAAATAGAAAAAAATTTTCGATATTTCCATCTGTGATTTATTGTCAAATGATTTCCATAATTTTTTCAATGAAAATTTTCATTTCAAATCAAAAAACATATTTGATTCATTAAAAACCTGAAAATTTTTGACACTTTCACACTTGTTGTTTGTTTTGATTCCTCTCTTAGAAATATCAAAGTGTAATAAAATTGAAATGTAAACAAATCCTTAATTAAAAACAACAGCAAACATGTTCGTAACATTAGTTGTTGCTGTTGTTGTTAATGGTATTTGTTTCATTTCATTCAAACGAAACTTGCAAACATGTTTATTCAATTCACTAAAATTAGATGTCATAAAATAATAATCACTATCATTATATATTTTCACCAGTAGCCAATTTCACCAATTTTCAATGATTTTTTTTAGAAAAAAAATTCCAAAATGTGGCCATAAAATTTTTGATACTTTTCTCGTTTTTGATATTCTGTTTAGATTCCGGTTTTCCTTAAGGTCATAAATTTTTTTCTTTCACTTATTTTCTTAAGAATTTTTCTTTTTAAATTTTTTTTCTTGAAAAATTTATCGAAAAAATGTGCATTTGGCTTCTCTCAATGAATTATGTTCGGTAAATTGTCAAAGCACACAAATGATAAATTGAAAAGTGGAAATTTTTTCCATTTTCTATTCGTTTTGAGTTCTCTTGTATCTATTTTTGTGTGTCAAATTCTGTTGTTGACATATTCAAACCATAACTGACTTTATGATTTTTCAAAGCTAAAAATTACAGAAATAAAGCCATAAAAATTGAAGAATTTCAAAATAAGAACGAAGAAATTCATTTCTTCAATTTTCACTAATTTTTATGTTTTTGTCTTATGAAATATTTTAGTTTACCGACAATTTGCAACTTAAAGCAATGCTTATCTTTTTGCCTATTTGGCTTCATATTTGCGGTGTTTTGATTTGTAGTAATTTTGAAAAAAGTAGAAACAAAAATTCAACAAAACTAATAATGAAAGAAAAACCACCTGTATTTTAGCCAAAAAACATCTTGATCATGGCCTCAAGAGGTTATTATTCGTCATATAAATTTTTTGTATTGGCTTCACAAATATGAAAGGGTTATAATTTTTCTTACAAGCAAGATAAGAATTGAAATTCCTTTTTTTTTTGTTTGTTTGTTTCAAATTGAAATCGTATTATCAACGTAATCATTAGTCAACCAAAAATTGGCAAATTTGCCGCTTTAAGATGATTTTTTTTCTTATTCATTAGTCAAAATATTCACGAAAATAATTCATTCCTAATGATTTGAATAAACAAATGATAATGAATTTGAAGAAGACTGAAAACAGAAAATGAATGAATGTCACCGACAATGTGATTATCATTCATTTTTCTCTCTTTGGGTACGTACGTTTGATTGTGTATTTTTCAGTGCCGTTTTATGCTTCAAAAATTAATTCATAAAGACAAAAAGCAAAAGACGACGAGCAAAAAAAAAATGTCAAATCGAAAACATTTTCAAAAAACAAGGAGAAATTGAAATTATCTTTTGCAAATAATCTTTTTTTTTTCTTGCAAAATTATTTTGTTTCGGCATAAAAACAATGGAATTTTGATTCTTTGATTGTAATAATCATATGAAACATTTTTAGAGCCAAACGAAAGCCAAAATTAGAAGAGCAGACCCTAAAAATCTCATATTCAATCAATTTCATGGATTTCCAATTATCAATTATTGCAAATGAAGCTGTTTCAAATCATGAAACTATGGAAAATTAATAATAATTTGAAATATTTTTCAAGTACAAAGAACTATGTGTAAATTAAATACAGCACAGAAAAAATTCTCATCGGTTTTTGAAAATAATTTGAAAGAAATATGAAAATTGAATGATGAGAAACAAAAATTTCAATTTTGTAATTTGAATCCCAAGACGAATCAAATTAACACATATGATTGTGTGCGTGTGTGTGTGTGTGTGTTTGATTGTTTGTATATTTATAATGGATTCATAGCTTTAATTGCTACCGAATAGCCAAAATTTATTGATTTAATCATTTGGTCACAATTATTAGGATTTGAACGTGTATTTTTCTCAAATTATCCATGATTATTTAATCGTCAATACATTAATTGATTTAATTATTTCGTAGGAAAAAATTGTAATTAAAATGATCTCAATGAAGATGATAATGATCATCATTAACACTTCATAATAATAAGATTAATAACAATTTTCTCTCTTCGCATGCAGAGAAAAAATCATCACCATTTTTTTTCTTCCTATCCTCTTCTTGAAGAGTGTAAAGATCATTAATCATTTTATTTTATTTTTTTTTCATTTGGGGTGTTTTTTTCTTTGTTGTTTTTTGATTATTTGTATTTTTTTCTCAATGAAATTGTAGTGATTTCGTTTTTGTTTTTTATTAGATCATTTCAAATGATAAATGAATCGAAATTTATCATGTGTTTGTGTGTTTATTTAAACATTTCAAATTCAAAACAATTATTCCAGATAAATAGATAAATACCTTGATTTTGTTGATTATGATGTTGCTGCTGTTGTTGTTGCTGTTTACGTGACATTTTTTTATCTTTCGTCATCCATGCATAATTATCAGATGATTTTGATGATTGTAAATCGTTGATTGCTAATTGATTCATTTGATTATCATTTTCATCATTATTATTAAATTCTGGAATTATTGATGTTTTTGATGTCGGCATCGTTGTTACGTTTGCCATTGTTTTTGTTGTTGTTGCTGTTGTTGATGCTGATAATAATGAATTATTATTATCTACACATTTTGATGTTTCCATTATTAATGGTGATGATGTTGATGATGGTGATGAGGTCAAGGTCAATGACTGTTGCTGTAATGATGATCGATTTGGATTCAAATTATTATATGATGATGGTATCGGTGTAGTATTTGATGACGGTAACATTGTCATTTGAGGTAATTGTTGTTGTTGCTGTTGTTGATGATGATGATTTTGTGATTGATCATTTTCAATCAAACTATATGATTGATTTGTCAATGATGAATTGAATGATGATGAATGATGATTATTAAATGAATCAATTATCGGCATTGTCGCGGTTATCGTTGTTGCTGTTATTGTCGCCGATATCATTGTTGGTGGTAATGTTGATTGTTGTTGCTGCTGCTGTTGTTGTTGCAACATCATAATTGTTGTATCTGTCGACGATGATGATGATGATGCTGTCGATAACAATGTTGGCGAAGATGATAAGGATGACGATGAAGATATTGATGATGATGATGTTGAAGACAAATATTGATCATTAAACGATTGGCTTATTGATGATGAAGCTGTCGGTAATGAAGATGATGATGTTAATGAAAATGGTTTTGATGATGTTAATGATGATTGACATTTTATTGAAGATAAATTACATGATTGATTAATTGTCGTTGTTATTGTCGATACTGTTGTGGTTGGTGTTGTCGATATTGTTAACGGTGTTTGTTGCTTTTGTTGTTGATGAATAAAAAATGGATTCTCAATTTCCATATTTCTATAAGAGTATTATAAAACTTGATCAAATTAATTGATTGATTGATCTATTTATTCATTTATTTCAAATATTTTCACTCAATTTCACTTGCTATTTATTCATAAATATGGATGATTGTTTTGCTTTTTTTATAGAATTAGAATGATGAAATATGATTTGAGGTTGTTTTATTTTCTTTTTTCGGTTGTTGGTTTTTCCTTTATGGCCAATGACTGAATCAATGAACGAAAGTTAGGCAAAAATATGAATTCATGAATTAGATATCACATCTGAATAGGAAAATATTTTTTTTTATATATAGAACAAATCATAAAATGCCGTCCCAGCTGTCAAAAATGTCAAAAATAAAATGAAATAAATTCACATATCAAAATTTTGTCAAAATTCGTCGAGAAAAATATTTTCATTTGGTCAAAAAAATTGTTATAAAACATTGAAACACACGCATTTTAAACATATTTTTTGTGCTAGCTAAACAAAGATATCAATGTTATAAATATATATGAAAAATATATTTTACTTCTGCTTTGAAAGTTTATATTAACGTTCGTTCGTTCGTATGGTTTGTTATTTATGACTTTTGATTGCCGGTTATATTTTTATTTTCATGAAAACTTAAATTTATCATTCATCGTTTGTGTTTACCATTTTGCGAAATGATGATTATTATTTTCACCAGAAGAAGATACATGACGAAATAATGAAAAAAAAACCTAAAAACACAACATGACTTGTATGATCGCGTTCCTATGTGTTTGTGTGTTTCTGTGTATTTTCAATTCACATATGCAAACAATGTTTTTTTTCGGAATTCTGAATTATATTAGAAATGAAATAATCGAACAACAACAATCGAAAGCATACGTTTGGAAAACATGCAAACACACAATGCTTGGTAGGCTGAATTTTTTGCTTTGTTTTCACTAGATTCGTTATTATTATTTCGTTGTTGACGACAAACAGAAAACAACAACGACAACAGCAGCAAATGGTGAAACAGCACGATTTTTCGTGGTCATTTGTGGTCAAATAAACACCAATAGAATGAAAAAAACATTGATTTTAATGATAAAAATTCGTGAAAAGACACCAAAATCGAATCAAATAATAATTTTTGACTAAATATCTGACGAAAAATTCACTATTGGTCAAACCTATGTTTATATTATGAAATATGATGACGATAATGATTATGATGATCGGGATGATCAGTGGTAAGGGTCCAACTACTGTTTTTAAATTTTCTCTCTTATGAAAAATTTAAATTGTATCAAAATCAAGAACCGGATATTTTCAAATGGTCGTCGTTCGTTTGATCAATTATTATTATCATTGGAACCACCAACAAACAAACGAAAAAAATCAATCAATCATTTTGAATATTTTAGATGATGATATTTATTTATTTATATTTTCTTCAACAACAAACACATGTTGCATGTTTATTATTATCAATAGAAAGAATTGAAAAATTTCACACAAATTTTCACCAATTTTTCAAAATACTTGTTTTCATACGGTCGGCATTTTTTATATCAGAAATTTCATGGGTAAAATTATAATTTTATTTTCAAAATTTTGAACATATGATTCAAGTACTGGCAGTCGCCATTTCAAGTTTCAATTCATATTCATTCATATTTTTCAATACATATGATTATCATTATCGATTGATTACCTTTCGTAATTTGATCAATGATGGCTCTATATTTATCATATATTTAGTTTATCGTCGTTGTTATCTCATACATTAAAGGGTCTGAATTTCATTCAAATTCTGTCGATGAAAATTTTCTATACACAAATACGAATCGAGAAACAAGTAAATTGTAATGTGTATTTTTGAACGAATTCACAATACGATGACACATGATGTATATTAAGCAAGCAAGCAACAAACTGATTCAACTTTTACGGATGTTTTAATCTTCAATTTCTTTCAATGTTTGTTTGTTTTTCACATTTTTCCAATTTTCAATTTAAGAGAATTTTCATACAGTAAAATGGTATTCATCATTCCTTATTGTATTAAATGAATGGTGAATATATATTCAATAAACGAATTAGGATGTGGCTCCAAAAAAAATTGAACAAAAAAAATCATCTCATTTATTGTTGTTTGATGTTTTGGTTTATTTGGCTGATGGCTGCATCTTTGCTGTTTGTTCTGTGTTTGTTGCACACAAAATTCACACAAATTTTTACAAATTTCAAAGTGTTTTTACTCTTTCAAGTATAAGTAAGTTTCTTTCATTCAATCATCAACAACATGATGTTTTTTTCAATGTTTTTCTCTTATTTCACTGTCGTTTGTTGTATTTGAATGTGTGTCTGTTGTGTTGTTCAATACACACACATTTTTACGCAAAGAAAATGAAAACGAAAAATGAATGAATGAATGAATTCAATGAGAAATTGAGAATCAAATATAAAAAAACGTGCGCGCGTGCGGAAACCTTTTTTAAAATATGAAGCGAATAGAAAAAGAATTTAAACATAAAATTCACCAGAAAAAAATGTTTGTCTAAAAATGAAAAAAATTCAGGGAATTACTTTGGTGAATTATGGATGAAAAATTGAAAATAATTCTAAAATATTCACAGATAACGGCTTCTGTGATTTTTCTTTACTTTGGTAAATTTGAATTTTTTAAATAATAACACGTGGCAATTTTCGATGAGATATGGCCACATAATAGTCGTCATTTTTCATTCATTTATCTTTTATTCATTTTTTCAAAAAAAAAAAAAAAATTGTCCTTCATCAAAGATCATCGATTGATCACACAAACACACGCATTATATCCACCCCATTATCAGAGAAAACAACATTTTGATGTGTGTGATACACACATGAATGACTTGTGTGAATGAATCGAGAAAACAAGATGAATTCATTGAAAATATGGGGAAAAAATTTATTCAAATTTTTCATTCGTGTATTCATAATTCAAATAAATCACAATTTTTGAATTTTTTCTTTTTACAAAATGTTTGCACAAATACTTCAAAAATATCTGTTTTCATTTTCAAAATTTTTCTTTTCTTTTTAAAACATTTTGTTTTAATTAAATATTCAAATTTAATAATTAAAACATGTATTATTAAAAACATGAATGAATGATAATTCTTTTGTTTTGTTTTTTCATTTTCATATTCCTATTTGAAACATATAATCAAATTTATGTATTTTTTCTTAACTCGTAAAATGAATGAATGAATGAAATGTATGGCCATTTTCTTATTTATTTTATTTGTGTTGTCCATTTCTTATATTTTGATTATTTCATTTTTGATGAATGAAAAAATTTGATATGCAAATTATTATTATTATTCATCATTATCGATGTGCGGTTCATTTGTGTTTATGAGAGGAGCTTAAAAATTCAAAAATTACCTTGAAGATTTGAATGTATTTTGTATTCATATTTTACTTAGAAAAAAATTTAAATTGAAAAAGTCCAACTTGTTAATTATAACTTATCATTGTGTATGATACTGTTAGATAGATCAATACTGTTTATGAATACGATCGTTTGGTAAATGTTCATCAATGGCCATTGATGTTTTCATATTTGTTTGTGAATCACATCGCAGATCACATTTTCCAAATTCAAATGAAATCAATCAAATTATGTTTTGATTTTCATTTCATTCATGAAAATGAATCCAAACATGAACGAAATTTAAATCAATGTTGAAATAAAGAACGAATGAAAATATATATCTACGAATGTGTTTGTTCCAAAATACAAGCAAATGTAAAAAAAATTTTCAAGTCACGCAATCTAAAATCTGAAATGTCTTTTTTTACCTTTAAAAAAATGAAACGCAATTGAAATCGTTTGTTTCGGCTAACAAATTTGCTTGCTCTAAAACAGTCATTCTCAACCGGTGTTCCGCGGCACTTTAGTGTTCCGCGAGATCCCAAAAATGTGCCGCCAAATTTCGTAAATCTAACTCATTCCTTTACTATTCCCTTACTTGGTGTGCCGCAAGATTTTGGAAATAAAGGCTTTTCCTTTTTTCAGTGTGCCGCAGCGAAAAAAAGGTTGAGAATGACTGCTCTAAAACAAACACATTTAACAAGTTTTCAGTTTTGAACTAAAAAAGTACGAAAAAAAATTCGTTTCAATCAATCATCTAAAAACAAAAAAGGTTGAAAAAGAATTCCTCATAAAGATGATTGAATAAGAAATAATTTGGACTTACTTTTATTCATTTTAGATTATTATGTTTACAACTACAAACGAAGAACAAACACATTGTTGATGTAACGCCAAAAAAACAAATGGAAGATATTATCGCTTCATTGCTTTCATGTGACATTGAATCAAAACAAACAATTTAACGAAAACGAAACGAATTATGTTTGTTTTCGTTCATTTGTTTTTGGTTTAATTTGAAATTATGATTTTTTCGTTTTTATAAATTGTAAAAAATATCTTCACATAGAAACATCATTGCAATAATTTTTGGTTTCTTCAAATGATTCAAGAGTTCTTTCGCAAATTTGCCATCATTCATAATTCTTTTTTTTTGATTATCTAATCATTTTTTTTCATTCATAATTCGTAATCTGACAATTGAAAAAAATATGCTTCAAATACAAATGATCCAAGTTAGAATTGAATACAATCGGATTCAAATTGAATTTACGCCACATAAAAAAATTCTCATATAAATGATAAATGATGGATCGCTAGACACACACACACAGGCAGGAAACAGTGGGTTTTTTATGTTCGCTGCTGCTTTTGATGATGTTTCTGGTGGATTTTTTATTTTATTTTTGACTTTTCCTATTAACTTTACTCATCAATAATTTCATGTATTCAAAGATTTATTCCCTTTCAGAGGTCTCGGTTCTTTGATTCTTTGGTTTTTCATTTTTTTTCAAGTTGCACAATATGCAACCAGCCATAAGTCTCAAAAAAAAAAAAAAAAAAATGAAAAAATTGGCTTCAGCACACGTACTGAGAACAAAACTGTTCGGGACAAACAAAAAGGATTTACCGGAAATCTGATAATCAATATCATATCAAACTTTTGACTTTTATGATGATGATGATGATGTGATACACACAGAAATAAATCGCCTTTTATTCATTTATTCATTGATTCATCCATACATCGATTCATTCGTTCAGTCTTTCATTCATGCTGTACACGCATAGACACACTTTATCGATTACCTCTTTTTCCAAATATATTTGTCTGTATCTGTTCATTCTTTCTATTCTTTCCATTCTATTTTTGCATGATTTACTATCATTACTATCATAAATGTTATTGTTATTATCAAATTCAATAATATTATAATCATTTGATTTGATTTGAACTCGAAAAATTTATTCATTTGATGATAATGAAAATGAAATGAAGAAAAAAATGAACAACGTTCAATCTCTCTGACAGAAACATGGATTCAGCGTAATCATTTATTGAAAAAGATCAAAGATCATTTTTGATTGTCGATTTCGTAACAAGAAATTTGGATGTTTCAAACTGTTCATTTGGTTGTCGATTCGTTCATAATTGAAATTGAATTTTAGATATATACAAATTGGTTCAAAGATAATTATTTTAAATGGTTTGAACTCACACAAAAATCCATACTAGAAAACGACTGGTTTCATGTTACACAAAATGTTTCTGAAAATTTCCTCGGAAAAAAGCAAGAAAAATCAATCACTGATTCTGCCACCATTAACACGCGTTAAATTGAATAAATTTTTCAATTTGTTGCAACTCACGCTCTTTCTATGTATAAATTTTAATGAATAAATTCTTTTTGGACCATTTTTACTATCACTGCAACCGCAGAACCGTATTAGAAGTGTATTAAAACACACATTCATTGATTATTGAAATTGAAGAATTTTGAAAGGAATTTAAATTAACATTTTTTTCATGCGAAAAAAAGTGAAAAGTTCAATTTGAAATTCGCCGTAAAAAAATTTACAATTTCAATCATTTACTATTAGTATATTGAAACAAATAATAATGTTTGATAATTGTTTTTTTAGTTGAAAGTTAATTGTTTTTTTCTTTCATTCATTCTCTGTATGTGATTGTGAAGAATTTGAAAATTTGCGTAATTAAATTGATGATGATGAAAGTGATGAAATTTAAAATTGATGATAATAATGGCACCAATTTTTTTTGTCTTGTCTTGTCTTCTCTCTCAAATTTGTAATTGAAAACTTTTATTGAAAAATTTTCAATAATTTTCTTCTTCTTGATTTTGAACGTCTTCAAAAATTTCTTGAACGTCTTGACAAATTTTTGAAATTTAATTTGGGATTATACATCCATAATTCATGCTTAATGATAATAATTAAAACAAGTGGTCGAAATCTGTGATTTTCTTTGGAACATTTCAGTCTCATGTCGAATATATTGTTCATCCTCGTATATGATTATTATAATTCAATGTTTATTTTGCTTTTTTACAAGTATGAATTATGCTCATTGTATATTTGAATTCTTAAATTTTAAATTATATGCCTTGAAAATTTCATTTTTTAAAATTTTCGTTTCTTCAAAATTTTTTAAAAATTTTTTGTCTTGGATCAAAATATTCAAGAATATTGTCGACATTCATTCATTCATTGTCATCATTAATTATCATTTTGATCATCATCACCTGTCCATTTTGATTTTGTTTGTTTATTTATTTTCATTTCACAAATTTTCCACTCTTTCTTATTTGTGTTGTTGATTTAAATTTTGAAAAAATTTTCATCAAAGATAAACAAATTACAAATAAACAAAATTTTTCTAAATTGTTTGTTCACGATTTTTACATTTTCGTACTTCTTCATTTTACTATTTTTCAATCATCAAAACAGCAGTAATCGTTCATTGGATCGAGATCTTTGTTTCGACTTTTTCTTAGTCAAATTCAATTTCGAATTATTTCAAATTATCTGCTTTTTATCATTTTTTCTTGGTTTTACTTTGACGAAATTTCTCTTCTACTAAAATTCATTCCAAAGATATTTCATATTTATGGCTCAAAATTTTGTAAGGGTATTTTGCCATTTCATGGGGTAACATTTGCTTTTAAGCAATGTTTGACTCATTTTTATTCGATTCGACTATCTCTTCGGAACCGGTTACCTCACTCACCAGCTTCATCATTCAACAATTTTTCCTCATTTGAAATGATAAATTTTTATCATCATTCGTTTTACGTCAGCTTGAAATTTTCTTACTAGTTTCGTTTCAAATTCAGATATTTTGTCACATTTTATTTCATCGAAAAAATTTCAGTTAGAAATTGAAATTTTTCACATTTTCCTATAAAATCAAAAATGAAAATGATGAAAATGAAAAATGTGCTTGATGATCGGAGTAAATTTTGAATTTTATCTTTTTTTCGACTACTACTATGAGATATCAATGTTTGGTGTGTGTGTGTGTATCAATGTTGAATTGAATTACGAATTTTTACATCTCGAAACTTTTCGAAATTTTTTTTTTCACTTTTATACAATTGAAAATATTAGATAAATTTAGCTTCATAGCAGATACAAACAGAGTAATAGAGCAAAATAGGCAAATAACAATGTCAACTTTGTGTGTGTGTGTTTGTATGAACAAACAATATGAACCATATGTTTCGTGAAAAATTGTGAACAAAATACGGAAAGAAAAAAAAATATCGTATAGCTAAATAACTGAAATTCAAAAAAAAAAAAAAAAAAAAATTCCGAATCCAGAATATCTGTGACATTGTATCACACACAAACATATATCTGAACCAATCTGTCGATATTTTTTATTTTATTATTCCATATTTCGTTTAATTTTCATCCTTCAGTTTCTCTCTCTCGATTCACGATCGGTATCATCCGATGTTTTTCGTAGTGTTTCAGTGAAAATAAACGAAAAATTTGTAATTCAAAGCAAGATGATTAGAAAACGGCTGTTGTCATTTGTTGTTGTTGTTGTCTCAGTACCTTTAAATTGATCGGAATTTTTGATTTTTTTTTTTAATTTTATCTTACTGAAAAAATGGAATCAGAATCAGAATTGAATGAAAAATATATCTGTGTTCGTCGTGAATAATCAGCCAAACAATACCGAAAATGAATTAATTGCTAAAAGTCAAAGAAAAATGAAAACTTATACTCTCATAGTTTTATCATTCTTACTAAATTACAATCTTTAAGCGAAAATACAAATTGAATAAATCAAATGTTGCTTAAACGACTGTTTTAAAAGTGTAAAAAAAATTTCAAATCAAAGAAATAAACTCTTTGCTGAATGTCAAAAAAAAGAAAAAAAATCTGTGAATATGTGTTGTGTGTGCATATGCATATCGGTTCATATTTTTTTTTTTGCTGTTGTCATCATACAAATAAATCATATTCTTAAATATGATTATTTATCATTTTTCACTTTTTTTTTCATTTCCCTCTCTTTGTGTACACATATAAACTCTATTTTCATTCAAATGAATATTCTTAGAAAAATGAAACTTTTTTTTTTGCAGATATTCTTGTCTAAAACACACAGGGAATACAACAATATTGGTTGATGCCTGATATGATGTGTTGTTGTTGTGGGTGTTTGAGAGATTTCAAACGAATGATATGAGAAAACAAAAAAAAATTATTTTTATTTTTTTTTTCAAACATGCAAAACAAACATTGAACATTGAATACAAATGAATGAATGGATAAAAGATTGCACAACTCTTGTCAATTTGATTATGGCAAAACATGAATATTTCACATATTCATATGTTTTGTGTACTAAGATGAACTCTAACCCTGACTGAGCTAATTACTCAAAACAACAAAAAAAAATCTTAAACAAAATTCTTATTCAAAAGCTCCATGCTTTTACGTTATACCGAAAAAAAACATTTTCTTGACAAGAATTGATGTCTAAAATGAAAATTTATCTTGGAAAAAATTTTACTTTTTTCCAAAAATTTTTATCATCAATACATATGAATATGAACATGGCAACAGCTATTGGAAAATTTTCCTATTTTTTTTCAAAAGAAAAATGAAAACTAAAAATCTGTTAAACAGATTATTTCGAATTTTTGTGATAGTTTTTGAAAACGAAAAATATCAGCAGCGAACCTATCAAAAGATGTTTGTTAATTTTGAATAAAAGATGCAAAAAAAAAAAAAACACGCGCACACGCGTCATCAAACAATTAATCATATTTTTCAAGAGAAAAATGAGAGAAAAAAGTGAAAAACATTTAAGGAAGTTTGAATTTTGAAAATTTTTTTAATATTTTAATATTTTAAAATTTTCATAATTTTTTCACTGTTAAATAATCGTAATAATAATAAATTTTCCATTTTTCACAAATTTTCAAATTCAGTCAATTTTTTCTCCATTAATTTTTATTTATTTTCATTTGTTTATTTATTTCATAATTCATTCGATATTTTTTTCGAATCGATTACATAATGATTGTTCCATATGAATGACCATGAAGAGTTTTGAAAAAAAAAATTTCGAAAAATTCAATGATTGATGCAAGCGAGAAAAATCAAAAGAAATCATGAATTTCATTAATCGATTAAAATACGCACACACACACTCATATACAAACATTAACGACAAATTCATAAATCGATTCCAAATGATTTTTCGATAGTTCCAGATAATTGACTTGAAAAAACATTAGTTGAAACATTGCGCCATTTCATCATCATTTCATATCATATATTTTTTTGGTTAATTAATATTGAAATTTTGAATGGAGAAAACTTGAAAAAATTTTCATGAAAATTTCTTTGAAAAAAATTTCATTGAAAATTTCAATCCATTCTTCATACAATTACATCACCATCACCATCATCACCATGGTTCAAATATTGATCCATATGAAATAAACAATAATAAAAAATATGAATCGCCCGAGCATCATCCAAAAAAACTGGCATCAATGCGATGCGATTCCATCGTAAATCTAATACAGATTAACTGCTGCTGCTATATTCATACTCTAGCAATCAGTGAAGAAAAAATAGATTGAAATGAAAAATGAGTGCGATGGAGAGAAATAAAATAGAAATTGAATAATAATAATACGAAAAAATGATAAATTGTATCAAATAAATCATCAATATATGTGTATTATTACATGTGAATACAATTGAATTTTGTTTTATTTTTTCGCTGGAAAACAATACACAGCTGAAAAAAAGCAAAAAACAAAGCCAAAAAATGCTTTGAATTCAATTCAGTATTGTTCAAAGACGTATATTTCAAATGAAACAATCAAACGGCAACAAAGCAAAAAAACTCTTGAAATGATGTATAAATGAATGTTTCACGCGTGTGGTTTTCAATTGTAGTTGGGAATAAATTTTTTTCAAATTGTCAAGTATTGATACACATTTATTTATACACTTATTGATGATGTAACAACAACGCTTACAAAACATCAATATATTCAATATTTATTCAATCGTTGGCCGTGATTTTTCGATTTTGATTTCGTTTCAATTGTTATTTGTCGTTGGGCAAATGCAACGACAAATAAATGGATTGAAATATGGACTGTGTTTGAATATGGATTTCCCATATTTTTAAATATTATTCCTGTTCACATATTTTTGTATTCAAATTTGAAACGATCTCATTTAGATTTATTCACATCTATAAATTTTCTGATTACATATTTGGATGTGTTTTTTCAAACAAAAACCAGATGTGAAAATTCGTTATATGTCGAATGCTTGAATATGTTGATACATTTCTACATTGTAATTAATTTTCATTCGTTTGTTTGTTTGTTTGGCTTAATTGAAAATCTTCGAAAAGATCAGTGTAAAGGTAGCATCATGATGATGATGATTTGCTTGAGATGCTCAGGGTTCTTTTTGTTTTTTGTTGAAAAAATTCAATTTTCCAACTCGGGTTTCTTGAAAAAAAAATCCATTTGATTTTAATTGTTGCCATTATTATTAGCATTATTATCATTATCATCATCATTATCAACCTGGGTGATGATGAGAGAATTTTTTTCGTTTCGTTTCTTTTCTTTCAAATGGTTAATTCATTAACTCTGTTTTACAATTGTAATTTTGTAATTTAATTGTTTCAAAGAAATTCAATGGATTGAATTGAATTGAATGATGGATGAGTGAAGAAATGAAAACTTGTTATTTATTCATTTGAAAAACACCATTTGAAAAATGATAGATTTTCTCTCGATTTTCCGTACTCACTCATCATATTTCAATATATATTTTCACTAATCATTTTCAAATTTCAATCCATATATATTTATGAAGGTATTTTTCGTATTCATTTCTTTAATATTCATTTACTTTTTTCCAAATTTTCTTAAAATTTAATGATAATGGTTGAAACCTTGGTGAAATAACCTTTTTTTCCTCTTTCAATTGTTCATATGTTCCTTTCTCATTTCTTTTTTGACAATAATATCAAAAATATGACAATATTTGAATATAATAAAATAAAAATCTATCTTGCTTTGTGTGTGTTTTTATCGCAAATGAAAAAATAAAACATATCATTTTACACAAACATCAATACCACCAATAATAGTACAACTTACGAATGATTAAAACCTATTATTACTATTATCAATATCTGTATACTTATCCAGGAGTTGAATTTTTCTTTAATATCTTTCGACAAAAATTTTATGATTTATCCAAGAAGCATTAATTTCATTTTAGGTTGAATATATGTTTATTTATTCATTAATATGTGAATGAATGAAATCTAAGATAACTTGGTGGTGATGAATAAAATAAATCCAAAATATTTTATTGCAATTTTTTCTTTGAGAAATTTTTTTTTGTTTTTCAAATAAATAAATAAATATACCTGGAAGGATAAAAAATGTTTCATTCTTCCATTTCTTTTTTCTTAAAGTCATTCATTTAATGGGAGGGTGAAATGATTGAAAAACAAACAAACGAACAATCATAATGATGATAATGAATGTTTGTGTGTGTGTGTGTGTGGATGGATACACTCCAGGTATTATCATCATCATTATTATTATCATCATTGTTGTTATTATTATTATCATTAATATTATTATTGTTATTATTGAAATGAAACAAAAACAAACATTTTTTGAAACAAAAAATAAATATATAAAAAGGTAAACCAAAATAAAACAATTCAATTACAAACATCGAAAAGAACGAGAAAATATTCAAGAATTATCATTAAATTTTTATTCTATTATTATCATTATCATCAAAATCAATTTGCCAAAAAATGATGATGATGATGATATACATAGGAATTAAACGAAAAATAAAATAAATAAATGCACGTGATATTCTGCACTTAGTGCTGCCATTATTATTATCATTATCATCGTTATTGTTATTATTATCTTTGTTTTTCTCGGTTCAAAAGTATTCAAATATATTGTGAAACTATTAATTAAAATTCATTCACAATAATTACAATGGTCATTGAACTAATTGATTTTTGTTATTTGCTAAATTTGAAATTCGAGAATTCTTCCAAGATTCATTGAATGAGTCGATTTTTGATTTGTATTCTTATTTCTCCCCTCTTTGATTTGTTTATTTTGTTTCATTTGTTTGTTTTTCATATTCAATTATTTGTTGTTTGTCAATGCAAACAAACAAACAATGCACGACCGAGAAAAACAAAGAATCAAATCATTTCAAACAGAATCTTTCCTCAGGATTTCCAAGAATTTCCCCAAGAAAAGACATTGATTCAAAGAAATTGTATTATCTTTTCTTTTTCTTTTATAAAGAATGAAACAATGAAAATATTCCTCAGAAAAATATTCAAGAAAACAAAATTATCATTGAAATTTGAATTCCGAATTCAACCGAATTTCAAAATTCGGCAAAAAAAGACAAAAATTCTTTCAAATTTTTTTTTAACAAAACAAAACAAAACATTTTTTTACCAAACGAAAAAATTCATACCAAATGATAACTCAGAGAATATTCAGTGTATTATTGTTCCTTGATTCATTTTGTGTGTTTTGAATATTTTTTTCCATTTTGATTTTCCTTTCTTTTCTTCCCCTTTCTGATTTTTCATAAAAATAAATGTTTTAACATCAAATCTATGAAATCTTTGTTGCATTGTTCATTCATATTCGTATTCGTATAAGAATAGACCACAAATGAACAAATGAAAAAAAAATTGGTAAATTTTAAAATTTGTTTAACATTTCATTCATTCAATTTTTTTTCGTTTGCTCCACACACACACACACAAATATTCATTCAATTCAAATTTTTCTCCCATTTTTTCCGATGTTAATGATGATATGTGAATGTATTTATATTCGTATTTGTATGTGTGTTTTTGTTTGAAAAAAAATATTCAAAATGAAAATTGAAATAATACGAAAAAAATGGCAAAACCAAACGGAACTGACTGTGTGTGTTGGTTGTATTTTGTTCTATCATTTTGGATGTGTAGAAACATGCAGCAAAAATGAAATGAAAATAAACGAAAATACAACGAAATTCAATGAAAGAAAACAATGATGTGTACATTTTCATTTCATTTTTTCCATTTTTCTGTTCAAATTTCTATGAATTTGAAAATAAAAAATAGAAAAAAGACAATCACATTGGTTTTATTTTATTTTATTCTTGTTTTTTTTTTGTTGTTTTTGTATTTGTTATCCGCGATACATATTATTGTATTTGTATTCATTTGTATTCGTTTTCTTTTCTTCGTGGGTCTATTGTCTTGTGGCCTGACTCCTGGATTCTGAATTGAATTTCGTTTTCAATTTCGTATCGTTTCGTTTTATTATTTTCTATTCGTTTTGTTTTGGCTTTTCATCGTCATCATCGTCGTCGTTGTTGTTGTTACATAACGAAATTCGTGATCAAAACATTTTCATTATTCTTCGCTTTCCTTTCCTTTATTGTGTCTAGCAAAATACTATAGTAAAACATGCTAAACAACAACAGTAACAACGTCGACAATGAAAATGAAATTTACAATCAAAACCCAATGAAATCACTTTTATCATCGCTATCATCATCCGAACATTTTCTGATTTGTTTGCATTTTTATTTATTATGATCATTTCTATTATTTTCAAATGTACACGAATTCAAACAATGTTTCTTGATGCAAAAAGTCAAACGTGAAAAGAACGTACCATAAATTTTTGTGAAAAGAATAGAAAAAATGTGATGCATATAGATGAAGATACATTGATATTATTTATTCATTCATTTTTATTTATGAACATTGTCTGTAATGAAATTTAACGAATAATGATGATTCTACACTTTGATTTACATGGATTGTATTATCCTTTTCGGGATTCTTTTTGCTTCGATATTTGGCCCTCTATTTCTGGCTATTGTTTCGGGTATTCATTGATTTATTCCTGGTGATCCATGCTGGAAATGTCTTTTTAGTTTGTTCATTTTTTCGTCACTTTGATTGCTTGTGAAATGCCAAATGCATTGAATTCTTTTCATTGATATTCATTTTTCTTCTTATTTTGTGGCATTTTTGAATAATTTTTTGCTGCAAAACTGATTCAAAAATTTGAAATGTTTTTTGACTGTTTTTCATATGAACGAAAAATAACATCAATCAAAATTTATTTTATTGACAATTACATTTTTAATCGTAATTTCTAATGTCTAGAATTTTATTTTAAACTCAAAATAAAAATATCAAAAATAAAATACGAAACAAACGATAGTAAAAGCAACACATGGTCTAAGCGAAATCAAAGCCAAAATAACGAAGCCAAAAGTGAAGGGTCAAACTGTAATCAATCATTTTCAAAAAACACATTGACACATTGCTGAAATGTGTGTTTGTGTGTATGTGTTTTATGTTTCGGATTTTTTCCTCTTGCTTTGCTTTCATTTAAAACTGGTTAAAAACGATTTGAATGTCTGAAATATTTAGATATATTTGAATTGTAAAAGTGGCCATTTCAATTCATTCATTTCATTTCGCTTATTTGATTCAATCATACAGATATATAATACAATGAATAATATATATAGCAGTTCACACAATGGCCAAAGATCCTTGGTCGTCGTTTTTTCTTTGTTCTGGTCTAATGAGAATTGTGGTCAATAACAACTTGAATATGACAAATGTTTCGTTCCTGTTTGTTGATATGTATCTGTATTCATGTGTATTTGTTTAGCGAATCTGTAAAGTAACAATAATCCGAATTGGATGATTTTTCATTCATTCATTCATTGATCTCATAGAAATTTTTACAAAATATGTTTGAAAACCTATAGCTAACCCTTTTGGGAACAATTACTATAACAATTATAACATTTGAAAAAGATGTTTCAATTATATTCTGGCTATATTCTTTCATTGTATCCTTGCTTATTTTCTGAATTCAATCACAGTTTTTGATTGATCAATTAATCGATAAATCAGATTGAATTCAGAAACAAATTGAAGCAGACAAACAAACAACCAAAAAAAGTGAAAGGATTATTTTCGAATATTTTTTTTCAGCTGTAAACAATGCTACAATAATGAAGCAAAATAGCAGCTTGCTGCTGCCGCTGCTGCTATTGTTTATTGTGAATCAAAAATTCCAGAAACATTTATATTGATGTATGCATTGAATGTTTCAATTTGTAAGCTGTTTCATATGTTTTATTCTTATATTTCAATTCAATTTTTGACGGTAAAAACATTCATTCTCCTATACAAACAAACAAAACAAAACAAAAATTGCAGACACCCGATTTTTTGACATGATTTACTAATGACAAATTAATGATACATTGATTTTTACACCTAGTTCTTTCTATATTCTTCGGACCAAGATGGAAAGAAATTAAAACAAAAACCGATTCTTTCTAAAACAAACAAACAAACAATGATCCATTTTGTGATTGAATTTTGAATTAAAAATGTAATTTGACAAACTTATTTTTCTCAAAATTCTACTAATTTTCATGCAAACCCAGCTCATCCCCGAAACGAAACAATTCTTTATCATATTTCTGGAGGATTTCTGAGATTTTAAAGTTGCTAATAGATTTTTTGATAATGAAAATGGTGGAAAAAAGTGAAAATTCTAAAAATTTTCTCGAATTTCACTCATTTTGTTTTAATGGCCAAGTTTTTTTTTCATTTTGATTTCATTTTATCAAATTATCATTTGATTTCAAATCCATTTCAAAGTAAAAAGGGAAACAGTGTTGTCCATCAGAAGTCTGAAATGATGGAAATGTATTTTGTGCCATTTTGCTAATTGTTTTTTTCCATTTTGTTGGCTCATTTCATTTTATTTTTTGAAAAAAAATATTTTTCCATTTCTATGCTTAAATAAATGAAATACTTTTACTTTGAAATGATGATTTTAAAAATGAATTAAAAATTTTGACACTTTTTTCTCTCTCGATGAAAGTTTAATTCATTTTTACACTGAGTCAATTATCACCCGTATTTTACATTTTTGAATTTTCGATTTATTCTCGGAAAGATATTAATTTTTACAAAAATATTTAAATTCAAATTTAAAAAAAAAACAAAGAGCTAAAATTTTAAAATTTCAAAAATTCGATTCTTGTTCGATAGATGGCGACCACTTTGGCGTAAAAATTTTATATTTTATTAGATATCTTCATGAATTCATTTACCGAAAATGAATTTTAAGATTTTATCTGAATTTAAGCTTGAATTTCGATTGTCTGATTTTAAATTCAAATTCAATAGAATTCAAATTTCAATGAAAATTTCAGTGAAAAACAAAAATTAATTTTTGAAAAAAAATTCATTGAAATTCAATGACCATCAATATTAAATGGTCATCAGTATTCATCAACTGATTTTTAAATATTTACCCAATTGAATTATTCGTCTACTATTTCTTGGAATTAATAACCAAGAATTTCGAAAAATATTTCAAGGAATCATTTAGAAAAATCAATGAATTTCAATGAAGAAATTCTTCTTTCCAAAAAACGATCAATTTAAATACATCGAATTAAAATATTCCATGAATTTTTCAAAAATAACTTTTAAAATATTGATATTTTTTAAAAAATGTTTAAGCATCACATTTCTCATTGAACTTGCACACACTTATAAGTTTGACAAATGTTTCGTTTCTTTGCAATATATCAAAATAGTAAGATCATTTCTTTTAGAAATATTTCAACAAATTTTTCAGAAAAACTTTGCTTTTAAATCAAATTTTCTTTTATTTCTGAAAATGTATGAATCTAAATTCTTACAAAAATATTAGTGACTTGGATTTATTACTTTCCTTATCAAATACCCTTGTATTTTCCATTATTTCTCAAAAGGGCATTTATCAAAATCAATGAAATCACAAAAATCAATCAAAAGGTTTTATTCGAATTCTGTGTTATATTTTTGCTTGAATCGTCCATTTATTATTAGTTTAAAATAGAAAAAAAATATAATCAAAATAAATGATTTTTCTCCACTCTCGAATCATAACCAATATTAATAGTTAATCTCTTGAGACAATCGTATGTGTGTGATTAAGTAATAATAAATCTAGAATTTTGTCATTTTTCCCAATGAGGAAGAGAGAGATAAAGTACGAGAGAGACCCAATTTGAAAATATGTATCCAAAGAAAGGAAAAATATATCCCTGAATATTTCCATTCATTTGCTTTTGATAAATATTCCAATAATCGTTTGTTTCAAATGTGTGTCTTAGATAGGAATTATCATTATTTACTAGCAATGATGATGATTATTATTTCATTGATTTATTCATTTTTTTATTTATTCATTCGTTCACATTTGTAATCAAAGATGAATGAATTATATGAAAACCAAATGGCAACAAATTAAATAATGATGACTAAAATTAAAGATTGCGTGACAATTTTTGTATGTGTTTGTACTTGTATCTCTCTGTGTGTGTATTTAATATTTGTAAATATTAGGTTGGTGGAAAAGTAATCTATTATTTTTTCATTAGATGGCTTTGATGAGGAATATCTCAAAAAGTATCCATCTGATAATTTCGAAATTAGGCTCGTTGGAAAGGTGATATCTTGCTGTACAAAAATTTGTTTGTTGTTTTTTGCTAGGCTCACTAGGTCGTGAGATACAGCGGGTCAAAGATGAAAGTAAGCAAAGAAAAAATTGGGCACATTTTACATTTTTTCTTGGACAAAGCCGTAAACGCAAGCTAGGCGGCTGAAATTATGGATGATGTTTATGGGTCAGATACTGTATCAACCCATTATGCGCTATTTTGGTTTCGTCGATTCTGTTCAGAAATTTTCGATGTCAAAGGTCAGACCGATCGACCCTTGAAAATGTCGATAGAATCGTGGAACCGATCGAAGTAGACCGGCATGTCATCAGTCGTGACATAGTCCAGGAACTGAAGATTGACCATGAAAAAGTTTCAAACCATTTTCACGAAGCAAAATCCTAAAAAAGGTCCATGTTCGGGTGTCTAACCATTTAGATTGAAAAAACATGATTTTCATTTGCTGGGACTAGAAGCTGATTATCCATTATTAATTTGTTCCATATGGTCCAAACGCTCAATTCTGATCTCTACTGTCAATAACTGGACCGTTTGACGATAGCGATCGACCAGAAACGGCCAAAAAGAACGGTGTCGCATTCCTTCAAAACATCGATAGGTAACATGCATCTTTGATGACTCGCCGGAAATTTAGGGGGCCTGATTGGGAGGTTCCACTGTATCCACAACACAGTCCGGACTTGTCACTAAGCGTTTATCATGTTTTAGTCGGATTGCAACATTTCTTTGATGGTGAAAAATTCGAATCTAGGAACGATTGTGAAAATCGAGTCCAGGAGTTTTTTACAAATAGGGACCCAGGCTTCTACAATAGGGCTATTATGAAGTTACCTTCAAAATGGCTACAAATCATCGAACAGATCGGTGCTTGTTTGATCAAAATCGGAGAATCCTAAGTATGTTAAATCAAGTCTTGAAGTTCGTATAAAAATAATAGATTACTTTTCCACCAACCTAATATAAAAAAATAAATGAATGAATAAAAAATATTTTGTATAAAATATCTTTATCGAATGAAGAAATGAGTGAAATAAAATTTCCATTTAATTTTATTTATACGATTTCATCAATATTCATATTGAAGAATATAAAAACACCGAAAAACAAAATAATTGCATGATTCTGGTCGTTTTTTATTTTGAAAATTTTCTACGAAAGAATCAATAATAAATTTATGATCATTTATGAATATTTCATTTTGTATGAGCAACGAGAAAAATTTCAACCTTGAACAGAACCTCTTAATATATTAGAAATAATGAAGACAACTAAAAATAATAATGACGACTAATGAAATAATGATGATAATAATGACAACGATGATGATGATGATGCACCTGGGAATCGTTTAATCCAAGTAAATAACACTAATAATAATAAATAAATGATGAAATTTATCAAAATCTTAAGACAAGCGAATTGAAAAAATTCATATATCACAAAGAATTTTTGAAGAAAAAATTGCAAATTCAATTGATTTTCATTTCTCTTAGCTTATCAGGTCCAAGTTGATTTATTTGGATTTTCTTCGGTTCTCAGAGGTTTCTTTTGGAACTTTCAATTTCTCATGGCCACAATCTACAATTTAAATCCTCATTCTATGGCCATTGGTTGATTATGAAAAATGGCATTTTTTCCATATTTCACATATTTTCATCCGCTTAAATCATTGTACTCATTAAAAAATAATACAAATTCCTAAATTATGTTGTAATATTTTTTTCTGTTTTGCTTTGTTTTTTTGCAAATGAATTATGTTCCTTTGGTTGAATAACAATGATTCTTGGGTACAATAGTTTAATAATGATGATAATAATAATATGTCATTATTATCATGTAAAAAACAAAAGCCAAAAAACAGAAATGCCATAGGAATACCCAGCAAAAATACATGCATTTTCATTTATAATTTCATTGTTTTTATTCATTCTTTTAAATTCACTAATAATGTACCCGATGAAAAACATGAAACGATGGTAAATGAATGAATGAAAAATCCAAAGCAAATACATCATCATCACTGGTGGAAAACAACAAACCAATAATTTTAATCTCTTTGTTAGTCAGTAGTCTATGTTAGTCTATGTCTGAGTGTTTTTATGTATGTCTGTGTTTAATGTCTTTTGCCTGCTAAAATCATAATTCTTTGCCAAAAAATTTTTTTTGGATCACAAAAAATCAGAAAAGATGAATGATTTAGCCATGATTCAGTTGAATTGTAGAAAAAATATCAATTGAATTACATTCAAAAAAACACCGCCCCATATCATTTATTTATTCGTTTTGGCTTGTTTTCCATTCATTCATTCATTTATTCACCAATTGTCCAAATTTCAGTGATGGTTTAGCAAAGAACCTTTTAGAAACCTAGCTAGCAAAATGAAATTGCAAAGCTACTAACCTAACCTACTTATTTTGAATGAGGCGTTTCATTGAATCATTTGTTGTCAAATGAAACGTTTGTGTTCGTATTTTAAATGATAGAAATTTGAATATACACAAACATACATTCATTACACATTTGTACAATATTTTATTTCATTATTACGATTGTTGGTAGAAATGCAATGAGAGAATGAACGACATTTCATTCGGTTTCGATTGGTTGATTGGTTTTTCGGTGTGTTTCGGCGGCGGTGGTCGGTGATGATTGAATAGTTGGATGCTATTTTTCTCCTTTTGTCTGACAGTCAATTTATCTACCAGTGAACAAGTGAACCCTTTCAGTTTTGGAAAAAAATACAATACAACAATACAAAGATGCCTACTGGTGGTGGTGCATAGGCAATAAATCACACACCAAAAGTGATTTCTGGCAGTCAGTGAACAAACACATGCGTAACACACTGAGTTTTCGTGTGAGAAAAATCGAATTTTTGAGTTGAATATAATCAGCTTTGTATGTAATGATGCGAAGCGAGCAGAAGAGAAAAAATATGGAAAAAAGTTGAAAATATATTCGATCAATTAATCAGAATTATAATTAACAAATCTGTTTTGGACATTTTTTTCCATTCATTCATTCATTCACAATTGTCAATTAATCATATTTCATTATTGGAATATATTATAATGATATTATTGGTCCAAAAAACACTCCCCAACAGGAAATTGCAATCAATTCCGTTATTATTTTGGTTTTTTATCAATTTTATTCTTTTCAATTGTAAATCATCAAAGTTTTATTATCAACATCAACAATGGAAGCAAAAGACCCTCACCGGCCAAACAAAGAGCAAAATACAAATGCAAATTTGACTTTTGACTTTCGGAAATTTTTTTCCATTTTTCACCAACTATTTGAAACATAAAACCTTAATAAAATTAAGGGTACCAAGCTCTCTTTTTCATTGTTCATTCATCGAGCTTAAAAGCACAAAAATCAAGTCACAATTGCAAAGTTTTTTTCAACATTACAAATGCATTTGTGTTGTTGCTGCTGCTGTTGCTGGATTGGGGCATGGTAATCAACGACGGTCGTCAATCGTTTGTAGATTGTCTACAAACGACCATGATGACGACGACCGTCGAATGATTAATGATTCATAGACAATCTCCCATTTTTAACCATCCTAAAAAGAATGAAAGAAAACTATGCAATTTAAACAATAGTTTTTTGATATTTTGTATAATATTTTTAACTCAAAAAAGCAAAAAAATAAATCGTTTCTGCTGTTGTTGTTCAAATACAACAACAATTAAACCATTTTGTTTTCGGATTTTCTGTTCTGCGAGCTGTGTTGATGGTAGAGATTGGAAAATCAAAAAATATTGAAAAACCCTACGACCATCATGGTTAACTTTTGCAAACCATTTTCACTTTTTCTTCTTCTTCTGTTCAAGCAGAAAAAATTTAATTTTTAAGCTTTAACGATTAATTTTTCATTTTTCTATTATTCAATTTTCTATCGGCTTAATAATAATAATAAAATCTCTCGTCCGGGTACTTTTGACATTTAAGGTACATCCTACCCTGTAGTAGAGCTGGATCAAATACAAACAAGTGAAATTGAATTGAATAAAATAAGATTTACCGAAAAAAAAGAAAAAAATGGAAAAATTAGGTGAAAAATGGATGGGAAAAATAGGTAAACTCCATAATATTTATAACAAATGATGATAATAGCAGCAAATCATTGAAATAGAAATAAATGAATTGAAAATGTCAAAACCAATTTTGAGTTGAATTTTTGAGGAAATTCAAAATAGCCGAAATTGCAAGATTATGATTTACATTTGAATCACATCTCATCGAATTTCGTATCATTTTTTTCTTCTCCGAACATTAAAACCATACATTTATGGACAATAAAATGGTCACGTTCTTGACCAGAATCGCTGAAAATTGTTTAAAACGAAATTGAATTCTTAATTCGTTCATTGATACCAGTGAATAAATGAATGAAATAATAAAAAAACCAGAAACATAAAAGAACACATAATTATTATACAATCAACGTAATGATTTCAAAATTAAATTTCAAAGAAAAACAAAAAAAAACAAGATTTTCAGCTTGAATTTCAAGATAATTTAGTAACTAATAGCTAATAACAACGAATAATGATTGTAATTTCATTGTGCTTCAGCACTTATTGATTGTTTGATAATCTGCCTCTGAAAACCAAAAAATGCTCAAGAATTATTCAAAGAATGCAGGTGTGCGGTGCCTTTGTGGATTGTTTTAGTTTAATTTGTTCAAATGTTTCATTCATTTCACCATACTTGATCATAAAACAGCAATTTTAGTGATGTAAATCTTAAACCATTTCACCATCATTACCATTATCATCATCATCATCAATTTACCATCAAATCATATTCAATTCTATGCAATTAGTTGTTTGTATTTAATAATAGCAAACAACAACGATAATCGATGGTTTATGTATTTTTCATTTCATTTTTTTCAACGCTCAAAGAAAATTTCTTGTACATATTTGAAACATAATCATCATCATTATTATCGACCTTTAACAACAACAATACCAGCTTCAGCAGCAGCAACAACAATTACAGTACCAGCAACAACGACAGCAGCAGTAATAATTATGATTAGTTTAATGAGCCATGATGTTTGTTTACTTGTTTTTTCGGTTGTTTGTTGCATTTCAGCGTTTTTTTGTAGGAAAAAACAAAATCATTTTACTCGGTCGCTGTTTGGTTGTTTTCAACACATCACCATATGACAAAGTCTATGAAATGATTTTGAAAAATTTTTTATCATCAAAATTGTTTAAAAAGTATTGCACCAAACAACGATAAATGTTAGATTATTTCAAATAGATTAAGATTGACCATTGATTTCTTGTGACCGAAAAAATTTTTTTTCAAAAATTTTTGATTCTTTTTTCTTGTATTTTTAATGGTAATTTTTGCTTCAATTTTTTGTAATTTCCGAGATTAAATTACAAAATTCATGTTGTTTTTCTCGTGGTAAATTGTCTCTCATCTGTAAAATCTCATTATCTGTGTTTGTGTTTGTTTATTTTTCGAAAATTTTATCTGAAAAAATTTTGTTTTGTTTCCATGTTTAAATATGTATACGAACAAATATTTGCCATATCTTCCATTATCATTTAGCTTCCGTCTCGACCGAATTATCATCACTATCATTAATGATTTCGTTGAAATTATTATTATTATAAAAAAATGAGAAAAAACAATCATTTGTAAATGATCATTGTAAGTAAATTTTATTTTAAATCAACAAAATAAAATCATTATCTTTGAAAAATAAACAATGAATGATAACCGATTAAAACGATTTTCGCTCATGATTTCGCTACCATTTCTTGGCTTCATGAAATGGTATCAAGAATTTATCAAAGATAAACGAACCGAAATGAACAGATTAACAGCGAGAAAAAAATTGACATTTCAGTAGATTTTTCATTGTTTCTGCATCATTTTTCCTCATATTTTTCTTGTTGTTTTCGGTTGTTGATGCTCGAATCATATAAGTATATGGCTACTGATTGTTTTTTCCCCATTGTTTTTTTTTGCAGTCAAATTGCAGCCAAATTCAATCGAAACCATTTCGTTTCGTTTCGTTGATTGTTTGTTGGAACGGAAATTTTTTTGTTTTTTCAAAATTTTCTCAAACGAAAAATCAAAGCAAAACAAAATCAAAGACATTAGACATTTTATCCGTGAAAAATGCAGCGAAAATTTCATATTTTTTTCTGCTTTTGAAAAACTTGAATCGTAAATCATTTTTCTTCCCTTATTTCAGTTATTTGAAACATTTTCACATCAGAAACCCAAACGAAAAATCAGAAATAAAACAAAAGAAATTCGGAAAAAATACGAAATTTCAAAACTTTTCAATGAATTTTCGTGTTGGCAAAATTTTGAAATTTTCCAAATGATATTTTCAATTTTAATATCAAATATATGATTCCATGAACAATAGGAACAATATTTTCCATTTCTCTTAATGAAACAATTTTTCAATTCCAAAATTTCTGAAATTCAATTTCAATTGAATTGAAATGAATTTTTCTACCATTTTGCACCAAGCAAAAACTCTTGCCGAATGAATTTTGGCTGCAAAAAAATGTAACAAAAGATGGTTAATGGTCTTTTTTTGCCATCTTTACATTTCTTTCATCTAAAAAATTTTGCCGAACCCGAAAATTTGAAAATAACAATGAAATTATCATCATCATCATCATTGAATTCAATGTATCATTTCCATTCCATTACATTATATGATTATATTTTCATTTTCATTTTTTTTTTGCTCTTTGATGATGTCTTTTTTTTTCATTTGCTTCGTGTATTTTATGGTGTATTATCATACAAAACACACCATCATTCACTCGCTCACATACACACCCACATTTGCACTTGTAATGATGTTTTATTCTTTATTTTTTAGTTTTTTTCATTTTTTCCTAGTTTCATTCTTCATTCTTTATCATTCCAAAAATGATCATTAGAGTTACATTTAGAGTTATATTCATTTATTTTTCTTTTTGCTTTTTCACATTGTCTACCCATTCATCCATTCAGTCATCATTTTGTTTGAATTTTTGAATAAAAGGAAAAGAAAAAAAATAGAAAAATTGAAACATTCAAAAAGAAACATTCAAAAATTCAGAAATTCACTCTGGTTACAACAATAAACTATGCAAAAAAAATAAATGAAATTTATCATCATCAGTTATTTATCTTGATACACATAAACCATTTTTCCCCAAAAAAATACATAATCACACAAGCCGAACATACAATAGGCAATGGAAATGCATTCATTTCTAATTTAACTTTGAAAATGTTTGGAAATGTATGGAAAAATCTTTTGTATTTTTTTCAAATGAATGTTTCCATTCAATCGTTTTGAACCGAAAATTCAAAACGCCGCAATCTCTAAATGCAATTTCAAAATGAATACGATTCATCATCATCATCATCATCATTTGGCTTCTATTTGCATCAATTCGTCTCTGATTTCCCTGTTTTTCGTTTAAAAAATTTTCAAAAAACCCTATAAACTTCGAGAAAAAATATCACTGAGCATCACATTTTTCTTTAGTCAGTGATGATAATAAATTTTCATTTTAAACATAGACTGCTGATGCACAAGTCAAACGAGTTTTTTTCCCATTTGGTTTGATTTAATATTGAATTGAATTCGAAGACGGTGAATGCCTTGAATTTCACCTGTTGTTGTCTAATCTCTTTGGTCATTGTTTATGTGTATCTTATTGTTTGCTCGAGGTTTTCGAGCTTTTTTTGATTTCGGTCTTAGCCAAAACCGCATGATGAAAACGTTATTTGAATTCAAAATTCAAATTCAATTATTCTTTTGGTTTCACTTCTCATCTAATTCATTTATTTTTTATTATTAATTTTCATTAACATTTTCAATGAAGAATTTGCCATCGTTGTTGGGCTTACGTTGCTGCTGCTGTTAGTGCTGGTGGTGGTAATAACATCGCTATTTTCCATATAATTTGACGATGATAATGTTGATGTTGGTGTATGGCCACCATACAATGAATCTTTTGTATTCAAATGATGATGTTTTCTAATCATTTGTTTGTTTGATGGTTTTGATTTTATATATGGATTAAATTTACTATACATATTTGGACTTTTAATTATTGTCGATGGTATTTTCATCCAATTTTTTCTTATAATCTGATCATTAATTTTCCGATTATTATTATTCATCATTAACATCATTAATAAGTGATTTTGTTGTTTTTTACATATACAGTAATAAATCGGTCCGATTATGATTAATATAATTATCAATATTATTGATAATACTATGATTAATAACAAATAATTTGTTTTCATTTCATTTTCATTATTGTTATTTTTGTTCGTATTTTCTCCTTTATCATCCTTATTTTCATTTTGATTTCGATTATTATTGTTATTATTGGTTATAATTTTAAAATTTTGATGATCACGATACCATTTATTCAAGTCATCATTATCGATTTGATCAATATTTTTATTATTACATTGAAATGTATTTGCAAATGATATGAGCGCATAATTGATATCATTATCTTTTTTTTTCATTAATGAATCGAAATCAATTTTTAATATAAAATTATGACGATATGATATTAAATATAATAGATTTTCACTTATGAAACCATATTCAATATTAGAAAATTTTAATCCATCATCATCATTATTATTATCAACACTACTGCTGTTGTCATCATTATTTTTACTGATAATTTGTAAATAATCTTCATGCATTGCACACGGTGCATGTTGTAAACGTAAACATTGTTTTGATGATAATAAACATAGATTACCATCTATTCGATTGAATTTTCCGTTTGTCATTTCACTTAAACGAATGTAATAATTTTTATTTATATTCTGCATGAATATAGAGTAGGTAATATGTTCACCATTTATGATTATGAATTTTTTTGGTGGCAAAATTGATTTCTCATATTTTTGATTGAATTTCACATCAATTTTATCCCTCAATGATGAATGGCCCAAATAATGATAACAATTTTTGATTAAATCATTTAAAATTATTTCATATTTAATATCATCATCCTTTTCTTTTCGTAAAATGATGCCAACATTTTTTATTTCATTATTAATTACATCTTTCAATTTGAAATTCATATCAACAAATTTTGGATTCAAATTTTTCAATGCAAATTTTCTTCCATTTGATAAATCGAAATGTTTATCTTTTGAATTTTCCAAATAATGATCATAAATTGTGACGGATAAATCTGAATCAAATTGATATAAACGCTGATCAATAATCGCTATTGATATTGTTTTGCCTAATAAAAAAAGGCCACAACCAATTAATTCATCATAATCATTACGATACCATGCTTTTGTATTCATATTCGTTTGCTCATCTTGTATTTTAATTGATCTAATATGTTTTCTATGATAACAATAACAATAGCAATGAAAGTAGAAAAAATAGAAAATTATCGCCTTTTTCGCATTCATAATTACTAAATCGATTTATTTTTTCAATCTTTAAACTATTCGTTCGGATCGTGCCTGTTTATACAAATGAAATTAATGAATTAATTTGATTAATTCATTTTTTTTATATTTCATAATAATTAAAATTATAATTTGATTTATGATTTTTTATGAAAAAATGAAATATCTTAAAGCTATTTTTCAGTAAAGTACCGTCTGCCATAATCATGCAATATATGTCTTGGATTTATTAATCTAAAATTAATGACTTTTTTCAAATTAACTCATTTTTTTTATTAAATTGAAAAATTAAAAAAAATTTCAAACCATCCTTTTTGAATGGTCCTTAATATTCATTTCAAGAAAAAAAATGAAAACAAAATCTGCTACTATATTCAATGCTGCTACCTTTTTGCTTTCGAAAAATGCATTTAGCATTTGCACATCTTCGTTCTCATACCACTACATTCAAGAAAAAACATTGTTTTGCCGCAGCAAAAATCTATGCTACTACCGTTGCTACCTTGATCGAATTTCGTTGGTTTATTTTGAAATTGAATTTTGTTTTTCCGCGAAAAAAAAATAAATAGATTGAAAAAGCTATTATTTCATTATATTTTTCATTTTTTTACTTGAAACTTTTTTTCTTAAAAAAGAATAAATGAGAGATGAAACAAATAATAAGAAAAAATACGACATAATTCACATGGTTAATGATGCAAAAGGTAATTATTATCATTATCATTAAAATTATTTATTGATTTGCTCCAAGAAACACACTAAGCAAAATCAAAATTGAATAAATCGATTACACACGATAAAAATAATTGAATGAATATTGAATAACTAAACGAAGTATCAACAAAAAAAAACGGCAAGTTTTTTTGGATTTGTTTGTGTTAAATTTATTGTATCATTTCAATTTCATTTCAAAATATATCAATTTTGAAGATTTCCTATTTGCAAACAACAAAAATTTGATAGTCTAGCTCTTTTGTGTAATGCAAAGTATTTGATAAATTTTATTCTTTCATATCAATATTTTTGTTTCGTTATTCTTGAAACATTTTATGAATTCTTTATTTATCTATTCTTTTTTATTTATGTTTCATTGTCAATATACGATTGTGTGATATTAGAATTCTTTTTTCTTCGGTGAATTCGTGCATTGAATCAAGATTTGAAAGATGAGAGATTTAAAAATTTTTTCTTTTTGTTGTTGTTAAAGAATCAAGTTTCAAATTTCTATACTTATTTATACAATTTTCCTTTTTTTTGAAAATATTTTGCCAAGAAAACTTTTAGTTTTCCGCTTTTTTTCTTTTCTTTTATTTTTGGCCACTTTAACAAAACTTTAATTCGATTGAAAATAATGCCAATAAATAAAAAAAGAAATAATGATGAAAATAATTTCGACCATTCAACTAACCATCCAATTTATTTTATTATATTTCATTTTGAATTTTTTTTAATGGTAAAATTTTCAATTTATCCCAAATATAAATATCGTATCAAATCTTAATATATTTTTTTTCACTCCTCACAAATCCACAAACTCATGGTGATAAATAAATCGTTTTTGTGCGAAATCGAAAGCAAAGAAAGATGAATGAATAAATAAAATAAAATGAAAAAATCTCAAACCTAAGCATAAATATTAGCCCCATGAGATATTTGTTCATTCATTCATTCATCCATTCATTTGATAAAAATGGTACAAAATAAAAAAAAATCAATGAAATATCCTTCAATTGAAGAAAAAAAATTTCCTTGAATTTAATTTTCAATATAGATAAAGCACACTGAATCGATATTTTTCATTTTATTTTACACATGAAATTTTTTTCTTTTTACTTTCGACCAAAATTTGAAATGAAAATAAATTTAGAATTTCCATTGAAAACGGAAATATACGCTCTATGATTTGAATTTTCTTTTCAATTCAAACTTGAAATCCACAAATGTAAAAACAAAATTTCTAAATTAATTTCCATCATTTTTAATCAAGAATTGGAGATTTTTATCTCCAACAATGTTAAGAAGAGAAAAAATTGAATAAAATTCTGATGATTAAATGAAAAATTATAAATTTATTCATTTATTTATTTCGATATTGAAGAATACATGAAATATATGCAAAAATGTTGGCAACGTTTTGTTGATTTTACTTAATAAATACCGAATGAAAAGTTTTGAAGATTTTTCATTGGTTTTTCATCTTATTTCAACCACGGAAATTGTGAAAACTTTTGAACATTTTTCATAATTTGTAATTATACTTGTTTGATAATATCTAATATTCATGATCATAATCATAAATAATAATCATAATTCTTTTGAATTCATTCATTCATTGATTAAAACAGGAAATTGTGAATAGTATTATCATTATCATTCTTATCAATATAAAAATATGAAAAATTATCAAAATATCAACATTTTTTTGCATATTCCATTTTTGCATATTCTACATTGTAAATAATTCAAAATAGTCTACTCGGTATATCATCATCAATGATGATGATCATTATATCAAAATATAATTTTTTGCTTGAATCAGTAAATATTTATGTATATATTTCACATGTTTTTTTTGTTCTTCATGTTAGAAAATGAAAATTGTTGGAATTTTTTCCTCATTTTTTTCTTTGGTCGGTACAAATAACAAATAAAAAAATAGATGAATCATTGATCAAAAAAGAAATTCAGTACAACATTTTCCAATATCGCCGATTATTTATGCCGATATTGGTATAAAAATAAAGCATTGAATTACTAATATTATTTGATATTTATTTATTAATTTTCAAAAATGATCAAAATGACCAAAAATGAAAAATGTTCTTTGTTATTTGTATTATTATTATTATTATTATTACCAAATAACATCAAACGTCATCTGTACATAACATCATGTTGTATATTGAGTTAGTAAGTCAGTGAATGAAATGAAAAACATTTAAAAATTACGAAAAATACGAGAAAATAGAAAACAAAATTGATTGGAACATCTTTTTTTCATAATATTTTCGCCTATTTTTTCATGTTTTTCATCTATTTCTTGGTCTATCCAGTGCAGTTGTTGTTGAAATCATTTATTTCAAGCTATTTCTTGGTGCATTTTTTTTGTTCGGTTCATCATTCATTTTTCAATTCTGTTGTTGTTATTTTTAGCTGAAAGAAATATTTTAAAAATTAAAAAAAAATTTGATCCACCAACAGCAACGAAAATTCCTGATATTCGATCCATTAACACGCGTTAGAATATTGCCTGTATTCATACCTTTGAACACCCTATTCATTCATGCACCTTTGAATATCAGCGATTATTATGCATTGAATAATTGACGCATTTTAAATTTTCACATTTTCTCCTTACCTTTATTTCTACGAGCTCCTAAATAGCAATAAATAAATATTTTAAACTACAAAATTCAATGTCAAAATCGGTGAATTTTTCTCCAAAATTTTTTCCCTGATTCCCTACAAAAAAAAAATTTCCAACAAATAAAATCTGGCGTTGACGGTTACATCATTTATTTATTTATTTATTTTTTCTTCCACATTTTCATAAATAATTTCATTCGTTTCATCCATTTCATATAAACGATGGCATAAACGAAAGAATAAAAACGAAGAAAAAAATTCGCAACTTTATTCTCAAACAAATGATAAATCGGTTTTCATAGACATTTATTTCTTTCTTTGATATAATATCGATCCCCCTTGTTTTTTTGCCCCGAAAATTTCAAAGTATTTCTGGTTGTTTTCGTCGTTGTTGTTGTCTGATTCTTGAAACACCATGGGATGCATTTTGGGTGAATGTTGTTTGTGTGTGTTTGCGTCTTGGAAAATGTATTTGCCATTGTAATGTATGGAGTCATGTGATGGTGTATTTTGCTTCATTTATTATATTTTTGATTTTTTGATGTTTTGAGAAACGAAATGAAAAATAAAAATGAGATAAATGCATCGATTTTTATCTTTTTTAGCATCATGATCATCATCATGTGTTTATCATTCCATTCGAAACATATTTGTATTTTTTGAACAAATATTACAAATAATAATAATAGTCATGATGATGATAATAATATGATGCTGATGATGATAATGATAATATCTTCGCTGTTGTTACTGTTTATCGATTAAAAATCATCATAAATGATGATAATAATAATGATAATACTAATGATCATAATAATAGTTATAACATTGATGTTATTATTTCATATATCACTGATATAATTTTTATTAATTTTTTACTCATCTTTTACAAATGATTATAATTTGTAATTATTACATACAAATGGCCGAACAACGAAAAAACATAATGTAGACATATACACTGATACAAACATAATGATATACGCAAAACAGTTATGATATAAAATGAATGATAATTATCATGTATTATTTCGTCATATTTTTTTTTGTAAATATATTTTTCCATGTTCAAATGTTTGTGTGTATCTATGATATGACAATTGAATGAATGCCGGAATTCTTTCTGTGAGTTTCAGACTGGAAAAAATGATTATTATTATTCTGACATTCACAGAATTCTTTTTTTTTTTTTTTTTTTTTGAATGAAACATTATCATTATTATTTGTTATTTTTGTGTGTGTTTGATTTCAATACGCCAACAACAACAACAGTGATATTTTTGCAACATTTTCAATACAAAAATAATGCTAAAAAAAATGAAATAAAATAAATGAATGTATGAATGAATGAATAAATGAAACGAAAAAAATGATTTATTGAAATCATTATTGAACCATTAATTTTTCATTTCATTTCATTTCTGATGATTCTTGCAAAATTTTCTTGATTTTCCTTTGATTCTTTGGTCTTTGTTTTTATAATTCTTTTAAGAATCTTCGATGGAAAAATAAAAATATGGAAAATGTTTGGAATTTTTTTGGTGAAAATAGAATTGAATTCTTAAGCTTCATCTAATGAAAATTGTTGGTTGGTCGGTTTTTCTTGGTTTTTAATGATTATTCCTCGCAATTTCTCCTCTGAACATAATTACATTATTTTTGGAACAAATTCTCAGATATTCGCGGAATTATTCGCCGATTTCTGCTTTCAAAGGTGAAAACCCTGAATACACCTTTAAAATTTCCACAAGTTCTCTATTATTTGTTCATTATGAGCCTTTCACTCGTGATCATCATCACATCAATTCATACTCCTGCAAGCGATCTCTTTATGTTACAGTTTAATGAATAATCTTGCTCAGTAATGCATAAATCTTGACATATCTAGATCATGTTATGCATATCTATCTATCATTTTCTTTGAAAAATGTTTTCACAGCGATAATGATAACAAAACAAAACAGAAATAAAAACAAAAGAAACGTTGAAACAAAACAAAATCGCATCTTATTAATGTCAAATTTTGTTTTTTTTTTTGTTCTTAAATTTGAATTTGACTCTGACTTTGATTAAAAACACATATTATATCCATTATGTAATGTGTCTAAGACGCATAAATATTCCCTATGTACATTTTTTGACAATTTTTTTTTCTCCGTTGATTTTTGATTGAAGTTTTTTTATTTATTTGAAAAGTTTACACTGAGTTCCATCGGAAACAATGAAAGCCAGTGAAATTACAGATTTTTATTTGTTTCATCCATTTCTTTCATTTTTCTCTCGTTTTCAATTTGATTTTTCCTTGTATTTCATTGAAACCTTCTGCGATGATGATGATGATACTGATTGTTTGTCTGTCTGTCTGTCTATTTGTTTGTTTGTGAAATAAAAAAAGCGACATTTTGACAAGTAAAAAAATGAAAAATTCTTTTCGAATGTGTTTCAAATCAAATTGAAACAACAATCAAACCAGAAAAATAATTGAAACGATTGAAAAAAAAACGATAAAGCAAACACAAAGAACTGCAATTGAATTGTGTGAAAATTGATAGATTCTTGCTATTTATTTATTTATTTATTCAATTTTTTTTTATTTTTGATCCCTTTGATACATTTCACACATTGTTTTATTGAATTTTCTGGTTCCAGTTCAACTCCAAGTCTTGGTTTCAAATGAATGATTGAAATAAAACGGTAAAAAGTTACAACTCTTGATATGATCTGTGTTTCGCGATTCAATCAACATTTCACAACAATTGTTGTCATGTGACACATGTATAAAACAACAGTGGAAAAACAAGTGAAATAATCCATTATTTAGACGCCACCAATTCATCGTGTGTATCCATTTGAATTAACTTCGACTCTCTGTGTGTTTTGTTATTTCTTGACTGGAAAACCGTTATTTTCTTCATTTAAATTTTAAATTCATTTTCCTTTTCAAGGATTCTTTGTTTTGCTGGCCACAAAACGGTTCTTAAGAAATCAAAAGATCGAAGAAAGAAAATGAAATTCAAAATCATTATTTCAATATTTCATTTTTGAATTGTTTTTATTTCCAGTCTTTCATTGTTTTATTTATCTTTCGGTCCATCAGTTGAAATTGATTTAAATGATTCATATGTGCTTTGGTGTTCTCTGTGTGTGTGTATTGAAAACGAATAAATAAATTGAATTTCTTCAATATTATCCTCGTTCTGTTCCTTTACTTTTTATTCATGATTAAAATTGATGTATTTGATTCTTGATGTTTGCCAAAGTTTTTTTTTATTTGTTTGTTTATTTATTTATTTGTTTTTTTTCTGTTTATTTATTTTTTTTTTTTTTGTTTGCTTGTTTATTTGTTTAAATGTTTCCAAAATGTTTCATTGTTTTATTTATTGTGTTTATTCGGTTCTTTTTGTTCTGTTTGGTTGTCGTTTCGTTTCATTCATTTCACTAATGAATCTGAATGAATTAGATGATTGTAATGATGTCGATGTTGATGATGATGATGATGATAACAATCGTGTTTGGTAGTTTTTTCCATTCAATTGTTTCTATGTTTGTTTGTTTGATTCTTTAATTTAGTTTTAGTTTCAGTTATTTTTGTCCGATTCACAAAATAGATAAAAATTAAAATTTACAATCATTCATCAAATATGAACATAATACAATATAACACAATCATGGACAAAATAGATGATTTCATTCTCATTTCATTTATTTGTTTGTCGCTGTTGTTGATGAATTATTCTTATGTCGTTATCATTGTTTTTCATTTGTATCGTTATTCGTATGTTCGTTTCTTTGTCATCATCTTTCGTTGATTATTTTGTGATAATTTTTGATTAGCAACTGCAATGACAACAACTGCAGCAGCTGAAAATAATCATATGAAATAATGATATTATGTTGATGTTAATGTAATATTAGATGACGATAATGATGATGACAATGGTACATGAATACATTCTATGTAAAGTCAAACAGTAAAAATTAAAGAAGAAATTAAATGAAACTATGAAAAAAATGGTTAATTCAATCCAATTAATGTGTGTTTGTTTGATGTTATAATCACAATTTCTTTGTCCCAATTTTTTTCGTTTTCTCCTAATTTTCAATCGTCTCCAATTATCTTCACTGCCGAAAATTGGTTCAGAAATTTCACGCTTAGAAATTAGTATTTCAAGTTTTATCTAAAAAATTGAACGAAATAAACCGGGATCCAAAAGAAATTAATTTTGAAATGAAATTAAATGAATTGAAAACCACTGAATTATAATTTTCACTCAAGAAAATTAAGTCGTATTGATTAAATAAAATGGAAAAAACATCTTTTTTTGCTCTTCGTTTGATTTCATTCATTCATTCTTCGTTGATTAATCCATTGACAATCAAATCATTTCGATCGATTCGAAATGTATTGATTTGAATTTCCGTCGTAATCGTCGTCTTTGATGTTGCTGATGATGATACTGTAGTTGGTGCTGTTGGTGGTGTGCAAAGAATTTTCAATAGGAATTTTTCGTAATTTTCAATCAAAGAAAAAAAATATACAAAATTATCATTGATTTCATCAGTTTTTATTTAATTTTTCTACATTTTTCTTGTTAGAAATTATCGATCAAATTATAAATTGTGCATTCTCTCTATCGTATGTATACAACAACAGCAATGTTTGACAGTTTTTCAGTATAATTTAATTCAAATTTTATCGAAAATTGATTTTTTCCTCGTTCTTTTTCTGGGATTCTTTCAAATGAATGATGATCTGCAAAAAAATCTGGATTTTTCTTTTTTGTTTGATATTAAAATTTTTTTATTTTGTTGAAAATTCGACGGAGAATTTCTATGAAAGAATTGATATATTCAACATTCTTGAGCATTTATTGATTGATTTATTGATTTTGATAAGCACACACATGCACGAACACACACATTCTGAGAATATTTTTGCTGCATAACATCCGCTATCCATAAGAGAAACAAATTTTTTTTTGAAAAAATGTCCTCTGCAGAATCATCGGAAGGTCATTTAGTGCGAGGATGGTTTTGAATTATTTCTCTTCCAACAGATTTTTCTCTAGTTTTAATCCACCCATTCAGAATGGTGTAATCAGTCATAAGAAGCAAAATTGATTTGTTAAAAAGGCGAAAAATTCAATTTTAAAAATTTCAATTTCAAAGGCTTAATTCATAATTGACATCAATTTAAAATAATAATGATGAAATGAAATAAATTATGATGATAATCATCATCATCATCAACATAATCATCATTATTTGTAATTGTCATTAGTTGCCGACACACTCAAACACAGACACATGAAGCCTGCAGAAAACAATTGACAATTATTATTATCATAATCATCGTTATTATTATTAGTTTATTTGAACCTTTTTGAAATGTCCATTTGTTTTTTATAAATTATATTATTAATATTAATATTATTGCAATCATTCAAATAAAATACAAAATCATATAATGATTGAAATTGAAATTCGACCATTTCAGCCAAAAGAGATTATGTTGTCGTGGCTGTGTATGTGAACAAATTTTTTTTAGAATTATAAGAATTATTATCATTTTCATTATTATTACCATTTCACATGCAAACATTAGTCGTGATTATTATTATTATTATAATGAGTATGATTATGATTATGATTAACCTCTTTGTTCATTTATTGTTGTCTGTTGATATTAATAATAGTGATGATCAAAATGATTCTAATATAAAATAAAACATGATATTAATAATTATGATATGAACCTTTTACCACTAAAACTACTACAAGAATTCATTCATTTCATCATAAACAGCGACAGCGGCCAAATGTTGATGATTAAAATAATAATAAATTGTACTTTAATGATTTTTCATATGTATAAATTCACTGATAATTATAATGAAAATTATAATAATAATAATTTTGTAACTATTTCCACAAGTTTCAGTCATAAATTTAGGCTTCTATCATTATTTTAAATATTAATACCTGATAAACAATAATAGTCGTAGTAATAATGATTATTCTTCTGTTTGTATCAAGCGTAGAAATATTCTGGCCATTTTTTCACGATTTTTGTTACATTATTTGATGATGCTGTAAGCATTTGATACAAAAAAATAATAAATATTTAAAAAACAAAATGACGAGAATGAAACGTGTTGTTGTCATTGGATTTTCGTCCTCATTGCCGTTTAATGGGTCTTCATATGTTGGTGGGATTATCCTTTCCACTTGTCGTCTTTGTCGGATTTTCATTTCTTCTTTTTTCAAATCATTATAATTATCATTAGTTTATGTATAATTAAAATCATTAACCAGCTTCAGCTAGGCTTGATTCGATACATTGTTATTAAAATGGAGAAATAAAATGTTCTGAAGGGAACAAAATATATCTTCTCATAATATCATTGCATTGAACATTATTTATTTTCTCCATTCAAAACCCTCTCCTTGCTACCTAAATTCAGTAGAGTTTTGATTGATTTTTTTTTCATTTCATCTCATTAAATTTTATCATTATTCGAATACATATAATTTACAATCGAATAAATCAATGATTTGCAATTTTTCAAGTTGCAAGTTATCTTTTTCACTGCTGTCGCTGCTGTTATTAATGATGAAAACTTTTTTAGTTTTATTCAATGAGTTCTAAATCAAATTAAAAAACAATGCAAATTTTTGTTTGCAAACGATTTTTTTATTTTGACTTGAAAGTCAATCAATGTTTGTTCATTCGGAAAATCAAAAATTAAATTGAAGAATAAATGAAAATAAATAATGAAAAATGAAGAATATTTTCTTCATCAACCTTGTACATTGAAGATTGAATTTTACAATTTTCATTCTCTCATTCATTCTTAATTCTCTTTTATCGATTCATTCATCAAATATATACCAAATAAATCGAAATGAATGACTGAGAAATAAACAGAAATAAAATCTCCAAATAATCCCCAATCTCGTATGATGATGAAATGATGTATGAAATGAAATAAAAAAAGATTCATTCGATTGGAATTACCAATCAGTGATTCTTCATTCTTTTTTTATATTATTTTTTTCACATTTCTATGAATGATTTTTAAACATTCAAAACTGTGATAACTGATACTATTTTTAAAACACATCATCAACACAATTATATCAAATAATGGATCAGTTAACTTGATTGTCATTATTTATTTTTCAAATATTTTTTTTCTTCTTTCATGTCATAGATTCTGAAATAGATACTTCAATAATTTGTTTCAAAACGAACGACAGATTGATTTGAAATTAGAATATTTTAAATTTTTCTCAAATCCTTGTTTTTTCAATTTCTTGATTCAATCATTTTGTAACAAATTTAGAAAAATCAAGCGCTCATTATCGAATAATAATGATAATTCCCTGATAATTTGATTCCTCTTTTTTCACAATTTCTTTCAAAATGATTTCATTGATTTTGTTATATTCAATTGTCGATATTACCATTGAACATGTTCGATACTTATATTCAATTTGATAAAATTTGATTCCAATAATTTGATTATGTAAATTTTTATACAATTTTTCGATAAAGAAGAGGAATATTTGTTTTACGTTTTCCAAAAAAATGTTTCTTGTGTATTAATGGCCATTGAAAAATGATGATTTTCAAGGCATGAATCAACATTGAAACTTACAAAACTGAAAAATTCTCTGAATTAAGAGAATTTTTCAAATTTCAAAATTTCGAATTTGATATTGTTTGTATTGATTTTGAACCTTTTTCAGGTTGGTTCTCGAGCTCGATACTCCTGTGACAATGATTTACATTGCAGAAAATCTCACAAAGCACAATAACCATGATAATGAAATTTTATTTTATTTTCTTATTCTTTTCGTTATTATTGAAATTATATTTTCAACTTTTGGTTATTTGAAAAAAATTCCATTTTTTGCTGTTGACAAAGTCGTTAAGAAGAATTTTCATCCATTTTTTCTCCTTCTTTGCTTTAGTCGTCTTGAAATCATTATCATTATTGCTATTATTATTATCATTATCATCATCATCGACTATTTTACTTTGATGATGATGATCCATTATACAATAGCGACAATACAACAATGTTTGATCATCATCATCATCATAATATTAGTTATAATAATAGCAATAATAATAATAATGACAATCATTTCTTCCAAGACAATTATTGTTTCGTCGTTTGTTTGATCGTTGGTATTGGTATTTGCATTGTATTATATGTTCAATACAAATACAATTTAATACATCTTTTATTTTTTGTCAAAGTTTTTCATTTTTCTTTTAAAAATTAAAATAATTCATTTTTTCGTTTGCATCATCAAACAAACAAATGAAAAAATGACTATTATGCTATTTTGAAATCAGCAAGAAATATCATTATCAAGAAAGGCGTACATTTTTTTCAATACATTATTTACACACAGACACATTTAAAAGAAAATTTTTCATTATCCAACAATTTTTTGCTTTGCTTTTCTTTGTTTTGTATTGTTTTGCATCCATAAATGTCATTTTTTTCTTTTCAATTTTAGCCATTCATTCATTTTTTTAATGGTTTTCCATCTTGTTTTTTCTCCATGCTTTGTTTTGCGATTGAAAATGAATTATTATTATCAATTGAACATTTTTTCATTCCAAAGCCGGTTGCATTGCGACAGCAAACAGAAAAGAATGAAATTAATGATGATAATATTTTTCTTGTCTATCATTTGATTTGTTTTTGGTGGTGGTGGATATATAATAATTTTATAATCTTTTAGTTTTAACACGATTCAAAAATCTGTGAAACACAATATTAATCTTATCATTATGTATTTATTAATATTTTCCAATATTTTTCCTTTCAATTTGTTCATCAAATTGAATAATAAATGGCCATTGGAAACAAGTGAAAGGCCAATTCTAACGAGACAAATCTAACAATACTTTGGTCATTGTCTGTGCAGTATTATTGAATGAATCAATTGATTTAATTGGTAATTTTTTTCTCAATTTCGAAATATATTAAATGAAAATGTGAAAAATAGAAAAAAATAAATTTAAAACGAAATTTCTTCAATAATAATAATATATTTCAAAATCCATATGAAACAGCATTAAGGCACAAAAACTTTTAGACAAATAATACTAATAATAATAATGAAAAACAATTGACTTTGATCCATTATTATTATTAATATTTATGGTTAATTCCGTTTGTATTTTTCAATTTTGAAACACACAAATGCACACATAGACACAATAATAGTAAAGTGAATTATTGAAATTATTGGCTGTAATTCCTAAAACATAAAAAAGTAAAATAAAAAAACAACAATCGGAAGCCGGAATTCGCCAAAACAAAACAACAACAGCCATAACAATCAATATTATTTCAAATAAATGCATGCAAACACATACAAACTTTTTACAAAAAACACCATAAAAATACACGGAATCAAACAGTGACTTTGAGAAGAAATTAATTTTGAAACAAAACCAAAAAACCATGAATCAAATTCTTGAATATTTGAAATATTTCAATTTAATTCTTCCATTTCATTCCATTCAATTCAAATTCAATCCTTTGATTTCGCTCCCACAACTTTGAGGCTTTTGTTTCATTTGTGCTCCATATTTTTCCAGAAGTGATACATGTTTCGGTATGAATTGGATAAATATAAGCCTAATGTGGTGTAACTGCACACATAACACACACTTAGAGATTCTTCTGATTTCTTAATCATAATTAAACTAAATTGAAAATAATGATAATCATGATTTCTGTCTTTATTGTTACAACGAAACCAAAACAAAGCAGAAAGAAATACTGATTCAATTCATACAAATAATTCAATTCGATCTAATGGATAATCTAATATTAATGAATGAATGAAATGAAATCAACTTGTACCGAATAATAACAACGATTCAAAATATAAATAATAATAATCAATGAATGAAAATTAATGAATAAATGAATAGTAAAAAACCCATATTCATCTATCTATCTATATATAAACAGATATATGAATGTATTGATATATTTTTTGACGCCGACGCCTAATAATAATAATAGCGATACCATGAGACTTTACTCGATTCTTTGAGACCAAAACAAAGCGAAAAACGTCAAAATTTCGGCTAAATCACCATTATTATTTTCGGGTAAAAGTTATAAGTTGTTCCTTTTATATCATTCATTTTTTCACTCAAAAAAACTTTATCGTTTTGGTATATTTTGTACACACATTTGAATCCATATTCACAACAACGCTGATGATGATGATGATGAATAGATGAGGAAAAATATACGCCAAATGCCTTGGCGCCATTGTTGTTTTATTCTATTCCACTATTTTGACGGAATGAAAGAATATCTCGAAAAAATAGGAAAATCTTTCATTTTTCTTCATTGAAAAATGGAATAAAAAATGAAAATCGAAAATATCCCAGAGAAAACCCGAATACTAAATAAGATTTGCGTGCTTGCGTGATTGCTTTTATACCATTTATTTTTAATACCACATTTTGGTACATTCGGTTTTTTATTTTTCGTTTTGTATATCGAGATATGACTGACGATATAATCATTTTATAAATGTGTAATGTAATGTAATATAAATGATTATATTATGGTGGGTGTAAAAAAAACAAAAATTCTTATCACCATCATCATCACTTATTGTGTCTGTATGGAATTTATTCGTAATTCCATGTTCTCATCATGATTATCATCATCATCACTTATTATAAAATTGTTTTTTTTCTCAAAGAAGATTATTTCGAATCCAATTGATCTACTTTTTTCCTTCTTAATTTGATTTTTGTATTTTGCGTTATGTATTCTTTCTATTTGATCAATTTTAGACTTAAAATTTCAGTTTTTAACTAAATTTAAACCAAATGCTGTTTTTAAAAATAAATTCGATCGACCGGGAAGGACATTGTTTTCTTCGGGTATTTCTTTTTTTTCAGATCATATATAAATGATATATATTTTACTTTGAATCATTCGATTCAAATTTCCAAATCACTATGTTCCTATTATTATACATAAAGCCAGCATATATTGCGACATTAATTCATAACAATGAATTCAATGATTTCAACTTTTGATCATTTTATATATCATTGATATTCATTGGAATAAAGTAGTAGCAAATGACCGAAAAAAAAGAAATGATGGCAGCTGAAAAATACCGAATATTCTTCTCCGATTCTCATTTGTTTGTATGGAAATTTTCGTTTTTTTTCGGTTTTATTCCAAAATAATGTTCCAGAATCATATTCTAACATTCCAATCCAATGGCAGCAGCAGCAGCAGTCGATTCTGATGTTACGATTTTTTCTTCGTTTTTCAGTCATGTGCTTTGCATTTTCTTTCTTAAATATTTGACTGAATCGTTTCATATATGAATTCCATTCCAACACAACCAAAATCATATAAATTGCCATTAATAATACCGAGTATTTATGGTTTTGAAACTATTTTTTATTTTATTTTTTTTTATATTTTGATTGTTTTCATTTTTGATTATTTATTTTTTGTCGATGTTTGTTTGTTGTTCATTTCAATTTTGAACATCCATTCGTTCGTTTCAAAAATATTTCATTTTATATCGAATCATTTCATAGATTGTTGTTCTTCGATAATGATGATGATTATTTAAACGATAAAGTCTTAACATATTAGAATTTTTGATTTTTTTTCAAACTTAGAAATTTATTTCTGTGAATTTTATTATTTCAAAAAAATTGAATTCCAAAATTTCAAATTGTGTTTGACTTATTTTCTAACAAAGAAATAGTTGAATAAATTGTCATTATTCCAGACTCTTGTATTATTGGTATGTATGAAGACTTTCACTTAATTTCATTTTATTTTCTTCTTTGATTCAAATATCTTTTTGAAGCTTGAAATGTTCCTTCAATTTCCAAGGTACAAAATTATCTATGATCAATTATTCATTGATAAAAATAGAAAAAAATGATGATGATTGAACATTATGGTTCTATGAGAAAATATTTGATTTTTTCAATTCTGTTCCCATTCATTTCATTATTTTACTGTGATTATTTTTAGTTACATAGCTCTCGGCTCAAAAACTTTGATTAAATAAAACAAAACAAACAATATGAATGATTGAAAAAAAGGTAAAAATAGAAATTCAATTGTTTAAATAATAATGAAAATTTTCCAAATGAAAAATTATTAGAAATCAACAAAATTCCCTCCAATAATTGCCATCATCTTCGTGATTGATTTGATTTGATGATCATTCAATTTAATTCAAAATTCTCTTTGAATTCAAACACACAACAGCTCATAATGATCAAAGCTACTAGCAAAAAAAGCTGAAGAATCAATGACCATTTTATGGTTTCTTCACGTTTGATTTCGGTTTTGAATTCATGACTCTTAGCATGTTTGTATCTGTGTGCGCGGGTCTATAATCATTCAACCATTGTATCACACACAGTCAAACAAACAAACATCATTAAATCGTCAAAGGTATAGGACACACATGCAAAAACACACACATACACATGATAATGATGATTGTTTGATGGTTGATGCTGTTGCTGCTGCTAAGATAGCTGCAAATAGCAAAATGGGAAGATAAAAAATGAAAATTCTCGTTTCTCTTTCAATTTTCTTCGAATGAATATCATTGAATCGATCGATTTAAATGAATGTCTCATTTCTTCATATCGATGTAAATAAGGTGTGTATGTGTTTGTTTGAAGATGATGCTTTGAAGCAATAAGAAATCTGAAAATAGAAAAATTTCAAAAATAAATGTCATTGTGTATTATTATTCATTTAGCCTGAAATGAAATTCATTTTTCTTCTTTGCTTGAAAAATTACCATTAAACAACTCGTGAAAAAAGAGTGAAAAAAATGGTAATCATTAGTTTTGATTCATATGATCATTCGAGATGATTATTCGACGAAGAGAAAAATTCAGAAATTCAATGGTCATTTGAATTTCGAAAAATCATTATTACCATTAAAATCATCATCATTATGATCATCAATGATTTTTTAATGATAGTTCTCAGTTTCTAGAAATTGAAGAGAAGTAAAAGAATTTCTTGAATAAAAATTTTCTTCTTCGTACCATTATCATGTTGTATCATCATTATTATCATCATCATCATTATTGCTATTTCTATCAAATACGATGTACCATTGTGATAATGATAGGTATATTCGTTTGTTGGTTTGCTGGTCGGTTGGTTGTTTGGTTTTGAAAATATTAATAATAAATTTGTGTATAAAAAATTTAAATTATTTAAACATTTATTCTCTTTGCTCTGTGTGTGTTGTTTTAGTGGTTAAAAAGAGACGAATCAAATATCATCATCACCATTATTTATTTATTCATTACTCATTTATTATTATTCAATAGAGAAAATAATGGATTTTTTTCGACTGAATAAATTTTTTTTTTCAAATTTTTTTGATATTATGAAAATGAAAAAAATGGAAAAAATGAAAAATGATTTATTCATTTTCTATTCAACATTCGGTTAGTGTTGTTGTTTGATGGTGTTTGTTTGTTGGTTGGTTGTTTGTTTGTTGGCCCCTAGCCATTTGTTCATCATCATCGTCATTATCAACGTGTATATTTGTTTATTTATTTATTTATTCATTTATCAACTTTTAATGGAAAAATTTTCATATTTATTTATGAACAATTTGTTTTTCATATATTTTCGTATATTTGTGGTGTGTAACCCAAAAATATTCAAATTCAATTTGTGTTTGAATGTTGTTTTTTTTTTGCTTTCGCTGAAAGAAATCCTTTGAATCCTAGAATTTCGAAACATTTTTTCCCGTATTCCGTTATATTCATCATCATATGTTTTATTTATTTTTTCATTTTCATTTTTTGAATTTTCATTTTGTTTCATTTATTTACAGAATAATTGAATAAACAGCGAAATTAAAAAAAAATTGAAATGAAAATTGTGAAATAGCGAATAATTGGAGAAAATTCTCACAAATATAATCTACCGAATGGCAAAATTTAAACATATATTATTCATTGAAAATCCTTGTTTTTCCATATTAAAATTTTAATTCCATTCCATTTTTCATTAGAATTTATATTTTTCATCTTGTAATCATATTCTTCCATTCTCGAGCTACCCTGTAGAATCCGGGCTTTTGTAGACATAATAGGTGTCAGAAGCTCGTTTCTACAGGTTTCTTGTTAATGGACCATCATCCAGCCGTCTTTTTCTATTTCAAGGAATTTCGGGCCATTTCGGACCATCATCAAGCAGAGTGATACGCGCGTAAATATTGAAGATGAATGAAAATTTCAATGAATTTTGTGGTGAAAAATAATTTAATCATTAAGTCCTTTCAAATTATGTTCTTATAAATTAATTTTTCAATATTTTCTTAAAAGAATTATTTTTCTTAGCAGATTTACTAATGGTCAATCAATATCTTACTACATTTAATACTGATCTCAAAATTTTTGATTTGCAAAAAATTCCTCGTGCTGCTATCTGTCGACTTTTGAATTTATTTCATTGAAAATTTTTATTTTTAACCATAAATTTAATAAAAAAATTACTAATGAATTTTTTCAATAAACGATTTGTAACATTTTTTTTCTCATTTCATGAATCATTTGTTATTCTGGTCAAGTCCTTGCAGGCCTATACTTCTGTGATAATCAGTAAGGTGACCAACCGTACTTATTTTATGAGTACTGTACTTATTTTGGGCGAGCTGTACTCAATTTGAATCCTGTACTTAAAAAGTACTTAATTTCAAAATTTGTACTCATTTGAATTTCAAAAACATTTTCTAGTTTATTTTATTTTAAATTCATTAATTAAAATTTAAATTTTGAATTTTAAATTAATTAAAATTTACTATGACAGTGATTCGAATTTGGCGCGCACACTTGTAAAGTATTTTCAGCAATCTTAACGCGTGCGTAGCATTTAAAAAAAGGTTAAATGGGAATTTTCTTGTTAAAAAGCAGCTTTGGTGTCGGTGTCAGATAAGTCTCAAATATATTCGTTTTTCAAATGATATCTTGCTTATCCCGAATCTGAATCGGGCATTATTACTATTCCAAAATTAAAAAGTGACATCTCTTAACATGACTTCTCATATCGAAAAATTTTTGAAATTTCGATTTCGAAAACAGTTAAGTTATTTGAGAATTTCGAAAAAGTGTTTTTTCCATTGTTTTCATTCTAAATAATTCATAATAAGAGTGAAAAAATTGATAATTGTTCTATGTAAGTTTCAATAATATGATTGAATTTCAAATAGTTAACGATTAATTTGTTGTGATTTTGATTTTGTAGTATTCTACGATTTTCGAAGTCTAAAATTACTTTCATCTTGATTTATCATTCAGTTCGTTGAGAAAATAATATAATTAAAATTTGTAATTTGTAAGTTTCCATCGCAAAAAAAAAAAAAAAAAAAAAAAATACATTCAGTCGAAAAATAACATCAAACGGGTAAGAATGAATAATTTTTATTTTGAATTCTGTATTATTATTATTATTATTTTGTATTTTTTTTTTTTTTGCTTTTTATATTTCAAGTATAATACAAAGTGTACTTTTTCTGAACAAAAAATAGTTGGTCACCTTAAATCAGAGTAATTTGATGCGGTATATTCTGTTTCATTAAGATCAGGGAATTTTACATCATGGGATTCGGTGTGTTTTTCTTCATCATTATCGGTGTAATCTGTTTCATCAAGTTGGAGGTGCTTCGTTTTGGATGATTTGTTTTTTATAGAATCAATATTGGCATTAATCATCTTCAAGAACTTCTCGACCTTATCTAATTCGGTCGCTGGTATCTCTTCTGCATCATCATAAACATATATTAAATCCGCGTGTAGTCTCTTAAGCTCGTTCTTTAGCTCATAGGCTATCATTAGATCTTCGTTACATACAGATGCAAGCGATATTCTTCGTCGAACATATTTCAATTTTCTAAATAATTCGTTTGCCTCTACTTTTTTCTCATTTAATCCGGTTTCCATGATTGGTTCGATAATTGACAATTGCTTTCATGAACTTTGACAAATTTTCGGTATGGTTGGACGATTTGAACAATTGACAATTTTCTTCTAACTTTGATCACAGCAAAGACTAGATTCGTTCAATGTCTTCTGGTTGGAAACAATCGATTCAACAAACGGTTTTAATTGTTTATTTCAATGTAGTGATAATATCGGTCGGTTGATTCGTTGGATTAAAACTTCAACAATTACAATTAACAAAACTTTATTTATCATCAAATTGGGTTGAAATAAACAGTGGCGTTTCCAATAGAAGACAAGACAAAAAGCGAATTATGATAATTTTAATAAAAATATTTTATTTCAAATTTTAAAACATCATCACAATATAAACGATAAAACAACAATAATTTGTTTTTCATGTTTTTATCATATGAAAACATACTTTGCCATTCATCGGTCAACACAAGTGGTCACTAGGAGGCACTCTTTCACGAATGAATAAACAAAAAATACAAAATTCAGTCAAATAAAAAAATACTTTTTTACAATGACTTCTTTTCTTCCTGGTCGACCGTGATAGACGTATTTTTTCATTATATTTTCACAACAGATGAAATATTGTGTACGGTCGCAGGAATTGTTAAAATCCAAGACTACGTGCAAATCCGCCTTTCTTCAGACACTTTAGAAGGCATAGCGATCAAAAAAATTCATAAGAACGGTGGCAGAAATCAGTTGCTTATAAAGATACCATGCGGACTGTAATTCCAATTTTAAAAAGTTCATCCCTCAACTGCCGATACCGAAATTTTTTCGCCCAACGTTTCACAACATGCAGTTCATCAGCGGCCATGGTAATTTCGCAGGATACCTACATCGTAGAAGTGTAAAAGATTTACCTCTGTGCATCTGTGATGCATCTGCATTTCATAAATTCAACGAAGCGTCTAAGGAATGCTGGAAACGGTCACAGCACATGTGAACCATCCACAAATCATCATTTCATCTGTATATTTTCATATCTCAGTTAATTCTGAATATTTTTTTTCAATTCGATTAATTTATGATGCCAATTTTTATTGATCGTCTTGTCTAAATAATCCAATACGGATGGATTAGGTTTTCTTCCATAAGCTAATTCAAATGGACTAATCCATTTGTCATCATCTTGAACAATCGGTCTATTATTAATGGTAGATTCGATACGTAAAAATATTGATTTAGCCTCATCCATTGACTTAAATTTTTTATCAAAAATAGTTAGACAATTTTTCACTATTCTTATCATCCTTTCAATGCAACCATTCTCCCAAGGCGCATAAGGTTTGCAAAATTTCCATTCAATTGGATGATAATTTTCTTTACTTTGTTTATTCAAATTTTCAAATAATTTTTTGATATCTTTGGCACTTTTTGTAAAGTTCTTGCTGTTGTCACTGTAGATCAAGGATGGTGTGCCTACTCTAGCAAAAATATTATTCAATGCCATTTTTGTACAATCAGCTGATAACGAATTAATTGCTTCAATGATAATCATTCTTGATGAAAAACATGTCGCTATTAAACACCAGAATTTTCTGCCATTTTTAAAATACAATAGCCCGAAAATGTAATGTAATTGAATGTAATGAAAATATTTATTTCAATATAATTTAGTAAATTTTAGTTCAATAAAGAAATCTTATAATTAAATGAAATGTTCAAAATCGTTTCAGTGTTTATATGTGCTCAGTGTATAACTAATTAATAAATTTCATAATCGAATATAATTACAATACACATAACACATTACAGATTCCATACCTTCGATTTTCACTGTATACTTTTGTTACCGAACGAATCGCTTTAAATATTAAAATTCGATTTTTAGAACACATTTGACATTCAATGTATTTTGGATTTTGGTTTTGTTATTCGTGTTCATTCGAGTTTTTGTCGTGTTCGAAGAACGAGTGAATTTTCTAATTTGTAATAAATTTTTATTTCCGTTTCACACGATTTAACGTTAATTTTGTTGTCGCCATCGTTTCGGTTTGGTTACATACTTTGATTTTCATTTCTTCATATATATTGGGTTGTAAAATAAGTAATTGCCGATTTTTCTTAAGAAAGTAAAAGGCAATTTTACCAGCCAATAGAATTTTTATTTAAATTTTACATTTTCTATTTTCATTTTATATTAATTGATTAACCATTTATTAATATCATATACAAGAGATGCAAATGGCTGAGCAGAGCACCGATCAATAAAAATTTATTATTATTATGAATCATTTGTAGAATTATGATAAATCTTTATAAAATTGTAATGCATCAGTAAAACCAAAATGTTTCAAGTTGCCTGCATTAGGTAATCGACCAACTCGTTGAAAACCATGAAGTTCACATATTTTTATTGGTAATGTTGGTAACATAAACTAAATCCGTATATAATGCTTTGAAATTTAATTGTTTTGCTAAACGTATACATTGTTTGACCATGAAATTTGCCAGACCTTGTCTTCGATATTTTTTATGCACTAATAAGCCATAACTTGCTATATGTGATGATCGTCCTGGAAAATTTGATTTCAAATGAAATCCACCAACACATAAATCATTAGTACCATCATTATTGATTTTACGTATAACAAAACAATATTTCGATAGAAAATATCGACGAAATTCTTCGATGGATGTTGTTTCTTGAAGATATGTTTGTCCCTCTTCGATAACTTCAGCAAATATTTCATATAAATTTTCAACATCAGATTCTTGCCAAGTATTTAGAAGATATTCGACATATTTGCGACTCGTATAATAAACAGGTAAACGTAATTGTTGACGATTTACGATATTAGTCTCAATGAAATCATTGTCATTACCATAAGGCGTATCGGTGCTTAAATTTTTTTGGACTGATTGTTTGTCAGTATTTGAAGATTGTTTAAGCCTTTCAAAATAATCAACTGATTTATCTACATATGTGGGATGTTTTGATTGGAGATGCTTTTTTAATTTAGAAGGTTTCATACTTTCTGTTGTAAGTGATTTATGGCAGATTAGACACTGAGGCCTTTGGATTCCATTTTCAACAATGTAACTGAATCCATATTGTTAGAACGATATTTTGTACTTGCGATTTCTGGGGACTGATTTTGCAGTGACCAATTTTTTTTGAGGACCATTTTCTTCTTTTAATAAAAGATATTTTTCCATTTTAAGAGCAATACAAGTGAAAATAAAAAGATAAATTTCTCACAAATAAATTTCAAATTCAAAGCTTTTCAATTCAGATTTTTTATCCTTTGATGGTTTCAACAAAACATGAGCCATTTGGCTGGCTGAAGTGAGTGAAACAATTGCTCATTTTATACATGGCAATGACTCCTTTCAAAAAATCAAACTCACTCTAATCAGCTGAAAATGATAATAGCTTGCTGATCTTGATAATGGTCATAAAAATTTGACATCATTATCTCTAACTACCTTAAAATTTTCTTCCAGTTCAAGAGGCGATAAGCTTAAAGTCCTTTTATGTTGATTCGAATGAAAAAAATTATTGAAACATATGCGCTCAAAAATCGATTGTATCGATAAATTCGTTCTCGAAAAAAAGAGAATGTTTACAGTGAAAAAAAAATGAAAATATTTCACGAAAAATTTTTTTTCATTCAAAAATAAAATTTACACGTCACAGTATCTTTAGGGAGATATGAAATTGAAATTCTTCAATTAAAAATTTATTGATCGATAAATTGGTAAACTGATACATATTTGTGATTTCAACCACCAAAATTTTGGCTGCATAAAAAAATTATGATCACCAATTATAATATACAAAATGGTAAAGTTTCGATGAATTATTTCAATGTTCTTTGTTTAATTTATTTCCTTGAATATCAATATTAGAATATACCGATTTTGATGATGATCATAATGAAAATCAATCACTGAAAAAAATTCGTATCAAAGGACGTAAAGTGAAAAAATTTACCAAAAATTTGTCTGAACTTGATGAGAGTGATGAAGAATTTTTCAATTCATATGATAATTTTAATCAGAAAAAGAATCATCTCAATCATATAATTCCATCTTCTAAATCATCATCAAATCTAAGTGATAATTCATCAGAAAAATCTGATGATAGTAAAACATATGGATTGAAATTTCATAATAAATTACTCAGTACTGGCAAAATTTTGTCTCATTGGAATGATAATTCACAAAAAATAAGAATTGACATGAAATTATTAGAAAAAACTAATGATTTGATACAAAAAATTACTACCGGCGGTGGATTGTTGAATACATCATCGGCAAATAATGATGATAAATTTGAATCGAAACCACTGGAACGCTGGTCATCAGACATCGAAACTGGCAAAGAAAATCAAAGCAATATGACAGCTAAAACAACTCTAAAAATCGAAGAAAAATTAGCGAAAGTTCAAAAAGTTGAAGCCAACATATCCAATTTTGAATCTTTAAAATTTGATGATTCAGAAAGATCAAAAACCATTTTGAACAAAACTTTAACAGATAATGATGCAACTCAAGTTTTTAAAAATTTTACCAACATCACGAATTCATGGTTATCTGGTCTAAGTTCTGCAACGAAAATCGTCGGTGAAGCAACCAAAACTGTGGCATCAACAACAATGAGTCATGCTTCAAAACGATTAGTCGATGCCCAAAATATTATTCTATCAAATGCTGCTGCAGTTACAAATGTTAGCCTTCCAGTTGCAAAAAATCTGACTAATTCTGTTCTAATTCAAGACGGTGTTCAACAGCCATCAGCAGATGATTTTGAAACGAATACTTGCATCAAAAATGATTGGCAAGATAATGATGATATATGGGATGATGAACTAATTGTTTTAGCAAAACAAATAAAAAGCAATGAACAAAAAACAAAAAATGACAAAATTAAACAGCCTTCGATTACGAAATTAGAATCGGAAAAATTCAAAAATACTATTGTTGATGATGATAATGGATGGGATGATTGGGGTGATACTGATTGGGCTGATGGTAATGATGATAAAATCAGTCAAATAATTGAAAATTATGAATCCAAGACCTCCTGTGATATTCAACCAGATGTTCTTACCTCAAATGGAAACGACGATCATCATAATGAGGAGAATTTCAAACAAATCTCGTCTGATGCCATTATGCCCGAGTCCATTAATGAATCATGGGACACTCATGATCAAATTTCTAGTGAAAATACATTCATTTATGACGGTGATGATTCCATACGAGAATCGAAAAATGTTGATGATGGAAAACGCGTAAAAAGAGATTTAGTATCAATTTATTGCGAAAAAGAGGATGATACTGGAGAAAATCCTATTTCACATGAAAAATCCGAATCAAACGATGATGATTTTGTCCTCCAATATAAAAAAGAACATGATAATGTACTCGATAATGACAATATTTCTTACGGTACTCATTGGAAATATCGTGCAAATCCAAATGAAGATTATGAGACCGATTTGAACTCAAAATGTGATGAGATTTTGGAAACGCCGCAATATGATGAAATAGGCTCAATGAAAATTGATGACAACCAGTCATTCAATCAAGAAATCGTTGATGGATGGGACGATTGGAAAGATAAAGATGTTGAAGAACCGATTTCAGGAGAACAATCTATGCCTATCGGCTGGTCAATCGATTCAAATTTCGCTAATGTCAATACTGAAATAGAAAGAAACGAGTCAACCGATGAATTCGATCAAAATGAGAATTCCCGAATGATTGGATTTGAGCCAATTGAATCAGAGTGCAATAACATAACTGCAATAAATTCAAATATCTGCAATTTAGAAAAAATCGTGTCAACTGAAAACAATGACAATGATGACCATATTTCGCCTTCAGCACCCTCTTTTGAAGAGATTTTTGACGATAATGCATTGAATTCACAAAATAAAATTGAAAATGATACTCCAAAGCTAAATAATTTGAATGAAGATAAATGTAATGACGATACTAATTTAATTATTGAAGAAGAAGTCCCGATTCAAGATGAAAAATCTCTCGTCCAAGAGCTTCAAGCTTATGTAATTACATCAGATCCAAATGAATTATCTTCGCTTAGAATTTCAAATGATCATCAATTAGATAACGAAAATTCATGTCAAAATGATTGGAATAATGAGCTAATTGGATTAAATGATAGTAACAATTCAGTTGATGATAAAATTGAATCAGACAATCCAATCATCGAAAATGAACAGTTTCCTATTTTCAAAACTGAAACGGATTTGTCAGCATTGACAGAAGAATCATCTATTGTGCATAAAATTGTCAAAAAATGTGGTCCTGTTTTTGAAGATGAATACTCTTGGGAGAATCGAGATGATGAATACAACAATTTCAAATCAGATATTAATGTTTCAACTGATGAAATTGATACAGGAAGTTCTTGTATGAAAATTAACCAGATTGAAACAGCAGATCCTATTGTTGAAAAAGAAGAGTCTGCAATTTCGAAAGCTGAATCAGCTATATTTATATCATCAGAATTAGATGAAACTATCAGTCATAAAATTGTGAAAAATTGTGAACCACTATATGTTGATGAACAATCCGGTTGTGATGATTGGGATGATGAACACAATGAAATTCAAGCGAATAATGACGAATCGATAAAATGTGATAAAAACATAGTTTTCAACAATGTGATAGAACAATCAAATGTCATTGACAAATTCGAGCCGGAAACATTCGTTGATGAAAAATCAGCTCACAGTGAAAAAGAAATTAATGGTTTCAATGTTAAACCAATAGAATTGCATGAAAATGTTGAGAATAACGTATTCATTGACTTGAGCAAATCAAATAATAAAAAATTTGAATCCAAAACTCAAAATGTTGAGCATTCCAGTTGGGATGATGTAAATGATCAAGTCGATGTTAATGAAACGATTGAATGTGATGAAATTATAGTTATTAACAATGTGATGCAACAATCAAATGTCAATGATAAATTAGAGCCGGAAACATTCGTTGAGGAAAAATCTACTCCTGATGAAAAAGAAAACAATATTTTGAATGTTGAACCAATAGAATTTAATGAAAATGTTGGGAAAAACGTTTTCATTGAATCGAGCGAATCAAATAGTGGAAAATTTGAATCCGAACCTCAAAGTGTGGAGCGTTCCGGTTGGGATGATTGGGATGATGAAATTGAAGAAATTCAAGTCGATGTTAATGAAACGATAAAATCTGATGTAAATATACCAAATCACATAGCTTCAACAGATTCCATGGAGCAAAATTTATTCAATAAAAAATTAGAATTGAAAACATTCATCGATGAAGAGTCTGATTTAAACGATTATGGTGATAAAACAAACATGGAATCAGAAAACTTGATTGCTTCAAATAATCCAATTGAATCAAACACAATTGATAATGGCGAACATGAACAAACTCTAGAAGATAATTTGAACAGAGAAAAAACTAGCAAACTAATTTTAGAGCCAATAATTGCAACTGATGATTGTGGCGAAAAATCTGGCTGGGATGATTGGGGCAATGAATCTAATGAAATTCCTGCGGACAATTCAAATATTAATGAACCAATCAAAAGTGAAAATGATTCAGAAAATCGTATCGCTTTGAATTTGAATGACCAAATTGAGCAAAAAGAATTGAAAATCAATGATAATTGTGAATCCGTAATACTTGATGATGATGATCAGTGTGGTTGGGATGATTGGGATGAAAAATCCGATAGCATCAAAGTTGTCCATGATGATTCAATAAAGAGTTTCAAAGATACAGAAATAAACTTAAATTCTCCTGCGAAATCAAATGATTCGGCAAAGCAGCCTGTGTGTGATGATCACGATCGATCTTGCGAAAAAACAAAAGCAGAAACGTCAGCTAAAAATTTGAAAAATAATGTTGTATCAGCTGTGTTGATTTCACCAGAAACAGGTGAAAATGTCAAGCATAAAATTGTTAAAAAATGTGATCCGGTATTCGATGAGGGACAATCTGGTTGGGATGATTGGAATGAGGATGAAAAGTGCAGCCATGAAACAGAATCAAAGGTTATTCTCAAAAATGAAGAATCGAAGAAAGGTAAAGTTGAATCATCTGTGTTACCATCACCTGAAAGATCAGAAACATCATCTTTCAAAGAAGATAAAATTATGAAAAAACATCAATTCAAATCTGATAAAACACAAACAAAAGAAAATGATGAGAAAAACAAAAAACCTACCAAAAAATTCAACATTATTGAAGCTAAAGATGATTGGGAAAATGATTGGGATAATAAAATCGAAGCTACAACATCGAAAAATTTATCAAAAACAGACTCGAAAATTAACAAATTTTTAGCAAAAAATAAACCGAAATTCAATCTTGTTGATCATTTTGATTCTGATTCAGCGACAACCAAACAGAATAAACCAAAAGCAAAATTCTCAAACATTGTCGATAATGATGATTGGTACATTGATCAAAATGATGATTGGACCAAACCCTCAAAGAATACTGAACGAAATACTAAGGCTGCGGTTAAAACACCCAAAAATGTTCAAAGTTCAATGGCAACAGCAATGATGTCACCTTCATCGATGTCATCAAAACAATATCAGCAATTACATAATCAAATCCAAGCAAATTATAGAGAAGATAATCATAAATCTGCAACACAGCCAATTGTAAATAATCAAGACATACGTACAGCACTGAAAACAGCAGCAGTGACGACAATGTCACATGCTGTGAAGAATTGGTCATTTAATCCAGTTTCAATATTTGATACTGTTGGTATGTTTGATTTTCTTTGAAAAAATCGAATGGAATTTCTAATCTTTTTCATTTTTCGATCATCTCAATCACAGTTGACAATCTTAGCAATGTAATAGGTGTACCATCAGCTGAAGAAATGGCCACAGTCATGAAAAATCAAAATAATCAGCAGCCTCGAAAAGGTTGATCGTAAAATTTATTTATTTGTTTATTTATTTCAAATTATTGGTTTAATTTTCCGTCCAAATAATTATTTTTAAATGTTTTACAATTTTTGCAATTTTATTGTCATTTTCTATGTACATAGATGGCAGTACTGTCATCCCAAATAAATTGTTATATTTTAAAATTTTCGCGCCATTTTTGAAAAAAATTGAAGTTTCAATGAATGAATGAATTTGAATAAAGAAAAATTCCAAGAATTTTTTTCTCCCCTTACATTCTTGACATTCCAAAGTTCCATTAAATGATTGATTGATTGTTTATCAAAGAAATTTGACCACCAAAAGGTAGTTTTTTTATGGCGGTGAAAAGGAGAAAAAATCGGAAAATACCGAAATTATTAATCATCAAACGTTGTTTAAACGTTCGAACAACAAAAAAGCCAAATGCATGTAAATCATTTTGTATTTCAAAAAAGAAAAAAATGAAAAACATGTCATGTTAAAGGTAGAAGCTTAAAACAAGAAGGTGTGTTACATGAAGAAAAAAAAATAATTCAAAAATCATTCGTTAGACAAATAAAGTAAAGAAATATAAATATAAGAAAATATTGAAAATACAGATAAATGATATAATGAAGAAATGAAAAATATTACAAGACGGCCCTTTTTTTCTTTTGGTGAAATAATAAAATCAAAAAAATATAGAAAAAATCATTCCATTCTCACAAATCAAAAAATAATCAATAAATGAACGAATAATTATAAAACAAGAAGGAAAGAAGAAAATTTAGAAAAAAAATCGGATGATTTTTTAACAAAGATATAAATATGTGGCCACATTGAAGTCATTTCCAGGCATTTTCTTAGATTTTTTATTTCTCTCATTTAAATAGAATTATAAATTCATTGAATTCACTTGATCAATTCATTCATTGATTATTGGATTGAATTGAATTCATTTTCTCGCATTGAAAATTTTTAATTTTTTTATTTATTTATCCTTCCATTAATTTATTGATTGTCAATTAATGTAAGTATTTATTTATCTTAATTAAAGAATTTGAATGATAGCGATTTGATTTTGAATAGGAATAAATTGGCATTAACAAAACGAATCGGTACATTGTTGGTCAGTTTTTTACTATTTATGGCAGCATTTGTCATTAATAGTAGTGAATCAAGAAGTTTCACATTATTAGGTTGTCTCGGTGAATATGATATATCAAAATTTGCTGAATTAGATCGAATATGTGAAGAATGTTTCATACTTTATCGTGAACCAGAATTGAATGACAGTTGTCGGTATGTGTAAATTATACGGAAATATTTTCGTCATTTTATTTTATTCTTGTTGCGACGAAAAAAAAACTAAACGGTTTACTTGATCACATAATTCATCGGTCAACAAACCATTGTTACTATTGCATGATGATTGCATCATTTTTTCCAGTATTTTCTTTTTAAAAAATTCCTTACGTTGTGGCTATGAAAATGTATGAGGTTAAGGCCCTACACTTTGAACTGCTACCACGACAAAACAGAAATTTTAAGTGCAAAAAAGCCGGCCGGCTGCTTTTTTCTTTTCTTTGTTTTTTCATAACAAACCGCATGCATATTTAGCCATGAGATATTTACTTATTGATGACTCATCAAAAATTTCATTATTTAATTTGATCGATTTTTTAATTTTATCATTAAAAAATATAGAAAAGATTGCTTCCGAAACGAAGTATTTGGCAATTGTGTCGATGCACTGGAATTATCGCATGAAAAAAAGAAACTTTTGGAATTTGTTGATCAAATATTTGGTTGATTTGAAGAGAAAAAATTGATTTCAACTGAAGTTTGAAGAATAAACAACAAACCGACAAAAATTTCTAAGACAAATTGATTCACAGAAAACAAAACCAACGAAAAAAAAATTTTTTTAACAAATACAATCGACTAACCAATTTATCTATTATTTATTTATTTTTCCAATTAAAATAACCTGAATTAAATAAATTCATCAAATTTTTACCAAAAATATTTTTACCAGTCAGTATTATTATCATTGAAAAAAAATTTGAAGTTCCAAAAAAACTTTTTATTCAAAAATTAAAGAAAATTAATTGTTTCAAGACTTATTTTTGTATCATGATTGTAACCCTTACCATTATTCATTGATTTTGTGATTAATCATGTTTAATAAAGAAAATTTTGAAAAATTCACGCCAATCACCAGTAAACATTTTATTCAATTTAAATCTCACATTAACAATGTTTCAATTGGAAATTCCTACTTTTTGACCAATTACGGATTCAAATGAGAAAATCAATTTTAATAAAAAATTCACTAATAATTATAGTGTATTGCATCTTCTATCATGAATTTGACTTAATTCGGTTTAATCACTAGTTAATTCATTCATTTTCAACAACTTCGATGATGATAATAACAGCGATTCAGTATACAACATCGAGGTCACCCACACAAGTAAGCAAAAAAAAATCAACAACAGCAACAAATATGCATAACTAATTTTCAAAGCTACACACAAATACAACAACAAAAAATTGTCCGGTTTTTGACGTGTTGGTCGTCACGTTCTCCAAATATATACATTTTAAGTGCTTACGAGATCATAGAAACGTTCACAACATTTCTAAGAAATGTATGAAAAAATAAGAAACTTTTTTTCTTTTGAATTTTAGTTATGAATGGAGAATAAGCAAGGTATGAAAATTTGAATTGCATTTTTAAGCCACAAAATTTGGTCACAAAAGAAAAAAAACCTGTAAAATTCACAAAAAAATCAAATGATCAATCGAAAACTTAATATCGAATAATCAAGTTCAATGAATGATTTCGAAATGCAATAGTAATTTCATTCATTAAAATATGATATTTTCAAATAATTTTGACAAGTAAAAAAAAGGATTTATTCCGATAAATATCAACAAAAAAAATCATGTCTAGGGTTTTATTTTTTTTGAATGAAAAATTCATTCATATAAATATACGATGGATTCAAGGATTATATTAATGAATTTTCTTAAATACAAAAAATGAATGAATGAACGAGAGTGCATGCATGTGGTTTGTTGTTTACAAATAATATTAAAAATTGAAAAACAAAAGAAAATTTTAATTTAATCAATCAGACATTCGTAGGTGTTTAGGGTAAAAATTAAATTTAAAAAAAAGAATATAAACACAATCATAAATAACAATTTTGAAAATAAAAAATACATCGCAGAAATGATAAAGAATACTGTCATCAGCATTAGGTGAAGAATACAAAAAAAAAGGATGAAATGAAAACAATATGAAGATGAAGACAATATAATAATTTAAGTGCATCAAAAAATAATGATAATGAAATTTTTTCGTTCGTTGTTTTTTGTGGTAGATTATAATTTAATTATATTATATTGGTATAATATTTTGTTCCCATTGTCACAATTATAATTGTCACATAATTTAAATTGTTTAAATTTTTTCATAATATTCATATGATTAGAATTGTCAAATGTGTACAATTAAAAATTTGAAAAAAAATTTTGCTAAATGAATCGTTTAGGATGTCAAATGTTTATGTTTGAAAAACAAAACCAAAAAAATTATCACAGATTAAGTGAAAAAAAAACAAAATAAAAAAGGAGAAATTATATTAAATTTAGATAAATAAAAAAACAAAGAATAGGAATTATCATAATAAAAATTATATTTGATTCAGAAATAATTCGGTGTTGCCGTGGTGATGAGCATTTTAAATGATCACGATCATAAATTGTTGAATTTTTTAAACGTTCATAATTTATTCTATTAGATTGTTTACAATTCTACAATATTAATTTCAATGAATAAATAAATGAATGAATGGATAAAAAAAATTCAAATAAGCAGGTGATACATACCGAACATAATTCTGTACATTTTGGACAAATGATAGAACCTTTATGAAGCCAGTCATTATATAATAATTGAATTTTTATCTCTTGATTATCATATAAACATGTAAATGTATGATTCTTAATTATTATATTAAGAAAACCATCTTGACTACAAGAATATTGATAGCAACCCGAACCCCAATGTTGCCATTGTCTTATCTTGATTAACAACAGAAAAAATAATTGAATAAAATAAAATAAATTCACATTAAATTTCATTCAAAATGATCGCTACCTCATGACATGTTCTTTCAATCCACATTTCATCCCCATGATTCATACATTTAGAATCAGCACCATAGTGCTCGAGAGCGAAATTCTTTTCGATAGACGGATTATTTTCTGGAAATGAACATTTAGAACCTCTTACAGTTTCATTATTTTGTTTCCATGTAAACTCTTGTATGTATGGACAATAATCGGCTAAAATGACCGAACCACCATAAAAACTAATAGCATCTTGACTAACATTTTTAATTTCATCAAAATTTTGAAATTTTTTCTCCAATTTTTGATCATATTGACGTAGATTACATAACGCAACCGAATCTCTGTTATCTGTGCATTCAGTTTGTAAAGGATCTTTCTTGACACGATCACAGAATGGATGAATAGATTTTCCTTGACTACGTTTGGTATCCATCCATTCTTTACATGATTTCATCGCAAAATCACAACCAAGATTTTTACCCCATTCTAAAGGTTGAGCTAGGCTGTAATTCACTTTATACCATCTAAAAAAGGGCATGATAATGATAAAGAATTAATAGGATTCAATCAGTCAATATTAAATGTGGAATCACTTACCCTGTATCTTCCATCAAGGCTAATGTAATCCTAGAATAGACAGGATTTTGAGTATGTGTACCAGTCATGGCTTCATTTTCAAATAATCTTTTCTCCCAATGTGTCAATAAAGTTCCATCTTCGCCTTGATTCTCTAGTTCAGCTCCTTCCAATATCGAGCAATTAAAATGATTACGCACTTCCCGCTAATAATTTGTGAAAGGATTGGATTCAAATTTTCTAATTTTTTCATATTTGAAAATTATTACCAAAACATTTGGTGTTGATATTACAAACACATTGTTCGTAATGTTTCCACCACGTACCATCCAATTTTTACGTTGAACGCGTTGCAAAATTTTTTTCGAAATCATCAACATTGATCCACCACCGTTACCAAATGCTGAGCGATTATTTATAGATGATTGTTTATTTTTAAAATTTTTAACAGCTTCAATGGTTGGATTCGAACCATTAGGATCAAGATAAAAGGCATATAATGACACAGAAAATCCTAGGGCATGCAAAATTTCATGCTTAAAAGTAGAAATCAATGTTTCAAGGTCTTGTGGTTTTGTTGATATTGAATCTGGACATATATTTGCATGCCCGGCAATAGGTCTATTTTTGAATAAATAATTTTTTCCATGGATCAGTACGACAAGTCATTTAATGAATATAATTTGAACTGACCGATTTAGCGTTGTTTCCTGCTGACAATGAGCAGCATACGCAATTGTACTGCCTTTTCCACATCTTTTCGATTGTAATGTTGATATGTAAAAGACAAAATCAGCGTCAAAGATTCCATTAATTAATGAATGATTTGATGTTTTTTCTTGAACACAATCTTTGCCATGTTCATCACAAACATAACAATCCTAATTCATGAAAAGAATGACGAACAAAAAAAATCATTGATAATCACAAAAAAACAAACAAAACATTTACTTCTAAATGTTCATCAGGTATTACAACTTCGCCACAAAATGTATGCTGTTCACAACCTGCAATACAATAATCTTGATTTATCAAAAAATCTGGATTATCCCTTATACAACGTCTTTATAATTAACGATTATAATAACGCCAATAATCATTAGTGAGAAGAAAAAGAGTTGTTTTGATTCATGAAATAATTCATCAACTTCTGCAAAAAAAGGCACTAACCGATTTAATTTGATTGGTACATTGAATGGCTTGACAAATAATGCTTGTTGCCAATAGTTTATTGCTTCGGGTAGAACGACTTTCTGTTTTTAGAGAATATGGATTCCAAGGAAAAAAATGAATTAATTGCATTTATCACGATTGGATAAATTTCAAATGATAAATTCTAGGAATACACAGACATTAATTAAAGTACATACATCAATTATTAAATATTTTTCTTTTGTTATTTGTTCAACACTTTCATCATAAAAATATTTGATTCTTATATTTCTATATTGTTGCAATATTTTTTGCTCATCATCATCGCGTTTATTAATAACATGTTGATCACTATTTCTGAGATGAGCAAATCTTATTTCATTAAATTTAGGTGGAATGTGGCCACATGAAAATTCTTTTTGTATATTTAAATATTCATTATCATCATGATCAATGTAAAAATTTGATGAACATAGTTCAAATGAACAAAATAATAAAACCGATATTAAAATGACAAATTTTCGATGAAATATTTTTTGATAATAATTATAATCATTCAAATAGAATGATGACCGCCTGACTGTGTATGAACGAATTTTATTTGAATTATCAAACATTTTTTCAAGTTGAATAAAATGATGAAAATTATTGGATAAATTTCTATTAATTTATCAAGTGATGCAGGAAAATCGATGATGATTCAATCAAATGAATCGCGATGATTTTTGAGGTATTTTAATCTCTCCAATTTGATGTTCAAACTTATTCACTCCACTGATTTATATCTTCGATTTTTTTCGGTTAATTTTTGATTGATAAAAATTATTTCGTTGATTACATTTTACAATATTTTCTTTTTTTTTTGTCATTGTATTTTTGTTTGTATGTTTGTTTTCATTTCTATTTTCAATTGATCACAATTTATGATGATTTTTCTTTTTTTCAAATTTTTCTGCTGTCGTTGATTAAAATAAAAAATTTGATATCAAAATATGTTGAAATACCGCGTGTAAATTATTGAATTTAAATATGTAGAATGATGCTATAATTTATCATTGATATCATTGAAACAATTCTCTATTATAAAAAATGAAAAAGATTATGACGGAAAAAACATTGAAAATAATTCTCAATCAAAAAAAAAAAAAAAAAAAAAAAAAAAATGAGAAAAAAGGCATTTGAAAAATAATATTCTGGCAAAAATTTAAATAAATCATTAAAATTTGGAGCCAAAAAAAATGTAAAGATCATCGACATAAATCTGCAAAGCTGAGCACACAGAGACAAAATAATTTCAATGATGAAATGACGATTTTTAACAAAAAAATGTCTAGAAAAGTGTCTAATATATTTAATTTCAAATTATTTTTAAGCAAAATTGTCATTGAAATTTTAAAATAATAATAAAATTATATCATACAATTATCAAATGACAATGATCAATTTTTTTTCAAGTGCAATTCTTTTTTTTATTTTTAACATTAAATCTATTTCATTGTTTTCCTATTTAAAAATTCAATAAAGCACTTTATGTTGGGGTGCTTTCAAATTTGAATATTTTGATGACATATAAAATGCACTGAACAAACGATAATTATCGACAATTCAATGACAAGATTTGGTGATGCAACATTATTGAAACAGAGGGAGAAAAAAGTGCTTTTCACCGACTGAACATTTTTATTAAAAAATTGATTCTTTTGGTTAATTAATAATTAACAAACACATGCATACAATACATAGATTTACATCTTGATCATTTGTATTTTTTTAACATTAAATTCAAAAATTGAACACACAAAGGAATTTTCTTAAAAAATAAAACAAAAAATTGAAGATCAAGCAAAGTTTTTTCTTTGATTTCAGACAAAATTTGTCCGGAAAATTATTATTTTGTAAAAAAATATTTCAAAAATTTGATGCGTACATAAATGAAATTTCGGGTTAAGCAGAATTTTCCTTGTAAAATTATTAAAAAATAAATACCGAATTAAATTTCATTTCAATTCATTCATTTGTCATGAAAAAAAACCATGTTGAATTCAATATTTAACACAAAAAAAAATTATTCAAATGATGATAAACACATATTTTTGATTAGTCAGTTTATAATTAATAATAATGATATTCGGAAGAAGAAGACTTAAGAAAAAATACACATGGAAATTTAATTTATAATCATTTTTTTAGTTCATTAATTATTGAGATTTATATTTTATATTTTCATTTTCTTCTATTGCTCATTGTTAAATGATAGTTTTTAAGTAGATTGATGCTTAGTTAATGTCATTCAATCATTATTATTATTATTATTAATATCATTATTTAAATGAATTGAATTAAAAATCAAATGAAGAAGAAGAAGAAAAATGATTCTACAAGTGAATAATAAAGATATTAATTTTATTTCTATTAATACTTATCATTAATTTTTTTTGTTAATATTGAAATCAAAAACTAGGATATTGCATGTCTGATGCTGGTGGTGTGTGCGTGTGCATGTACATGTCTATGTTATAATTTGCTTACACTTTGCTTTTTTCTGAGTCGATTTGAATTTAAAATCGATGAAAAAAAGCATGATGATATTCAAATTGATAATAAAATGAAATAAAATTAAATCAAATATTTGAAAAAAAATCATTGAAAAATACAATCTTTGTCGCCCATTTTTCATCAAACATTCAATTTTTTATTTTAGTTTTTAAAAATGAAATTTCTAGACATTTGTCTGTGCGCGTATTTGCTGATGATAATGATAATATTGAACAATTTTTGAATTGATTTAATTTTTGAGGACATTTTTTTCAAAAAAAATCAATCAAATTAAATAATATAAATAATCAATAATAATTTAAGATTTGTAAAAAAAAGAGTTTTAAAATGTAAACCAATAAATCAATCAATCAATTTGTAAATTGTTCGTATTGATTCATTTGAACAACAGTCGAAAAACCAGCAACAAATATATGCAAGAAAAAAGAAGTAGCAGTTGAAACGCTGAGAAAGAAAAAATCAAAATAATTTTTCATCATGAATCTTACAATTGTCTTGAATGAGAATATTTTTCTTTTAAAAATGAAATAAACTGGAAAGAAAAAATTGTTGAATGAATGAAAATTGAATAAAATCACTACTGGAAAAAACAAATAATTATGAATTAATCACATAATAGTAAATACTAGTGATAATTGAAGCAAAAACTAAACTTGAAAAGAATATTAACTAAATAACATGGCTTTTAAAGCTTAGCAGAAAAAACCAATCAAAATATAAACCAAACAAACGTCATAATACAATGATAATAATATTGTTGCAAACAAGTGATTTCTGTTTGTGTGCATGTTTTTTTTTGGTCATACACACACACCGACAAAAAATAATAATATTTCTGAGAAGAATTTTTATTAAATTTATCATTATATATGAAATATCAAACAAATTAATAAGTATATCAGAAAGTGTTGCATTGAATATATGGAGAAAGAATAGAGAAATACAAATAAAAAAAGTAAAAGTTTGCCTAAATAACAATGATAATAGCTTGGCATATAATAATAGTCGAAATTACTAATTCTTATTTTTCACTATAAGAAAAAACATCAAAATCATTTCAAATGAACTAAATATATTTCTTTCTATATAGAAAAATATTAATATGAAGCTAGAAATGCATAGAATCAAGAAAAAATATAAGTAGAATTGAATTACATCATCATCATCATCACTTAACATCAACACTTTCACATATAAACGAAAGAAGAAAAAAAAGATGAAGAAAATAAAAATTTAAATGGACATTAATCATTGAATCAAATTTTTTTTCATGTTCATTGGATAAAAACCATTAATAAAAACTTGAATAACAACTTCTTAACCATTTTAATGATCATAATATTTATTTTATTCTCTGTTAATAATATGTATTTATGCAAAGACACTGTAAAAAAATCATTAAAATAAAATTTAAATTATTAACTAAAAGAAATGCAAAGGGTTTTTTTTATTGTCATTATTTGCATTGAACACTGAAGACTATAATGTCATGTTTTCGAAGAAATTTTGCGAAATAAAATGATGGTATATTTATTCGATTTTCAAAATTTATTCAATAAAGGAAAATTATATATTGTCAATAAATTAAAGATTTACAAATCGATTATCATTTATTAACATCATCATTCATTGAAATCATTCAATTTATTAATAAGTACTAGAATTGTTGCTTGGAATGCAGCGGTGATTCATAATGTTAGATTACATCTTTTAATGACTTTTTTGTCTGAATTGAATTTTGCAGACACTTATTAAAAACAAAAAGTAAAAAATCTTATCGATTAATAGCATATTTCGATAAATGTGCGCTATTATCGATAAAATTAATAAAAATAAATATGAAAAAGTATTGATATTTTCATTTTTGTTTTTATTTTCAAATTTGACATTTTGATTTTTTTTCAGAAATAGACATTTTTTTACATAATTCAAATCAATCAATCAAATAACAAAAACTGAAGATTGAAAGGAAATGAATTGTTTTTGATATTGATAGTTTAGTTTAATTTAGTTTTTTTTTTTTTTTTTTTTTTTTTTTTTTTTATCAGTCAAATGTATAATAAAGTTTTTTATTTTTTCGTTTCTATTTGTTTTTCTTTTTTTTCATAAATATAATTTACATCTAACATTTATTTAATATTATTTTTATATTTAAAAAAATATATAAAACTAACCAGACGATACCAGATAATTCATGTTTGTCGATACATTTTTCAATTCTGACTATGAATTTTATTTGGTTTTGCTGAAAAAAAATTGTAGACAAATTTTTCTTTTTTTCATTGTCGTCATTCGATATTCATTGTTATTATTATTTTCATTATCATCATTTATTCAGTTCTCCAGAGAGAATATTGAAAAAAAAATTCAAATAAAATAAAATGAAAAAATAATGTTAAACATTTAACATTTAAATCAGGCACTTTTAGCAGTCTTGTTGATTTGAAGCAAATATCAATAATAATAGCAATAATTATAACAAGATTTTATTTAAAAAGAGAAAAGAGTTCAATTTTAAACAACAACAACAACCAGAGAAAAAGCTCATTCAAATCAATTTGAAGTTTATTTTGAATTAGAAAAAAATAAAGAATTCATTATCACTTCATCATTTCAATTCTAATAATCTATAAACATAAATTGAATTATTTAAACATGAAAATTTTGATCACTAAAATTGATAGAATTAATATTTGATGATGAGGATAATAATAATAATAATGATGAAAATATTTGACAATTTGATTTATACAATTTTTGTTGTTGTTTTGTTTATTGACAAAAAAATGAAAATAAAAAATAAAAATAAACAAAGAATTTGATTGAAGAAAGAAAAAAATTCTTGATTTTTTTTCGTCATCGATTATCGATACTATCGATAGTAACAATAAATTTGACGAGATGATTTTTAGGTTTTTTCAAATTTCGATTTTAAGTAAAAACTTATTGAAGCATAAAAATACTTAATTCATTTTCATTCTATAATTTTGACTTATTCATTATCATTCGTCACTTAATTTTTGTTTTTCACAATAATCATAAGTATTAAATTCGTAATTAGTTCGAGTGTGTCTTTTTACTTGTTTTCTTTTTATAAGAATTTGTTTTTTATTTATTTTTCAACAATGGATGATAATGTTGACGCTAATCGACAGAAATTAATCGATGAATTTATGTTGGTTACTGAAGGTGATCGTAATCAAGCATTGGAATATTTGAGAAAACATTCATGGAAAGTTGTTGAAGCTATAAATGATTTTTTCGAATGGATGCATGATGATTATTGCCGTAAGGAAAATGAAAAACAAGAACAACAACAAAAAGCTAATGATGATAAAACTGAAGATGATAATTATAATGAAGGGAATGAAGAAGTACCTGTCGTTGAGTAGGAATAGAATTTTTAATTCTTTCATAATAATTATTTCATATTGAATTTATCGTATTGTTTCATTTTTTTTCTCAGAAAAAAATTCAAAACTCGAAATTCAAATACCAATAATGACAATACAGATGATGAAAATGGAGAATCATCATCAAAGCAACTTCGTCTATTTCGTCATATTACCTATAACATTGATAGTTTGAATGAAAGGAATCTTCAAATTCGTATAAAAGCAATTTGCGATATAATCCTTGAGGAAAAAGGTACGATAATATTTTTGCAAGAAGTTCGTAATGAATCGGAACTAATTATAAGAGAAAAGTTATCCAAATACTTTGAAATTTATTCGGGTTTCATGCCCGATTCTACTGATTATTATACGATGACATTAATTGCTAAAAAATCATGGATAAAAATTGATGATGGAAAAAAAATCATAAATTTTCCCGACACAAAAATGGGTAGAAATATACTTAAATCCGAGGTATGTAAATCAATTAATTTCTCGCCAATATTGTTCATTTCTCTTCATTTTTATCTAAATTCTCTGGAAAAGATCACTGTTGATGACGCTAAAATATGTTTGATTAATACCCATCTAGAAAGTGGTAAAGAATTTTGTGAAATACGTCAGCAGCAATTATCTTATCTGATGCGAATAATCGATTCAATTGATAAGCAAACGACCGTCATTGTGGCTGGTGATTTAAATTTACGTGACAAAGATGTACTTAATGACCCTCAAAAATTTGAATTAATAGATGAAAATCATTTTACATTAATGTGTTTTGTTTAATTTATAGGTGTCTGCAATCGGCGGTTTGCCTGTCAATGTGCAAGATGCATGGATAGCAACAGGTCGTCGAAAAGAAGTGCAATATACATGGGATATGATGCGTAATGACAATTTAAATTTCAGTGAACAATTATCATCATCATCAAAATATGTTCGTGGTAAAATATTCAAACCACGTATGCGCTTCGATCGTGTTTATATACGTTGTACTGAGCCTACATCAAAAATAGATATTGTACATTTCGGTCTAATCGGTTTGAAACGCTTAAAACCTTATGTTTGTTTTCCGAGTGATCATTGGGGTATAATAACTTCGTATCAGATTTATTAAAATTAAATGAACATTAAGCTATTCAAACAGGAACATTCCAAAAATCTCATGTCAATAATATTTGTATCACAAGTTGTATAATAATGAGAAATTTCTTAATTTTAGAGGAATTAATTTATGAAAAAAGTTGAATCAATTGAGGAATTGTTATTAATTATTATAATTAAAAGTTGTGGAGCAATAAATTTTAAAAAACGGGTACGTCCTTTAATGATTGAACGCATTTTGCGCATCAACTCGCAAGTTTTTTATGTGTAAATTAAGTCAAAACAAAATCCATAAAAATCACGTGTTACTTGCTCCGTTCTTCTAATGATATATGATGCTAGAGCGTGACAACGCTTACATTCAAGTGCAGAGATTCAATGAGTTTTTTTTCTTGTTTACGATCCTTGAAATTTTGAATTTTATTGTGGTCCTTGTGCTAAAAACAATTGATGAAATTGAAATTTTAATTTCATTTTCATTTCATTTACGATCATCTTATCATTAAAACAATGTTATTTTCCAAAAATATGGATGAACAATCAGTTGTAACATCGACCACAATATCTTTGGCTGATGTCAAGATAACACCTTTGCAACAAATGATCTCATCATGTACCGGTTCATTTTTAACTTCTTTTTTAGGTTTGTATGATCATTTTTCGCTTAAAATAATTTAAATAATTATTCGCAAATCAATTCAGTAACACCGTTAGATGTGGTGAAAATAAGGCTGCAAAGACAACAAAAAGAATTCGTAAAGAGTAAATGTTTTTTATACTGTAACGGTCTAATGGATCATGTTTGTTATTGTACAACAAATGGCAGTAATGCTAGCGAATCAACGAAACTAAATGGTAAAAATTTTAAACAAATTTTTTGTGATTTGAGTAATGGAACAAATAAACAAAACACACATAATACGAATTCAAATTATTTTAATTCATTGAAAAATTTCAAAAAACTGAAAAATTATTCAATCTCACAACAAAAATCAACAGCAACACCTAATACTAAAACTGCAAATACACAATGTTCATATCATAGTTTATCTACTGTTAAACATTTGACAGATAAACAAATCAAAGATCTTTGGTATCGCCGTCCGAATTATTTCAACGGAACCATGGTTAGTTTTTGTGATCCTTTTCACTTGATCTGATTTTATTATTGTATCTATTTTATTAGGATGGATTAATCAAAATTGCCCGACATGAAGGTATTAAGTCATTATGGAGTGGATTACCGCCAACCTTGTATGTTTAATCATTTTTTCTACAACATTTGAGACTTTCAATAATCTGTTTTTGACAGAATAATGGCCGTTCCAGCGACTGTGATGTATTTCACCATATATGATCAACTATGCGATAGGCTAAGAAAGCGATTTAAAACAGAACAAGGAAGTTTCTTGCATGAAGTAATTCCAGGATTAGCAGGTGGTTCATCACGTATGGTTGCTGCAACTGTGATATCGCCGTTAGAAATGATCAGAACAAAAATGCAATCACAAAAATTGAGTTATCGTGAAATCGATACGGCTATCAGACAATTGATTCGTTCAGAAGGTATATTACGGTTATGGAATGGACTAAATGCTACATTAATGCGTGATGTACCATTTTCAATAATTTATTGGTTGAATTATGAAAATTTCAAACGCATATTTCATAAATATGAATATGATTTTAGCTTCAGTCTATTTGCCGGTGCATTATCTGGCGCCATTGCCGCAACAATTACATTACCATTTGATGTTGTCAAAACGCATAGACAAATCGAATTAGGTGAACAGTTAGTTAGTGATAAAAAATCATCGAAAAAAACCAAAGATATTCTGATCAAAATCTACGAAGAACATGGTTATCGTGGCTTATTCACTGGTATTGTGCCTCGTTTGATCAAAGTTGCACCAGCATGTGCTATTATGATTAGCACTTATGAGACTGGCAAAAATTTTTTTAGACAACGTAATTATTTAAAAATGATTGAACAACAACAGATCTGATCAAAATGTGAGATAATGAACAAAATGAGAATTCTATGATTATTGGAATATAATTATTACATAATTTGTGACTAGTCAACTAAATGATGAAATTTTGAGTCGATTTGCGTAGGATTATTTTTCAACAACATGATTAAAATTGAATGAAAATATTATTTAACCAGATTCTTTATCAGCGATCGGTTTACCATTTACTTCCAGCGTATAAACCATCCCTTTGCGTTTATCCCCGCTACTAATCGTCTTGATGCATCCTTGATTAAAACTACCATTTTCTTCATCATCCAAATTGAATTTGATTTCAGTACCCTCGGAATCACCAAACTCATGTGTTGCTTGTCGCTTCTGGCCATTCACCCAAACATCCAACGAATCTTTTTCTGCAACAATAAAATGATTAGATGTACATTCTCAATAATAGATCAAGTTCTCACCTAATACAACACGATATTGTCTATTTTCATCATTATCATTTAAATCGAAATGCCATGCACATATTATTTTTGATTGTTTTTCACGGAATGTTTTAAATTGTTTACCATTCACGTATAAAATATATTCATATGTAAACCCTAAACATGCATTGATGACAATCTCACATTTAGCATAAACTTCGTCGTTATTATTTGGATTTTTAATTTCAAATTGTTCACTGCCGACCAGTTTAAACATCCAATCTTTTTTCAATACAATCTATGGAATAAGATATTTTTGATTCATCTATTGGCAAAAATCGTGAAATCTTTTAAAAATTTACCTCATCATCGATCCACAACACACGCCGTCCAGTTGTTGTACCATGTTCAAATTGTATTTTATGTATTTTATCATACAAAGGAACTTCCCATGTACCGACAAGATCGTTTTTATTCATTTCGGGTTATGTTATTTTTACATGATAAAGGAATAATATTTAACAAAAATGATTGTCAAATCAATGTCAAGGAATAAATAAATATAAATAAACATTGATGGTTGCCATTGGCGACATTGAATAGAAATGAAACTTAAAAAATTTTCAATAATAATCTGTGAAATTAACAGAAACATAAGTATCATTGTCATCATCGAAATCATCTGATTCAGATTCATCATCACGTGTACGATAATCATAGAAGCGGACCATTTGTTTTTGTGATAAATATCTCTCTTTTTCACTGGTTTTCATAGAATTTTCCATCGATTCTTGAAAATTTAATAGTTTGACTGTTCGTATTTTTCTTTGATTTAAAAATGTTTCAAAATTTTGTGTTTGATTGAAACGTTTATATTTATTGGAATCGGAATCATTTTGATCATTGAAAATTTTGGCATGATTGGCAATCAGTGGGTTACTAATTTTATTCTAAATGTAAAAAATTTGGAATGTTGAATGTTACTTGCTTTAAATCATTAAATGCTAACATACCGGTTTACTATCAACAACTTTCATTTCTTCATCATCATCTTCGCTTTTTATTTCCATTTTAACTAATAATTCTTCAGTTTTCACAACATCTTGATCCAAATTATGCTCACGATTTTTCAATTCATTCTGTATATCATCACGAAATTTTTTTATCTTCAAACCTTTATCCTTTAATTTATTTATTAATAGCCTTTGGGTATCAATGATAAAAAGTTGTGTAAAGAAAAATTCTATTGTAACGACTTACTTATTTTGCAAAAATTTCTCTTGTTTTTTCAGTAAATTTTTCAATTCAATAATTGATAATTTTTCTAAATTTGGTCGATGTATTTCTTTTATTGTTGAGATTTCTTTTTGTTGATTTTTAGCTTGCTGAATTTCAAATCTTGATTTTTGAAACGATGGTTTTTTTATCTGGATCAAAGTGCTATTTTTATATTCTTTTGCCATTATCAATTTTTAAAATGAAAATATTTATTTAATTTTTTTTAATTTTAAAATAAAAAAAAATGCAAAAATGAATTACAAAAATGTAAACAATGGACTTGTGATCATGTGCACAGTGTATGTTAACTATTTCAACACATATTGGCTTATTAAATTATTGACTGGTTATTGACTAATCAATGATCATAATAATCGAAATGGAAACCTGAAGCGATTATCCAAATACCAACTTTTGCCTTATGAAAATCAATCGAAAATTTTAGATAATTGGTCAAATAAAGAATCACCTTTTTTAGAATATTTAATTCTCGAAAAGTGATAATGTCATAGATTTTACAATATTCAATCATTGTACTGAGAATTAGGGCTTATAGATTTTTCGGGAAAATTTCTTTCATCTGGGAATTATATTTTCATCAGTGATTATTTTTTTCCTTCAACCATAATAATATGATATCCGAATTTAGTTTTGACTGGCGGATCAGTATATACAGGTTTATCGAGGCTAGAAACAGGTAATTGAAATGCAGCATCTTGAAATGGTCCAACCATTGAACCACGTGTCATCCAACCAAGATCACCACCTTGTCTTGCTTTATCTTCAGAATATTGTGCAGCTACTTCATTGAATTTCATACCGGATTTTATTTTTTCCAAAGCTTCTAAAGCTTTAGATTGTTTTTCACAAAGAATATGCCGAACCTTTAGAAGAAAAAATTCGAAAATTTTGATTTATTTTGGATTTGGATAAATCTTAAAATTCATTCGGGAGAAAAACATACCTTGACAGCTGTTCCTCCTTTTTTTTCTTTGGTTTCGGCAGATTTCCCACTGCTGCTGCTATTTTTCGTTTGTTCATTTTTGCCTCCTTTGCCTTTTGGGGGCATCTTTATTCCTTATTGTCTGCTGAATTTAAAAACTGAATTTGAAACTGATTTGAGGAAAAATCTTGAATCAAATGTTTTTGATTTCTTGAAAAATTACATCAGGCGCCATCTGGTTTTGCTTGAAATAAAATTTCTATTTTTTTTTTGTTGATAATTCATTCAAATGTCACTCTGTGGAAATTATTCAATTTAAATGCGATTTAATCATTATCATTTTTATCATTCTGCCAAGAGAATTCTGTCATAATGTACCGTAAGAAACGGAAATCTGATCCTTCTAATATGGATGCTCAGCAGCCACGAACATCATCGAAAACATTTCGTACACCAACAATTAATTTAGCAAATGAAAAATCTTCGAAAATGTCAGAAAGCTCGACATCGATATCTGAAAATGGTAAACGTAAATCAATATTTGATGATGTTGATCTAAGCGATTTAAAATTAGATAATTCATTTAAATCATTCTCATTTTCATCCGTATTAATGAATAATTCAAAGATGGAAAAATCAAATATCGATGATACAAAATCAATTATTGAATCTAATGATTTAGATGATATCGATTTGGATGATGATATTTTATCAAGTTCAACGCTATCAAAGGTTGAAGTTAATACTAACAATAATAATAATAATAAATTTGAAACAAATTTAACCAAAGCTGACACAGATGCAATGATACGATTGGTGAAAAATAGTCTAATAAAATCTCCTTGCATTAACAAACAACAGAAAATATCTAAATCATCATTAAGTATTGCAAATATTAAAGATGATGATTATGATCATCTTCTTGATGATGATCTTGATTTCGATTTTGATGATGATCTAGATGACAATGATCTGAATGACTTAATCATTAATTGTCAACAAACGCAACAGCAATCAAAACAACAACAGAAAAATGAAAAATTTGAATTTAGAAATGCTAACGGTATGATGTTGGAAAAACCATCAGATAAATATTATCACAAAACTAAATTGTTATTCCATGATATTGAATATTTAATGTTACAAGAGATTGCATGTTTTATATACAATAATAATAACGATTATCATAATGATAATGAGCATACTTGATTATTGTTATTGAACGAATTGAATTATCTATTGTTTCTGTTTTTGTTTTTTCAAAATTATTAAAAGATAAATGTAATAGTTTTTCCTTCCTAACATTCAATCAGGTATATCTTTGTTTTCCAAAAATTTTCCCAGAAATTCTCATTTTTAATTTGTAAATATAATAATATATATTCCAAAACAAATCTGTATATAATCAGTATAATGTAAGCCAATAATATTAATCTATCGATAAACAAACATCAAACATTTATCATTAAAAAGTAAACAAACTTTCATTTAAAATTAAATGTCAAAAAATAATAAAAAATTCAAATAAATTTAAAATAAAAAAATTTGTAACTATGGATACATCGATGATTTCTTATATATTTTTCTCAATAAAATTTAAAGAATTTCTTTTTTCATTGGTTCATTTTGGATCGATTCAATTTCTTGTATTATGGGGAACAATCTTTATTTTGGTTGTCATTGGTTATTATAATTTTTTTTCAACTAATATAGACCATTTCAACTAGACATTATATGGATCGATAATATTATTAATGTAGATATTCGTGTCTATTATCTATTTGAAAATTGGAAATTGGAAAAAATATAATTCTCGATTGTAAATAATTGCATTGAATTTCAGAAATAAAATGTTAGGTTTATCGGGCTAACTTTAGCTGTTGTTTCAATATTTACTTTGGTTGTTGTTTTTGTGTCTTAGTTGATTATCATTGAAATTTTACTTTGAGAATTAATTTCCGAAAATTAACTCGATAGAAAAAAAATTGTTCATAATTAATAGAATTAATGAATAATAAAAATAAAAAATAATGATCAAAGATGAAATTTCATGATCTACATGGTGTGAATGTAACAATCAATGAAACAAAGCATATTGCAAAACGAATAAATTCATTTTGTGATGCATTTGTATTTAGCTCAAAACCATTACAATTAAATCAATCATTCATATTGAAATTCATGTCAAACAATAACTCTGATTGGAATGGTTTCTGTTTTTTGGGTGTTACAACACATAATCCTATAAATTTTATGGAAACAATCTGCTCGAAACAAATCATCAATTTATTAGCAGCCAATGATAATAATGTTTGGATACACCAAATCAATGAAGAATGGTCGAATATAAGTTTAATTTTATCATTAAATTCGGATGGTTCATTTGAAATTAGTACAGAATATAATCCAAATTTGAAATTTTTATTCATAGAGAACTTACCGATCAATTCACCACTATGGTTGATAGTCGATATTTATGGTAAAACGGAACAAATACAAATACCATATTATACATCACCAAATCAACCAGATATTGTATCGATTGGTTCTGATATATATTCCACATTTAAATGTGGACAAACTGGTATCATTCCATACAATTATGCTCGCATAATGTTGATTGGTCCCAAATCTTCAGGTAAAAGTCTGCTTAAAAAAATACTTATAAACAATTTGTAAGTGATTTTTATGAATTTATTCAATAAAACCTAATCTGAATGAACTCATATTTGCAATAGAAATCACGATACAAAAGATAATCATTTTAATATCGATGAAAATGAAGTGATTAAAGCATCGGAAATAAATTTAATAACGAATGATAATGGAGAATGGAATTTACTGCAAAAGAATTCTGGTAAATCGAAATATAGACATTCAGAAAAATCAGATATTTATCATGATATCGCCAAAAATATTGTGCAAGAGATATTATCGAATAAAGATCAATTTGTTGACGAACAAAATGATCAATCACAATATTCACCTAAAGAAATGATCAAAAGTGTATTGAAATTTCCTCGAAAATTATTGCGACCATATACCAAAGAAGTCAAACAACAATTAAGTGAAAATTTGGTAAGTTTATGGTTTAAAAAATTATTTTCAACATAATTAAATTAGTTTACTTTTAAATCAAGAATGAAATACCTGATGAACTTATGCTGATGATTGAAGAAATGTTAAAAACAATGACCAGCAATGATAAACAGAAAATCGTGAATGAATCTTTAAATCAAAATGATGATAATTCAGCAAATAATGATAGAAACGATAATGATGATGGAAATAAGCAAAAAATAAATTTAAATATCCATGATTTTAGCGGTAATCTTTTATATCTCCTTATAAATCAATTTTTCTTCACAAATTGTGCGATTTATATATTGGTATTCAATTTATCTGATGACTTAGAACAAACACTTTTATCCAAATTCGATAATATATCATGTATTGTAAGTTTATTTAAAAATTTATAAATTCTTCTAACAATTTGACCAAACATTTGTGAAGTGAATTCATACATTCATTTATTATTTTTTTATAGAGTGAATTAGGAAATCAACCTTTGAATGTTTTGCATTCAATGCATTTATGGATATCTTTGATTCATTCGACGATTGCCGGATTTCCGCTACCGAACGAAATAATGTCATCTAAATCAAATAATACGAACAATAATAATGAAAATGAAAAATTGCCAGAGGAAAATCATAATCAACAAGAATCAGAAAATACAAATGATTCAAGTGAGAATAATGATTATTTAAATTCTTCGATGCCATTTGAACTATTGCAACCACAAATAATTTTAGTCGGTACACATCGTAATTCGGTTCATGCCGAGCCAATAACACGTAATGTAATAATAAAGGAAAAATTTGAACAAATTTATTCAAGTTTTTCCGGAAAAAATTATGAAAAACATTTATTCAATGAACGAATATCATTAGATTCAAAAGAAATGTCATTCAATGAACCAGAAGTGATTGATAATTTGCGTAAAATAATAGAAAAATTAATTTATAATCAAAAATTAATAAATTTTTCAATACCATTATGTTGGCTACAATTAGAACAAATATTTGAAAAATTCAAACAACGTGACATTTATTTTGTTGATGTTTATCAATTACATGAAATCGTTTCATCACAAATTGATACATTTCAATCAATTGATAATTTAAATTCAGCATTATATTTTTATCATAATCATGGTAAAATTTTCTATTTAGATTGTATTAATAATAATAGCAATTATAATTATAATCAGAATTCATTCACATTCATTTATAATGCTAATAATAATTCATCGACAGCATCAACAAATAATAATAAAAATAATCATCATAATAATAATGATGATAATTTTCAAAATAGCTCATATGAATGTGGTGTTATAATTTTGAATCCCAATTGGTTTATCGACTGTATTTATAGATTGTGCTCTTACTTATGCTCATTGAAAAATGATGATGATGAAAGTATATTTTTAGGTATTGTTAATGAAAATGCAATCAACGAAGTATGGTCCAATATTATTGATCAAAAATTCATATTACTTGGTTGTTTGGAAAATTTAGATTTGATTTGTAAGTTTCCCTGTCAAAGTAGCTGCTGAATTAATATTGGGTAAATTTTTCCGGTTTTTTGCAGGTGAAATAAATCCATATCTACCTATTGAAGATGTTTCTGATGGGTCATCAGCGATGGCTATTGTGCCTAAATTATATTTTTTTCCATGGATAACCAGAATTGGTGTGAATGATAAACAACAACATCAACAACAAGAGTCATTTCAACATGATTCTTCATTAAATCAAAATAATCGCAGCAATGTGCAAAGTGATGATGATGATAATGAAACAGATACTAACAATGAAAATGAAAGTATCAGATATGATTCATCGAATGATTCTCAATCGAAAACGAATAGCAATAATAATCAACACTCAATCAATGATAATGCTAATAATGACGATTATATGAATGGCGGAATGAATTTGACGATCGGTGAATCAACATTTCAATTCATTATTAAATTCAATATTTTGCCAGTTGTACGTTTTAGAGTGCAAAATTGGAGTATTTCATTAATTTTTTTCACTTTAATGCATATAGAGCCTTTTCACTCGTTTATTAGTACGTTTATCGAAATGGTCATGGAATCAAGGATGGGGTAGAAAACCTGAAATGTACAATTTCAAAGGACGCATTGCAGTAGATTTTGATCATGATATCATTTTGAAAATTAATATATTTCAAAATCGAATTTATCTAATTATTGTGAAAATATTCGAAGAAATACCAATGGATCAAATTGAAAATTTATTTATCGGACCAACTTCAAATGTTTGTGTCAAAGTACAACATTTGATTGAAAATGAATTAACATTGCTGAAAAATTCATATTATCGAAGATTATCATTCAAATTAGTAATACCTTGCCCATGTGATGTACAATGTCAAAAACATCAAATTGACGGATGTCTTGATGAAAATTGTTTGCATTTTCTCGATTTACATGAATGTTTGCAGAAAAAAGTAGTGGAATGTGAATTCAATCGAAGAATTCGTACAACATTTATACATCGATTTTTACCATATACACCTATTGAATTGAATGATGAAAGTTCTTGTGAAAATGGAATAATTATATCAACATCAAGTGCAACAAACGTTTGGGAAAACGTTTTCCAAGTTGAACAATTGTGGATGCGTGAAGCAGCCAAATTATTGAATGGTGATGGTAAATCGCAATATCATGATAATGGCATTCATAATCATCATCATCATCATTCTAATCAATTACGTACATCATCCAAAAATGACTGGATTACATTAGCTAAGCGTTTAAGTTATACTGAACGCGATATCATGAAATTTAAAGCAGAAATATCGCCACCTTTAGCATTATTGAATGATTGGTATGAATCAAATGGACGCACCAAATGTAGTATCGATGTTCTTATTTCCTGTTTACGCATGCTGAATCGTGAAGATATTGCTTCATTAATTGAATATGAATTGGAACCAGAATCATCATCACCGCCAATATTTCTTAGCTATCAACATGACTCACTAAAACAAGTTCTCGGTATGTAAAGATATGAAAATCAATAAATCGATGACCTATGGTGATAATCATAATTTCTAAATGATTTTTTTTTTTTTTTGCATATTCTTGACGCTCAAACACCTGTTCCAATTTATTTATGAAATTCGAAACAAAAATGAAAACAATTACAACATTTGACCTAAAAATCGACATGTCATAATAATGATTATCAAATATTGAATTTGTTTATTATAATTAGAGATAAGAAGAAAACTAGAACTATCAGGTTTTCCTTGTTGGATGGACACAAGGTGTGTAATAATGTGATGAACAACATGGAATTTCAATTTTGATTTGCTAAAACTAAACTTTTCATTATTTGTGATTGTTATCAGATCTATCAATGGTGGCGACTCATTATATGGTAAAATTTATGAAGGCATAAGTCGAGCTAAAGTATTCATATGGTAAATTAAAATTTTTACTTCAAATGAATATTTCAAATTATTTTTTTGATTTTATTTTAAAATGTTGAACAGTTGTTTAACACCTAGATATGTAGCATCACCGATGTGTAATCGTGAAGTGGCATTAGCTGATGTGTTACATAAGCCAATTTTACCACTAATAATTGAATTCACTCCATGGCCACCACCTGGTGCAATGGCATTAATCATGTCATCGATTGTTTATGTAGATCTTTGTGGCGTTGGTAGTCATCATGGAGCTGGTCGAACACAAGATATTGAATCTCGTTTTCGTGAAATTCTTGACCATATATCAAGATATATTCAAGGTTATTTAGATGCAACATCCACACCGTTGGTGACATCTAGAACATATCATTTACAATTGTCAGATATATTCAATAATCGTTCACAACGCCAGCACCAACACGATAAGCGTAATCATGGCCATTATTCCAGAAATCTTTTAATGAATCCTCAACATCATAACAACAATAATCGTCTTCAATATCCGAATATTTTTCAACAACATTTAAGCATCGGTAACAATGTTGATTTTGGCCATGATCAACGACATAATCAACAAGGTAATCATAGAAATAATTATCATCAAAGTTTGATACGACGCATACAATCATCGACATCATCGATGATATTGCGGAGAAATAATTCACATAATGAACATAATCATCACTTATCGCCAGCACCATCTCCAATTCTTATGGAAAGTGAATTAGAACAATTAATCAATGATAATAATTCAATAACAGATAATAATGAACAAAATGAAAGCAATAATAATAGTGATGATAATAATGATGATGATGATGATCGAAATTCTAATCATAATTCAAATCATATAGAACAAGATCGACGATCATTATCAAGAAATGATCAATCAATTGTATGTTGATTTTAAATAATCATAAAATCACCAAATTAATTCTCTTTTGAATTTCTTTTCTATCTTCCTACTCAAAATAGGCATCTGAACTACCATTCAATGAACAAATAATAACCGATGACAATATATCGGTAATAACACGTGCGCGGATATCAAATCGTATTACAAATTGTTCAGTTTGTGTAATTGTTTGAAAATTTTAAACCAAAAATTGATAAACCTTGCCAACAGTAGATGGCGATTGAGCAGATAATGTTGTCTGAAATTCACCCGAAATCATTCCATTAAACTAATAAGATTATTTCGAAATTTAAATTATAATGATTATCATTCATTTCATCACAAAATAAAACTGGCGACCGGCGCCAAAAAATCTAGAGATTGCGCCTGCTTTAATTCCATTTAAAATTCTACATTCAAAATTCATTGATCAAAAATAATGAAATGATAATGATATCACATTATACTGGACCACTACAACCTTATACATTTGAAAGTAAAGATTAGTCCATTCCATTCCATTTGTGTTATCACATTTCAAAGTTTCAACATCAAAAATGGGTTCTTCTACTTTTGAAATCTATCTTGAAGCAAAGAAACTAAGCCAATCTACTGACTGATAAAATGAAATGGAAAAAAGAGTCGAAACAGTTGACAAACGATGATGATGGTGGTGGTTATAGTGGTGATGGCGATTGTAAGTAACAATCATTACATGAGTGCATACAAACACACAAACAGTGAATGTATCTCGCTGATTATTCGATGTTTTGATGGATCATCATCATCATAACACATTGCTTCTTCGATCTCAAAGCCCATTTTGGAGAAAGAGAGAAACAGAAAAAGCCAAAAAACTCTTCGCTGCCGTCGTCGTGGTCGTTTGTCGTCGTCTTCTTTTGCTTATTCTTCTTCCATTCATTCATCGAATCGAATCCTAAGCAAAACATTGTTGGATCTTGGATTTTCTCAATTTCGAAACTATTTTTCGTTTTCAAAATCAGTGAAAAACCAAATCATTTATACCATTCGTTCATTTATTCGTTAGGCATGAAAATTTGTTGTCCACCACAAAAATCGACCATCCAGCCAACAAGAGAACTACAACGGCGACGATAGTCTTATCTCTTGTCGTTATCGTAGTGTCATATATAATAATTGTTTCTTACGAACACAATCTATGTTTTGAGTTCCACTATTTTTTTCCATTCTCTCTATTTTCTCCATCTTATTCTATTTATTTTGTTCGGTGTTCTGTTCAACGATATTCTCGCATTTCTACGATATTTCATATGTTTGTGTATGTTTCCAACAAAAATAATTGAACATTTCTCCATTCATTCATTGATTCAATGTTTTTTGTTTTGTTTATTTTCTTTTTCGGAAATTTTCATTTTTTTTCGTCTATTTTGTTATTCAACAATCACTACCATCATAAACCCGATAGCCGAGTGATAATTCTTGTTCTTCAGTATTCGTTGAATTGTTTGTATATTTTAATTGAATATTCTGTATTTCTGAATTTCGTATTTCATCTCCGATTTGTAGTAGAATTGAATTCTGTGCAGTGTTTGAATGGTTTGTGTTTTTAATGTCTTCAGTGTTCAGTAAATTTTTGGAACCACCACGACTACAACAAACTAAATGAATGAATGAATCTAAAGTAACTGTGGTTCATCATCATCATTATTTAATAGCCATCACTGATTCCAAAATGGTTTTGAATTGAGAAATGTGAATGAATTCTTTAGTATTTATGTGTGTTGTTTACTTAAATGTGCTTGGTCTTTTGATTCAATTTTTTTTTCTGAATGAATCCATTGTGTTTTGCTCCAGAATCTCTTGGAAAAAAATGAAAATGAAGTGAAAACAAAGAAGCATTTCATGGAATTTCATGAAATTTCATCCATTTGTTTCTTCCAATGCATTTGATGAATGGTATTTTCTCTCAATGAAAATGTAAATAAAATGTGGAAATTTTCAAAATTTAAGAAAATATTTTCATCAATTTGTCATTGAATCATTGATTTGATGATGGTCAACCCAAAAATTGTGCAAAAATAAAAACAAACACAAATGCAACAATCATTGAGACATCATCATCATCATCCGAAACATCATTTTGAATAAACATCAACAATTAATAATAAAAATAATAATAATAGTTATTTCATGATTTGATTCAACTATGAAAAATAATATTTTACTCGTTGCCATTGATATTTCGCAAGAAATATGCTTCAATGTTTTCATATTTAAAGTTATTTTTATTTGAAATTAAATGAAATGAATTGAATGTGAAATTTTTGTATTTTTTATTCCATCCAATACGTATTCCAATGAATCAAAATCTAAATTCAAAATCAATTTATTCATTAATTCATTCATTTAGACTAAAATACCATCAATCAATTTTGATGATATTAATGAAATATTTTTCGCTTTTTAATTGATTTTAAATGATGAAAACGAAAAATTCATTCAGAAATTTGTATCGAAAATTGAATCGAAAAAATCTTACAAATTCAATTAACATCAAATCATTAATTTTTTGCAAAGAAAAAAATACATATCAAACATTCAACAAACTGATCCAAATAAATCCACACATATCTTGCAATAGATAAATTTGTATTGTTAGATTTTACATCGACAACAACAAATCAAATCAAAACATCGAAAAAATAAATAGAAATAAAGCTTTTTTTTGAAAAAGAAATGAAATATTGAAAATTTTCAATTCAAAAATTATAAATACAGTTCATTCAAATACGCCTACAATTGCTGCAAAAAAAAAATTACAAAAGTTAAAAGTTGAAGAATTGGGCCAAAATTTCAAATGTACGATAATTCATACAATTACAATTCTTGATTCGTAAAAAAAGAAAAGAAAAATCATTTTCATTTTTCTTTTTTTTTTTTTTTTTGAATATTAATAATGATAAACATTATCATTATTCATCATCATCATCATCAATGGCCTTCGATAATGATAAAGAAAATCATGTCAACACTGTCATCGTCAATCGTCAAGCTATTGATGTTCTTGATGATGATAATGATCTCCATTATCAACATCATCACCACACAGAGAACAATAGCAAATATTATCATTATTTCAAGCATTATATACTATAAAATAATGAAAAATAAATATTTAAATAAAAATCAAACATTTCATTATAAATATTATTTTAATGTGAAAAAATTATCATCACCATCACCGTTTCTATTATTATCATTGCTGATTGTGCTACATTCACAATCAAATGTAACATATGCACGTTCTGATGGTAAGTTTTCACCTTTACTCGTTTTAATTAGAATTCGTTTATTTTTGTTTGAATATTGAAAAATGTAAAAAAAAAATCCAATTAAAAATGCAAAAATTAATTCAACAAAACGAAACGAAAATTCAATTACATAATCAAAAATTTTTGATGAATGTTTCAATTAATTATTGTTTCTCAAATCTTGTTAGCACATAAATCAAATGATGATTTTTAATGATGAAAAAAATGAGAAGAATGTATAATTTTGTGATTCTAATCAACTCATAACTAACTGTCATTTGAAATTCCATAATAAAATGGCAGAAACATTTTATCATTTATCTAAATTCATTATCATTCCATCTAAAAAAAATGTTTGGTATTTTAATCTCTCAACGATTACATCTTGATCATGTCAAATTTCCTAGAGTAAAAGAAGAAAAAATGTCCTCAATAAACCCTTCGATTTGTCATTAATAATTACATTTTAATGATTACAACAAACAAACGATTAATTAATCGAAACAAATTGCTGCACTAATCCTTGTACTATTTAATTATAAGTAAATAATGATTACAAATCAATCAAATTCCATTGACAAATGTTCGGTATTTTATTTTATTTTCAGTTTTTTTTCGAATAGATCAAATGGCAATCATTGTTCTGTTGTTGTTGATTTTTCTTGGTTAAAATTCAATTAAATGCAAATTAATTTTGTTCGTAATCAATTTGTTTCTTTAATTTTTTTTATCTTAATTACTATTACTAGTTCACTTCTGTACATTCACTGCATTAAATGCATAAAATTTTTGTATTTCTCTTTGTAATGATCAATTAGAATCAATTGAAAAAACTAAGCTATTAACGATAATAAGTTCAATCGTTTATCACTGTCCTATAGCGATCAATCATGCTTGAATTATGTTTGTATCAATCAATTTGTCTTTAATTTTTTCTATCATCTTTTTCGATGAAAATGTCATGAATGTAATTGGTGTGTTTTAATGTTTATTTATTGATAAATTATTATTTTTATTTTTTCCAAATTTCTTTGAAAAGCAAATAAATGAAAAATTAACCTTTGATTATTTATTGTGAATGGAAAATGAATTTATTTATCTATTTAGAAAATTTTCCTCGAATTATCAATGGATTGAATTCAAACAAACAAACATTATTTTATGCCTATTGGAAAACAAATTTCACACAATTTTGACTTATTTCTTTTCAAATAAGATTACAAATAATTGAATTTTAATAATTTTTATACATGAAATTTTCAATGTCTGAAATGGTAAAACCGAAAATTTTTTCCTCTCAATGATGTCAAACATATTTTCAAATATGGACTTGAATATTAATTTTTTAGTTTCATTCAATTCATTCATTCATCAAAATTTACACATTCAAAAACAACAAAAACATTTCATTTACATTCTCGACTTGGTCCTATTCAATTTTATTCTTGGAATCTCGTTTTTGTTCTGTTTCTTCGGATCACAAAATACACAAAATCAATGATGTAATAGCAGTGGTGTTGTTGATGATGATGACCATTTAAATGATTTGTATTTTTCGCACACACACAAATCGTGAAAAAAAACAAGATTTTTCAATTCAAAATTGAAAAACAAAATTGGACCAAAGATTCATGGCCCATAAGTTGTTCAAATTGTTTTCAAATCTATTGAACTTTTATCGAGTTAATTCAGCTCATTTGCTTAGGACGATATGATCATATTTTGTGGTAATGTTTTCTAAGAATGAGCCGAATAAATATGAAAATCTGCAAATACCCGACGAAAACATCATCATTGAAAACATATTTCCATTCTTCTATTTTGCATTAAATTTTCTTAGATTCGAATGAAAATAAGAAATTTTCCCATTCGAAACTTTTTTCAGTTTTTTTCCTTTTCTTTTGTTGTCAAATTGAATTCTCGTAAGACATGCTCATAATTCAATTGATGCCGGTTGCCGGATCAAGCACTGAATGTGAAGATTGAGAAAATAAGAACAAAGAAATTCTCGCCAAATATTTCATAGATCATTGAATTTAAATTCGGCAAAATTATTTTCACTCGGAAAAATTCGCATTTGAAAACAATTGAATTTTTAAATCATATCGTATCGCACATCTGATTTCGTTCCTTAGCATCGTAAAACAATGATGGACATTGAACCCTTTGTTTCCATTTTATTTATCTCTTCTCGATTACATTTTCATTTTGATGAATTGGAACCGCGAAAAAAAATTTACATTTTTTCGCAAATTTTTTCTTATATCTTATACTTATTTCTTATATCTTATACTTATTTCTTATATCATTGTTTACCTAAACCTTTTTTCGTTTTGAAAGTATTCAATCTTCAATATTCAAAGTTCAATCAATATCAGAAAAAATAAAAACCAATCAATCTTCATAGATGTTAACCATAAATAAATAAATGAATAAATAATGCAAAGATACGAAGATAATCGTCATTATTATTATTATTATTGCAGCAGGCTTCTGTGTTTTTGGCGTTTGTGGAAATAAAAATGAAAAATAAAAAAAAGTTTTCATCCAATTCATCATTTCCATCTCGGTTATCAGTTTGTTGCGATATATTTTTTATTTGCTTTGCTATAAAATGTGGTATTAATTTCAAATCTGGCCCATTTATTTTCATTGAATTTATTTATTTATTATTTCTTGATATATAAAAAATAATAATTTTTCTTTAATCTTTATTATATTTATGTTCATTCATACACAAACACTTAGATATATAAGATAACTATACTTTGATACCCACAAACTTTGATATTAATCTTTTTTATTTATACTTATTTCTATTTCTATCATCGAATTACAAGACCAAGATTATCGATAATAATTTCACATAATAGTAAATTTAATTATTATTATTATTATCATCGTTATTATAGATGTTGACGACGATGATAATGATGGTAAATGATGATTCTTTACTCTTTAAAATGTTTGCCAAGCAAAACAGACCGTTTTAAATGATCGTTTTGAGAAATTTTTTTTAATTAGTATAAACATACATACATAGCTGATAATAATCATCATGAAAAGCGATTCAAATGTCAAATGATGATAATTTATGTATTATTTTCCGATTATTTTTTAAATTATTCTTTTGATGTGAAAATCATTTAAATTCATCTTTAATTATTTTTTTCTTTGTTTCTGTGTAATTTTTCCGCTATTTCCAATTGATTTAGGACATCCATCGCGAATTATAACACCACCAAAAGATCAATTTGTCATTTCCGGACGTGTTGCAACATTTATTTGTTCAGCAATCGGTACACCTCCGCCACAAATTGAATGGCGTAAAAATGGACGCCATTTAACTACACAACGTTATTCAGTTTATTCATTTCCAAATGGTTCAGTATTACGTATTGAACCAGTTAAATTGGTAAGTGTTTATTGTAAAAACATATTTATGGCCTAAACTACCAAAATACATTTGACATATTTTATGATGATAATCATCACATTCATATCATATAAATGATATATCACATGATTTATCACTGTTTGTCATACATTGACATCGTTTTGAATTCACTGAGCCATCATCATTTTATTTCCTTAATATCAAATGAATATCTTGTATATTAGCATTGAAAATGCCGAAAAATTGATTACGATTTTGTTTTTCATTATTTATGAATAATCATCTTTAATCAATTTTCTCATTATCATTTTTTTATTTTAATTATTTCATTTTTTCATGTATTTAAATTATTTGCCAGTCAAAAAAACTTGTTTACCTCTGATCGTCTCGCAGCAAGCAAAAAAACCGGTACTAAAAGGGAAAAATGAATCATTGATAAATTATGTAAAGAATTTTTCAAATCAACGAACACATTACTCTACTCATTATTCATTGTTGTTATCATTCCCCATGAATATTCATATTGATTGATTATCAATTGATTGATTGGAAATTCAAATTTTTTTCTTTTCGATATTTAATCTTTGTCAAATTCATTTTTTCCCTTTGTTTTCTTATCGCAATTTTCGCATTTATCGATCCGGTTTCTTTACTGATTGCATCCACAATGTGTTTAGCGAGTCGAAAAATTTCATATAGAAAGATACGACCAAATAATATCGATCCATTTTGATCATTGTGAAACGATCATGATGATGATGTCGATGGTCAACTCGATCGATTTTTCTTTTTGAATGCTCAAAATGAATAAATAGTGTGTGTAATGAAAATAGGAATAAATTGAGATTTAACAGCACTGAATTTTGAATTACGATAGACTCTTCCTTTTGTATAATGTTCATATGATTTGAATTTACTTGAATTTCATTTGGGTGTTGTAATTATTGCAATTTTTCAATCTTCTTTTCTTTTTTGAAACTGTCAAATGTTATCTTTTCTTTATGAAACATTTGCTCGTGTGTTGTTTACACATTTGACCCAGGTGTTGGTCATGCTTTGGTTTATTTCTTTAGTGTCCATTTTATGAGTAGCAACAACATTGGAAAATAAAAACCAGCCCAAAAATATCTTATTGATTTTTTTCATTATCTTCACATTCATCATTTACATATAGAACGACCAAGCATTTGCCAAAAACGACAGCTGAATTTAATTTTTTCTTCATTTTTTTCAAATGATTTCAAATTCATTTAATTCAATTTTTATCATTGGTCATCGGTCTCGTGTTGACCACCGCCAATGAACGACTGAAATTTAATGATCATTGATTGTCCATATGTCATTTGCCTCCGGTTATTTTTCACTTTATCAATTTGGAATCATATTTCACATTTTTTTTGATTCATACCGAAATATAATTGAATTCATAGATAAATAAATAAATAAGTAAAATTTGATTAATATTGACATTAGTTGTTGATGCATATGGTGTTGTTGTACTTGTACTAGTTAGAACATTCAGAGTGTAAATCAATTTATGGTTATTTGCCATTTTTGTAGACTTTTTCATCATTCAAAAATTATTTTCCATTTTCAATTATCGAAAGTGTTAATTTAATTTTTGTTTCTCTGCTTCATGTTCATTTACTTTTTGCTTATTTATTCATTAATTTGTCAATTCAAATTGATTTGTTTATTTATTCATTTGTTTGTATACAAAAAAGCTCTATTTTATATCTACGCGTGTGTGTATTAATGAATAATCGCGTATTTTATGTTTGATTATTATTCATTCATTCATCAGTTTCAATTCATTGATTTTCATTTTGGAACATTTCATTTTATTATTATTCAAAGATATTTAAAGATAAATACATTATTTTCTTCATTTTCTTTTTTGGAGTACAAAATTCTAGAGTTAAATATTAATTTAGTTTTCAAATAAATGCGCATCAAAGAAATGAAAAAACAAAGATTTTTCTTCATATCCTCGCTTCAAAATCAATAAACAGCACGGTGATTGTATTCTCGGAATATTTTTTTTCCATCATTTTATTTTCACTTTTGTTTTAATTACGCTTCAATGATTTGGAATTAATTTTTTCATGGTTTATTTATTGTTGGAGAAAGAAAGAAAAAATGATTCTTCATTGTATTTATTGATTGCATATGAATTATCATCTTTGTATTCACTAAAATAGCGCAAAAAACTAAATCAAATGATAAAATATTTATTGTTTGTCGGAAGAAATTTTTTTTGAAATTTCTTCGCAAACAATTTTCATTCAATATGTGTGTATAATATGAATTTTCAATTGAATTGAATTGAATCGAACAAAAATTGATCATTGAACAAGAAAAAAATTCATGAACACGAATTCTTTTGCTCGTTGAAATTTTTTGTTATGATTCAATAACCTGTTTCTGGTGTAACACTCGGGAGGTTGTTGCAATTTGTGCTCAAATATGTTCACAAAATGAACATCCATATGAACATCTTTATCTATGATTTCATCGAACGAATGAGCGAAAAAAATTGTTGTCGTTCATTCATTCATAATTATTGATTCATAATCATAATCATAAATAAATATGAATAGATTCAAAAAAATTGAAGTAAAAAATCCTCAAATTATGATGATTGAGTTATCATTATTTTTCGTTGCTCTGGCTGTTTTTCGTTGTTATTATAAATCATAAGTAATAATTTATCATTCATGATTATTATCATTACTATTATTAATGTTGCTACGAAAGATGATGAATGTTGATTTGTTTTTCCGAAATGAATGAATGTGATCAAATGAATTAAACTTGATGATATATATTTCATTCATTGAACTTAGGTGTTATTTGAAAAAAAATGAATAAAACTACTAAATAGTAATCATTTCTATTGAAATTGAACAATCATTGAGCAAATGATTCCTCGTTGTTTCTATTTAGTTATTATTGTTTGAAATTAAATATTTATTCCTTTCTTCTTCCCTTTGAAATAAATATCAGCCACTTCACTTCAATGTAAAGCCAATAAATAATTGTTATTATACCTTCTTCAAGCTTATATTTTTCCTGGCGTTCAAATGACCAGATTATTTATTATTCCATGTTGTTGTTATAACAGTTTGTTGTTATTATCGATAATTCTTAGAGAAAGAATTCAAATGCAAAAGAAGAAGAAAAAAATGAATAAATTTAATGGAAGAAAATTGAAAAAATATTCAAATTTTTCTTCAAGTTAATACTACTTCATGTTTAAATGTTTTTATTTTGAAATAATTTTTTTTCAGATTTGAAATTAAAAAAATAAAAAACGAATATTTCCTAAGCACAATCATCATAAATTATACTATTTTTCTTTCCTTCGTTTTGGGTTGTTTGTATCGTTATTATTAATAAAATTATTATTATTATCATTTTCATTTTTTTCTCGTTGTTACAATTGTTTTTGTTGAACTATATCTAAACATTGTAAAGCTATCTTTTTCTTAAATGGTCATAATATATAAATTTTTCGGTTGTTTCGATTCATATTGAGTATACATTGAATATTTGTTATCATTTGTTTGATTTTTATCCGGTATAATGAACCATTTATTATCATTGTGATTGTTATTATTATTATTATTATTATTTTGTTCGTGTTATTTCATATTATGTTCAAATTTATTCATTTATTTATATTTTTTGAATAAAAACATTAAACCTAACAACAACTCAAATATTTTTTTTCCATAATATCATTAATGATTACATTATTTGTATTTTTTTAAATTTTCCTCTATTCATTCATTCATTCATTCAATATTTGAATTTCTTGTATTTTTTTCGCTATTTCAGAATCGAGATAATGCAACATATGAATGTTTAGCCGAAAATGGTATCGGTGAACCTGTTCGTGCAACAGCAATATTACATGTTTATCCAGGTATGTTTCAACGTTTGTTTATGTTTGAAAAAAATGAAAATGATGATGATGATCATTGGTTGTGTTATAATGAAGAAAAATAAATAAATGAAAATACTAAACAATCATCAACCATTATGTTGAATATATAAAAATTTTGTGGCAATATTGTTCAATATGAAACCTACACACCTTAAACAATTTTTTTCATAATTTTAAATTATGCATTATTAGTAATTTTTTTCAAAAAATTGAAATCAAAATTATAATTTTCATATTTTATGCTATTATTATCGATAGAGGAAAAAATACCGGAAGGATTTCCATCATTCACATTGCAACCGAATATGCAAGGTGTTGAAAAAGATCATAATGCATTATTACCATGTCGTGCTGTTGGTGATCCAGAACCACAAATATATTGGTTACGTGATACGATACCAGTGGATATGACAAATCCACGTTATTCGCTATATCAAGGAGGTAAATCGGAGTCTCATTGTTCTTGATTTGATAATTTTATCATGCCATTTTATCTGGTTATAATATAAATATTTTTTTTCATTTTATTCCTTATTTCCGCATAGCATCATTGAAAATATTACAAGCACAAGAAGTTGATGAAGGTTAGTGTGTAATTGTCAAATATTCAAGTTTTAAATTTCCTTTTGCATACTTGAAATTCTTTCGAATATTGTTTTAATAAATGATTGATCATCTTCATCATTGTTTTTTTTTCATTATTATCTATTCAATTTATCATCAGGGCCATATGAATGTGTAGCTGAGAATAAAGTTGGTACCGCTTATTCAGAAATGGCTTCACTCCATGTTCGAAGTAAGTTAACTTTTTCAGCTCAAATATAGTCGAATGCTTGATACATATGATGGATGATTATTTTCAAATTATTTTACTATCATTATGGTGAATAGCTCGTGTTGTACCACCATATTTTACAATACCTCCAGAAAATATGTATGAAATAATGCCACATAAAGATTTAAATTTAACTTGTGTTGCATCTGGTTCACCATTACCTGAAGTACGCTGGCGTAAAGGTAATATCGAAATGAATAAAGATGTAATACCTCGTGGTCGAAATGTTTTAACATTAACAAATGTTAAAGAATCGGATAATTATACATGTATTGCAACATCTGAACATGGTTCCATTGAAAAAACTGCACAAGTCATTGTACGATCATTGCCAGGACCACCAACAAATGTTCAAGCTTCGGATGTAACACCAACATCTGTACGTTTGTCATGGAATTATGATTTTGGTTCTGAAGATATTGCTTTCTTCATTATACAATATAAACCAAGAAATGCTGGTCAATTTTCCGAAATTAGTGGTATTACTACATCATTCTATGTAATTAATTCTTTAACACCATATACTGAATATGAATTTTATATCATTGCCGTTAATTCCATTGGCCGCGGTCAACCATCCGCATCGATTTCAATTACAACAGGCGAAACGAGTAATAATTTTAATTCAAAATTTTTTTTTTAAATTCATAATTTAAATTTTAAAAAATCTTTTTTAACAATTATATAAAGAAAAATCTCACATAATTTTTCTTCTTTTTTTCTATTCACATAAATTTTAACTGCCATAAATTTTCAAATTTCTTCTAACACTCTCATATAAAAATACCAGGACTTAACAGTATGCTATTTTTATATACTTTTCTAATATGATAATCTAAATTAATCCTACGTTTATCGACAACGAATTCAATAAACCATAATTTTTTTTCTTATTCATTTAAATAGAATTAGGATCCTATCCTAGAAATGTGCAAGCAAGGCCATTATCATCAACAACGATAGTGGTACAATGGGAGCCCCCTGAAGAACCTAATGGCCAAGTTACTGGTTATAAAATATATTATACACTTAATTCAAATTTACCAATTAATTCTTGGGATGTTCAATCGGTTAATAGTAATGAGCTTACAACCATATCCGACTTACAAGCTCAATCGATTTATTCGATTCGTGTTCAAGCATTTACAACACGTGGTGCAGGTCCATTATCGCCATCAGTTCAAGTTAAAACACAACAAGGTGTACCTAGTCAACCATTAAACTTATTAGCAACATCGATATCAGCAACATCAGTACAATTGACATGGAGTAAACCAAGTCATACTGGTGAATCGATAATAGGTTATGAAGTATATTGGAATGATACATTCACCAATCAAGAATATAAGAGAGCTATTCCAGTTGTTGAAACTTACAAATTGACCGATTTATATCCAGATACATTATATTATATTTGGATCGCTGCCAAATCACGTCGTGGTGAAGGTGCTGCAACGCCACCGATTCCAGTCAAAACTGATCAATATGGTTAGTAATCTTTAAAATAATTTTTTTCTTTTTTTGATTTTGCATTGTCAATATTTTTTAATTTCGATTTTCAAAAATTTTATTTTGTTTATTTCATTTTATTTTTGTTTGGATTGCCGTTTTTGATTATTTTATTTGTTTTTTTGCATGTGAATTGCACACAATTTCCAAAAATCCACAGTACCTGAAACACCACCCAAAGAAGTTCATGTTCGAGCAATAAGTTCTCGATCATTACGAATACAGTGGCAACCACCCGAAGATTCAAGTGCAAAACATATAATCTATTATAAAATACGATACAGAGAAATTGCCACTGAAGATGATGATGAGGAGGATTATGATAATGATGATGATGATAATAGTGATGAACATAAACATTCAACAAAATCAGAACCCATACAATTAGAGAAAGTTTACGAAATTAATAATTTTAACCGTGATAAATATCCATATGAGTTCATTTTAAATGATTTAAAACATTGGACTCAATATCAGATAGAGATATTAGCTGGTACTAAAATTGGCGATGGACCACCCTCAGACCCAATAGTTGTTAGGACTGAAGAAGATGGTAAGATATATGTCCGAATTGATTCTTTTGAGCTGAAATTAACCATTTGATTGTAAAAGAAATTCACAAAATTAATTGATTTTATTTTATTGCATACTTTTATTCAATGATTAATTGCATGCTTAATTTTTTCAAAATTACCATTAGCCCGAAAATTTATGCTTATTTTTCAAATTAATCATTCCTCTCCCATTCTCCTCTTCTCTTGTACATTTTAAATTGATTTTTTATGTATTTTCTTGATCGTTCAGTGCCAGGGGAACCACGTGATGTAAAAGTTACAGCAATAAATTCTTCATCTATTCAAGTCAGATGGACACATCCAGAAGATTCGGAACATAATGGCCTTATTCGTGGCTATCAAATACATGTACAAGAAATAGATAAAATTGGTGAGTTAACTGGTGAACAATTACGTTTCGATGTCGCCGATGGGTCAGCACAAGAATTTAATGTTACATCATTACAACCGGATACTGAATATTCAGTTCAAGTTGCAGCTGTTACACGAAAAGGAGATGGTACTCGTAGTCATGCGGTCAATGTTAAAACTGCTGGAGGCGTTCCAACAAAACCAGAAATATTTATCAGTTTCCTGAAAGATGATCCGCGAATGTCGGTCAAAGTTTATTGGACCAGACCAAATCAAACTTACAGTCAATTATTGGAATATAAACTACGTTATGGACGTGTCGACGATTCAGTTCGAGATGAGATAATTATGCCAGCTTCGGAAACATTAAAAATAATTGAAAATCTAGAACGTGGTACACGTTATGAATTCAGATTGAGTGGTCGTAACACTGTTGGTTGGGGCCAAGAATCTGTTACATATTTAGATACACCAGAAGGAGTTCCAACGGGTCCTCCTCAAAATATAACTGACCGTCTTCAATCACCAACAACTGTTGTATTCACATGGGAACCTCCAGTTTATCAACAGCAAAATGGTAAAATCACTGGTTATGGGATTGATTTTCACAAACTAATTGATGTGACACCAGCCGAATATAATACAACTAATCTACGAATGGTGTTTAGTTCATTAGACGAAAATACTGAATATAAATTCAGGTGGGTGATTTCTACGAAATAAGCATGATACTTTGATATTATTAGAATAAAAAATTAATTAATTATCTAACTGACGTGTTGTGAATGATAATTAATCATTTTTTTCTCATTCAAACAGAGTCCGTGCTTATACATCGAAAGGTGCAGGACCATGGTCAGATGTATTGCAAATAATGACACCAGGCGACGCACCCCCAGCGCCTACCAGTGTTCAAGCATTAGCAACATCAGAAACATCCGTCGAAGTTTGGTGGGATGAAATGCCATTCTTCAATGATATTCTTGGCTATACTGTTTTATATACACAAATTGCTGTAGAAGATCTTGATCTTTGGTTTCGTCGTGAATTATCATTGACATGGTCGGCTGAACTCACTGGATTAGAACCAAAAACAATGTACGCTATACGAGTGGCAGCTTTCACCAAGAATGGCTTAGGTCGTTTATCAGAATTAATTACTGTGCGAACAGATCCAACAGAAGTGCCATTGAATCTTCAATCGACTGAAGTCACAACACACACGATGACATTAACATGGAAGCCCCCTCGTAAATTAGATCCTGTCAAATATCAAATTACATATGGTGCTAATAAAGAATTCTATGATAGCCAAGGAGTATTACAGCGTTTAAAAATAGAACCGAAAACTATTTTCGTTTCGTCTGATACTCTTGAATATAAACTAACCAAATTAATGCCATTTACTACTTATCAAGTCAATGTGACAGCTATTGCTTCTGATGACGGTCATGTTTATAGACCAGCAGCTAAAATTATTGTGACAAGTGCAATGGCAGCTCCGAAACCAATGGTCAAACCTGATACAATTGAATCTAAAAACAAGCAACTAATAACTGTGATTCTTCCTCAAGCATCAGAAGAATTTGGTTTGATCTCACATTATTATCTTGTCGTTGTTCCCAAAGAATTTGCTAACAAAGAGCCTGATTTATATACGATCGAAGAATTGAGTTCAACTCCGATCGACAAAGTTGGACCATATATAGCAGCTAAATGGATGAGACGTTCGATTCCGAACACATTTTCTTTAGGTGATGGTCAAAAATATAATGGATTCATTAATCGTAAATTACAAAAAAATGTTGATTATCGAATTTTTATTCGTGCCGTCGTTGATACACCGCAAAAAAGTTTGTTCACTAGTTCACCGTTTTCAGATATATTAAGTCTTGAAAATAATATGAATTTTATGAATCATGAGCCGACTCGTGTACATATCACTAGTGCTACTTACGATCCAAAAGGTGTCCCAATCATGGGTAGAACAGGTGATAAATCTGGGCCGATTTTAGTTCTATCAATTGTACTGGCTATTATGGTAGTTGTAATGTCAATCATTGCTTGTATTGTAAAACATCGCAGACAAGTTATCAAATCAACATTGAATGATACAACAATGAAACAATTGATTACAACAGTTGAACCACAAGATCATATGATTCATCCATCAGATCCAGTGGAATTGAGAAGATTAAATTATCAAACACCAGCGATGCGTGATCACCCGCCAATCCCAGTAACTGAACTTGAAAATCACATTGAAATGTTAAAAGAAAATGACAACCAAAAATTTTCTCAGGAGTATGAATCAATAGATCCTGGACAACAATTCACATGGGAACATTCCAATCTTCCAGTGAATAAATCGAAAAATCGTTATGCGAATGTGATTGCATATGATCACAGTCAAGTCGTATTACAACCAATACCAGGTGTTCCTGGCTCTGATTATATTAATGCAAATTATTGCGATGGTTATCGTAAATCGAATTCTTATATTGCAACACAAGGTCCATTGCCTGAAACATTCGGTGATTTTTGGCGTATGGTTTGGGAACAAAATAGTTTGTCTATTGTGATGATGACAAAACTTGAAGAAAGAACACGAATAAAATGTGACCAATATTGGCCATCTAAAGGTACAGAAAAATATGGTGAAATAGAAGTAACGTTGACCAATTATGAAGAATTGGCAACCTATTGCATTCGAACATTCACTTTGAAACGTGTAGGAACATTCGATTTACCACGTGAAGTACGTCAATTTCAATTCACTGCATGGCCTGATCATGGTGTACCACGGCATCCTACACCTTTCTTGCTGTTTTTACGTCGTGTAAAATCAATGAATCCACCTGAAGCTGGTCCATTAATTATACATTGTTCGGCTGGTGTTGGCCGAAGTGGATGTTACATTGTCATCGATTCAATGTTAGACCGCATCAAATGTGAAGACACGGTTGATATTTATGGTCATGTAACATGTTTAAGAGCCCAAAGAAATTATATGGTACAAACAGAAGATCAATATATCTTCATTTATGATGCAGTATTAGAAGCGGTGATTGCTGGCAATACTGAAGTTTCATCGAGAGATTTATATAAGCAATTCCAATATTTAATGCAACTTGTACCAGGTGAAAATTGTACAAATATGGAATTAGAATTTCAAAAAATTGCCTCCATACGTCCAAATAATGATGAAAATAAATTCATAAGCGCCAATCTTCCATGTAATAGGCATAAAAATCGTTTAATGAATATACTGCCATATGAATCTACAAGAGTATTTTTACAACCAATAAGAGGTGTTGAAGGATCTGATTATATAAATGCCAATTTCATCGATGGTTACAAATATCGTAATGCATATATTGCAACACAAGGTCCACTAATGGAAACAACCGATGATTTCTGGCGTATGATTTGGGAACACAATTCCAATATAATTGTTATGCTAACCCAAACACAAGAAATGGGCAGAGAAAAATGTCATGAATATTGGCCTAGTGAACGATCTCAGCGTTATTCATATTTTGTTGTTGAACCAATTACGGAATATAATATACCACAATATATATTACGAGAATTCAAAATTACCGATGCTAGAGTAATTATTATCTATTTTTTTGTTCGATATTAGATATTAATCATAATTTTCTTCATTTTATTCAAGGATGGTCAATCACGTATGATCAGACAATTTCATTATGTTGATTGGCCTGAACAAGGTGTACCGAAATCTGGTGAAGGTTTTATTGAATTCATTACACAAGTACATAAAACAAAAGAACAATTTGGTCATGACGGCCCAATTACTGTCCATTGCAGGTAATTTATATTTGTATTGTTAAAATGAAAGTGTTTTCACTGATAATTTATTCTGTTTTTGAAAAATCTCATCCAATTTCCAATAGTGCTGGTGTCGGCCGTACAGGTGTATTCATAACGCTAAGTATTGTGCTGGAACGTTTACAAAATGAAGATGTGCTGGATTTATTTCAAACAGTACGAACATTGCGTACACATAGGCCAGGAATGGTACAAACGGAAGATCAATATCAATTCTGTTATCGAGCTATACTTGAATATATCAATACATTTGATATGGCTGCTTAAAATGCCTTTCTTTTTTACATTGAATATTATCCGTATTAATTAATTGCTCAGGTACATATTACTGAGAAAAAAATAATTTGTTTCATCGTGAATCACGGCTAGTCATCACCAAAATATCAAAATGACAAAATCAAAATATCCAACAATTTTATTCATCAAAAATTTGAATCAAAAAGAAAAATCATCAATAATTCTAGTCGTTATCATCAACATTAATAATATTCTGGATCATCAATTTACATTTTATTGATTTATTACAAGTCTTATTTTTGCATAATTCTCATCATCATTTTGTATATCGCAAACTCAAGACTTTCTCAAAAGCTACCAATAAAAGATCTACTCCGAGAATAATGACACAAAAAGAGATTAATTGTGCCTCGCCAAGCAAAATAGGGAAAAGATTTGATTGAAAAATGTCAAATAATCAAGAGATTTAAATAGCAAATTTTTTCGTATTCAATCGCATCGATAAATGTAACAGCATTTTGCTTATTTTGCAAGAATTTTGATCCATCAATTCTACGATTATCCATTCATCCGTCTATCAATTCAGACTATGGATTTTTTATTAGATTAGATTTTTTTCTAATATTCCAATTTCTACAATTTCTAGAAAATTTTTTTTAGTGATAATTTTGTACATTTATATTTATAAATATTTCAATATAATTATTTATTTTTTATTGATCTCAGCATGATGATTGGATAATGAATTAATGAAAACAAATAAACAATTATTCAATTACAATTGAACAAGAAATTCTCAAATTATAAGCTTCAAGCTGTGTAGGTGGTGTGCTTGCGTTTGTGTATGTTTGTGTTTGTATCCATACATCCATATTATTCATTATCATTGAATATATTAATTTACATGTAAAATTAATCAATTTTGTTTTTTCAATTATTTTTTTCTCGCGTGTTCGTGTTAATTAGTTTACGAATTTACACATTTAATTTCATCAAATTGTAAACAACCAAATTAAATAAAAATTCATAAACAAAAAGTGATATTTATATTATTCTCATACATCGAATCACACACAGATTTGTCTTATTTACATTATTAAATACATTCATTTTCAAATAAAATTGCTGTACTTATGAATTGAATTAATCATCGAATATCTATTGAAATCGATCATTGACATTGACCCACCTTAATGTCATCCGACATATTCATTCACATGTTTGTATATCACCACACCAACACGCACATACATACAACACACACCAATTTCATCATATCAAAATCACATTTCAAACCAAATTTTAAATGACTTTGAATATGTTTTTTCAAACAGAAAGATTTTCCCTTCAAATTACAGGTGTTTTTTACAGGTGTGACTTATTGATTTTTGTTATTTGTTTTTGGTTTTAATTTTTTTCCTTTTTTTCCAAATTTTTGTTGAAATTTTCCTTCGTTTCTATGTTTAAATGTTAAAATATCATTATTCTTACATTCAATGCCACGTTTGACACATTGACACATTTCCACATAAAATGATGTGTTTTTGAACGAAAAGAAATCATTCGTAAATTTGTAATTTTAAATTTCCAATTTTTTTGTTGCTTGGGTGTTCAACATTTTGTCCCACCTTGCTTTGAAATTCAGTATTCATTTCTGTACAAATTTCTTTTTAAAAATTTTTAATTTCATTATCTTTTTTTTCATGTCTTTGACTCATATTTATCATCATTATCATCTCACATCACTGATTTGTATCAATTTGACCAAAAAACACCTTACTATATATGTTATTAAAATTATCTGCCAAATTGACCAAGTATTTTGGTTGGCAAATTTCTTTTGATAAATGAATAAATTGATCATTCATGAATTTTTTTATATTTATAAAAGGTATCTCGATGATAATTTATGTTTAAAAAATGTTCTATTTTTCAAATTTTTGAAAATTCAAACATCTCACATTTGCGCTTGTCATGTTTCATGTGCGCATTCAGTGTTTGCATTAAATCATTGGCTTAATTTAAGTTTGCACGATTGAAATATAGCTACACGATGATTGCTACTGTTTTTTTGAATGTAGCAGTATTTGACAGTGGTGAATTGGTTTTGGTAAATGTTGTTTGTATGGTTGGCTGGTTTATGTAAAATAACGACAATGACGATCCCATGGAAGTGGTTTAGTGATTTTCTCTTTGACAATTTTGTTTTGGTTTTGAATTTTCTTTTTGTTTTTCAGACATCAACAATCAACATTGATTCTATTATTAGAATGGAATCTGACTGATTAATTCTGACAATTACAGTGGAATAATTCTGTTTTTGTATTTGTTTGTTGCTAGCGTCGCAAATCCACTACAACAAAATTTTCAAAGTTTCATTGTTTGAAAATGATCAAGAATTTGTTTTGAATAATGATGTTTTGATGTTGATTTAAGGATTGTTTTTCTATGAATTACAGTTTTCTTCAATCAAAATGTCTTGGGAAACAGCTGATTATTTATTTCAAACAGCAATCGTTACGAATAATTTGGATTTAGCTAAATCCGTGATTCATTTAGTCAATGCCAATACTTATTTTTCTCATCGACACGAATTACCATTACATTTAAGCGTTAAAAATGGTAATATCAATTTGGTCAAGTTTTTAATTGAAAATGGTGCTAATGTCAATTTGATGGATCGTCAGTATTTATTCCCATTACATTATGCTTGTCTATTTGTAAATCCAAGTATTGTAAAATTATTGATCGATTCCGGTGCTGATCCAAATGTTCAATCATTCAAAGGCCAGACACCATTATTAACAGCTATTGAATCAACTTCTTTAGGTTAGAAATTTATCTGTCATTTTTTTATTCCTGAATAATTGATTCTTGTGTTTTTATTCTAAAAAAATATCTGAATTAGAACTAGTCAAAATTCTTGTCGAATCTGGTGCTGACATTGAAATCGCCGACACAAATGATCTATGCACGCCATTGCATAAAGCTTGTATAAAATGTCATTATGAAATCGTCCATTATTTGATCTCTTGTGGTGCTAAACTTAATAAACGCAATCGTTTAGGTTTAACACCATTATTAACTGCCATATTGTGCAATTATAGCATCAATATTCCTATAATAAAGTTATTACTAAGATCTGGCTGTGATCCTAATGAAGCTAATATGGCTGGTTTATCACCATTATTAGCAACAATCAGAAGATCAAGCGATCATTTCGGTGATGGCAGTGAAGCTGTACAAGCATTAATCGATCATGGTTGTAATGTAAATGCGCGTGAATATGAATATTCTTATCCACCAACATCATCAGCTGGTGAAACTGCATTGAACATTTCGATTGATCGTAATCAAGATACAATTACAGAAAAACTCATACGTAATGGTGCTAATGTTTCGCTAGCGAATTCACGTGGTGAAACACCACTATTTGCATTATTACGTGATCGAAAATATGTATTAGCACGTCAAGCCATAGCGACATTACCGCTAATATCATTGAAAGATCTGCATCAATTACAATATTATCTAACTGATGAATATAACATGAATGAAGATAGGAAAAATTTCGAACAAATAAAAAAATTTATACTTTCAAAACATTGGCCATATTTTCCATGTTTAATGCATTTATGTCGCTGTAAAATACGACAACATTTAGGAAGATATTCTGATAAAACAATACAACGTTTACATTTGCCAGAATCAATTAAAGCATTTTTAATGTTAAAACAATTATAATAACAAAAATTTTTTTTGAGATTTTGCAGCTATAATTTTATTTTTATCATAAATAGAATTTAGTTAATTATTTAGAGAAACATGTATAAATAAAATAAAGCCAATACTATGTGTGAAATAAGAATAAATATGAGCATAATATATGCAAATTTAAATGAACGACTTGGATCCGAGTGAACGACCGGTCCGAATGAAATCAATAAAACTGATCCACTCAGAAATGCGGCTGATGCAAAAAATATGAATTGTATTTGTCGATTATTGATTAATGATAATATAGTAACCGGTATAAATAATGATAACGAATAACCATATGCACATATACATTCAATGAATGTGTATAATTTTGAACAACGTCGCCACTGACAAAATGACCATAATATTAATGGTGCTAATATGACATATGAAAATGTTATCGTCATTGTCATATTGATACGTTCAAATTCGAATGCTAATGGATAATGTACTCTTGGTGGAATGATTTTTGTTGAATTCACTGTCAAATTATTCGTCGTTGGTGGGAGATTTGCATTTATATTAAAATAGCGAATGATATCTTCAAAAAATGATATAGTGAATGCTAATGTTAACGGTATCCAGAATGGTCCATAAAGGTCAGGATTCGAATGTATATATCGATCAATGTATGTTCCTTTTTCATTGCCAAAAGTTAATGGTATCATTGACCAGACAATCCGACGAAAAAATTGATCAGTTGTCAAATCAAAATATCGTGAATAATAGTCGAAATTCCAAATTGTAAGTTTGTTTTGATTTGAATTTGCACCGTTTGCTGATGAATGAACAGGTGATCCTAAATCGATCGGTTGTGTATCATCATTATCTACAAGAAAATCTGTATCACGCATTGTTCGTTCATGTTCATTAGTGCCGACAACAATAGCTGTCGTTTCATTCGAAACATATGATCGCGTTTCGGGAGTTTGATGTTGTATATTTCCAGCAACAAATAAATTATCATTGCCACTTGGTACAAATTGTAGCTGTACTTGATTCAAAATTTGATGCCCATCAACAGTTGGTTGATTGATGGTATTGGTTGAAGATGGTTGTCTTGAATTATATTGTGAATCTAAGAATAATATTGCTCCATTTGAAGATTGATTGTTTGATGCCATTTTTCAGTAATAAGGCAAAATAGAGATTTAATGATCAGGAAAATGTATCTCCGTCATCGGAAAAAAAATCAGCTGAAATTACAAATAAAAACAACTTTGAGCGTCATCTATCGATATTATCTAATCTACCGACTACAAATGGAATTAAAGTCATATTTGACTTTTCATCAACAAAAGAGAAAAATAAAATGTTTTTTTAAATAAATTCATTTAAAATTGTGATTAATTCAAATGATGACTTGATTGAATAGTGTAACATTGTAATACATAATGAATACATCATCATCATCGAAATCACTTTTATCAACATTTGAAACAGTAACAACAACAGTGACAACTTCAGTTGCAACAACGACGAAATCTGAAAAAATAAAAAAACATAAAAAGAAGAAAAAGATTAAGGGATATCGAAATGGAAGACCACTTTTTTATCTTAATAATGATAAAGTAAGATGCTGTTTTAGAGATGCTGTTGTCAATCATTTTATTTCAATATCAAATTTTTAAAGATGCTATTGAAACGGCAAATCTTTCATAATCATTAAAGATTATCATTTTTTTATAAATTTGACACCACTTTTAATCAACGATTGATGAGTTTGAATATAAATAAACAAATGATGAATGTAATACTATATTCTTTTTTCATTTTGTTTTTAGTGAATGAATGAAAAACTAGTTGAAACTAGTTAATCTAGTATATAATTTGTTTTCGCTTTTTCCCATCTAAATTTATTATAATTTTGTTTATTATTAATCAATGATAAATTTATAGTATAAAATTGAGTTATATTTAATCAATCATATTTTTTTTCTATGAGAATTTCACTGTTTTTCAATTTTTTCCAATGATCATTATAATCAGATAGAGATGAAGAAAATCTTGAGATCACAATTATTGATTGATCAATTGATTCAATTATCAAACAATTCTTTGATTGTGTATTTCGTATCATGTTTTTCGATTTAGAGGTATTTAGTTATGTGGATATATTTCATTAATATAAATCTATTGTTTATTATTTATCGTTTTGATTGATTCAAGAATTTTTTATTACACAAGCATTTATTTATTTTTATTTTTCTTTTATATGCAGAATATTGAAGATTTAGAAATCACTCATGAACACCAGCAAAACAATGATAAAGATTCAAATAATCAAGATGATAATTACGATTATGATGATGATGATGATGATGACGAGGAAAAACAAGTTCTTGTCGGCATTTGTGCTATGGCCAAGAAATCTCAATCGAAACCGATGAAAGAAATTTTGAATAGATTAAATGAATTTGAATATATACGTACGATTGTGTTCGATGAATCAATCATATTGGAAGCACCAGTGCAAGAATGGCCTATCGTCGATTGTTTAATATCATTTCATTCTAAAGGTTTTCCATTGAATAAAGCCATCGAATATTCAAAATTACGTGAACCATTCGTTATTAATGATCTTCATATGCAATATGATATTCAAGATAGACGAAAAGTTTATAAAGCTATCGAAGATTCAGGTATCGAATTACCACGTTATGCTATATTAAATCGTGATTCATCAAACCCAGATAAAGGTACTTTGATTGAAAGCGAAGATTCGATCGAAGTGAATGGTGTTGTATTCAATAAGCCATTTGTCGAAAAACCAGTATCAGCTGAAGATCATAATATTTATATTTATTATCCATCATCGGCTGGTGGTGGAAGCCAGCGATTATTTCGGAAAATCGGTTCACGATCATCAGTATATTCACAGCAAAGTCAAGTGAGAAAATCTGGTTCATACATCTATGAAGAATTTATGCCAACTGATGGTACCGATGTAAAAGTGTATACAGTTGGTCCCGATTATGCACATGCGGAAGCAAGAAAATCGCCTGCATTAGATGGCAAAGTCGAACGTGACAAAGATGGTAAAGAAGTTCGGTATCCTGTCATGTTAAGTAATGCAGAGAAGTTAATAGCACGTAAAGTTTGTTTAGCCTTTAAACAAACAGTTTGTGGATTCGATTTATTGAGAGCTAATGGAAAATCTTATGTTTGTGATGTGAATGGATTTTCTTTTGTTAAAAATTCAATGAAATATTATGATGATGCAGCAAAATTATTGGGAAACATGATACTTAGAAAATTAGCTCCTCAGCTTCATATACCATGGTCGGTGCCGTTTCAATTGGACGATCCACCAATAATGCCCACCACCTTGGGTAAAATGATGGAACTCCGTTGTGTCGTCGGTGTCATACGTCATGGTGATCGGACGCCTAAACAAAAAATGAAAATGGAGGTGAAACATCCAAAATTTTTTGAAATATTCAAAAATTATGGCGGTTTAAAAGATAATCAGCATCATGTTAAATTAAAACAACCGAAACAATTACAAGAAATTTTAGATGTTGCACGATATTTACTCAGTGAAATTGATCAAAATCATGATCCAGAAATTGAAGAAAATCGTTCAAAATTGGATCAATTAAAATCGGTACTAGAAATGTATGGACATTTTTCTGGTATTAATCGAAAAATTCAATTAAAATATCAGCCAAAAGGACGGCCGCGTAAATCTAGCAGTGAAGAGGGTAATTATCCTCTTTTTTTAAAATCAATAGTCCAATTGAAAATGGTCTATTTGTTTGATTCATAGATTTACCTCGTGAACCATCTTTACTTTGTATAGTCAAATGGGGTGGTGAATTAACACCAAGAGGCAGAATACAAGCTGAAGAAATGGGTGGATTATTTCGTTGTATATATCCTGGCGGCCAAGGTGAATATTCCGGCAATCAAGGTTTAGGATTTCTCCGACTTCATTCAACATTTCGTCATGATTTGAAAATCTATGCATCTGATGAAGGACGTGTACAAATGACCGCAGCTGCATTTGCAAAAGGTTTACTTGCATTAGAAGGTGAATTGACACCGATATTAGTACAAATGGTCAAAAGTGCCAATACAAATGGATTATTAGACAATGATTGTGATTCTAGCAAATTTCAAAATATGGTCAAACAAAAAATTCATGATTTATTACAACTAGATCGAGAATTCAATGAAGAAGATATGAAACGCTTAAATCCATTAAAAGCGCCTTCAATAACGAATGCAATGAATTTCGTGAAAAATCCGGTGAAGTCATGTGATAAAATACATGATTACATTAAAAGATTGAATAACCTAATCAAAGAAAGGAGACAAGAAACACATTTACAAGATGCACATTTATATTACGGTGAAACATGGGATTTAATGCAAAGACGCTGGTCGAAATTGGAAAAAGATTTTAAATTAAAATCAGGAAAATATGACATAACAAAAATACCAGACATATATGATTGTATTAAATATGATTTGCAACATAATCAACATTTTTTACAATCTCCTGATGCTCATGATTTCTATACACAAGCAAAAGCAATGGCCGATATTGTTATACCACAAGAATATGGTACTAATGTTCATGAAAAATTGACGATCGGTCTTGGCATTTGTACTCCATTGTTGAAAAAAATTAAAGCCGATCTATTAAGTATTATTACAGATAATAATCCTGAAAGTGTTGACACCGAAACTGGTGAATCAGTCAATCGTTTAAATCCGCAATATTCATATGGTGTATCGTCGCCTGGTCGTCATGTTCGTACACGACTTTATTTCACAAGTGAAAGTCATATACATTCATTATTGAATGTGATACGTTTAGGTTTGTATGAATTTTGATTTGGTTCAATAATTTTTTAATTGAAAATTTTTAGGTGGTCTTTTTGATGAATCAAAAGATGAACAATGGAAACGTGCCATGGATTATATATCGGTTGTATCAGAATTAAATTATTTAACACAAATAATCATAATGCTATATGAAGATCAAACCAAAGATCCTAAATCAGATGATCGTTTCCATGTTGAATTACATTTTAGCCCTGGCGTTGTTTGTTGTTTGAATCAAAAAAACTTACCCAAAGGACCTGGTTTTCGCACACAAACTGGTTCAAAAAATACACAAACTAAGGTGACTACACTTGTTTCAAATCTATCAATTTCTATAATTTATTTTTCATAAAAAAAAATTCTCACTAAAATACTCAAATTCATTTTTTAATCTTTAAAAAAATCTAAATTAATCACATCTCGTTTTTCATTATTCTTGAATTGTTCCTGGCGTTTGTCTCCCTGTTTTTTCATCATTTCAATTCGCTTCTAAATGTGTCCTCACTTTATGTGTAAATATGTAAAAATTTAACCCCTTCCAATAATTTAATCAGAAAGTTGTATCAAGTTCATCATTTCCATGTTCGATAAAAGAAGAAGATGAATTTAATTTTACCGATGATGATAATATTCAATCAACGTTTAATGGACATTATGATGAAAATAATATGCAACAAAACGAAAATAAACACGATCATCAGTCAATGTCAACGATTAGTTCATGTTGCACACATATTATGACAACAACAACTGATACGATAAGCATAAGTACATCGAAAATGAATCAAATACCAATAATGACATCTTGTTGTTGTTGTTCATCATCTTGCCATACCAATAATACTATAAATGATAATAATAATAAACATATCACTAATCAAAACAATTATCATAGTTATTTTGCTTCAAACAATCAAGCTGTGAGTTAATTATGAAAAAGAAAAAAAATGTTTTGTTCCTTGTTTTTTTAATGCTTTGTGCACTTTACTCATACGTTTGGGTTTCTCTTTCTTCTAAATTTGAATCATATTGTATCATTTTGTTTTTGTCTTTATATTAGATCGATTCTCCGGTTATCATTGAAGAACCAGAAAGTCCTGGTGAAAAGTCATCTTCGATAGATACAACGGCAGCATCGATGAAAACACAACCGATTCCGATTTTAGTATCGACTTGTTCAATCGATCGTCAAAGTATGATTATTTGTGATTATTCCAATAAAAAATGTTGATTATCCATCTCTTTCTCTATAGTTTCGAATAGTAATGAAGAAACTTGCATGATAATGACCAGAAGTCATTCGATATCAGAAACACGTGCACATAGTTTAGAGAATGATAAATCAGCATCATCATCACAAGGACATCACCATCACCATAGAGAGGCTAAAAAATCACCAACATTAGAAAAAGATAATTCAATGACATTAAGCTGGAACGATGTATCATCCAGTGTGCGTGAATCAAGACATTCAGCAACAAGTTGTATGTATTCTTTTTTTCAATTTTTCCACGAAATTGATTAATGGTTATTTTCATCCAAAAAGATCGAAAAGGATATCGTAATTCAATACCGACACAATTAATGCGTTTATATATACCTGAAAATCATCAATTCGGTTCGACATCGACATTATTTTCGACTGCTGTCATAAGCGGTTCATCATCAACACCGAATTTACAAGATACATTGGTCATTGATCAGCCGGGACAGCCAACAATACGACCATTAGAAACATTACATAATGCATTATCATTGAGATATTTGAATGAGTTTCTGGATAAAATGATATCATCACCATGGTATCGTTTTCCTTGTTCACCATCAAAATCACCTATGCCTGTATTGATGCCAATGTCATCAATAGAACAATCAGATTTCACATTTACATTTCCAAAACAATTCGAAAGTGGCCTGAAAATTGTCGATAATAATAATGTGAATGATAATGATGATAACACGCGGAATAATCAACAAGTAGAATCTAAAAATTGATCAAATCAAACAATTCATGTAATTAAATCTTTAAAATGATTATCTAATTTCTTTTGTCCTTCTCTCTGAAAAAAATGTTCAAATTATCAATAAATTAAATTATTTGAATTTTTAGATGAATAAAAAATTGATTCGAATCAATACAAGTAATCAACAAGTAAACTTGACTGCATTGCATATGAACTATTTTTTTTAAAGGCAGTGAAGCAAATATTGAATCCATTTTGATTTTCTTTTTAATCCTCATATTCACTCTTCAATCAAATATTGCCGTTTAAAATTAAACAATTGTCAAATTGCCATTCTTTTTCGTGCTGACCGCGCCAGTTATATGCATGTGGTTGTTATTTTGAATATAATTTGTTTTTGAACTTCTCCCACATCAGACACACATACACACAAATCTCTCAAATTATCAAATGTACATCATGGCTGTTTATGTTTAAATTTCTTACATATGTGTTTTTTGGCTGTTTTTCATACAAAAACAAATCAAAACAACTGTTGAGTATTATTGAATTTAGATTATCATGTTTATTTTTGATTAAATATTTCATTTATTATATCGCTAATGAAATAAATGAATTTTGAAAAATTAAAATTTTTAATTGTTTAAATTTGGTTTGGTATGATTTTTTCTATGATTAAATCGTTGAATCAATAAAAAATTTGCAAAGATTACGATCAAGTATTATTGAGAAATATAATGGCTCCAAAAACTAGATCATCGACAGTATCAGCGAATAATTTTGATTCAAATCATGAAAACAATGTAAGTTTTTGATTTGAGATTTTTTTCCAATAATTCAACTTATTTTTTACTCTGATAGAACTTGGAAAATTCTAAAATCAATGATCTCAACAATAATGATGATGATTATAATGAGAATGAAAAAAATAATCTTAATAGTTCAACCATAACAATTAAATGCATAAAATGTTCATCGAAATTCAATCAAACATTGAAATTTTGTAAACATCTGCACAATAAGCATCAATTGATTCAATGTCCTAAATGTATGAAAAAATTCAGTAGAATAACGCGTTTAAATTGTCATATGAATGATATTTGTTTCAATAAAAATGATGATTCAATGAAGAAAAATCAATGCAATGAATGTGATAAAATTTTTACTCGTCAAGATAATCTTCAACGACATATTAGAAAAAAACATTCAAATAATAATGATAATATCACTAATGGTAAAAATATCGGTAGCACTCATGGAGCAAGTAAAGAAAAAAAATATGGCTGCAATCAATGTGGAAAAAACTTTCATACACCAAGTCATTTGATAATACATGAACGCATACATTCAGGTGAAAAACCGTATCAATGTAAACAATGTAATAAATCATTTACAAATAATGGTGGACTTACGAAACACATTCGTACACATACGGGCGAAAAACCGTTTGAATGTAATGTTTGTGGTTCAAAATTTTCATTGAAAGGCACATTGATGCGACATCAGAATTTACATTCAGGTAATAAACCTCATGTATGTGAATATTGTGGTAAAGGTTTTATACAAGCTGGCGGTTTGAAAGCACATTTATTTTTTCACACTGGTCAAAATGGTTTCAAGTGTGATCAATGTGAACGAATGTTTAATCGAAAATTTCGTTTAGATTTGCATATAAAACAAGTACATGAAAAATTTAAACCATTCGTTTGTCCATCATGTGAAAAAGCGTTTACTAGAAAAGAAGACTTAAGTAGACATTTGATATTACATACTGGCATAAAAAATCATCATTGTCTTTATTGTAATAAAAGGTGCAGATCATATTCAATTATTTCAATAAGAAATATTTCAATTTTTCGTTTTTCCTTTCATTTTTTTTTTTCAAACAGTTTTGCCATAAAAGCTTCACTAAATGCACACATTTTGACGCATCGTAAAGAGGAGCCAATTTCGTGCAAAAAATGTGAATATGTATTCATACGCAAAGATTGTTTAATCAGACATATACGTAAAGCTCATCGTAATGAAGTAGATAATTTATTTAATTTACATGGTATAATCAATAAGAACAATAATATTATTACCAATAAAGAACATGATGATAATGATTCATTGGATAAAGAAAATACTAAATCTTCCAATAATTTGAATAATAGTAATCATAACAAATACAAATTGATAAAAGGTAAAATAAGTAATGAAAAATTATGTCAAGCCATAAATGAATTATTAGCCTATGTTGTGAATGAAGAATTATTAAAAGATTGTGGCTGGCCAAATAAACCAATCGATCTATTACTTGAATCAATCATCAAAAAATGTAATCATATGCCGGTGAAAGCTGAAGATTTCAATTTCTATGATCGTTTACGTGAAAATGTGAAATTATTGTTCACTGTTGTGATTGAAGATGAATCACTGAAAGAAACATTGAAAATGAACACTGTCGATGAAGTGATTGCTGATGTAATACAAGCAAGTGAAGCAAGAGATGCATAAGAGTTTCAAATGAATTTATTCAATATTTTATTTATTCATATTTTTGTGTCAATTTGCATTATTTCATAATTAAAATTCTTTTTCCAATTTTGTTCAATTCAAATTTCATCATATCAAAAAATTTATGGGAACTTTTCTTATAAAATTTTTACGAAAAATTTACCACGACATTTCAAAGTAATCAAGACTTCATATGATTTATAATTTAAAAATTTAGCTTTTTAAATCATGGAAAATCAGAATCAATCAAAACAAACAATGAGTGAAGCCGAAAAGAAACAAAAAGCTGAATTAAAAGCTAAACGTAAAGCTGAATTTGTGAGTATAATTTTATCCATTTGAAATAATGGATGATAACATTTGTTTATTCATATTTTTTTATAGGAAGCTAAATTTAAAAAAGAAATCGATGCAAAGAAAACTGAAAAATCAAATAAATCTAAAGCAGAATTGAAAGCTGAGCGGAGAGCTATACAGGAATCACAACGTGCCGCTAAATCGGGATCATCAATTGATCCTACGAAACAACAGCAACCACAAAAATCAAATACAACTAAAACTGAAGATCAAAAACCAATCAACAATATTGAAACGAAAATATCAAAATTATCTAAGAAAAATGCTAATATTGTGGACCATCATAAAGAATCGAAAAATCTTGAAAAACAAGATTCAATCATATCAAACAATGAACTTCAAATGAAAATTTTCGCACATCTTCCTAGGAGAGTTTCAGATATTAATATGCTTACTATGGATACAATTCCACCCATAATCATCAAAATTGGTTATCAAATGAATAAAGATATAATTGAAGACCCTACAGCGCGATGTGTGGCAATGTTGATTGCGTTCCAACAAATAATCGAGCAATATAAACCATTGACAGACTTGAAACTAGAATTGCATAAAATACTCATTGACGATTGTCAGTTTTTTTTGAATAAATGTCGTCCTTTATCAATCAGTATGAGTAATGCTATCAAACATATGAATATGTTATTTTCACGAATCTCATCATCTAGTCTTAATGATGATGAATTTCGTGAAAAAATTTGTTCATCAATCGATACATTTATTGATGAAGAAATAATGTGTTCACGTACAGCTATATCTGGTGAATATGCATTGAAAATCTTCTCAATCAACTCCAATCAAACAATTTTAACATTAGGTTTCTCAACAATTATGCAAAAAATATTTTTGAAAGCTATCGAAGCAAATATCAAGTTCAATGTTATTATTGTTGATACAAGTCCACGTTTTGATGGCAGAAAAATGGTTAAATTTTTGACAAAACACGGTATACCTACAACATATGTTTTAATTAATGCAATTCTATATGTTATGAAAAAAGTGAACAAAGTAATGCTAGAAGCTCATTCAGTACTCTGCAATGGTTATGTAATGTCAACAGTCGGTTCATCGCAATTAGCCTTAGTTGCAGAAGCATATAATGTTCCTGTAATTGTTTGTTGTGAAACATATAAATATTCTGATCATGCATATACTGATTGTTTTCTACAGAATGAATTAGGTATTGTCATTTATTTATATATTTTAAATAAACTTCATTTCATGATGATTTCATTTTGTTCTTTTATTCAAATATCAGGCGCTGATTCAACCGAAAGTTTTTTCAGTAATTCATCAAAAAATTCAAATCTCTATAAAACAGATAAACGTATATCTTCCAATCTAAATTTTCTTGATTTATTCTATGATTTGATTCCAAGAGAATTAGTATCGGCTGTGATCACAGAAAAAGGGTTTCTACCATGTACATCAGTACCGGCTATACTTCGCTCCCGTGAAACGATTCGATGATAATTTAATAAATTTTTTTTTCAAATTGTAATTTTATGTTAAATTTCATAACAAATTTTTATTCAATATAAAAATGTTTAGTTTGAAAGTCCGTATGGATATTGCTGTTGTTGTGGATGCTGTGATTGATTGTAATTGAATCCAGGATTGCTTTCTGGTATCACTGGCGGCGTTTGACCAATGCTTACAGGTGCATTCATATTGAAACCAATCGGAGGATTTGTAGCCATTGTTGTTGCTGCTGATAATGGTGCAGATTGCATAGGATTGCTCATTAAAGGAGTAGTAGCATAGGGACTAGGCATAGCAGAAGAGGATGACATTGGATATCCTATTACATTATTAGTTGCTGGAGGCGATTGAATGGGTGCCGTAGGAACACCAGTCGATGATACGGCATTATATGGATTATTTTGTGGACTGAATTGTGAAGGATAACTATAATTCTGGGGCATTACTGGCTGCTGAATTCCAGTTCCATAACTTGTTTGTGGAGTGTTTCCATAAGGTGCATATGAAGTAGGCGGATATTGTTGCTGTTGTTGACCGGGATACATTCCAGTTGCCGGTGTCATTGCAGAATTATTGTTGTAATTTCCAAATGAATTCATAGATCCTGCTTGAGGATATGGATTTTGATAAGCAGGTTGTTGATTCAAAGGTGGTTGTGGATACCGATATCGTTTACTTGTCGGAGCTGTATTGACAGCTTGATTGATTTGTTCTACCGAAAACATTGGTGGATCGTTCCATGATTTATCATGACGTCTTTGATCTATTTTTTCAATCAAGAAAAAAATTTATGAAAAAATTAATGAATCAAATCATTGATTACCATTATAATCCATTATTATTGTCTGAATGAAAGGAAATTTGATAAATAATAACAATCAGATAAAAATTGAATATCGGAATTTGATGTAATCAAATTTCATAAAAATTAACATTCAGTGACGAAGCGTAAACAAATCAGTGAAAATAAATAAACAATTGCACATTTTCCTGTAAAGTTTTCTGGTGAATTTTTCAAACATTTCTGAAAACATTTTCTTTTTCAAAAATTTTCCAAGACCAAAAATTTTCATGAGGAGAAAAAATTTTAATGAATTAAGATGCTTTTTAAAAATCTTGAAAAATTGGATTTATCATAAATTTGAGATGAAAAATTTTTTCTTCTTCTCGATGTATCGATCATCATCATTAATTCCTTGTTTTTAATTTGATCAAATCAATGTGCCAAATTTATTCGAAAATTTATCAAAATGAAAAAATTTTCCAAACATATTTTTGTTGGAAAACAGATTTTTGACTTTTTTGACAGGAAAAAAACGAACAACATTTCAAAGATGAAAGATTTTCCGACAAACGAATAAATCAATGCAAATTTATCAATTTGGTTTTAATTTTTCTTTCCTTTAAAATAATAAATTTCTTAAAGAAAACATAATAAAATTAAATAAAATAAAAATTTATAGTATTTATAATTATGATAAAAGAAGAGATGTTTAAAAATATGATTTTTAAACTTTTGATTATCACTGTTTTTTTAGTTTCATTTTTTTTTGAAAATTTTTTGGTTGTTTTAGTACAGAATTAATTTAAATTGGTTTTTTGAATTTGTTATCAAATCTATTTGAAATATCCTATGCTGTAAATTGTTCAGATCGATGATGCTTTTTTCGTACAAATCTTTTTGGCCAAGGCAACGGCCATTCGAATATTCTTTGCACTTGATTATCTTCAATTTTCATATTGTGATGTTTGGTAAGATTATAATGATTTTGTGATGACTGTGTAGGTATTGGGATAGTACGAATATTTTCAAGATAAACGAATATTGGCCACCACCAAACACGATTTAAATGATTTGAAGTTGATCTTATCTATAATAATGGATTGAGCGAAAAAAATCAATAATGCAATCATTTGAAAATAAAGAAAAAAATCAAATCAAATTACATTTATGGCACTAAAATTACACAATGTATGATACATCCAGAATATCCTCGTAGTTACAAAATAGGCAATTATGATATCGATGAAGTAATGTCCACGCGCGATTAATATGCAGACTATGCTTGTGACAGTCATGACTATTTGTATAATATCAACACATTTCCATGCTAATGTACGACGACGTGATGGTAATAGATATTCTTTTTGAATCAAATAACCTTTGAATTTGGATTGATACAAATTAATCTAATTAATGAATAGACGAAATAAGTTTCGAACTTACATAAAACTAATATGACTGTGTGTCCAGAAAAAATATAATCACCACAGAATGTATGATGACCATTAATTGAAAGACCCATGCCAAGACTCATATAAAATACACGATAAATAATTATTTCAATAAATTCTAATGAAGTTGCATTTGCATATTCTGTTGAGTTTTTCAACTAAGGAATTCAATTCAAAAATTATTTGTTTCATAAAAAAAATAAATTTTCAAATAATACCTGCGGTGAGCAATGATAATTTTTACTTGCTAATGGTAATTGAGTAGAAGATAAACAAAGTGCACGAAAAAAATAAATTATACCCATTATAATACATATTCGACGTAATATGATTGACCTGGTGATAAACATTTCAAATAATATTTGAATCAATAGGTTATTTATAGAGTGGAAACAAACCTATATTTATGGAAAAATAAAAGGACGCCAATGCAAAAACTTTGTATAACAATAACATATTCAGCAATGTCAAGAAAATGTCTATGATCAGGTAATATATCAAAAGCTATATCTGGAAGATGTGGTTGTTCCATTGGTATCCGTTCATGTATCACTGATATAACCAATAAATTAAGAATCATATTCAATGACACAAATAAAAATGAGAGTAAATTTAATAAAATTGTATTCTTCGATGATTGTGTTCTCATTACAGTGTGATTATTTTGTGGATTTAAATTAAAATCAGTATTTGACAATAAACTAGATTCTTCTTCATTTGATGAATGGATCAAATCACCTTCAAAATTATGACTACGATGATGATTATGAAGATTGAGACCATTATGATTTCGATGATGTGTTTTTGATGAAGATGGCGTGTCAATATTCAAATGAACAGTTGAAGATGATGATGATGACGATGATGCAGGTGATAATGAGGAAGGTAGTTGATGAGCATCTTTATTATTATCATTTTCATGTATAATTATTGTTGTTTGATTAGCATTATACGTTTCATGCATTGGAGAAATTGTGGCCGATATTGATGATGACAATAATGGTTCAATTTCACCGATTTTTGTTTGCATATCTGCAGACATTTTTGCTTTTCCATTTAATTTATTATTACTGCTGCTGTTGCTACTTATACCATCATTTGAAGACATCATAATTTGTTCATCAAATATATTATTATTATTGTTTGGCGGCGATTTATTTTTTATGTTATTGAATGCTTGATGAGCGTATGTAAAAAAATTAGTTTTTTTCAATGGATTATTGATAAGGGTGTTGTTGTTCGTGTAATTATTAGTATTATTATTGATCGATTGATTATTATTATTATTATTGAGATGATGATTGTTGTTATTGTTGGACAATAATAATCCTGACGATGCTGTTGATGTTAAGGATTGCAATGTCCGCAATCTTGGTGTTGTGGTGGCAGTCGATGTATCTGTACTATAATTCATCTATCATAATTTTAATATATTCATGTTTTTCCATTCATTCATTCATTTTTCTTCATTGATACATCATGACAACAATAGTTGCGAATATTATTTTTACATCTCTAATTGGAAATAACAGTAAAAATACAAAGAAAAAATACACGATTAATTTTCAAAAGATTAGCTCTTGACTGATAAACGAAAATCAATTATAAAATGTTAAAAATAAGATGGCAGTTGAATCATACCACGGTTTACAATTGGAAAATCAAAATTTTTCTTGCCAAAAATCATCAAGTCATATGATTGACAAAAAAAAAAACACAATTTAAAATTTGTATAAAGAAAACTTAATTTTAAAAAATGGTTTCTAAAGCGTTTGTTCTATCATAGAAAGATTATTAAATTTCAATTTAGAAAATTTAATAGCAGTTTATGAAAAAGAACTCGACTAATGAAAAAAATCATCATATCATATTTGATATTAATTAATCACTGAAATTTTCACATCGATGTTTTTGAACTCTTCTTTTTATGAAAAATATTGATCGATTATTTTAATTTTGATTCAATTTGATGCCATTTTTTTATTTGAATAATTCTGAAAACATAATAATCGTTTTATAAAATTCAATAAAAATATCATAATTATTAATTATAAACTCCTATCTGGTCGTCACGATAAACATTTCGTTTCTTAATCACTTATGATGCTAATAATCAACCAATTCGAGTTGATAACAATATTTCACTGTGATGCTCAAATGTATGATTTGATCGTATGATTCTATTTTCCAGTAATAATATATTACAATGTAGTAAAAAATAGGATATCTTTGGCTTAAAAAATTGAAATTTTATTTCATATTCTTTTTTTGAAAATTTGATGACATGATTACTTTGGTAATATATTTTCAATTAAACAAATCAAAAAAGTGGAACGATTGCAGAAAGAAATAATTTTTTTCAATTACATTTTTCTAATAATTCTTGATGATGACAAATTGACACAATAATAAATAACAATAATTCAAAATATGATTTGAATAACATTTAAAATGGTTCCAAAAATTTTAAGAAAAAAAATGATAATGAAATTATTCATTTGCCTTCATTCACATATGAAAAAAATAACAAAAAAAAGAGAAGAAATATAAATAAAAGAGGAAAGAATTGAATTGAAATATATGTTTTAGTTATTATTATTTTCTCCTCTTTTTTTTATTTTGGTCGGTATATCTGTATGACGTTGTTTATTGTTTTTGTTTTTATGCATGCACAAATTATAATTGCAATACAAACAAATGAATAAATGAATGAATGAATGAGATAAATGTATCCTGCCTTTTTTCGCCGAAAATTTCCTTTTTCAATTGAGAAATTTATGATGGATATGTTGTGATGAAAAATATGAACAAAAAATAAATAAAAATAAAAATACTCGAAATAAAAATGTGTTTTTGTAAACAAAAACAAAAATTGAAAATAAGACTGCAGACAACTTTTGTGTCCCGTACAAATAAGACGGATGCGAATAAATGGAAAATTTTCAATATTTCCAAATTTTTTCAATCACTTTTTCAATCAAAATAATCTTCCATTTCATTAATTTGAATTAAATTATTCTGTTTTTCAGGAAAAAAACATAATCTTTATAATACTTTATAGCTATTTACAGCGATTGACTTATGTTCAATCAATGATATTGATAAATTTTCTCTATGAGTCATGATTTTTGTTTTTCTGTTTTTGCATCCGGAATTTTTTTTATTTGTTAAATATTGAAATGTTTCAGTAAATAAGCAAATCAGTACAGATTCAATTTCATTCAATGTCCAACAGAATCGGATATCAAAAAAAAACTGAAAAGTGAAATTTTTTCGTTGAAAATTGAATGTCAAATCAGGTCAATGATGTTTGCATATTTTTGTCGAAAATATTTACACCATTTTAAAGCAAAAAAATGAAAATCTTTATTCATGCAAATGGAAAAACAAATGCAATGAAAAAAATTAAAATTTTCAAGGATCTATTTTTCTGTTTAGTCGAATTATCGTAGGGAAAAAAACAATTTAAACGTTTGACGTAATGTTCTTACAATTGCATTGCTACTGTGTATTCGTAATTTATTTTCTTTCCTATTACAAAGATAAAAACTAGCTTTTAAATCGAATGATATCAAGATTTTTCACTGTTTATTCAACGTTTGATGAACAAATAAACTGTTTTTTCTATTAGGTAGAAAATTAACATAGTCATGATGATAATCGTACATTGTCATCATCATCACCAATGTATGATGATTTCTTCGATATTTTCATAAGAAATATGGAACTCGACCCAAAAAAAATTATTGATTATTGATTGATTGATTTATTTATTTAAATAAAAATTAAACAAAAAGGTGAAATATGAATTATTGATTTTGATAATAACTGTTATAAATGTTTTGAAATTTGATGTCATATTTTATCATAATTTTTAGAATTTTTTTTCACTGATAATGATTCTCTAATACGATCGGAATTATTATTTTGAACATCATCTGTTTGATTGTTTGATGATTTTGACCAACAAAATAAAAGATTTAACCATTTGAAGTTATCATCATTCAAACTATTATCTACATTACTTGTTTGTTGTTTTAATAATGGATATGATTCTTCCATGATTGTTGATGGATGTCTGGGAAGACCATGATGATGATGATTATTATTATTAGTATTATTGTTATTATCAATATCACTGAATTGATAATGCTTTCTTTTGATCATATATTTTAACACTATTATGATCATTGAAAATAACAAAACACTAGCTATCGCTACAATGATCCAATCTCCAATTAATGGAAATAAACGATTCGTTAATAATTGTGTTATTTCAATGAATTCAAATTGATATTCAACACCTAAACGAAATAGAACATTTTCTGGTACAATCAATATTTTTTGATTTTTTTCTGAGAATAAATGCAATGATGTACCATTACCATAGCCGACATTGAAGTGTGGCCATTGTATTGATTCATTTGTACAACAATTCATATTTTCACATAGATTTATCTTTTTCAATGTATCATTGATATTATTGAAACATAAATAGCGTTTCTCATTTCCATTGTGATGATTATCACCGAGATTTATGTCAACACGCATTGACTTTCCATTTTTCAATTGAACTAGATTTATTTCAGTTCCAGGATCAACAGATGAAATAGGCAAATGTGATTCATTCGAATCGATTAATTTGATTTCATATGTTATGTGATTGATTGATGGTTGAAAACGAAGAATACCTATTGCAGTTTCATTGATTGGTGAAATAAATACAAAAATGATATCACCAATATTATTGAGCCAAATGGCGCCAGATATTTGTTCATTCGTAATGATTGAACGAAAATCTTCATTCCAAAATAATGCTGGATAACGATCTTTTAATAATGATGGTTTAGATGCCAAGTTCATTAAATCTTCGTTTTGTTTCGATTCGAAGACATATAAATTTTTTGTAATCAATATTTTTCTATCATATTGTGGCAATTGTGCCATCAATATCATGTTTTGTCTTTCATCAACAATTGAATTGTAAAGTTCATTCTAATAAAAAAAATAGCGCATCAGACAATGAAAATCACTACACTATAGTAATTCTAATATCTCTACACTTACGTTCAATTTATTTCTTTCAATATCATTCGGTATCCATATGAATAATACGTAACAAATTAATGATATAAAGGCAAATATCAGCAGATAAACTGTAGAAAAAAAATTCACATGTCGGAACATTTAATTAAAAGAATAGCAATTACTCACAGATTAAAACCAAAATCGAAATGAATATTAGCCAGCAAAATTTTGTCATATCATCAAAAGATGATTTTCTTAGATTGATATTATCATTATTATTAAATTGATTATCATTCAAATCTGTAACACTTAAACGATGTCGATGATGATATTGGTTAAATGATGATGAAGGTGTAGATGATTGGTCATTTTTACGATAATTTCGATTATTATAACGGTCAAAATTTAGATGTTGCTGCTGCTGCTGTTTTCTTTGTAAACTTTTTTCGCGTAAACTATTTTCGGCACTTGAAATAATTGATTGTGATAACAATAACGATGACATGGTTTCCTGATATTAATCATTTAATCAATTGAATGAATAAGTGAATGATACAAAAATCCAGAATGTGTTAATTAAATCAAATAATTAGCAATCATTTGTTTGTAATGATGAATTTATATTCATCAAAAAAATTTTTAGTGATTGAATCAATGTGATTTTTTCCGATTAAAATCTTATCGCAAATTTTATTAAAATTATAAACAAAAATTTATAAATATTTCACCGTTTTTAAGTGATTCAAACCCTAAGAAATCGAAAACAAAATAGGATCAAACATTATCAAAATAATTGATAATTTATTATAATTTCAAATTCGATGTCAATATTCGATATGTTTCAAGGTTATTTTATATCATTATCATTTTTACACTTAAAAATAAGCTACCGATTTTTCGACTAGAACATTTTTTTTATTTTTCATATGGAATGCTTCAAAATTTCAATGAAGATATTTTTTTCAAAACATCAAATGCATAATTTGAAATCTAATAAAAATAATAAATTAGCTTATGATCACAGGATTTTTAATGTCAAAACAATCATCTATTAACAGATGTAGAATTTTTTAAACATTTCATAGTCGCTTGTGAGGGATAGAGCAAAATTTTCGCTCGCATCATTGATAAATTTGGTAATTCATTCAATATTTGTAATGCCTCAGCACTCAATATTTGATTATTTTTTCTCGATGGTTTGGAATCATTAGTCGTATCTGCTGCAGAAGTCGATGATATAGAAGCTGTATCATTGTCTATCGTTAAAAAATCTGAATCATTTGAATTCAAAGATAAAAATGGTATTATATAATAAATATTTTTTTTTCAAAAAAAAACTTACCATCGAATTCAGCGATGAGATCATTATAATCATTGACCGTATTGTTATTACTACTACTGCTATTGACATATTTATTTTCGAAAAAATCTAAATCTTGAGCTATAATATTATTAGATATTTGAACATCACTGTTAACGTTAACGGTGATTTCATTGGAAGATAAAGTTGGTGGCCATTGGTTTGATGATGATGATGGAATAGATTCTTTTTCAGTTATCGATGTCGACGAAGATGACGATTGATTTTTGTGATTCGAAAAAAAATTCATAGGTATTTGATCGGATAAATAATCTTTGTCATGATTATCTTCAGCAGTGATAGCTGCTGTCGTATGATCATATACTGTTGGCTGTAAAATCTGATTATAAGTCATTGATTTCTTAGAGATTATATCAGGGGGTATCTATAAAATGAAAAATGTGATAAAAATCGCTTGTTGTGCTATTCTCATCAAAACTTACCACATTTCTTGAATCAATTTTCAAAGATTCCACTAAATGCTTGAATGATGATGATTGCTTCCATGATCTGTTGAATGTGAAATTTAATTTTAAATCTAATTGTTGTAAATTATTCCATAAATCTATAGAGTTTTTATCACGATTATTTTCATCGAAAAAATCAATTGATATTTTTGATTCTTCATTATCCAATGGGTTTTTATCGACAGGAAATGTATCAGCAACTAATTGTTTATAATTTTTGAAATCAATTTTATCATTTTTATCATCGACGAACGATGGTCCCTTTTCAGTTAATACTTTTGTTGTCAATGATAATTCTTGTCTTGAATCTTGAACAACTGATTCTGTTAAATTGGCTGATGTGAAATCGGCAAAATCATCGAAATCATCATCAACATTATCATTAGTTTGATTGTACATTTGGCCTTCAAATTTTATCTCATTCATATCATTAATATGATTTTCGTTTGAGATTTGAAACGATTCAAAATCAGCAAAATCATCATCATCATCATCAATATTATTGATTTGATCGCCCGCCACCTGAAAATCTTCAGGATCATGATTAGATATTGAATTCGTTTCAATATCGATATTTTTAATCACAGTTTCATTATGAACATCTAATTCACAGACATTTTGCACTGTATCATCATGAAATCCGTTTGATTTATGATTTTTCAAATCATTCGATAATTTTGTTTCGGATAAATGTTTTAATTTTTTCAAGTTAAAATCATCTTCGAATTCTTCATTAGATTGTCTATGATTAAATTGTTGATCATTGGTATGATTATAATTTTTGTGTCTATTGAAATCAACATTAATTTCATTTTCATCATCTTTATTATTATTATTATTATTAGTATCATTATCATTTGCATAATTAGACATTGTCGATGGTGATGTTTTTAAGTTATTATTATTATCATCTTCATACAAAATAATCATAATTTTGATTAAAATTTTTCCTTTAATTCGAGAAAATAAATGCAAAACATATGGCAATGAACAAACAAAAATTTTGAATTCCAAAAAAAATCAGATTATCTGCGAGCTGAAATCGGAAAACAAAATTAGAAATTTTTAATTTAATTATTTTTGTTAAGACTTACCTTAGAAATACTTGTACCACAAATAAAGAAAAATTCTATTACACCTTTGCATTATTTTTCAATAAGTGTTCATCATAATAAAAACAATTCAATTATTAGAAACCACTATGCAAACATAAAATTTTATTTGTTATTAAAAACGAAAAAAAAACAAAAACATTTCAATATAATTTTTTTCCATCATCAAATAGCAATAAACACAGCACAGTGGTGGTGGTGGTTGTGTTTGATGATGGCGATCATCATCATCATCGTCATCAACAACAGCAGTAGTAAAATTTATGGAGAAAAATAAAGCGAGAAAAACAAATCAACTCATAATAAAAGGATGAATTTTTAAAAAGATGCGTTTGCATCTCTTTTGATTATTTCAATCTAAATAAAAATAGAATAGAGACTTAGAGATAATAAAATTTAAATTTAAAATATACTTTTTTGTTAATATTTAACCAAATGTAACAAATGCAAATGTTTCAAAACAAAGAAACGAAAAAAAATGCTTTTACTTTAAGGATAATTTTTTTAATGAAATAAAAATCGATGAAGAAATAATACAGATTTGTTTATTTGTTTGATGTAAAAATGAAAAATCTCAAAACATGATTTAGGACACAAATATACGTTTTTTTTCTTTAAAAATCTGATTTTGTTTGATTGATCAGAATTATTTAAAACTTATGAATTGATATTCATAATTTTAATTTATTTCTAATATCAATACTAATACTGTCATTGCCAAATATTAAACGTAAACGTTTTGCTTGACTTAATTTTTGTTCCAAATTTATTTGTTGTTCACTTTTAGGTTGATGTAATTTCGAAGATGATTTTGATGAAGATAATAATGAACAATGTTTCGATGATGTGGATGATGATGATTTTTTTTTCTTTTTCTTCTTTTTCATTGTCGATGATGATCTGTAATAATCTGTTATTGATGTAATTGTGGTTGGTGTTTGTGTATCATACAATGTAGATTTTTTAACATCGATTTCCATATCATCATCATTTATGTTTTTAGTGGAAAAATTATTATTGATTTCTTGTAATTCTTTTTGTTTTTGCTGTTGGTCATACGAATTTGAAACGATTAAATTTTGAGGAATATTCGATGTTGTTGGTAATGTTGTAGTCGATGAAGATGGCAATAATATCGACTGAGTATTTGATTTTTTTATAATCATATCACAATTCGTATTATTTTTTCTTTGATCAATTTTATCATTATTATTATTGTTATGATTGACTCTTATGGTTAATTTTATCGATTGCTGTGGTGATGTGAGTGAAGTATTTGTTGGCTGATTTGGTACCGAAAATGATGAAGATGATTGAACATTTGCGGATGTTGTTTGATCTGAATCGGTTTGTTTTGCTTGTGAAACTGGTGTTAGTGATTGTTTGATATCAGGAACAATTGATTTATCTTCTTCTTTAACTAATAATTTATCAATTTTTTGATCTTTTTTCGTATTTTCATCTTCAATTTTAATTTTGTTCTCATTCACTATATCCTTTGAATTAGTAACATTATTGTTTGCTGATGAATTAATTCGACTAGAACGTCTCAATGGAACTTTTTCATTTGATTTATTATCATTGCTATTATTCTTATCCAGCGATTTCGCATTTTTTGGCTTTGTTGTTTGTTTCGTTGTCAGTGCTGTGAGTGAGAGGTTTTCTACACTTTCTGCTATTGCCGATCTTCGGGTAACTGTTTTTGTGGCTGGTTCTGTTGCCGTTGAATTCTTAAAATTTTTATTCCTACTATTAACGGTCTTTTGATCATTTGATATGGTACTTGAAGTATTACGCATTAATCGTTGCGATATTCTTTGAGATCTTGTGCTTGGAATATTACAATCGTGATTATTAGTATTATTGTTACTACTGGCAGTATTTTTTTGTTTATTGGTCACTGAATTTAATTCTAAATTCTCATTCTTTGCTATGCGATTTTTCGATTTATTATTATTATTATTATTATCATCATTATTTTGAGTCGTTATCCGTGTTAACGAGCGTTTTCGTTTTTGACGATTCATAGTTTTCAAAGATGACTGTTTTTTCGATGAATCACAAGCTTTATGGCCATTATTATTATCACTATTATGCTCATATAGTTGATCAGCTATAGATGCATTTTTATTATCAATTATTCGATTATTACTATCATGATTCGAAGGTAAATCTGTTTCAGTATTTTTGACTGGATTCAAATCATCATCTTCATTAATTAATTTTTGATTTTTCTGTTCCTTGAAATAAATAAAAAAAAGAATTGAAGCTCGTTTGCTATGAAAAATTATATATCCTATGAACTTACTTGATTACGCATTTGTCTCCTTAAACGATTATCAGTTTCGCGCAATGAATAATTTTGTTTTCCGGAAATGGTTGTTGATGGTGCTGTAGCTTGCCCTGCTGATGAATTTGTGCCTGATGACAATGAATTATTACTTGAATGATCGCTAGAGCTCAATTTATTTGCATAACGACCAGAACCACGACGTTCACACGTTTCACATTCACAATAACAATTATTATCACCAAAAAAATCATCACCATAATAACATGTAAGCTCTTCACCTTCTTCGATTGGTCGTAAAACTTTTACACAAGCTGTTGATCTACCTGTGCTTACAAATTTACAATTGGGACGACAATCATGATTGATATATGCACCAGGACCCAGCCATAATTGTGCACAATTTTTACGACATGAATACATTACAGAGAAATCATTTAAGCCAGGCTTAAGAAGCTCTTGTTCTTCTTTTGGACTCAATTCACCTATACAGCCGACAAGATGCTCAATTTTATCATTTTTTTGCCATTCTTGCGTTGCACATAACTTTGCACCACATTTTCCTTCCAATGAATAACGATAACATGGTAATATATCATAGCCAGAATGTTTATCAAATATTCGTAAGAAATTTACAATATGCTGCCGAATAATTTTTTGCATTCGTGAATTTTTGGTTTGATATCTATTTAAAAGAAAAAATAAAGAATGAATTCGAATATGATTACAGAAGCTGATAGTCTACAAAACTTACAATGAATGTGCCCATTCACCTTCAAATATTTCTTTTAGTGTTCGTTCGTAATTTTGATGTTCTTTGAACCTCATGATTATTTTTTTCAATTGATCTTTAGGGACTTTAGGCTGACGAAATCTGAAATCATATTGAACAATTAATTTAGGTTGTTATTAAAAATAAGCTTCCAAATACCTTGTGTTCATTTTATGCGTTGTAAATCCAAGATATTGGTCAACAACTAAAGCTGTTGCTATATCATCAGCTTCACATAATTCTGCCGGTGTTATTGGAATTTGATTATTAACATTGAATAAAGACTTGTTATTAAAATTGTTATTTTGATGTTGTTGATTGTGATGATGGTGATGACTATGATGTTGTAGCGGCTGCTGCTGTTGTGATAAACGCATTTCAACAATTTTTAAATTTTCGAAAATTCTTGATTCAAAGCGAAAAAAATCAAATACAAATAAAAATGAATTCTGAAAAACGGTTTCGAACAATAATAATGAAAATATACAAGAAATTATTCGACAATAAATTTTTTCCAACAATCAAATTAAATTTGTTTCATTTTTTTCACACATTTATTATTTTTCATTTCAAAACAAACATATAATTTGACAATAATGTAATAATAATCCATGATTGATTTTATCAGATAGAGAGTAGGAAATTACATTTTTTATCAAATTACATTTGTTTCTATGATAATTATTTTTCAAGAATTTCAACGATTCTTAATTTCACACAGAATCCAAATTGTGGATAGACAGAACGAAAAATTGGTTTTGAAAAAAATATCATTATTATTTTCTCTAGAATCCGAATCTGAATTGAATTGGAAAAAATTTATTTAAAATGAAAAAGAAGTAGCATTGATACATATTACATGACATGAGTCGGTCGGTGATCCTCATCCATTCATTCATTCACTGTTTTTTCATTTCATTTTTCTTTTTAAATTCAAAATTGTTTTGTTTTTTTATTTTTATTTTGATTTTAAATGAAAACAACAACAACGCTTATAAAAATCAAAACAATGAAACATTTTTTATCTGTTCATAAAATACGTTTCGGAGATTGTATGGTCAACCTTATTAGGTTGAAATAGATTTTTGGGTGACAATAGGCACCTCGCATACTTATTTATATGCATGTAGCGTGAAAATTTTTTTGATTCGTCTATTTCGATTCATATCAAGCGTTTTGTTCCGAAATAGTGTTTTTTCAACAATTTACAAACAGCACCTAAGCATACAAATTCAGCTGACATAAGTAAATTATTTTATTGTCATTTTTTTGGTGTTTTGGTATTTAAAATTCACTCGATAAATTTTTTGGATTTGCTAAATTTAATCAAATTTTTTGTAATATTTAATTAAAGATAAAAAATTTGAAAATTCAAAGATGGTCTGTTGTAAATTATTTTCTAAAATTATTTTTTGCAAAGATAATAACACCCCTTTTTTTTCTTCAGAGTTTTCTTGGATTCGGTCAATCAGCCGATATCGATATCATTTTGGATGGTGCTGAAAATCGTAAAATGGCTGACATTAAAACTGAAGATGGTAAAAAAGAGCGTTATTATCTCTATTATGATGGTGAAACTGTATCCGGTAAAGTGAATATAAACTTGAAAAAACCTGGACAAAAATTAGAACATCATGGCATTAAAGTTGAATTTATTGGTGAAATTGAACTTTATCAAGATCGTAGTAATCATCATGAATTTACTAGTTTAGTAAAAGATTTATCACGTCCATCAGAAATGTTACAAAACACATCATACACATTTGAATTTGCAAATGTTGAAAAACCATATGAATCATATACTGGCAGTAATGTACGTCTTCGTTATCTTTTACGTGTAACGATTTCACGCCGTATAACTGATATAATCAAAGAAATGGAAATCATTGTGCATACATTGTCACATTATCCGGAAATAAATTCCCCAATAAAAATGGAGGTTGGCATCGAAGATTGTCTTCACATAGAGTTTGAATACAATAAATCTAAATATCATCTAAAAGATGTTATTGTTGGTAAAATATATTTTCTATTGGTTCGTATAAAAATCAAACACATGGAAATAACAATCATCAAAAAAGAAACAACTGGTATTGGACAAAATACATTCAATGATAATGAAAACATTGCCAAATATGAAATTATGGACGGTGCACCGGTACGTGGTGAATCGATTCCAATTAGATTATTTCTGGCCGGCTATGATTTGACACCAACAATGAAAGATATAAATAAAAAATTTTCTGTACGTTATTATTTGAACTTAGTACTGGTCGATGAAGAAGAACGTCGTTATTTTAAACAACAAGAAATAATACTTTGGCGTAAAGGTGATCGTATTCGTCGTACTATTCAAGCACAACAACAGCAAACACATCAACAACCAATGACAACGATTGTTCAACAGCAGCCACAAATACCGCAGCAACCACAACAGCAACCGCAATCATTACAACAAACACAACCGGTACAACAAACACAAGAAGCATAAACTAATTAGTTCTTTTTATAAGAAATTTTTTTTCAGAGGGGAACAAAAATAATCACAGCAAAATTGCAATAAAAATCAAAAAGAAAAATGACATAGAAAATACAAAATTTAAGCAAAAATGAATTGAAATTTGTTCAAATTTTATTTCCAATATTTTATACAAATAATCATCATTTGATAATTGGCAAAAAATAGAAAAAACAATAAAAACGAATGAAAATATGAATAAAAATTTATTTTTTACAAAAATATGGATCAAATTTGATTCGATTCCTCTTGATCTACGTCGATAGATGGAGATTATATGCCTTAAGCATGCCATTTTCCAATGATTTTCCAAGGGTCCGCTGCGTTGATTTTTAGCACTTCTTGATCGTATACAGATTGTATCCTGATTATTTTGATAGTTTTTTGATTATTTTTTTCGAAAGAAAAATTTCAAATTTATTAATATTTGACAATTCCGGATTACCATCTGTATACGTATCGAGATAGCACTAACGATATTTCGTGGTTGCTGTTTGTTTAATTGTCATTTAATTAAAGATAATGGGATTATTGAAGCTTACCGGTTGAAATACTTACCCGTTCGAAAGATAATAAATAATGATCATTGGATCTCAACGATGATGCTTAGTCAAGAATTTGATGTCAATAACATAAAAGGGATGGATGAACAATGACCACAGCACAGAACTGATATCACAAAAATTCAATATCAATTCATAAATTACGCCCATATTGATTGTCATTCTTCGATGTAAATTTGCGCAAAATCATATTGGGTGAAATATTAGAGATTCTTTGAGACAATTTCTGGGCGATTCGGGCTGTTTTTGATGCATGAAGTGGTTTGTAGTCGATGATATCAATGAAATTATCTCATTATGTCATATAAGAAGAGAATTGAATTCGAGTACAATTTAGAAAAGATTTTAGACATGTTTCAGACGAAAAAAACGAACAAAACTGAATCGAATCAAATCATCAAATTGAATCGTCGAAAATGGCATCTTCTTAATTGTTAAAACTCAAATCATTCATGTCAAATCATTTGTCGCATCAATAATTTGTCCAACCTTCGCACACATAGAAATACAAACATGTGAAACACTGAAACACAAACAATGAATGACAATCAATTCTATTCTCTGTGTTTGTGTCGTATCAACACACATACACACACGCCAATAATAAACCATACCAAATATTAGCCATCTGCACACTGATGATGATGATCGTCAACAAACGAACAAAATAAAATAATTCATTGATATTCAGAATACAGACACAGAGGATGCGCTATCTTTAAAATGAAATATCTTTGTGTTGTTCTGCCAAAATAACAAAACAAATACGAAAATGAAATGAAACCATTTTGTATTTTGAGAAATGAAAAAAAAACCATAAAATGAATTTAATTCAATTCAACAATGATGAAGATATTGAAAGTTGTGGATAATGATATCATTCATTTGATAACGAATAATGGTGGTGGTGGCGGTGCAAATATGTGCAAAAAAAGTCATTTAAAAATGCAGCAAATTCATGGATGGATAAGAAATTCAATTCAAAGCTGAATTCAGAGCTGAATGACGAAAGATTTCTGTGGTTGTCACTTAACTAAGACATTTTCATTCATTTTGTTCCTTAAAAACATTGTTTGTTTGTGATGATTATTTTATTCCATTTGATTATTTCAAGTTTATTTCATTTCAAATGTTTTTTCAAATGCAAATAAACAGACAGACAAAACGAAACGTACCACTGAGAGGCCAAAAGCATCCGTTGAAATGTCAATACGAATTCGAAGAAAATTTTATGGTTTTTTCATTTCCATCACTTTTCTATTTGAAACCATCCAAGGAATGAAGTTGGAGAAACAGTGAAAATATTTTTTTGGACAGAAAAAAATGTTTGAATGTTTTTATTTCTTTTTTGGAGAATGAAAAATATTCATCGAAACACGTGTTTGAATCGTAAAAAATCGAAGAAAAAATGAGAAAATGGCCGCAACCGAACTTGGAGCAATGGACGATTTTGGTCAATTTTGCTCGATATTTTTGGTAAATAGTGAATAGATTATTCAAGCTTTCAAAAAGTAACAAACTGTTCAGTTTTTCTTGATGAAATCAATGGTATTTGATCTACGGTTTGAGGGTAATAAACTTGGGTTTTAAAATGATAAATAAAATCAAAAATCCTTAAAAAAATAGATTCGATGCATGACTTTTGTAACAAACTGTAGATCAGTGTGGAATAAAAAAATGATGAAAATAAAAATGAAAGAAACAAATTCATTGATCTGCAACCATAAATAAAAGAATTGGACATCCTATTTAGTCGTTTTTCACATTCTTGTGAAGCTCATAAAATTTTTGCTGCACCGAGAAAAAAATTGCTGGATTTTTTCCCCTGTTGAATTGAAAAGGATTACGAGAGGATCAATTTGTTTTATATGAAAATGATCTTATAAATTCGCTTAATAGACCAATGGCTTGACGGCCATTTGATTTCTAATCGGTGATTTTTCTCGGTTGCTTAAGGACTGGACGATAAAGCTTCGGATAAACGGACGAAACACGAAGATCGAAGCATTTAGGGTGGTGAAGGGGAGGAATTCGATACAGGGGTTAAGGAGGACTGGTGGTTTCAATGCAGGGATGAAAGGGGAGAAATGAAAAATTCAATTTTGAAAATTTTGAAATTTCACATTTTCATCTATAAACACATTTAAATATATTCAAATATCACAAGTATATCCCTATATATCCATTTATATGTTTCGTGTTTTGATATAATTTATAGTCTGTCATTATCGTTATTATTATTATTTCTATGCACGCGACAATCAAACAAACGAGCATCGATATTGCGAATTGAACAATAATAATAATAAAAAAATTTCACATCTTTGATCAGTGGAAAAATTGATATTTTTTTCAAAGAAAATCATTTATTTACGTTAATATTCTAAATGTAAATAAAATAAAATTACGTCATGTTTACAATGATGCTTTTATGTTATGTTGTAACAAAATTTATGAATATTCATAACAAAAACTAATAATTTGAATATTTGAATATGTCTAATATTTAAATATTCAATATTTGCATATTGAAGCATCATTTTTTAAATAAATTTTCGATGATATCAGAAAAAAAATTGCCATAAAAAGCCAAAATTTTGATCTAATCCGAAACAATAAAATGAATATGTAATTTTATAAATTCGAAAAATTCCAAAGTCGTTAATTTACGGCTGATGGATGGTTGCCTAAAGAATTTCGAGTCATCTTGAATATTTCAAATTTTAAAATTCAAAAAGAATTTGATCTAATCAAACTCTTAGCAGGAAAATTACAAAGACCACACATTAAGATCAACAGGCATAATTTTGAAATCATGGTTTGAGCATCGTTTTGATGTAATTCGATTCGTGAATGTCATCAAAAATGACCACAAAAATATCGTCGTCCACCACCGATTTCATCGTAAAAACATGTCAAATAGTGTAATGAAAATGATATAAAATCAGAGTAAATTATTCAATTTAAAATGAGATTTCGAATCTTGATATGATCTGTTTAAATTGTTAAATTATCGTGTCATGTTTAAATTATCATCATTTAATAGAAATTCATTGAATGATAACAAAGATGTAATAATTTTTTTTCATGTTTCAATTAATAATTTAAAATAAATAAATTCAATTAATGAAATGATTTCAACTCAAATTATCTCATAAGAAGCATAATCATAAATATTTGATGAAATTACTCATATATTAATCAATGATTAATGACACTAATTATTTATAAATTTTGATCATGATTATGATTATGAATATTCATCTGTTTATTATCACCAATTCTAGCTATTAAATTGAGTTCATCAAAATTTGGCATTCATTGTCTTTGATGTAATTTTCCAATAACAACAACCTCACAAAAAAAAACAAAGAGCGAACGAATTACAGAAACCGAATCACCTTTACCTATCTCTATGTAAAAACAATAACAGCAAAAAAAACACCGTAACCCTTTCATTTTAAATTTTCTTTGTTATCATTGTTCATCCATTTTGTTTTTATTGTTTTTTCCTAAAAAGCATTCTAATGTTTAAGTTATCCAAATTGTTCTTGAGGCTACATTTTCAACATCGAACAAAGAAGAAAAGAAAAAACAAAGAAAACAATTCTTGAAATTGGTCTTATATATGATCTTACGTTCGCATAGGAATAGGCAATTATCATTGGCCAATTTTATTATTAATTTCCTCGAAAGGTTTGTAATTATCATTTGCAAACATCATCATTCGGAGCGGAAAAATTTCCTTTGTTTTACACCACCATAACCATTATTATGGATGATTTCTTTCCAATTTTTCCCTAAATTTCAAAAATTTGTAATTATTTTTAGGAATTTTCCTTATTCTTTTGATCAAAAAATACAAAAAAAAACAGGCAAGTAAATAAAACAATTGTTAACACAAAGAGAAAATTGTTGAAACTCATGATTATTTGATTACTACTAAAAGAAGAATGGGTACATGGACACACCTCTTTTGGGTACAGTGATTAGAACACATTTGCAGAAAACAATTACGCTTACAGAAACAATACTCGATTATAATTGGTCGATTTTTTTTTTAAATTTCGTTTTCATTTGTTCATTTTTTGTTTTTGTCACAATTGTTTTTTTTTCAATTCAATTCTATATCTAATTCTTTTACTGTCGTGAATGCCACTACCACACGGTGTGGTTTGAAAATTTTCTTTTCATGTTCATTTTGTTTATTTGACACTATAAATTGCAAAAAAATTCCTAAGTTCACCCGATTCTTTAATATCAATTTTTCTGAATTTAAATTAAAATTTCTATCAATTTGTGTCTAATTTGATACAAAATTGAAAAATTTTGTCAAAAAAAAAAAAAAAAAAAAAACAAAAACAAAAACAAAAACAAAAACAAAAACTTTTAAATTTTATTTGTTTACACATGTTACGACATTTGTGATTTTTTTTTTTTTTTTTTTTGAAAAACATTTTATTTAATGTTGTTTTTTCATTATCTAATCAGATAAATATTTGAATGTTTGAAATAAATAGAAAAATAAAAATTATCTTAATTTCATCGATTTTGTATATGTCATATGTGAGAAATATTGAAGCTGGTTGTAGGTAGTAGCCGTTGTAAATGTCGTTGTTAATTGATTTTAAAATTTCAATTAATTATCAATTTTTTCGGCCTTAAAATCATATGTCTAATCATTTCAAAATTGTAACAATCATTCTCGATATGATCGAAAGGACCGTCTAATGGTCAACCGGCGGATTATTGGTCATTGATCGAATTTCGCCTTAATCAGCCGCCATTTCCATGTTCAGTCTTCGCTCAGAATTCATGGAATTCACAAACATATTTTCCAATTGATCGATTCAAATTAATTTAAGATTAAGTAAGGATTTTATTCATTTTTTCTAATGATTACATAATACAAAAAAAATTATCGTCTATATAAATATAAGATGATGATCGAATGGCTAATGGTCAAATGGTAACGATAGGTGTGTAGGTTTACATCAAAATTGTCAAATAATTCAAATAGTGGCAAAAGGGTAAAATGATTGAAAAAAAATTAGGAAAAATCATTGATTATTTGAAATATCATTGAATATCTGAAAAAACTCTCCCTCCTTGTTAGCGCTAAAATCAATTATGACGATTATGGCGTTCAGAATTACGCTGAATCGTTTTTTTATTTTTCATTCGACGATTTTGAAACCAAATTTTTACTTGTCTTTCAGTCAAATTTAAATTTCGGGCCAATTCCCAACGTTTTTGTTTTGATACATATTGATTGAATAGAAATTCTTTTTCCAGCTCCAATGTTTGAAATTTTGAATATGGTTTACGTTTTTTTCTTGTCGATATATGATGATGATGATGTTGATGGTGATTATTTCGATTATTACCAGTATTCGTATTTCCACAACTGGTTGTCATTGGTGTTGTCGATGATAGTGATGATGATGTTATACCAATTTGATGATCAATATTTGATGTTGATGATGATAATGAACCTGCTGATGATGATGCAGATGATAATGGTGTCGACGATGTTTGATGTATTTGATGATGATTATTTAAATTCGATATATTCGATGTATTCATTAATGTTGCCGTGTGATGATTATGATATGAATGTGCATGATGATTATTCGTAAAATTATTTGTTGATTGTGAATGTAATGAATGATTAACGTGTGATTGTGGATGATGAAATTGATGATGAATACTTGTATGTTCATGATGTGAATATGGATTATGATGTGTATGATGATGAGGATTCAAAGGGGTAGATGCCATCAATCCACTACTCGTATTACCATTTGGCCAATCAAATCGATCATTCCCGACCATATGATGATGGTGATGATTTCCCGACACTGGATTCGATGTAGCTGCCGCATGATGTAGTAATGCAACTTGATGTTGTAATACAGCGGCTGCTGCAGCTGAATGCGAATGATGATGATGATGGTGATTAGTTGCGGCTGCCGCAGCAGCAGCCGCTGCAGCTGCAGCTGCTGCAGCATGATGATGATGATGACTTATCAATGTTGTATCGCCTGTGGCTGTTGATGGTACTAAAATTTGATCATACAAAGATAATAATAATAATACATGACAATTAGGTAATTGTATCATAAAATTCAAAAAACATAATTCGATTCGATTTACAGAATTTTTCAGATTTTTATTTTCTTGATTTTATTACCGTTTTAACATTAGTAACAACATCGAACAAACAAACAAATATTTAGATATGTGATTTGATTTGATTTGTCAAGTTAAACATACGCACTCACAGCTAGAAATGATCTATAAAAATACAGCAGCGAAAGGTCATGACCATTAGATAATAATTTTTGCTTGTTTCGGTCATCGAAGAAAATGAAATGGAAATGAATGAAATTACTCAAAGGTCATAAATGCATTTGAAAAAAATTTAGCCTAAAAAATAGACCAAAATAGAATGGACAATGTCCATTTCAAATAAATAATTATTTATTGTATAACAACAAACAACCAAATAAATAAACAATTGTCAAATTAATTGACATAAAAATGCCGCTTTTTATGATCCAGAAACATTGAGTAAAATTAGAGCAAAATCTATTTTTAGGCGCAAGATGGGTACCGCGATGACCTATGGAGCAGCAAAAAGAGCAAAAACAAACGTGCTACGAGCAGAACAAAAGACCAATGACCAACGATGAGAACCCCAATGGTAATGATAGTTTAAAACGCGAGAAATTTTACAGAAATGGTTTTATTGCATGAAAAAATTGTTATCAATTGAAAATGATTGAAATTGAAATGAAAATTTTTTCCATTACTTTTGATGATCATCGCATAATAATATGTGTGCGGGCGTGCATGTGGCCTATTGGTCAATGTGATTGGAATGATTTGTGTTCAGTCAAAATGAAAAAAATTGTTCGGGTTTTATTGAAATTTTCAAAGCCATCACACACCTACTCTGGTGAAACACTTGGACACCTCAAAGACACAAGCTGCCCATTGTGAGACTGTGCAGAAACTGAGCAAGGTAAAGGGCAAAGAAAGGAGAATAGGCTGAGGAATAGGTCGAAGAATGGATCAAAGCGAAAAAATGACCTTATAATATTCGACCGAATTCTATTTTTGGACTTGATAAATTCATGAAAATTTCAAAAATTTATTTCAAAATATTTACATAAATAAAATCAATTGTACTGAGCAATTTACTATGCTTATATTCAAATTACATACTATGTCAAAATATTACATTAAAATTTGAAAAATAAACCAAAAAATTTTATGATCTTCGCCACAAAGCTTTGAATCGAAACTTTAAATTCAATGAAATTAATTTTCATTAATCATACTAATGGAATTTTGAATATTTCTTCAAATAAAGGAGAAAATCAAGGAATTCTTAGGATTCATTCATTTATGATTCATGATTTTTCATGATTTAAATGATGAATTCATCATTTAAATTTTTTGCAATTTTCAAGAAAATCTCTGATAAATCAAAAAAAGTGGAAAGATTTTGCACTCAAATAATTGAATCCCTTTTAAACAAAATCAATTTGACTAATGAATTCGATTGATTGAGTTTATGTTCATTTGAATGAAATTGAATCAATTAAATGCATTATTATGATTCACATTCGAATCTATGAATGGTGCATCAAAACCAGACATTTTCGTTGTTTGTTATTTATTTTTATTGTGTAATTCATTTGTTCGTATGAAAATATTGAACAGAACTGAACCTAAATTGGGTGAACTGAATTTAAAAATAAATATTTCGATTCGAAATTGACTAAAAATCAACCAAAATGAATTCGCTTGATTGAAATAAACAGAATAGAATGAAACACGCTAAGGTCGTAAAATTTTTGCTTTGTTCAGTTTGTTATTTCAATTGCTTCAACTGCAAACATTTCAATACATTTGGAAAATTTCGAAAATTTTAATTTTCTTAAACACTAAAATTCAAATTGAAATAAAAACCGAAAAACAGTGCATGTTTAATTGAAATTTTTGAATTTTTTTCTATGATTTAGATCAATTCTATTCATACAATTCATGCATTTCAAAACAAATTTAAGGCAAATATTCTCAATGTATGACCGTAATTCGGATCGAATTCATTCAACCAACGAATTGAATAATAATTTGGGATTCTAAAGTTGAAATTCTGCAAAATTTGAAATTGAATGAAAAAAGACTAATTAATAAGTTTTTTATGTTTTTTTTTTTTTTTTTTTTTTTTTTTTTTTTTTTTTGGTTGGTTACCAAACCAACAAATGGTCAAATTTAAATGAAGAATTACGGAATGATTTTCGAAAACAATATTTCCGGAACAAAGCATTGACATTTGACCTGAATTATTGAATTCTTTGCACATTCGGTGGAAATTACCGTCCGTTTCTCGGGAAGTTTTCGCTCTCACACAGGGGTTCAACCTCACTCAGAGTTTTCACTGTTAGATAATCTTCAACACGAATCTCATCCGAAATTATGTTGTTTTTATAATTATATATTTTTGAATATGAAAAACGAATGAAATGAAATGATTTTGAAGCCATGATGATGATCATTGGTCCAGTGATATGGTAAAAATCATGATATGATATGATATGATCACATTCAACCTACGGTTGAAACGAACAAACGTCCCAAATTTCATGACCTGTGTGATATGAATATTTTTTCGTTGCTTTCAAATGTATTTTCGTGTATTTACAGCACATTAAATTGTATTGATCATACATGAAAACACATTTACACGCACAAACACACACACGCATTTGAATATCATTTTTGGCTTGGTTTGGCCTGCCATTTTATGACCATTTGTTTATCATCCCTATGCGTTCCCTATTTTCGTTATCATTATGTTATTGCCATGAATGGAATCATATCATCTTCCATTTCGATGATGATAACATGATGATAATGGACAAACTACACAAGCGATTGTCATTGGAAATTGCGATTTTTCTCCGATATATCTTCGATCTTCGATGTTCGTTCTATGTCCATGAAGTCATTTTTTCCGATGTGTAAATGTCATCAATGAAACTAAATAATTTAAGATTAATTCAGTTTTACGAGATAATTTAGATTATTTCAATCATTTCAAAATTGTAGACGATTTGTACGATGTGCTCACATCGATTAGATTGCGTGTGAATTGATTTTGCTCATATCAATATTTTCAAATTTTAGATCGAAGATGGTCAATAAAGATATTTTCAGGCATCTTCCAAGGCTATCATTTTGTGGCGTATTCGTTTCGAGTCATGAAGAAGCTCCTAAGATATCGGACGATCAAATGGTCACAAATGGACCACAAACGCCCACAATTTTTAAACAAAAATCACACAAAATGACTTGAATCATCGCCTGATTTCATCAAAATATAGTCAAGATCAATCATTGATAGTGAAATTATTCTCAGAATTCAAACCAGGAATTTTCGACCACAATAACCCTTTCAGCTATCCTTTCAAAACATCACGTTTTCCGAAAATCATAACCTTCATCTTTCATGATATGATCAGTCTGCTGCTTCAGTTTTCTATGTTAAATATTCAAATTTTTGAAGAAAAAATATTTCAAAAAAAACAACAACAAAAAAACTATAAAAAAATGAGCGTTTCACAGACTCTGTTACCACATATGTTACACATAGATAAACCTAACTATAAATAAATAAAGAGATTTTTGATTCGTTAAATTCGTAACATACAACCTCGAAAATATTTGAAAAAACATCTGCCATTTTTATCAAATTTTTTCACATTTTCCTATTCACAACAACTGTAACACTATTCATAAGTAATATTATTATAATCAGTATTATTACTTAACCTGAAAGCGAAATCATTCATATAAGTAATGACGATGATTATTATTTCCCATGATTTCTTTGAACAAAATTTTTTCTTACTTCATTACTTACAATCATTAATGACATAATCTCGTTTCTCAAAGTCGGCTAGACGCTATATTCTGCTTGCTGATATGATGTGTCGATGCTGTCGATATGTTTGCTCTTAGTCAGTCAGAGCCCTGCGGGAATTGAAATTCTAATCACGAAGTTTTTTTTTGATTGTTTTATGTGTTTTTTTGGCTGCATTCTTCATTGAATTCATCCATACACTAACACACACACTCGTATTATCATCAACAACAAACATGAATTTGAGCAAAGATTTTCATGTTTTTTTTTCTAATTTATTTCGTTGCTTAGTGCATATACATCACACATACACATCATTGCACATTCGAGACACTATCAATTTTTTGGTGAAGTTTTTCTTCAGCGAAAGTTTCTCGAAAGGTATTAGAAACTTTACGGAAAACATTGAAACAGATGCCAAGTAATCTCGCATCAAACAACAACAATCAGAACCTTAACCTCAAGCCTTAACCCTTTCAAAGGTCTTGAATTTGAACGAATTTTCTTACTTGACATTTGTCATCTGATATTTTCGTTTCAAATCCGAAGCATCTTACCTGAATTCGTTGCCGAATTATCATTGTTGCTGGCGCCAGTTGCTGCGGAGGTTGTATCATCAACATTATCATTCGTATGTTCATTATTATCATCGCTATTCGTGGTTATCGTAGCATCATTGGCTGTCGATGGCTGATGCTGTTGTTGATTGACGATCGGTGCCACAGTTTCTGCAATTGTTGTAAGTGATTTTACGTGAACATTACGATTATCTGAATTATTATTATTATCGTCTGATGATGGTGCTGCTGTTGGTGGTGGTGATGACCATTGTTGAAATTGTTGTTGATGATGATCACTTTGATTATTTAATTGTATGGCTGCCGATGATGTAGCAGCCATACGTTGGATTGCTGTATGATAAGGTAATGTCGTCGATGCTGATGTTGATGATGCGTTTTGATCCATTGAAAATGACGAAATAGGATTCACGGTTGTTGATGATAATGATTGCGGTTCGATTTGTGTTGATTCATTGTTCATTTTTAAACTATATAAATGTTCATTTGTTTGATCTGATTTGAGACCGTAAAGATGATCATTTCGGGTTTGATGATGATGTGAATGAGCATGATGATGATAAGGATTAGTATAACCACACCATGCAGCTGATGCAGCCGCAACTTGATTTACAGCATGATGTGCTGCAGCTGCAACAGCAAATGATGCAAATGGATCATTTGCCATTTGATGATGATGATGATGAGAATGACTTGATGCATATGGATTAGGATGATGATGAGCATGATGTGTGTGTGGTGATGGATTCGAACTTGATTGACCAACACCCACAACACCACCATTTATCATTGCGGATGCATCATATGAATTTGACCAGAACGACGATGATGATTTCAATGACGAAGATGACGAAGAAGTAGATGACGATGATGCACCGATCGATGAATTACCAATGCCACCACCGCTAATATTGGATGCTTGTTTATTACGACTAGCCACTGAAGCTAATGCAGCAGCTGCTGCCATTTCATTTGATGATGCTGATGATGATGACGGCCCATATGAACCGTATGATGACGAATATGATGAAGAATTTAAATGACTATTTATCAAATTGGCATTTATATTGTTATTATTTGAGCTTCCTTGAGCTGAGATTCCGTTTCCTAACAGATTTTCAATGATTCGAATTTAAAATAACAATTATTTCGATTTTTCTACTTCAAATTCTGGATGTTTAAATCTAATAATCAAAAATAAAAATCAATACATACCATTCATCGATGATGAGGCTGAGGTATAAATATCAAAATCATAACCAGTCGGCGTTGTTAATGATGATAATGCTGCTGATGATGATGATGATGGCCAAACTGATGATACTGGTGGTGGTTGTGGTGGGGAATTTGTTGATCTAATCGGCACCGATGATGGTGGCGGCGGCAGCATTGGCGCCGCTGAAACAAGACCACCAACATTGTTGATGTTACCAGTTGTTAGATTATTATTGCTTAATTGTGAATCGCTGGAACTTGAACGCATTTTTGAGATTGAGAATTGAGATCTTTTGTTACATTGAAAAATGTTCGGTGGTCTGTGGTTGCAAGACCAAAAACAAACAAATGATAATCAATGAAAATGAATAATTATCAATGAGGATCGATTGATTTGAACCGATTCTCAAATACGCAAAACAAATCAGGCAGCACATTCATGAACACACATGTCGTCGATTGTTGATAATGTAAACAAACAAATTTTATGAATGGCCACAACTGAAATCGGTCGATGATTAATCAATTGATCATGTTTCACATTGAATACAAAATTACATAAGAATTCCATAAAATCACATCAAAAATTAATTAATTTAGATTAATGATGATAATAAAAATGGTTTATGGTCTTTTTCACTCTTCTTTCATGCAGAATTACATTGAAGAATTAATATCATTCAATTCAAATAATTCAACACGATATTATAATTTAATATCATAAATTCAAAATGGTAAACAAATAAATAAACACAATAAAAAATTCGAGAAATTTTGACACAATGTTTTTTCTCATATGTTAAAAATAATAAATAAAAACAGAAAAATAATAAATAAAATTTCAAATTCAAATTAATAAAAATTTAATTACAAAAATGATAATAATGATAATAAACGTAACGGTTTTTATGAATGATTATTCTCATAAAATTGAATTATTTATTATCATCATTTGATTACATTAGATGATGATGCCATCAAATACCATGTTGATGTTAATAATGGTAATAATGATTATCATCATCATTGATTATTATTACCATTATCATCAAAGATGATGACCACAAAACATAAATTTTTCTTGATTCAACGAAAACATTTTCTAATTAAGAAATAAACATTAATATCATCAATGATGATAATGAAGATGACGAAGAATTGTATTGAATAAATGTTAATGGTGAATATGATGATTATAATTTCTCTCATACACTTACACATACACACCAACACACTGAGACAACATCTCTCTCTTCTTGCTGATTTCTAATGAAGAAAATGATAAATTTTTTATTTATAAAATCAAATCAAATAAAATAAAAGAGAAATCATAAAATTTTACAATCAAAACAATTCAAAATTTAAACAATTTAAAAATTAAGAAAAATAAAATTCAAAAATGTCGTAATTAGACCATGTAGATTGTGTTGATAATAATAATAATGGTAATGATGATTATATATTTTAAATATCAAAACACTACCGGTGTTTGATGGATTTTATTTCATTTCATTTTTGATTATTTTTCACAGAAATCATATTCTTGAAACAATAAAATTAAATGAAATTAAATTAAATTTGAATTTATTTGTTTATTAACAAATTTTTTAATTGATGAATGATAATCGTCATAATAATTGTAACAATCATGAATGGTTTATGATATCACTGGTGTTTATGATCATTGTTTATTGGTTTATTTATTTATTATGCTTTTTTGATGACCACAAACAACAAATAAATGATACATTCACTGGAAGAAAATCAATCAAAATTTTATGAATTCATAATAATAACTAAATAAATGTAAATAATGATGATGATGATAATAATAATAAAAAAATCCTTTCAACAACACCAATAACACCACAGCATTTACAGGTTGTCAATTATGTAATAATAATAACATTATTACGATTATTATGATCATCATAAACATTTATGATTATGATCATCATCAAAATTTGATGGTGATGATGATGATCATCATCTTAGTTAATGATGATTACAATTAAAACATAGAAACTTTTGAAATAAAAAACTTTTATTTTTTGAAATTGAAATTTCAAATAAAATTGAAATAGATTCAAATGAATAAAATGCAAATAAAATGCGCAAGAATATCAAATATAATTTTTTATTTGAAATTTTTCTTTGGTATTATTTTTATTTCATAGTTTCATAGCTTCATATATGTTTTATTTTCATTTTTTATTTCATTTTTATTTTTGTTTATTCATAGATTTTTTTGATTTTTATATTGCTTTGGTTGTCGCTGTTGTTCACAATAGAGCTGCTTCTACAAATAAATAAATTTGAAAATATACAGAGAAGAAGAATAAGATAATACACAGACAAACAGCAACCAAACAACCAGCGAAATACTTTGAATTATGTTGATTGGAATGAAACATTGATATTTTTAAATATCTATGAATATACAAATAGTAATTATGCGTATATAATGCTGATATTGACGAAGAATCATGCATTGATATGTATGCACATTGATATTTGTGAATGATATCCATGATAGCATACACGATGTATACAACAGAACAATATATACTAAGATAAATAGATACACAGATATACCAAATACAGGAATATAAACACAATCATGTATATATGTCTCTAATATCGACAATAAAAATAATAGAAAATTTTTATTCACATAATATTACGCAAAACAGTTGAAACTAACACACCAAAACAACAACAAGCGCACACCATAGTACATATAGCACATAAAAAAGTATATTTTACAATTTATTTATTCCTTATTTATTGGTTGTGGGTGTTGATAATAGTAATAAATTTTTAATGACGCATCGATATCATCATCAATATCGCTCGTCCCCGCGATTCCTTCCAAATTCTTAATTTCCAAGTTTTCTATTTGGAATTCTTAATTTTTTGACTCACTAAATTTAATAAATTCATTGAAAAAGTCATGTGTACATATCATGTTGATTGTTAAATGATGTATTTCTAATGCATTTTCACTGCTGCTGTTGATGGCTGTAAATAATAATTACATTCATTCATTAATTCATAAAGAATTCATTCATCGTAGAATATTGAAAAGAATCGTCGTCAATAAAATTTGTTTATTTTTTTTGAAAATTATTCTCCATTTAAAATACATTCAATAGATGTAAAAAGCGTAATAAAACTTTTATGGAAATTCTTTACTTCAGTTTCTTTGAATATTTTTTTATTTTTCTTATATGAATGAAAACATTGATCATATTATTATTAAGTTTATTGGAAATAAAAATTTATTGAATTGAATACACAGAACACCAACAATATTAACAACAACAAACCAAGCAAGCAACCAAAAACAACATAAAAAGCGTAAACAAAGTATACAACAAAAAACAAAACTAATTTCAATGAACAACAACAAAATAATAAAAAAATGATTCGAACAAACGAAGAAGACTTTTTGGTTTATGCCAAACCTTGATTTTAAGAAAATTTTTAAACAACTGAATGGAAGATAGAAAATGAAACATGGAAGAAAGGAGATGGTAATCGGGTGAAAATTGTTGGTGGAAAATCAGCTAAATGAAATCAGTGAAATGAAGCCAAAGCAGCAGAGATGAAACACGAAAATCAACCAAACAACCATCGACCAGCCAGCCAACCACTGTGCAAGTTTCTAAAACCTTTTTTCCGATCTTTTGATGGCTGTTTTTCGGGGTTGCAGCTGTCAGTATGGCCAATGTCGATACACACATACCACATATCATGCATGGACATCTTTGGATTGTAGCATTTTTTATGGCGAATTTCACTTCAATTCTCTCTTTGCAAATTTTTATCGTTTTTTGCTGCATTTTCTAATGTCGATTTCATTCAATTGACATCGTTACTTATATGCCAGATATATAAATAATATGCATCAAATACATAAGAAAAATGAATGATATTGAAATCAATGTTTTTGGTCGAAGAGGAAATACACGCACATGGACACGTACGGACACTCGTTTCAATGATATCATTGAAGGTCCCTGAATTTCATTCTCATAGGTGGTGCTGGTGTCGTGGATCTTCTGAGGGGCGCAAGGAGAGTTTAGAGAAATTTTTTGGGAAAATTTCCAGAAATCATCAGAACCGATCGATCACTTTTCATTTTATTGAAATATTTTCATATCCCTATAATCTCAGTATTCAAGGAGAAATATGAAAAAAAATGAATCATCTGAGCATCTAAGCATTTGAATCATTTACATCATTTAAAACACCCTGGTAAAACGATGTCTAAGGATTAGTTTTTGATTAGGATACGACCTTGTCAAGCATCATCGTCGTGTTGGTTAGTTTTCATTATTTTCATTCAAAATGGTCGTAATTTTTCTGTTTTGTTTCATTTTCATTCGATGATAATAAAATCAAATTGAAACCTAACCAATCTGATGATAATGATAATCATTGTAACCATTTTGTTTGAAATAAAATAAAATGAAAAAAAATTACACTCGAATTATTTATTTATTTATATTCAAATACAATGATTTCATTTTCCATTCCATGGTTTTATGTATTTTATGCCATTTATTTTTCATTTCAAAAAAGTTGTAAAATTTGATAATAAAATTTTCGATGCTTTTATGCAACCAAAGATAGTATGGTATTATTAGAGTCGACAAAATTTTTCAACCAAAACTTGGTCATCGCTGGTGAATTTAGTTGGTCGATGAGTTTGATCAATTTGCTCCGTGAACGATCAGAAAAATGGTGATTTCGAATGATTTTCTGACCAAACAAATCCTAATGTTGGTGCCTAATTTGGAATTTAGACCAATGTTTATTACTGGAAAAACATCAAAGCATCAACGAAATCATCATCCAAGAAAAAAGAATCAATTTCAATGGCTTTAATTTCATTGAAATTACATTGAAAAATGTCATAAAAATTAGCAACATCTTCATACATTCATAATGATTGAAATACTTCAAAGTTTTCAAATATTTTCTAAAAGAAATTCTTAGAATTCTCCAAGTTTTCCCCCATGCAACACCACCACCGCCTAAGACATTGATATTGGAATTTTCGCTGTTGATCTCGATAAAGATGTTAAAAAACGCTTGTAAAAATGATAATGAAATCATTTCATCGGTTTATTGTTCTTGGAAAAATGTTTGGCATTTCACTCATGTTTTATCATCATTGCTCGTTCCACTATCGGTGAATATTGAACCTAATCACCATCATCATTATTATCATCGGCAGCAGCAGCAATGATCTCGATCAAATGGTCGTAAGGATCGTCAATTTTTCATCTTTTTTTATTGTTTTTCTTCACCTTTGATGGTATGCTGATTATCAATGAAACAAAGCGGAATTAACAATCAAAACATTCATTGAATAGGGTGATAATTTTATTCAATCATAAATCATAACTTTTCGCTGAATCAATTTTCATAGTTATAAACAAAATGTTCCGAAAAATATAGGTAAAAATAAAGGAAAAAATTTTCGATTGTCAAATAGGGATAGTTTGCTCGAAACAAATTTGTTTCCATTTCCATTTTAATGACACTGATAATGTCGAATAAAATCGACTAATGAACAAATGAATAAACAAAATTTTGCGACAAAATTCAACCAATTACAACAACGAAAACGTCAACAACAGCCAAGAATATTTATGATAATGCAAATTTTAGCTTTCGCTGTTGTTGTTTATGTCTGTTTATCAGGCTATTCGGCTGGCAATTTTAGACATAATTTAGACATTATTTGCGTAATTATCATTTTGTTTTTTCATTTATATTTGATGACGGATGAATGAATGCCTTGTACGGTGATATGCATCGGTTGTGCATTCATATCGATAAGTTGGTATGCATATATAGGACCACCATGATTGCACCTGATTACGATGTGAAAATTGGCGTTGATTTATGATAATCATCTTTATTCATGGATGATGATATAAGATAAACATCTTCAAATGTAAATGAAACGTCTGTTTTGTTTCAGCTAAATTAGAAACAATCTCATTCGAATTGATTAATGAATTAATTAATTATTCATGAAATTTTTGAATTGTTTTCAATTTTTTCTTTTTCAAAAATGAACAAAACCCTTCCAACGTCTTATCTAGGATAAATATTTCTAAGAATTTTGAAATTAAAATGTTCAAATCTATTCTTTTACGATAGAAAATCTTTTCAACAATCTTTCAAATTCAAACGAAACAAAACCCGTTTAATACCAAAAAAACAAAAAGTAGATTGGTGAGTTTTTGGGTTTTTTGTTTTGGCAATTTCACCACACCTCTTTTATAGGTGTAATTTTAGATTTATGGCTACGCCTTCTTCTTTTTTGCCACCAATGAAAAGAAGCATGTTAGCCATGCGCATTATTTGAAATTGGGAATTCAATGAAAATAATCAATCATAATTAATCAATTAATTAATTGATTTTATATCAATTTCTCAAATATCAATCATTTATATTGTTTGATAAAATATTTACTATGATAATAGCAAACATTGATCAGCATCTGGATATTCAGGCAAATTTAATTCATATTTTTGTGCCAATGATGGCGGCACAAAACGTCCACCTAACCAATGTAGTGATCCATTAAAATATTTGGCACATTTTTTCGGTGCTGTCAATGATATCAATAAATCTGGCTGTAATATTGGTATTGATTGATCTATGGTTTCATTTGCCGACCCTCCTGGTCCATTTTCTACATGCCAACCACTTGGTATATCAATCGATATCAGGCGTTTTGTTGAATTTTGTTTTGAATTGATTTTAGATAATAATTCTAAAATTGGTCGAGATTCTGACCGCAATGGTGGTTTAAAACTGAAGCCGAATAAGGCATCTACAATCAATTGATATTCATCCATATTATTGATATTATCGATAAACTTGATATCCATTTTTTTGCATTGTGTAACAAGATTTTCAAATAATTGTCCTTTTCCTTGTTTTGGATACATAATATCTGGTTTGTAACCCTTTTTCGGAGAAAAAATAACTAACAAGAATCAAATTTTAAAGTTTACTTACAAATAATTTCAAGTGACGAGCAGCAACAAGGCCATCGCCACCATTGTTTCCAGGACCACAAACTATCAAGACATTTGATGGAGGTTTATATATCGAATCAATCGAGGCTGATTTATGAATTGAAGTTGCAACTGATAATCCAGCCAATTCCATTAATTGATCAACACTGAATCGATATTCATTGAATAATTCTTGATCGACAGCAATTGCTTCAGCTTGACTGCGTATTGAACAAAATACAATAACAACAAGAAGAAAAACAATTAAAATGAAGATAATAATTAAATTTAAAAAAGTTCAAAATCAAATAAAATCTAGACAAAACATTCACACCTAAGATATTTTACTTTATTAGATATTTGACGTTTAATTAAATTGCGATTTGATTTGGAATTTGAATTCAAACACAAAAATCTAGGCAATGAATGGTTTATGATTTGATAGATAAATATTATGTGAACAAACCTTAAGAATTTCATCTTTTTTCGAAGAATTTGATTAAAGAAAATGAAGAATAAAAACAAAAATATGAACAGAAAAAAATGTAAACAAAGAATAGGGACATCTGTGGTTGAGTTTCGGAAATAAAATTCGATTAATCGATTGTTTTGGAGGAATTCCAAGCACTGCATTGTTTATTTGAGTTCTTGAATTTCTGTATTTTTTTCGAAATTCTTGATTTACTCAAATTCAATTAGGATTTAAGTGATTTTCAATCATTAGATTTTAAATATTTGATATAATCTTCATCAAAGAATCTACAGTCAATTTAGTCATTTGTTTCTGGCGTGCAGTTCACTTTTTCCTAAATTACCGGCTTTTTGAATATCAACACTTTTCTAAAAAAATATCAAATAAAAAATATGGATCGATCAAAAACTGGCACTCGTATTACATTAAGTGAACGTTTTAAAATGATTCGAAATGAGCAGCAAACTCGTAAAATTTATGTCAATCCATCAATAGAATCATCAAATATGCAGCGACCGATGAAAGATTTTTTTGGCACTGTTTCACGTAATGATCGTCCACGTGCTTTACTGCAGCAAGGATCAGAACGTAATCGACGTTTAGTATTGCAGATGGCAACTAATACTCAATTGATGGAAGAGTTGAGACAAAATTCTCAAATGTTGACCAACTTATCACCTATGTCACAACAACAGCAGATGAATCATTCAGCTGTTAAAATTTTGCAGCAAACGCCTAAAAAATTGAGCGTTCGTGCGCGATTAGGATTAAAAGCTAATCAAAATACCAGCAGTGTCAAGAGTCGATTAGGTAGAAAACCAGTAGCGCAGCGTCTTGGTTTGGCTCAAACACTTAAATCTAGTGGACGTGAGTTGATTTGTTCAAAATATTCAAGAAATTTAAAGTTTTTTCTTTGATTTAGGAATAAATATGAGAAATCGTTCAAATGGCATGATTTCGACTCCAAATAACCAAAAACGCCATCAAACCCGAATATTTCGTTCAAGAAACCGTTTTAATGGTTCGACCAAATTCAATAACGGTTATAATAACAGCATGAGTCAAATCAACCGTCGAAACAAGAATAATGATCAATTAAGAAAGAATAATTCGAAGAAAAAAAACTTCAAAATAACAGCTGAAACTTTAGATAAAGACTTAGATTCATATATGCAAACTACTGATTAATGAACCTGTCATCATTTTCACCAGAATTCATCACAATATACATGTTTATAATGATTTCAAAATCTTTTATTTAATATATGAATGATTATTCTTAAAAAATGTCTTCAATTTCAATTGAATAATTAAAAAATTTTTTATCCATGTCACGATTTGAATGATTAGAAAATTCTGCCATCTTTTGATCTTTTTATAAACTCATTTTTTCGATCAATGTTAAAATAGTCGGTAAATGTTTTTTGTCAAATCATTCAATTCTCATTCAACTTATTCATGTGTTTATTTAAGCTGCATTTGTCAATATCAATTTTGTTACAAGAAAATTTAATTTGAATTACTTTCAAATAAAATAATGGCCAGTGAACGTTACAGTTTTTCATTGACAACATTCAGTCCATCTGGTAAATTGGTACAGATTGAATATGCATTAGCTGCTGTTGCTGCCGGTGCACCTTCAGTTGGCATCAAAGGTTCGAGATATGATGAATTTCCATTTTTTGATTCATTAATTTTTAATGGATTTTGATTTTATAGCAATGAATGGCGTTGTATTGGCGACTGAGAAAAAAACAAATTCAATTTTATCCGAAGAACATAGTTTGCATAAGGTAGAACAAGTAACCGACCACATTGGAATGATTTATTCTGGTATGGGTCCAGATTATCGGTTATTAGTGCGTAAAGCAAGAAAAATAGCACAAGAATATTATCTCATTTATTCGGAACCAATACCAACAACACAATTAGTACAGCGTGTTGCACATATTATGCAAGAATACACACAATCAGGAGGTGTGCGTCCATTCGGTGTCTCATTATTGATCGCTGGTTGGGATGATCAACGTCCATATCTATTTCAATGCGATCCATCGGTATGTTTACTAAATTTAATATTTTGAAATCATGCTTTCAACATGGATTCTCCTCTAAAAAAAATTTCGCAAAACAGGGCGCATATTTTGCATGGAAAGCAACAGCATTGGGCAAAAATCATATAAATGGAAAATCATTTTTAGAAAAACGATATAGTGAAGATTTAGAGTTAGAAGATGCTATTCAGACAGCAATATTGACATTGAAAGAATCATTCGAAGGACAAATGTCTCAAGATAATATCGAAATCGGTATTTGTAATAAAAATGGCTTCAAACGTTTATCACCAGCCGAAGTCAAAGATTATCTAGCAACAATTGGATAAAAATCAATTTTGAAATGATGAAAATTTATCATTCAACATATTATCATAAATTGAGAGTTTCAGTTGATAAAATTAATAAAAATATTTCAAATATTTTCGATTAAAAATTTTTTTTATTTGGTCGATTTTGTTGTAGATAAAAAAATCTAAATTATTCTCTGTTAGCCCGATTTCGTGTAAATATAATGTATATTGTTATTTCTACATTAAAAAATTGAAAAATAATGGATCAAAGATTTGAAAAAATTTGTCGTTGAAAAATGACATTCGAAATAATGATCAAGTTATTTATTGAAGGTTAGTGTGAATGAGGTTGTTTATGTATAATTATTTGGATGGAGCAAATATATGAATATCATCTTCGTTATTATCATTATTATTTTGATTATTCGTCAATAACATTTTACCACGTTTTTTTAATTCATTTAATCTTTGTTGTCTTTTGATGTCATTGGCAGTTCGTGATTTATTGTTATCAGCATTATTATTGTTATTAGTATCGAATTTTTTATTTTGTTGCTTAAACCTTGAACTATTGAAACCGGCAATTCGTTTAGAATTAATCTGTATTTCATAGAAAAAGAAGAAAATGAGAAAATTTTGATTAGTAAATATTTTCATAGAAGCTTTTCAAATTTTTTAAACAAGAACAAATATGAATAATAACGAAGAAAATCGGAAGAAACCCAAAGAAACTTAATATGTGTAATCGAACGAATTCGCTTTGCAAATTTACAGTTTTAATATTATTTGACGAATCTACATGTTGTTGCTTGTTCATTCGTTGATTTGGCAATGTTTTCCATTGATTTTTTTCTAATGTTATCAATTCATTGAATAAATTATCAATATCATCAATTTGTATCATGACCATATCCCAAAATCCTTGGAGATCATCATTTTTTATTTTAAATTGTTCATTATCGGTTTGATTCTAAAGAATTGGAGGAAAAAAATTAGTCATTTGCTTTGATTGAATTATTGTTGAAAATATAATCTACTCACAATACTGTCATGACATAATTTATGAAATTGTTCGAATTTTTTATTCAATAAAAGATTTGCTTTGCCAATGGCTGAACGAATTTTTCCTATACATTCTTCCGGAATATTATCGGGATTCGTAAGCCATTTCTCACCTTGTTGTATATTATTCTGTATACGTATTTTCTGTTCCTGCATTTTGTCCATAAATATTCGCCCTTCATTATTGTTATTGCTATCAAGGCCATGATGATTTTTATTTGTTTGCGGTTGATGTTCTCTTAACCACCAATCTTTTGATTCGAATGAATTATGTTTCTTGTCATCTAATTCTTGTTTTATATGAGAATTTGATTATTATAAAGATTTCACAGAATTCATCTGATAAACTTACCAGAATTATCAATAGAATTGATTTTTTTAAACAATTTACTACTAGCTAATGTCGATTTAATTTGATTAGATGGTGATGTTTCGGCTGGATGAATACTTTTTTCGATTGAATGTTCTTTTTTAACACGTGACTTGTTCCAATCATCAGCAAACGTTTCACCATAAAGACTTTCAACCTTTTTATGCAAAAAACCTTTTGAAGAACCAACAGGAAGACTTGAGTAGCGATCTTCAGGGCTACGTAATAATGTATCATCACGTCGATATTCGGATGAGTAACGATTATATGGAACATAGCCATGATTTACGCGGCTTATGTTTACATAAGATGGCTGATTCTGATGCTGTGTATTTTGTTGATGTGAATTATTTGCAATCATCTTGATTAATGTTTTATAATATTCTGGTGAATAATCTATTAATATTAAATCATGTAAAAAATTTTGCTGTTGCCGCAATGAATTTTCTGAAATTGTATTATTATGATCTGCCAAGTGATTGTCAATATGATTCTGCTGTTCACTATCGTTCAAGTTATTTGAAAAATTTAAATGAGTATTATTTTGATTATTATTATTATTTATTTTGATTGAATTCAATCCTATCAACGATGTATGATCAAATTTATTTATTTTTTGTTGACTATTTAGATTAACATTCACTGGGTTTAATTGCTCGTTCCGTTGCTTATTGGAAATTATATTAATATCATTAATCTCCTAAGTGGGGAGAAAAAAGAGAAAATAATTATTAATTGATTTTATAATTAAGAAAAACATAGGAAAGACATTCATTGATTAATCTTCATCATCAAACTATTTTTTTTCGTCGATAATTTATGATGAAGATAATGATTGTCATTGATCAAAATGATGAGGAAGCAAGCAGAATTGTAAATTTTGCGGATTTTTTCCTTTTTACTAAAAAGTGAAATGAAATGAATGAAATTTTCATATTTCAATCAAAAATTTTTCAGAAAAAACACAAATTAATCTTTACGTGTCTTTATGTGTGTGTAGACGTATTTGAATCGTAGTAGTAAAAATTAAGTATGAAAAATAATACTATTCGTTGAATTTTTATTTGTTTCAAAATGAAAATGAAACAAATGAAAACATTAAATATTATATATTATTCAAGGTTTCAAATTGTAAATGTCATTCAAGGATCCTATCTATTAACGATTATGATTACTATTTCATTTTTAATTTACAAAGAGAATAATGAATAAAATGAAATAAAAATGCAGACATTTTCTCATTTGCTGATCGCTGCTTAATATATCTAAATTCAATTCACATATGAATTGTAAAAAGTCTAATTCATGATATATTTTGTATATATTGTTGTTTAAAATGGATTTTTTTTTGCGTTTATTGCTTTTTGTTTTAATATGGTGATACCTCGACGATTGATTCAGACAGTGAGATTGATGGTTGTGAATTTTTAATTAGGTCATGATGAGTATGATAATGATCATCATCATTAATATTGTGATCATATAAATCTTGTTCTTGTTCAAATTGATGGAAATGTATGATATCTGATTTGGTTAAATTTTTGTCATATGTTAGACGATGGTGATTATTATTTTGTTGATGATGTTGATATTGAAATTTTTTCTTCAATAATTTTTCCGTTGTTTTTTCACATTGATTCGGATCAATCACTGATTGCATACGTTTAAAACATGAAAATTTTTTGAATACTGATTGTATATCTTGTGTTGTTGAACTAAAACAATTTGATAATTGTTTACGCAATGATCTTGAATGTTTTTGTGATGATGATGATTGATCGATGCAATTTTGATTGATATCTTCATATTCATTCTTATCATCAGTGGAATGATCATCATCAAAATTGAAAATTGTTATGGATCCATTTGAAGCTTCCTCATAATAACAAGATTCATTATCAAAACATGAAGATTTACATGATGAGCAATAATTATAATCAGATGATTTAAATGAATTATTACGCACAAGATTAGCGTATGTTTCTTCGCGGTGATGTTCATAGCGAAACGATATTTCATTCAAAGATTTACTTTCATCATTTTCAATACTATTCCTTCTTAAAAATTTATTAAAACGAATTGGATCTTCATAAGAAATGAAATTATGAACTAAGTTAACATTCATTTCTCCATTATTTGATGATAAATTAGATTGTTTTCGATAATGTATTGGTTGATAATGTTGATGGTAATAATCGTGATGATCATCTTGATTCATTTCGTTAAGTGAAAAATTTTGGAGAAAAAAAATTAATTTTTTTGATGACAATTACTACTTTTCCATCGAAATGATCGATTTGAAGAACAAAAGATCAATGGGACACATTTTTTCGATCATGTACACATTATTGTGATTGGCATCTACTAACTAACGATCATGATGATGAATTTTTAATTGTATTTGGATGAACATATAAATGTGAAAAATTCTTGTCATTTTTTTCTGTTCTACAAATGATTGATTGATTGACTCATTGTAGTTCACGATCAATTATTTTCATTTTTTTCATCATTCAATTATAATTGACAAACAACACGTGATCATTAATTTTTTGTTAATTGGATCAAACGAAAAAAAAATCAAATATTCAATTCAAAAAATTTCAATTTCATAAATTGTGCGAATGATAATGCAATTTCATAGATTGATTTTCAATCATCAATAATTCAAAATCAATCTACATTTGAATCGAATCGACTTCATTTAGGCTTTGCATTATCATTGGTGTATGAAATTGCAAATTGATTGATACAAATGCTTAACTTTTGAAAATCAACAAACCATTAGCATAATTATGCTGTAAAAGTAATTTTTTTAGAGATCAATGAGATTTTTTGTTTGTGGGAGCTACGAGAAATAATGGTGCAGTGATCGGAAAACAATTCAGTTAAGAGAAAATATCTGATATAATAAAACAGATATTTGTCAAAACAAAAATCAATTTTGATGAATTTACCTAAAACTTTAAAATTTTTCACTTGTTGAAATGCTTTTTTTAGTGTTCGATTGGTTTTGACTAGAAGTTTTATAAAAATGTCTTTGAAATTCAAATCAAATCAACAAATTGATATTTTTCCACATTTCAAACATGTATTCATTTTGATTGATTTTCGATTAATATTTGTATGTGTGCATTTCATGCGTATGTGTTTTTCAATTATGGATCAAGGCAAGAGTTTCTATTTTATTTGAGCGTATTAATTTACACTGGAAAAAAGTCACTGAAAACAAATTGATCTAGTGCAAATATGAATAAATGAAATGAAGGAGGAAAATCATAAATTAAATCAAATTAATTCAAAATAATGTTGTTGCTGTTCGCCGAAAACAAATGATAATGATGAGTTGACATTATTGATTTCAAATGAGAAATTTGTTTATTTCTACATCAATTAATTTTCTAGGAAAACATGATAATAAACAATAATTATGATTTCATTCATTCATTCAATAATTTCATTACAAAAATTAATTATTGTTGCTGTGGTTGTTGATGGTGGTTGATGTTCGTGGTTTTTGTCATCATCATCATTCAACACACACTGATCATTCATTGATTATGACTCGTCTCTTTTATTTTATTCCCAATTTTTTTTTTCAAAATGAGTTTTTTCTTTTATTGCCGTAATCGTAAAATAATGAATAAATAAAAATCTTTCACACATCAATTGATGATAATAAAAATGTTGATATTTTATCATTTATAACCATAAATAAATGAAATATAATGAACAATTAATGAGTAAATGAATAATGTTGATAAATTGAATGACAATGAATGATAATTTTCTGTATTTTTTTATTGCTTTTGGAAGAAGCTATTTGGGTTCTATTATAATAAATATTTAGCATCAAAGATATTGAATTATTTTGTTTTCGTTCGGTTTTCTTTCATTTGAAACATTAATATATTTTAGGATGAATCCATTCATTCATTTTGGATGCAGCAATGTTGTTCCAAATTTTTTTTATTATTATTTTCGCAATCGCAATACAAACAAATGCTTCTTCTCTCTATATTATTGTTGAATCAGGAAGAAATTGTTCGGGTGTTCTCATTTTATTTAGATTGTAAAATTTGGCAAACATTTATCCGATTATAAACCAAACCAAATGAATAAAATGATCCAAAATTTTTTTCAGAAAAACGTCGACGCAGTCAATGAATGAATAATTCAACAATCATTATTAACATTGTTGTTATTATGTGAAAATTAACAAAACCAAACAATGATCCACCATAAGAATAATTTTCAATAATCAATGTGTGTATCAAATCAAAGTGAATATCACGAAAAATTTACACAAAATTTAAATTGGTATTTCAAATTTCTATATTGTTATTTTTTGGAGATATCTGGATGATGATAATCACAATGATGATGATGATTCACTTGTGGTTAATGAAATGATCAAATCAAAAAAATCACACTAAAACTAATCACATAGAAGATATTTTGATATAATTTGGATACTCATACAATCAAATTAATGTTTAATCAATGATGATAAATAAGAACTTGACTGGCTGATAAGGAAAATAGAGAAATTGAATCAATAAAACTATTAGATATTAATTTTTTTCAATATTAAAGGTTGACACCAAAAAAAAAAAAAAAAAAGAAATAAAATGAGTCTCAATCCTCGAATGACAATGATGTTTGTCAATGATGATGATTAAAGAATGAATTTTCTAAAAGGATTCTCATTCAAAAATTGAATGGATTTGATATTTCAAATGAGAACAATGGGGAAAAAGAAGACAGAAGAAAATATGTGAATGCAATTGATGGTAATTAAATGCAATTTTTTTGAAATATGACAACAACAACGATACATTAGCAATAACGATAACAAATAATGATCATAATCATTCATGTGTATCTCACTTTGTGAGCACCAACCATTTGAAGCATATTATCCAATATTTTACCTGGCTTAAAATGAACAAAACATAAAAATATACCTAAAAATGGTAAAAAATAATAACAACAATAAAGTCACAGCCCATTTCTTTATGCTGTTTGTTGTTGTTGCTGCTGTTGCTATTGCTGATGATGATCATCATGATCATCGTCATCATTAAATGATTCAATCAGCTGACCAATTTTATGGTTAATTTAAATACAAAATTCATTATTCCATCATTATATCATTACCAAATGTGGATTTTTTCTTTTTTTCCATATTTTGTTCCTTATCCATTTTGTATTCATGTTTGTACTTGTTTGTTGAAGCATTCAATATGATATTTTGTTTTCATTAAATATATTTTGTTGCATATTCAACAAACTCGTTGCTATTATAGCAATGTATGCATGTATGGTGTTAGTGCAAGCGTGCTTTCGTTGATAATTTTTGTATTTCCATATTAATAATCATGATGAACAGGTGTCTTTCCATGTAATAATGCCATGATGATGATCAAAATATGCAAAAAAATTTTGCATATTTCCTCTGCATCTATGAATGGATTTAGACAAAATATCGTCAAATGGCTTCTTTTCTGTACTTCATTGAATAAATTCACTCGATAAAATATTTGTCCACCACCACCAACACCAACAATATTGGTTTATTACATAAATACATTACACGGGCGACTTGATTGACAAGTTTGATGGTCACAAAAAAGCGAATAGAGGAATTAAAAATTACAAAAATGAAAAATTACATTTTTTTCTGCATGCCAATCACCATCATCAATCATCATCATCATCCATATTAATCCTTGAGAATGCAGCAGAATGAAAAGTTTTGGTGCAAATCTGGCTTTTGTTTTTTGGCCACTGAAAAATGAAATTGTTGAATTTTAGGCGCCATCCGTTGCTGTTGAATTGAAATACTGAAAAATCTGAAAAATATTTTCTTATGATGATTTTCTTTGATATTTAAAATTTGACTGATTTTATTTGGCAAATATTATTTGAATTCGTATTAATTATATTTATTCACCACTTTCTCCATGCATAATTTAATTGCGGATATAGTCTGTCTTTGTCCACTGTAGCCACTTTTCACTGGTCGTTTGCTTATAATTTTTGAAATTTTGAAAAGCAAAAATCAAAGCAATTAAAGCTTAAATGACCAGTTGAAAAGTTTTTATTGGGACCAAGTGGACCAATTTATTTATTGTTGCGTTTGATTATTTCTGGAAATTAACAAAAACAAAGGAATGTGACAGTTTCTTCAGCCAGAAAATAATGCACAATATTTTAACCTATTTATAATTATCATTAATATTCTCATTACTGTAATGATTAATATCACTAATATTATCATTTTAAAAATGTCTCAAGCAGTTGTAGTTAATGGTTAAATGGTCGGAAATTTCTTTTTTGTTTTTTCCTTTCATTCAGGTGACTTAATAAACCATAACTTAAAGATACTTTGATTTACTTTAATGTTTTTTTTTTTTTTTTTTTTTTTTTTTTTTTTTTTTTTTTTTTTTTTGTTTGACAAATTTCATTTTTCTCAAACAAAAACAACAACTAACAATATCCATTAAGACAATTTTGTTTCATTTTCATTTTTGGAATTTTCATGTTTTCAATAATAATAATGATAATAAAATAAAAATGAAAATAATAATTATTCAATGAATTGAAATTATTATTTTTAAATGAAGTTTTAAAGCTTCAAATACCATTGGTATGGGGATATTCATGTTACTACTATGGTATGTCATTAATTATCATTTCGGATATTCGTTTAAAACCTGGTATATCTCAGAATTATCATTAATATTACATTTTATTTTAATATACGACACACTAACACACAGAGACACAAACAACTAAAACAAATGAAAACAAATTTTTAAACAAAATAACATTAATCAAAAAATAAATGGAATTTTTTTTCCAAAGGAATGAAATGAACATTCCTGTAATTATCATTTATGTAATCATGTCGTTGTTTCATTGTTGTAGCTGTTGTAGTTGTTTGTTGTAATCATATACACAGTTATGTTTATTTATGTTATTTTTATTACATTTTCATTATAATTATTATTGTTATTGTTTTCTATTTAAATTGACATTTAATTTTTTTTTTCAAAAATTAAAAATAAAAATATCCAGACACTAAAATAATGATAATTATGAATTTTTGGGTAATAATTTGATTTTATTTTTGATGATGATTATCATAATAATTTTGGGCACTTCGGTACATGAATATGAATTATTTTTGCTTTTTGAAAGTGAATTTATTTTTTTATTTTTTGGGTGAATTCAATTTCAAATCATAATTCTCTGATTTATGCTCGGACAATGAATTTTTTTTTTAAAGAAAAAATTCGGTCATTAGTTCAGCCTGAAAAATCGGATGAATTTGAAAATTATATTTTTCGTTGCGAGCTGCAAGAAAATTGTATCATTGGATTTCATTCAAATTGGATTGAATTGATTCGGGTCAATTTCAATGGATTTGTTCGGTCTAATTTTTTTTTTTTTTGAATGAACAAATTATCATAACTATTATCAATCGAAATTGATTTGATTATTCAAATAACAATTATTTATTGATGAAAACAAATTTTCCTTCCGAAGAACAAAACCCAAAATTTTCGATAATCTGAACGATTATTTCATTCATCATTTTATTGTTTTTAAGCTTTGCGAATCATTTAAAATCATTTGAATAAATTATTAGTTTCAAGATTTTAACTTTGCCAAGATCAAAATTAACATTTAAAAATCCATTTGAAAACAATTAAATTGTTCCTTTTTCCTATGGCCAATGATAATAAGGGTGCACTGGCAAAGATGTTCGAAGTAATTTGATTTGAAATATCAAATTTGAATCGAAGAAACAACAAAAAAAATTGTTAAAATTTTTGTATTTGCTGTCATTATTAAATTTGCCCTTTTTTGATAATTTATATTTGATTGATTTGATCATGATTTCAAATCGAGATAAAGTTTAAACAAAAAAAATTCATTAATCCAATAAAAGATACAATTTGTTTAATTTAGAACACATATTGAATAGATCAATCGGATAAATTGGATCAATAATAATGGATAATTTTCGAAATACCTGTTGGTTGGACGATCGGTTCCATCGGTTGTGCTGTTTTTCATTATTATTTTTTCCGATTTAATCTAACCGTGACTTGATTTCATTATTATTATCATTATTTAGATACTATCAATAGTGGTCATAAAACGTATGAAATAATTTATTGAGTGAAAAACTGACAAAATAAATAAATAAAAATGAAATAAATTCAACTTATGGTCAAATTTACAGTGAATAATGATGATAATTGGTTTTTATTATTCAAGATTGCTTACATTGATGCTGAGTAATATTTTATCAAAGTAAAATAATCTTGAAATTTTGTTTTTTTTTCAAAATTTTAAATATTTTTCAACAAACATTTGATTTGACTATGAATCAATGATTGTATGTTGAATGATTTGAACAATTATCGATGAAAAGATTAACAATTTTTTGATTTTGTTTGAATTTTTTATTTCATCTCAAATTTATGATTGACATTTGCTTTGATCATTGATATTCTAGTTATCGAAATCGATTGAATGCGGAAACGTATTTTGTTCAATTGAAATGAAATTTAGAATTTCAAATCAAAATCAATTCAAAATGTGATAATATTTTTTTATGAATTTTTTATGTGAAATCGAAATTTCATCATTATCATCATCATCATGATCGAAAAATACATATGCATCTGTATTTGTACACTCCTTTGTAATGAAATCTTGATTGTTTCAAATACATTTGCGGTATGTTAATCATTATTATGATTAAAAAACATTTATATGGATGTTTTTTTCAATAATTTGAATGAACTTTAACCACACATCATCATCATTATCATTAAGCATTTTGTATTATAATGATTGGGCGTTCTTTGTTTGAAAAAAGTATTTTCAAATACATTTTTTTACCATTTTAATGTTGAACATTGTTTTCCAATATTTGAATATTTGTTCCATTTCCTTTTTTTGTAAGATGGAAAAATGAAAAAATGCAACGAAAATGAATTTCATCTTATTTTGGGTGTGTGTTTGAATGTATTTTTTAGATTGAAAAAAAAAATGATTTGTTCAATCATTTGTCCATTCATTGAAATGTAATATGTTCGTGTTGATCATTTATGAATATGATTTTTTTTGTTCAAAAAATAAATGAAAATCATCATCATCATGATCGACATTTAATATTTAGATCATTTCATTGAATCATCATCGAGTGTTTGTTGAAACAAATTTGCAAATACATCTATTTTGTGACCAAAATTGGATCCCATTTAAACAAATGAACCTATTTCTTGTGACAAAATTTAAAAAGAAACTCTCATAATAATAATTATCATTATAACCAAATATGTTTCAATTTTTTTTCTAAGAAAAAACGTATTACCGATTGTTTAATGTAGAATGAGATCAATATTTGAGATATTCGAGTATTTTCAGTATGATGAAACTTCCTTGATGTTGAAAGCTTGATTGAAATTTTCGAAATGAAACGAAAAAATTTTCACTTTTGTACACATAAGGGCAATAAGAGCAACAGTAATATTTGAGAAATTTAGACAATAATTTCTTTCAAGTTTTTTTTCATTTTAGTTGATCAAGTTTTTCGGGAAAGCAAAAGCAAAATTGTCCATCATAAGATAACTATGAGATAAGATCTGAAATGAAGTAGACAATATGAAGCTAAAATGATGTTATCATAATGATATTATCATTATAGTCATTATCATTATTATAATTTAATAATAATAATAATATGATTATAATAGTATTGATCTTACAGTTCAATTCAATATTATTATGACTATTTCTAATATTTTCAATTGAATTTTTTTTTCAAGTACAAATGTCAAGTTTTTCAAATGTAAATCGCTTTTTCTTCCCAAACTTTGATTGGGCGTAATAATATTGATTAATAATATGTTATTTATAATTTGATTCAAAATTCATTCGATCGAAATTTTTGTCCTTGTAATACGTTAGATTGATACAATTAAAAGAAAGGAAAAAAGGTGCAAAATAATCACCATGCATTTTATATGGGATCAAATATCACCTTTGTTAATGCATTTATTGATCGTTAATCAAGGACAGATTGGCTGAATATATTTTGAAATTAATTAAATTAAATTTTGACATTTTGGCAGTACACACGAAACGATTCGTCAATGAATTGTGATTATAAGATTAATAATTGTTAGAAAGCAAAGAAAAAAGGGACTACAATGAAATTTAATAATGGTAACAATCAAAATTAATCACAATTGAATTAATGTTGAAATTATTAATTCATTATCGATTCATTTGTTTGTACAAATTAATATTCGAAGCACAAAAATTTGTCCTAGAAAATTGAAAATTCATTAATCATTTTTCTTTTCTGTATCAAAATATTTGAAAATATTGATCAAAATCTTCTGGAAAAAATTGTAGAAATTGATAATGGAATGCTCAATTAAATTAGTCAAGAAGAATATATTGAAACAATGTAAAAATATTGGTCGAAATTCATTAATTTCAAGCATAAAAAAATTGACCATTTCGATGAAGATTGCCGATGAAAATATTATTTGATAGTAATATCATCATCAACAACACATTAAAAATGATTAATATTTGAAATTATTTAGATGATTTTCAATCAATCGAACCTAAATCGATCAATCAACGAAAAATCTTCAAATTAATATGCTTTAATCCTTTGATGAATATAATGGAAATAAGCATAGCATAAAATCAATTTAAATCAAAAAATTATTTAGAGCGATTCAAATTAGTATTTGTTTTTTGTTTTGTGTTACGTTTATGCTATTTTTGTTCAATTTTTGCTAAATTTTTTGTATTAAAATAAGTAAATCTTTTCACTCCCATGACCAGATTAATCAGATGATTATAACAATTATTATTTTTTAATCAGACAATGTTATTATGATTTTCCTAATTATTATCGTTTTAGACATGAATAGATATTCGAAGAGTAGAATGAATGTTATTATTCTTCTTCTGAAAAAAGAGTTGATAATTTCTAATCCATGTCGATCAAATAGAAACAGAAAAATCAAGGTTAGTTCTCCTTTTTTTTATTTTTCACTGGAAAAATTGAATAAATAGATGAAAAAGTTTATGAATATTCAAAAAGAATAATGTGAATTCAATGTGTATGTGTGTGTGTGCATTCAGTCAAAATGATAATGGCTATTGTCATTGTATCAACAAAAAATGAATGAATGAACTAAGAAATGGAAAACCACCATTTTTTTCTTTCTGGCATTGTTTCGGGTCCATCTTGATGACGATGATGATGGTGATAATAATTTTTTTTTCAATTTAACCATATTTCTATGTGTGTGTTCATCATCATCAACAAATTCAAGCATTTCATAAAATTGTCCTCGATTTCATGATAAGCTTGCGTAGATCGCATCATTCTATGAGAGAGAGAATGAAAAATAATGATGATATCAATATTCAAAGCAAAAAAAAAAAAAAAAAAAGAATCGATGCGCTTACACACACCAGATTATTATTATTATTATCAGTGAACATGATCAAACTTTTGATTTAAACCAAGATGGAATCTTATCATTTTCATATCATGTTTCAAATACAAGCAAACTAATGAAGGAAAATCGTATTCTTACTCTCTTCTTCTGCAGTCGCTATTATTTGTACTCATTTTCCTCTTTGATCTTTGATCAATTGTGAGTTCAAATCATAAGGGTATCTGCCGGAAAAGAAAAACAGAAAAATGATTCAAAAATGTATAAATCATTTATGAGGTTAGTATGTAACGGGAATAATGATAATACTGATTATATTGTAATGGTAAACAACGAAACAAATGAAATTTCAATGAAAAAAGGAAAAAATAAATAATTATTCAGATTTTTAGTTAATCCAAACATGCAAAGATTATGATTATTATTATATCAATATTATTATCTACATTCTATGCGATACGGCATTAATATATTAACCCTATTCCATTTTCTATTCCATCTTGTTGTTATATCATTCATTCATTCATTCATTTATCCATTTCTAGTCAATTTTTATTCAATTCAATGGTATTGTGAATGTGCAAATTTTGAAAAAAGGATAAGATGAAAATGATGATGAATTGAATGGAAATTGAATACAATAATAATAGATAAAAGATGAATAAACAGAAAAATGATATTAACATTTTAATATATTACATATAAATACAGGTAGCTTTTGATGATGGAAATTCACATGCACACAACACACACAATACTACCTGGGCGAAATTAAAAAAACTTGAAATATTTTATTTTATTTATTTATCTATTTATTCCTCGATTTCCATTGTAACGCTACCTGTTTCAATGTTATTTTAATATTTAGGTAAATGCGAATTGATAATCAACATTGTAATCATAATAATGATGATGATAATAACTTTGATTTTTCATTATTATGGTTATTATTATAAAATATTAATATTAATAATCTATTTGAAAAGATTCAAGCTTTAATGAAAAAAAAATATTTTTCAGGATTTCATTATGTTTCATTTTATTTAATCAATCAAGCAACAAATATTTGAAAATAAATGATGTGAATATTAATAGCCATAATAACTAAGTAAAAATAATGCTGCGACCATCGTATGCGATTATCATCAATCAATGATTGCTTTCTTCTTAGTATTAATACTGTATCATCATTGTTATTATTATAAATCTTTCTTCATATTCAACAACCAAACAATGATGATTTGATAAGAATAATTTTAGTATTTTGGATAAATTTTCAATAATACCGTATTTAGATAACAAAATCAATTGTTCTCAATTTATGAGATTTTCTGTGAATGACTTAAATTTTTTAAAAGAAAAGAAAATAAAAGAAGCAAATTCAATAAATGATTAGGTCAAATCAGGTGATGATGATGATCATCATCACATAATGACAACTTTTTACCTGTTTGTTTTTTTTTCATTTGTTTGAATCAAGCAACACAATTCAATAATAACCGATTATTCAAGTTTATTCAAACACAAATAGACACACGCACTCACAGCTTGATTGAAATTGATTGAAATAAATTTCTGGTTTTTGGTATTTGGTTCACCGATTGATCGATTGATGTTCAATGATCAATAGTTCAATGAAAGAAAAAAAAACAATTGATCAGAAACAAATGCAAATGTATTGAAATCGATTGATCATTGATCATTGTGTTCGATCATTCATCATTGATTGGAATTTATTTTATTCATTTATTTTCATTATTTTTCTTTCGTAGACATTTTCAATGTTATATTTGGCATTATTTTTATTTGATATTATTTAATTTTCTCCTTACGAAATGCTAAAAATTGATCGGATTTAGGTTTAATATTATTTGTATAAGGTAAATTTACTCAATTATTAATATTTCTTCATTGTTATATGCAAAGAAAAAATATCGATCTATTCATATTCAATGATTTAAATCATCAATTTTTTTTCATTCATAAAATGACCATGATGATGTTGGTTGTTGATCCATCATTATTGACAGGTTTTTTTCAGAACAAAAAAATGATTGACCTCAAAATTGAATTTCGACATAACAAAAAATGACCATTTCGAGTTATTTAAGATCGAAAAAAATGATCGAAATGCATAAACGGTACGATAATCATTGTATAAATATTTGAAAAATAAAAATTTGATTATAATATTCCATGAATAATGGTAAAGTGAATCTTCGAAGAAAAAAATGATTTCGTTTCACCTGATTTCAAAGAAACATGCGAAACATCATTTTCAATCATTCGATCATTCATTCAAATGAAATTGACATACGATAAAAGAATCAATGACCAAACGAACGGTAGCTTTCGAAAGATTTTCCATTGAATTTTTGTTTCGAAAATAACATTTTCATTTTTCCAAAAACGAAACAAGATAAACTTGAATCGGTATGTGCTGATTGTATGTTGATGTTACTTGATGATGATAACATGCTGTGATGTATTTAACATTTCTCAAATTGCATTGACAATTAAATGTAACAGTTTTTTTCTTCAAAATTCTCTGAATTCAGCCTGTAAATTATTTTTATGGAGATAATTTTTTCACCATTTCTAGCATTGATCGAAACGAATCGATTCGATCGAACTAGACCAGTGTGTTTGCATTAATTTTTATTTCTTCTTGGTTATATTGACCTTTGAAATTATTTTAATTTTTGATCGTTTGAAATTTTAATAAAAATTTTGTTTGATTTATTCATTCTTTTTTCAATAAATGATCAAATAAAAGAAGAAAATTATCGAATCAAATCGAATAAATCATTTTGATAATAATGATGATGATGATGAACACATCTCTGATGATTATGACGATGATGATGATGATGGAAAAGATGATGAAGATGGCGACCACCATCATTGAATTTCGAGCTTACTGGTTTTTTTTTTCTTTTGATTTGCAGAATTTAAGTTTCCTTATTACAATTATTAATACCGATTATTTGATTATTTGAATCAAATAATTTGAATTGATTATGATCGAATGAGAATGTATGATTGAAGCGAACGGAGAAAAAAAAAGAAAATTCGTATGAAATTGATTTGATAATCAAAATCAATCAATCAATCAAATTAAAATTAAAGCAAAAATATTGATACAATAATGATAATAATTGATCGAGTTCATTTCATATTTTTTAGATATGAATTAAATTAAATAATATTTGATCATGTTCGGTAATTTTCTACTTGGAATCAATCAAATCATATCAAGAGAAAAATGAATTAGTTCAATTTCCAGTCGGTTCAATGTTTTCGAGTTGAATCGTAGTCAAATTTTATTTTTTCGATATCAATTTCCATTGTAAACAAACAAACAAATAGACATTTATTCACATTGATATTAATGGACTAGGGAGTTTTGGAGAAAAATATTCATAGAATTGAAAAACAGCATCAATAATCCGGTAATCATGATTTAGACCTAGATTTGTGTGCTTTAAAATACAAAGCATAAGAGTGAATTAACAAAAACTCACTTGATCAATGTGTTTTGAAATTTCAATTATTTTTTCCAAGTTTTTTCGTATTCATTGATGGAATTAACTGTTCAATGTTTGTTTTTCTCCGCTATTCCGTTTGTTGAAATGGGTAAAATTGTTTGGTTCATTCTCCGAATATACATTTTGAATTCACAAAATGATGATCATGAATATTTTTTGGGCAACATCCGACATTGCATAATTAATAAGCAGAAATTTATTCCAAATTAATACGAAATCTAATATATTTTTACCTAAAAAACATTTTCGAATAATTATTTTCGGGATTTTCGGCTAAAGAATTGATTGTGGAGAAATAGAATTAGAAATAAATCTGACATAATAATTATTTGAATGAGAATTGAATAAAAAACAATTTGTAATAAATTGATATTTCATAAGATCAAAAATTGTCTAAAAAAGATTATTATTATTGTTATGAGATCGGAAATGATTGAGAAATCTTGGATTCAAACTTTTTGAATGTAGACAAATAGAAATAGTAGTGAGATTTATTTATTTATTTATCAAAAAATAAATCTTTGATTTTGATGAATCAAATCTAGAATTAAAGGTGGAAAAATATGTCTATTCATTCTACGGGAATCGTTTTTATATTTCTTCGAATCCGATTTAAGTTATAAATTTGATTTTTTACCCATAAATCATTCAATATTCAATACAAAGATACAAAGATAATCTTTCAATATTTCATTCATTTATAAATATTTTTTCCATCCTATCATTCACTTAATCACCAATTATCGAATATCGAATCGAATCCTCAAGTATCGAATAATTAAATAATGAAGTAAAATATCGAAGAAAAAAAGAATTTGCATCAAGATTCGCATTAAAAAAATGAGGACAGGTTCGGAGAAATAGAAAATCCGATCGATTAGAATGATTTGATTGAAAAAATCAATGATTCAATCAAAAATGAAATTTGACCAGAAAAATAGAATGAAATGGATATGGAAAATTAAATATTTTCGATATCATTCAGTCATTAATTTTTGTTTCCTTCGTTTTCGAATCGAGTTCCATGGTTATTTAACAAGCACCAGCAGCAGCGACCACAACAACCGGTTGTTGGCCTATTTCTTATTTATTTTTGTCTAATTTTTTGTGAAAATTAAAAACATTTTTTCTCTCTTTCTGTTTTCTATTTTCAGTGTTTAGAAGTATACCTCATCATTATCATCATAATCATCGTCATTATTGATGTTGATTTTGATGAATTTCAAAGATCACCATCATCATCATCATCATCATTGCCACCTTGAACATCATTTTTTTCTTCTATTTTGGCCAACAACAATGAAAATTTAGGAAACGAAAAAAAGGAGAATGATTTGGTTGTTGTTGCTGTAGGTCATACATTTTTCAAACATCTTTACCTGTTTCGTTTATTTACCAACCAAAAACAAAAATATGATGGAATAATGGAATACACGGCTGTTTGGTGGCCAATCAACCACCAAACACCACCGGTCACTTGGAGTTTTTTTGTTTTTTAAACTCATAAAAATTAATCATATTCTAATCACGATAATCACTAAGATAATCAAAAGGAGAAAAAAATAGAGAGAACTTAAACCTTATACCTCATCGTACCTTATACCTCTTAAGCCTTATGAAAAAGGGGAAATAAAGGTTCAAATGTTGAGCAATTTGCAGTCATATTTCTTTTGGTTGAATCAGACAAATTCGTAAATTGTTTTCTTTGAATAATAATTCTAAATCACATTTCCGTTAGTTTGGCTGCTTTGCTTTACATTGATTTAAGCTTTGCAATTTTGACAAATTCAATGCAATTAATATTTGTCATATTTTCGAGCCGAGAAAAAAGAAAAAAGAGGAAAATAATTGTAAAATAATGACCACAAATGACGATGATGATGATACCAATGAAGCCATAATTAAATTGCAAATAACATTTGAAACCTTTGCAGAAGAAGTCTTATCTCTTTCTTGATGATCACCGCCAATAACATCACCATCATCATCATCATCATACAAACCATGACAATTTGTTGTAATCAAATTTAAAAATTTGGACATTTGACCAACTACGAGTTTGACTTCATATTTCATATTTTGACCATTCGTAATCATGATATTGTTGAGTGTTCATATTTCTCTTCACTCTGTAAATGGTTGAAAGGTGAATTTAATTATATCAGAACATTGCTGGCAGCAGATTGCATCCTCTGTGTATTCACCTGTAAATTACAAATGTAAAAATAAATGAAATTCAGATTGAATTAGTTTTGATTTCTTCCTTTATTTGTATCATTGTTATTATCATTATCACCATATGATATTATAAATCGGTTTTATGTAAATGTAAATTTTTCGAAAATTGCGAATTTTCAAATTTTCGGAATTCTCAGTCACATGTAATAATTTGTTCGAAGTTCAACTTTTTGCCATGATTCCTTGATGATGATGATGTGAAAATTATCATCTTTTATCACCCCTTTTTTCTTCTATTTGAGTTGAAATAATAGTGATAATGATGATCAAATGATAATTGAATGATAATAATAGTGTACTTTGAATAATTTGAATTCATTTGAATATAATCAAATTCTGTTTTTTTCAATTTTTTTTCTCGTTGATCTCATTGTGTTACATGATAATTTTTTTCAATGTTTTTTTTCGCTTCACATCTTTTGAAATAAATTGAAAAATTCATAAATTATTAATTAAAAATTAGATAAAAATATTTGCCTATGAATAATAATAAATTATCTCCACTCATTCATTCATTCAGTGAGCCTTGTTGTCGTTATTTTGCACATTTTTTGTTGTTGCTGTTGTTTTTATCTGATTAACAATTCATGAAAAAAATCTTACGTAAGTTTAATGATAATTATATTTATGTTTAAAATAAATATGTGCATTCAATCGATGGTCATAATGATAGAAAATAGAAACGTTTTGAATTTTCTATTTTTAATCCTAAATTTTTCCATAAAATTTGCAATTTCGCATTGAACAACTGTTGAATCACATGTTTTTACAAATTTTCTTATAATTTTTGACAGCTAAGTTCAAAAAACATTAGCATAGATTTCGCAAGGCCGATGGATGTCGAATGAATGGTTTTTGTGAATATTTTAAATTTATAAACAAAATTTAATGAATCAAATAAAAGGATTCATTCATCGTGGTAGAATTTCACTGTCGTTGCTGTTTCTTTTCGAATTTCTTTGATCTACATTTGATTTTTATTTTCACTAATCATATTATAACATCTTAATAATGAAATTTACTTTTACTTTTGATGAATAATGAAAAAAATCATTAAATCATTTGATTGATATTTAGAGAGAAAGAGAAGAAATTGTGATCAAAAGGTGATTAAAGGATGAACGAAAAGAAAAATCCATTAACATCAAGATATTTTGAATGAATTGAATGATATCTAGCTCTTGAGTTTACCATTCAAAGAATTTTTTTGGAGTTTTGATTCATTGATTTAAGTATTTTCCATGTTTTTTCACAAATTTTTAAATCTATTCATCAATGACCGATTATTTTTTCGCACATAGCTATCGATGTTGTGCTAAAATTTTCAACTTTTTTTTCATGATACTGATGATGATGATGATTAAATCAATGCACACAATTATACATTAATTCATTCATTAATTTTATTCATTTAATTCAATTTTTATTCGAACAAAAAATAAATGTAAATTTGTATTTGCTCAACGAAAATCTCTGATTTCATCATCTTATTTCACCATCACCACGACCACCACCACCACCTTGTTTTCACTCAATTTCATTATCATTGTAATTATTGTTATTGCTGTTGTTGCTTCTATTAGTTTTTTCCCAAAATCATTATCATATTATCATCTGAATGTCATGTTTAATTAAGTATAATGTTTGTCTTCTTTTTTTTTTTGATTTATCTTTTATTAAAGAAATTTATATTTTTCTTTGTTTTTTTCTGATTTAATATCGACAAATTTGATATATTTATTTCTTGAAACAATATTAGCCAACAGGTGTGTCCAGGCAATTGTTTCAATTTTTGCATCAAATTCATATTGTACCAAGTTATCAATATTTGAATATTGATCAATGTTTTTCGCATTGATCAATGATGATAATTGTGGAAAATTTCTTGATCAAGAACGATGATCATGATCATGGCCAATTTCTGTTTTGTTTTTCTTTCTTTAAAATTTCGAAATAGTTTACATTTTTGTACTCAAAAAATCAATTTCTCACTTATTTTTTAATTATAATTCAATTTTTATAGTGAAAATCAAGTTTAAAGATTCATGATTTTTGATTATTTTGAAATTTTGAAATTTTTTATTTTTACAAGCGAAAAAAAATGCAAATAATCAAGCATGCCAAACACGTTCAAATTGAATAAATCAATCAATCGATCGATCAAAAATTTATCTATTCATGAACACAATCAAACACAATAATAACAACAATGTGGTGACCATGTGTGTTTATTTCTTTTTTTATTTCACTCCTTTGAGATCCTATCGAATCCATTGTTGTTTGTTATTTGATTCAATGTGTGTTTGATATTGAAACATTTGAAAATATCAAAATCAAGTCTTACAATCGTAATCATTTTGACCAATCGATGACACTGAAAATGTATATTTGATACAATGGAATGTGATTCATTCAGTTTTTTTTCAAAAATAAATTCCAACATATCCACATCAAGGACCAAGGAAGGATGAAAAAAAATTTAAAGCTCAAATTGGATCCAAGAATTGAATTGAATTGTTCAGATAGTTTAAATTTTTCTCAATTTAATGTAATTTATCGTGGAAATATTTGTCGCGGCTGATTTTCTTCAAAATTATCATCGAAATCATTCATATATCATCATGAACATCATTCCGTTATGATTTTCTACAATTTTTTGGCGCCGAAACCTGTTTTCTCTTTCTCTTTGTGTTTTCAATTGAAGAAGATTTTCTCAAAAAAAAACTTTGAAACTTCAAATTATGATATCGATAATTTCTCTTTTTGTTTTGTTCTCACTCACAAAATGATTCCATGTGAGCGCAAGAAATGAATTTTCCAAAAGCAAATTGCTCTCTTTTTTTCTCGTTTTTATTTCATTTTGTTGAATCATTAAATTCATTCGATTCTAATTTCATTCATATTTTGGATCTTAGATTATTATTTTTTTCGAGAAAAAGACATAAATTGTTTAGTGTTTACCTGTTCAATAAATGCCGTTAGCATCGTTTCAAACGAAATAATTATTTGAAATTGTTTGTGTTTGATTACGACTAAATAATCATCATCATCGCCACTACATTCTCTTCATTTCATTTCTAGCTTAAAATCGGTCGAATTTTATTTTTATTTTTTTTGGAGAAAATAATAATAATAATGCTACAACCGTATTGCATTTTCAATGTGTGTTTCAAGATACAGATATACATTCATACACATTCACTATCATCATCATTCGTGTTGGTCTTTGATGTGAATATTTGAAATTTGTTAGAATTTTTTCTGTGAATTCAAAATTATTTATTATTTATTTTTTTTTACCGTTTTCAAGTTTGGAAAAATAATTTCCATTTCAACAAAAAAAATTTTACAATTTGACACTTGTTGATTTGATTTCAAAATTCTCGTGAATTACAAAACAATTACCATTACGATGAACACAATGATATCTCATCGATTCTGGTTTATACTATTATTATTCAATTAATTAATGGCTCAAGCATCATTCTTATGACAACAATTTAATTGATATAAGATAAGACACGTGCCTTAATTACCAAAAGAACAACAATATAATCATTATTAAAAATTTCATCCGCGCACACGTATGTTTTATTCGTCATTTGTCAAAAATAAGAAGAAAAAACACTTCATTTAACAATGAGATTTTCTTTCATTTTTCATCTTGGGTCGACAGCAAAAAAAATGAATGAATTGTCGTTTATGGTCAAATTTGTATTTTGACCGTCATGTTCCGTACTAATATTTTGATGATGATAATAATAATAATGATTGTTTGATCATGTATTTGTCAGTATGTGTGTAGGAGATTAAACATAAAAGAAACAAAAAAAAATTTGAATTTTAATTGTGAATCATCTATTTTACATTATCTATGATGAATGAATTTGTGTGTTTTTCATTTCTTCAAATTTGCTGTAAATTTTGGTCTCCTCAATGAATGAGCTGAATGATGATACAATAAATAATAATAACATTGACAATCACATCAAAAATCTTTATGATTTTTGTTGTTGTTGCTGTTGTTTTGTTTATATCATTACCTTGAACGATTTGTGCATTTTATTTTTATTTTTATTTAATTGATTCAATTTAAAATTGTATGACATAATCATCATCATCATCATTTTATATGTAAATGAAAATTCTGTGTGCAAAAAAAAAACGATGTCTTGTGTAAAATGTCCATAAAAGTAGCCATTTTGTAGGCGTCCATCCATTTTGTCTAAGATATTGAATAATTAAAAGCATCAAATTTTCTTCGAATTTCAATTTTCATCACCATAAACATCATTGTTTTTTTCTTGTTTCTTGAAGAAGATAAAATGATGATAATTGTTACGATGATGTAATAAAATGATGAAGCAAAAATGTTCCAACAATCATAAAATTAGTGTTGACGATGAAGATGATAATGCTGGAATTGCAACAATTATCACAGCAAATGGTTTAAAATGTCCGAAAATAAATGACAATCACAATATAAATGCTAATAATAATACGATAATGAAAGAATCGACTATGGATAAAATTTTAGATTTTGATCATAGAAAAAGAAAATCAAGAAGAAATATATTCGAAATAAATCAAGACAAAATAATGATGAAAAATATGTACAAGATAAATATGAAAGACTTTATATGGATAAGAGCGTGGTCGTTTGATGGTAATGGCAATGATAATGTGAACGATGATGATAATAATTTTCAAAATGCTGTTAATAAATATTGTCGGTGGCCTTTTAAACCAATATGGTCATCGTCGACCACAACACAAACATCATCATCATCATGCAAATCATTAAAATTATGTTCATATTCACCACAATATTCCGAATCATCATCCCCGTCATCATCATCATCATCATCGATAACTAAATCAACATTCAAGAAATTTTCACAGCCATATCATTCATACTATTATTATTTGCTCATATTATTAACAACAATAACTATATTAGCATCAAATTCATTATATGCAATCGATGCTTTTCAAATTATGAATAATAATAATGATGATGATGTTAATATTCAACATAATTCATACAATAATTATCATCATCATCGTCATCATAATCTTCCACAAAATATTAATTATCAATATTTAAATACTAGAAATGATGATAATATTCAACCATTTCTTCCGCAATCATCATCGATAAATTATCCTCAATATATTTTTACACCTCCGATGATGTCAACAACATCACATCAACGAACAATATTGAATGGAAATAATAATAATAATAATAATCACAAAATAAACAATAATGGCATGATTTTAGATGATTCAATCATTGCATTACAAACAATACCATATAATGAAAATATTGAAAATTTATATCATAATCAGCCATTGAATCAACAATATTATTTTCAACAAATTCAACGACAACCAAGACAACATAATTCACATCAACATCAGCATCTTATACCAAATAATAATCAACATTTTGAATATTTACAAGATGACGAATCAATTCAAAATTTAACATCAATTATGATGATGACCGATTATGATCGTCATCAGCGAAATCAATGTAAGTAGCTATATGAAATATGAAAATAGTAAATATGAAAATTAAAATATCTTGAGTATTGAAAATGTTGAAAATATTTTGCTTGAACTTAAGTGAGTGTAAAGTGAAATTGTTGAATTTATGTTCATTTTTCTTGTAATTTATGCTCTGAAATATGTATTTTATCAGAGAGCTGTAAAATTGTTATCAGCTTCATTGCACCTTTAAGCAATATTTTGTTCCAATTTTTTTTCAGTGAAAATTCTGATAAAAATAACAATTTTATAACTGAAAATATTTAAGAAAAAAATGTAATTTTTTCTTTGTTAATATATCATTTCATTGATAATTCAAATTATTATCAAATACTTTTACTTTTTATTTTAATCGTTAAATAATTTTGATCATCATCGTAAAAAAACTTGATAAACTGAAATAATGATAGATAATGATCTGATCTGATTTTGGATAGAAATGTAAAATTCCCATTAATTTGTTGTTATTGTTGCTGGTGTTTCAATTTACCCAAAATAAATGAAAAATACCAGCAACAACTACCTTTACACCGACGACAAGATTTTTTCTTCCATCAAATTTATCATTATTTACTATTGCCAATGTATAAAATGTCTTCAATTTCTCTGATCAAAATTATTAGAAATGAACAAACAACAAAATTAATTTTCAAAATTAAAATTAAACACACACAAATCACCGGTTTTTTCTTTTTCTTGACCAAAAGCAGTAAAATAAATAAATGAATAAATAAAATGTATGTCAATGTAATTTGAGTTTTGGTCAGTTTTCTCTTCTTGTTTCTGGTCATTTAGCACCATTTCTCTTTCGGTTTTTGTCGGTGAAAGAAAAGTGGAAAATTTTCAATTTGTAATTTTATGTAAAATTTGACCAAATTTATGTCCGATAAAAATAAAAGTAAAAAATAAATAATTAATTTACCAATTTATCCGAAAGACGATTTTCTTCCGAACACTATTTTGAGCCAAGTCAATAAACTAATTGCCATTTTTCGGACAAATTAAACCTATTCAAGACGAATTATCCCAGAAATCGCTTTAATTTCAATTTTTTACGTTGAAAAAATTCATTTTCCATTTCTGGATCGATGATTATTTGTCGTCGTCACTGATAATTATCATTTATTTATTCAAACGAATGAATTTATAATTTATTCATGTCTGGAATAATGATAATTATTATTATCATTTTATTTCTTGTCAAAATCAAAACAATTTAATTTTAGAATTTTTCGATCTGATTTTCTTCCCAAATATCTACAAACAAACAAATAGTAGAAAAATAACATTTCTTTCGTATTAATGAATATCATTTTCATTTTCATAATGGTGTGACAGCGACATTTTAACGTTATACGAGCAACAAGTGTCATTCAGAAAAAAAGCATGCAAATGAAGCAAATGATATCAGTCATGCTAACGAATCAGAACAAAAGAAATTAAATAATGATAATAATAATGATTATACAAAAACAAAATGACCATTGATTATTTGTACATAAATATTAAATATGTGTTAAACAACAATTTAAATAATCTATTTATAAATATATTTACGAATTCAAGAGACAGAAATCTCCGCTGAATCTCCTTAGCTGAATGATGACTAAATTTCAATGTAAATAGCTTCTAAATGAAGGGCTGTATGCATGGATGTACAGATATGAAATGCTTGACTGTTTCATTATTCATTAATTCATCCAACAATGAACCTTGGATTTTTTGATGTGTAAAACAAACAAAAGAGTTGTTTTTTTGTTTGAATTTTTTGAAAAAAAATTTCAAAATTCAATTCAAATCTTTGCCTTCTTCTTATTTTAAATTTAAATTTAAATTTTAATTCTCTTTGATTTAATTAAATCAATGCTTGATTATGCTTCTTTTCTTTTTTCATTTGTACTTTTGTTTGTTTATTCGTTCGTTCCTTCGTTAAGTTTCATTGATAATGATCACAATGTCAATGATAGAATTAAAAACAAACAAATAAACAAAAAAAAACTTGAAGCGATGTATTGAAATGTATCGTTTTCAATTTAAATTTTAAATTCAAATTTAAATTTGAAATTTAAAATTCAAAAAAAATTCAAACATCAAAAATGTGTGTGTAATAAAAATCAATGAAGCAAATTTTATTATTATTTTAATTTCAAGCGATGTTATTACACTGAATTATTCTGATTATTATTTCTTGTTGAAATTAACCAAAATCAACGATTTTTCAAAATCATTTCGTGGTATTACGATGATCATAACTTTTTCAATTTCATTCGTTCTTTGATTGAATTGACCGATTAATTTACATTTTATTATCTTTTTTTTTCAATTCTTCCTAAAATCTATACGTAAAATTGTTTTCAAAGTAAATTTTCTCAGTTAATTTCAAAGGTCAATTCCATTTGACAATTGAAATTTTCAGAAATTTATGAATTTGCTTTGTTTTCATGTATCATTTATTTTGTGAAACTGAAAAAGGAAGAGAAAAATTTTATTTAGGACAAACATAAACTCAACAAAAGAATACTGATTATCAATCATTGATCGATTGAATGATCAATCGATTATTGTTTTTTGTTTTCGTCTCTTTTAACCAATTTTTTCTTGGTTGTCATCGAATTTTGAACCAATTTCGGTTGAAATTGAATAAAAACAAAAACAATTTCATTCAATTTTCTCCTCATTGTCATTATTATTATCAATCAACAATATTTAATTTTTCAATACCTTTGTCGCATTGAAATGCTGTATATTAAACGCTACAAGTTCTAGGTTTCGCTTCATTTATTCCTATACATTGATGATACTAATTGTCGTCAAATATACGAAATTTGATGATCAAAGACAATTTTTTCTCTTTGTTCATTACCATTTTAGCCAGGAAAAAATTGGTTTCTATTTTACAATAATTAGGTCAAAATATGATTTTTGGTTTGGAATTTCGGTCATTAATTGAAATAGTTTCAAACTCAGCTCACAATTTTTAATTGTCAGAATTTTGGAAATTGATTCTTTGAGTCAATTTCTTCGTGCATTTCTCTGGAATTTTTCAATCAAATTTCTTTGATATTCTTATCGTATAGTTTCTGACAACATCAAACATTTATCACATTTTAAATGATCATCAATTCATTTATTTATGAACTTATTTCCTCTATTCTTTTTTCACAATTTCGATAGCTGCCACACATACACTCACATGGGGTGGTTCTGCTAAATATTATCATTATTATTATGATTCATTATTCTGTCATAATTTTTGATCATAAATTATTTATTTAAAAAGAATGAAGAACTTTTCTCAAAAAAAAACTCGCAACATCAAACTTCAGGCGCCATCAACAATAAATGAATGAATGAATTTTTAAAAACATTTTTCAGGTTTAAAAATTTCTTTTTTCCATATTTTCTCCTCTGACATTCATTATATTGCCATTGATTTGATTTATATTACAATATATTATATTATATTACATACATTGAATCATCCTTCAATTGTTTTTTTTCTTTGAAACTTTTGAAATCGGTTTAAGTGGAAAAATAAAAACAATTTCCTTGATTATTATTATTATTGTGGTAAATAACAATCGTAGTATTTGTTTATGTCACATCAATCATTTTATTATCATTATTCATTGATATTTTTCTCTTGGAATTCATTATGATGTAGATAAATTTCAAAATAAAGTCAAGAACAGTTAAAAATAAAGAGTTCAGAGTAAAATGTTTTTGAAATTTTTTCTTTTTTGCATTGCTCAATGATAATGATAATGATGTTTTGTTCAAGACCCACACGCACACACTTACACATCAACACTGACATGTCGAATGGCGGATATAATCACAAATCACCATTCAATTGTAGTAATGAATAAATCAAGTGAATATTATTCCATCAATCAAGATGGGTAAAATAATAAATTCACCATCAAATTTGATGCGATGATTATTTTTTGATAAAAATCAATTCAATTGTGTTTTTTTCTTGAATTTCTTCTCAATTCTTAAATAAGAAACAAACAAAAGCGAAACAAGTGATCATCCAATTCCGTAATGGTGTAATTTGATTCATATTTTTATTTTCTCCTCTCATTTTACTTCCAATCCATCTTTCATTATTCATAGTCACATGATGATGTTATTTGATTTATATTTATTATTATTATTATCATCATTTGAATGCGAATGCAATCAACAAAACAAAAGAAATTGTTTTCTTTCAATATGATAATAAACAAGAATTGATTGCAAGCATCTTTGTTAGAATTATTATTATTGTTCACGAAATTACATTCATTACCTTCACTGTTTATACATGAGAGAAAAATTTTGAAAAATTCCCTGAATTGTATCAATATAATAATCTATGGATTATGAATATATGATTAAATCATCATTTTCATATTCAAGATTATTCTTCAATTTTTGCTCTTTTTTAAACAAAACTGATAACAAAATATTCAAAATATTTGTTGAATAATAATAAAGACATTGTGTAGACAATTTTGTTATTATCATAACTAAAATCTATTTCATTTCATAACTGCCTTTGATTACGAATCCATTCGAGCGAATCTAATAGAGGCTAAATTGGTCTATGATCAAAAGTCAATCATGTTTGAGAAATATTTTGTCGAATATTTATCTATGAATATAAATATTTATTCAATTTTTTTCTCCTTTTCCGATCACCCTTATTCTCTGTTATTATCATCAAACAAATACATATTAATAATACGAAAAAAATCATGAAAATGATTGAAAAAGATTTGCTGATTTGAAATAAACATGTATGTGTTCAAATAACGATGATGTTCAAATAATCATAATCATCTTTTGATGATCGAATTTCATTTTACATTTTTATTCTGATCATCATCATACATCATTCTACCATTAAAATGAGTGAAAAAAAAAATTCAGCCAAGGTATAATCATCATCATCATCATAATGTTCATGTACATCATTTTTTTTCTTTCTATTTTTGATGATATTCTTAACCGCAAAATGGTCAATCGACTTGTTCTGTTTATGTTTTTTTTTATTTTTATTTCATTTTCTTTTGAAAATAAAAAGATTCAATATTTTTTCTGATCATAACAATAGCCAGTATTTGGTGGCATTTTATTTTATTTTTCAAAGCTATTTGAAAAAAGTTATTTTTAGGTGTAATATTGTATAAGTGTATAAAATGAATACACGATCTCAAAATGATAATCTTCAAATAATGATGTAGAAGAGAGGATGATGATGATAAATAATTATGATCGATGAACGGAAAAATCAATTTATCAAATAATAATAATAATAATCAATTTTTCAATGAAAATAATGACTTTTTTCCAATATTATTTTTCTCATTCTATTTTCTTATATTTAATTCTACTTTTAGTAAATCTTATTTTCGATAATATAATTATAATCGGATTCATTCAATGTTTTTTTATTTTTTATTCAATATAATCGATTGCTTCTTGTATTATTAAGCTAAAGAAAAAACAAAAAACACATTTATTTCTTATCTTAGTTGAAATAATAATGATCAAAATAATGGTGCTCATTGTTGTTGTTGTTGTTGCTGTCCTTTCGTTGGTTCATTGTCATCAATGACATAATCATCATCATGATGATGATAATACATGTATCTTTGTGTCTCTAAATCTTTGAATTGAATTAAAATTCCAAGATATCATCTTTGAAAAAACAAGAAAATGTCGAGCTTCGAAGGACATAAAGATGTGAGATCAAGGATTTTTTTTGCGAATTCGATTAGAAATTAATACGAATTACGAATGATAAATATGTTTGTTTTAAAGAAAAAATATTATTGAAACCACAATTCTTAAATAATCGACAATAGCAACAGCAACAACAAAAAAAAAATTAATAAAACTAATCAAATTGGATTTTCCTAAATTATGATAAAAATCATTGAAACAAAAAAAAAAAAGAAATTGATTACAGAATATTTCTGAAAAACTGGTTTTTATTGAGATCAATAATAATAATAATGATCAAGATGATGACGATGATAATGAATTCATTAATATCATCATCATCGTTATCATTATTACATATACAATTGATATGATTTTGATGATTTATATAATTTGAAAAAATCATTTATTATTTATTGTTTCATAATGAAACATCATTATCATTATTTTCAATAGCTTTTGGCTATCAATATTTTTTAGTTTATTTCCAGATACAATTGATTAAAATCATAATTTTAGCTACATTGATATTTTGTTGTTGGTACATTCGAGAGAAAAAAAAAAATTCTCATTATCATTATCATTATTTTTATCTAAAATATTTAGAAATATTTCCAATCATTCGACCAGAATAAATCTTGGACTAAAATATCGATTCGATGATCAATAATAAAATAAAAATAAAAAATTAGGATTGGTTCAAATGTTCGATTGTTTAAATTTGATGGAGAGAAATAAAAATTTTTAGTATTTCCATTCCATTATTACTAATAAAAAAATCTTGTTCATCTTTTTGATCATCGACACCTTGAAATCAGATTACCGATATTCCGTTTTATTATTATTTTCGATTGTAAATGAATAAATGATTATTGCATTTTTATCTCTTTGATAGATATTCTGCAGCAGTCGAAAAAACCGTAGTAAACTAAACATTAAAAAAAAATAAAATGAAAACAACTACGAAATTACAAAATAACTCATGAAATATAAATAAATAAATGAATGAAATCGAGCGCACCCAAAAATTTTTCATTTATTTATTCTGAAATATCAGAAATATTCCAATTTTTTAATCCTTGATTTTCTTTTGAATCATTTACATCTTTGTTTCTAGCCTAAAATGATTGAAATGTGAGAAAGAAAGATATTAACCATTGTTATTTGTTTTGTTATGTTCATTGCATTTTAAAAGATATGATAATGAAAATGTTGAAAAAATGTTGAATGTTTGTTTATTTGAAAGAAAAATGAAAGAAATGAAAACAAAATTGACATTTGACACTATTATTTGTATATATTTATTTTTAAATCATGAATAAAGAATATTTTGTCTGTAAATTTTCAGTAAAAAAAACAAGCAGAAATCGTTATTATGATCATTGTCATTTGAATTTTCTTTTCAAAATCATAAATATTCAATGTTTTTTCGTTCAGCCATCATCATTATATGAAATGTTATTTATTTATGATTTATTTTTAGTTTTTCCACTTGTTTTTTTTTTTTTTTTGTTTAGGCAAAAGTTTAATAAGTAATAAGTCATATTATAGAAAAAAATAGATAAATAAATAAATATTTATTCATGTCAAATCGAGCATGTTTTTCTTTACATTTATTCATTTATTTATTTATATCATGTTTTTCATTTTTCAAATATGAAAAAACTATGTTCGGTTATAAATGAGTATAATAATATTAATGAGAAAGCGAAAGAGAGATGGAAATCCAGTAAATACAACAGTAAATGAATGAAATATCAGTAAAAGAATATCCGACATAGATTTTTAATTTAGAAACAAGTAAACAAAACGAAATTTTCAATTCAAACAAAAAGAGAAAGAAAATGGATGAATGAATGAAGATGAACAAGAATAATAATGATGCGAAAATCAAGAGAAACACAAATTTTTTTTCGTTGTTTTGTTTATTGAAAATAAATATAAACTTTCTATTTTTAGTATGATGTTTATAAAAATAATGACCATTTCGTAAATTGAAAATAATGATAATAATAAAATAATAATAATAAAATGACCAATCATCAAATCATTGAATCATCGATCTTCATGGAGATTTTCTATTTCTCATTTTTCTTTTTTTTTTAGATTTGATTGATTGAATTGAATTTTAATATTTCTCTCCGAAATGTTTCTAATTGATCTAATTTAGGATTAATGCTGAATTAATTTCAAATTAATCCATTTTCTTTTTGGTCAATTGATCAAATTGATTGATTGGTGGTGATTAGATTTTTTCTTCTCGTTGATGAGTTTTGTCAAATAATGTGAAAAATACAATGATTCGGTTGATTTTAAATTGAAAATTTAAAACCATTGATCGAATTGAAATTTTACATGGAGATATTTTGAGATTGACATTGTCATATATTTGCTTTGTCTGACACATATAAACATTTCAATGATAAAACATCTATTATCATTTTTTCTTTAGATTGTTGTTATTGTTTTTGTTCACTACTGTTTCTCCATGTATTTTTAACGTTTTCCTACAAATAATGCTGTTGATCTTGGTGTATGACTGTGTGCGTTCAAGAGATTTTCACTAAAATAATATGAAACCATCATCATTATAATTATAATCATTATGACTTAGATTAACAAAAATTCATAGGTGATAGACACATGAAAGAAGAGTGAATATTTATGAATAAAAAAAGGGAAAAGATTTATGAAAAAAAGGTTTAAAAATAGATCAGAAAAACGGCAGCATGATTCAGCAACAGGTTGGTTGTGTGTTTATTATTGTTCTTATATAATAAAAATGATGAATATACGAAGATGAAAGGTTGGAAAAGTTTATCTTTATTATTATAATGGTCATTGTCATCGTTGTTTAAAATTTGAATGATTTAAAAGAAAGCTTCAAAAAAAAATATGAATGAATTAAAGTTTTTCTTTGAATAAATAAAATAGATAAATGAACAAACAAATAAAAAAGACATTTTCATTCTCAAATGCAATGTATTATTTTCATTTTTAATGCTCATCTTTATCTTTATTATTATTATTATTATTTCACATGAAGATAATGTTTGATAATAATAATGGTCATGAAAATAATATATTTTTAAATAACCATTGTGTTGATGATAATCTTATAATAATAATAATAATGATAATGATTATGAAGATGATGATGATAAATAAAAATATGATTTAGAAAATAAAATTTTCATTCTGAATATGAATTTCATCTCAGTCATATTTCTTCTTTAAATCTTCTATTGAATGCTATTTATCCCAAGATAATTCGTGTATTTGATGCTATTTTGGATGTGTCCAAGAGAAATGACAAAATAAGCGAAAATTCATTTACCAGAAAAAATGAATGAAATCGAAAATGATTTATTCAATTCATTTGTTTGCTGACGTTAAATGTTTCTCATACAAATTTCGATTCATTATCGACACTTTCCAGACTATTTGATTTAATTGTACAAATTGTATTGATTTCTATTTTTTATTTTTCCTTGTCAAAAAGTAATCTAAAACAAAATGATGATGACAAGTTCAATACGAATGATGATGCTGTTGTTGAAGAAAATAATCACGATATTATTATAATATGTAAGATCAAGGTTATTATTATTATATTTTAGCACATAAAAAATTTTTTTTTCATAAAATTACAACAACAACGAAAAATTTGAATGAAAAATGTATTCAAAAATTCAAGAAGCAATTTTTTTCGAATCATATTTCAAAGCCAAGCAATGAAATGGAAAAAAAATTTCAAAATTTTCAAAATTCAATTCATCATTTTGTTAGCATTTTCATTGATATTGAATCTTCAAAACGATTGCGAAACAATAATCTTCAATTTTTTGAACGATATTTGGGGCCAAAATTTGAATAATAGCATATTTCAATACGATAAATGTATGGAAATATTTGATGAATGATTGAATGAATGAACGAACAAAACATTGACCAGTGGCCTAATATTGGCCAGTGAAATTGAATATTGGAAAAAGATCAATGATGTTGTTGATGATGATGATGATGAGGAGCGAGAAAAAAGCTTGCGCACCTCTTTTTCGTTTTCTCATTGTGACCATCTCAGTGCAACAATTGAATATTGATCATATTACATTACTTTTATCGGCTTTCACAGTATTCAGGTTGCTGCTATTAACAATCGTTTCGTTGATGTTTTGGCTTATTCATCTACTGGTTAGTCCAACAAGTTCGTGCCAATTTTCAATAAGCATTTCTATTGAATTGATTCAATGGCCAACCGACTTGTTGGACTAGGAGAAATACTGATTGAATGTCCAAAAATTTTCTCATTGATTTTTGACCGGTATATTTTTGGCTTATTCGTTTCTTCACCTTTCACTTAATCTTGCGAGATATTTGCTTAAGACTGCTGCTTAAGATGTGAGAAAAAATGGTAAAATTTTTTTTTTCTTGTAATTTCCACCAATTATTTATCAAAAAGTTATCGAATACTTATAAAAGAAAGTAAACAAAAATTTTACTTATTTTAGCATCATTTTTTTTTTCATTCATCCACATTTCATTGCACTCACGGCACTGCAACACACATATGCACAGACATAATTCTATAAATAGAAAATTTTTAAAATCTTTGGAATTTTATTCAATTTTACTTATAGTTAATTTCTTTTAAAATAATCGCAATGAATTTAGGCTTATTTTGAATTTTTTAAATTTAATTTGTTAAAAAATCATGAATAAAATGATTTTAACCTTTTTGCATTTGTAAATGATTACAAATACGAATACAAGCAAGCTTTCTACAAGCAACAACAAACAATTGACAAATTACAATAATAATGATTATGATCATTGAGTTTATTTTGAAAAATCAATTTAGTTTTGGTCAATTCGGTGTTCCAAGTGAATGATTTTCTGTATTTTTGTGTAAAAGCTTTGAATTTGATAAAATATTGCATAAACTTTTGGCCAAATGGTCATTGATTTTCTTCTTCCATAATTTAATTTTGTAAAATTGACTTCATCGTATTGTTTACTTGATGGCCAATGATTATTAATTTTGATTTTGGAGAAAAAATATTAATTAAAAAAATCTCAAGTTTTCTTAATTAAAAATTGTTATTATTCATCTATTTTGAATTAGTGATTAAATGATCGCCAATGATCAATGATTTTCCAAGAAATTTTTCCTTTTTTTCTGTTTGATTGTAAGGAGTATCTAAATTATAAATTTCTACTTTTCTCGATTAATTTTTTCTGTTCAATCAATCTCGAAAAGGCGAAAAACTTAGTGATATTTGAATGATACTCACAGTGACAGCCATGCAGTAGTGACCTTGATTGATTGATTAATCAATGATAATAATGAATGCAGATAATAATTGGGATTTCTTTCTTTCCAGTGAAAAATCTCATTATTTTGCTCTAATTTGTCTGATTATCATTACATAATTTTTGATGGATTTTTTTGTTTCAAAGATCAGCATCAAAAACAATGATTTTCGCATGTATTATTGGTGATCTTGAAACAGACAAACATACACAGGAAAAATGAATTAATGGATGAAGAATGATCTGTGATAATTGTGGCTGCGTTTCTCCATGAAATCTCATACTACTCGATTGTAATTTCCCCTGCCACATTATCTCTTTGCGATTTGATGTCAAAAATCAAACACAAATCGATTGGCAATGGCCCATAATTTGATTTGATTTCTATTTGTAATGATATGCTGTGTGTGTATGTGTGTTTTGTGTTGAAAATTTCGATTAAAATCGTTTCTTTTCTGATCATTTTATCATTGATTTATTCATTATTATCAAGCATATTAATTAATGGGTCAATCAATTTTTGTTTAACGGTTGATACACATTTTTTTTGTTTCAAATTTGTTGTTCTTTGAAATCAAATGTTATAATTTTTATTCATACTTTTGACAATTTAATGTGTGTGTTACAACACATACCATATAATAGAAATGTTTACGGAAGAAAAGTACATTTACAAATAAATGAATGAATTGAAAAGTAAATTAATCAAGTTTTCATTCACATTTTGATATATATTCTCAAATGGAATGAACTTGCATACAAACAAACAAACAAAATGTAATCTGATTTTTTTTACCTTTATTTTGCTTCACATTCAAAATTGTTAAAATTTAATATTCATTTGTTATTATAACAATGAATAAGTTCATGATTTAATTTGACACAAAATAATTTAAATATATCATTATTTTCATTATTATCATTATCAAAAATAATGAACGAATCGAAATCGAATGAAGTTGAATTTTCAAATTTTTTCTTTGATTTCAAATTGAATTTTCCAAAGAAAAATATGAAATAATTTTGAATGAAATTTGAATTGAATATGAAATATGCAAAACAGTGAAACCATAATAGGAAATCATAATATTCATCATCTACAATTGAATTTTCCGTTTTTTATTCTTCTTCTTATTCATTGAATATTGTTTACTCTTATAGTCGTGATTTTCAATTAATATGAATAATAAATAAATATTTCATTTCTAAAGTTGAAAATAAAGGTGGAAATTTTTCGTATTTTTTGTTGTTTTCTCCAAATGCTCATATCAATCAGCGACGAATTCAATCCAAATTTTTTCCGCATACGAAGTGAATGCGAAAACTTTGAGTGAAATAAAAAATGTATCATTTTCTTTGTACGATTAATCTGAGTGTTTCATTGATTTATTGATCAACAAAAACAAAAGGCTGTAAATTTGTTGCAAAAAGAAATTTAGGCCAATTTCAGCATTATTCAATCTGTATAAAAGTAGAAAAATGTGAAAAAAATTCAAATTCATTCATTCAAAGGATAAATCGATTATACACATTTGAAATGATGATTATCATTATCATCATTATTCAATTGATAATTGTTACACATACTATTATTATTAATGTTTTTATTGTTAATAAAATTCATTCAATTCAATAAAAAATTAAATTCACAAAAAAAATTAACAAGAAAACAAATTCGCGAGTGTAAACACTTATACAAACGTACACTTAAGTGATTTATATTGGGTCAAATGTTCAAATTAATAATTTTTCAGCACAGAGCGCAACAGCCTTCAATCTCTGCTGTAATGATGGAATGATTGGCCAAAAATAAAGGTGAAAATTATTGAATTGATCTGTGAAAAATATTCTCATACATCATAAATCACACTTATAATACTAATAATAATGATTCAGAAATTATAAATATTAAATTATTTATTCATTCATTTTCTATTTTTTGCCGATAATCATTAATGACATTGGACATGTAACGAATGTAAATCGTTGAACGAAGAAAATTGACTCAAAGTCGATTATATTATCACCATTACAATTTCTATTATCACTATTATTGACTATTTATTACGATCGTTTGTTTTCGCTTTTAAATCAAAGTATTTTCGTTTCTAACTTTTGTTTTCCATCATAATTTATCATTCACATTTTTTGTTCAAATCATTGTCGAATAATTCCTTGGTAGTACAAGAACGAAAAAAACAAATTAGTATTGGCTTCAATCATTTATTATCGCTGTTGATTATTTGAAATGAAAATTTTTTGTTTGTAATTATTTATTCATAGCTTTTTTACAAGGCTTTTATATCATAATCAATTCATTTTGTTCCAAGAAAAAAAATTCAATACGAAAAATACCTTGGTCATCGATTGTTTTTCATAATTATCATTATTATCATTACTATTACTGTTATTATTGTTAATTTTAAACACATTTCAAGATATTAATTTTTGAATTTGTTTAATAAATAAATAAAAATGCCCATACTGTGTGTTATTGATGGATTTGTTGTTATTTATTTTCTATTCAATGAATTGTTATTCATAGAAATTGAAGACAAAAAATGGCCGAATTCCATTGTTACAAGTTATTAAATGCTCATGATTAGTCATGTTTAGAGGATTGAATCATTTGAAATTTTACTTTTCTAGATTTTCTTTTTGAAAATTTGAATCAAAATTTCGTTTGTGATTCGTCATTCAAGAATTAAAATTTAAAATCAGAAAAATAAAAGATTTTACAAATAAATCAAATAATCATCATAACATTACATTACATCGCATTGTTTTCGTGTTTTTCATTGAAAGAATTTGTTTCACTTCATTTCTTCTCTTTTCTAAAACAATTTATTCAATTTTAAATTAATAAAGGTGTAACACTTTTTTTAATAAAGTGATAATAAGCTCAAAAAAATAAATATCAAAACAAATAATGATAAATACACAATTATTGCATTTTATCATTTTAATAAAAATAAATGATGATAATTATAATGATAATAATAATTGTCAACAATTCAATGATTCAATTATAACGATATAATATTAAAATAATAAACAAACTAATAATAATAAATAAAAATTATAAGATGATAAATTATTTAATCATCTATTATTATTATTATGATCTCATATAGTTTAATGATAATAATCATTTCATAATAATGATAATAATTATGATCATTTATATCGAAACAATAAAAACATTCACAATAACATGATAATAATAATTGAAAAATTTCCCACACTTAGTGTGTGGTGTTGTTGTTCCATTGTCATGTCATATAATCATTGCATGATGTATCATTTTTGCTTTTCTTCAATAAAAATACTCTGGAATCTAAAAAAAAGTATATCAGTGCAGTTTAGTTTGTTTGAATTCGTTGAAATTTGTTGAATACAACAACATTCGCATGCAACAAGTTGTTCCACATTTTTGTGTATCGAAATTTTTCATTTTTTAAATAGTTCGGCCATCAATGGATGGTGGAAAGCATAAAAAGTAAAAGAAAAAAATGAAACGAAAAATTTCAAATGAAAATGAAACATTTTGCTTTTTTATAATATCAAATACATGAAAAATACATTTTCCAATTAACATTGGAAAATGGACTAAAAAAATTTTGATTCATTTCAAAATTTTCGATTCAAATAAATTAGTCAACTACAACAACAACAGCAAAACAGTAGTAATATTTTATATCATTTTATAAAATAGTTGATTAGTTGTTATACATTATACATTCAATTCAATTCATTTATTCATTTCATTTATCCAACTACTAATACCACTTAACATTGACTTTTAATGATGATAAATTGAGCCTATTTGCTTCTTTTATAATTTTTCTACAAAAGGATTTTTCTTAAAAATGAAAATTTTCAAACACAAAAACATGATGGAATAAAATTTTTATTTTTTTCAAATTTTATTCGGTGTTTCTATTGCATAATTGTCAATACTAATTGAACGCATGCATTCAAAATTCCTTTGAAAAATTGAAAGATTGAATAGAAAATGTAGGGCGATCTTTTTAAAATGAATTCTTCGTTACAAATTTCAATTCAAATCGATCAATCAAAATTTTGATTTACGAAATTTTTTTTTCATGTTTTGACTATTTTTACCATATGCAAATGAATTTAAATTTGAAAAAAAGCATTCAATCGAAATATTTGAATTGATTTTTATTTCTATATCGCTTTCACAATGATTTACAATTCAAATTTACAATTGTTCAATAACAATTAATAAATTCACAAATGAAATGAAAATCATGACAATCATTTCAATTAAAGAATGAACAAATCGTAACACGTGCTAAAATGAAAATGAAATGAAAATATCATTCAAAATTGATAAAACTCTAAAAATTAATGGACAATAAGTGCAACTTGTTCTAAATTTTATGCTTGTTGTTCGTTCATTTGTTAATGTTATGCTTAAATTCATGATATGAAATAGATTTTGACATCAGAAAATATTATTTTTGATATGAAAATTTCATTTTCCCAAAGTTATCATTGTTGTTGTTGATGAATAATGACGTTTCAATGCATTCATTTCCAAGCAGTTGAAGCAAACATTTGATACTATTTTTATTTGATCAAATTTTTTTGTTTTGTTTTCTTTGTTCACAAATAAACAATGATAATTCATATAATTCATTCGCTCACATATACATCAAATGTTTTTTTACCCACAAAAAAACCAATGAATGTCATAAATATGTTCACATCAGATTCATTTTATTCATATTTCAATTTTTTTGGAAAAATTTTCCATTTTAGATGTGACCATTTTTGCAGTATTCTAGTTCTTCGTGAAAAGAAAAAACACATTAATTCATTTGATTCTCATTCAATTTTTTCCAAAGAAAATTACTCTATGATGCTATTAATAGTGAATAGTTTTCATATTAATAGAATTTTTGAAAAAAATTCAAGTCATTATGACTTTTTACACATGAAATGATAATTGCGACGATGGCAATAATAATAATGATGATGATGATAATGCTTTTGGACAAAAGTAGTTCGAAAAAAACATCAAATCAATGCATTGAAAAAGGTTTAAATCATTTTGATAATCTTCTTCTTCACGAATTTAATTTCATTTGTTTCGAAATCATTGAAACTTTACCATTCGAAAACATATTTTTCGTATCAATGTCATTCAATTTGATACATTTTTAATAATCGGATGTTGTGGTAGAAAAAATTATTCGACAATTTTTTTTCGATTCAGTTCCATCATTCTCAAGGATTTTTTTGACCAATAATTTCGATGATTAACATTTTTTTCAATCCTTTTATGTCTGTGTTGATCAAGATTTAATTATTTCTATTCGATATCAATTTTTACAGAGAACTCCAAATATCATCTTAATCTGCTCTAATAATTTTTATGTCAATCAGATTTGTTGAGCAAAAACTAATGAAATCACATATTTTCAATGAAAAATAAATAATTAATTGATTGATTGTAAATTAATGAAAATCATTGATTGAATAACGAAACATTATCAATTCAATTCATATTGAAATAAAAAAATTAATTTTAGATTGAAATTTTATAAGAAACTATGTGAATTATTGCTTTTGGTTATTTTTAGATTTTTTCGATATTTGAATCAATCAACCATGAATTTATTGTTCAATATTTTTATTTTCTCATAGCTCAATTAAATCAATGTATTTTCAAGTATTTCGGTGGTTAATCATTTTTCTTTCTTCAGTTTTTAAAATTTGAATTGATTTTCAATTTAAATTTCGAAAATTGTATGAGATAAAAATGAAATGAGACGATCTGCTGATCAATCAAGCAATCAATCAAATTTGACAATATTGATTTTTTTTGCCAATATTCATTTGAAAATGATCAATAGATCTTGACTTTTCAATCTAAAATTGAGAAAATGATTTTTATCATTTTAATTTCAAATTTAAATTCTAGCATTTTGTTTCAAAATTCTATTTTTAGGGATTTTGAAAATAATAATAATCAATGATCAATTTGACATGTGATAATAATGATTTTGCTTTTTTCGATCAGAGAAAATTTCAAATAATTTGATTTTTAATTTCAAATTTTATCTTAATATTCGTGCATTTTTGCCATTTTTAATTAGCATTAAACATGGTGAAAAATTGATAATATTCAACTTCATCTCATGCTGATGATGTGGATGATGATCATGATGATCAAATCACCATCATCAATGATTGATGTCTTGATTAGTTTCATTAATTTCTTTTCGACAATTTGAATTCGTTTTTTCGTTCCTTATTTTTTTGACAACGAAATTAATGAAAAAAAGCTTAAGAAGAAGACTAAGGAGTAGGAAAATTCTTCAAACTAAAATGGCGGTCAAATTTTTTGTATTTTTCCTCTAAATTTTTTAAATGATTATCACATCACCAAAAATAAAAACAACGAAAAATAAATGAATAAAAAATAAACAAAACCACCTGTTGATCATCATCATCATGTCTAAATATCTGCTGTTATTTAGTCTGATGACCCATAAAAAAATAAATAAACATTGGATTATGAAGATGATGAACATAAAATTGACGATCATAAAATAGAAATTGTATGGAAATGTAGACAATATAACATTCAATTTGAATGTAATGAATGTTGAGGGAAAAATGCCAGAAAATTTTCCGTTGACCAAAACTTTGAAAAACAAAATTTCGAAATTTTCGAAATTAAATCGATTGGTCATTATTATTACGATAATTCTCATCATTTCTTATTGTTCAGAAAGCAGAAAAGAATTTAATCAATGAACCTTATGTGAAGACAGATAAAATAGAAAAGACAGGTGTAAAGTTAGCTAGTCTTTGTGTGTGTATGTGTATGAATGCGAGTTCAAACATTTTTCATCTGTCAATTTCTTAATATCACACAAAACGATACATTGTCTTGTGTGAATTTTTATATAATCTTCAAAACACATTACATTTCAAAATACATCTAAAATTTTGTTGTTTACACTTGTTACATTAAAAATCATCAATTTCTGAATTGAATCACTTTGAATCACCTTTTGTTTTTTTTTTCGTTTCTCCTTATTATTACTCGATTAATAATGATGACAATAATCATTGAACCACATCTGAAAATTGGAGGCGGACAAGTCGATTTGTGTGGATTGTGTGTGTGGATATTTTATTTATTCATTTTTTTTCTCGTTATTCGATTGTTTTATCATCATTTTACACAACAACAACTGCAACAGCATTATCGACATTTAGTGGCTTGTCAATCGAAAAATCGTACGAATTTTTTCCATTTTGTTTATATCTACATTTTATTAGGAGTAAAATATTGACGATTACATAAACTTTGAAGAATTATTCAATGTTGAATGTCAAATTGTTAGAAATACAAATACAAATATTTCATTATTATTAATGAATTTTCCAATAAATTTGTCATGTAATCAAATGCCAATGCCTATTTGAAAATCGGTACAAATTTATTGGACAAACAAACACTATCAATATCATTAATTACAAATCTAACATATATGAAATGGCAGATAAGAAGTGAAAAAAATTGTCATAAATGTTTACATATTGATATGATGCTAGAAGATGTGGACACATTTAAGGTGTGTAAATATCATAAGAGTTTGTGCGTGTTTGTTTAAGATATGTTTCATTTGTTTGATTCAAGATGTAGTCATTCAATTCTTTATGGTGATTTTTTTATTATATAATTATCCATGTATCCGATAATACTTTTGTAATATTAATATTTTACATCTGCTTCTGATAATGTCAAATTTCAAAAATATTTTATTTTACATTTGTTTTGCCATAGCAGATGTTGTGTTTGCAGTCAATTCATTTACGATATTCATTAATTCATTTTTTTCCACAAAATTATCAAATTAATTTTCGGAAATGAATTGATTCACTCAACATTATGATACAATAGATGAATTCGACAATATTTTTCATAATATTTTATACTATTTCATAAATGACAATGGTCTTCTCAATGGTCTTCTCAACAAAATGTATCTGTATTCGATTGTTGCACGATTTTTTTTTTTTGTTCATACATTTCATATCTTGAAATCTAAAATAGGAACAAGTGAATGGGAATAGTTTGAAAAATTTGAAATGAAATGAAATGAATAATTTTTTCTCCCTTTAAAACTTATGGAACATTGTTTTCTTAATGTTTGAATTTTTACAAAAATTATTATTATTATTATTATTGAATAAAAAACCATTTTTATCATTCATATATTTATTTATATCATTAATCTAAATTTTCAAATAATCAAATTAAAAAAAACAAGAATGAAATGAAATGAAAATCAATTTTGGGCAAAACAACAACAAATGATGATGATTATGTCGACATGACGAATATTTTTTTTTCTTCGATTTCGACTCACGAAATTTCGATGATGATGATGATGATGATGACATTGGAATATTTGAAACTTGTGCAACTTATGTCGATTGTTGTGGCTTAGCATAGCAACGTTTCGAGAAAAATTTTTGAAAAAAAATGTTTGCCACAAAATACAATTGAAATTTATTTAATTCATTCAAATAAATGAAAAATGAATGAGTAAATGATCATGTTTATGATTACCTGAATGAATTATTCACAAATCAAAGAAGAATGTGTGAAACATGAATTGAGATTCAATTTAAATTGAATCATACAAAAAAAAAAAAAAACGATAAATGTTTCAAATGTATGAATGGGAATCGAAGAAAAAAACCCACATTTTAAAGTGTTCTTGATTTTTTAAATGAAGAACTTCATATAAATCATTTGTATGGCAAAATAAAGATTAATTGATTTTGATGGCGTTTGTTTGGGCGCACTTGATGAAAAATCAAGTGAAAACACGTTCCAAAAATCACAAAAACTGTATTTGAACATTTTCATCATTTTCCCTTCATTCATAAATTTAATTTTGAAATAAAATGAAATCAAATGAAAAATTCAATGAATTTTCCATTTCAATTCTATTTGATTATTTTGATTCATTGTTTTTGTTTGGAATTTTTCCCGAAACATATCATCATAATCAAATGTTCAAGCAAGCACAATACCAACACTACCGGTTGGCAAAATCAGGGAAAACATTGAATTATTTCAATGAACTATGAACAACAACAATGAATATGAATGAATAAACATAATTCATTTTTCATTATATTTTGATATATTTTGACACGTATTCATTCCATTATGATTTTTGCTTTTGTTTTTCAACATTCATATTGAAAAACGTAATCTTTCCCTTTTTGATTATTTCATTTGTCATTTGGCCATACAATCGAAAATGAAAGTGGATTGAAATGAATGAATGAATGAAATGAAAAACAATAAACAATTAAGAAAAAAGCAACACGGAAATTTTTTTTCGTCCATATTCTCTTCAACATATCCGACTATTCTACTTGATTTGATTGTTTCAAAAAAAAAAAATGTCCACATGTTTGAAGCAACAGCACCAACCACAATCGAAACAAACACAGCCAATGCACAACCAGCTGATACAGGCATTGAGTTGCACAAGTTTGAAACAAAAGGAAAATATTCAAATTTTTTCAATGATTTTTGAAAATTGCAAATGATCAAATTTGAAATACACAAATCAAATTTGAATTTTGAGAAAAATTTCAAAGTTTTCTTTAATCAAAGTTATCTAATTACAATAATTACGATCGAAATCAGATCAAATCATTCCAATCTTATCATTGATCTCCCTCTTTCTTACACTCAGACTCTGTCTGACGCAAATTATCGATTCAAATTACAGGTGTAAATGTTGTTTGATAATTTTTCTTTATAAATCTCGATATTAAATAATAATTTCAAATGATTATCACTGATAATCAATTTCAAGTTATTAATACTGTCAAATATAATGAATTTTAATAAATATTTATGCATTATATCTCAGTTCTATGTTTATCCGATAAAAAATAATAATTGACCCAAATTTATACAAATAATAATTATATATTAAGTATGTACGAGTGATTTGAAATAAAATAAAAAAGAAAAAATTTGGTTCATTAAAATAATATGAAATGAGAGATAAAACATACGAAATGATGATGAAAACAAAACAGTGAAAAAATCATTTCGCCTTCAAATGAAGAAAGAAAAATTTTATTTTTTATCAAATATTTTCTTATAATAATAGAAATAGTAATAATTCATAATAATAATTCAAAAACCGTGATGATATTCCATATACAAAACAACAACAAAAAATGTTTGATTGAAAATTCATTATTTTATAGCCAGAATATGAAACGAATAAAGTAAAATAATGAGAAAATGAAAGAAATTTCTCCATCGTTTATCGATAATATTAATCTAATAGTAACCAAAAACAAAAAAGAAACCGAAAAAATGAGAAGAAAATTGATTTAATTGAATTTTTTCAATGAAATAAATGAAAACCCGTTTATATAATATTAATGGTAAAGATTTCATTCAATTTCATTCATTGAATTCCTTTCAAATCCTTTACAAACATTCATTTTTTTTTCAATTGTATTGTTGAATAAAATAAATGAAATGGAAGAAAACTAGTTTTTTTCCAACTTGTTTATCATTATCATCAACCATTATCATAATCATAACCATCATCATCATTAGTATTTGAATATAACTTGAATTCAATTTCATTTATGATCATAAAAAATGAAAAAAAATTGAATTCAAACATTTGAAAATTATTTAAATGTTTTTATCATCATTATTGAAAATGATTCAGTTTTCACATTCATTAGACATGTTATTTGATTTGGTTTTGTGAAAACCGATGCTCATTCCCATTCGATTGAGTGTACCTCGAAAGCTACTCACATCCAAATACGAAATAAGCAAAAATTATCGAAATTAAATCAAATAATTTCAAATCAGAGGCGTCAATTTTAATTAGATTTTTTTCGTCTTCTATCTATCAATTTTCATTTTCACTCAATATTAAAATAATGATTGGCTGAATATAAATAACGACTAAGAGTAAAAAATTAGAGCAACCTTGATCCTGTTTTTTGTTTTGTTTATCAATCAGAGTAAATGAAAAAATCAATCAATCGATCTACCGTTCATTGCATATACATTGGTTGAAGAAAAAAAAGGCACGCAGGTGGCCCATATTTTTTTTATTAGTTACCTGTCATTCATTTATTTATCAATTTATTTATTCATTCATTCATTTAATCCGATTGATTATAGCCGGTGGCTGTGGTTTTTTTCTTTTTAAATAACATTTTGTCTATTGCTGATTATTTGTCGAAGATAATCGAGGGTTTTCGTCATTTTTTTCTTCATCTCTTCTCTCGTACACTAAAATTGGATGATAACATTGTGACATTGGTCATTAAACGAGAAAAAATGTTTGAAATTCTCTCATTTTTTCCACTGATGAACGAATTTATCAAAATGTCCTTCGGAATCGAATTAGTCCGATAAAAAATGGAAACAATTTGTTTCAAAGAAAAAAATAAAAAATATTAACAAATGTCATTCTAAAATAATTATCAAATTTAAATCTACTTAAAATGATGATTTATATCGATTGACATTTATTTATAACTATTTGAAAATGTCATTTTAAATTTATTCGATAAAATTCTGTAGCTTCACGAATGATGAAGACGATGACGAAGCTCAAATTATCCTGGAACATCGTTGGTGGTGATGGTAATGTTTGTTAATGTTTTTTCCATGTTTATTTATCGTAGAAATTTATCAAGTTTAATTATGTTTCATATCAAATACTACAGATGTTTTTCTGGGTGAATTCGATCCAATTTTTTTCTTCACTTAATTTCATAATTGATTTATTGATTCGCATAATGGAAAAATCAATTATGAAATGTGTATCAGAATAATGATTGATTCTTGTAAAAACAAGAGATGGAAAACAAATAATAGCAATAATTCAATAGGCTAGACATACATACGTTGGAATTATCAATTATTTTGTATCTATCCATGATTCAATTTTTTCGAAAATTTCTCTGGAAATAAATTTTTCTAAAAAAAGATTTGTTAATGACGTTTAAATCAAAAAAATGATGATGGTAAAAATCATTTTTTATTTATCCATACATTCAGTCGTGACTACCATTGAATACCATTGACTTTGAATTTTTTTCTAGTTTTTTTTATATTTAATTTCATTATTTTTATTATCATTATCAAATAAAATATGTTTGTATTTGTATTTAAAATGATAATTTTTCTTTTTATTAATAAATATAATGGGAATAATCATTATCATTAACATTATGATCTTATGATTAATGGTTGATTTATGTATCGTTTTATTTTTTTATTTTTGTTGAAATATTCCATGATATTTTTTATTTTTCACGGAATCATTATTAAATAATAGTTATTCAAGAGCAGAATAATGATGATGATGCTTTAATGTTCAATGTGGTTAATGTTTGTGTGTGTGTGTAAGCAATAAATATTTGTTTTTGACCTAGATTTAATCATTTAATATTTATTTTAAGTGCAAATTAATTTTACTAAAATTTTCAATTAAATTTTGCTCTTTTTTTTATCAAACACAGCCATGATCATCAATGATGATTCAAAAAATTCTATGAAAAAGTGTTCAGCTAATGAATTTGAATGTATACGTGATTCAACATGCATAGATTTATCATCAGTTGGTGATGGCATTATGGATTGTATTGATGGTTCGGATGAATGTCCTGATCCTATTAGACAATTTCGTTGTCGTTGCGGTACACCTGCCTGCATTGATCGACGACACTATATGGATGGACAAATTAATTGTGATGATGGTTCCGATGAAGGATTGCTTGTTAGTGTTTGTCAAGATTTTATACAAAATGAATTATTACCCAACGGTAAGTTTCTTTCATGATTGAATAATAATTTCACTATCGATTCAATAATTCCTTAAATGATTATCATTGCAATAATTTATTCATTTTAAAACGTAGCCATTCTGGAATACTAAAACAAAAAGAAATTCACCCTAAATATTATTTTTTATCTAAAATTAACAGTGTTGTATTTTCATTCAACATTTTTTTTATTTCATTTCAAATATTTACTTGACTAATTGATACTTTGAAAAAAACTACATGAGTACACATACCACAACAACCAAAATTTACTAATTATCATTGTATACTCATTTATTCATTATTTTTTGTCATCACCGGGTGTTTGGAATAATATTTTTCATTTATCAAAATTTCAATTTAACCTTATGGAATGCCTTATGCACATTGTTTGTATGTATTATTGTATTAATTCATATTTAAATTAATCATCAATTATCAATCTACTACTAACCACAATTCAACCTGTTCATTATTATTATCATTATTAAATTATCTAATAAATAAAATAACTAACCTCCATCATCATCCATTTACTAATTATTGTTTGCTGGTTGTAAAATCAATTCTAAATCAAAACTAATAAATTCAAAATGAAATTAAATTACCGCTGAAATGAATCGATGATCGAACTTATTTTAATTTTTCAAAAAATTAATATGCATCATCTCATTCAAATTCTTTTTTTATTGCCACAAAAAATATACGAAAAAACTTAGGAATGTTACCGATGGACCAGCCAATCATGCCGACAAGAAAGCCAATAATGCAACAACCGCCAATCAATATTCCATTATTGGATGATGATGACAATAATGAAAATGAAGATGATAAAGATGATAGAAATTCAAACAATAATTCTACAGCAATAAAATCAACAATAAATGAAAATAGTTACATGGCTGAAGAAATTGATGACCCAATTTTATTTTTGCCTGAAAATCTTGAAGAACTATTTTCTTCGGAATTTTCTGATTCAATCGATACACAATCATCAATAACAATAACAACGACACCAACACCATCAACGACATCATCGATCGAAGATATATCAATCGATACATCAATGAATGACACAAGCAATACTATTGCCTCTGAAAGTGATATCAAAATTGATAAGGATAGTAATAATGAAAAAGACGTAGATAATAAGAATAATAATAATAGAACTATGACATCACTGACAACAAAATTATCAACCATGTCATCGATCGATGAACAAATCACACCCAATACGACAATCGAAATATCGACATCAACATCTACATTGACAATGGAAGATGTTGTCGAATTAACTGGAACATTTCTGCCATATGAATTGTTAACGAATCCAACAAACTATCCATATTATCATCGATCGATGGCAACACCTCCAATTAAGATAGAAAAATTGACTGACACAAATTCAATCGTTGAAATAACTGGAACATTCATACCGGTAACAATGACAGCTGATAGTGAAAATAGTAACAACATTCGATCAACACAATCAATGTCTACAGTGGCAAAAGCAACAGACACAACAGCAGCTTTAATGGCAGTAACTCCTTCGACATCAATGTCATCAAATATAACGACCGATAGAACCGATAATATAACTGAAAGGATTGATGAAAATAGAACGAAATCAATGCTCAATTTGAAACAAGCAACAAATCAAACATTTATCATTGGCAATAGACTTTTAACGATTCTCACGGGAATATATCTTGATCAAAACAGCAGTTATAATGATGAATCAGGCACAGCATTTATCGTTGCATGTGCACAAAATAGAATCCATAGACAAATGGAAAATAATAATAGTTATAATGATAGATCTTGTGATAATGTACCGATTAAAATAAGAAATGAACACTCACGACAATTTTATGAACGAATTGTTCGTAATAATAATAGTTATAGCGACAATAATGGCACATTATTGATCAATATAGCATCAACTGGTAAATCATTGAATATTATACCTGTATTCACATCGGGCAGCAGTAGCAGTAATAATATGAAGATGATTCATGCTAAAATTGAATTGAATTCTAATTATGATAATAGCAACGCCAATAATGATGACAATGATCGAAATAAAACAAAAACATGGAATGGATTAGGTTGGAAAGATATTTCAAAAATTGAGGTCAATTCAGATAGAAAATATGTACCATATACGGTCAAAGATATACAACCATTGATCGTTAATGTAGAATTCGATAATAAAAAACAATTGTCGAACGTACAAATTGTCGAAAGTGATGATCATCAAAATCCATTTCAATTGCCATCATCAAAATCATCATCACCAGCAATCATGCCCACAACAATAATGACAACACCATCTATATCAAGCAATTATAATTCTTTAATACCATCAAGGATTAGATCAAAATATGGTCGTCCACGTATGCATACAACAACTGTTGGTCGGTTTGGTAAACAAGATGAAGAGAAAAAATTATTGTTAGATAATTATTTTAATGGTAATATACCGCAATATGATCCAACAGTGTTGGCTGAACAAACATCATCAAAAAGCACAACCAAATCGATACAAGCAACAAGTACTATTTTTGGCTTCATTGATTTCACTACACTTGTCAATGGTACAATGTTAATATTCACACCAAAAACCAAAGTTGAATTATCATCTTCGGAAAACATAAGCATTCAACCAACTAAAGTTGCATCCATCAATGAAAATGAACTACAAACATCTTCGACTGTTGATGAATCGATCACAAATAATGATAATGATGAAAATGATGAAATTATTAAATCATTTTCATCAACACCGACAATAACATCAACATCTACTACGATGAACCATGAGATTGTATCTTCTAAAAAGCTAGATAAATATAATGAATATTTGGTGACAAGTGATGGTTTAACAATAACGAATGGATTTATATTGCCAAGTTTTTCATCTAATGTGCCAAATTCATTAGAATCATCAAAATCTATCGATACTAGTCAATTATCATCATCATCAACAAAACCATTGAAATTGATTGCAACAACATATACAACAAAACATACTGATTTTATAACTGAACAAATTAATGGTGAATTACGTACACGAACATCAGAGATAATATCAACCAACGTTGTTTATAACAGTATTAATAATAATGATTATGAAGATAATAATGAAAATTCATTGCATCCAACAAAACCATTAAAAACATATTTCACTACTTACACATATTATACAACATTTAAAAACTCGGAAACAGAATTTGTACATAGTCGTAAAGAAATTGTAACAAATATTGTTGATCCAGAAGAAGAAAATAATGAAATTGCAAATATAATATCCGCCACAGCTTCATTCTCACCAACATCATCATCATCGTCAATCTTTTTCTCCGATTCAATGAATAATGATGATAATCCAACAATATTTTCCGACATACAATTGATTGACACAAGGCCTTTGTCTTCATCATTATTATCATCATCATTATCAGCAAAGATTGAAACAATGAATGATATTAATCAACGAAAAAATCACCAACAAATAAAATCAACGCCAAGTCTTGAATCATCTAGAAATTTGAATAAGCCAACATCATTAAATAAATCGTATCTAGGAAAATTATTGTCCGGAATCGCTGTACCAATAACGCATTATACAACGTTCACATATTACACCACATTTTTTAGAGATTCGACATCACAAATTGTTTCTCGCACAAACGTTATATCCAATATTGTTACGGGAACAATAAATTTGAATAATCATACACCATTGCAGACATCGACTACATCAACATCGATTTTAGCGACAAAAGCTGAAACAACATTAATACAAAAACGTTCAATTCAATATCATGAAGAGGAATTGTCTCCAGCAGCTGCCGAAAATTTACCGATCGTCATAACACCAGTTACTGAATTTTCTACCTCTACACTTTATACAACGTTTTTTATTCCCGGTCAAGGTTCAACGGTTGTAACCAATACCCATATCTATTCAAATATATATTTGCCTGATGTTGATGATTTGGTTCGCATAACATCATCATCATCATTGTCGTCATCATTATTTCAACAACAAGTTCAACGTCCGACCAAAACTATAGAAAATTATCCATTCATAACAACAATCAATTATGATGATTCTTCAACACCATCGACTTTTGTCGAACGTATTCAAGAATCAACAATAATTAAACAAAATGAAAGACAACAACTACAACCAACAATAAATTTAAATGATGGTGTTGTTCGTCATATAAATGGTATACCAGTTGTAGATAATCAAATTATATTTAATACTGAAAATGTACGAAATGACAAACAATCAACAGTTGTACCATTCATACCACAATCTGTCCGTGAACAACGATTATTATCATCAATTTCATCATCATTGGCTCGTATCGAAATTGAAGGTTCAAATGATAATGATGATACAATCGAAACAACTACAAACACTCGAAGAAGAGTAATTAAAGTTACTAAAACAAAAAAACTGTCTGATACATTATTCACTAACAATGAAAACGAACAAAAACTCAGATCAACTGTAATCGTTCGTAGGCCGTCTTTGTCATCGAATTCTCCAAACATTAATAATAATAATGGACAAAGTAATACAATATTATTTGATAGCCATTATCATGATATTAGTAATATAAGCCGTACTGGAAGATTATATCCATCAATAACGCCAACGCCAGTGACATATTATACAACTTATACGTATTTTACTACTGAATTGATTAATGGCAGACCAATTGTTCGCTCTAATGAACACCTCTTTTCAACAGTTATTACCGGTAAAATTCTGCCTACACGAGTTATACCTGATCAACGTTTACGCCGTATACGGCGCACAATAATGATTGAAGAAGATAATTTTACGAAAACAAGCAACCAGCATTCATTCGATAATATCAATATAAATGCTAATCATCAATCATCTGAATCAGTGGAAAATAGTGATAATATTCTTAGCAATGAACAAAATCAACATTCAACATCCATAGCTCCCGGCAAAAAAATTGGTGTTGTTTCCGAAATGACCAACAAAAATGGTGATAAAACACTCCTCACACAGATTATCGGCACAATGATTAATGGTTTCTATGCTCAATTTGCGATAACGAAAACATTGGAACCATCTATAACAATGTCGTCATCTGATGTTTTATTCAATCAACCAGAGCCTAAACTTAATCTTACTTCTGAAAATGATTCGGATGATATCGATTATGTCACAATAGACAATACTGAAACAACAACTGAATTATCGAATGATATCGATGATAATGCAATCACAACAACTGAAACGACTTTAACAACAGAACCAGAAGTGAATGAAGTCGAAAATCAACCCTTTGATACAATGATTGATGATTCATGGTTAAGTGATGAAAATATTTCCGATGAGAAATCTTCGCTAATGGTCTCATCTATTGAGCCTGTATCAACTTATTCATCACTTGTGACACCCAAATTGTCATCATCATTCGAAAAAATAGATGAAAAACCAATAGAATCTACAACCTCAATGAATTATCGTACCGGTTTATTAGAATCTACGATTGAAACATTGACAAACTATGAATCAAAAAATATAATACATTTAACCAAAGAAATATATGGTACGTATATTGGAGGTATATATGCACATTTGGCAAAAACACGCACTGAAACGTTTACTTTGTCATTACAAACACAATCTACAACATTATTGATGTCCAATCCCGAATCGATCACCTCCACCACAACTACCACAACCACTACTGAATCAGCAATTCCATTAGCACCATCGATTGCCACAAATCTATTTTCCGGTTCTTTGGATTCTGTTAGACTGAATGCTTTTAAAAACACCACTTCAACTATTGCAACCATTCCTATTGTCGATGAAACCAAATTCAATAAAACGATTGATGACGCTAAATCTACTCTGATTATTGATGATCCTGCATCTACAATAAATTCTGCTTCCGATTTTTCAGAAACCAAAATTATTCTTTCACCTACCTTTGAAATTTCTTCTTCTACTATTACTTCTTCTGCTAGTATCACTGATTCTATCGATGATGATCAAAATAATGATGAGAAAAAAACATCGACCATCGACCTGTGGCCATCATTACCGGGTTTATCTTCGATTTCATATGCCACTGGCACAATTAATGATACACTTTTGGTAGTACATACAACAGAATTTTATACCACACAAATTAATGGTTTTACTGCCCATTATTCTCGCGAAACATATAATTCAATAGGAACTATTGATTCTACAACAACATCAACAACTGAATCACTATCTTCAATGATTTCAAAGCCATCTGTTCATTTTCCAACGCCAGTGAGATTTTTGTTCAGTACACCTGTGCGCTCACAAGTTCCTCAAGTTATTACTACAGTTGTAACAGTAACCACGACACTTATCGATGAATCGGCTCAAAATTCAGGCTTAATACAAAGTGAGTCGAATTCATGGTTAGCATCAAGAAAATTTAGACCAAATAACAATAATAATTATAATAATGATGATAATAATTTCAATAATCAAGAATTTGATGATACAGATTCGCCAACATATTTATTGTCAAGTTCATCATCTGGACAAATGCCTAGAAGTAGAACGATTCGTGAAAAGGATAATGCGCAACCCTATGTTGATTATGATGATGTCGATTATGCAGATCAAATCGACACTCCAGCAAGGTCTGATTCGAATTCGCAATCATATCCAATAACAACGTTTTCGACAACGACTACAACAACAACGACTGCAGCACCTCCAAGAACTTCATCAAGAAATTCTTATTGGCAATCAAGACGCAATATGGCTGGATTTGGTCAGAGGGTAGGATCTGCATCATCATCATCATCATCATCTTACCCTTCCTCATCCTCATCCTCATCACCCTCATCAAGTGATCAGGATTGGAATTCTTCCAGTTCCCAGAGAATAATTAATAATAATCGTGGTGTTTTACCACGTCGCCGCAACGCACAACAACAATCAGCAATTTCACGATCAACATCATCGACATCACCTGTTGCAACAAGTGCAACACGTTCGTTAGAAATCTATCATTATAATGATTATATCAATAATAATAATAATAATAATCAAAATACCAATCAAAACAATCCATCAAGATCTATGTCGGATGATCGAACAAGATCTACTTCGAATTCAAATCTAAACAATAGATCTCAATATAATGAAAGAAATAAAAATTATAATCGAAATCGTGTGCTAAATCGCAATCGTTCATATTATTCAATGGCGACAACAACGTCCACAACGACGACCACTCCTGCTCCAAGTAATATAAATCTTCTAACTAATCAACGATTGCGTTTAAATCGTAAATATAGTCGAAATCGTTTACCTCATCTCAAAATTTTAAACCGTGATAAATCAAGACATCATTCAACACCAACCTATCAACGATCAGCACAATCTGAATCGATAATTGATCCACCAAGGAAATTTGGACGTGGAAATTTCCGCTCACGTCCACTATTGTTAAGTTCTCAATCATCTCCAGTAGCTAGTACTGTTTATTCAACACAAACACTACCAAAAACTCCGATCACAGTAACATCAATAGCAACAACAGTAAAAACTGTGCCTATTTTTCATGGTTTTCGTACATCGTATGCAACATTAACAACAACAACATTGAATACAAGTATAATACCTCACACAGCTTACGAAACAAGTGTTGGTGATGATGGAATCACGCGAACACTATTCACACGAATGACTGACCAATTGGAACCACACAAAGTAACCGAAATTCTAGTCACCACAAGTGCATTACAAGAGGTGAAATTGGTTCCAATCAAATTCGGATATAGCACACGAACAGAAACATTAACTGATGTAAAAACATTTACCATGTTAACAACATTAGTATCGACAGACTCATTTGCATTATTATCACATTTATTACCACCACCGCCAGGTAGTACATTGACAACAACAACATATGTCACTGAACATACATTATCATCAACAACATCTGTTTCATTATTATTACATGGCAAAACATTAGTCAGTACATTAACATTTACGTCTGTCGCTGAAACAACCGTAACAAAAACATTAACGGTACCAATTAACACAGATATATCAAGTGTTGATATTCCATCACCATTGATTACAATGTTGACACTTTCAATTCGTGGAGAGAATGGTGATTTGACTGAATTAGTGACAGCCATTACAGTACCCTTAAAACCACAAACACAAATACAACCAACAATAATGGCTACAAAAGTTGAGCGTGACATACGTTCAACTAGTCGATATGATGATAATGATGAGAGATTGTTCGATGATGATGATGATTATCTAGGACCATTGTTACTTGAAAGTTCTACTGGTTATGGTCAACATCATCATCATCATAATCATCAAATGTATAATAATCACAATAATAATTATAATTATCGTCAAAATCGAAACAATGATAATCATCATCAATTTATTTCCACCTCTTTTATGACTGTTGATTCACAATTACAATCACTTGGTTCAAATTCTCATCCTTATTTTTTTAAAGGTACCACTACAGAATCGTATGAAGCAAATGCATTACCAATGGATGGTGATGATTCAAAACCAATATTTAGAAAAAGAAAATTGTTACAATATAGTGATAATATCTATAAAGAAATAGCTGATACATCTAACTCATTTATGCCCGAACGCACAAAACAGAATAGGAAATTTCAACGTGTTCGTATTAAACCAAAATCATCATCATCAGCCAATAATCATCATCCATCATCGATTGGATCATCAGAACCAGGATTACGTCAATCAACTGATTCATTCAATCGTTTAGTAGGTATCAATGATAAAATATCACCATCAATCAATTATGGACCAGAAACATTTAACTCATTTCGCCGACAACCGCTACAACTTGAACAGCCACTTAATTTGTATAGCAGTGTTGTAGCATCGATTCCACCAGTTAGTTCAACTGCATCATATTTATTGGCTAATAATTTTCAAAAACCTACATATCGTAAAATCAAACCGCAACAAAGTCGACGAATCGTTTCGAGCATAAAACATGTAAATCAGCCAATAATTCAGCCAAGTAATGTACTATCATCAGATTCATTTATGGCAGCATCATCTACAATGCCATCATTTATCGAGATACCTAATCAATTTAATCAAAATGCTTATCCTCAACCTTCTGCTTTTCCTCAAATTACTCCTAATCATCATCATCAACAGCATTATCCTCGATTGCCTTCAAGTCCGCCATTACAAATGCAACCAGATCCACGGCATGTAATTCAACATTTAAATCATGGAATATTACCTCATAGAAATCGTAATCAATTTAATGTGATGGATGATCAGACATTTGTACGAGCGCCAGGTGGTGTTTTACCATTCGATACCGGATCAAATTTTCCACCACCATCAATGAATGATGATTTGAGCATATTGAGATCGCCAACACTGCCGCCATCATCATTATACACGCCACCATCGCCATCATCTGTTCAACAAGAAGCCACAATTCATACGCCAACGATTCCGTTAACTTATTATACAACATTTACATATTTGACAACTGTCATTCGTGGACAGCATACAGCACATTTAAGCCGTGAAAGTGTTACATCAACAATAAAAACTCGTGCTCTCGATAAAAGTATCGTTGAAATTGTTAGAGATTCTGACGGTATTATTGAACCAACTAGATTGCGTGAATTAGGTACCAAAACTAAAGGTCATGCTACAACAATATATAATGCATTGTATCAGGTTCAAATTTATAATGAAGATTTATATAAAGTAATACAGAAAACATATAACAAAGATATTTCATTTAAACCATGGCAGCCTAGTACAACAACCTATCATCCAATATTTGTAACAAATCATGTAGATGTACCCAAAGAAACGCCAACTATGGAACCTGAATCATTTTCAACAAATTATAATGAATTTGATCTTGTTCGTACAACTAAATCCGATGAAATATCAACACCTACATATCTGGTCGATAATGTACAATCACTACTATCATCATCGATAATCGAACCATCATATCAACCGGTAGAGAATACAGCTGAGCCGACACCAACAATCGATTCAACATTAACATCTTCCACACAGTCATCTGCAGCAAGACCATCAGTTCGTATAAGTTCTAGTGTTGTTCGAAAACCATATAATCCAAGATATACACAACCATTATCACGAAGTCGTCTTCGTATGAGAATAAGTTCACGAACATCACATGTACCAACGATTGAATCATTATCAGCCACAACAACATCGTCGTCGTATTCACCTATTTTGGAAATAAACAATACGCCTTCCACTGATTCATCATTTGTACCTTCCTCTACTCTAACATTGATGTCTTCATTTTCACCTTCCTATGAATCGCCAATCGAATCAACAGTTTCGCAAACTATTACTTCATCATCAACATTATCGGAAACAGAATCAACTAGCAAATCATATAGCAGACCTAATTTTTTCCGATCTAAAGTAATTTTCCGTCCAAGACCTGGACAAACCGCACAACCATTTAATAGTAAAATGATGCGTATTAGCAGTCGATTAATTCGTCCTTCAACAACATCATCATCGTCTTCTTTGGCAGAAACATCCGAAACATTGATGATATCAAGTCCCACGCCGACTATGATTACAACGCCAACATTGCAAACATCGAGTGTTGAAAATGGAAACGATAAATTGGACCACTCAGATGCTGCACGCGCAAATAAATTTGTTCGTGTATCGAATGGTGTCACATTAATAGTATCCAGTCGTGTTCCAACACCAACTCGACCATTCACATTTGAACCAACATTAGTTACTGGTGCAGCAGTTATAATGAAGGATATTCTACCAGAACAAAATGAACCAGAATCATTATCATCATTAGACGGAAAAATCGAGCCAAGCATGACAACTGAAACGGTCAAATATTTACGTACGAGTACATTACGATCAACAATGACTTATTTTGCTACTTTATTCAATGGTTCAACTTCATCAATCACACCTATAGAAGATGTCAAAACAGAATTTATTACATTCCCTGATACAACAACTGTTACAAGACCAATACATCAAACAAATAATCTAGAGGCTTCATTAACATTGATGACTGATCATATATTATTCAAACCAACCGATTACATAACTTCTACACCGAAATTATCTACATCGTCATCATTATATAAACAAACATATATGACTAGTTTGAAGAGTACTTATACTACATTGACCCACTATATTACATTGTTTCATGGTTCACATACAGTATTATCATCAATTGAAGAAATAAGTCCAACAGTTGTAACCGAAACATTTGGTGTAAGACCAACTAAAACTCTGCATGGTGAAGAAATGTCATCACAAATGTCGATCAATGTCGAACATCATCATCATATTCCCAACATTCGTTTCACACAACCTTCGGTTGATGCGGCTAAACAATCAAAGAATCTTTTTGGTGGTCTTGTACCGAGTGTATCAACATTGTTCACAACTCATACATACTTTACAACATTGTTTAGCGGTACAACATCAATCATTCAAAGTCGCGAAGAAATAACACACTCATTGATCACAATGTATGTTCCAAGTAGCCAAATGACACAACACCCAATCATGGCAACAACAACTTACGAGCAGACAATGTCTACGGAATCGCCTCAATTATTCAACAATGAGAATGAACATCCACAAATGCCACCAGAGATCGTGGATCAACAAACACCATCAACTATGAGTTCAACACCAAGTGAAACAGAATACGTTCCTGAAGAGCCACAAATTATAGTTGGAAGTGGTTCAGTTATGTTAGAACCAAGTAAAACAGCAATTTATAATGAAGAACCAATACTTTCAACATCAACATTGAAAGATACAACAGATGCAGTTGTATATTTCACTAATTTCATTTTGCCATCAAATGTTATTGAATCAGAAAATACGATAGATGGTGCGAAAGGACCAATTAATCCATTATTGAATCATGGCGATCTGACATTAGTTGGTGATAATAATAGACCATCCAATATCATAATCGATCAACCAATACTTCAAAATACAATTAAGCCAACACATCTGATTCCAGATGCTGTACCAGTTCCAATACAAACACAGTCTCCAGCCATTAAACCTGGAGCCATAATTGAATTGACCGATCTTTTAGATGGTGCTAATCTTGCTGGTAACATTGGTGAAGCTATCAAAGATATTGTACAAATATTGGCCAAAGGACAAAAGAACAAAATGCATCCAACACCAGTCCTTGATGCTGCTGCTTTAGATATTGATCGCACATCTGTTGCTAAAGATATGATTATGCCACCAAAAGATGGTGTAACAGTTAGCCATATTGATGACCCAGTTTACATACCAATCAATCGTCCAGATTTACATCAAATGAAGCCCAATGATTTGTTCATATCTCCAACAATGGCTCTTCCATCATCATCGATATTCGAACAACCATCATCGTCCATACAATTTACTGAAAGTATGCCACCTGTGGCTTATGTTCCGGTAGAATACACTGAATCAGAAGAAACCCTGTCTTCAAAACCGACAATATCGTCATCACCATTGCCATCATCATCGTCTCTACCAAAATCATCTAAAATTGATGAAATGTTTGTAACATCGATTTTAATTCAACCATCATCAACAATAACGGTATCGGTCAGTGATGCATCATCAACAATCATTCGTGAACCACCATTTTTATTTCCATCATCAAAATCACCGATATTTAGTACAGCTGGCAGCGGCCCGACAAACACTGTTCCTATAGAAACAAAATACATAACAAATGTTGAAAATTCACCATCAACAATCGTAATGACTACAACAAAGGTACGTTGATAACCATTTTTCGAAAAAAATTTTTCTAACTGATATAAATCATTTAAAATTAAATTTTCAAGGTTTATTACACGAGAGATTCTCCATTAACTATTACGTCTTCATACACATCGACAATGCCGCTCAGAACAGTAGTAACGACAATTTTTGGATCTAAAACTATCTTAAATACATACACCAATGAAATTAAACCAACAAAATCTACTCAAATACCATCAACTTCATCAACAAAAGATTCTAATACCAGGATTCAAATCCAACCACAAGGTGGTACATCGACAAGTAGTAGCAATGAACCTCGTACACCATTCCGTCCAACACGAAAACCAGGTGTTAATCGCTTTAAACCACCATCTCGGCCAACTGAAGCCCCTAAAATTTTCAAAACTAGTCATCGTCCAAGACAGCCATATAAACCATCGCCAACGCCACCACCAGATTTTGAATTGGAACAGCAACGTCCAGGTGGATCATCATTCAAAAAGACGACAAAATTTTCGTATCCCAAAACAACAACACGGCCAGCCATTCTGGATCTTGATCAATGCAAACCTGGTTGTAATACTGCTAATAAAGAAATATGTAAAGAAATTGATGGAAAATTCAAATGTGATTGTCGTCCAGGTTATATTAAAAAATCAACCGGCAACGATGTTTGTTTGGGTAAGTTTTGATTCGATTTCATTAAGTTAAAATTCAATTAATTTAATTGATTTTTCCCATAGAATTACAAAACTTCATCGTATTGGTTCGTGTAACTAGATTGGGTGATCAAGATTTAGAATGGAATAGTATTTTGACAAATCATACATCTGATTTGTATCAAAATCTTGCCAAAGCAGCTAGAAATCAAATCGATACCGCTTATGTAATGATTAATAGTATGAAAGAAAATTATGTCGGAGCTGATGTTCTAGACATAAATAAAGCACACGATGGCCATGGTGTTTTAGTCAATATGACCATCCATTTGACTGAATCAAATAATATTGATGAAGACTTAATACGTGAAGAATTATCCCGAACATTGATGATGAAGCCCGCATCAACACAATCACCATCATCTGAATCAATGAATTCATCTTCTGAACAGTTGCCAAGTCCACAACAAATCTACGCTGATCTAGAAGATGTCATAGATTTCGATGAATGTAGTTCAGAAGAATACAATGATTGCGCAAGTTCTGCACGTTGTATAAATGAACCAGGGTCATATCGATGCGAATGTTTGAATGGCTATCCTGATCTTGATCTTTCATTCCCTGGACGAATGTGTGCATCCGAAATCAAAGCTTGTGAGTTCTGTTATGGTCGCGGGGATTGTTATCGTGATGAAACTGGACAAATAAGCTCATGTAAATGTCATCGAATGTATTTAGGACGCCGTTGTGAAATAAATGGTTTATGTAAGTTAATTGTCTTTAAAATATTAATGATATTGAACACTATTTTCGTTTCAGTATTGGCAATATTCATACCAGTGATAGCGATTTTGAGTATCATCACAATATGTTCAATCGTTTATTGCTGTCGCAAATGGCGTAATCGTGCCTTGGTGAAAGGGTTCCGTAATTTCAGCGCTTATGGTCCTAATATGATTGGTTCGACGTTGGATCGTAAAGCAATGTTAGAAACATCGAGCGATAATAGCGATCCATTACGATCCCATATGTCTTATGAAGGTCCAGTAATGAATGCGGTATGTTATTATAATTTATCTTAAAATCATTTTCGATTAATAATTGTTTTTCGCCAAAGGCTGATGCGACATTATCACGAGAATATAGACGTCGTAGAGAAAGCGAGCATCCACATGTGCCACATCATGATCCTCTTCAATATAATGGCGAATTGGTCGGTGCATCATATCCAAATATGGGTGCAACATCGATACCATTTAGTACACAATTTATGATACCAAGAGTTAGAAACGCAAGTAGCACAAGTCTACAAACCTACGGAAATAATAATAATAATAATGGTTATGTTGGTAATAATCGCAATCATAAACATCATTATCATGGTCAAAATAATAATAATAGTCATAATGGACATGGACATGCACATAATCACCATCATCATCATCATAATCATCATATGAATAACAACAATCAATCATCACATCATCATCATCACCATCATACATCTAGTTATGATTATGACGGTGGTGGTAGCGGTGGAAGTGGTGGCAGTAATGGTGTTATTAATCATCGTAATCATCATCAATATGGTGCATGGTGAAAAACCAATTAAAAATTCGAAACGAATGATAAACAATGACCGATGACAATGCATTAAATGACAATTTTCAAGCTTTTTTTGTTTTTTTCTTTTTTTGATTTGAAAAGTCAAAGTTATTATGATTATCATTATTATTAATCATTAATCATTTGTTTGTGTTTATTATTATTATTTTTTCTTCTTGATTTTCTCAATCATTATGTTTGTTGTTTGCTGGAATAATGAATAAGAATGATTAATTTTGGAGAAAATCTTGATCAATCGCTAATATATCACTGCCTTAATGATGATAATAATAATGATTCATCTACGAATGAATACATTTCATTTTTAAACTTAATTTTTGTGATGTTTTTTCTATTTTTTTTTTTTGGCCATTCACATTCAAATTGGACCGATAATTAATTCATTGACATTGACATTAAGAAATCTGTTAATTTAATTTAATTTAATTAGTTTGTTCTTTCTTTAAATTGTAAAATAATAATAATAATTATATTAATATAAACGACATAATCATAATCGATTTTTGTTCGACATTTTTTTCTCTTTTTTTTTGAAAATTTTAACCTTTACGTGTAATTTCTGAGTTTGTAAATCAATCATTCAATCTTTCAAAGTGATTAAATGTTAAAAATTGACACATGTTTTGCAAAACGCAAAAATCTTTTCACTCTGAAAAATTGTTTTTTCGTTTAATTTTAAGAAATTTTTGTTTTCCATTTTTTTCTTTGAATCAAAACAATTTGAAAATAACCAAATCATTTTTCATTTCAATCAAGTTATTTATCTCATACAACATTTTTCAAACATCATTATTATTATTATTACAATTCATCATTATTATTATTCATTTTTATTTTTAAATCATGAATTATTTTCCATCATTAAATCCAATTATTATTAATATCAATGATTTTGTTAGTTTATTTGTGCGTAATGTAAAATCCTTACGCTTATATTTTTTTAATATTTACTTTTCCGAATTATCATTTGATTATTGAATCAACATCTTGATCATCATTTCATGAATTCCGGTAGGCCATTCAGTAATCCAATCAATTTTGTCTTTTTTTTTGTTTATTTTTCTTTCAAGTTTCATTCTTTCATTTCATTTTATCTCGCTATCTTTCGGTGCATTCGGTTCGTACACCGGAAATTTGGAGATTTTCACCGTTTTCTTCATCACCATTATTTATTCAAAATTCACTTGAGAATTTTGAATCTGAAATTTCGTTCATTGAAATTTGAATTTCAAATTGAAAATTCAACATTATTGTATCATTGTTGAAGATTATCATTTTTATTTGCCTAAAAATTTTTCTCCTTCCCACCATTATTATATGCGATGATTTTTTTTAGTCATAATTTCTATGTTTATTTTGACCATTCGCCATGACAATTGAATAATATCATATTGATATTTGAAAATTCCCAAACATGTATTGTTTTGGAGGAAAAAAAATGAATTGGATCGATGTTTTCTTGATTCGCTTGATATGATTCAGTTATGATTCATTGAATTTACCCACTCATCCAATATTTTTTTTCCAAAATCAAATCATCGCAATTATAAATAAATAGAAATCATTGAATTATGATTTGAAAAACAAATGATTTTATTGTGATTTTACAAATAATTGACAATTTTCTTTTGCTGTTTTTGCCATTGCTTAGGTGTATTGTGTGTTTTTGAATGTGTCAATATCAATTAATCGGGTGGATAGTTTCATAATAAAAACAAAGGAGAAAAAAATGTCGCGAAATTATAAATAAGTTTTTAAAAAAAATCAGATTCAGATTCATATGACACTGAAATGTGAATAGAATCTGAATTAGGAATCAAGATTGAAAAGATAGGATAAGAAAGAATTCCGAAAAAAAAATGGTACAGGAATCAAAGATGAAAGAAGAAATAAAAACATATTTGACAAATAGAGATAATGATAATGAGTTTGATTATAATTAATCGAAAAAAATTCATTTGGAAATTCTTTTTTCAAATTGTGTATTTGATTTAAATTCAATCGAATTAAATTTAGATTAAAAATTCTTATTAAAATTCATATCTTGATGAGCTGGTATTATCTTATTTTTTTGCGGCGCATTTCGCTCAGCGACAATTTTCAATTGATTGTCTAAAATGTGCCGATTTTCAAATACATTATACCAATATAATATTGGCATATTGATAAAAAAAAGTTGATAATTAACAGATAATATTTTCCTTTTGTCCTTTTGAAATATTTACTAATCTTGTAAATTTAATGGACAAATCAATGATGCTGGCTGATTGCTCGGTGGTTCTAAATCTAACATTGGTTCATAACCGAATTCGATTTGATTGTCATATTCACCGCTTGACACTAAACGTACGGCTGTATTCGTACACATTACGGTGAATCGTTTCTTATCTGATTAAATTGAATAAAGAATTGAATAAAAGAAAAAGTGAGACAATTTTCATGTTAATATTTTCGTGAATATTCATCATAAAAAGTATACGCACATGGAAATGGACGAAAACCACAAACATCATCACCAACTTGCATTAAATGTGTATCTAGTCCTTGACCACCACGAAATTCAACATAATCATCCATACCTCTTTTTTTGCACTAATAATAAAAGTTATAAAAATAATAAATTATTGGTTTATTAGTTTCTAGTTTTCTATAGAAAATGAATGAAATGGATTACTTTTTTTATAACACCAGTTTCAATAACATAATTTCTTGGTGAATGTATGATGCCATCTAAACGCCGATAACTTTGCCCAACATTTAATGACAATATACGGAATGATGCACTGAACAATATTGACATTGTACAATTAATACGACGGCCATAATTTCGTAATGTATAGATTCCATAATTGACTCCTTGTATTATCGTATTGCATGCTAATAAATATATAATATATTCAAAGTTTTATAGAAATTTGAATTATGAAACAAACAAAAAATAAATAAATAAATAAATAAATAAACAATTTCCTGTAATTTCAATGAATATTCTAGCAGAAAGCATATCAACTTACGTTTGGGGTTTTCGATAAATGAAACCCGAACAGTGAAACCTTGTCCAACATTAGGAATGCGATATTCGATTAGGCCAACATTTTGTGACATCCTAAATATTTTTTTCGGTTTCAAATGACCACAAAATTCATGATAACGTGCATCTCTCGGTATTGGATGATCTTCAACACTTGGAAAAAATTGTCCCATCAATTCCCAGCCATCAACAACACTCAATAATCCACTCTTATGACAGCTAATATCAAAATTTAAAAATTCTATTTCAACTAATTGTGTTGGACTTGCCATCAAATAGAGACCACAAACAAGATTACTTTCTTCTTCTGATGTCAATGTATAAATGCCTTCTTCTGTTTTGACAAATATACAATCTATTCATATTCAAAATATTTAAAATTGTATGTGGTTGAATGGTCGCATTTGGGATAAAAAATAATTTTGAAAAGAAAATCCATTTATTATTATTTGACGTAGTCACAATCAGTCAGTATGTAAAAGAATGTATATTATTTTTTTGTCTCGAATTGATTTGAAAATAATTTTTCATTTTTTTGTTTGTTTATATTCATTTTTACCTTTGGGATTTAATTGGACAATATTTTCCGTAATGTTTTCATTGGCAAACATCATCATATTATCCATAAATGATGATGATGGCTCCGATGATAATGATGTTGATGATGATGATGATTGTGAAAGCAATGGATCATTATTGAATAATTCGTTTTCTTTTGTTGATGATGATGATGATAATGAGGATGGTGGCGGTGGTTGTGGTGATAAATGTCGTGGCAATATCTGTTTCAAAGGTTTATTGTCATTTTGATCGATCTAAATGATTCATGAATGAAGGGAGTGATTATTAATTAGAAACGGATATGAAACATCAAATTGAATTAAAATCTTTTGAATCATCATTTTTTTCTGCTCTAACATTCTACATAACTTTTGATTGATTATTGAATTGATTTTATTTGTGGATCAAAATGAAAACTTTTTTGAAAATTAAAAAATAAATAAATGCCTATCGAAGCGTAATTGATTCGTTCAAAAAATTGCTCAAAATCTAATTGAAAGTGTTTTGATTTTTTTTTTGTATTTCAAAAAAATAACAAATTGGGACAAACCGATTAATCAAAAATGATACATTGCAATAAATGGAAATTTTTTACGAAATTTTTTTTTCAATTTAATTTTTGTCAAAGACATTAATTCAAAGGTTTCCTGCCTTCTCGAAATGGTCATTTTTTAATACTTTTTTTTATTTCATTCATTTCAAAGTGAAATAATAAATAACTTACCAAATCATTTAATTGATCAAAATCAACGACAGGAGTTGAATGGATATGATTGAAAAATAACATTAATTGAAATAAAAGACATAAATTAATTTTAAATATCATAGGCAAACGATGACGATGATGACGATGATGATGATGATGAATTGACTTATAGCTATTGAATCTAGATGATGATGATTGTTTGAATAGCAAATTTTTTGATTTAATTATATCCATTTTTTCTGTTGAAAATTATTTTTGTTTCCTTGATGAAATCAATAAATAATAAATCGACGATAATGATAATGAATTTTCCAAAAAAGAAAACTTTTGTTTTGAGGTATACTTGATTAATATAATTATTTCAAGCTATCAAAAAACATTCAAATGAGAGATCTGAATTGATTCTTTTATTAGAAATTTTGAAAATTTTATGGAATGAAGTTTTCATTTAGGAATCAAAGGAGAATATGAAAAACTCATAAAATACTACAAACATTGTCAAATGGATGGATGCTTGAAAATTGAAGATTTTTTTTCTGAATTATTCAAGATTATTTTATTGAGAATTTCTAAAAAATTCTCAATAAAATAGAAAAAATCAATGAATTATTTATCGAAAAATTCGATTGAAAATGATGATCAATAAGATGATATTATTATTATTAGTATTATTGATCTCAATCGATTATCATTAGTTTTATCGTCTCAAATATTTAATGTGTCAGTATTCGATGTTTTAGACGATGTCAGTATGTAAGTTTGTTTGTTTATCATTCAATCTATTACAGGAAAATGTCAAAATAACACTGATGATAATAATAATGATAATGACATCTTTAAAAAAATATAATCATAATGTTTGTTATTTTTATTATCATCATTATTATTAACATGAATAATTTGATTATTATTATTCATGAACATCATTTTCGTTATTTAATATTCATGAAAATGACTTTTAATACTGTTATTATTATTAGCAAAATTATTATTATAAATTATAATGAAAATATTAATAATAAAAATTGATCGATCGCGTGACACCTATTACAACTATGATGTTGTTGTTTTGTATCATTTTTACAAACGAAACAATTTGCGAAAATGTTGTTGTCATCGCTGTAATAAACACGAATACACACACACTAACTCAATTAAGTAAAATAAAAGTAAAAACAAAATTAAATTAATGAATATTATAAGAAATAAAGAAAACCTTTGACAATTTATTTCATCAAAATAAATTATGAATGAATGATTATGATGATGATGGTGATCAGAAATATTCAACAAAGTAAAATGTAAATATAATCACATCAAGCTAAAAATATTGACAACAACTAAAACCAAATGACAAAAAATTTCTATAAAAAGTGAATATTTTATTGTTATTATTATTATTTATTTACGTTAAGTAATTATTTAAATGATGGTATGTTTGGAATGTATGATTATGATGATTGTCAAACGGAATTTAAATTTGAGTAAACGAAGAAAAAACTAGAAATAATGATAATCAATTGATCATTTTACATTCAAACCAATGCACGTAGATGTTTATTAGGATTGTCTTATGATTTGTTGCTGATTTATCGTCGTCGATCATAGTGTAGTATCATCAAAATGTTGTTGATGTTGATGTTGAGAAAATTCTTTGAATTTTATTTTAAAAAATTTGATTGAGCAATTGATTTGCATCAAAATAAAACAACAATATAATTTAATGAATAATAAATGTGATCAACGTATTACGACGGAAATATTTCAATGAAATTTTAATGAATTGAAAATATTAACAATAACATCAATAATAAATTTTCACCATCGTTTGCACCGAGATAAAAGAGTAGAAGTAAAGATTTAAATTAATCCGAGAATTCTCGGAAAAAAATTGGAACGAAAAATTCAAAGAAATCTCAAGTTGATTCATAAAATTTTGATTTTAATTCATTTTTTTTTCAAAATTTTCAGTGCATTTGTAAGTAAAATATGTAAAGATCATTATTATAATAATAATATTTAGTTGCATCATCATTTCAGTTAATAATCATAAAAAAATGTATATGAATGAATGAAATTAATAATTTTTTTTGTCATCATTTTTTTGATTGATAAATGATTTTTACATGGAGAAATATGTATTTATATTTCTTACGGAAAACAAAAAATCATTTGATTCATTGAAGATGTATGCTTGTTTTAAAATTTTTCAAAATTATTTCAAACGTAATATTTTCCATTCGAGAACATTTATTCTTAAATGGAATTTTTAAATTTTTTCTTTTTTTGAAAAAATTTTCAAAAATTTCAATCATTTATATACAATTCTTCGTTCTCTTCAATTGCTTGTGAAATATGTTTGTAAAACATATCGTTTTTCGTCGTAGTTTCTTGTTCGTTGAATAAGTTTTGAAAAAATTATTATGATTATCAGAAATATTGTTCTATAATCATAACATCCTATAGCTTTGAATATTTTCTATAATTTAGCGCATGTGATTTTCATCATTATTATATTATTTTCGATTCATATTTTCATAGTTTCCACTATATTTTGGACAAATATAATCTTTGTTCTCAATGATTTTATTTGGATTATATTAGATTAAATCTTTGATCATTAATTTATTAGAATTTTAACGAATATTCAAACATTATTATGAAATCAAACATTTATTAATTAAAATTCAAAGATGATAAAAAATTTAGACACAAATGTTTGAATTTATCTTTGTAGATAAGTTAAATGTTGAGAATAATGGAAAAAAATTAAATTAAATTTCATATAAACGACTTTTTTGTTTGTACTTTTTGTTTCTTAATAAATTAATTAAAAAACCTTTTTTAATAAAAAAAAACATTTCAAATATTTATCCATTCGATTCATCCGAATAACAATAATTTGACCTTTATAAATCTTAGATAAACAAAGTAAGACAATGATAATCATTGATTTAAAAAAAATCAATGATAGTTATTATCAATCGACTATTGATAAAATAACAATTCAGTCTTTCAATAAAAAATACAAATCAATGATTTTGAAATTTTAAATAACACGAATATCTTGCACAAATCAACGAAAAGCAACATAAAAGTGAAATGATATGAAATCAAAACAAAAATCTTGAAATTTTCATTTGAAATAGTCTTATAAGATTCAAATGAATGCCAAGAATTTTAACCTTTAAGAATTCAAAAAATGATGAAAATCAATTTCATTTTCAAGAAAAAGAAAAGATTTCTCCAATCGAATGTAATGATATCATTCAAATATTTTTTAAAATAAATAATGAAATAATTATGATTAATTATCGACTCTTGTGAATTAATATTATATTCATTTTTCTCCTTATTACGAACGAATAAATGTCACAACTATGAATTGTATGAAGACACGAAAAACAAACCAAAAAAAAATTTGAAGAAAAATTATCATAGAAATATCATAGAAAAATGGAGAAAATTTATTTCGAAAATTTAAAATAAACCGGAACAGGAAGAGATAAATAAATATTATCTTTAAAATTATTATTGTCATGAATATTATTTAGAATTCTTTATTGACATATAAAATTACATGTTCATCTCCATAATGAGAAAACATTCCCATTAACTTGTACAATTGCATTCATTATTTCCTAATGATGATAATAATAATAATGTCAATATCTATCGACCATATTGAACTCATTATTCTATGAATAAATAATAATAATCATTATTATCATAATTATTTATTTTTCGTAACAAATAATACAAATATTCCGAAATATTCATTTCTTAATTATCTGAATCATTAATTGAAAATAATGATGATGAAAACTCCAACGTACATTTCATTTGCACCCTACGAAAGTTGACAATTATTATTATTTTCCTTTATTCAAAATCTTGGAATTAAATATTAATAATAAGTATTATGATTGGGATATTATAAAAATGAAAAAAGGAAAAAATGAGTGGAATAACAATTATTCACAATTAGTTCAATGAAATTTCTTGTTTTTTACTAATATTCTCCAAACATAATGCCCCAAATTTTTAAATTAATTTTGTTGAAGGGGAATTCAATTCATACAAATATGTTGAATCGAAAAATAATGACAAATTTTAATATTATTTTTCTCCTTCTGAAAAATATATGAATTTGAAAAGAAAACAATAAGTTGTAATTCATAGAAATTCAATTATATTATTTCAACAAAATTCAAATTTTTAGTTGATTAGAACGCGAAATATGAGCAGCGAATCGTAATAATGATCGCCAATAATTAATAAATTATGTAATAATGTAAACACAAACATAATAATTTATTTTGAATGTAAGATTGGAAAAATGAATTGTGTAATTTTTCGATAGAATAGAATTTATTATTATCATTTATTTCATTGGCTTCAATTTCAAATTAATTTGGTTCGCTTTCAAGTAAAAATTAATCAAAAAAATTCTATTATTATTATCATGAATAAATAAATAAATTACCGAAAAGAATTCATTTGTTTGTTTTTTCTACCGAAACAATATGCGTTTATTTTTATCGCGGGCCATCATTTCACCGGAATCCATTGTTCTCCTTCTATTAATTTCACTTGTAAATCGTAAATAATTAAATTTTTTAGTGCAAAGATTTGACCACCACCAACACAACAACTTTGCAGTCCATGACGAAATTATGCGATAATTTTATCAAAATAATCAATAAACACTTAATTCCGGAATTTTAGCCCTTTAAAAAAGACGTCATTCATCAAAAGTAATTGAAAAATTAATCAAGTTTTTTTTTTTTGATTAATTCTTCAATTTTGAAGTGGTCATCATCGAATAAGTCAAAAAGTTAATTTTAAATGAAAATTAATTGAAGGATTAATTACTGATTCCTTATCATAAAATTGAAAATTGTTCATTTTTAAATTCAAATTAAAATATAAAAATGCTGTCATCTGTTGATTAACAAACATATAAATTCGTTATGAATGACATCTTCGCAAGTGTTTTGGTCAATTTATTTGTTTGTTTGTTAATTTCAAATTTTATTTTTGTTTACTTTTTTCAAATTTTAAGGAAAAAAATATCAGTTTTTCAATTTTATTTGCAAATCAATAAAAATTTATTCATTTTTGCATGTTGATTTTACTATATCTTATTGATTTCCAAGTAAAAAATATTTGAAATGAAACATTTTCACCTTATCCACAAGCAATAACAAAATGTTTTATTATTTCGATTTAATTTTGTCAAATATAAAGGATTTTATAAGATATATAGTCGATCTATATTATGAAGATGATGAAAATGGATTTTTGTACCGAAATCCCCGTTTATCCATATTATATTTTCTAATTTTCCTAATATGTTTGATAATATTCATATATCATTTGAATAAAATTAGAAAGAATGTTACGAAAGCAATATTGTTCGATAGAAATAAACCAAGATTTCGTAAGCGTGATAAAGTATTGTTTTTTGGCAGAAAAATATTGAGAAAAGTACGATCATCTGTGCCAGAATCAAGTTAGTAAAATTCAATCTCATTGATAATATCAATTAAAATTTTTTCATTTGTTTATTCAGTACGCCATCGTGATCGTAAACGTCAATTGGTATTGAGATTGGCCAAAAAATTACTCAGAATCAAAAAAGAAGATCCATCAATATTGAAAGTGAAGGAGCCATCACAGGCATTTTTGGATGAAGATATTTATGAACCGACTGGACATGACTTACCTGAAGAACTTGTCTATATGATACATGGTATTAGAGTACTTGGATTTTTCGAAAAGCCTTTATTTTTGAAAATGTGTCAAAAAATTGAAGAATTCAATGTAATGAAAGGTGAATTTTTGTTCAATATCGGTGATCCTGATGACAGCATTTATATCGTTAAAAAGGGTGAAATCAAAGTTATGCTTCATGAGCCTGATGGGACAAATTTATTACTGAAAAATGTTCATGCAGGCGAATGCATTGCTAGTATGTTATCAGTCATCGATACATTAAATGGATATTCATCTAAATTCAAAACATTATCAGCATCAGCTGTACAAGATAGTGAAATATTGAGATTAAAAATCGATGTACTTAAGCAATTGGTCAATGAAAATCCTGAAATGTTGGTTCGTGTTGTTCAAATTATTATGGTACGCCTTCAACGTGTAACATTCACATCATTATATAAATATTTAGGCTTGACAACTCAATTAATAAAATCCGATCAACTATTTCCAAAACGTTCAATGATGAATATTAGTGCAAATCTGTTAAAAAAATCTAGTCCTAATCGCTATGTTAATCGCGCTGGTCATCATCGTTCATATTCAAATGCAGATGCTATTGATTTTGATAAACTGATTGAATCTGAAACAGAGCAAACTCAAAAACAATTAAATGAATTATCATCATCTCCAAAACTGAATAGACAAAATTCATCTGAAGAACGTGCACGTAATATAATGATGATGAGAAGAAAAAAATCAGTTCTAGGTGATGATCGTACAGCTGGAATGACGTATGATGAATTGATTGACTTTGCTGTGGCTGATTTGAAAATCATTTTAAATATTGATGATGAAAATAATATTCTACGAAAAAATATCAAAATCAAAGAATTTTATCGTGATGTTTGTTTGGCGTCAGAAGAGTCGCATGATGAAATTAATTTGATATTTGTATTATCCGGTTCAATAGGAATATCACAAAAATTAATCGATTCGAATGAAGAATGTAATTTGTATATAGTTTATCCCGGTGAATTGATTGGTGCATTAGATGTTCTAACTGGTGAAGAATCGATATTTACTGTTCGAACAAAACAAAATAGTAAAGTCGCTATCATATCACGTAATGGTATCTCTGAAATTCTATCAAAATATCCCAAAGCTGCATTAAATTTAGCTCATACAGTCATACAACGTTTATCTCCATTCGTTAGACAGATCGATTTCGCATTAGATTGGAATCATTATGAATCTGGTCGTGGTATTTTTCGCATTGGAGAAAAATCTGATTGTACTTATATTGTATTGAGTGGCCGTTTGCGTTCGGTGATAACATTGCCGAGTGGAAAACGTCAATTAGTCGGTGAATATGGCAAAGGTGATTTGGTCGGGATCGTTGAATTGATTACGCGCACCCCAAGATCATCGACTGTTATAGCTGTTCGTGATACTGAATTAGCAAAACTCCCTGATGGTTTATTGGAAACAATCAAAACAAAATATCCAATCGTTGTCACACGTTTGATTCATTTACTCGGCCATCGATTATTGACCGGCAATAATATGTACGCATTCGATAAACCAATTACCGATAGCGGTTTCCGACCAACTGGATCAAATTTCTCCACTGTTGCTTTATTGTCGATCAACGACGAAGTGCCTTTGAGTGCTTTCGCATATGAATTATATCATGCACTTACTTCAATTGGTTCTGTTGAGCTCTTAACATCAGATTATGTGCGAAAATGCTTGGGACCAACTGCATTAGATCGACAAAGTGAATATCGTCTTTGTCATTGGCTTGGAGTTCAGGAAGATAAAAATAAAATAGTTCTGTATCAGTGTGATAAAAAATATTCTGCATGGACACAACGATGTATTCGTCAAGCTGATTGCATATTGATTGTTGGCTTAGGAGAACAGGAACCAACTGTTGGCGAAGTTGAAAAGCAGCTTCAGTACTTGTCTGTACGTACTCAAAAAGAATTAGTGTTGTTACATCGATTAGATGGTCCAAGGCCTAAAAATACTGTCGAATGGCTCAATATGCGTGATTGGTGTTCATCACATCATCACATTCGATGTCCCAAACGTGTGTTTATCAAGCGATCATTGATAAAATTGAGAGAATATTATGAAAAGGAATTTAGAATGCATCCACCATCAATATTCTCAGATTTTTCTCGATTGGCTCGATTCTTGACTGGAAAATCATTCGGTTTAGTTCTTGGTGGTGGTGGTGCCCGCGGAATCGCCCACATCGGTATGATTAAAGCGATTACTGAAGCTGGTTTACCTATCGATATGGTTGGCGGTGTTAGTATCGGTGCATTCATGGGTGCCTTGTGGTGTCAGGAAAATAATCTTACAACATTCATACAGAAAGCTCAGAGCTGGTCTAATAGAATGACTTCATATTGGCATCAAATAATAGATCTCACCTATCCATCGACAGCAATGTTCACTGGTTATGCATTCAATCGTTCAATTTATGAAGTTTTTGAAGAAACACAAATCGAAGACCTTTGGCTTCCATATTTTACAGTGACAACTGATATCACATCAAGTTGTCCGCGTACACACCGGCATGGATCATTATGGCGCTACGTTCGTGCCAGTATGTCATTGTCTGGCTATCTTCCTCCACTGTGTGATCCTATTGATGGCCATTTATTATTAGATGGTGGCTATGTCAATAATCTTCCTGCTGATATTATGCATGATGTTATGGGTGCTGAAACGATTCTAGCAATTGATGTCGGTAGTCAAGATAATTCTGATCTAACAAATTATGGCGATACATTAAGTGGATGGTGGCTTTTATGGAAACGATGGAATCCATTTACTGAGCCTGTACGCGTTCCTAATTTGCCAGAAATTCAATCCCGTTTGGCATATGTTTGTTGTGAAAAACAAATGGAAGAAGTCAAAAATTCTGATTATTGTTGGTACATACGCCCGCCTATCGATGGTTATAAAACATTACAATTTAAAAGCTTTAAGGAAATAATGAATGTTGGTTATCATCATGGAAAAGCATTGTTCAGTACAATCGACTTTGGTGATGAACGTTCCATATTCGAATTATTCAACAAAGAAAAAAATAAAATGAAAAGAAAATCAATCATATCCAATCATGAGAGCATTCCTGGTGGTGATGCAATTGATAATTCGTCTTCTCTGCTTGTTCATAAATCACCACGACAAACAACATTTACTGATTTAGCTGAAAGAATATGTAATATACAAAATCCACTACAATCAAATGCAGCTAATGAATATGAAATCGATGATATAACTGAGGATGAAGCTGAAGAATTGATGGATAATTATTATTCTGAACCAGAAATTCGTGATACTGATACGGATATTGAAAATTTAATTAATCGTAAAATTAGCAATGAAGTTTGAAACTATGTCATTATTATTATGAAAATGTTTTTATATATTTCTAATACTTGTTTATAAATATTTTAATAAAGAAAAATGAAAATCAATGATGAAATGTCCAATATTTGTTATTTTAATAAGTTTTTATTCGGTCCATTTATAAGTACATTTAGGTTCCGTACAAACATAATACAATCTCATATCATCTTCAGCTCTACGTGATTGTCCTTGAAAGAATACGGCTTCTTTGTGGCCACATTGTGGACATGGATGCTCTTTTGTGCGTGGTAATGTTGGATCATGAATAACATCAGATACGATACGACTCAATTCACTAAATAATATTTAATTAGTGATTAATTTAATCAGATACTAAAATCACAAAACTTACTCAATTTCATGCATAATACGATTAACGTAAACACAACTATTTTCTGCAATCTGTTTGAAATCACAATTTCGACATGCATACAACAATACACGGCTATCTTTATCTTCTTTCGGGTATAACATATTATTACATTCTTGACAAAATTTTATGCCAACAAATTTTGGTCCATGTTCGTCTCTAACATTTAATATTGGCATGATTTGAACGATTTGAATTAATGAATTATCAATATTGATAATGTATAATTAACTTGAGTCGAATGAAAATTGTTGTTTATGCGAGAGAATGCTAAAGAATTTTTTTTTACCGCGATACATAGAGGTCGTTACAGTCTTTTGTTGTTTATTTTCAATGGTGTGTTTTTCATTGTCACTGATTTGCTGTTTTATTATTGTTTTCGCAATACTTTTTGTTTAGTTTTCTTAAGCTTGAAAATTTCTTCATTCGTTATTTATAATCGTTTCGATAATAAGTTTCAGATTCTTTTGTCGAAAAAAATGTCTTTTGCAAATATTGAACCAATGCAATTAGATGCATCAATCGATGTCGATGTTGATATTGATGAAACATCCGATTTATCAACATCTGATAATAATAATTTCCACATAATTGAAACAGCACCATTTGAAGTTGAAACATATGCAAGTCAATATAATGGTCATTCAAAATTGATACGTTTGATGTATATTGCTGAACATTGTCCACCATTACAAATCGATGCATTGGAACAAGCAATGAAATATGTGAAACAACATACATTCAATGTATCAATGTATTTGAAAATACATTCAAAATTATCGGCAGCTTTAAATGCTCAAAATAATACAAATGAACAAATTAGTCAAATTGAACCGATTGACAATGCTTGGATTGAAAAGCAAACCAAATTATCTCAAATTATATTTGAAAAATTGGAAACTGATTTGAAAAATTATAAAACAAATTCTATTAAAGAAAGTATACGACGTGGTCATGATGATCTTGGCTCACATCATTTATTGTGTGGCGATCTTACGAATGCATTGAAATATTATACACGTTCACGTGATTATTGTGTTGGTGATCATCATTTATTCACAATATTCTTGAATGTTATCAAATTGAATATATATCTTCAAAATTGGGCTCATGTTAGTTCACATATACAGAAAGCTGAGGCTGGTGAATTTAGTTCACATCAAACAAGTAAATCAAAAATTAATTGCATTGCTGGTTTATTGAGTCTTGTTTATCGTAATTATCGACAATCAGCTGAACGATTTGTAAAAACACACATCGATGATCTCAAATTATTGAATGATATTATGTCACCGAACAATGTTGCTATTTATGGAGGTCTTTGTGCATTGGCCACATTCGATCGTGATGAGCTGCGTAAAAAAGTTTTGCATAATGCAGATTTTCGTTTATTTCTAGAATTGGAGCCACAACTCCGTGAAGCGATCAGTAGATTTTTGGAGTCTAAATATCCAGAATGCTTGAAATTATTGGACGAATTGAAAGATGCCTTTTTGCTCGATATCTATCTCGCGTCACATGTTAAACAATTGTATAATTTAATTCGTAGCCGTGCTTTGATTCAATATTTCACTCCATATTTATCTGCTAATTTAAATCGAATGGCATCAGCATTCAATACAAGTGTCGCAGCACTCGAAGATGAATTGATGCGTTTAATATTAGAAGGCTTAATACAAGCACGAATCGATTCGCATAATAAAATACTTTATGCCAAAGATACAGATCTGCGATTATCAACATTTGAAACCGTATTGGAAAAAGGTCGTGATTGGCAAATGAAAGCAACTAGTTTGATTCTACGCACTGCTTGTGCACGTAATGGAATGATAACCATTCGTCAGCAGCAACAACCATTATCTAATAGTAGTAGTAATAATAATACATCTTTAACATTTGGCGGTCAAAAAACCATCAATAATAGCAATTCAAATGAAGTCGATGGTAGATCATCATCATCATTGACATTCAATAATAATTCAACTACATCATCTACAACAACAACGACGACAACATCATCATCATCAGTACAATCAAATCAGTCACAAACGACGCCATCATCACCTGGTAATCCTATGATATCATGTTCACCTTCATCACCGACGCCACCACCGCTTTCATCTAATGGTACACCTGATATCTAGAATGATAATTATGATATTAAAAATAATGATTAATCTATTTTTGAATTATATTCTTTTACATGAAGTTTCATACACTTGATTGGAAATTTTTAATGGATACTTTTTTTTGACATTTTTCTATGACAGGTAAAAATACAAAAAAACAAATGAAACAAAACAAAAACGATGAATAATTTATAATAATGATAATTTTTTTCTCTATTGTCGTTGTCTGTTAGTTGTTATCTGAAATAATGAATGAATGATGAAGAATTCATAAAAGATTCATGAATAAAGAATATTTTTTCTATTTTAATAAATAATAATTCAAATGTTTGTTGACTATCAAAGAGAATGGTCATCATATGCTATTGAATGAAAATGCCACGTCGATTAAGAAGAAGAAAATCTTCAATATCAATTAGTTCATCATCAATCGATGATTCTAATAATAATAATAATAATGCAAATAATCAATTATTACCATTAATTGAACAAGAGGAATCATCGATTGATAATCGAAAAAAATTGATATATGAATTGAATAATCAAAACTTTGAAACTTGGCAATCAATCTCGTTACAAATATTTTTGATAATTATTTCGTTATCACTATGTTTATATGCGTACTTTTATTTTGACCATTTTCATTATCATTTAACACATTTCTATGCTCATCATATCGATGATCATCATGCACAGCATGTATTAGGACATAAATTAATCAAAAATCGATCACATAATCAAGCATTTTATTGGTTTCGTAAATCGGCTGATAATGGTCATCCACATTCTGCATATAATTTAGCTGTTGGTCATCTTAGTGGTTATCGAACCGATGTCAAACAAGGTAGTATAATAAATTCCTATCTCTAATTATTGAATTTCATTTTTCTATAAGGTGAAGTACGAAAACTTTTACGATTCGCAGCGAAAAATGGTGTCGAAGAAGCGCGTGAACTATTGCATGGCCTTTGTCGAGAAAAACCAAAATATTGTGATTTATAACGAAAGAATGGAATTTAATTTTTATTTACAAAAAAACACAAATAATTTATTAAATAATGCAACATCTTTGATTACAAGAAAGAAAATTATTTAAAGTTATTTAATTTTATCACTAGTAGGTATTGGTTGATAAATTCGACCACAGAATAATCCAAATAAAAATATAATAAAAATGATAGCAAATAAAATAATATATAGAAAATTATGAACGGGTGATGCATTTACCATGTGTAATACTTGTACAACTGAATCGACATTTAAATATTCTTCATTTGCATATTCGAATAATTGTATACGTTTTTGTAACAATGTATCACATTCAGGTGTCAAACGATGCGGTGAATTACGATGTATGATTGTTAAACAATTTAATTGATGTCCACGTCCTGGTATCACATCTGAACAAAATATTTTCAAATCATTCAAACAAACTTGATACAAATGTGGATCTGATTCAATGTCTGCTTCACTTTCTTTTATCAATCTGGCTATTTCATGTTTACACTGTAAATCATCGATTTGTTTATTTAGGAAACGTTTTTTCAAACATTCATGTATATCAGATTCGTCTGAACATTTCTTATGTATTTCACGTTGACAATTACGATACAGGATTGGATCTAATTCAATGTTCATCGATACTTCACGTATTATGTTGATTATTTCGATTTCACAAGTTTGTGACAATGTATTATGTAAATATTGTTGTTTCAAACAAGCAATCACTTTACCATCTAAAAGTTCATCAGGCTTACTTTTGATTATTATGCTGGAACAATATTTATTGATTTCAAATTTACAACTTTTTTTCAATCTTGTATTAAGACGATAATCTTTATTTTGTTGTGATAAACGTTTAATGACTAATGAACGACAATTATGACCAATGCCAGGATCATTACGATGATCACGTAAACAATAAAGCACATCGTGTAAATCTGATAATATACAATATTTGTCGATTGCAATTTTGCACATTGATAGTAATGAATAATCAACTGAATTATCATTTAATTCGATGAATTGTTTACGAAATAATCGCCGTTGACATGCACGCTTCAAGTGAATTATATTCGATTTCAAACATTCCAATACATGTGATTCGCCTTGTTCAATATTTTTACAAAATTGTTGCCGATCATGACGACAAGCTTCCATTAAACCTGGATCAAGACTAATATTTTCATTTAATTGCAACAATTCTTCACGTAACATTTGTTTACAATGTTTTGATATTTTTCCATTATCATTATTGATGATGTGATCATCATCAATGATATTTGTATTGACATTATTTGAATTATTATTATTATCATTATACATCAACCAGCTTAAACAATTAATGACATCATATTTTGTACGCAAATTATTACAATTCATTTCAATATCATTTTTACATGCTTCTTTGAATTTTCGATCAAAACGAAAATCTTTATTATTGATGATTTGAAAATGTTCAATAGCATTATAACACTTTTTATTTGATTTAATTTGATGATGATTTTTATGTTTTACTAAACATTGAATAACTTCATTTTGATTTGATGATACTGATTCGATGTAATTATTATTATTTTCATTTTCGTATTCGTTTGGACAAAATTCTCTAACGATACTCAAACATGATTTGAATAATGGATAATTCAATTCAAAATTAGTACTTTGGACTACAGTGAAATTTCCAATTGCGTTTCTACATTGTGGTTGTAATTCTTGATAGTTTTCCTGCAAACATAACATTTCATAACCTTTATCAGCTATTTGTATGGTATTGATGCTACAATATTTAGCTAAATCTTGCATACACGGTGCTTCGATAAATGGCAATAATTCAACTGATGATGCCCGTTGTTTCATGACACGATGAATATGATAAACACATTCTTTTTCTAATTGTATTGGATTATTATCGCTATCTTTAGCATTTTCAGTTAAATAAACATAGCGATATAGACATGCCATCACTGTTGGCCCGCGTTCAGGATCCATTTTATTATTATCTTCATGCCAATTACGATGAGCGTGGCAATATTTTACAGCATCTGGATGACATGCTTCATATATTTGTGAATCTAATTCGAAATTACGCACAACAAAATATTGCATTTGATTCAATGATTCCCTACATTCTTGAGCCATTTGTGATGAATCAATATGTTCAGCTAAACAGTTCAATATTCTACCGTTTCCAGGATGTATATTTTTACACAAATTATCAACAGTTGATTGACATGCTTCTTGTAGTATTGGATCAACACGCCAATCTTCAGCAATATTGACTTCTTTCAATAATTGTTCAACTTCACGTTGACAATTTGAAGAAATTTTTTTACGCACATGAGCATCACCACGACGGCGTTTAGCTTTAGCATATTTCATAAGACAGTGTAAAATTTTAGCACCAAATTCCACATTAGAACAAAATTCATGAATATCATCTTTACAAACTTCAACTAAATCGGGCGTCAGTTTATAATTTTCGAATAAAAATCTTCGATGTAGCAACATTTCAGCTTGACATTCAGATAATAATGGCAAACCTTTTGAATGAACATTTTCTAAGCATAATAATATTTGCGATAAACGTACTTCTTTGCGACCTTTTACATTATCTCTACACTGATGTTTTCGTATATCATGACGGCATGCTTGTGCTAAGCTTTTACTAATTTTATAATCACGGGTTATCAATTGTTCTCGTTGTGTTAATTTATCTTTACATTCTTCACTCATTTCTTCATTATCAATATGAGACATTAAACATTTATAAATACGACCGTTGCCAGATTCAATATTTTTACAAAAATGTTCTCGGTCATTACGACAAGCAAAATATAATGGTCTATCTAAATGGAAATCATTACTTTGTAACTCAGATATTCTCAATATTTCATTCTGACAATCATCAGGCAATCGGTCAATATGTTTTTGTAAACAATGGATTGTATTGGTTTGACTATGTAGATTAGAATCCCAGTCTAAACGGCCGCATTTTAAATCTCTAATTTTAGCTTCGCATGCAGTCGTGAATTTATTTATCAAGCGATAATCACTAAAAATGATTGATTCCATCTGCTGTAAATACATTTTACAAAGATCTTCAGTATCTGGTTGAATACGTTCAATCAAGCATGATAATAAATTTGCGCCAGGATTTAATGTATCTTCAAATGCAGCATCCAAACAATCATGATTTTCATTCAATAATGATTTACAAACAGCTTTTGTAATATCAGTGAAGTGATCTAATTTCGTTACCTCCATTTTGAATAACCATATCTCATGTTGACATGCTTCAGTTAATTTTTGTTCAGAATCTGATCGTTCAAAAAGACAATTCATTATTTCAAGATTATTATTCAGAATTTTTTCATCTTGTCCACACAATAATGGCAATTGATTTTTACATTTTTCATTTGTTGACAATAGATTTGTTTCATTTTGAAATAAATAACGTAATTTTGTCAAATCTAAATTTGGTTTAATTGTCAAATCGGTTGATTCGATTGCTGATATAAACAATAAAGTCAATTGTAATAGGAGCAAATTTAATTTGACCACCATTTTCGCTGCAGATTTTTCTAAAATAAATGTTTAAATCATTTTTTCAAAAGACACATGTGACAACAAATATGTCAATAAATCATTGATTAAAAATTTTGAAATTTTAATTTGATTTATGGAAAATCAGAATAAAAATAAAAATGAGCGAAAATTTTTCGTCCTATACTTTATGAACATCTCTCAATTGAGAATTTTTAGCTCAGTCATTCTCTCTAAACATCTAAGTTTGATTTGTCAAAATTTCAAAATTATTTGATTTGATTCAATAAATTTTAAGAAAAATTGAAGTTCAAAAATTATAAAATGGCCTTAGAATCATTTGTTGGTTTGCGCCGATCAGATAATTTTCAATCGAAACTCATTGAATTATCTAATATTGAAAAAATAATCAATGATGAACATCATCAAATATGTTTATCATTACCACGTGAACCATTGAATTTATATTCAAATACAGCGATGAATATCGCTAAAAAATTCAATAAAGGTACAACAACATTAGCATTCGTTTACAAGGGTGGTGTTGTTGTTTGTGCTGATTCTCGTGCGACCGGTGGTCAATATATTAGTACACAAGAATGTAAAAAAATTATTGTTATCAATAATTTTCTTCTTGGAACAATGGCTGGTGGTGCTGCTGATTGTATGTATTGGCAGCGTGTATTATCGAAAGAATGTCGTTTATTTGAATTGCGTAATAAGGAACGTATTTCAGTTGCCGCTGCATCAAAAATATTGTCTAATATACTTTATAGCTACAAAGGGTAAAGTTTTGTTAATTATTGCTAAGACTGTTTTTTCAATTGTCATTTTGATTTTCAAAACTAGTATGGGCCTTTCAATGGGTGTGATGATTTGTGGTTGGGATAAAGTTCGTGGACCACAAATATTTTATGTTGATAATGATGGCAATCGACAACCAGGAAAATTATTCAGCGTTGGTTCTGGTTCAACTTATGCATATGGTGTTTTAGATACATTCTATAAATTTGATATGACTGATGATGAAGCATATGATTTAGGACGGCGCGCAATTTTCCAGGCAACACATCGTGATGGTGCATCTGGTGGTATTGTTCGTGTATTCACAATCAAAGAGGATGGCTGGAAACGTATCAGTGAAACTGATATGATGGAACTTTATGATGAACCATATCATATGACAAGAGTTGGTCTTGAAAATGTTCAATAAACTTTTAAATGAAAAAAAAAGGAAAAATTTCAATTTGTCTCACTTTTAAGATTGAATTTGTTAAATAAAATTTAATAATTTCATATTATTTTATCCAATTTGAATATAATTATTGAAACCCAGCTAATTTAAATGCTTATATTGTTAACTAAGAATTTGTCGACATAATCTGAAATAATGGATTCTATTCTTTTTTCATATATTGCTTTTGAATAATTCGTGATTTGTGATTCATATGTGTTATTCATTGTGAAAGTAAATGAAAAAATCATTAATTTCAGGCACAAAATGAAATGAATGTCTATTTATAGTCAAATAATACAAAAATTCAATTCTGTTGTTGTTGTTGTTGAATCATATCAGGCATATTATGTACAAGACAAACTTCCTGTATATAAGAAAAAGAAGAGATAATAGAATCAATATGCAGATAAATTGATTGATTGACTTACACTTCGTACTTTAGATCCAGTACCACAACGATGATTGGCGCATTTGATACGAGACCGATCAATTGTTGTCGATGTTGTTGTTGATGATGGCAAATTATTCGGCATTTGAAGATCAATTATTTGATCGGTTTGACTATCTAATGGTGATGAAGCGGTTACCATCGATGGAAATTTTGTTACACGTAAATCATGATAAGATGCTTGATGTGATGGCGGTCTGAATTTTGATTGTTGCTGTAGCTGCTGGCAGTGAATATTAGACATATTGTTGGCCCCTCGATGACATGTTGTTGATATCGTATGTTGTTGTGGATGATGTTGATTTATAATGATATTGTTATTATTTGCATTAAATCGATAAGAATGTTGACTCCTAAATGATGAAAGACTTTTCAAAGAACTTTGTGATCTTAATGACGACAAAGACTGTCGTCGAAAATCTATTTGACGATCGATGATTAAAAAATATGTTTGCGATTATTAAAAAATTTAATGAAAAAATAATTAATGATAAACTGACCATTAAGATTTGAAGGTAATGGCGGTATATTATATGATGTGATTGTTGGTTTTTCTTGTAAACTAAAGTCCTGATGATATGGACTGCGCAACGGTGTCGATTGTAATGACTGTGTTTGATGATGGAATGATTGCCGATGATGACTTGATGAATAATGATCTGGTTGTGTGTTCAATATGACAGGTGGCGGCGGTGGTATCATATCACAAAATGACGGTGGTTCATTTTTGGCTAGTTTTTTATTCCTGATGATATGATATTAAAAATTATTTGAATCATTATTTTATAATCATAACAATAAAAATTTAGCATACTTTTTTATCAATTTGATGACCATTAATGACAATATCAATATCAATATGAAGCTTATTATAAGGCTGAATAATGTAATGAATTCAGTTTTATTGATAAAATCAAACGTTGTTGAACCGATACGAATGTAAAATGATGAATCATCTTAATAACAAAAAAAATATGGTTTTGGTCAAATTTATAAATTATTTGTTATTATTTGTGATACTTACATGCTAAACAAATACGACTTTGTTTCTCATCATCATATTTAACAAAATAGCCTTGCAAACATTTACAAAAACCTTGTTCATTACATTCAGAATTAGGATTTAGATGTCTACATGATTCACTATATTCACAACGATCATTCAATTGTAATGCTATTTGGATTTATGTCAAAAAAATTATCATTTGAGCATTTGATTTTAAAAAATGAATAATAATGATTAACCTTTTAAACAATATTTATTTTCAACATTTACAGGATATTCAGGCAAACATTCACATCGATGTGTAGAACTATTGCACCATACATGAAACAAAATGCGATTACATGTTGTTTCACAATGTTCACCTAACCAAAATGCAATTCCTTTGCCAAATATTGGTGCAGGTTCTTCTGTTTCTCCATGATTATTTATAATAATGAAAAAAATTAATTTAAAAAAATTTACAAATATTACAACTTACCATCACGTTTATGACGAAATAAATGATTAATTGATCTTTTTTTGAAAACATTTGTTTGATTATTTGGTATTGATGTTAATGATTGTTCATCGATTATAAATGCATCACATAAATTATAATAATAATTTAAAAAATCTAATAATAAAAATAATCTTATTATTATGATTATTAATGATTGTTTTAGTTGTTGTTGTTGTTTGATAATCATTAATAAATCATATTTAATATTGACATTTTTCATTATCAACATTGATGATAATAATAATAACAATGTTTACAATAAATTTAAATCATTAATAATTTCATTGATTCATAATTTATTATTTTTCTATTTTTTCAAATTAAAATTTTACATTTTAATTTTTAATGATAAATAATATTATCATAATAATAATCTTGTCATTTTAGTTTGATGAATTATTGCTGCCATAATCGATTTTGTTTGAAAGAGATATTCATCAATTTTAGTATCATTTGCATAAAATGAACATGATTTTGCTCTGATTTGATGAATATATTTGAAGACTGGAAAATGAAAATTGGTGAATGAGGAATGAATTTAATGACAAATAACAACTATTCATTGATAATTAACGAAAAAAAAACAAAGGAAGCTTCAAGAAATTAAATCAATTCATGGTTTTTTTTCATAGATTCATGCTGATTGATTGATTTGATTAATTGAGCTTATGCTTGATTGATTGATTGTAAAGTGATTTTAATTAGATAAAATTTAATTAAAATTTAATATTTTAATAATATTTTTAAGGAATTAATATGTCATTAATACCGGTAATCGATATATTTTTGAGCAAATATCATGAAATATTCCGAAAAAAAAATTGGAACACTGAAAATTTGTTTTATTTTTAATTTGAAGATGCACCAAATGTACAAAACAAACTCTCTCCCACTTTGCCAGTTCTATCTCTCTCATTTCACTTCTCTCTCCAACAAGACATCGAATGACACAAGACTCAATGAACCAAATATTCTCATTGAAAATCATTATTCTTTGCTTTTCAATTTTTAACCAGAATTTTTTCTTTTTGTTTCTTTGATCAAATGTTTCCCTGATTCAATGTTTTTGAATATGAACGCTCAAAACTCTTCTATTTCTTAATATTTCTATATATGTTCATTTCAATGTTTTCACTGCATATTAATAAAAATAATTGAACCAAAAAAATAATTTCTATATATGATTGCTTTTATATATAACATTGAAAAATTTAATGCTTCATATGATCACAGTGCGTAATGTTTGATTCGTTTTGCAAGATACCATTCAAGATTCAATTTTGGAACATATTTTTTAATGATAAAAATAATGATAATTTAAACCAAGAAGTGACAGTAAATTTTTTCATTTAATACTTTCATAAACAATTAATTTTGAAATAATTATTTTTAATTAGGATTCTTGTATAATAATTAAAAATTTCATAATTTCATTTTTTCAAATTTTAAATTCATTTAAATTTGATCTTTTATTTTTTGATTAAAATTTTAATTATCAATTAGAATAAATTATTTCAAATATCATTATTACATCTTATAAAAGAAAAAAATTTCAAATCACTTTGAATTAGTTATTGTTGATTTGATTCCAATCTTTGAACAACTTAATTACTGAATGGGAAGATGAGTATTAAAGAAAAAGATAATGATAACATTGGAATGTTTGGTGATTATTTGTTTGCTTTGATTTGCTTCATTTTTTTTTGTTTTGTTTTTATGCATCAAATTCAATGGAAAAAATAAAAATAATGAACGACGAGTTGTCCAATAAGTTCATTCCAGTTAAATCAATGTAAAAGCCTATTGAAAATCGGCAACATCTTTTCGGACAACTCGAAAAATTTCCATTTTCTATATATGAACGGCTTTATTATTTTTCTTTATTTCATTTTCTTTTGACTAAAAATGAAGCACAACAGTCAAAAATGTAAATGGCAAAAACCGAAAAAAAAATAAAACAAAAAACTTATCAGTCAGTCAAGCTTTGAACAATAAAGAAGAATCAAAGTCTTAGATGAATCTTTGAATGAATCCTTTCGCTTTTGTTCCATGAATTTTCGGGTTCTTTATATTCATTCATTCGTTCATTCATTCATTGTTATAAACTTTAGTCATAAACAAAAGAAAACCAAAAAAAAGGAAGAAGAATTTGAATAAATTATCGTCGTCGAAATAATTCGATGGTTGAAAACAAATGAATTGAATTGATTCGAGCTGAATTGAATTGAATAATGCCGAACAATGCCTAAAAGATAGATCGATGTTGTTGGCTGTGGCTGTCGATGATATATGCTGCTCATGTATCAGCCATTATTCAGATTTTTTCGTTTGTTTTTTGCTTCATCTTTCATGTGATCGAAATATAAATTTTTATATTCGTATTCAGATGTATATTTTAGATGCAAATACTAAAGATGATGATCATGATGATGAATTGTATTGTGTTGTAATCGATTTTTGTCATATTTAAGCATTAACATTATTTATTAATAAAGATTTGTAATTTTGGTTTTAGTCTATTAGTTGCTTTCCAAGATGAGACAAGAATCTTTGTATCGGAAAACAAACAAACTAAAAACATTTGAAGACACGAAAATTCTTTGAAAAATTTTGATCGAAATAAAGGTCTGATCCAGACGCAGACGATCGATTAAATGATAAAAGTGGAAAAATTGAAATTTAAGAATAAGTCTCCAAAGGGTTAAAGGGCAGGTTTAATCGTGAATCGTGTAATTTATCGTGGTCATGCTAAATCGGAAAAAATTCAAACTAAATGTCGAATGTTTGATGAATTTTCTTTGAGCAAAAATATCGGCAAAATATGGACAAAAATAAATTTTTATATCATTATGGTCTTTGATTTTCAATGGAACCAAATGCAATTTTTCATTTTAAATAAGACTTGCACTTGTAAAACAAATCTTAGATTGTTCATTCATTCAGTATTTTTCCACGAATATCGCCAGACATGTTTTTTTTCTCAATGTTGTTTGATATCATTTCAATAATTCAATTTTCGGTTATTTTATTAATATCATTATTAGATTATTTGATATAACAACAAAAAAAAAAATAAAAAATGTCAAGAAAAACAATGCGAAGCGTTTGTGTATGTGCCACTGTAAAATCACTGAAAATATGGTCAAGTTTTTTCTCAGCATGAGGGTCCGATGTCCCATATTTCATGTGACAAATTATAGAAACAATCATTTGTCATGTTCAAAATATAAATCTGTTTTTTGTTGGCCACTATTAAATTGAAAATTTCAGCACTATCTTCGAATGAAAGAGAAATACATGCATCATTTTTATTAAATTATATAAAAAATAAAAAATAAAATTCTTTCCCATTTTAAGATATAAATTCAATATCAGTAAATGATCGCGCAATCGGTATATCATGACAAATATTCATTGCTTCTTCAACGGCTGGCGTTCTTGTCAATACAAGAATAACATTTAAACCGGCCGATTTTGCCGCTTTACCTTCGTATGGTGATTTAGTCAGAAATAATATGTCATCATCAATTTTTTCTTTCATTATTTCTGTGATTAATTTACGATATGTATCAGGATTTTCTAATGAACCAATTGAATTATCAAAATGATCATCGATAATCAAATTCAAATTGCCATGTGATGTATCGGACATGAATTTTTTCGTTGCTTCTTTCCAACCATTTGAAAGTACATATAATTTAATATTCTCATTTGATTTCCATCGTTTAATTGTAGTTGCTACATCTGAATAAACAGGTGTATTAATTTTTTGCCGATCATAACCATCAAACCAAACTAAAAAACGAAATATATGAAATGCTTTTGGTTCATAATTATTTTCTAAACAGTATTCAATATATTTGATTGCTTCTTTTATTATTGTTGAACGATCATTATTAATTAAATTTATTTTTGGTGCACGTACATCATTTTCAGCAACCATTGATAATTGTCGTAAACATTGTTGCCATTCATCTTTGATCCATGCATTTTCCATGTAAACTTGATAGGCAATTTTAAAATATGGATGTAAAATTTTATCAACAAATGATTCACGCACCACTGTACCGGATATATCGAATAATATTATCCTTGGCTGTTTTACTTTTACGATTACCATCTTTTTTTTCAGTTAAGAAAATTTAAAAAATAAATAAACTTAATTTGAAAATAATTTCAGATTTATTCATTATATTTTGTACAAAATTATTCTAAAATAATATTAATAATATTAAATTCAATAAAACAATTACACAATGAAAGTAATTAAATTTGAAATTATTTCCACAGTAATTGAATAATGGTTCACAAAACTCTTCAATCGCTGTATTTGATACATCTTTATCCAGAAAACGTTCAGGCATAGCGCACCGTACACCTTTAATTGCACGCGTACGTAACCATGTTGCAAATTTACTTTTACCGAATTCACATGAACAATTCATTGCTTTATAAATTAATCGATAAAAATTTATGAATTCATTATAAATATGATAATAAAAATAATAATGACAATTTTTAAGAACAATTCAATAAATATAATGATAGTACTTACTATCGATTCCTAGTCTTTTTAATCTTCTTAATCCCGAACTAAATATCCCAGTATTACTATCAATTACTGATTTAATGTCATTACCACTAAGATCCAAACACTCTAAATGTGAAAGACTTTGTACAGCTGTCGGTATTGTACGAATTTTATTCGAACGTAATTTCAATAATGTTAATGAATCTTGTAATGAAATAAATGCATCAATATTAATGTATGCCATACCAAGCTTATTCAATGATAATTCTTTCAATTCTTCCATACCATTGAATAGATTACGTTGTATTTCGGTAAAATTTTCATTACTAATATGCAATACACGCAATGATCTCAATAATTCATGACTTTCTCTTATTGTTTCTAAATCAATACCAGTATTATCGAAATATAATTTTTGTATATTATATAAACCACTTGGTAAATTATATAAATGTGTCAAATTTGAATCTTTTACTGATAATTCTAATAAATTTATTATCGATTTATTCGAATCGCATAACAATGATGATGATGACGATAAATTTTCAATATCATACATTAGAATACTTGCATTTGTTTGTTGACAATCTAATCTAATGTCGATATTATTGAAATTATTTTGATCATCATTCGATTGTTGTTGTTGCTTATTATTGATTGACAATATTGTACAATGACAATTACCTTTGAATTGTATATTGGGACATATTGTTTTACAAGATTTATTTTTAATTAATGAAGATGATTGTTTATCATTATTATTATCATTGTTGTTATTTTGGCATTCAAAATTAACATCCGATAACAATGATCGATGTACTAGATTAATTAAAATAACAAATTTCAAAATTGAATTTTTATTACAAAACATCTTTCTATTCAAATTCAATACGCTCAATCATATGAATAACAATCATGCACAGAAAACTCATTTTTTCTTATCATTCATGAACTGAGAGGAAAACTTTATTATCAATTTTATTGATTTGTTTTATCATTTATTCATTTGATTATATTCTTAAATAATTAATAGAAATAATTCTATCATCTTTTTGATTTTTTTCCATTTCTATTTTTTTTTTTTTTTTGAACTCTTCAAGGCGTATTGCGTTTTGGATCGCGAGGAAACAACGATGTTTTACGAATATTATTCAATCCAAGAAACAGCATTGTAACACGTTCTAAACCAATACCGCCACCAGCATGCGGTGGTGCACCATAACGAAAAGCATCAATATATGATTTCATTTTACTTGGATCTGTGTTATAAATGTATTAAAGAAAATCTTCTGAGAATGAAAAATCAAAATAAACATACCGATTCCATGATGTTTAATGCGTTCAAGTAAAAATTCAGAATCATGAATACGTTGCGCACCAGACATGATTTCTTCACCTCTCATAAATAAATCATATGAATTCGAATATTTCTAACAAGAAATTAGAAAATAAAACTAATTAAAAGATTCATCTTGTAAATTATTTAAACACCTACAGAATTATATGGATCAGGCATTGTATAAAATGGACGTACAGCCAATGGAAATTTATCCAAAATATAGAAATCAGTGTCATATTTTTGCTTAATTATTTTGCCTAATAATTTTTCATTTGCTGTGCTTAAATCTTCTTCATCACCCATTTCAACACCATGTTCACGTAATAATTGTACACCTTCTGAAAAATTTATTCTTAGTGATGGCTCCAAATATTTGAATGATTCGCAAGGGAACTGTTTGTTTATTATTTGTATTTCATTGGCATATTCTTCTTGTAATCCTTTAAATAATTCAACGAACAATTCACCGATCATATCTAGAACTTCATGATAATGATATTTGAATGCCATTTCAAAATCTAAACCAATAAATTCGCAAAGATGCCTATGCGTGTTTGAATCTTCTGCACGAAATACAGAACCGATTGTAAACACACGATCAAAATCAGCAGCGATAGCCATTTGTTTGTAAAATTGTGGTGATTGCGCTAGATATGCTGAACCTTTAAAATATGTGACTTCAAACACATTGGCACCACCTTCACTAGCTGCCGGTATAATTTTAGGTGTGTGGATTTCGACAAATCCCCGCCGTTCCAATGATCGACGATAAATTTTGACAACACCGGCTTCAAGTTTGAAAATTGCTTGATTAGTACAAGTGCGCAAATCTAATACGCGATTATCAAGACGAACATCTTGATTTACAGTTGATAATCCATCGGTAAGCTCATGTTCTGGTCGAGATGCATCATCTATCAACAATGGCAACATAGGCTCTGCGGCACTAATTACAAAAATTTTTTGCACACTACATTCAACTGTTTGTTGAGTACAACTTTCAATTTTCGTTGGAGATATTTTGATCAGTCCTTGTACATCAATTATCGATTCTTTTGTGATTGATGCAACAAATTTAATCATTTGTTTGCTAACTTGATCATTCACCGCTAATAAACATTGTAATGTTGCTTGTTGTTGCCGAAGAACGAAGAAACATTGCTTGCCAACAGCTCTACTCGTATGGAGGCGACCGCGAATCCATATTGTTTGATCAGCTATTGATTCATTTATCATATCAACATCAACAAATTTTTTATCCGAATTCTTTTCAGTAGAACGTATCATTGGCGAATTTCCATAATTATCTTTGGCATAATCTTCAACATTAACATCTGATTGTTGCTGAGCTTCTGCACGTTTCTGTGCAGCTTCAGCTTTTTTAGCCGCTTTTTCTGCTTCTTTTTTAGCTTTTTTCAATGCATTTTTCGACAATTTTTGTTCACCTGTTTGTTCTTGCTGATCTTTTTGTTCCCTATTGAAAAGAAAAAAATTATTAAAAGAATTAATCATAAATAATGGATGAAACTTGCATTATAAACTAGGATTCTGAATGAATAAACTTTTGAATATAGTAAAACCTTTGAAATTTTAACTGAAAAAATGATACACGTAACCTGATTGAAATAAAAAAACAAAACCCAAAAAAAGCAATTTTCAAGCATGCCGGGCGTCTCTATTTCATGCCATCAAAACCTAATTAGGTAAAAATAGGAATTTTTTCGTTTTGATTTGCGAGATCTTAAATCGATTTGAAAATTCAAAAATTTAATTCAGAAGAATTCAAATTTGAAAATTAAATTTCCCTGCAAAAAATGGTGATATTTACTGTTGTAAAGCACTGACCATGATGATGATCTAACAAACTAAAGAAAAAAGAAATGAAACCAGTTTTTTCATTATTCTTGTTTTAATTATTTTCATTAAATATCTGATGTCCTTGAGCTTATAGAAAGTCTTCAAATTTTTTATTTTTTAAGTTTTAAGTATGTTTGTTTTTTCTTTGTACAATTTAAAATCATTTTCAATCAACATTTGTTGTCAATAAAATATTGTTGTGAATTTATATTTTCACTCAAATAAAAATGTCTTTTATTCAAGTACCAGCAAACCATTCATTTCCGTTACAAAATTTACCGTACGGAGTTTTTTCCACTCCATCTGAGGTAATTTTATTTTCACTATCTTTTCTATGAAAAAAACTCGCTTATTTTTCATTTAGTCTCGCCATAGAATCGGTGTGGCCATAGGTGATGAAATTCTGGACCTCAGTAAAATTGTCCATTTGTTTCAAGGAAAACTTCTTAAAGATATTGCTATCGAAGTATTTAATGAACCAACATTGAATAAATTCTTAGCGTTGGGTAAAGATGCTTGGAAGGAAGCGAGACAAACATTGCAACATTTGTTAGATCAAAATACTCCAATATTGCGTGATGATGATGAACTTAGAAAAATTGCATTTGTGCCTCAATCAACAGCTATAATGCATCTTCCAGCTGAAATTGGTGATTATACTGATTTTTATTCATCATTGGAACATGCAACCAATGTAGGTTGTATGTTTCGCGACCCTAACAATGCCTTATTGCCTAATTGGCGTCACTTACCAGTGGGATATCATGGACGTGCTTCATCAGTTGTGATTTCTGGCACTCCAATTCGCCGTCCAAATGGTCAAACACGACCAGTTGATAATGAACCGCCAATATTCGGGCCATGTCGCCTAATGGATTTTGAATTAGAAATGGCTTTTTTAATTGGCGGACCAGAAAACCCACTTGGGCAACCAATACCGATCGAAAAAACTGAAGATCGCATTTTCGGAATGGTTTTGATGAATGATTGGAGTGCTAGAGACATACAAAAATGGGAATATGTTCCATTAGGTCCATTTTTGGCTAAATCCCTAGGTACAACAATTAGTCCTTGGGTTGTTACAATGGAAGCATTAGAACCGTTCAAAGTTGAAAATACAAAACAAGATCCACAACCATTACCATATCTACGACATGCTGATAATTATAATTTTGACATAAATTTGAATGTTTATCTTCAACCAGAAGGTATGGATCCTGGCTTGATTTGCAAATCAAATTATCGTCATCTTTACTGGACTATCAAGCAGCAATTAGCTCATCATTCCATTACTGGATGTAATGTAAGTGTAATCACTTGATATTTCTTGATGAAAATCATATTTTAAATTTTGAAAAACAGATGCGACCAGGTGATTTATTGGCAACAGGAACAATAAGTGGACCAACACCAGATTCATATGGATCAATGTTAGAATTATCTTGGAAAGGCACAAAACCGATCAAAATTGGCAATCATGAACGCAAATTTATACAAGATAATGATACCATCATAATGGAAGGCTATTGTCAAGGTGATAATTATCGTATTGGATTCGGTAAATGTTATGGAAAAGTATTACCAGCATTGAATTTGAATTCTTGAAAATTTTTGCCAAAAACTATGCAATTCAAATCGTGGAGAATATTTAGAGAAAAATGTTTGATTTTCAAAAAAAGAAACTTTCCAGAAATTCACAAATTACGCCCTCTGATGTCGATTTTTAATTTTGAGCCATTTTTCTGCGTTTTTTTCTTCGTTATTTTTATTTTGGTATCTCTGTTGCAATGGTGTATTTGTCTTGTTTTTCATTATCAGAAAATGCATGCCAATTTTCATTGACAGATTTTTCTATACGATTTGATTCTATTAAAATTTTAATCTGATTTAAAATCAATAAAAAATTATTTTTCATCACATATTGTTATGATTAATCTTTGGTAATATAAATTTTAGTCATTCGATTCATTGTTTCTAATGATAAACTCATAAATTTGATAATATTCTTTTTTTCACTCTAGAATTCTATACCAACAATTGATTAATTAATTATTGAAATTAAAATATTATAACGGAATAAGATTGCAACATAGAAAAAATGTTTGCTCCAAGTGCTTCTACCAGTACGTTTGGCCAATCCTCAGGTAATTATATTCCTAAGAATTTTTCCATGATGATGATTAATAATTATTCTCGTTCCATTCAACTCGCTAATCAAATGTATTTTTATTTTAATTTAGGTTTTAATTCTACCGTAACACCATTTGGTGGTATTGGCACCACACAACAACCTCAATCATCATTATTCGGTCAAACAAGCACTCAGCAAACACCATTATTTGGTAGTACTGGACTTGCACAACCATCAACAACATCTTTGTTCGGTAATACCCAGCAACAAACAAATGCATTCGGGACTCAATCTGCATTCGGGGGTGGTACATCTTTATTCGGTAGTACGGCTACTAATACGGCGCAAACATCTCAAACGCAAAGTTCATTATTTGGAAATGCTAATCGTTTTGGAACGACCAGTGCTTTCGGCACGAACACAGGATTAGGTGGAACAATGAATTTACCAACTGGTACAACTATAAAATTTCAACCACAGACATCGACTGATACTATGATCAAAAATGGCCAAACGCAAAATACGAGTATAAATATTCGATTGCAATGTATCACATGTATGCGTGAATATGAAACTAAAGCGCTTGAAGAGCTCCGTTTAGAAGATTATGCTGCTGGTCGTAAAGGTCCTCAACAACAAACCGGATTATTTGGCACATCTACCATTGGCAGTTCTACTGGAACTTTAGGCGCGCAACCCAATGCATTCGGTCAATCGTCCACCGGCAGTAGTCTATTTGGTAACACACAGAAGCCTTTTGGTTCGATTGCACCGACAACTGCTGGCACTACATCGATTTTTAATACTGGTTTATCGAATAGTGGAACATCATTGTTCGGTCAAAATACCACTCAACCAGCATTTGGACAAAGTACTGATAATAAATCGCTCAATTTTTTCGGTCAAACATCCACTTCACAACCATTTTCGTTTGGACAAACAACCAGCACATTAGGAGCCAATTCATCATCAACATCCAATTCTTTATTTGGAAATACTGGGACAACAACTTCTATTTTTGGTCAAAATCAAAATTCTCTGTCAGCAAATAAGCCCATGTTTGGCATGGGAACTAGTTTGACAACACCTTTTGGACAGAATCAGCAACAGCAAACTAACACCAGTCTGTTTGGCAATACGAGTCAAACTACTCAAAACACTGGATTTTTTGGCACAAATACTTCTCAATCATTTAATACGAATCAATCAACATTGGGTAAACCAGGAGCATTTAATTTTCAAAGTACTCAGCCATTGAATCAAACCTCAACTTTCAATCCATCAACCAATACATCATTGTTTGGTAATGCTAGCTCAACTGGTAATACTTTCGGTACTGGAACAACTGGTACTTCATTATTTGGTACAAACACAACTTTTGGAGCAACTAATTTCAATTCTTTTGGAACAAATAATACGAGTTCTACGCAACCGTTCGGTTCCACAAATACTGGTCTTAATCTAGGAGTTGCTGGAAATACCAGTACAACATTCGGGAACGCATTCGGAACTGGTCTTAACACAAATACATTTGGGCAGAATACTGGTTTGTCTAATACGGGCTTTTTCGGCAACAATCTCCAACAAAATTCACAGCCCGTCAATGGTATTGTAGCAGCAACTAATAATGCTAATGCTTCTTCTATCAATCCTGAACAAATAATGACACGTTTAAAAGCGATGCCCTATGGAACATTGCCGCCGATTTCATCTGAAACTTCTACATTCAATCAAAATAAGACCAAATTCACCACTGATCCAAAAACATTGAATCAGTATAAATTAAGCGCAAAATCACAGAATGAAGTTAATAAAGTTCAACGTATACCTGTTTCTGGTAAACCGACAACATTATTATTTGATGGTCTTGATGACGAAAGTCCAGAAAATCTGAAAACAGCTGCCGATATATTTAAACCAAGACAAAATATTAAAAAATTAGTTTTGAACAAATCATCTTCTAATTCACATTCTGGTACTCAATTGCCCTCGGAAATTTTCAAAACTTCAGCATTGGCAAAAACGACATCATCATTATTGCCCAATTCATCAGCATCTTCCAATAACAAAGAGAATGCATTACAAGATGATTCACCATCTACTTCTGCTAATAATATAAAGAATCTATCGCCTGTTGTTGATAGTGCTGCAAATAATTCCAATGGTCACAAGCAACCATCAAGAGAACTGAATTCAGCCTCTAAAGATGATAAAAATACTTGGAGAAAAAGCATTGATAACAATTCATTGAATAGTATTTCATCACCAGAAAAGTCCTATTCCAATCTATATGGTCCATTGAATTTTTCATCGAATTCAATTATAGCCAATGATGAAACACCTAAAAATGTAACATTTACGTCTAATTTTGTTCCTCCTAAATGTGGCGTTATTTTAACTCGTCCTGATTATTATACGATTCCTTCATTGAGTGAATGCGATCAATTCTATAATCCAGACGATGATACATGTATAGTTGATTCGTTCACTGTTTTTCGTATTGATTATGGCTCAATTTTTTGGCGTGGTCCTCTAAATATCAAAGGGCTCAATTTGGATGAAATTGTCCATATAAGACGAAAAGAAGTGATCGTCTATCCAGATGACGATGCCAAGCCACCTGAAGGCGAAGGACTGAATCGGCCAGCGCAGATTACTTTGGATCAAGTTTGGCCTGTTGATAAAACCACACGAGAATTCATTAAAGATCCTGAACGATTACGCAAAATGAAATACGCTGAACGTTTAGAAAAAGTGACTATTAAATTAGATGCAACATTCAAAGAATATCGTCCCGATACTGGATCTTGGGTATTTCATGTTAAACATTTTAGCAAATATGGATTAGAAGCTGATGAAGAAGATGATGAAATCATTGAATCAATTAAAGGTAAATTTTTTAAATTCATATTTTTCTAATAACTTTTCCTTACATCTAACCACTATAGATCAACAAAAACAAGATCCTAATGCTAAACAGCAGCAAACATTTGTTAAACCATCACATGTAACAAATAAACAAGAATTGAACGTACATCTTAATGGTTTCCATTCAAACGAATTAGATCCAAAAAATCTATATTTTAATGGTCATGATTCACAAGAAATCAAGGATTCATTTTCAAATAAATCAAAAATTCAAGGGAAATTTGGTCTTTTTGCTGATGATGACGATGACAATGACGATAACTTTAATAATATCAATGAAAATGATGTATCTTTGAAATCTATGAAAGCCAAAAAAGATGACTATAGTCTTATGCGTTCGACATTATTTGTCGATCAAAATGATGAAGAAACAATGGAGACAATGACGAAAAAATGTAAAAATTTATCATTTTCGAAAATGACTACAGCCAGTCAAATAAGTCAATCAGCACCAACAACAGCAATTACTTCGACATTATTCCCTTCGAGATTTTTAAAAACGGTTATACCTAAAAAAAGACGATTAATATTTGAACAACTGCATCAACAATCATTGATACCACAACAACAAAAAGTGAATGTTTATTCATTATTTAACACAAATTTTCCAAAAGCTCATTTTATCAATGGTTCCAATAGATTTTGTCTGATCGTTGGCAACAATGTATTAATTTTCGAAGTTGATCTTTTGCAATTAGATGGACGACCAAATGACGTGATAAAAAAGTTGGAATTACAATTCGATTCGCATTCAACAATCGATAATTTTGATAACAGTAATAATTATCACAATAAATTTGAAGAAAAATCCAAAATTCCACCACTGATACGTACCAATTCTTATTGTTTGAATGAAATGGTGGATTCGAAACTAAATTTATTAATTGAAGCCTTATATGGTGAATTGAATGAAATTGGCGATTATGCACGGCATCAAGAACGTTTTCGGCGTATAATGAAATGGCTTTATAATTATAATAAAACATTATCAGTGCCAGAAAGTTCATATAATCGTATTATACATTTTTTAACAACAAATGAATTAGAATTTGCTGTAACCGAATGTATTAATGCCAAATTACCAAGATTATCTTATTTGATATCATGTGGACAATATTTACGAAAAGAATTGATTGTTGCACAATTAGATTTATGGAAACGTTCTGAATCTGATCAATTCATTTCAAAAGATTTATTAAAAATATATATTATTCTTAGTGGATTATTATCATGGAAACTCAGTAATGGTAAAACCATTGATACATTGGATGGACTTGAATGGACACAACAATTGTGTTTATTATTATTATATAAAACACGTAATGATGTTGAAATGATTGGTACCAATTTATTACGCACTGCTATTGAAGAAATCAATGTACAACCGGATTGTGTTGAATATCATTTATTGGCACAACATCAACCATGGATCGCTATTACATCGGCTAAGAATTATTTGGATGCATGGATGTTACAAGAACAATTACAAAGTTATAATGTGATCATTCAAGATATATCAACAAATAAATGTGATTCGATCAATATTTTCATGGCATCACAATGTAAAGATTTATATTGGTCATTATTTTTTGCATTACATATCCGTGATGATTATCTGCGCACATTTCACGTTCAAGAATTATTGAATCGAAATGCTAAAATATTAATGAATGATTGTGATTTAGAACAAAAAATATTGAAAAAATATCAAATCGATTCACGTTTAATATCGGAAGCAAAATATTATTGGTCTCGTACCAATCGCTTACATCGTCAAACAGCTATGAATTTATTAGCAATTGGACGCTACAAAGAAGCACATGAAATTTTTGTCGACCGTATTTTCCCTGAATTAGTGATCAATGAAGATTACAAAGAGATATATGATATTATCAATAAATTACAGCCACATCGAAATTTGATACCTAATTGGGATCTTATTGGTGCAGGAATTTATGATATATTCATCAAATTATTATGTTTTGGACAATCCGATAAAACTGAAAATTTGAACAATGATGATGATAATAATAATGATGATCTAAAATTACAATATTATAATAAATTGATTGAAAATTTTAATGTTCATCAATTGCGTACACCGACAAATCGTCATGTATTATGTCAAAGTCAAATGGCACGTTTTGCAAATATTATACATTCAGAATTGAACATGGGATTATATGCCTATCATACATCGGTACCTGATGATTATTCATTATTAGAATTACGATCGAATGCATATAAAATTTTTGAAATGAAAACTGCCTCATCGATTGGTTCGACTGCTATCAATGTTCAATCATCACAATGATTATTTTTTTAAATGAAAATTTTTTTTTATCAATTAATGAAAATAAATAAAATTGAAATTTAAAAAAAAATAAAGATTAATTTTAATTGAACTGAATTAGTTGAAAATTTTTTTCACAAAAAAAAAAAAAAAATTCAAATCACTATTTCACCTACAAAATTCATGATCAATGGCAGAAATATAGACATGTGAACAAAAATTATACGAATAAGGGTTTTGAAAAAAAATTGAAACAACTTGATTGAATCGAGAAAATTTATGAATGAATGAATGATTGATCCTTGTACTCAATTCTTATCCAAATTGTTTTTACAGTGTCTTTGAAAACAAAAACAATTAAATTGAATTATTTCAGTTGAATCATTCGATTTAATATCATATTTGATGTGAATGAATGAATGATGGCACAATTTTGTCAAAAATTTTTGAATGAAACAAGCAAAAACAAACAAATGAGTAACGGTGAAACAATTGTCTGTGTCTATTTATTTATTCATTCAAAATTTGGAAAAACAAACATTTAAATGTAAACAAAAATGTACATGTGTGGTTTGTGTGTATGTCTAATTGATGAGAAATGAAATTCATTTTTTTTCATAAAAAATTTTGTAAAATATAATTTATGGATTCAATTTGTCAATGTCATTCATTTTTTACTCATTTTTATTCATTCATTTATTCATTTGGGAAAAACTAAATGAATTTGAAATGGAATATGACTATGAATAATCATATTTTTTAAAAGGAAATTTTTTTTTCAAAAATTATGATTTTTGAAAATTTTCAAATGAATCAAAAAATAGACAAAATAAACAGACAAATAGACGAAATTGGAGATGAAAAACAACGACAAAACAAGGACAATCAAAGCATTTTTAATTGATTTTGAGAATAATAATTATAATATTATTCATCATTGAATATAACATCGAATAATCCAGGCAGTTTTTTCCATCTGTGTATAATCGGTTAATTTCTAGTATTGTTCCCTGCCATGCCCTAACTCAATTTCTGAGCGGGCATGGCAGGTTCAACGCGTACCTGTACAGGTTCGTGAACGGTGATCCGAGGTGTTTTTGTGGGCATCCACGTCAAGATGTCATGCATCTTGTCGTGGATTGCCCACGATTCGCTAAGGAGAGGAACTCCTTGGAGTTTACTCTTGGTCGTCGACTGACGGAGGTGGTCGTCGACGACCAATCACCGATCACCGGATTTCTGTACTTGATACATAAAATCTTGCAATGATCAATCGCTTTGTAATTTTGTAATTTTCATTTAGCATACCTCTATTGTCCAAAGGTATAGAGGTTATCTTGTTGTCAATAATTAAAAAAAAAAAAAAAAAAAAAAAAAAAAAACATCGAATAATAGGAATTATCAGTTGTGCTTTTCTGCAAATAGGTGAAAAATTTGATTGCAAAAAATGCTCAGAGAAAATTTGTTAAAGAAAAAATAAATTAAATAAATGAACAAATAAATAAACAAAACCAAAAGTCAATCAATGTATTCGGAGAAATTTTGAAATGAAATTGGAAAAAAGTCTTTATTTAATTTATAACGAATTTTATGATTTGAATTTGAAAAATTTTTCAGCTTTTCACAACTACCTGTTGCATGTTTTATTTTTTTATTGTTTCATTATTTTGAATTTCGTTTATTTGCCATTTTTTCCTGTTTGCCTGTAAATTTTACCTGTAAAAAAATATGTATTTTTTGCTTTTTTTGATTTCAAACACTTAATCATATTTGTTCTTATTCGTGTTTTCTTGCTCTTAGATTGTGAAATTACGCATCGTTAAATGGGAGAAACATCAAAAAAAATTTCAGAGTTTTAAATGACATTTGAATGTGCGTGTGTGTGTGTGTGTGTATAGGTATTTATATAAAAAATTAACAAATTTTCACAAATACATTAATTGATTGAATCAATGATTTGACATTTTCGTATTTTTTTCGATTTTGAATTACTTCGTGTTCATAAAATAACAAAATTGAATCAAATAAATATGAAAATTCATTTTTAGAGCAAAAATAAAAAATTTCAAAATCAATTCGCATGTATTTGTTTGATTTGATTTAATATTTCAAATACAATTTCGATCAATACTCTTGTTGTTGTGGATGAAACCAATGAATAGACCTGTCGTGAATGTATAAAATTTTTATATATTTTTCAAATTTGTACATGACTTTTTCATAATTTTTATTTATTTATTTTTCATTTTAAAATTGTTTTGAAATATTCATTCATTCATATATTATAAATATTATTACTTCACTTTACTGTGTTAATGTTTGAAATGAATAAATGAATGTTTGAATGTATGAATGAATGATCATTATTATTATCATTTGTCACTATTTCATGTGTCTTCGGTTTGTTTGTTCACTTGTTTACATTTGTTGAATGATTTCATATTTTTTTCTTAAATCAATTTGTGTTTTCTTGATATCCTGCTTTTTTCGTTGAGCAATCAATTGACGCATTTCGGCTGCTGTCATATTTAAATTTAATTCGCCATTTTCATTCATTAAATTTTTTGATTTTTGTTGTTGTTGCTGCTGTGACTGCGGTTGTGACTGTGTTGGCAATGTTTTCGATGTTGGTGGACCAACAGGTATTGTCGTTGCTGCCGTGGTTGTTGCTGTTGCTGTGTTTACTGATGTTCCATTTGATAATTTTTTCTCATTATTAATAATTATTCCATTATTATTATTATTGATACTGTTGCTGGTTGTACTCTTTTTATTATCATTAACAACATTTGTATAATGATTTATTGAATTTCTACTCGAAACAGATGAAGCTGATGATGATGATGTGGATGTTATACTTGATTTATGTTTATTATTGTTATTATGATTATCATCATTGACAATATGATTACTACTGTTCTTATTGCTTATTTTCTCATTATTACTATCGATTGATGTTTTTTTACTCAATAATTTATCGCTATTATTATCATTATTATTATTATCATCATTCTTTTTTAGATTTTCATCATCATCATAATTAGTTGTAATATTATTATTATTGTTAACATCATCATCATTATTACCATCAATTTGATTAATTTGTTTAGATGATCGCGTAGATGAAGCTGTCATAGCTGACGATGTAGTTGCTGATGATGTTGTCGATGACGATGATTTACGACGATTCAATTCATTTTTCATCTTTGTTTTTTGGTGGAAAGGTGAAAACAAAACAATGAGATAATAAATTGAGCCAATTTTATGGTGATAGTTGTACAGGTGATCATTATATGATAACAATGTCCAAATCCAAATATGAAAATAAAAATAAAATTGAAAAAAAATTAGATTAATTATTCAAATCATAAATGAAAATTTTAATTAAATTTTATTATTCCAATTTAAATGATCAAATCATATTGAAAAATATTAATATAATTGAATCATATAAAATTATTATCTTTCTGTCTTTTGCAGTGCAACGAAGTTTGAAATCAATTAAATCAGATTACATTGCGGTCATAGTTATATCGAATGAATCGAAGATAACGATTTCTTTCACTTGAATAATTGTTCCATCTTTATGAATATCAATATTTTGAAATGATATCAAATTTACTACAAGTAGTTTGAGGGAAAATATCGTTCGAACCTTGAATGGGCAATTTCGGATCATTAAATTCAATTTTATCATATATTCAATAGGATCCCGGACATATTTTAAATGAAAAAAAATCAGTTCAAAATTTTTTATTGAAAAAATCTGACCAGCGTTCATTCAAGCGATTCGATAATTGTGTAAATATTTATAGGAAAAAAATTCCTCAAAGTCATGAAATTTTAGATTTCATTTCATTTTTTTCTACAATAGCAAAAAAAAAACAATGCAAAATTTTCATACAAATACAAACAAATATTTAAATTTTCAAGAAATTTTTTTTTTTTGCAAAAATTTCAAATAAACAATAAACCACCACCAACGCATGATGATGATCATCATCATCTTTCATCTTCTATAATTTAATCCATTCATGCATTGTTATTATGCATTAATTCATTCAAAAAGAAAAATAGAAACAAATTTTTTAAATTAAAAATTAAAATGAATAGATGATGATGATTATAATCTATCATATTAAAATGCCATCATCAACAAATAGGATAAATCATCGTTGTTATCATCATCATCATGATTGTTTATTATTGTTGCTGTTAGAAATAATGAGTATAAAGTAAATTATAAATGATTTTATGCCTAAATTTCTTGAAAACTAAATGAATGGATAAGATTTTGTCAACTATTATCATGATTATAACAATATTGAATGCCTATTGTCGTGGATATGAGTCGGAAAAATGTAATCTCACATCTAGGATGTTTAAATGCGAAAAAAATTGGATTAATTTTGAAAAAATTTAATCGAAAGAAAATGTTAATAAAATTAATGATAATAAAGATGATTATAATGATAACGCCCATATAAGAAAATAATTTTAATGATAATTTTTTTGATGGTAATTGAATTTGAAATCCTTTTTGGAATAATCATCAAATGATTGTTGGATTTAATTTGTTTTTAAGCAAATATTCTTTTTATATTTTAAATCAAATCAATGTTTTATCAATATTGATGATGATTTACATCAATAATTAATGTCAAGGATGACATTGGAATTTTCAAATTTTTTTGTGACAAGTTGCTTTAATCCAATCAATCATTAATTAAAATTGATTGCATTTTTCTCCCTCAAAGAGAAAGAATTGATTTAAAGTGTTTTTCATCTTATTTCTGGTTTTTCTAATTAATTAATTAATTTACAAAAACAAATAAGACTTACATGATGATGATGCTCTCCATTGTTAAAATTCTGATTATCAGATTTATTACTATTAGTATTTGTCAACAATTGTCGATTTTGTATCATTGGATCTGGTGTTGGTAATGGTAATGGTAATGTACCTGGTTCAGGTCTTACATCAGGTGTTCGATAACAAATAACATTTGGTTGCGATGATTTGATGACCATTTTACGTTCACGATACCAACGATCACCATAATCATCGATCACTAATAAACGTGTTTCATTTGTAATCGATTTAATACGTTCAACAACTTGTCGATGATTTTCATTACAAATATTAACAAAATTTACTTCAATAATTTTATCACCTTCACGTAAACCGGCTAACATTGCCGGAGAATCATCATCAACTTTACCAATATATTGGCCTTGTTTTGTTTTTTCTGCATGTAAATTAAAACCATAACCAACAAAATTTGGCCATTTTTTTAAATGACACAAACGTGGACATGGTGCATCATTCGGTATCACTGTTGTTGCAGGTGTTGGTGTTGATGAAGACATGTTAGATTTTTTTCCAGTTTAATCAATAAAAATTTAAAACTTATTCAAAAATTTTATATAAAATTCATCAACAAAAAAATTGCAGATTCTTTATCAATTTTTCGTGTTTTTGTTGTCTTTGTTGTTGTTGTGGTTGATTTTACATGGACATCTATGCTCAAATTGAATCAACAGAAAACAAATGGAGAGAAATGGAGAAAAAAAATTTGACTGGACTCAAATGGACTAAGGTAACACACATACAAATACACACACAAAACACACAAAAAAAATCACATTAAAAATCACAAACAAACAACACAAATGAACTAACAACAAACAAATAAATGAAAATAAACAAACAAATGAACAAACAAACAAATTTTAAATATTTTGAAAATGTTAAAAACTACTTCACAGCAACAGCAACACCACTTGTTATTTTGATATTAAGCACAAATCAAGTAATGAATGGATTTAATGCGGATGAAATGAATGAATTTTTGCTTTATTTGAAACAAAAAAAATATGAGAAATTTAATTAAGATCACGTTGTAAAATATCGAGATGTTGGAATTAAAAATATTGAAATCATAAAAAATAATCAGATTTGCACTTAGAAACACAGTTTTAATTCTCAAATCTTGATTCAGTTTTTAATCATTGAAACATTAAGGTGATGGTCATTAATGATCATTGATGATGGAAAAAACCATTGGAACAATTGATATTCATTTAATTAGTTTTAATTTTTCAAAATTTTCAAATTTTCATCTTTGAAACCACCAAAGTCAATTGATTGAATGTTGAATTGCTATTTTGTTTGATAGTGCATCAAATGCAAGAAATGAAATGAAATTTTTTCATTTGATTAGTTGCAAAAATTATAAGTATTTGATGGAGAAAAAATGTACGAGAAATACAAAATTATTATGATCATCAAAGGTAAAATTATTGTTTTACTATCCATCATCATCAACATCATCATTGCTGTTGTTTATGTGTTTGCTGGCTTTCACATTGTTTACCAATGTAGTATCATTGTTTATTGGTAGGATGTTTTTCTCTCTCTGTGTTTGCACATCAGGTTTCTACCATTTGATTTTTTTCAACCAAATAGTGGATTTAAAAGTGGAAATAAAGTGGTTTTCTCTTCTTGATTTTTTTTATTTATTTTCCAGTGTAAATCCATTCATTTAATTACAATTGCTTTTTTAGCTTTAGCGATATTTTAGTGTGTATCCACCACCATTGATGTGTTTGGAAAAATGTTTCTCCAAAATTCAATACAAAAATATGAAATTATGATGATGATGACGACGATGACTACGATGATGAATATCATAAAGTATTAATGGTTAGAAAATATTGGAAATCAACAAATTTTCAAAATGAAAATGAAAATCATTACATTTGGATTTGTATTAAAGAAAAAATAAAAAAAGATGAAAGAAAAACACGGATACACTAGAAATGATTCAAAAAATGCAACAAGTGGTTGTTGTTGCTCTGTAATCAATTGATTCGCTGATCGACTGATTGAATGATTGATTGGTCGATTTGATTGTTTGTGTTTGTCGGTCGGTTGTTTTTGAAGAAAATATTCAATTATTTGATTTCATATAATTTTGATTATTTGTTATTTTAATACGTATACTTTTACCAATGTTTTTTTCGTTTTGATCAAAAAAAATGTTTAATCATTTGGTAGCAGCTACATGCATCATTTATATTAACAAATTTTATACTACTACTAATATGACGTATAAATTAAACAAATTTGATTTGTTTAGTTGGCTAAAAACAAAAAAAAAAAAATTTATTTGAAAAAAAATGATTTATGATTGATTGATTGATTGATTGAGTGATCGATCAATAAATTAATATTTTTGGGATTGAAATTCTTTTTATTTTATTTTATATTTCCAGAAAACACATGATTTATAACAAATTTTTGACAATATTACAAGTTTTAAAAAATAATGAAAACTCAGATGTTTTATTTTAATTTTTTTTTTTTGCTTTGGAGGCTATAATTAGCAATGATATTAAATCTAATTAATCTGATATTTTATATCCAACATTTGATAGATATCAATAATTTCAGAGGAAAAAAATATATTAATAACTTGGCACCAATCATTACCACGAACGAACAATACGAGTTATAGGAAAACAATTGAATCAATAATGTGTATTTACTATTATTACAACCAAAGATGTGAATAAATATTGAAGTATCAATTTTTCTTTTAAAAATTAAATATAACAATACATTCATCTGTATTTATATATGAATATAATTATCCATTTGTCATTGAATTATTTCAATTTCATTGGATTTTTTTCTTTTTTTTCTATTTTGGTTAATTCTTAACGATATCACCATCATTAATGTTATTATTATTTTGTAATTGTTGACTATAATAACAAAAATCATGTATTATTTGTTTCGATGATGGTAACCAAACAAATTTTGAATCTAATAATTTTGTTTGACATAAAAAACATGTACTATTTTTTCATCATTATCATTATTATTTTTTTTGAAAAATTTGTTATTATTGTTTCATTGTTGTTTTTGTTGAGAAAATTATTATCATCATCATCATCGAAATTGCCGAATCGAATATTATTATTATTATTATTCGATAAGATGTTTTCAGCGTGTTTCAATTCGTTTTCACAAGAAAAAAAGAGAATAAAACAAAAATTATCGAAAATATGTTAATAAAATATTACGCACACCAACATACTCATGATTTCGAATAAATATGAACGAAAAAATTGAATGAAATGGAAAAAAAATCAAGAAATAAACGGAAATAGTCATTACTTTTATACAACTTGACTAACTTAATCGGATCATCAAGTCAGCAAAATAATAATATTAAAGATAATAATAAATAGGACACAAACCTGTTACGATCAATCCGGATTGACTGATTGATTAATCGTTGTTTATTTGCACGTTTTTTCTCGACTAATGAAAGTGCCATAATTCGACCAAACGACGATTGAAATTTAATATGAAACATTTCATTCAATTGATTTGTTAAATGTTTTTCAATTAAATTTATTTGCCAATCGCCGGGTAATTGTTTCAATGTATTCATCAAATCAAATCGACATTTATGATGATTTAAATATTCGATAAATGGTTTCAATATTTCCGGACCATTCCTATGTGATGAAAACAAAACAAAAAAAATTAATGATTTTGAGTAAGATAATTAATTTATTTCGAAAACAAAGAAGAGATTATTAATATTCAATTAATTTTTTCTGAAAAAAAATTCAATTGTTTATAGAAAACAATTTAATGATTGATTCAAGCGATTACAATCTATCATTGTTTTTGGTTGTCAACTGAATTTCAATGACAATCATAAACATAATGATGTTTTTATTTGAAGGTAAAAGTTGATTTTTTTTTATTTAATTGATTTGTCAAAAAAAAAAAAAATTTATCAACTTTCCGATTGACTGAATATAGAAATAATTCGTTGAAAAAATTACTGAATTTTCATTTCTTGCCATTTTTCATTTTTGATTACTTACTTTCGATATAAATCCAAATATATTGACAATAATATTTGATAAATGTTGTTACATTCATTATTAGATTTATTAATTCCTTGATAATTATCATTATTATTGCCATAATAGATACAATGTTTTAATGCATTTTTGAAATCATTTCGTTGTTCATTCAAATAGATTTCAAACGATTTTCTATGTTCACCTAATTTTCCATACAATATTGCTTGTTCATGATGGAAATTATTTTTTATTAAATATTTTAATATTATTTTTTCATCATATGAATTCGATTTGAATAATAATTTTTGTAATTTTTGCTTTATATTTTGATAAATTTTTGCATCTTGTTCCTCATTTTCATGATATATTGATAATATTTCAATATAAATGATTAGTAATGTTGTATGAATTTTAGATTGTTTTAGATTCATTTGATAGATTAAATATTCAAGATATAATATTAATATATTACGATGTTTATTTAAATTATGTATGATGAATTCTGGATTTATTAGTATAAATTTATCATTTTCAATCATTGTATTATGTATTAATATTTGTAAAGCATGATCGGTTTCATTTTTTTCATCATATTCAATTAAAAATTCGATATTATTCATTATAAGCTGTGTATTTTTACACTCATTTAAAATTGATTTCAATTCCTCAATACCTGGATAATATTTATCGTAGATTGATTTAATTTCTAATTTTTTCAACAACTCGATTGATTTCTCATAATTATTTCTTGATGCATAATATAACGATAGGAAATAATGATAATTTTTTTCCTTCAAAAATTTTTCTATCAATTCATGATAATAATTGTCAGTCTTTTTTTCATTTTTGAAAAATTTTCTTATCGATTCTCTATTTGTGTCATCGATATTTTCAAAATATAAAAATAGTTTGGCTGTTTTAATCAATTTATAATCAACATGTTCCGTATCATAGTCAATATAATTTATTAAATGATCAATATAATCAATGAGAAAATTATTAATTTCGTTTCGATCTAATGTTTCAATGATTTTAGCAATTAACGCTTGCATTTTTTCATTATTACCATCATGTTCATTATATGGATTGGCGAATGGGAATATTTTCAATTTCTCCAATAAATCCTTATTCAATCTCAACACCAATTCAATTTCACATTGTCCACTAATGAGATAATGTTTGGCTTGTTGATAATTTCTATTTTTCAATTCAATCAGACCAGCGCGTATTTTGATCACATCGAATTGATTATATTCTTCATCAGTCATCATTCCTGTCTCATATAAATTTTGAAATAAATCAATAGCTTCTTGGGATTTTTCATTAGATAATAATGAATCGAATTGTTTTTGCCATGAAATACGTTTCAATGTGAATAAACTATTTTTTGTAGTAACAACGATATTTCCATCAAAATTATCAATATGAATGCCATTTTCAAATAAAAATTCATCTTTGATTTTTTGATCAATCATACTTATAATTGAAATGGAATGTGATTTTAAACATATTATATATGGATATGAATAAGCTATTTTCAATACATTCATTCCCCAATCGATTGGAGGGCGTTCAGAGATTCCAGTTGTTTTTACAAATACGCCTAAATTTGATGGTCCATCAATTAAAAATTCGTCACGTTGAATATATTTACAAATAGGAAGCGAAGTTTTTTCACCAGTGAAATCATTATTATTCGGATTATCACATAATAATTGTATATTACAAGTATCCCAATTAATCATAAAATAATTATTCATTGATACCATGCAAATGTAATAATTATTCATCGACATTGATATTGGCTGTTCATTTAAATTTATATCTTTCAATATGGATAATTTATCATCAGAATTCAATAGACAAATTTGAATTAGTTTACGTTTAGCTATACATAATTCAATTTGAAACGGATCCAGTGTGATTGGATTTTCATTCAAACAAAATTCAAACACATTACGTAAACGATTGAAATTTTGTACAATTTCTAAATTATTTGTGTAATTCAATTGTAATATATTATCACAATGACATATAATACGATCAAATATTGATAATACTTTTAATTTTATTATTGGCTTTTTTTGTGGTAAATATTTGAATGATGTTGGCTTCAAATTGTTTATATTGGATGATTCAGATGACGATCGTAATAAATTTGAATAAAACAATATGAATGAATCGATTGTTCCAAGATAAACATCTTGATTATTGACATCAATGCAAGTTATCTAAATTATTTTACATTTTATTTTGAAATATTTTAAAATCATGTAAATATTCTTCGATATTAAGGATTGTAACTTACTTGTGCGGAAATTTTTTCAATAATTTTCAAATCTTTCAACAATGGTATCAATTCAAAACATTTAATATTGAAATCTTTTGCCATTTTGTCGAACTATTCATATGACAAGATAATCTTAAATGAAACCGAATCAGCTGCAATTGAATTTCAGATTATCATCAAAAATAATGGAATGCCCTCTGTTGATTTGGATAATATTTGTTATCAAATAAAATATGTTTACGAGCAAAGCATTTGTGTATTTTTTTTATTGTTGGAAAAGATAAATTAAATGACAATAAATCAAAATTTTTAACAGTAAATGATTGAAATCATTGAAAATTGTTTACCTTATTGATTATATTTGATAAAATTGAACAAGCAAATAGTTATAATTCTTTTGAAACCATCATGTCTTTCAATCAATTCAAATGAGATCATTTATGATAAATTCTGGAAGCGAAATACATGACAATATTTTGAAACTATTTTTCTATCAAAAATTACTATTCAAAATCAATCATTTTGATATGAAAATTCAAAAAAATCAATGTAAGTTATAATTAAAAACTTTAATTTGACGATCAATCCAACAACAATGCAAAATGAAAGGCGTTTATCACAATCAACAAATTATCATCAAACTATCAGCTATGAATCAATTTAATCATCAAAATTGATGCATTATTTTAAATCGATTCTCATTTCGTAATGTTTACAGAATATATTAATGTTTTTAAATGATGAAAAACTAGCGCATGATCCTAAAATCTTGATTAGTCCATATAAGGGAATATCATAATCAATATATTTTTAACATAAATTTAAATATATAGTTGACAATAGTAAAAATTAGTGGTAGCAAATGAATTTGATCTACAATAATAACAATAATCATCATCAATATATTATTTAATAAAAAAATGTAAACTCCATATTTTGTTTATTAAATAAAATCGTATTAATATCATTAAAATTTTGTCCTTTCAATGTTTTTCTACAATTTAGAAACGATTTTGATTTTTTCAAGTCCGATGATTTTAATGGAAATCAATTTAATCAATTTCAATTTGGTTTTAAAATATGGTACTTGGTAAATTGTTTCGTATTTATCATAAAACAGATAAAAATAATGTTTATTCAGTATTGTTGGAAAATAAAAATGATCGCAGCGAAACATTGTTATTTGAATCCGGTGCTATCGGTATACTTGGTATGTTTTTTTCTTGTTTTCAATTTTAAATTTATCATAATTAATCATTTTATAATTCAATTTAGCTGCACACGAAAATGAAGCCATCAAACCATTATATCACATGTTGACCGATGTTTATGGCTGTCTTGGTGTATTAAATTTGAGTGTTGGCGAACAAAATTATTACTACTTAGTTTGTGTATTGAGCTGTGTATCGATTGGTAAAATTCAAAATGTTGAAATATTTTGCATCACTGAAACAACATTTATTTCTCTACATGCACAACAATCTGATCAAGATCGTATTCAAGATGTTAAAAAAATTTTGAATGCACAAACATTCTACTTTTCATGGTCTACACCTCAACAGCAGCAACAATCATCGAACAAACCATTTGATTTAACTGTTTGTTGTCAACGTTCAGAACGTACAAATGAAACTGATAATAGATTTTTTTGGAATCGTATGTTTTATCCATATTTAAAATCATTCAATGTAAACACAGACAAATGGCTCATAAAAACAATGTGCGGCAGTGTTGGCATAAATACTGTCTATGTCGGACATCAACAAGCTAAAGCATGTCTCATATCTCGATTAAGTAGTGAACGAGCAGGCACACGTTTTAATGTACGCGGATGTAATGATTTCGGGCATGTAGCTAATTTTGTTGAAACCGAACAAGTAATATTTGTTGATAATAAAAAAGTTTCATCATATTTATTAATCCGTGGCTCTATCCCATTATTTTGGGAGCAAACGGGCGTTCAAGTTGGCACGCATAAATTACGTGTATCGCGTGGGAACGAAATATCTCATCCAGCATTTGAACGCCATTTCGCAGCCATACAATATTTATATGGTAAACAAGTTATCATAAATCTGGTTGGAAACAAAGAAGGTGAATTTACGATAGGATCAATGTATAAAGCTCATCATAAATCATCACGTTTTCGTGATGAAATACCATATATCGCATTCGATTATCATCATTATTGTAGTCGTGGTCGTGAAGAAAATTTGGTTTTAATATTAAAAGATCGTATTCAAAAATATTTCAATGATTTTGGATTTTATTATTCACTTGGTAGTGATGCTGATAAACAATTACAGAAAGGCACATTTCGCATCAATTGTATTGATTGTTTAGATCGCACAAATCGTGTACAAACATTTCTTGGACTTGAAATGTTGAAACATCAACTTAAAATATTGGATTTAGATGAAAAATCTACGATTGTCAGCAGATTTTTTGAAGTTTATAAAAATATGTGGCAAGCAAATGGTGATCAAATAAGTAGAATATATGCTGGTACCGGTGCTTTAGAAGGAAAATCAAAACTACGAGATGGCACGTTATCTGTTGCACGAACTATACAAAATAATCTATTAGACACAAGTAAACAAGAAGCATTCGATATTCTTGTGACTGGTAAACCAAGCGGTTTAGAATTCATTGAAAAATTCCGTTCATTATTGCCGAATGAATATCTTCATTTGCCTTCAAAATTATTAATGTCAATTTGTGATCGACATTTTGAATATACATCAGTATCAGAAATTCGTGTAGCTGTTGGCACATGGAATGTAAATGGTGGAAAACATTTCAATAGTATTATTTATAAAAAGAGTGATCCACTCTCTGATTGGTTATTGGATTATAACCGAAAAAGTCCTAGAAAAAATCAAGTCAATATTCTAGATTTATCATTAGATGATTCTCTAACTTCATTAAAAAGTGATTCACCAGATTTGTATGCAATCGGTTTCGAAGAAATTGTTGATCTTAGTGCACAAAATATTGTGGCAACAAGTACGACTAATCAAAAAGAATGGCTTGTAGAATTGGAAAAAACATTATCACGTAATGAACCGTATGTGTTAGTAACATGTGTTCAATTGGTGGGTGTTTGTTTGTTTCTATTTGTAAAACCGAAATTTGCACGTTTTATTCGTGATGTATCAACTGATTCAATCAAAACTGGTCTAGGTGGTGCTACCGGTAATAAAGGTGGCGTCGGTATACGATTACGCTTTTATAATTCAAATTTATGTTTTATTTGTTCCCATTTTGCGGCTGGACAAAGTCAAGTTAATGAACGTAATTCAGATTTTAAAGAAATATCAAGGAAAATGTTTTATTCGATTGGAAAAAATATTTATTCACATGATTATATATTTTGGTGTGGTGATTTTAATTATCGCATTGATATGCCTATCGATGAATGTAAACAATTGATTATGGAACAAAATTGGGCCAAGTTATTAGAAAAAGATCAACTAACAGTTCAGAAGAAAGAGGGTAATGTCTTTCGTAATTATCAAGAAGGTTCGATTGAATTTGCGCCCACCTATAAATATGATGTTAATAGTGATGATTATGATACCAGTGAAAAATCACGTATACCAGCATGGACTGATCGTGTTTTATTTAGAAAATTGCAACCGACACGTTTATCTGAAAAAAATTCTAATAAACTTGATTATGGTGAAATAATATTTTATGGTCGTGCTGAATTAAAAACATCTGATCATCGCCCAGTTATTGCTGAATATAAAATTGAAATATTGCAATTCGATAAGAATAAATTTCCAAAAATATTCAACGATGTTATCAAAAATGAAGGTCCAACTGATGCTACTGTCATTATCAAGGAAATCAATGCCTCAGATCCAACAAAATCATTTGAAACAATTTATATTGAAGAATTGATCAAAAAAATCAATGAAAAAATTGGGCCAATAATATTAGCCGGATTCGGAGACGATCACATGCGTGTAACATTTAAAGATGGACACAAAGCTATGCAATTAGTGGAAATGGGTTCATTCGATATATTAGATAAAAAATATCAAGCATCATATCGAACCCCGAATTGGGATGAATTAATTCTAGAACAAGTAAATTATGGCACATGTAATGCGATACCGTTGATTGAAAATACAGTCAAATGCGACATTGATGAACAGTATGATTATGATGTGCCCAGAGTAATCAGTCCCGACAGCCCTGATGAACTTATCGTTGAGCCAATCATTGATACTTCGAATATACCCAATTGTCAAGCACAACCGTCACGTCCACCACCTCCAAAACAATCAAGCTTAGAAAATGTCAAAGAAGAAAAGAAAATGGCACCTGCTCGACCAGCACCGCCACCTCCACCAAAGAAAATTTCAGTCAAAGACAAACAAACTGTTGATGATATTCTATCTATAAGCAATAATGAAAATTTAATCGATGATGAAATTCCATCAAATCAACCTCCATCAAGACCTCCGCCTTCAATACCACCACCGCCATCAATGAAATCGTCATCAATGATCAATAATATTAATCACGAACACGATGATAATTTGAATGATGATGATGAGGAAGATGATAATGATGATGAAGAAATAAATTATAACGATTCAAAAACAATGCCAAATATTCCAGCACCAAATTTTCCACCGCCAACAATTGCTACATCACGATTGCCATCAGCCCCGCCATCGATTCCGGCGCCTATTGCGCCACCTATTCCTTTACGACGTCCACCACCTCCTATGATTCCTCCAAGGGAAAATTGAATTGAATTGAATTGTCTAGTCATCGTGTTGAGTCCCTTTTTATGACTGCTTAATTGATAAAGCAATAATTAATTGTTTAAATTAAACACACACATACACCCACTATAGAGAAGAATAATAATTTACAAATTTTCGATGTTAAAATAACAAAATTATTTTTGCAAAAAACTGATTTAAAATATGATTAACTTTTTGTTGAATTATATTCATTCTTTAAAAATATAATTTATAAAAAATATAAATATTTATAATCAATTACATATCTTTTGTGCGTGTTTTTTTTCAAACATTTAATGTCAATGTTTAGAAATTTGGTTTTGCTTGTTTGTTTGTTTTGAATACATATAATTTATTATCTGCTTGTTGTTGTTGTAGTTTTGATTTGATTTGATTAATATAATAAAATAATTGATGAAATAAACGTTAATATTTGTAAATATAAATAATAATTGTATTGATTTCCATATGATCGAATAGAATTGGTCGCAGTTGGTCGTAATATTGTTACATGATCTTGTGCACTTTTATATGGATTTGCGCCATCATCGAAATATAATGGGCAATCATCATCTTTGAATTAATGGGTAAAAAATTAGCAAGATGATTAATGATTTACATTCTATAAATCACTAACAAATATACATACGTTCACGTTCATATTCAGTCATTTCTAATGCAACTTGTGCACCTTCAATAGCGTTTCCACTTCTAACATCTTGTTTAATATGACAAAACGCACCGACAGACATCGACATTAGAATGACATTTAAATCAGCACGTTGATATACCCAACAACGATAACGGCTATATGCATCTAAACTATCATAAGTAATTAAATAGGATTTCAAATTTTCTTTCCAATATGCAATACACTGCATTTGATAATCTGGTTCACTATAGATATCGACTGGTAGACCAAATTGATCAACTGATAAACAATAATCAGCATCAATATTCAAAATTTTTTGATCACTATCACAAACAGAAAAATCTGATATGTTTGCTTTACAGTAGACGTTCGGACGAGGAAATCGTGTCACACCTCCACGAATACGTGTTTCGAATAATATGTCACCAGTTTGTTTGAAACGAAATTTACCTGCAATCGGGCATTTGATCGATACAGGATTTTTAGCAATCAATATGTCATATTTCCATTGTTCTTCTGAATTGAACATTGTCCATGCACAAACGGTTGAAAAACGATCCATTATCATTGCTTGTCCTTTACGATAACGAATAACATTATGATGTCTGGGTAAGAATTCAAAACAAACATAATCTTTTTGACAACCATTCACGCCTAAACGTGCCATGACAAAACGTGAACCACGTTGTTCTTGACAAACAAATATTTCCTGTTTGACACGTCCAGTATCTGGACGCCATTTTTCAACCATGGTTGTCGAATTGATTGTGACTTCAGCATCGAAATTCGCAGTGTTAATCCATTGACCACTAAAATTTTGTGGCAATGTACATTTAGCTTGTACTAATTCAGCACGTACTGGAAACAAACGCAAACGTTCTGGTCCTTCTTGCGGAGATTTTAGCGTATTACATTCAGCGGTGATCGACACGGATAAAAATTGATCATCATCACGGTTAGAGAGCTATAATTTTGAAAATAATTACGATTATTAAAAATGAATAAATTTTGCTCAAACATACGAAACAGCGATATTTTTCTTCCATACGAGATTCACGTGAATTGACAACAGCGAAAAAATGATTTTTACCCACATACCAATCACCTAAACATTTATATTGTACTTCAGCATCTTCAGTTTCACGCATATTGGAACATTTACGATAATTCATAACAAATTGTTGATTTAGATTGAAAAATTGTGTGCCAGGTTTTTGACATGCTGTTATATTGGCTTCTTCATGTATACATTCACCAGTGAATTTGAAGCGATTTTGATATGCAAAATTCCAAACTCCTTCTAAACTAGAACGACAATTTTTGCCAGATGGATTTGTCGCTGAAATTCATTGAAAATCATTCATATTTAAATCTACTTTGAAAAATCAATTTCGATAAGACATACAAAACATTGTAATCAATTCTTGGTTGTTATCTAATGAATTTTTGCACATTGTTTCATACGTTGGCATAACATTCATTGGATTTTGCAAACAATTGGCTATTTAAATATGTTAATGATATTAATCAATCAATTTACACAATCATTCATATCAAAATTGATACAAACTTTCGATTTTTTCCAACACATTCAATGTACGTATCAAAATGCGTACACAAGAAAGACAATCGGCTTTTTTCAATAAAAATGTAAAATTATCATAGCTATGTGCATTCATTTCTAAACAATAGCCACGATTTGAGAAATCATTTTCAGTTATTTTTGTATAAACGTTTTGTCCATCTTCTCGTGAAAACCATTCACCATGCAATGTTGTCGGTATTGTACAATGTTGTTGTGATTGTGGATACGATTGTTGATATCCATTATTATTGCTGTAAGATTGAAATTGTGCAAGACAATCTGATACGATTAAAATCAGTATGATTAATGGAAATATCGGTAAATTCAAATTCTCAAGAATTATCATTTTCAACATTAATTAATCAATTCAGATGTTACATTGAAACATTATCATGAAATAGATTGAAAATAGTGAAATTGAAATAAAAACAAACAAACACTGCTAATGAACTGCTTCAACTGTTTGTTCATTAGATAAAAAGGTAAACACATACCTGTTAACGAAGATGTGATTTCATTTAGATTTATGAATGAATGAATGCTTACGAATAATGCAAAACTGGTATTTTTCAATTTTTTCAAATTTTGAAAATTAAAAATTCTTGAAGTTGTAAGCTCTCAATCATAGATGGTGCCGATATGTTAAGGAAAAAAAATTAACTGTTTTCAAAACACATGTGTTTTAACTCATTTTTTTCTTGTGTTTTTCTTTCGTAATTGTTTTCCATACTGGTTTGTTTAATCTCAAATCTCAAGAATTTTGATCCATATTTTTAATGTTATAAGTTTTAATCACCATTATCATTAATCAATTTTCATCGTTCAAAATGTATTGAAATCAGATATTTTCCATACTCTTTCAAAAGTGATTTTTGAAATAAAAATGTCAAATCATTCAAATCTTGCAGAATTACCGCCAATTGTTGGCGTTATTATTGAAAATTTACATCAAGATTTTAATGGTTTGATTAATTTTTGGGATGATACAATTTGTGTTCATTTGAATAATAAACGTGAACATATTATAAATAATTGGACTCGTGATAAAAAATTGGAAAAAATTATTGATTTTGTTTCATATAATTTATGTAAAATACCGGAACAAAATGAAATTGAACCATTCATTTTAAGATCAATGATTAATTATAATAGTAACAATCAGCAGCAGCAACAACAGCAACATCAAAATTTGGCCTCACAGATAAAATATAATGAATGCAATAAAAACTGGGAACAATTTTACATATATCTATTCTCTGAAACATATGATGAGCTTTTTATATCAGGTACGAAATCGCCAATCATATCGAGAGATAAATGTGAAATTGGTTTGAGAAGATTGGATTTAAGATCAATAGATGAAATTAATGCAATGATGAATGCCCTCATAGATTATGAAATTCTAGCCTTTTTATATGAAAAATTTTCACAAAATATTGGTCAAATAGGAAAGATAATCATATTGACTGCTATGGAAAAATTGAATTATGCTATCAATTTAAGCCTTTTCTCTGAAACTGTGATTCAATCAAAAACATTGATAAACATATTGCAAAATCTGCACATATTCAATAAAAATTTTTACATACGTAAACCATCGATTCGTTACGCATTAAGCAGTTATCTAATTTATTTATTGAATGAACTCGATACAGATGTAGATGATGTCAAATTTATTTTACAAATGTCAAGGAAATTCGTCCATTTTTTAAATCATATTCGACTGATTCCTCCTGAAAATCGCACATTCAATCCTCGATCATTCAACGTTAGAGATCAATCATTGTATAAATTACATTATTCACATTGGTTTGCTGCTTGTGTTATACCTCGTTATACAAAATGGTATGTTAATTCATTTAATCAAAATTTTATCTGTTTTTATTCATTGAATTTTTTGGCCATTGAATAGTTTTCCATCATACACATTGGGTGATACATTCAGTTATGATTTTTTAAATTCCATGTTAAGATATTTAAAATCAGATTTCAAGCCATTAGAAATTGATAATTATTCAATTCAAGATTTTTTCGAGCGTATTGAATGTGAATTTTTGGATAAGAATAAATTATTCTGGAATGAAACATTTAGAAATAATCTTTCGCCGATTGATAATTTATTAGTCATGATCCAAGATCAATTAATTAATAATACAGTTTATGATGAAAAAATCAATAATGATAAAATGATTAAATGCACAAAATTACAGAATTGTTATCGATTTTATGAACGTTTACTGCGTTTGAAACCATTTTGTGATAATTTCTGGTCTTATCATCATTCTTTGTTAAATTCTAATAATGTTACTAATAATAATAATTGCCTAATCATCGATTCATCATATGAAAATGAAGAATCCGATATCGATGAATCAACAATGTATAATGATTATGATGGTAATGAATCTAATCAGAGTATTGATGCGAACGGTGTTTTCGATGGTAGTGGCTCTAAAAAAGATTTGAATATAATATTGAAATGTAATTACTGTGATAAAAATAAATTTTACTATTGTTTTGTACATAATCGAATCAATACAAAAATTATAACGAATTCAAATAATGTAAATAAATGTAATAAACAAGGATTGATAATACAGCCTAATTCTTTTCCGAAAAATTGGATCGAACGTTTTTTGATCAAGTTGAATGAAGATGAAATATTTATAGCAACTTTTACGACGAAATATTTTAATTCAAATCAATTAAAATTAAAGAAACGTCTCGATTATTATTATCCATCAGGCGATTACGAAAATCAAACTTATCGTTTAATTTTAAATGATAAATATTTATCGACGATAAAACGACCATTGCTCGAAGATTATTTAAGAAATCATAGGCCCAAAAGTGATTTATATCGTAGTGTTTTGAAAATTTTCCATCAGATAATATCAGATTCCTCTAACATAAAATTTCGTCGATCACAACAAATACAATCGATCGGCTATGGTTTAGAGAATCTACGACCAAATATTGAATTTCATCGTTTATTATACACATCATTTGTAACAAATATTAATACGAATATGTTAACAAATGTGTTTTCATTTTTACTTGGTCAAACACTTGAACATGATTCGTTATTTGGCTTAGATTCAAATACTGGTGGCACCGTACAATTTGTGTTGATTAATCATCAATTCATCAAGAAATGGGACCTACGATATAAACAATGGCTGATCGGTTTACAGAATATATTCTGTTATCAGTTGCCTAAAATGGGTAAAGATTACATTACAAGATTAGTATTCGATCCTAGACATTCAACATTGGCAATAATCAAAAATGGTTATCGTGTTATTGGCGGTATTAATTTTCGCCCATTCATTGCGCAAGGTTTTTCAGAAATCGTTTTCTGTGCTGTTAGTTCTGATGAACAAGTCAAAGGTTATGGCACACGAATGATGAATCATCTTAAAGATTATCATTTATCACAAGGAATTCATTATTTATTAACCTTTGCTGATTCATATGCGATTGGTTATTTCAGAAAATTAGGGTTTAGTGACGATGTGACATTACCTAAAGAACGATACAGTCATTACATCAAAGAATACAGCAAAGCATTACTAATGGAATGTCGTTTAGATCCAAGAATTTCATACAATAGTCTTGCACAAGTATTAAGAATGCAAAGATCAATAATTGAAGAATTAATTGAAATGAAACAAAAGACAAATCAATCAAAAACATTTTCGTATAAATTTACATCTGATCATCGTATTGTGCCATCGAATTTTATACAACGTAAAAATCGATCAAATATAAAAATTGACACAACTGAAATTGATTTTGTTGATCATTCAAAAGAATTATATCAAACATTCAAATCTATATTGAAAAAATTACAATCACATGAATCGGCATGGCCATTCAATAAACCGGTTGATAAAAATGAAGTTACGAATTATTATGATACAATAAAATATCCAATGGATTTAACAACAATGACACAACGATTAAAACGTCATTATTATGTCAATTTACATTTATTTCATTATGATGTTAAAAGAATATTCATAAATTGTCGTACATTTTATGAAGATACGGAATATTTAAAAATGGCCAACATACTTGAACGATATTATTTGAATTTAATGAAAGAAAATGGTTTACTAATCGAAACTATGAATAATTATAGTCAAGAAAAACAAGAAACAGATGATGATGAAGATGATTATAGTAATGGTTGTCAATGAAATGAAAAATATCAACAAAAAATATATTGAAAATTGTTTTATAATTTTAGAAAAGATTCAAATTTCGAATTAAAGTTTTTTCTTTAAAAAACACGAGATAGCGTTTGTTGTCAATTTTTTGATATTTTGTTTTTTTATTTTTATTTTTTCAATTTAATTGAACTTTAAATGACGATGCATGTTTATTCTTGTTTGTTTTAATTTTTTTTGAATGAATAAAAAAAATTGAAAAATTCAAATTGATTTAAATTTGTTTTGAAATCATTCGATTCATTGCTTGATTCATTAAATCAAGCGTTTAATGTTGAATGAAATCAATATTGAATTTCCTCAAATTTTTATCTTGAATTTTTTCGGTGCTGATTGCTTAGTTTTTTCCGAAAAAAATAATGTCAAATTCACTTTTCAATGGTGATTTTAGACAAAAACCTAAACAAAGTTTAGGCGGTGTAAATCGTAATGTAAATGTCATGTGAATAAATTGTTTATTTATTTTGTGATTGATTTTTTTATGAATCATTTTCTTTACCAATAGCTGAAACGCGAACAATTGATACAACAAGCAGCACAGGAACGTAAACAACGTGAAGAATTTCGTAAACATACTCAAATAGCAATCAAATTACAATCACAAATACGTAAATATTTAATATGTAAAAATTGGGTATGTGATTCATTATCGTTGTTCTAGATTTAATGATTCAAGTTTGAATATTCTCTTTTAAATAGCACAAAAAATTACGCGATGAATTCGATGCTATTCGATCACAATTAAATGATGACAATTTGATTAACAATGATAATAATAATAATGGAGATATTTTTGATGGAAAACGATTGAAAAATTTATTTGATAATATTCATAAATTATGCATACGATTTGTTAGATTTTATTCATATCCGATTGATAAAGAAAGACTGGTATGATTGACATGCTTGAATGCATTATAATGATTCTAGTATTTATGATTAATTTTTATTCTTTTCATTAGTTTTTCATCAATAAATTATTGATCAACAATCAATCATTGATACTCTCGAAACATCAACAAAATTTACATTGGTTAAAATATATATTCAAATATAATACTTACACATTGGCAAATTTATTAGATTGTTATCCTAATAATTTGGATGAATTCAAAATGATTTTGAATACATTTGAATTGTATTTAAATAATGTTAAAACTGACTTGAATAATAAATTATTCAATCAAATATGGAATCATTTGATCACGAATAATTATATGAAAATAATACAAAGTATATTATGTAAAATACGTGCCATTGAATCAATTGGTGATAAATTTTTCGATACAGTTTATAATACACTACTGCAAAACATATTATCGCAACAAAAATTAGATAATGATAATATATCGATATTGATTGAAAATTTTCTCAGTCAATTTTTATCTGGTTTGAATGATTTTAGATTATTAAATGATATATTGAAAATGATTTGTAATGATCGTCCATTATTATTATCGATTGAAAACATTATGAAAGCATTTATAAATTTAAATAATGAAAATATACTCATACAACAATATTCAATAATATTTTATTCAACAATAAAATTGATTCTACAACCATTACAATTGCAACAAATGAAGCTAAATCAATCATTATCGTATGAGATAATATATGATTATTTCAATATAATAAATTTATATTCACAAAAATTGTTCATACATTTTCGAACAAAACCATGTTTTAATCATATTTATAAGCGTGGTTTATCCATCGAACATCAAGATACAAATGATAATATGGATGTAGTAGACAATAATAATATCATTGATGATATTGACGATGATGAAGATGATCTAGATAATGATTTTGATTCTGTGCAACAAAAAACAATCGATGATGAGAAATTGTTATTTTATGTCAAACAAATATTTTGTTTGTTGAATACAACTGAAAATTGTAACATAATAATACGCTTTATCGATAATCAATTTGTCACAAGAACCGTCAATAGTATTGATGATAATGATATTGATAATAATGATAGACAATCTATTGTTATTAAAAATGTTTTGATTTCATTGTCAAGCATTAGTCATTTAATTTTATTTTTTCATCCAAATGGTATTCATAATAATAGGTATGACATTATTTTTAAATGAAACATTTCTGATTATAAATCATTTTTTTCCATTCTTATCTAGGCTCTTGCATACATTAGCATTCAATCCGAATTTTTTAAAACAATTATGGAATTTCATACTAAACGAAAGTGGTACAGTTATGCCATTTTCTGAAACATCGACAACATATATTCAAATTCTTTCACGTGGACTATTGAATTCATCGTTTGATTGGCCTCAATTTATTCCTCATTTTACAATATTCTGTTCACTCTTCAATTATTTTCTGCAAACATTGGATGATGTTGAATTTTTCAATGAATATTTAAAAAATAATGTCGATACTGGTAATTTAGAAAATAATGTCCTCTCTTTATATAATTATAGTGTGCTACCATTTAAACTCGATGAAATAATATCGATGAGTTCAATACTCCGCGATGTTGGCATATCGTTGATCGAATTAGCTTATCAAGATCGTCGCATCATTAATTATAAAATCAATTTATTTGGATCAGGAGTTGAAGAAACTATTCAAGATGAATTTAGTATCAATTGTTGGAGTTTATTATTACGAAATCTATTACGTTTACTGCGCCATATTTATGGTCGTGATATTAGACAAAGATTCTGTCCAGAGAATCACTGGATTTCAAAACGTACATGCATTAGTTTTTTACCTCAAAATTTCGATATCGCCATACGACAACGACGAAAATTGTATCAAGAATTCCGAGGTATCAAGCGTATGAATCGTGAAGAAATAATTCAACATGGATCACCAATATCTGTCAGAGATGTGATTAATGTAACATTAATTCAAGAACTACCATTCGTAGCGTCATTTTGTGATCGTGTAAAAATAATGCAATCTTTAATTAATTATGATAAACAAAATCGTGAAGTAGATTTCTACGAAGTGATACATGGGCGTACAGTAACTATACGCCGTAATTTCCTATATGAAGACTCATTCGAAAAATTATCGCCTACATTAGTACCATCAATGAAGAAAGTTATTCGAGTCCAATTAGTTTCAGCACTTGGGTTAGAAGAAACCGGTGTTGATGGTGGCGGTGTTTTTCGTGAATTTCTTTCCGAAGCCCTCAAATCAGCATTCGATCCTAATCGCGGTCTTTTCAAGCTTACTCAAGATGGATTCCTTTATCCAAATCCATCTGCTCAAATGTTATATGATAATAGTGATAGTCATTATTATTTTATTGGCCGCTTATTGGGCAAATCAATTTACGAGCATATGCTTATCGAATTACCTTTTGCACCATTTTTCTTGGCAAAAATTTTGACTGCTAATTCTGCGATTGAAATAAATCATTTGGCATCGCTTGATCCGGTTTTATACAAAAATTTAATATCATTAAAAAACTATAGTGGTGATGTGTCAGATTTAGGATTAGATTTTACTGCTGTACAATCAGATTTTGGAACGAATAAAATTGAAGATCTAAAACCGAATGGTTCCAACATTACCGTCACAAATCAAAATCGAATCGAATATATTTATCTGATGGCTGATTATAAATTGAATAAACAGGTAAAAATTGAATTTCTTCCAATTCAATTCATTTTTTAATGTATGATACATTTTACAGATACGTAATCAATGTGCAGCTTTCAAAAAAGGTTTTTACAATGTTGTCGATTTTGATTGGATCAAAATGTTTGATACGAAAGAGTTACAAATATTAATATCGGGTGCACAGACAGCTATTGATTTAGATGACTTGATGGCGCATACTCTTTATACTGGTAATTATAATCAAAATCACATTGTAATACAAAATTTTTGGCAAGTCATACGTGATTTTGATGAAAATGACAAAAGAAAATTTTTAAAATTTGTGACATCCTGCTCGAGACCACCGTTATTAGGTTTCAAAGATTTATGTCCACCATTTTGCATACAGAACGCTGGTCAAGATCCTGAACGTTTACCAACATCATCCACATGTATGAACTTGTTAAAGTTGCCAGAAATTTATGATAAAAAATTGATGAAAGAAAAATTAATGTATGCCATTAATTCTGGTTCGGGCTTTGAATTGAGTTAATCAATCATTATTTGGTAATTTTCCATACATTAATTTTATTCTCTGCACCGCTTATCAATTCCATTTCAGTTGAATTAACAGCAAATGTGTGAATTACTTTTTGTTTGTGCATCAATTTAGTTACGATTGTACTCTGTAAATTTTTGTTTTTTCATTAACATCAATAATAAAATTATGATCAAAAATTAGTATAGCTTATCGAAAAATTTTGCTAACCTCAAGTAATGACCAAATATAGATGTTCCCATCTTCTGATCCCGAAACAATGTACGAATCATTATCTAGTAAACCATTATCAATTCGATATTTTTGATTGACATGGCCTTGGAAACTAATTTCATTGAAAATCAATTTTGATTAAGATTAGCATTGATCTGATAATGAAAAATAAACACTTACGATGCCAAAATTTGACCACTTGATTTGTCTACCAATTTAAGAAAATCATTCATACCACTTGTGAGCATACATTGACAATCATTTGTAAAACTGATATAAGTTAGAGGATCTATAAATCGAATTTAAAATTAATTGATAGATAATTTGATGAAAATAAAACTCACTTTTTAAATTATCAGCTTCCATAATTCCTTTGCGTATATCATATCGTCTTAGATTATGGTCCAATGAAACGGTAGCTATTTCGTGATCTGAAACAGCCAAATATGAAATGCTATCTTTGGCTTCATCCAATATTTGTATTGGTTCACGCGAATTACTTTTGTTATCCCATATTTTCACTGTTCCATCTAATGAACCAGAAATGAATACACTTGATTCTTCATTGAAACGAACAACATTTATTATGGCAATATGTGAACGTATTCTTCGTATTGGTTGACCAGTGGTAACATCCCATAAAATTAATGTTTTATCATGACTACACGATATCAATTGACTACTATCACATGAACAATCAACGTCCATCACTTCGGAACCATGACCGGAATATGTTTTCAACAATAATTCTTTGCGTGGATTCCATAATTTTATTGTTTTATCACTGCCACACGTTAGACAATATTCACCATCAACTAAATTCGAAAAACAAAATTTAAAATTTTTGATTAATATTGATGAATTGTTAATACCATTTAAAGTAATTTTCCTGATTGCTCCTTGATTACAATCAAAAGAATGTGTTATTTCTGCTGATAATGTCATTTCGTAATTTGTCAAACTTAACGATCACATGAAAATTTTTGAAATTTATTAGTGCCGCCATCCAACAGACATCATTTGAATCAATCATTGTAAAAACAAATCATTGTCGTGTCATATCAATCATTCGACAAAATAATTTTTTTTTCGTTTTATTTTGATTTACATTTATTCATTAATAATAATGATTAAACAGTGATAATCACAGAATTAAATGGGAAACGAAACAAGCATATTGAAAAAGTGCGATGTATCATTGAAAGCAAATTTCACGACAAAACAATGGTCATTATTTGATGCGAAAAGTGAAAATCAATCATTTAGTTTATTCATTTTCAATAATGATTATGATTATTGTAATGATTTTACTGTGAGTGCAATAACACCCTAAAATAAGTGATCGATTTCATTACTTTACTTCTAATATTAATTTATTTAGAGATGGAAACATGTTCGTCACCCGCATGTGGTCAAATTATATGAGTTTGGTGTTTATAAAAATAAAAAATACATCTTGACCGAACCTGTAATACCGTTGAAACAAATATTGGAGACGTATCACCATCAATTTTCACTATTGAGTGGATTGTATAATATTGGTGATGCTTTAGAATTTTTGCATAGAATTTGTAATATTTCTGTTAATAATTTATCAATACATTCAATATTTATATCTAAAAATGATCCGAATGAATTATGGAAAATTGGATCATTATATTGGTGTAGTACGATACAAACCGAGGATGATGAATTTGTGAAAAAATTAATTGAATATCATGAAAAAAATGATTCATTGAAAACATTGTCAAAAGAAAATTGTGATAAAAGCAAACCATTAACCATAAAATCAGCGAAAAATATTCATCATAGAGATGTTCATTCATTTGTCATGTTGATTCAAGAGCTTTTGTTGAATTACGATAAGCAACCGAAATCGGTTGAAATGTCATCTGTAACTAACAAATCAATCAATAGTGATATCAATTTTATGGTCAAATCATTGATTGATAATTATCACCGTTCCAAAAATAATGAAAAACCGACACTGCAAGCAATATTAAATGATCGATTATTTAAAAATTGTACATTCGTTCACTTGAAACGTTTTCTCAGTAATTTTAGCACCTATGAAGATGATGAAAAATTAAGTTTTCTCCAAGAACTTGTCGAAAATTTGCGGCAATTTCCAGATCAATCATTAGTGATTAGTATTTTTAAAATGATAGTTAGCTCAAGATTTATCATGTCTAATCGTATAGTTTATCACCATATTATGCCTTATTTTCTGATACCATCGATAAATCAGCAAACGACTGTGACAAAAGATGACCATACATCAAATGAATCATCATTGTTATCGAACATAGAAAATCGATATCTATTAACAAATGGTGAAATAATTACATTGATTCCTTTTATTGATGAACAAACATTTCGTGATGGTATGATTCCTCAAATATTGGAATTATATTGTGTGCACGATTATAAAATACGACTGTTATTGCTTAAATATCTTCCGCATTATGGAAAATACATATCTAAAACATGTTTGAAAAAAATTCTTCTACCACAAATATTATTAGGCATCAAAGATTCTGATCAAGAATTAGTCGCCCTAACATTTCGTGCACTAGCTTCACTTATCGAATTATTCGGTGTCCAAATAGTACTTGGTGGCAGTAATCGTCATAAATATTTCACTTCCAATGTATCCTCTACTGTTTTCCTTAACAGTGAACATTCTTATGGTAGCCATAATCGCCATACATTGATCAATAATGATAATGGTCCAGAACGTCGTAATTCAATTAGTAGTACAAAATCATCAATTTTATCAGATGACAATAGAAAATTAGATCCAGTTATATTTGAACGAAGTTCACCTGATGGTGGTGAAACATCATCTAACGAAAATCTATCAGCATTATCAGTAAAAACGATAGTGGATAAATTCCCATCATTAAATGTTGCTGATTCAAATCATCAAACAATGAACGTAGATCATGATGAGTGGCCTGATTGGGAAGAAAGTGATAAGCCGCAACAGCAATATATAAATATGCAAACAGCCCCCAAAATCGAATCAAAAATTAGTGATAAACAAATCAATGATAAAGCTAACAAAATTCGAACAAAAAAAGAAAAATTTCAAACATATGATATTAAAGCAATTGATTTTGATCGAGGAAATTATACTGAAGAAATTGACAATTTATTCATGGATATGGAACCGATTGTAAATTTTAGTAATAAAAATAATGATAATGGAAATTCTAAGAAAAAAGTATCGACAAATGTATCAAAGCCAGTGAAAAATAATGATAATCATGATCATAATGATAATGATATTGTGCCAGTAATTGATTCCAGTATATTTGATGATAAAAATGATGATTTACAAAATTTCGAGAATAATGGATGGAACGATGAAGATGACGGTGATGATAATTATTATGATTTAGATAATTTGAATGAAAATTTAGATGATAATGATGATCAAACAACCAAAAACAATAGTAATAATCAAACATTAGATGTAAATGAAATCAGGCAATCAGACTGATTTATGATTCATTGAATAAAAAAAAATTCATTCTCAAATACGAGTTCGATGACCGTGTTTAATTCGTTTTTGTCTTAATTTTCAATTCCAAATTCTCGTTTATACGCATGTTTTAAAGAGAGACTTGTATGATAATTGAAAGACTTGTTTTAAAATGTTGTTTTGAAGCAACAAATTGCGCTTAAAACAACAATAGTTTTTGTTTGATGTCTGACAAGATTAAATGGAAAGTTTTATTTTCTAAAAAAATTTCAGATCTCTTCGATTCCTTATGATTTGAATCTCAGATATGGCTCAACTCTTTACTTAATCAGTACATCAAAACAACAGAATGAAAATGTATTCAATTTTCATGTACGTTTTTTTTAATTCAAAAATTTCCATATTCAAAGTTAAAAATAAATTATTGGTTTCCGTTTGTTTTTTCTCGAATTTATTCGTCATCCATCAACACATCATTCTTTAAGTAAATCAAAAAAGAAATCAATAATATTCGATGAATATTTGATTTAATCCATTGGTTTATATAAATAGCTTTCTATCGTTCATCGTTGTTGATGTTGTTGAAATGAAAATTTTCCAACTTTTTAAATCAACAACAACGATAATAGCATGATTAACAGTTGCGATTATGTCTAATTCATGTACGGATGTGTGCATATGATAATATAAGAATATAATAATATAAATCAGCAACTTAAATTATTGAGAATATTTTTTTTCTTTCTTTCTTTCTTTTCACTTATCATATCACATAAGAATACATTTGTGTGATTTCAAACAAACGGAATGAATAAATTATCATCATTAATGTTGTATATATGAATGAATGAATGAATGTGTTTGTTTGCCAATTTGATGAACATACATCAACAACACCAAGTAAATCTTATAACAACATTCAACAAACGAAATGTTCTAATGATGAAATTATTATTCAAAAACAACATGGTTTAAGAAAAGAAAAAACGAATATTCTTCGATTATTCATCTTTTGCATTTTAAAAAGATTCAAAAGTCTTATTTTTCATTTCAGAATCAGATGTATATGCACACATATTTTACATCTACTTATCAGCTATTATTTTTATCATACATTTTGCGTTGTTTTTCTTTTTACTTTTGTTGAAAACACATATTGAAAACCTTATCATGTTCATGGTTTAAGAATGTGTGTTATTTTGATTCAAATATAAAAAAGTATTTCTTAATATTAATTATTATTTTTGTTTGATTGTTTTGAATTACAATCTATTTCATTTTGATTTACTTCGTATTCATGAATTTTCCCTTTTATTATTACCATTATTTTGAGTTAGTGTATACGTTGATAATTTATCTTTAATTTTCATCAAGTTTCTGTTCAATTATCATCATCATTTTTTTGCTTGTTTGTTTGTGTTCTTTAAAAAATTCAACAAGACTTTATATTGAAATCAATCATATTGATTTTTCATTCATTCCTCAATATATAATATCAACAAGTATTTATCTCGTTTTGATTTTATAACAAGTATTTATCTCGTGAGGATTTCACTTTTGTCCAAGATAATCATTACAGTCATCAATTCAAAAATCTTTAATCTCAAGAAACAAAATCCAATAACCATAATTCAAAATGGCCGACGACGGTGAAGAATTTGAATTTGAATATACCAAGGTAGGTTAAAATTTTACAATTTTTTTCAAATTATTCGATGTCCGCAGCACCAGCAAAATTGATTGATTTTGTGTAATTTCAAAGAGAATTCAAAGAATTCCCAGTTCAAAGAATTTCCAATTCAAAAAATTTCTTTAACCAGAAATATTTGCGAAATTTCTCTTCTCTATTAATTCAAAAAAAAAATTAAATGAAAAATTCATTGAATTTCAATGTGTAAATCATGTATATGATGTTTTTTATTAAAAAAAACAATAACAGCAAATAGCAATTGTATTGACATAAATAATTTTTCGAAAAATAAATAATAATCGTCCATCTTATGAGTTTTCAATAATAATCATCATCGTTAATGTTGATTGTTTGTTCTCATATCATTTATTGCTCATTGTAAATGTCTATTAATAAACTTTGGTGTGTAAAACAAGATGTGTTCATCAAGCCGAAGCAAGCAAAATTCAAAAAATGAATGAAAATTAGGCAAAGACATCGATAATATTCTAACAAGCGGAATTCAATATGTATTTTATTTGTCTTCATCTTCATCATCACAATTCATCTCATATTCATTTTTTGCATTCATCATCATTTATTGTCTTATTTATTGATGATGATGATGATAATGCCGATTATTATTATTAACATTTTTGTCGTTTTTTTAAATTTTGAAAAATACATGTTGAACATGTCAAACAATGCATATGTATTCTAAAATTTGATTTGAATAAGCAGCGAGAGAAATAGAATAATGATTCTCATTATTCTTCCTGAATGAGTGAAAGTTATTAAAATGTCATTCGTATATGTACGTTTTAAAGATTAGAGTCAATATGTGTGTACATCTGCATCTGTAAGATGTGAAATGATGGAAATTTCATAAATTTTTTATGACTTCTGGTTTCATTTGAGAATTTATGATGAATTGCTGTGTGCATGTATTCAAAAATAGATTCAGATAACCCTTTTTTTTCAAATGAATAATTTATTCTCGATTGTTTTTGAATAGCCAAAAATAATAATGATAATAATAACAAGCAAGCAATAACATTAAAATAAGTTTAAAAAAATTAATATCAATCGTCTTAAGGTGCTGATATTATTGATGGTGTTGATGTTGCTGTTATACCACGCATTTATTCTGACTGTTTATGGTTTTTTATTTTGCATGTCTTTATCGATTATTATTGTTGTTGACGTCAATAATCTCCTTCTAGAAAATATAATGATAATCAAAATTGAATGAATGAATGAACATTATTCGTATTAGGTGTTTCAATGATATAAAAATAATTTGATCCTTCCTAGATGCTTCTTCCAACATTTCTAGAATCATTGTTAATACATATTTTCTTCCCTTCTTTGAGAATTCTTCTTCAAGAATTCAAGAATCAAACTCGACTTATTAGAATCGTTGCCACTCCTGCAATCGTGTTTGTATATGTATATGTTCATCAAGTGTTACATCCTATTTTGTTATTATGTGAATAATAATAATTTGTATAAAAATAATAATAAAAAAAATATTGTTATCATTTAGAATATTATCGTTGTTTGTTAATTTGTGTTCATATTTGGCATCAAATAAAGGAATACAAAATCATATTCTATATGATTCTTAAAAATGTTTTTGTCTTTTTAATTCTTGATTTTTCATGTTTTTACCATTTTCATTTCATCAATTCGCTTGTACGATTGAAGAATGTTTGAAGAATATTTTTTTGTATTATTATTCATTTTAACAAATATCAATCTTTAATGATAAACATGAATGATTGATGTTTTTCTCAACGAACAACACCATGTTGAATCAAGAGCCGAGAATCGAGAAAAAAACGTGGATTTGAATGTGGAAAATGATTAATTATTCAAAATAATATAAATCTAAATTATCTTGGATTATAGCCTCATAAAATACACTCATGCTATACAATCATTCTGTAATTTTTTTTAGGAATTATTTTGTTTTGAATTGGAATTCAAATTAGGAAAATTAATTTTTGATTAATTTTAGAAATAAAGCCTAGTTTCTCATTATTTTTCAAGCGAAAAAAAAACAATGTTAAAATGTTGAAACAATTGAAAAATAATCACAAAAATTATCAGAATTTAGAACGAAATTCTCATGTTTTTTCGGTTTAATGCATCATTTAATCGGCGTTGCATAATAATCATTTTTTATTCTTTTATTTTCACATACAAAGATTTTAAAAAAACAAATAATTTCTAAAATGTTGAATAAAGAAAAATTTCCTCATCAATTTATGTTGTAATTTTTCATATGATATTCATTCATTTTATTCAAGAATTTTTTTATACACCAAAAAACAGAAATTTTTTTAAAAAGAATTTTCACATTCAAAAAAACATTAATATTATTGTTTATTAACTATTTGTCAATATTTACCGCTATATCATCATTATTATTATTATTAATATTTCGATGTACTTGATGATAAAATATTTTATTTTTTTTTTAATAAATATAAAATCATACTCATAATTATATTAGGCTGTCCATAAAGTTTTTGTTAATTTTTAGAAAGCATTTAGATTGATTTGACAGCAGTAAACTTATTGGACTACCCATTAATTATGATAATGACAAAAAACAACCTGAATTTTTGTGAAACCCAACATTTTGTTTGTTTTTTTTTCTGATGTACATTCTGTAAAAATTATGAATTGATTCAGTTTATTTCATTTCACCTACAACATTTTGAATATCAAAAATATTGAATACGAAATTCAATTTTTTTTACAAGAAAAAATCATTTTCAAACATACAATTGTGAAGCAAAGGCAAATTTTTACCAAAAAATTTTCTTCGAATTTCATGCAAAGATTTTGAATTTAATCCAAAAAAAAATAAAAATTTATGAAAAAAATATTTCAATCGCATTTTCTCTTCGAAAGAAAATATTTGAGAACTTCTGCATTGCATTCATTTTGGGCAAGAAATTTTTCTTTACTTTTCAACATTTTCAACTTTGATTCAATCCGATAATAATAAAAATAATTATCAAATACTGTTTGTAGAGAGGTATCATCATTAAATCAAAAAAAAAATTTGCAACAATTTTTCAATCATATCCTTTTGACACTTTTTTTCCTCACATATTTTGTTTTGTTGTTGTTGATGTTTTTTCAATAATAATAATATTTGTAATAGAAGCATATTATAAGTAAAAAATTTTCAACAATTTTTTTTTATAAAAAATAAAATAAAATAAATTAGATTTTTAGATGCAATCCATTTTTTTTTCTTTGTAAAATGAATGAATAAATAAATTCTTTGCATGTTTTCAATGATGATTATGTTAGATGAATGATGAATTTACTTTTTCTTTATTTATTTTGAGTTTTATTTTAGTTTTAGTTTTAAATTTAGATTAGAATATTTTAGTTTTGTTTAACTTTTGTAGAGTTTACATTTTTAATTCTTAGAATATTTATTTATAATTTTTCTATGATCAAATATTATTATTATTATTATTAATTTTGTTTCTTTCAATTTTCAATTTTTCATGAAAAATTTTTCATAAAATTTTCATTTTCTCTCTCCTTCTTCATTCCTTAATTATTACGTTTATTAATAATAATTTTGATTCAAATTGAATCAAATTAACAAAATCTGAAAATGAAATGAATTGCGAAAACAAAAATCCCGATTCCAATTTTATTTTGTTAACAAAAATAAATCCCATTATCCATTTAATTGTGATGATTCATTTGTTTATTTAATAAAATTTCAATTATTATGATTATAATAATCAAAATTTGAAAATAAAATTTTCCATTTAAAATTGGTAAATTAAAAAAATTTAAAAATTAACAAAAATGCATCAAATACTTAATCAACAACAACAACAAGAATCAACTTGGCCATTTAAAGCGCCAAAACAGCCAAAACGTAAAGATTCATTATCGACAGTACATCAATCGATTGAAGGTCCATCATCGGCAGCTGCACATCGAAAAATGACTTCATCAAAATTTTCATCATCATCGTCGTCGACTACAACGACGACAACAACCAAAACAAAATCATCAACAACAAAAACATCATCGATTAAAACAAAAACGACAAGTAAAAAATCATCGAAAATTAAATCAGAAATAGTGGAACCAGCAGAAAAATCAGAGCTATCAAAGCCATTAGAGAAATCAGAACCATCAAAACCAATTGAAAAACCAGAGCCATCAGGAAAACCACCAGAATCACCGGTAATTTATTCAATTGAAACACGAAAACAAAAAAAAACAAAAGAAAAATTCCGTGAAATTCAATCATTGATTCATTCATATTCAATGATGCTTGTTGCACAATTTGAAATTTCTTTCATTCATTCATTTATTTGATGTTTTTATTGGTTGGTCACACCTAATACTCATTCATATTCTGCCACTATGATATGGCAATTTTTTGATACAAATCAAATTGAATGAATGAAATATGAGAGAAAGAAAGAGGAAAAGAAATAGATTTGAAAACATTTATTTTGAGTATTTCAAAACGAGATAAACAGTCAATGAAAAGAGAGAGAGCGAGAAATATGTTTGTCCTCAATCAATTGTATATGATTATTATGCATTTCAAAATGACTTTCACTTAATCATTTATAGAAAAAAAAAATGATAAAATATTGAAACTACGATTCAAATTGTTACTATTTCATATTTCATTGATTTTCAATCATCTTCATTATCAGTAAATCTGATATGTTTCGCTGTAAATTCAATAGTTTAATCATGAATCAATGTTGAATGATGTTTATTTATTTGAATTTAAAAATTTGAAGAAAATATTTTTCCATTTGCTTGATTTTAATAATTTTGATTTTGTTTTTGCTTTTTTTGAAGCTAATAACGTTGATTTTATATTTTATTATTTGCATAATCATTTATCAATAATAATTAATTATTTTGATCCAATCAAAAAATTATAAATTTAAATAATGTCTGATTATTATAAATCGAAAACCTTAGCTACGACAACAGTAACAACCAAAGCTAAAACAAAACCAACGCCTCAAAAATCATTTACAATGATGACATCACCACCTTCTATGCCACCACCGCCGCCGCTTTCGGAGGTAAAATTAGTGTAACAAAAAATCTGATATTTTGTTTCAAATTGAAATTCAAAAATTCACCAATTAATTAAATAATTAGCAGCTAAATTAGCCGAAAAAAGTATTGTAATTATTGAAATTAGGTCAAAAAGATGAATAAGTAACCAAAAGCAAACATAACAAATCCATTATGAGATTCAATTTAAATTTTTGTGTTTATGTGAATTATGAGATTATGAAAAGACAATTTTCTCATTTTCATAATTGCAAATACGAAAATTGTCTTTGAAATGGATAAACTTCATTTGTTTATTTCAAATTTTCTTAACATTTTATGTCTACCCAATTTTTCGCCAATTGATAACTTGTTTACTACAGACAAATTAAACAAACTAAAATTATGCTTTTGAGAATTTTTTTTAGTTGATGAATTTAGCATATCGAGAATTATTGTAGAAATACAAATAAAAAAAATTATTTTTAGTAGTAGCATTAAAGCTTTGAATGTTGAAGAAAAACAAATTCTGCATTTAAAATTCTATGAATGGAAATTTTTATATTTCGGTTAAAATTCTGCTGTTAATTTTTAGAATGAACAATCGTTAAAAATAATAGAAATCATAGGAATAATATTATGATTCTTTCATTGAAGAATAAAAGTTTAAGGAAACCAGTCTATCATGTCTACCATATATCATGGCTATAAGCAGAAAAAAGAGGAAAAATAGACCAAAAGCCTACCAAATAACGCAATGCGCAAAATTAACGGAAACATTGAGTAATAAATTTTTTAATATTTACCATATTTCATTCATGTAACAATAACAATACAATAATTTGTTTCGAAACTAAAGTTGAAATCACAAAATCAATCAGAATTGTTGTTGTTTGTTTGTTTGGAATGATAAATTATTGAAATCTTGTGGATAATTCAATAATTTGACAATTTTCATAACTTTTTTCTTTATTTCTTTCTTCGAATTGCTTTAGATCACAAAAACAACACGTACTATAAATCAAAGACGTTTATCTGAACGTAAAAATTCACAAGAATTAATGCAACTTCAAGAACAACAGCCAAAATTGAAAATGTTATATGGAAAAGATCTGAAAGAATATGAAAATCTTAATGTTGAAGATTTATTAGGACAATTATCGGCCGAAGAATTAGAGCAATTAGGATCGGAAGTTGATCCAGATGATAGTTTATTGCCAGCATCACAACGTTGTAAAGATCAGACAAATAAAGATCCAACCGGTCCTTTGAAGCGTCGTCAATTATTGAATTTTTTAGCTAAATTTGCTAGAGAACAAGAAGATTGGCCTGAACTCAAAAAATTTATTCCCGGTGTTAAATTGGGTATGTATTGTTTGTTGATTGTCATAGAATTCAGAATCGATAATTTATTCATGAATTCATTGTCAAGGCAAAGTATGGGTACCTAAAAAAGGAGATCCACAAGGTGGTATGGAAGAGAAAATAATATTAGATCTTGAAGATGGTGCAGAAGAAGCTTTGAAAAATGCAACTGAAGCTGATCTAGTTGATTTGGCTGGTATACTTGGTTTACATTCAATGCTCAATCAAGATCAATATGAAGCATCCATTTTGAATAAAGGACAATCATTAGGCGATAAATTTGAATCGGTTGTCAAATCAACGAAACCGAAAAAAATTCTTCCTGCCGAACCTGATAATACGACCGATCCAGAAAAAACGGCTAAGCAAGTTGAAGAGAATGATCCTAGTTTGACGAGTTTAAATTGGAACAATATCAAATACATACCACGTGAAACATTTAAAAAATTATTCAATGGTTTAAAGACCAATACACATTTAGTTGAATTAAATCTTTCAAATACCGGTTTAACCGATGGTCCTGCTGAGGTAAGAGAGTAGATTAATTTTAAAAATAATCTTAAAATTCTAATCAAATATAATTTTTACAATTATGGAATTTCAGAAATTAATCGAAGCATTAAAAGTTAATGAAACATTACGAAAAGTAAATCTAGAATCAAATCATTTATCCGGTCCTATGATGCGTGATTTAATTGAAGCTTTATTAGATAAACAAAATGTTATCGAATTCCGTGCAGCTAATCAACGTTCACAAATAATGGGTAATCGTTATGAAATGGAAATTGCAAAATTAATTCAACAAAATAAAAAAATTTTAAAATTGGGTCTTAATTTTGATGTTCCTGATGCTCGTCATAGAGTTGCAACACAACTACAAGAAAATAATGATAGCTGTATGTATCATTTATTTATCAATCATGCGGTAAATCATAATCATAATTTTCTCTTCATTCAATCAGGTCGTCTTAAACGATTGGCTTCGGTAGAAGGTTAAGATTGGGGGAGATGAATTGAAAAATAGAATTTTTAGTAAAAAAAATTTAAATCAAAATAACATTTGATACATTTTTTTGAGACATATTCTATAGCGTATTCTTTCTTTTTTTTTTTTGTTTTCATATTCATTTCAATTGGCATCTTTTTGCACATCATTTAATTATTAAAAAAAAAAGTAAATTTTCAAGAAAAAATTTTAAAAAAATCATAATTTTAATTGTAATATTTACGCACCATCATACGAACAGACACACACCGGACACACATGATCATATTGCACAAAATTATCAATTTCTTTGTTATTTTATTTCATTTTATTGTCACCATCTTTTCTTTTTCTCTTGTTTGAATCAAATTTAATGAAGTAAAAATTAATTGATCTTTATTCTTTCGTTTTTTTATATACAAACAAAAAAATACACACCAGAAATACGTGCACCATTGTACTAATAATAATTTTGCATTCATATAGAAAGATAAGATGAAAAAAATTAACTTTTACAAATCTTTAAAATATTAAATTCTTAAGAATATATTTGAATTCTAATTTTTTTTTTTTCTGTAATTTCGAATTCTGCAAATCGCGCTGAATCTTGTAAACAAAAAGAAAATTGAAATTTTTCAAACCACAAAATTCAGCGCCATCTGCCGGCCAGAATAACAAACTCATTCAAAAACGACGTATCGCACGTTTGTTTGTGTTTTTTTTTTTTTGTTTTGTTTTGGCAAACCTTTAAAACACAAAAATAAAAAAAACAAAAACAACATGCGAATGAAGCGCATACAATTGTAAAAAGACAAACGACGTAAATCGTGTAACTCCTACTCAGCCACTACCATCACCATTTTACAATGAATGTTAAGAAAAATGAATGAAATGAAAATAAAAATAAAAATTACGAAAATTACCAACAACAATATATACAACTTTCAGCTGAATAAAAACTGAATTATTTGTTGTGTGTTCACAATTATTTATATTAATAATGTAAAATAATAATTTGTGAGATGATGGCATTGAAGAATGAAACAATTAATAAATAAGCTAACAAAACAAAACATTAGCAAGTAACTTACGTGGTTCTTTAATGTTTCTTATTATGTTTGATTTTATTTCTTTTGAAAATAAATTTTTTCTCTTTACACAAACACTACTAGACATATTGGATAACAAAAATTCTATAATCAATTCTATAATTAATTTTTAAATTAAAAATAAATATTAATCATCATCAATTATTAAGATCAATTAAAATCATCTGTTGATTGATTTTTTTCTGAATGTTAACTGCAAGTCACCTATTAATTGTACTGTGTAGAATAACAATCAATCGTTGGTTAACGCATAAAAGTTCAAGTTTTTTTTTGTTTTATCAAATACAATGATAAATGATACGAAATGTAAACAATAAAAGTTTTAATGTTTGTTTAGAAACATCATATTAACCAAGGTAATTATAACATCTCATTATATTTTTTCATTATTTTAAATTGTTTCAAAAGTAATTGATTTATCTAATATTTTGTATAGATTTCTATTTTCTTGACGAAAAAATATTGAATAAAAAAATGCCGTCAGCAACTAAACAAGAGCTTCATCTAGCTAAATCATTAGATGAATTGAAAAAAAGATCAGAGATAACAAATTTTGGCAAAAAGACAATTGAACGGTATTTTTCAAATGATTGCTTTCGGTCGTAAACCAAATTGATTTCTATGATTTCCATTTCCAAATAGGATAATTGAATTTGCGAATAAATTTTATCAAATAGCTATCAATCATCAACAAAAAGGTGATAGTGAAAGTGCCTATATGTTTTATTATCGTTTTTTAACATTATTGAGCTATATTGATAATGAGAATGATAGAAAAAAATTCAGTGATAAAATTGGTACCAAAGCTAATGATGTTATGAATCAACTCGAATCTTTGACTGAAGAATTATCGATGCGGTACGCTGAAAAACGAAAAAATTATGAAGATCGTAAAGCAAAATTATTCAATAACACTAATAATAAACCATTGTCATTGCCGGGAAATGCAGTCAAAATTGATAAAAATGATATCAATAATGATGATGATGATGAATGTTATCGTACAATCAGTTGTAAAGAATTGATACAGTATATTATGAAGATGTCTGAAATAAATAAAATTCTTATAATTGATATACGTCCAGTAGAACTATTTAATGATTCATCAATAGCAGCGAATAAAATAGTGACTGCTTGTGAAATAAATATTATAAACATTCCCAACGATATAATTATGCCTGGTTTGACATTTCCTCAATTGAAGAAAAAAATATCATTTGGGGTCACACAAGATTGTCTTGAAAGACGTCGATCAATGGATAATATTGTTATTGTTGATGAAAAAACATATGAATTTGATAAAAAAAGCAAAAGCTGTTTATTGGCTGATGCATTTTGGAAGGTAAATTAATCAATAGTTTTGATCAATTAATAGACTATATTTTTTATTCAAAACCTAGTGGGATGAATCACCTGACAAAATAAAAAATAAACCATTACTATTACGTGGTGGTTATCATGATTTTGTACTAACGTATCCAACATTTACAACGAATCCTGTTTTCGTTTCAAATTTTAGTAACTCATCAATGAATTTATCATTCAATAAATCTAAATCAAATTTCTATAATTTTCTCGATGAAGACAATGTCGAAAATAAGAATAATGACAATATTAACAGGACGCCATTATCTAATATACTAAATAATGGACAATCAATTCAGAATAAAAATACTGAAAACAATAATTCAAATTTGTTCGTGAATCAACCGATTAAAATACCTGGTATTGCTAGACCGATAATACCGGATCGTTCTTCGAAGCCTGCTCTTATCAATACTAATAAGAAGCAACCATTGGGCGACCATACAAATAAATTAATCCAACCAATCATAAATGACAAAAATACACCGACTTTAGCTAATCAGACGAGAATCATCGATCGAAATAATCTTCCACCTAAACCAGCTCATTTAGTTTCATCAATATCTAATGGTAATGATCATAGAATAAATGGTAATTCGAGTTTAGATAGCAATGAAGATGATGATGAAGTAGTTGATAATGAATTCAACCCTGATATGATGATCGAATCATCAGCCGCGAACGCTCGTGATAAAAATGAAGTATTTCCAATGGATGAAGAAATGTCCGACTACGAAAATAACATTAATAATAACGAGCCTATTGATATTGATTCTGATGATGAATCGACAACGAAACCAACACACATGAATTATAGGAATAATGAATGCCATAATAATCAACCATTCTCATCAAGTTTGTCACGATCATTATCATCTCCGAATATCGCTCAATTCGAACCAAGTTTCCACTATAATGATGCTACAAGTCCATTAATAAATAATCATTCTAATAGTCCAAAATTTTCACCACAAACACCATTGATTGATAGATCAATGAAACCATTTATGAATAATTTTCGTAAAACACGTGATTTCAGCCCTCAATTCAGTTCATGTGCAAGGATTGTTGGATTAAAAAATTTAGGCAATACCTGTTTCATGAACTCAATGCTGCAATGCCTGAAAAATACAAAAGAATTATATGAATTTTTGGTTGCTGGTAACGTTCATATCAATCCAAATTCAAAATTCGGTTCTAATGGAGAGTTGACTATTGAATTGATTGAATTATTTAAACAAATGCGTTATCCATCAAATTTTAAAAATATTTCGCCAAAAGATTTCAAATGTGCTGTTAGTCGTCATATACCAGATTTCACTGACTATAAACAGCAAGATGCACATGAATTTCTTGTTCGATTATTAGATCGTTTACATGCTGATCTTAATCAAAGTAAACCCGACAATTATTTAGATCCAATAAGAAAAGATCCAAATTATTATGACAAATTTTCAATCGCCGAAGCGGCTCAAAAATTTTGGGCATCACATATACAAAGAAATAATTCATTCATAACCAACTTATTCGAAGGACTAATTGTTAGTACAATAACATGTCTACATTGTCAAGCATCATCAAAATCCTTGGAAGCATTTACGTGTTTGACTTTGCCTATACCGGAAAATGTTGGCCGTACAACATTACAGAATTGTATAAATCTATTTTTACGTGGCGAATTATTATCCAATGAAGTTGCATGGCAATGTCAATCGTGTAAACAGAAAAGAGATGCGCAAAAATGTACATATATTTGGAGATTACCGAAAATTTTAATTATCCATTTGAAAAGGTATTCAGCTTATTAGCGACTAATTGAAAAAAATTAAAATCATTTGTTTATCATGTAACAGGTTTACATATGATGGAATGTGGCGGCAAAAAATATCAAATTTTGTTGATTTTCCTATCGAAAATTTAAAAATTGAAACAGCTAATAATGAAATGCATAAATTTAGTCTTTATGGTGTTGTCAATCATTTTGGATCATTAGAAGGTGGACATTATGTTGCATATTCGAGAAATTGTGATTTGAATATTGATTGGCATCGTTATGATGATCAAGATGTATCACCGATGTCATCATCAGATGTTGTCACACAAAATGCTTATGTTTTATTTTATAGATCAGTTTGATCAATTTAAATAAAAATTTTGGCCAAAATGAGCTCTGAAACTGAACAAAATCCTATCTTTTACTAGAAATTTTTTAAATATTCAGACACAAAAGGGGTAAATATTTAAAGATTCTATGTTTTCTTCTTTTTTTCTATTTTGTTTTATTTATTATTATTCAATTGTTGATTTCTTTATTTTATTTTCAAATAAAAATGCATTATTTGTAGAAAATTTTCAAAAATAAAAATTAATAAAAAAAATTGATTTTGAAAATTGATTCATATTTCGCTCTATTTTAACCGACATCGTTCACCATTTCATTTTAGCTCATCAAACTGAACGTGTACTTATTTATTTTTGAAATTTTTCCAAAATTAAAATCAAAAATTTTGCATATCAAATACACTTAATCCATAGCTTGTGAAATAATTCATCATAATGCTATTCAATTTACGTATATTTTATCTCTATTTTTTCACCAATATTCTTACAAATTATGTTCATGGAACTACTGAAATTCTAAGGCCAAGAGGTGTACCTCTTTCAAGTAAGCCGGTTGTCAATTGAAATTTTTATTTGATTATTTTGCATATTTTTATCTGTGAATAGAAAAATCATTTTATGATCCTGGAAAAGATTTCCAGTGTTTAGATGGTTCTGCAACGATACCATTTTTATTAGTAAATGATGATTATTGTGATTGTAATGATGGCAGTGATGAACCAGGAACTAGTGCTTGTCCAAATGGCCTATTTCATTGTTCGAATATTGGTTACGTGGAGAAAATCATTCCTTCATCTCGTGTCAATGATGGCATTTGTGGTATGTTATTCAAAATATTTTTGCCATAATTGTGTCTAATTGTGCGATCAATGACAATATTTTCTAGATTGTTGTGATGCAAGTGATGAATATAACAGCTCGAAAAAATGTGAGAATAATTGTATAGAATTAGGTGAAAAAATGCGTTTAGAACGTGAACAATATTTAGAATTGATGAAACAAGGCAATGAAATACGTCAAACGTATGTTGAAACAGCTAAGCAGAAAATTGATGAGACAAAACACGAATTAGAAGAATTAAAAACGCAAATGAATGATGCTGAGACAATCAAAAATGAAAAACTTGAAATAAAAAATAAAGCTGAAGAGCTAGAAAAAGAAGCATTGGAAATACATCGTGCTAAAGAAGATGAGTTACGCAAACAGCATGAAGAAGAATTCAATCGTAATAGAGAGATTGCTGAACATCAACAAGCAACCGTCGTTTTTCAGAAATTAGATACCGATTCAAATGAGATTGTGACTGCTGATGAAATAAAATCAAATATTAGATTCGATCGTGATAATGATGGCACGGTTTCGGATGAAGAAACCAAGGTAATTCCATAGAATTTGTATGAATTTTAATCATTAGATTTATTTCAAATTTAGTACTACTTGAATGGTTTGGATAAAGTTGATCTGCATACATTCATCGAATCGTGTTGGGTATTGATTAAACCAATTTTTGAAAATGAACAGGTTCGGTCATCATTCCATATTTTGCTTTGAGCTTTTTGCTTATTTTCTATGTTTGCATAATAGACTAATGATAATGATGCGCAGCAACAAGCTAATCCTGAAGCCCCTGAATATCAACCAGATGATACTAATCCAGAAACGACAGCAAATGAAGATGAATCGCTTGATGTAATCAATTTGAATTTAAATTTTGAAAATAATCGATTTTTTATGATTATGAATCTTTTCTATTTAAATTTAGCATGAAGAAGAATCAGATGAATTAGAACATGAATCAAGTTATTCAACAATGCCGAACATAAATACACCGATAAAATTAGAATACGATGAGTCGACTCAAAAATTAGTTGATGATGCGAAAAAAGCACGCGATGATTATAATCAAGCCGATGTAAAATATCAAGATATTCAAACAAAAATACGTGAATTAGAAGTTGTATTAGAAACTGATTATGGACAGAATGGTGAATTTATGGCATTGAAAGATCAATGTTTTGAACTGGATGAAAATGAATATGTCTATAAATTATGTCCATTTAATTCAGCATCACAACGTTCAAAATCTAATGGAGCTGAAATCAATCTTGGGTATGTTTTTTGTAATATTGAAAAAATGGATTTATTTCCTAAAAATTATTTTCTATTATCAATTAGTCGTTGGGGTAAATGGATCGGTTCCGAACAGAATCGTTATGAACGATTTATTATGGAAAGCGGCACACAATGTTGGAATGGACCAGCAAGATCTGTGATCGTACATTTAAGCTGTGGTAGTATGAATGAACTAATACGTGCATCTGAACCAAATCGTTGTGAATATAGTTTTGAATTTAAAACACCAGCTGCTTGTGTTTTGAATCAATCAATTATAAATGATCATGAAAATAAACATACCGAACTTTAATTTTTTTAATTACTTTAAATTGACTGTATTTAAAATTATTTTTATTATGATTTTTATCTCATCATTAAATAAATTTTGAAAAATTGACAATTTTTTGTTCTTTAGATGGCCACATGATGGCATGAGCACGGATTAGCAATGTTTTGCTCACCATTTTTTTTCTTTTTTTGTTAACCTTAAATTTTTTCTGAGAATAAAAAAATAAAAAAATTAATTTTTCTTATTTTATTTTGTTATAATTTTGTTTTTGAGATAAAATTGAGTTTTTTCTTGTTTTGTGGTGCGTAATTTTCTCATTCGACTCATTTATAAATTTTACCGGCGTGTTTAGATATTTCAAATGATTTTCTTATCAATTTTCCGTTAAGATTTCAAAAAATTATGACACGAAAACGAAATCGATCTTCTAATGATGTTTCATCTTCAGAATCATCAGCATCATCAAACGAATCATCATCATCATCTTCATCATCAGAATCAATGTCAGATGATGATAAAAAACCTATTGATTCAAGGAAAAAAAACGTTAACGCAAATAAACCAGCAGCCAAAATGATGCCATCTGATTCATCAAGTAGTTCAGATGATAGTGATGACGACGAATGGAATGCAAAACCAAAAGCGAATAAATCAAAAGTAAAACGAAACACTAATAACAAAACGGCAGTTAAAAAACAGCCAACCACAAAAACGGTAAAGAAAAAAATGAGAACGGCGGCCACCAATTCGAGTGATAATAGTGATGATAATGACGAAAATAATAATAATCATCAGAGTAATGTCAATAATAATTATGATAATGAAAAAGAAGAAGGTGAAGTTGATTTTAGCGATGATGACGATGATGATGATAATGAAGAATTCAATGATGGTTTTGATGAAAATTTATTGGGTGATGAAGAAGATCAGAAAAAATTAGCCCAAATGACTGAAAAAGAGCGTGAACAAGAATTATTTAATCGCAGTGAAAAACGTGAAGTATTAAGAACAAGGTTTGAAATCGAGCGCAAACTACGTTTAGCCAAAAAACAAGAAATGAAAAAAAAATCTAATAATAATAATGCCAATAATAATAACAATGATAAACAAAATGATTCAAAAAATTTGGACTCATTATTCACCGAATCAGCATCACGTAGTGTTGAACGAAGAAGGAACATGGAAGACAAAAGAAAAGTTAAAGATGCCATGAAAGGATTGAAAGCCGAAAGGGAAAAAAAGAAAGAAAAATTAAAACAAAAATTAAAAGCCACCGATATTTATTCAGATTCTTCTGATTCAGATGATTCAAATGTTGATTTAAGAGTAATAAAAAAAGATCGTAAAAAATCATCATCATCCGATGATTATTCATCATCATCATCAATATCAGACGATAGTGATGTTGATACCAGAGAAAAATCGAATAAAAGAGATAATGATTGGGATAATGAACGATCTGGTGATCATGATGAAAATATAGAACAATTCGATTTTACTATTGAACACTTGAATTCAATACGTTTATCAAGATTTAAAATGGAAAAATGGTGTCATGCACCATTTTTTCGTGATACAGTGATGAATGCATTTGTACGTATTGGCGTCGGTAATAGTTCATCATTAACACAGTATCTTGTTGGACAAATCGTTGATGTTGTAGAAACACCTAAAATATATACATTAGGCCAAACTAGAACAAATAAAGGTATAAAATTGAAACATGCAAATGATCCCGAAAGGATATTTCGTCTTGAATATGTGTCGAATTCCGAATTCAATGAAACCGAATTTCAACATTGGTATTCTAAAATGATTGCCGACAAATGCGACTTTCCAACCAAAGATCTAGTCGAAAGGAAAAAATCTGATATACAAAGAGCCATCAATTATAATTACAGGTATTGTGTTTTTATTTGATCACATAATTTTTTTTACCATTTATCTTTTTTATTCATATTAAAGTAATGAAGATATTGAAATGATTGTAGCAGAAAAAGAACGTTTCAAAAATAAACCAACGAATTTCGCCATGAAAAAAACACAATTAATAAAAGATAAAGAATTTGCTGAAATGAATGGTGACCATGAAAAAGCCATTGAAATTAGCAAAGAAATTGACAGACTTGAAGAAGAATCGAAAAAATTGGAAAAGAAACGAACACAAAGTATTGCATCAATATCATTCATAAATGAACGTAATCGTATGCGTAATATACAAGAAGCAGAACGTGCTATCGCTGAAGCAGCTAAAGAAGCACAAAATCAAAAAGATGACCCATTTACTAGGCGTAAATGTGCACCAACAATGATACACGTATTTAATAAAAATAAACAATCACAATCAAATACTGATTCCTCAAATACTAAAAATAATAATGAACAATCATCATATCAGCAACAAGCAGTGAAAAATTCTGAAACAAAAGAAAATAGCGATTCAAATGATTTTGTGAATAATAACAAAAATGGACAAAACACAAAATCCAATAATAATAATAATACTAATCCTGATAATACTGATATGTTTAGTGTACATAATTTTGAAATAAAAATTGACTTTGAAACACTCGATTCTGGATTAGTTGGTGGTAATAATAGTAATGACAACGATATGTCAACAACATCATCAACAGCAGCAACGAATACATCATCATTATTGTTCACTGGATTATCCTCATCGAATAACGCTAAAACAAATGGTCTATCATCATTGATGATGCGTTCAAATCATCATACTCATCATCGCAATCTTACATTGTCAAATTCATCTGGAACAAATCGTCGTATGTTGAATTTAGATGAATATAAAAAGAAAAAAGGCTTAATTTAAAATTTATAAAATGAAGAAGGAAGAAAAAATTCAAAATTGATTTGAATTTATATAATTTTTCTCCATTTTTTTTTCTTAAATAATCATCATAATAATTCCTTAAATAATCGATCAATGTTTTTTGTTGAGGGTCAAAAAAATAAATTTTTAAAATTTATCATAATCGAAATGATAATTTTAAAAATTTTTCCATAAAACAACAACAGCAGCAACAATACACTGCAACAAACACAAATACTAAATAATCGTAAAACAAAAAATTCTCATTTTCATATTTTGCATCTGATGAATACGAATTGTGTTGATTGTAATAAATAATTTTATTTCAATAAATAATGAATAAAAAATTTTTCCATTAATTTCAAAGTATTAATATGAATCAATAAATAATTCATTTGAATTTTTGAAAAAAATAAAAAAAAATCAAATTTTTATTTGATTGTCAAGAAAAGTAAAATAAATATTTGATTAATTTTCATTGGAAAAAATGAAATAAATAAAATTCAATACATTTTTTAAAAATGTATTGTTCTTATTGTATTTGAATATTAAAATCGTGGAAAAAATTGATTGAAATAAATAAATTATCATTCGAAAAAAATTGTTCAAATCATTTGCCATAGAATAAATAAAAAATTGAACCAAATTGAGTCTGAAAAAATATCTGAAATGTTTAAGATGTTTAAATTTCTGTGTGCTTTGAATCGAATTGTTTTTTTGAATTATGAGTAAACATTTTTGAAATTTTCAATCATTGAAAATATAGATAAATAAATGAATAAATGAATGAATAATTGAATAAATAAATAAGTTTTGGTATTTTTTCAATTCAAAAAGAAAAAATTGATATTTACATTTGAATAAAGTTAAATGTGTAATCGGGTGTAAATGAGTGTTTTAAAAGTGAAGAGAAAGGCAGGAAAAATATTTATTAATTATGATGATTTTAATCATCAATTTTGAATTGATTGTCGCAATTAATCAATTGTAAAATAATGTTGTTGTCCCGTGTCCCCATGTGATTAGTTATGGAAAAAATGTTTTTAAGTCAGAATTTTTGTTTATTTTGATAATATTATTATCGTTTGTCTTTATAAATGCTGAAAATCATTTTCATTGTTTCATATTTCAATTATTTTGTCTTGAAAATTATTGAAAAACATTATAGTGTTGATGATAATTGTTTGCCGAAGATGAAGATGATGCTGAACCGGCATGATTGGCGTACATTGTTGGACGAATATTATCATTATCACCACTATTATTATTAGCACCGATTTTATTATGATTTTTACGATTATCAATCAAATCCCATGAAATTGATGGCAGTGATTTTAATTTTTGTTGTTGATGATGATCATTCGAAAATCTTTTAGCACTGTGATTACGCAAACATGCCCATGTTAATAATAATACTAATTGTGCTAAGAGGAAGAATGTTCCAGCAAATATAAAGCCCATAGTGTTCAAGCATGTACCAGTGTTTGCAATGAAATCATGTCGTTCAATGATGGTTGCTATTTTGTCACAAAAAATAGTGATTTATGGAAAATTGAAATTTTTTTCGTTTAAAATTAAGACTAACCTTCATCATCATATAAATTGGATGATTGTGAATGCTGATGTTGCTGTTGGCTAGATTGATTTTTACGTTTATCTTTGCCATTGAAGGGGAATTTATCTTTGATTTGTATGGCTTTTGCAACAATTATTTCTTCTTCATTAAGAATTTCTTCATTATTATTAATTGTGGCAATACTTCGTTTATTGAATAAACTACGTCTACGGCGGCGGCGACCATATGAATTTAATTCTCTTAAACTTCCATCATAACCACGTATATCACATTGTACTGGTTCACAAGATGGCAAACAAGGTGTGACTAAGGCACGAAATTGTACTGTTTCGGATGTTGGAAATTTGAATGCATCAAATGGTGCTTCTATCGCTTTACGATCACCACCAATTTTGTTCATTGCACCCATGATAGCAATATCTGTTGGACAACCATTTGAATCGATTAATAAAATTTCTGATTGATCTTGTCCATCAACAGCCACCAATTCTCGAACAAAAATTTCAAATGGACCTGCATTAAACAAAAACAAACCGAAACGTCGAATAATTGTGCCTCAGAAAAATATAATGAATACGTACTTGTTGTTTCTACAATTTCGAAACGTATCATAAGTGGATCACCAACTTGTGCCGAAACAATGTTGCTACCTGAACGATCAGTGATTCTCATTGTGACATTTGGCGAGCTAACTACTGCTGATTGACTGTCAGTAGCATCCACATCACTAAATTTCAAATAAAAATGGGAAAAATTGGAATTTTATCATCAATTTTGACTCAAAGTTATGAAACATACCTATCAACAGTAAGATTAACATCATTGGAAATACTACGATTCGATAAATCATATTTACAATGAATATTTAGGCCTAAATCTTTTGTTGTTACAATTAAATCATGATGTTGTATAACAATATCATTACTGAAATGTCCATGTCCATTTTCTTTAACATTACAATCAACATCATGATATTTCATACGCAACTCAAAATCTAAACTATTATGTATATCTTCCATACAAAGATTTGGTTTGGATTTTGCATAAATTTTTCCATCAAATACTTTGGTCGTTTGTACACGTGCAATCATTTCACGTGATTTACACAAGATGCTCACTGAAGCGACAAGAAAAAAATGGAAAAAAATAAATTGGATTAATATTTTTATTTTTAAACCAGTAAAGGAGAAAAAAGAAAAATCAATAGAAAAACAGTTGTCACAGTCGACATTGGCATCAAACTTGTTTGACATATATTCGATTCTTTGTTTTTGATTAAAATAAATTAATTTTTTCCAATATTTTCATTATTAAATCATATAAAAGAGTAGAAAAATTAATAAATAAATGAGATAACCTTGCAAAATGTCAAGCGAATCTAATGACAAGGTGAAAAATTTTATTCTGAAGAGTAGTAGACAAATAAAGGCTAAACGAATAAACAATACAATATACGGTCGATATTTGCTTGGAAATCATCTTCTAAGGAATAATATTGAAGTAAAAATAAAATTATTACCCTTCATTCATTCATTCATTCATTCACACAAACACACATACAAGTATTATCTCATGTCTGTTGTAGGTATTGCAGCTGCTGTTGGTGCTATCATTGATGATGGATAGATACTGATCATTACCATCATCATATTGAATTGAATAAGAATATTTAGGAAAAGAAGAAGACGAAGAAAAAACATTTGTTTATATTAAATGATCATGATGATGACTATGAAAATGGTGATGATACTAGAGAATGTATTATGAAATGAAGCTGCTAAATAGAGCGAATATTCTTCGGCTAATAACAGCAACAACAGGTATAACGACAACAAGTTTAACCAAGTGAATAAAATGAAATTTTAAATATAAAAAAAAATTCAAAACAATTTGTACCATTATCACATATATAATAATCATTTTGTTGTATGCGAAAAAATGCTTAGGCAAATATATGTATCATGGCACATACTATACATTTTTACAAACATTTACAAATATCATTATCAAATTGACGGGCAAACAAACAAACCAAACGGAGAAAAAATTTCCATTTTTTTTACCACAATACACTGAGATATTACATAATGATATCTTCGAATTTACAACAATATTTTACCGTTCATATATCTACTGTTTTTGTGTGTTGTAATACCGCTTTTTCTATTCGGTTATTCGTACCTGGCTAAATGTAATAATAATCAAAATAATAACGAATGAATGACGAGACATTTTTTATTTCTATTTTATTTTTTCGAGAGAAAAATGAATAGTAACCTATTTATTTCCTGTATTTTATTTCATTATATTTTATTTATTTCCATCTAAATCACTATTATTGACCTGTTAATTTTTTTTGTTTGTGATTCGGTTAAATAAATATGTATTGATATTTGACAATTATGTGTTGTGTAGTGTTTGCCAATATCGGGAAATATCAAAGCATTGAAAATTTTATTTAACAGTTTTTCTCGATTATTTGATGAAAAAAAAGTTATTAGTCGGCTACCAGTTTATTTGGTGCCGGCGTTTGATGTTTGTTTTATAATTGTTTTAAATTTTTATCATTTGAAATGAATGGTGGCAAAATATGGAACATTTAAAACTTACCATTATAACAAGAATGTAATTCATATGTAATAGCACCATTGACTTGTAGATATGCATCTTCGATATGTGATAATGAATATTTATCCAAATGACTTGTACGACAAACATGATTATGATTGTTTGGATCACCTAAATCGAATGAATGGCAACGATATGATGATGATAAACATTTTTCACGACATTCATCAATTGTTTTAATATTTTGATAAACAAAATCAACTGTTTTCAATAATTTTCCTTCCAACGGGCGAAAATCGCATAATTTTTTCGGTTCTAATGTTTGGTATTCAGGTTAAAAAAATAAGAAAAATGAATAAATAAAATTTTGAATGAATAAAAATTTACATCGTAAACATGTGGGCACCAAAAAAATATGTACAACTAGAATATAACAATGATAATGATGATGATCATCATTCAGAGGATTTTTACCAAGCATTATATTCATAATTTTACTCTTTGTTCAAAAGATGTTTTCACATCATCATCATAATCATTATCATTATTTCTACTACTAATCTAATGGTTGATTGTTAAAAAACAGGAGGAAAAAAACTCATCTCCTGTATTGTTTGTCAAATTGACCTTGAATTTTTTATCATTATCATTTATGAAAGAACGAAATGATGTTATTCAATATTGGATTTTGGGAACATATTTTTCTATATTTTAAACTAAAAAACATAATAAGGAACCGAAATTTTTAAAAAATTCAATTTCTATCAAAATGAATGTCTTGAAATTTTGTTATTATTCTTGATTATTATGATGATCATAACTATTATTCATTATTATCATTGTTAGATTCTATTCATTCGATCAAGGATGATGATGAAAAACTATAAATCGCATAATAATCGCTCAATAATGATAATGATAATCAAAACATAAATCTATCAATCATTCATCAATTATTTTGATGATGGATTTTTGAGTGTGATCATTATAACTTCAATGCATTCATGCAAAATAGATTTGCCAATATTATATTCAGTGATGATTATTGTCGATCATCATTTTTTTTATGCTTTTCAGTATGTTTATTGACATCATTTTATGATCATCAATTTTGTTATAACAAATGAAATATCTTTAAATTATTATTTTGCAATAAATTTCAACTATTTCAATGGTAGAATGTTCGGCATGATTGAAACAAATTATAATATGTTAATCTTTATTGACTGAGATTCTTTTCTATTTCTGTCATTAATTTATAAATATAGTGTTTCTATTTGAAAATAATATTGAAAAATAATGTAAATACATATCATAAAAAACACAATTTTAAATTTTGTTTTAATAATTTTTATTTAATCTTATTTTATTTTCAATTATTTTGTTAATTTTATATTTTTTCTACCTTGTGTGGTAGTTGATTCTCAGAATTGGAATGCCTGATGCAATGTTAATTTTTAACATTGCAATATTTCAACGGTTTTTTGGGGGATATTCACAAAAGACGAATTTCATGATTTTTAGACTTTATCATGACATCCCCCCGCCTAAGATGTTGCGTTGGGATACCAGCGTCGATTGGTTGATATCTAAATCTTGCTTTCTTATTGATTTTATCGCGACTAAAATTTTTTATATCTGTGTAATGAAAATCATCATATGTTTCACGTTTTGATGTTCTGGGTAAATCTTTAAGTGGCATTTGTTTGTAATTTCTGGTTTTTTGATAATTGACATCATTTTTTACATGGCATTCATGTAACTTGATGACTATTGGTTTGCGATGATGTTGATGCAATTGAGAACATTGATTGGATCTGCGCTGGTAAGATTGGTCATTGAATTGTTTAATACCTGAATGAATGCGACGATGTTGCGCTAGATGTATTGGGTTCGTCAATGATTTTATTTTATTTTGTGGTGGTTGTTGTGGTTGGGTTTTCGGTTTCATTGGTTGGAATGGTCTTGAATTGAAAATTTTGTTGATTCGATTATCATTTGAATGTTTTTGATATTTGTTTTCCTTGTTTTGTTGTTGTTGTTGATATCGTTCTGAGCGGTTTCTCGAACGTTGGTTCATTCTATTATCTTTAGTCATTGACGTTTCAGTTGAATTCATTCCCTTTTGATAAATTTGTTTAGCTATTAGTTCATTGTTTTTTGGTTCAATATTAAGCTGAAATAGTACCATTGATGATCGAGATAACATGATAGTATCGTATAGATGTTCAACAACAAAGAATTTCAAATTTTTTTCTATATTGCCGATTTTCACTGTTGCGATGACCGAATTTTCTAATTTTGTTCTCTTACCTAATAATATCAAATCAAGATTCACTTTTTCCGGTTGTAATTTCAATGAATTGCAAATAGAAGGCGTCATTACATTCATGTTGGATCCAGTGTCAATCATCAATTCATAGTGTTTATTATTAATTTTGCCCTGAACTTTCACTTGTGGTATTTTTAATTCATCATATAATTTGTTATCTTCACCATCTTGTTGATTGTTATCTTGAATTTCAGTTTCATTTGTTGTTAATTGGTAGTTTTCAAAAATGTCACTGCTGATTTCAGCCAAAAAATTAGTTTCATTTATATTAGATTGTTGATCACGATTATCTGATTCATTCAAATTGGATAATGACTGCGATTGATTGTTTTCAGATTGGGTGACCAAGAAATTTTGGTTATTATTTTGATTGTTATTTCTATTAATTTTATTATTACTATTATTATTACAAAATAATGGATGATGTTTCTGTAAGCAGATACTGCAACGTCGAACGTTACGACAATCAGTAGCTCGATGATTTGTTTTAAAACAATTGTGACACAGGTTACGACTTTGTATTATGCGTTTTTTTTCTGAAGGATTAATTTGGGATCTGCAGTCTACTGTATTGTGAGAGTTGTTGTTACAAAAGTAGCAGATAAATCTGTTCATTGTTGCTGCAGTTGTTATATTATTATTATTATTGTTAATATTATTAAGATTTTGATCAGTTGTTTGTCTTATTGAATTTGTTTCATAATTCATGGATACATTAATAGCTGCACTTCTTTCTTTAGCGATTTGTTTACATTCTTGTAATATACCAATAATTTCATCGATTTCTTTGGCAGATACCGATTTGATTCTTTGATATAGCGATTTTGATAATTTGCTGCCTATGATCAGCTTGAATTTTTCTTGTATTTCTTTCTGTGCACCTGACAGAATCAATCTTCTATGAGTTTTTTCGATATTTTGTACTAGTCTATCAATTTGATTTTCATTGAGTTCGTCTTCGATGGGTTTTTCTTTGTTAAAATCTTTTAATATCAAATTGAATAATTCGTTTTCATTGAAATAATGTTCTTTCAATTTAAGTTTTGCTTGTTCGTAATAATTGGTACCGTATATTCCATCGATGAGTCGAATCGATTTGTCATCGAGTTTATCTTTCAAGATGTTCAATTTTATTACTTCAGGTAAATTTAATTGGTCTAATAAGTTTTCTAATGGTGTAAAAAACTCACGAAAATTAAGAAATTCACCATCAAATTTTTTTTGATATTTTAATCCTTTAAATATTAGACTTTCGTTATAATGACCAAAATTGTTATTATTCAAATTTGCCATTTTTTTTTCAATAATTTTATTTCAATTTTTGCAGCTATATTAATTAACCAAATTACTGATCTTGCTGGCTTATCATAAAAAACACAATTTTAAATTTTGTTTTAATAATTTTTATTTAATCTTATTTTATTTTCAATTATTTTGTTAATTTTATATTTTTTCTACCTTGTGTGGTAGTTGATTCTCAGAATTGGAATGCCTGATGCAATGTTAATTTTTAACATTGCAATATTTCAACGGTTTTTTGGGGGATATTCACAAAAGACGAATTTCATGATTTTTAGACTTTATCATGACATACAAATCACATTTACCTTCAATACAATTATTTTCGATATATTCAATTGTACCGCTAGTCGAAGGACCATATGTACGCATTTTTAAATCATGAGTTGGATTAATTGTTCCACGATCCATATCCGATAATGAGCAAATATTGTTTTGACTGTCATAATTTGCTGATCGGCAAATGAATTCATTTTCAGACAAACATGCTTGCATACATGCTTGTCGATTTGTTGCGCGTAAACGTTTTATTTCTTTATCTTTCAGTTCGAAACCTAGCACACGTTCAAATGCCCATCCTTTGTTCAAACATTTTTGATGATTTTCTATTTCATGTTCAATTATTGATTAGAAAATAGGGACAAATATATTTTTGTCAAAAAAGTGATAAAAAAAATTGGTTACCTTTCAGACAGATTTTTTGAGCAAAAATAGTGAATACAGGAAATTGTGACGGCGTCAATACAGCTGTTTGATCATTTGCTGCAGTCGTTAACAATACACATAATCCAGTTTCAAAATTCAATGCCTTACATGTTTGATTATTATGACAACGATCAATACAATCACTTAATTGCAAAATGCCCGGTATCATTGTGACTGTTTCGGCTGGCGAAGTTAATACATAACCAGTGATCAATTCAAATGTAATCAAACTATTATCATCATTCGAACAATTTAGATCATATTGATTATTATTATTGTTGTTATTATTATTAATATTATTGTTAGACGATAGATCATCAGTATCTATTGTGAATGGATGAGAAGAAAAATTGAATGAATGAATTGAAAAATGAACAAATGAATGAAAATATCGATTATACAATGCTTATAGTAGTAACTACAATAATTATTAATGATGTTATGTGATAAAATCGTGATTTATAAATTACGTTTTCGAAAGATTTTCGAGTGAAAAATGATTATAAATTGATTGATTAATATATTTTTCATTGGCAACCATATTTGATATTGTTATTTAATGATAATGTATGGAGCTTGTGTAACATTATTAAATAATGATAATAAATAAAACATTGAAATGAACATTATTCATCGACACCACCGTCATTACCGCAAACAACCACAACAATGACAATAACAATCAATAATAACACAAAATATCGATTTGATCAATGGCAAATTCAAAGAAATTTAATTTTTCTTTGACATTCAATTCGATACAATTCGGATTAACCTAATTTATTGATGATTCTATTTTTCTCATGTCTTTTCTTTGTGTATCGATTCTATTGATTATTTGTTCAAATGTGTTTGTGTGTGAATCATCATCATCAATGTTTTTTGTTCAATATAAAACCAATGTAAATGGAAAGAATCATAAGATTATAATGAACAATTGGATGAGAAAATGAAAAATCAGAACAAGGTCAAATTAAATTTAAGAAAAAAACAGCTAATACCGAATTCAAGCGAAAATTTCGACCGATTTTCTTCAAGAAATATTTGAAAATTTTAAATGAAGGTTTTTCGCTAAAAAATTCAATTCGAAAATATTTACCCCCCATAAACACATGCATATAAATATCTAATCATCACTTCATCATAATCGATTGGTATTCAAACGGTATTATGTATGAATGAATGAACAGGCTAAAAAATATTAAATTTGAAAAATTTACTCAAACAAAATAAAATTTCATCGTGTTAAAAATACAATCATTGAAGCATAAAGTGTAGATGAATAAATCATTTTAGAGAAAAATAATAGAAAAGTGTCAAATGTATTTTATATTTCTAAACATATTTCAATGCTTTTAAAGCAAGAACAAATTCAAAGATTATTTTTGACTGGATTCACTCATCGGCCTTTGATAATTTCGAAAATAATGAATTAATCAATTTTGTCAACAAAATTTGAATGACAAACAAAAAAAATATGAAATCATTCCGACAAGAATCGGAAATATTAATGTCATCAGAATGACAAATTAATGATTTGATAAAAATGTCATTCAAATAAAATTTTTGTACATTCTCGAAGAAATCAATTAATCGATTAACTGACCTTTGCATTTTGATTGAGAAATTTTTTGAAAAACTTATCGATTCATTTTCAATTAATGCCTCGATATTAGTCAAACAATCAAAATAGTAAATAAAATCAAACTAAAGTCAGAGAATAAAGCTTCAAATATCGAAGAAGAAACAAAAACTAATTGACACCAGTCAAGCGTTTATACATTTAGAATGATATTTGAACTTCATCAGACTGATTCAAAACAAAACTTGATTATATTGAATTTAAAGTCGAAATTTCGGTTAATGGAAAAATATTTTTTTTTTACTTTTCAATTATCATTGAACAAAAAAAAAATTAACATCATCAACGATTGTACCAAACAATGACAATGTGTTCAAGGTACAAATAAAAAAATTAAGCAACAATCACCAACAATGGTTTAATTTTTTTTTTCATTAAATTTTCTTTACGGATATTAATCACATTAAACAATGAATATGACAACAACATAACATAATGATGATGATGATGATGATGATGAAGCGAATGATAATTTTGGATGGTAAAAAAACAATTACAACAACAACAGTGACCGAAAAAAAATAACAAGTAATCAAAAAGAATGGCCAACTCTGACTTGTGATAAACAAAGGAAGAAAAATCATTAAGAATATACAGAAAAAATCAAGAAAATATTCAACTTCATAGACATACTGGTACATCTTAATTCTTGATTCATAATTTTGTGTGATATATCACAACATAATAATTATAATATCATTTTTATTGTTTTTTTCAAGTCAAATTAATATCAAATGCTCAAATATTATTTGATTACCATTATCATTTACTATTATCAATGTTAATATATTACAACTCTACGCTGTGTGTAATCTAATGATGTGAATTTTTCATTTTTATCTTTCTCTTCATCATTTTTCTATTCAATTTTGATTGTGATTTCTGAATTCAATTGTGAATATCACAAATTTTACGATAAAAATTTTCGTATTGAAAAATGATAATGATTATAATCTATTAGCAAGACAAGCACAGATTAAGTATGGCAAAATGCATAAGTTTAAGTATGACAAAATGCATGGTCAAGAATTGTGTGTGTGTGTGTGTGTGTGCTGATATTTTATATTTCAATTTAATTATTAATTAAAATAATTAAGAATAAAAAAAATGTTTCCTGCTTTATCTTGGCTTATCCTGCTAAGAGATAAATATTCATCTTTTATCAGCTAAGGCTTAGATTCTAAGCACAAAAAGAACAGAAGAAATGTACTCAAAAGTCAAAGAATTATGATCAAATCAATTAAAATGGCAACAATTTTAATGATTATCCAACCATAACCGATTATTATTGTGATTATTCTATTCATTCATTTATTTGTTGTTTAATTGTAAATCTGCAAAGACGATCATGCTGATGATCATCATCATAAACCTAAATATTTATGATCTATTTAAATTCATTTAATTTAAATATAATGATTATTTATTTTAAAAATAATTTTAATTTTTTTAATTATCATTTTGTTGAATAAATAAACAAACAAACGAAAAAAAACCAGTGCAACACTGATAATAATAGAAATAAAGCCTCATTATTAATTATAATGAACATGATGATCATCAAGATTTTTAAAAATAAGTCTTAGTCTAAATCCAACCAGAGCAATATTGTACCCTTTTAATTTATATTTAAATAGATGATGATACATTTTTCATGTCGAAAATAGAGCTTGAATGTTTTGAGCTTGAGCTTTTCATTAAATTTCAAGGTCAAGATTGATTCATTTTATTTCAAGGATAAGTATTTTAAATGCCGTATATATGAAAATATAGAATCATGCTTATACTGTCATGATTTAAATCAAAATAATGATAATAATAACAGTAGAAATCAGATAAGATTATCATTATCTTTATTTTTATCATTTGAAAATTATTATATCATATTTTAATCATTCTATTTTTTCATAGCCTTCATTTTCATTGTTTTGTAGGTAAAAATTTACAATTAAAAAATAATTATAATAGCTTATATTGAAATAATGCAAGGAATACAGATAATCAAATGATGATAATCAAAATACGGAGCAAAACAAAGCAGAAACAATGGCAATATTTCTGTCTTGTTTTGTACTTCGTCGAAACGATACGGAACAACGAAAATGATATTATTATTATTATTATTATCATCTTTACTAGATCATGACTATGGAATATGATTTATATGTATGAATTTATGTTCATTACCCGAAAATACCTACCACCATTATGTGCTTCGACATTCATAAAATAAAAATTAATAATAATAATGAGGCTGATAATAATGATAATGATGATGATGATAAAGGTGCAAAATCATCAGTCGAAATATATTTTTTCAATTTTTGCATATCTGTGGCTGTTATTATCGTCATCATCATCATTATTAATATCTGTACCATTCTTTGACCGGAACAAAATGAAAAATAATAATAAATTTATTTCGTGAAAATTTCATTTCACGATTTTTTTTCGTTTCATTCATTCATAAAGAAAAATATTTATATTATTATTTATTTATTTATATTTGTCATGTCATTTTATTGGATAAAATTTATTTTAATGAATACGAACAAACAAATGATCAAAGTATCATCATCAAAAAAGGTATTATACCTTTGACAATAAATAAGAATATATAATTTTGTCTCATTTCAATTTTTATAAGGTGGAAGGTTTACTATTCATATTCAATTATAATCGGATTTCTGATTATTATTAAGAGTATTTTGAATAAAAGAAAGAGAATAAACAAAACAATTGAATCTAATATTATTAGAATTATTATCGTTATTATTTTATAATTAAATTGATATTAATTCGTTGGTGGTCATCATCATCATCGTCATGATCATCATCAATTATTATTATTATAAACAATTATATTATAAATTATTTGATAATCATCAAATTTGAATCAACTAATCATGTTTATATTGATACACAAGAATATTGCTATTTATTTTATTCCTTCCAAAATCGTGAATCGTTTGTATTTAAATTTTTGAATTAAAGAAAAATTCAAAGAAAATAAAATAATCAAATTTGAAAAAAAAATTTATAAGCTTAAACTCTGGTAAAAGGGTATAAATCTTTCAAAAAAGTAAGACAGGTAAACATATCAAAATATTGATTAATTGAATTGATAATCGTATACGAATGAAAGGGGAAAACTAATTATTTTTGAATAAAAAGAAATTTGAAAACAAAAACAAAGCAAAAAATTCGGATGCAATTCAGCTTCTTTTTGTTTGTTTGTTCAAATTAATGTTTAATCATGATTAATTTAATGAAAATCCTATTTAAAAAAACATTTTGAATGTAAATAAATGAATGAAGAAAAACAGAAAAATTTGCCTGTAATAATTATGATTAAAGAGAATTTGGAAAACAAAAACAAAAAAAAAGTAAAGGAAAAACCGGAACAAACAAACGATGGACAAATTTTTTCAAACAATCATCATCATGATCATATTCATAAACATATTTTGAATTGACGCCACACCAAATTCAAATAAATGAATTGTCATTATTATTAAAACAAAATGTGAAAATATTAATTGCATTACAATATTCAAAAAACGAACGAACAAAATTGATGTCAACATGGACAATAATAGTAACAGCAGCGAATTTGATTTAACAATCTAGGACAAAATTTTGATACTAATCATATTTGTATTTACATTTTTACACAGGCTTATTTTATCTTCTGAAATGGTCAGTTTTTCCTGCGATCATTGATGTATAAATTGGAGTCAGTCATTAGAATTTTTGATTTAATCATTTAAAAACAAATAAATCAAACAGATTTAAATAAATATCGTATTTTATCTCATTCAAAATACTGATTTATTCATCGGAGATTAAAACATTTGATTGTTGGTTTTTTGTACAAACTTTTGTGTAGAAATAAATGATTAATTCAAATCATCGGCGAATTTTTTCTCACATTTCATGATAAACAATTTTGATAATGTTTATGATGAAAAAAATGATAAAATCTTGAAATAAACATGTGAATTTCTTAGATTAGAAATATTTTTTTTGTGAATTTCATCTCTATGATTGCATAATCTTTTCTTCGATTTATCTGTATGAAAACGGAATAAATCAAATGCCAATAAATGTAATGACGAATCTCTGAAAAATTTCGTGTGAAATGATGAGAAAATTTTTTTTTATTTTTCTTCTCATTCTTCTTATGTCAATATTCTCATTTGATTTATGAAAAAATGAAGCAAAACAGAAATGAATTTGATGAAATTCAATTTTATTTCAGTATTTTAGGTAAGAAGATGAAGTTTTTCTGATAGGAGAAACACCTTCCTTTTTCAACTATTTTAATTTTCATCGAAATGATTGAAAATGATTGTATCTCGATAAATTTCTGCTTATCGCCATCATAAATGCTTGAAAAAAAAATTAAAATAAACATAGACCAAATTAATAAATAAACATCTCACACTAAAGGTTTAATCATTTCAAGTGGTCATTCTTTGCATTCTTGAATGAAATAATATTCAAATTGGCTTAGAATTTTTTTTCTGATCATTTATCTAAAAGATTGTTTAATATTTGAACATAATATTATCGTAATGATATTCATTGTGATTCACACTTCAGATCTAATAAAAACTTATTGCTTCACACAAGCTTTTTGTTTGTGTTTGTATATGTGTGTTTCACATAATCAAATTTGAATTAATAATAGTAATCATGATTTTTGAATTCGAAGAAAAAAAACTAAATCATTTTGCCAGTCGATCCTATTTTTTTCATTTCATTTCATTTGATTTCATATCATCATTTGAATTAGGCTAATTTGATCATGTTTTTTGAATTGAAATTGAAGATTTCAATATTTTTTTAGATCTACAGAAAATTATCAAAAAAAAGATGCACCAGATGTAAATTGACCATAAATAATAATCATAGTAATAATAATATTGATTATAATGTTTGATTATGTGGTATCTTATCATCAAATATACAAATTGAAATTTGAGTATAATTTTTTTGAACAGACACACACACATATTAAATCAATTCAAATGTCAAAAATTTTTTAAAACATTTCATAGCTTCAATGTTTTTGAATAATGGAAAAACACCGGTTGTGAATCATTAATTTGATCGAATGGTCAATGATTTTTAAATGGATTTAATTTTTTTTCTTTGTTTTGTTTTGATGAAAGAAAGAAAATTCAAAACAAATTTTAAAAAATAATTTGTATTGAACAAGTGATTCGAATAAGATGAAATAATAATGATGATATTTGATTGTTGTTTTAGTTGGGATTTTTTTTTTAAGGTTTTGGTTTTGTTTATCATTAGAAAATTTCTTGAGGGTTTGACAGGTTTTTACAATAATAACAACAACGACAGCAACAAGAATCAACATTATCATCATCATCAATAATAATAATGATAAATAAATGGCTTGAAAAAGGTCACCATCCAAAGATAATAAATGAAACAAGATCATAGATTTTATTTTCTTTGTAATTTTTATCAAACATCTTACCAGTAAACACAAACAATAAGTCTTTGTTTTACCCTTTTTTTTCTTCTCTTCTTTAAATTTTCTCAAAGACTTTCTTCATTTACATTTGATTATGATTTTCATCTCAATCATCATCACAGAATAAGATTTAAATGGATTTTATTTTTTGATTTTCAAACTTTAATCCTTTGTTGTTATGAATGGCGATGAAAAATTATGTTCAATTGAATTTAATTTATTGTTTTTCTTTGCTTGGAAGAATTTTTCAATGAATGATTTATGATGAATAAAAACAAAAAAATCATTCATTTATCATATTTGTTTCTACATTAAATGATTTATTAATGAATTTTTTATTATTAATTATAATTACTTTTAATTATGATTAAATAGAGTAATGATGGAATTCTTTTTAGTTTAATTATTTTCTCATTCAAATTCAAATGAAAAACATCATGAATCTTAATTGATTTTAATGAAATAAAAAATAATTCTCTTTTTTCACTTACTTAGATCAACTTGAAATTGTTGCTGTGGCTGCTGCTGCCGTTGTTGTCGTTGTTGTTGGTGGTATTGTTGTTGTTGATGTTGTGCATGACTAGTGGTGCAAATTGAAACAATTAATAGACATTTGATTAAAATCATTATTATTGATCTTGATTTCGATGTTTCCATATTCATTGCTGTCACTATTAATGATGATGATGACGATAATTTTGCTCCAAAATTTGACATTATTTTTAGTATTTTGTTTTGTTTCAAATAAAAATCAATTTAATTATTCATTAAATTATATGGCAATGAAGTGTGGAAAATTCATTAGATTTTCTTAATATTGAATCACAATTTAAATGGAGATGAAAAAATGAATGTTTTATTAACAATTTATCAATCGAATTCAACGAATCATTTGAACAAACAAAAAGATTTGGATTTGGAAAATTCTTATTTCAAAGATTTTCATTCATAATTGAAAATCTAATCGAATGTGGATATGATTCTCAATGATCGACTAAACGTGTTTTGAAAACAAATTCGGATAACATTACGGTATTTATTAAGTTTTTGGTAACATTAATTTCGGTGAAGAATATTTTTTTTCTCTCTCTTCGATTATTCATTTATTTTGTGAAACCCTTTCGAGCTGTTACTTGATTTAGGTTTCGGGTAAAAATAGAGAAACGTATATTTGCACACTTTTTTTTATTTACCCATGCTTTGAAGGCGGTCGAAACGTACATAGCGTATTCTAGCGTGGAAACAAAATGTACAAAACATAAGGGGGTTTCTAGCTCTCTTTAACCTTGACATTGAAATAATAATAATAATCATCATCAACAACAAAAAATAATGGTTATTTTTCAAAAAAGGTGATAATATTATATTTAGTAGGAATAAAGGATAACAAAGCGTGGATTGATTTCAAAAAAGAGATAAAACATTTGTCCAAACGTCTAACGGTAAACGTCGTTCTTTTTTCTTGTGATTGTCTTTGTATTTTTGTATTTGAATGTATTGGAAAAGGGTTATTGTACAAATTGTGTAAAGGTTTATTTGAGAGACAATTTTCTTCAATCGAAGTCACGGAAACGGATATCTGACCTTGACAGTGACATTTTTTTCGCGGAAAACAATAAATTGTCTTGGTATTTCCTGATGAATCTTTAATTCCCAATTTTGACTAAAATTAGACTGAAATTTCAAGGAAAAAACCTCTTTGAAATACAAGAAACGGCGAAATTTCCATGTTCAAAGAAAATCGCTTGAAATTATTTATTTTTCATTTTCAAAGTATCCAAAGGATTAAATTTTTTATTTGAATGTACTCATAAGCCATTATTTATGTGATATCATATATTAAACAAGATCAATTATTCGATCAAAGGATTTCGAAATTTTCGAAAATTCTTGAACTTTAAATTGGATTTATTTCTTACTGATCAGTTGAAAGATAATATGAACAATAAAAACTCTGATCATCTTTTGTGACATCATTTGGTTGTGTTGGAAAATAGGTTTTATGTTCATCATTTTGCTACCATTCATTTTTAGATCTTGATTTACAAGCATCAATAATTTAATGGATTATTTCAATGAAACGATTGTTTTCTTACTTTTTTTTTCGTCATAAATCTTAAAATCGACAATTTCTACCTACGAAATTATTGTTATTATCATCATTTTTCAATCTTTGTTTTGTTGATATGCAAACAAATGATGACCAAGATGATGATGATCAAGATTTATAGCATATTTTCTTTGCAAAATCTCAATTAACAATATGATTGATATCATTGATGGGAATAGTAATTTCCCTTTGATTTAGTTGTTCTTATCTCTTCTGAACAAAAACATTAATTATTTGGTCAAAAAAATTTTAAATGATTGCTTTTAGTTTCTTGTGTACAAATATTTTAATTATTTCATTTTCAAGCATAATTAATCATTAATTTCCATGCAAAATTAAGCATTTAATTAACAATTTTTCTTATTTAATGAATGTAATTATTTCTTTCTTATTTTTGCATATCATTGTATTTGATAGAAATGTCCGACATCGACATGGTATGATCTCTGAAGGTATCTTTTTTTCTTGTGTCCATATTTTGTTTTTCAAATGTTTTACGATCATACAACGGTTTAATTCATGGTTTATGAAGAATTCTTTTTTTATTAATTTTATTTGAGCAAATTGTCTCTTATTCTTTTAAACTTCGTGCATATTCAAAATTTGAATATAAAAAAAAAATTTTAATCTTGAAATTATCTTATTGAATAGTTTTTTTACAATCAAATACATAATACGGAACAAAACCATACCATACACGATCAATTTTAAATTATTTTTTTATTTATTTCCCCATTTTTTTATTTTTGATGATTCCTAATGGATTAAATTTGAATTTAATTTCCTTAATTCCTATCTTTTCTTATTTCATTACCGGATTACATAATAATGATCATGTTTTTTCAATTTTAAATAAATAAATAAATGGATATTTATGCATATTCGATGACATTTTATATGCATTATCTTCTTTCATATTTGGCCAATCGATTTTAAATATTCAATATAATTAGATTCTTATTCAAATCGAAATTCTAATCCAGGAAAATGAATAAATAAAATCTTAAATATTCACCAAAGAATCATCAAAATAAATATCTTTATTAATTTGTATTGATGCCAAAACAAAACCAAAACATAAAAATTCAGGTTAATATATAAAATAAATAAACAAACTAATGGAAAAAAAAGGATTTGAAAAAACAACAAATTGTCGAAACATTATTTTTCATCATGAAATGTTTTGACAACAGCAGCATCAGCACCAACAGCAACAAAAACAACAAATTGACATTTTATTATTGCATGTCGATTGTCAATTTAAAGTTTTTCGAAAGACACAGAAAAAGTACTCAGTTTTGTATCTATTTGTGAATACCACATCCTAATTCTAATTATCATTATCGTTTTGTTTTTATGTTTTTTGTATAAGCACAATAATTAGTAATGAAAACAAATCATGTAAAATAGAATTATTTAATAATAATAATTAAGCATGAAAAGTTCTTTGGTAAAATTTTTTGCCACGCATTGATGCAAGATTTTATGAGGTTATGCTATTGCAATATCAAATAATGAGATAAATAAGGATAAATGAGAAAGCAATAAGCAATTGTTTCGAAAAATAATAATAATAATCATTATCATATATTTAAATGACCGATTTTTCGAATAAATTGTTTTTGTAATATCAAAAATAAGGAACAACAACAATTGGCAATATCGGTTAATGTGACAATTATTAAGGGAACTATGAAATGTAATGTATTTTGTATGAATTTAATATTCCAATCTATCAGTTTGTGTGTTGGGGTATCGATCGATCGAGAACAAATAAGTTGAAAATCTTATGAATAAAAAAAACAATAAAGGTAAACGATGGTTGAAAAACAAGGAATGGAAAGAAAAAAACAATAATCATCTAATTCACAATTTATTCAATAGGAATATGTTCATGAGCAATTTAAAATATTGAAAATTTAGAGCAACACGAATTATGCATCGATGATCATTATTATAATAGATTGAAATTATTGTTATATATATGGAATACCACCATCACTGTTCATGGTAACTCGATGATGATCATCATCATCATCATTATCAACTTGAGATAATCGATTCAAATCGATGTAATGTTTCATTTTTTCTTTTTTTTGCAGCAATTTTTCATGTTGTAGATTTTAATAATTTTAGGTTAGAAATTTGTTGTTTTTTCTTAGATCAAAAAAAAACATTAAATTGAAATAGCCTAAACAAGATGCAAACAAGATGAAAAAAATTTTCAATTTTTTATATATGAAACCCTCATATTGATGTATCTAAATTGAAATTTAAATGAGATGAAATGAATTTTAAAAAATTGATAAATAGCACAAACACTGATGATCATAACGATGATCATCATCATTTGTTAAGACATTTTTAATATGAAAATTTTGTTGTTTTCCCTCAGTATGTTTCATCAGAATATGATACAGTTAAAAAGAAAAATGGTAATCTACACCTCGAAAAAACAATCGAATTTGAATGAAATGAAATTTACGAATTTTTAAATTCATATCAAGCAATACACCTATGTGAAATTAAATCACTTAACTTTTTGGATCAAAATGGTGATAGGTTTGGTCATCATCATCATCACCATCATCATCATAATTATCGTTATCGTCAATCAATTACGATAAATGTATGGTCTTCAATTTGAATTTCCATAATATTTCAATGAATTTTTTTTACGGGAAATTAAATTCATATTCAATGATAGAAAAAAACATCAATAACATCATGATAAAAACCATTCAATAAGAAACGTGATGTTTTTCTGTTGAAATATGATTATTTATTATAAAATTTATTATCATTATGATTATCATTAAGAGCATAAACCATATATTCATATGGTATTTGTAATGATCTAAAATATCATTAAATTTTAAATACTAAAAAAATGGTTACATTGAAAATATACGGAACAGAATGGAATCGGAATTTTTTTCTTCAAAAATTTTTCAATATCATTATGCATTATAAACTGAAAATATCACAATGGTTCAATGATTATTTATATGATAATTATTGTCATAAATTATTTAGGTAACGATGGAAGAAAAAAATATGAATATCAAGCAGCCCTATAGACCGATTGATAATACACAATTGATTTGGCCATTGTTGTTGCTGTTGTTGTGGTTGTTATTGAATGAATATCACATCATTACCATGGTCAAAGATTATTTCCGAGAAGATTTTTACGAAAATTTGAAAAGATGCTTGCTGAACTGGAAAAAAATTACCTTAAACAACATGGAAAACATGACATTTTGTATCTTCTTATCAAATAATTTGTATGATAATAGTTTAAGGGAAAAAAATTTAAATTCAATTTATATTAATTATTGACATGTTAGAGCAGATGCAGCAGTTTGATTAGATAAAAACATTGAAACAAATAATTAAAAGAATAATTATTGTATTTTAAAATAAGATTAAGAATAGTAAAATATACAATAATTTAATATTTCCATTGAAATTTAAAAAAAAAAAACAAAAAATTACATAAATTCACACAAAATTCGTAAGCAAAAACAAATTTCAAATTGTTCACATATTTATACGGATGACATTTATCTTGATAAATTGGACCACACACTTATTCGATATTAATGATAACTCTTGAAGTGAAAAAAATAGAATAAAGAAAAAATTCAAATATTTTCTCATGTTACCGTTTTCAACTTTTATTATCATTAAGATGAATCAAACAATGATAGTCGCGTTAATGATAATATTAGATTCTCATCACGTCAATCATTAAATATATGGGTAAGAGAAAAAAAATTGAATCGATCTACTTATCTCTTCTTTTCTATTCTGATTCTTATTCATGATGTAAACAAATCTGCGTGGAAATGGTATCAATAGAAATCGATCAATGAAAAAATATTTTTGAATGAAAGAATGAATGATTAAAATGGGATAATAGTGATAATTGTAAATGATTATTTGTAACTAAATACATTTGAAATACACAAACGTTTTATCATGATTTTATTATAATAATTTCATTTAGAGTTTAATGCAAGATTCATCTTCTGTTATCAGCATCAATTTTCAATGGTATTTTAGTCTTTTTTTCCACATTTTTTGCTTGTTAAATTTCTCGAGAGATTACAGGTCATTGGGACAATGAATATTTAAAGACTATTCATGAAATGAAAAAAAAATTATCGGATGAATTATGTGGATTTCTGTCATATTTTTTGGCATAAAACTGAAAACTAAATCAAATTTTCAAAGAATAAATCAAGGGTAAATTTATATTTCATTGTACTTTTCTGAAATCACTCTTTTCCTGAAATGTTTATTTGCTTTAAATTTTGAATTATGATTGTGTTTTATTGAATTTAATGCAAATCATAATATGAATCATAATTTTTAAAATGTCAAAATACAATTATTATTATATTATTCATTGCATAAAATCAAGGCAATAAATAACAATGATGATGATGACGATGATAATAATATTATGATTGAATAGATTATCATTGAAATAAATAAATAAACGAATAAACAAATAAATAAATAGACAATCAGCAATATATTTTTCTGAATGATTTTGGAAGGAAAATAACATCAACGATAATGATGATTACTTTTTTATTTATTTATTTTTCTTCTACTGTGAGCATTCTATGTATATCTATTTTCATTGTTATTATCTTATCAAATTCAAATGAATAATAATAATAATAATGATAATCAACAGAGGAAAAAAACCTATGCATTCATTCGTTCGTTATCGAATGATAACATATTGTAACAAGGAAGCAAAAGTAAAAAAAGGAAAAATTCTGATGAAATTCAGAAAAAAAATTCAATTGAATATCGATTGAATTGAATTGATAGAATTTTTCTCGTAGCCAAAATGCAAGGTTTTTTCGATTAAAACAAATACAATGATGAAACAATATACAAATAATTGAAAATGAATCGATTGTAAGAAGCAAAAAGGAATCTTTTTTCTTCTTCTTCTTCTCTGGAATCTGATATTATTATCATTATTATTATAGTCGTAGTAATAAGCATTATCAGTCATCAGTTTGGTGCACAGTGAAACAAAATTTGTTTTGTTATGAAGTAAATTGAGTTTGTGAATTTCGAACTAATCATCTCAATCACCTTGCTGATTCTCATTGTTTTTGCTTCTATATTCGTATTTGTATTGGTTATTATGATGATGATGATGAAATAAATAATTAGGTGCCTCTGTATTCATTTCATTTTATTTCGTTAAAAAATTCTTCTTCAATCCAATCATTCAATATTTCAATCTATCAATCAGTCAATCATTATAATGATTGTGTAAAGAGCAAGAAATTCGAAAAAACGACAAAAATCGATAATGGACACTCTTTCGGCTTGTTTGTATTTGTATTTCGGCTTATTTATGTCCATTGATGAATTAGAATATTGGATGATGATCAATCTGTTCTTCGGAAATCTCCATGTTTGTTTTGTTATTTTGTGTTTCGGAAATTTCCGAAATTTAGTCATTAAATTCATTAAATTTGTAGCCCTCGCTGGACGATATAATGATGTTGATGATAATAATTGAATTTTTTTTTCTTTTGTTAACATGAATAATCTGAATCTGAATAATCAAAAAACAAGATAAAGGCAAAGATAGGTCAAACAGATTTGATCATTATCTTTGTTAGCAGATTTGTTGTTGGCGCATTTTTTTGTTTGTAATTATTCGATCATCTCTTAAGTGAACAAGAACTTAATCAATACAATTTAATTATTTTGTGTTTCTTAGCCAAAAGAATCATTAATATCAATAGAATTCTTCATCGATTCAATGAATGATGAACAGATTGATGATGATGACAATGATGATGATGATCATTATCTATCGAATTCGATGATTTTCATCGAAAAGAAGACAAATAATCATTTGTATATTTGATGATTTTATTTGTTGGAAAAAAATTTACATTCACGAATTTTCTGTTTTTTCATGTTCATAATCCAAATTTCAAAGCACGAAAATATTTACTCCAATTCGGAATTTTCCAATTCCAAATACTTTGGTCAGAATTATCATTATTATTTTCATCATAATCGTCATAACTATCGACAAACATCAATCATTCATCCATCTTCTTCTTCGTCTTGTTCTTGCTGACCATCTTTGGCTAATGATCATCTTTAAAATCTATATCTCTTTAGACGAATCCATAACGTTGATGATTGATATTGATGATGATGATGTTATAATGACATAAAAAATTGACAAAAAACATAATTCTTTTTTAGGTTTTTGTCTTGTTCAAAGTTTAATTATCATTAATACTGGCTATATTACCAATAACCAATACATGAATACATATTTGTTGACCTATCACAGTACCGACGATAATGATGATTTTTTTTTCCGTCGTCTTTGTCGTTGTTCATATTTAATATAAATCATACAAACATTATATGGATATCTATAAGATACATGAAATCATTATTATCGATACATTGAGAAATATAGAATACATTGATCATTAACCATTTATTGTTTCAATAACAAGGGAAATAGGAATTCATTTTATTCGTTTTATGAATGTTTCCATGTTGTTGTTGTTGCTGTTGTCGTCGTTTGTCTATGGCTACAACGGAAGAAAAAAATGATAAATGATAAACACATGCAATGATAATCAACTATGATTTAGTAATTTTGTTGTTTCATCGTTGACCTTTTTCGTGTTCATATTTTTTTCTCTATATGTCTGATGGACTCCTTCTGTTGTTGTCATATTAATTGATCATATTTTTTGTTGTTTTTGAAAAATTTTTGTTTTGAAAAATTAAAAATTGTCCTTGCAGTCTTAGTGTAGCCGAACAAGGATGACACATGCACACATGATAACCGGAACATGTGATAATTTTATTTGTTTGTTTGTTTGAAATTTCATTAGAGAATATGAGTTCATATTTCTGGTAAAACAAAAAAAAAACAGGGCAAAAATGATTTAAGAAAAACAACAATAGCAACAGCAGCAACCAACCAACATTTCAGATTCACACCATGAAAATGTTATGTGAGAAAAAAATGATTATGATTTATATGATAATGAATAATGAAATAATAAAAAATCTCAGATTATAATTTCTAGTGGTTCGATAATGATAATGATATTATCCAAGCATAGCTTAAAACAAAACATGGCAAATTGGGACGAATGTTTTTGGTATGAATGAATCATGAACAATTCCATGACAATGAAAAAATTTGAAATTTGCTTCTTGTATTTGTGAGTTTTAGTGTGCGTGTGTGTGTGTGGTTAAATCAATGAATAAACTTGGGAAATCTTTTTTTTAAACATATTTATTCGTTTATTTATTTAATTTCCAACACAAAATTTTATTCTAAGCCAATGAATAAACAAGTAAAATGAACAAAAAACAAACAAACAAACAGATAAGTAGATGAGCAGGCAAATAAACAAACTAACAAATATTATTTCGGCCACTAAAACTCAATACCATTAATTACGTGAATAAATGACCCAAAAAATAATAATAATCAAGTGATCAAGTTCTGATTTGAAAATCAATCATCTGATTCTTTTTAGTTGTGAAGAAGACGAAAATTTGTTGAAAAAATGATTGAATTTCGATTTAGATTATTTCGTTTTAAATTATACCGAATCACATATGAATGAATGAATTTGATCATCAATGGTCAATCAGTGGTCAAATCGATCATTGGTCGGCAAAATGAATCGTAATAAAACCTGACAACTTTGAATTATTTCAAATTTTTCGGCAAATTTTTTTTAAATCTGTCATAAATGCATCATGAAAAAGACATCATCCAAATTATCATGATCAGAGACGAAAATTGTCAAATTTCGCTCAAAAATTTATTCAATTCAATCCATTTTCCATCAATATGATAATTTGAATGTGTTGAAATTGATTTTTAAGAAAAAAATAATAATTTATTTCCTTCTAGAAGAAAAAATGAATAAATTATTTGTTCATATGAATATTCATACAAGTTGAACAACAACAAGCAACACAACGGGTAATCGGCTTAACGATTTTGGTAAACGAGAAACTTTGAGAAAAAATAATTGAAAAGGAAGAAGAATTTATGGTCAAAATGGTCAAATTTAAGAGAGCTAAATGAATGAATATGTAATGTGTTTGTCGGAATAATAACCGAATGAATTCACTATGAGTTAAAATTAAAAACCAATCAAAGTGACAAATACGACAAATTTGATTGTGTGAAAATTTTTCAAAAAGAAAATAAATAAATAAATGTAAATCTTTGAATAATTCGTTGATTTTTTTTTCTTTGGTGACAGAAATGGCCAAATTTTACATTTTTGTGACAGCTGTAACAACACTCAAGTTAATAATAATAATTTAAACATGTGAAAATTTCCATTTTCTCCATTTCATTCTTCTGGCTTCGGGGGGATAAATTCATTTTATCTATGTTTAAATAGGGGAAAAAATAATGAGGGCTTTTTCCTCGGAATTTTTCATGGAATGTAAACCATTGACATTTAACAATTTATTTATTCATTTCTATTATTGAAGCTAGAAAAATTTCGATATCACCCTGGAAAACAATGTGTATTTAGAAATTTTTGAAAAAAAATTTCTTTTCATTCAAATATTGGAAAATAATAATGAATGAATGAATGAATGGTGACAATATTATCATCAATGGCAATTGAAACATCATTTAAACTTCATCATTTTTAAAATGTTTCAAACAACAACATTTGAATCCGTATTTGATGATATATATTTTTGTGTGTATTTATTTATATTTATATATATGATTTGCATATATTAAACACACAAGTGTTAATCGAAAATAGATGATGGCAATGACGGCAACATTTGAGGGGTTAAAAAAATGATTCAACTTTGAGAAATGAAAAACAAAAAATTACTTTTAAAAAAATTGTCAACACCTTTGAAACACATATGAATCTTTCGTGGAAAACAATTTTTTAAATTCTCATTCATTCGCTACCCATTCATCAATTTGAAATATTTTTTCCTTTTCTTCTTAAGAACAAAAAAACAATCCATTAACACTTTGAATTCTTGAAAACATGGTCAAAACATCAATTTTTCCTGCCTATTAATTGTCGATTCTTTCGATGTGTAAATGCTTGTGTGTGTGTGTTGGTGTTTGCTTATATGTATCCATAATGAAAATTCTGTGAAAATTTTTTCTACTTCAAATTAACATCTTAAACATACATAAATGTAAATACAAACTTAAAGTGAAATGTGAATAAACGATGAATGATTACAATAATTGCAATATAAATTACAAGAGAAGTCATAAATGATTTTCGAGAAAAACTGCTGAGAAAATTTCCCTTCAAGAAAATTCAAAATCTATGCATTTAGGAATTTTATGAAAAATTTAAACATCGTTTTATGATGAATAATTTTACAGGATAATTAATGGTTATGCACATTGATCATTAGACATTATTTTCAAAATGGTTCGATGTTAATCCTTGAAAAATAAAAATATTTATAATATCATAATCATTAGAGATCAAACCAATTTAAAAATGTAACAAATATCAAATTCAAATTTTATTGATTTATTACGTAATAAATTATTGATATAAAAAACTTAAATTTTCATTTTATAGTTGATATAAATATCGGTGTTCTATGTCATTATTCATACCATAATGTCTGAGATAATCACAGATTAATATTATCATCATGGTAAATGTTAGAACTGTCAAGAAAAAAGTAAATGATATTAAAACAACATAAACAGTTGAAACCATAATAAAGACATTATCGTGTCGTCAAACAGCGAAAATGAACGGTTTTTTTCGTATTAAATCAATCAGAAATGAAAATTTGAGAAAAATAAAACAAAAATCAGTCGAATCAACTATATGTTAAAGGCTCTCGTGAACGATGATCATTTAACACAAATGATTATGATAATCATAGATTCAAAGCAAGACAAAAAGCAGAATCATAAAAAAACAAAGAGTAAATCGAAAAGTAAAAGAAAAATAAATATATTTCAACCATGAATTTATTATTTGAACGATCGAACCATAACCGAACGATGATGGTGATGTGACTGATGTTGGTTTGTATTTGATTATTCGAGTTGATGTTTATTTTGCCATAAATCTCAAAATTTTTGGTGAATATTTGTACATTGGTATTTTGTTATTCGATTTGGTTATGGTACATTTTGCATTAGTATGTACTATTTGTGTGTCATCATCATCATCATCATCATTAATTCATTCTTCGCTTTTTGGTACAATTCGGTATTATGATTATTATAATCGTTCGCTGCCACCGTTGTATGCTCCATAATCATCATCATCTTCATAATCATAGTAATCATTTGATTAACATAGCGGAACTGAAGATTAAAATTATGATATGAAGTGAAAAATTTCAAAAATGGGATAAAATAACAAGATCAAATCACGAATTATTATTATTATTATTATTAATATTATCATTATTATGACTGCATGAATGAATGAATGAATAGATTCTGTTCATTCAATATTTTTCTACCAATTTTTTCCATTATTTTTTTGGTCCATATTCACAATCATATCGGCTACGGTCTATCGAAGATTTGACATTTGATGTCAATCAAAAAAGAGGTAAAATATAATAAAAAATTGAAAATCTCGAAATGGACTAAAATTTAATCAGTTGATTTCAATGAAACATTCATTCATTGATTGAGCGTTATTAACTAATAGTACAGACTTACACACATCCATAATAGACAAAAATACAAGAAAAAATGTGAACAAAGAGTTAATACAAAATCACCATTCATCATTATCATTATATTTTGGTCATATAATTTTGTAATACATTGATAAATTGATCAGTCAGCCATTGGATAGACATCAATTCAATTCAATTGAATCATCATCATTCAACATTTTTTCAGGACATCATCTTTATGATGAACACATCAACAACAAATCTAGTCAAAGTCAAAAACAACTTGCAAACACAGACACACACACACATTATTAAGTAGCATCATCATTATCAATGAAATAAAACAACAGCAATAAGCAACAACAAAGCAGCGATATTATGCAAATACAGACAAAAACAGTAAGAAAATGTGCTGCAAAATAAATTTCAGCAGCCAGGAGAAAAAAGCTGATCAATCACAATTAATGTCATAATTTTCAGCTATCTCCTTATACTACGACTATTCATTTCTATTATATTTGCTTGTTTGTTTGTTTGTTTGGCTGATAATAACGATAATTACATAAGCAAAAACAAACACATTGATGATTCGAAGATAACTCAAAGAATTTAATTTACAGAAGGCACCGTTAATTCGTAAATTTGCTTGACTAGGTCACATTGATTATAAAAAAAATGAACAAATCAACAAAATTTTAGCTACCAAACAATGCCAAGGTTAATTTTAGAATTCAAAAAAGACTTATTTTACACTATTTTCTATCAACATTTGATGATGTTTATGTTTGATGCTCTTCTCTGTTATTCTTTTGAATCAATCTAGCCTATGTTTTTGGTGAGGACACAACATAATTTACACAATGATAATGTAACCGGATCAATAAATATAAATAAAGCGCGTAACCAATTGACATTGACCGATTTTTTTCCTCTTTGTTTGTGAATGAAAATTGTGATATATTTGATTTATTGATTGATCTACCTTCCGATTGACTGATCCAATGAATGAATGATTGATTATTTATCGATTTTAAAATTTGATAAATTTGAAATTTCATAAATCTTTGTTCACCGATATAATTCTCAATGTTATCAGAGTGGGATTATTATTCATAACATGTTATTATAAATATTTCGAGGCATTTTTTCCCGATTCTTGCGACCGGTCAAAGATGAAAGATGCAATTTTTTTTCAATTATCATCAATTATTAATTATCCATTGTTTGATGATGATCATCACCGGTAATCATAGATTATTCATGCACGTATTAACGATTATCGGAGCGATCCATCACCATCATTATTATCATGATCATAAGACGATATTTTTTCTGATCAAATTTTTCAAGATTTGTAAAATCGAGCAATATTTGTATGTAATCAAGCAAAGTTCAGTGACTTTTTGATTGTTGGATTTTCAAATTATTTTTCATTTTTTTTAATGTAAAATTTTTCAATTTTTCATTGTGAACAATGATTATAATTGTTTTTTCATTGTTTTTCGTCGTCGTCGTTGTTGTTTGATATTTGTTTATATGATTATCATTATTATTATTATTCGTATTATAATCATTAATATTCGTCGAAACGAAGGATACGCACGAAAATTAAAATTTTATACCGTATTCTTTACAGATATTTTTTTCATGTTTGTTCTCCAAAATGTAATTTATCATGTTCTTCTTGGTTAATCATTTTTTTTTTTTTTTTGAAAAAAAGTGTATTCGAAGATAGATTTACTTTACACCATCAAATTCATTCTTTTTCCGTCGTGTTAACAAATGAATTGCACCAAACACCTACAAGCAAAAAAATTTTAGAAAAAAAAGGTGAAAATCTATTACGCAATGAAAAATAATAGTAATAATCATAATGATTAAGTAGCCAAGATATACACAAACAAACAAACAAAAAAAAGCACTTAATCATTTGAACAATTTATTATCATCTCATTCTGCTTGTTCTTCTTGATTCCTCTAATTTTTCATTTGTCTTTTGTTTTATTTCAAATATTTTTTTTAATTCTATTTTTTACATAATTCAAAATTCATTATTTTTCCAACACAGCACATAATGAACAGTACATGTCAAATATGTGAAAAATAGAGACCAGGAAGAATGAATGAATGATTTTTTTCTGGTGTTAACACAGAAAGGAAGAAAGGAAAAAAAAATTACCAGAAATAATAAGAAATAAAAGGATTAAAACAACGAATTACCTTTCATATTCATCTCTACAAGCAGAGATATCTAACTAATTTAAATCTAATTAAATTGACAAAATGATCACCAGGTAAGATGTGAATTAATAGTTCAAGAATGGCAATAACATCACAACATGACAGCGGAAGAATATAATCAACAATGATCAGCACACACAACGAATGTGATATCAAAATAATGATGTGAAATTGAAAAATTGTTTTTTTCACTGATTCATTTATACGTAGACAAAAATTATATTCATGATGATTAAACAGCCAAAAATAAAGTGATTCTCATCTTAATTTGTCTTTTCAAAGATTATCAAGTTTTAAAGAATGATTTAATTTGATGAATGAAGAAAAAGAAAATTCAGGTGGTGATATTTTGGCTGTAATCATAATCATTCAAAATACGCGAGATTGAATATAATGGATTGTCTTTGTTTTTTTTTTTTTTTTTGAATATTCATATATTTTCCCGATATTTTTACCAATTCATGTTTCTTGAATTATCTTGTTCAAATTAAATTGTTTCTGGACATCAAAATATTCATATTAAAAATCATGAATAAAATCAAAGGTCAAGCACAAGATTTTCGTGATTCAGTTTCAGCTTATTATCGTCGCTGATGCTCATTGTTATTATCATTATTCGTATTATTATTGGTCATCATCATCATCATTACACATGATACCCATGAATGGTATTAAAATGAAAATAAACAGATGCAGTAATGTGTCAAAAAAAAGTATTTTCATCGTGAAAAGATAAAAAAAATTAATTTTCATGAATAGATAAAAGTCATGATGAACAACAATATAAAAATAATGATACATTGTTTATTTATTTTGTTGTTTGTTTATTTGTTCTGGATATAAAACATTTCTCCCATGAAATATCAACAATTTTCCAAGACTAATAATAAAGAACAGAGAAAAAAAAGTAATTCAATTTGAAATTTTTCTTATTTTCTCTGGCTGCTTTCTGATTCTAAAGCAAAATACATTGATTCAATCACCGAAATAATGTAGGGAAAAAAGATTAGATTGAATATTGTTTCAAACGATTATGATGATCATAATCAAATTCAACTATTGTAATCAACTGTAATCAGTATGATCATTTTCGTCAAATTTGGTCATGGAAAAGGGAAAAAAATTAATATTTTTCATGGATTTAATTGAATCAAATTCAAATTTTCTTCTTGGATTTTATTCGCTTCATTTCGAGACGTAGTTTTTGAATGAATTTTTTTTTTTCAATGTTGAATTCGAATTTTTTTTTCGAATTTTCCGCATGTTTTTTTTGTGCTGGTTCCGATTTCCTTTTCACGTTTCGAAATTTCTGTTTTAGAATTTTCAGTGTAATTTGACTGTATTTTCTCCATATTTAATAAATGTAAGTTTTATTTTCGATTATTCTCAGAGAAAAATATTATTTAGTGTAAAAATTTTCTATTGTTTCGATATCATATATTTTTTGTCAAAAAAGAAAAAAAAAAATTCATTTGAAACAAAAAAATGAATGAATCTGCAATTTCTTTTGAAAATGGACTTGTTGAAGTTAATTTTCTCACCAATCAATCGATTTGGTATGATGCATATCTTTTAGATATCAATATTGTTAATGTTAGCGAAGATGTTAATAATAATGATAATAATATTGAAAAACTTGAACAATCAAGTATTGTCGATTCAAATAACAATAATGGTGTTACCGATGGACAAAATGTTATCAATACGAATAGTGGTAAATTAATGGCATCAATAGTGATGGCGATCAAAGATGAATCTCCATCGACTACAATAACAAAACGACAACATTATTATCAATTGCCTTTGAATCAAATTCGTTTAAAGTCAAAATTAAATGAAATCAATTTCGGTAATTTAATTTTCAATAAATTAATAATCTCAATTTAATTGAAATTATCTTTGTTTAGAAGAGAATGCTAAAATTGAAGTTTTATCGATTGTGGGCGAAGAAAAGTTTGTTGCTTGGAAATTGGCTAAAATAAAAAAATTTAAAGCCAATGATGCTGTCGTAGAATATTATGATGAAAATGGTATTATAATCGAGTCAAATTCAATTGAAGAATTTGATATTGTGAGCCGAGAACAAAGTCGTGCCTTGAATCCCTTCAAACCGTTCAATGATGTATCAATCGATAGTAATCCGTTTGCTCGCATTGAATTGCCTGTGCCATTTTTCCTGCTTAGACAAGTTGATAGATCATGGTTGTGCAACATTAATTTTCATGAACGTTTTAAACAAAATGTTGAGAATTTAATCAACATTCATTATGATCTAGAGAAGAATTCACTAATTTGTCTTGGCTATGCACATGATTGTACTGAATATTCCAAAGAAAAATTCTGCAATCAATGTAAAATTTTATCAGACTATCATTTTCGTTCATTGAAAGAAAAACATTCGCTTAGTAAATATTTATTGATTCCTTCAGTCTATCAAAATCCTAATGAATGGATAATGCATCTTCCTGTTGCTAAGCATCTACTTGGTCTATCGATCGGTAAAGAAGGAATTAATATTAAGAAAGCACGTGAAATGGAAGGCATTATATCTGTTGAACTTCACAATCAAACCGGGACTTTCATCATTAAAGGTGAATGACATTGATTGTTTATTAAATTGAAATAATTATTTTTCCTTTTTTACAGGAAAAAATAAAGAAATTTGTCAAAGAGCCGCAAACCTCCTTAATTATGTTGAAGAATTCATTGAAATTGATAATGAATATAGAAATTTTTTCAATATGCAGACAATGAAAGATTTAACCCAAAAAACAAATATTATAAATTTTCACTGGATTTACCCATCCGACAAAGATCATGAAAATGATCATCATGGTGGTGATAACCGACGATCTAATCGTTTCAAAGATAATCGTAATAAAAAGATATTATTACAAATTCTGGGTAATCGGGAAAGTGTCGATAATTTCAAACTATTGTTTAATTATCAGTTAGCTGAACATATTGAAATGAATAAATTGCGCGACGAATTTCAAGGCTTTACCGGTATTGGCAGTGATGAAGGCGGTAATAGTCACCATAATAGACGAAAGCGTTTTACTGGGATGTAGAAGCAAATGATTTTCTATCAACATTTAATGTAAAATGAAAATTGATATTTGTAGTTATTTCTGTGTTTTGTGTGTGTCTTTATTCATCTAAAAAAATTATATTAATAAAAATGAGCTTTTTTCATAAATTCAAAAACATGTTTTTTATATTAACCCTTAGAACTCGAGGCAAATACAGCGCAAGCAAGCCAGCAGCTCGACAATTTTTCACACTCATGTAAAATGGTGCCTGAGGAGCGCCTATTGAGTTGCTGCATCATCTCTTATGGTGAGCTATGCTCACCGCTCGAGTTTTAAGGGTTAATGATTTCCCGTTATAATAATATTCATAATTATGAGGACTAGAATGATTTCAGATAATTTTATAAATTTTTAAATAAAATCTCCAACAAAAAATTGGTCGTAGATTGATTGACAGAATATTTTGCTTCTAAAAATGATTTTGTCATGCGTTTCATAAAGCATTTTTCAATTCAATATATGGAATACCATAATCTTTATCTTGCGGCCAAAATTTAATCACCGGTAATAAATCTTGATAATTATGAATAGCATCAAAATATGCGAATAGAACACAAACAGTATATGATGCTATAGCAATCATAATATGCCAAACACCATGTAAGTATGGTAAATTATATGCAGACCATGTATCACAAAACATTCGGTCCAATATCCAACTGGTGACTGCTGCAACCCAACATAAGCAACAACGCCAACCTAATCTTCTTATCCTTTGTATGCGGCAGCGTTGAATTTCTTTCGTTAGTAGAAAAAACGTCGGTATACCTAATGTCATTAATGCAAAACTATTTATCCATGGATAAATAAATGCAGCAAACGATGCAATTACGCTGACTATTATCATTATTTTCTTGAACTTTTTTCTGCCGAAATTTTCCAGAAAAAAACATATAATTGAAAACAATATTTCACAATCAATAATTAATAATTACCTATCATTGTTAACCCATTTTGGATAATATTGTCTTGGTAACCACATGCCAAAAGCAAATGCTAATAACCATAATATTGCTAATTCATCTAATAATTGTCCTAATAGGCTAAGTGTTGCATGAAAATATGCTGAACAAATTCCGACAACAGCGAATAATGTCCATATAATGTATATACCACGATCAATATTATTTGCATATTGTCTGAATAATTGACATAATATGGGCGGAAATATTAGAAATAGAATATTTGATGTCTACCGAAAAGAATTCAAGGAATTAGGGCAAAATTTTTTGATTGCAAATAAGGAGAAAACAAACCGTATTGATCAATTCAGCAATAAATGGTGAATGTGTATAATTAAATTCACACCAATCGATCGGTGATGTACCACGTTCAATTACATATAGAAGTGAATTTGACATTTTAAGCGATCGTGTGGTTGTACCAACAAACCAGACAGGTGAATTCTGCGAAAATTGATTTTGAAAAAAGATTTTTGAATTAAATTTCAATAAATGAATATAAAGTTGAAAATGTCGATTCCGAATTATGTTTTGTTTCGCTTCATGAAAAAACAAAATGATAATATTTAAATTAAATTTGAATCAGATTCAATGATTCAACTAGAAATGAGCACATGATTCATAGTATCTTGATCATTGTATTCATTGCTGTATCATTCTCACCAAAAATTATAATAAAATTTAAAATTAATTAAAGCTCAATCATGATGATTTTGTATCTTGTGTGCAAAAACAGAAAAACAAAGACAAATATTGATTTATTTGTTTGTTTAATTGCTATTATTCTACTATGAATCTGAATACAAAGATAATCATTTCATTTTATTTATTAATTTATTCATTCATGATGCCGCTCTTATTATCATTATTATTATGATTATGTAATTTGATACTTGTCATGATTCACGTTTTTACAATTATCGGACAATTTATTTCATTTATTTTGTTTTAAAAAAAAATTTTCTGCAAAATCAATTACAAAAGTTACATGACCTTTCACATCTTTGTCGATATATAATTTTATTTCTGTTCTGTTTCATTGATTGATTATTTTAATCACTAAGAAATTGAACATATTGACTTGTCCAGAAAGTTATTGACGATTTTCATAAAGGCACTTCCATTGATTTACATTGATTCATAAGTATTGAACAAATTGGACAACCAAGATTGATTGATTATCGATCATGTGTGCACATAAAACAAGGCAAGATGGAAAATACCAAAATAAATTTGTTTATGATAATTTCAATGATTTCAATGTTTACTTATTGTAAATTGATACTCATCAAATTAATAAAAATCGGAAATAAGATAAGATTAGAATCAATTGAATCAGTTGAATCAATTTGCCTGAACCTCATATCTTTGATTCATTTTCAAAGCGTCCAATGTTGAATCATTGTTCATTCATCAAAAATATAAGTTTAGCTGTCACACGCACGCACACACGCCCAATGATCGGGTGAATTATGCTTTTCATCTAATCTCTTTGTTTAATTTGCCAATTGACAAAAAAGGGTTTTTCCATACCCATGGAAAGCGTTTGTATTTCTACAATTTGTTCCGTTCATTCTTCATTCATTTGTTCAACCAGAACAATAGTTCAATAAAACTAGAAAATCAAAAATGAAAAAAAAAATTCAAAAATTAACTTACCATTTGAAATTTAGGCGACATCTTGTGTATGGTGTTTGAAGGGGATTATTTTTTTGAAAAAAATTTTGAAATTCAAATCGATTTAATGAAATGAATTAATGCATTGACATTTGAACGATATGTTTTCGCGAGATAACGAAAGATTTGCGATTAAATTGGCATGAATTTCTGTTTTCTTCTATGTTGTTTACGATTCATTCGAGTCATAAGACAACTGATTTTTGAAACTCAAATGAAATTGAATTTAGTCAATGAAAACAAAAAACAAAAGGTTGCTGTTGGGCAATCGATCGATCGATCAAATGATTGATTTGAATCGACAATTTCAAATAGATATTTGATTGATTTTTCTCTCTTGTCACATAAAAATTTTGAAATTTTGAAAATCAACTTATAAACAAGGTTTCATAGCTGCTGTCGCTGTTGTTCAAATTAATCGGCAATTTCATTGACCAACAAACAAGCTGAAAATGGGAGAAACTTTGTGCGTAATTTTGTCATTCGTCTAAATTCATTGTAATTTTGTTGCGTAGATTTTTAATGAACGGGGAAAAATTTCATTCATTCAAAACTGGTGTGCATGTGTGTATGTTTCCATTCATTTCTACGAAAAAACCATTATTTAAGCATCATACGAAATTGTTTGTTTGTTGGGTTTGTTCATTATTGTTTTTCAAGTTGTTTGTTTGCAGTTGTTTTTCAACTGTTTTTGTCTTTCACATTTGTAATTATTCAAAAATTTAATTTAATTGTCTCTCATTGCTTTGTTTTCAGTGCAAAATATAAATATGAATTTAAATTGATTTTTTGTTGTTTCAAAATTTGAATGCATTTGAATGTAAAAAAAAACATGTAGAAATGGTTGAATTTTATGGCTGAAAGGATACTGGTTGGCGTGAACATTGAATGTTGTGGAAAATTGTTATTCAATTTTGTTGTTGTTGTAACATATGATTGTTGCGTTATTTTTTATATATAAATTTTATTTATTTCAATTTTTCGATTTGTTTTAAATTGAATGTTGTTTTGTTGCGTAAACAACAACAACAACATTTATTCAATTTCCTTCTGCAGCAATCACGATAATGATAATTGATTGTTGATTATTATTATTAATGACGAATGTAAAGAGAAATTTCCTTTTTGTAATTAAATTGAATGATTTGAATATTCGATTTCAAAATAATAAACAATGATTTCATATGATTCGTCACTTGTGATCACAAAATCAGAAATATTTTTCGAGATTCATTAATTGAAATATTTGAAATGATTGATTTTAATATATTAAAGATGAAAATCAATGATTGATGTATGATCAATTGATTGATTGATGTTTGTCTGTCGTTTGTTTGTTTATTATTCACATTTTCATTGATTAATCATTTCATTTATCGATAATTTTAAATGAAATTTTCATGTTTTCAATTAGGAAATTTAGATTCGAAGTTGATTTTCAATCAATTTTTGATTGAAATTGAACACCATTGATTTTATCGTTTTGACAATCCCATATTTTTGACTTTTGATTTTTAGGATTTTTGTCTGGTTTTCAAAATCTTTTATTCTTGTTGTTCGTCAGTTGTTTGTGTTGTTTGCTTGGAAAAAATCATTATTTAATAAACACACAGAATTGAATTGTTTATATTCAGTTATGGATGGATGAAGAATCTGGTACGAATCGGTTCATATGTCGTTTTCGGGTTTTTAATTTCAGAATAAATATGAGGCGAATATGAATCAGTATATAGACATGTATGAATATTTTTCGCTGATTATGTAACAACAAACATCGCCACCACCACCATTACCACCGCGGACACCGTAAAACACAAATGATTGAAGAACAAAAATTGTAAAAAATAATGGAAGAAAGTAAAAAACAAACACATTTGAACACATTAAACCCAAACATCGACAACGTCAACAACAAGCGAAAAAATCATGAAAATGAAAAATGTAAAATCAAAATGAATGAATGAATGGTTTGAAATGGTTCACTTTTAATATTAATAATAATAATGGTTAATAGTCCGTATGGTCGGGTATATATAAATGAGTGTGTGTGTGAATCTTACCACTATCTACCACAAGATTGATATTGTGTTCGTTTGTGTATTTATTTGTTACCATTGATGGTGAACAGATGTTCTCTAGATGCTTTCATTTTTCAAAAATAAAATAAAAGAAAAATATTTTACATTCATTTGTGTATTTGTGGGTTTAATGTGAAAATAATTATTTTTAAACATCCTTCTATTCTATTTTTATTCAATTTCTTTCCTTAGGTTTACCATTCATCATGTTTTGAAGATGAATAAATTTTTAGCTTTTCCACTAATCAGAGCCGGTAATTTAGGCGATTTATATGCAGCTGCGATCAGTGAAAACTGCTCTATCAACGGTTTCGATAGAGTGCATGAAAATCTCTACACACAAAAGTTAAGGTGTGTGTGTGTGTGCAGGTATTTGACCACCACCAATGAGATTACCACCATGTTTAAATCAATAATTGATTATGATTGAAGTAAAATTTCATTCAATGAAAATTGCTTGAAGACAATAATTGAATACATAACCTAAGCACAAAAATAAGCACCATAGATTAAGATTTTTTGGAAAATAGATTTCAAAATTAAAAAATGAATACTAATGCAATTTAAAAAAAACAAAAGTAAATGATAATTGAAATTAAACACAATCCATATACATTGGTCCATGTAAAATGTCGGATTACTGTTGAGAAATGAGAAAAATTGTTTTGCTTTTGGAGAAAAGAGGAGAAAATAAAAACCAATTCGATTATAAATTGATTAGAAAAAATTTCATAAATTATCGTCTTCATAAATTGTCCTCATATTGTTATGATTGAAATCATGAATAATTTTACAGGCTTGTAGATCATAAAAAAAATTAATGAATGAACAATAATCATTGTAAATCATGTGACAAATTCTTGCTGTTATCATTTTGTAATCAAAAATAAAAAGTAAAAAAAGATATCGATGCATTCGTCTAGTAATTAGATGGTAATAACTGATAATAGAGGATAATTATGATGGTTATAAATCATATAATTTATTATTTATTAGTTTATTTGTTGTTTTTTTTTCATTGTCATTGCCGTAAATGTATCCATCATAATCATTATAAAATCATTATGATTCATTCAAAAAATAAAAATAAAATTCTATGAAATTAAAAGCTAATAAAAAATTATTTGAAAAACAATGATTACAAATGTACAATTGCAAGAATGACGATAATCATAAAATGTCTTTACAAATTTAATATCGGTAATCATGGCGACTTTCAGAAAAAAAATTAAGAATTTATTTGATTCAAAAAATTTGTCGGTATTTCAAATAATACAAAAAATTCAACTCGGATTAAATGGATTTTATATTATACTCAATTTACGATTGATGTACGATTAATTATTTTAAAATTCTATGCAATTTATAATGTAATAATTTTTTTAAATTTCAATTCTTTACCTACCATTTGCCATTATCATTCATATCTTGTTGTTCATTCACCATTTATTATGATTATTATTATTATTATTATCGATGATATCAATAATGCATGTTATTTGATCATTTCATGTGTGTTTATGGGTGTACATGTGTTCAGAAATATGTATAAACATCTCTATCTAAAATGTTTATCTAAATTTATAATAAATATAGTAATAATAACCATAATAATAATAATAAAAACTATGTGACATAAATTAGCACTAAATTTTTTGAAAGGTAGTTAGTCAGTCAGTTAGCTGTAATTGATCATAATAATAATAATATCAAATTGAAAATTTGAAAATAATTTCATGAAATCTACCTTAATCACGTTTTTTTCAATCATTTCATTTAATTCATTATTGAAATTTGAAATTCTCATGAAATAATATATATGTTAATGTTTTGAATTATAAAATAAGCACAATCAATAATTATAATAATAACCAATCACCAATCAATCAATCAATCTGATAGAATTTGAATATTTTTGCATTCAATTTGGAAATCGATGTTCATTGGATCTTATTGTTATCAACCGACTTTGTTGAAATATTCTTCAACTTTAAGTTTTAAGAAAAAATTCTATTGTCATTTTGAATTAACATAAGTGGTTGTGTATTTTAAAATTAGTATTGTAACTAATTGATTTCATTTTTCGTGTGTATTGATTTCGGTGATAAATTTGAAAATGTTACAAAGAATCAAAGAAACTAAAGAAGAAATATTTACAAAGAAATATATTCACTATTTCATTTGGTTAATTCTTGTATCGATTTTCATATATTTATCATTGATTTCAATTTTCAAAGATGAAGCGTTACCACCGAATGGACATCTTTTTCATATGTTCTGCTTATTCATATTTACCCATTTTATGGCTAAAATTTTTCATATAATTAGTTTACCATCTCTACTTGGAATGTTAACAGCCGGTAAGATTATTTATATTTGAAAAAAAATGAATCGATTAATTTTTTGATGCAAAAACAACAGGTATAATTTATGGTAATTTGATTGAATTTGAATTGAACAAATCAGTGGTATCAAATATACGGTCATTAGCATTGTTAATAATTTTATTACGTGCTGGCTTACATTTAGTGCCAGAATATTTAAGTTATCTCTCATACAGAGCTATAAGAGTTATTGTGATACCTTTTTTTATTGAAACATTTGTCGTAAGTGGTGCTTCAATATTATTATTCAAATTCAATATGATGTGGGCATTATTAATCGGTTTTGTATTGGCTGCTGTATCACCAGCTGTTGTGGTGCCATGTATGATTCGTATACAACAGCTTAGGTTAAGTGAAGGAAAAGGAATTCCAACATTAAACATTGCTGCAGCAAGTATTGATGATGTATTATCTGTTACTGGCTTCAACATTTTTCTGTATTTCGCAATCACAGATGAATCAAGCTGCGAAAAATCTGAAACACTTAAATACTTACAAGGACCATTGCAAATTTTGATTGGTCTTGCATTTGGTCTCATTATGGGCTTTGTTCTATGGTTTATACCTGAACGTTATGATGAATATGATAAAGATAATAAAAAATATAATTTATCTAGATTTTTATTACTTGTGATTTCTGGTACATTTGCATTGTTTGGAAGTATTTATATTGAAATGGAAGCTGCAGGTCCATTAGCATTATTAGTAATGGCATTTGTTGCCACAATTAAATGGCGCAAAAATGAATGGGATGAAGAAAATGAACATGGTTTAAAAATTGTATGGCTTATATTTAAACGCTTTTTATTCTATTTGATTGGCTGTGAATTGAAATTTTCAACACTCGATACTGAAATTGTAGTCAAAGCGTTAGCTTGTCTTTTCATCGGTATCGCTTTGAAATTGATAGTTTCATATTTATTGACATATAATATTGGTCTTAATCGTAAAGAAAGATTATTTGTTGCATGTTCATGGTTGCCAAAAGCGACGGTTCAAGCAGCGATTGGACCAACAGCTTTAGCTGTAGCCATAACTGATCAAGATAAACATAATGGAAAAATAATATTAACGGCAGCTGCTTTATCAATATTAATTACTGCACCTATAGGAGCTATCTTAATGGATTTTTTATGCACTCGATTATTATCAGACCCTGATATCGATAATAGCTGTAACAATCTTTGCCCAATGAATGGTAATCAGAATTGTCATCATTCTAATATTATCACTATTGATAATAATAATAATAATAATACCCATTCGATTAAGCAAACTAAAATCAATTCTCCAATACTTAATGAACGAAGATTTGATGCTGATTTCGATTTATAAAAATTATATAGCTGACAACAAAATATCAATTTCAATTGATAAATTTAATTGATAATTTAACATTGATGAATACATATTAGTTTCATTTAATAAAAAATGAGAAAGGAAAAAAAATATTTATTTTGATAGATAAATATTGATGATAATAATACAATAAATACATATACAAACAAACAAATATTGAATAAAGGAAATTTAACTATTTTTATCAGTCAACTAAATATATGATGCCATGTTTAAAATTCAATTCGTATCTTATATTCGCTTATATAATTATAGTATTATTGAATTTCATTAATTTTGTCATTAAAAATTCGAAATAATAAAAAGCCCCTTTTTCCAAGGTCTCGAAATCACTCATACAAATTTTTTTTAGAGTTAACAAAGTGTACCCATTAAGTATCATCATCGATAAATCTTGATTTGTAAATAAAAAAAAAATTTAAAATGAATTTTCGGCTAATTTTTGCAATTATATCATTGTTATTAATTGCAATAAAAGCAGAATATGCGCCAATCGTAGAGACTAAACATGGGAAAATTCGTGGAATAATAAATACGGTCGGTATTTGGACAAAAGCACATTTATATCAAGGAATTCGTTTTGGTAAGTGATGATTGGAACAAAATATCTATTCATTTTTTCAATTATTATTTTTTCATTTGTAGCAATCGCTGAAAGATTCGCCAAACCAAAACGTGTTGAAAAATTTGATGAAGAAATTTATGATGCAATAAAAGAAAGATATACGTGTCCACAATTCTTGACCGGTTCGGGCAGTATGGAAAGATATTTTCAATTTGAAAAAAATGAAGAATGCTTATATTTGAACATATATAAACCGGAATCAAAAAGCGAAAAATTATTGCCAGTTATGGTATGGTTTTACGGCGGCGGTTTTCAAGGGGGTTCTATATTTATGCCAATTTATGATGGAACATATTTAGCAAGTAACGGAAATGTTATTGTTGTTTCAATTAATTATCGTCTCGGTCCATTCGGTTTTCTTTATTCGGGCACTGATGATGCGCCTGGCAATCAAGCTTTTTATGATCAAATTATGGGTTTAGAATGGATTCGCGATAATATAGAGCATTTTGGGGGCGATCGTAATCAGGTTACAATTTTTGGCGAATCAGCTGGATCATTTTCAGTATCTGCATTAATTTTATCACCATTAGCAAAAGGATTGTTTCATAGAGCAATTTTACAATCAGGCACACTTGTTCCTTCATTCAGAACAGTAGGTAAAAAAGGTGCCATTGAAAAAACAATGAAATTAGCTAAAGAATTGAATTGTTATCAAAATGAAATGTCAAAAATAATCGAATGTCTTCGAACTAAATCAACACAAGAGATTGTCGATGCAGCGAAAAATGATTTAGCTCTCATGATTACAAATAAAATGTTTTCTCCAATTCTTGGTGATGATGTTTTGCCTGAAGATGTCACAAGATTCAAATATGGTTCGAATGGTCCAATAGATTTTATGTTTGGTGTAACACGCGATGAAGGCAGTCGTTTCGTAAAAGATTTTTTTCCAGAGCTTTCAGATGATTATTATCAAATTACTGAAAAGAGAACGAAAGAAATGATACGAGAACTATTATCATATTATAAAATAAATGATGATGATAAAGAAATCGAAAATTATTATTTGAATCGAATCGATATGAGTGATTATAATCAAATAAGGTTGTAGATAAATTTTTGCATATTTTATAAATATTGTTCATTAATATTTTATTTGATCTATATCGACAGAAAAATGATAAATGATATATTTGGAGATTTACGATTTAATTGTCCGTCATATTTATTTATTCAAAAAATGATTGAAGCTAATCCGAACAAAAATTTTTACGCATATCGTTTTGATCGTCGATCTTTTGTATCAAATTTAATGGATTGCCAAGAATGGATGGGTGTGTGTCATGCAAGTGAATTATTATATGTATTTAGCAATTCAATGATGAGCATATATCCAAGTGATTCACAATTAAGTACCGATATGATGAATTCGTGGACAAATTTTGCTAAAAATGGTAATCCATCTCCTATGGGCACATTGGAATGGCCAAAATACAATGATAAAAATAATGATTCGATGCAATGGATGATCATTGATGTTGAAAAAAGAATTGAAACTAACCTTTATAAAGATGTATGTGAAAATATTTGGTCGAAACAATATGATATAATTAAGTATGGTGATGATAAAGCTAAAGAAATTGATAATGAAATAGATATTGATGATAAAAAAGATGAATTATAAATGAATTTAATATATCTGAATAAAATTGTAAATTGATTTTTTCCTTAGAAAAAATGCTAAATCAGCATTTGTGAGTCATTGATTTAAATAAATCAATTTCTTTTTGTACTCGTTGCTAAATTTTTCTTCCACGATGTCTCATTTTATTTTAATCCATGCGATCGATCGAAAAATGACTAAGCTATTGAAAATTTTATTCATTGTTTTTTGCTGTTCAATATCATTATCGTTGCAGAATAATGAGAAAATTGATCATAAAACTGACCTAAATGCGCCCAATGTTAATACACGTCATGGTCAAATTCGTGGCCACGTCCATCATTTAAGCGAATGGAATAAAGTCTATCTCTATAAAGGAATTCCTTATGGTATGCTGGAATTTTTTCTCTTAGCTTTGAATTTCATTTTTCCATCATTTTCAGCAAAAGCCGAAAGATTTGGCCGCTCTCATATCATCGAGAAATTCGATAGCGAAGTTTATGATGCATTAAAGGATCGTGATTCATGTGTACAATTTGGACCAGCATTTTTGAATTCAACAGGAAAATCTGAGGATTGTTTATTATTGAATATTTTTAAACCAATTGTGAAAACAAATGATCTTGGTAATGATACGATGCCTGTTATGGTTTTTTTTCATGGAATCGGTTTTCAGTCTGGATCAATATTCGATTCCACCTATGATGCGACATTGATTACAGATTTAGGCAAACTCATCGTAGTGACTGTTAATTATCGTCTAGGACCATTGGGGTTTTTGTATGCGGGCACTGATACGGCACCGGGAAATCAAGGTTTACATGATCAAATCATGAGTCTTAAGTGGATTCATGATAATATAGAGCATTTTGAAGGCGATCCCACGAATATAACCATATTCGGACATTCAGCAGGATCAGTTTCAGTATCAGCTTTGATATTGTCGCCATTAGCTAAGGGATTATTTCATAGAGCAATCATGCAATCTGGTACAATTGTTCCAACATCTTTGAAAATGATGCACAAAGCTGAAGCATTAAACAAATCAATTGAATTTGCGAAAAAACTTGATTGTCCTGCCGATGGTGATATGACCAGTATGGTTAATTGTTTGAAAGAAAAAACTATTGAAGAAATTGAAAACGTTTATAATAATTTCACTGTGAAAGATTTATTTTCCAATCGATTGTTTGGACCAATATTCGATGATGAAATTTTGCCAGAAAATTCCATTAAATTCATAGATCAACCAAACAAAATAGATTTAATATTTGGATTGGTACGTGATGAAGGTAGTCTATTCATACCACATTATTTACCCGAATTAATGGATTACCGTACACAAATGACCAGTGAAAAAATTTCAGATGATTTTCGAGTGATTTTGTCTAATTTTAATGTGAAAAATGTTGACAAAATAATTGATTTTTACACCAAAAAAATTGATCCCAAAAATTTTTATCTCGTCCGGTATGTATGATTAACAATTGTTAGGTTAGAAAATTTATGGTATTTTTTTTTTCATTACATGCAGAAAAATGTTTGCTGATTTTTTCGCAGATTTTCAATTCAATTGTCCAATGATACTGTTCGCGAAAAAATTGGCCGAAATTAACAAAGATAATAAATATTATGCATATCGATTTGTAAGACGTTCAATAATATCGGATAAATTATTCTGTTATGACTGGATGGGTGTTTGTCATGGCAGTGATTTATTATATACATTTAGTCATCCATTCATGAATTATTATCTTAAAGATGTTCGTTTGAGTCATGATATTATAAAATCTTGGACACAATTTGCACAAAACAAACCCACATCACTACAAATTGGTCCATTTGAATGGCCTGAAGCGTTTGTTGTTGAAAATAATCAATCATCAATACGTTGGATGTTGCTTGATGTTGAATATCGTGTTGCATTCGATTTGAATAAAATTTCATGCGAACAATTATGGGAAAAACAATATTTAGATTGGCCACAATCACAAACAAATGATAAAGATGAATTATAAAATTTTTCTAATTTTTTTTTTTGAATTTTCCAAAATTTGAAATTTGAATTTTTTCAATAAAAATTTTTCAAAAGATGGCGGCACTTCTGAATTTATTTTTTTGAAACAACCATGTGCTTTTATTTTCGGGTTTTGATAATTTGATTTCAAATTCAATTTTTCGAGAAATGGATAAAAATTTAGTCAATCATCAGGTAATTTGATAATTATTTCATGATAAAATGTAAAACACCTGATTTAAATTCATCTTTTTTCATCGAAAAAGATTGTTTCGATGCGAAAAGTGGTTAAAATTGCAAGAAATCAAGTCGTTCAAAAAATTTTTCGCCAAATTAATCAGCTTAAAAAGAAAATATCAAAATGGGAAAATTTGGATGAAAATGTTGATGATAAATTGAGAAAAAAGTAAGCTCACGATTACCCTCTATAATTTTTAATTATTTTCTCTATATATTTCAGACATTTAAATGAATTGAATAAAAAATTACAATCAAAGTTGAATGAAGCAAAAGAATTAAAAACCATAAAACCAGATCAGATATCAAAACAAGCATTAATCAACGATGAAAAAATTCTTGATGATTTGATTAAAAAATCAAGTACATCGATGAATGATCGTCTGATTGCTATTGTTTGTAAAAATCGACAAATACAAATGAGTTTGAAAAAATTTCGTAATGAAAATCCTGGCTGTGAACAATGGTTACCTATTCAATTAGAATTATGGGAAGAAAAGCGAAAAAATAAATTTGGAAAAAATAGAAAAAATAGTGACAACAAATCAAAAAACAATAGCAAAGAAAAAAAGATAGAATCACATCAAATCAAACCAAACGAAAAATCTGAACAAAAAGTCTCTGATTGTCCAAAAACAGACAAAACACCGCTGATTTCACCGAAAAAAGTTCAGAAAAAATCTAAAAGTGAAAATATTTCAACAAAATTGAAGAAATCTAAACGCCATACTCCAACATTTGAAATAACAAAAATTCATGATGAAATTAATGGAAATGAACCAGAAATCAATGTTATTAAAACAAAATCGGCCGTGATAAAACGAATAGATTTGAATTCAGTGGGAGCAGATAAAATATTTGAGGATAATAATGACGATAACGATAATAATGATAACGACGTTAATGACGATAGCAAAAATAATGTTGACGATTTAAGTAATGACAAAGCTAAAAATTCCTCCTATTCATTGAAAGATGAATTTTTCCTCGATAATCAAAACAATCATAAAATCGATCACATGGGTCAAGATTATATTCAAATAACTAACAAATCGGATGTTGATGATGATGATGACAATACTTATAAGAATCATAATTATGATAGTAAAAAATTCCATCAATCTTCATTTCAAAAATTATCTAATAATCATAGAAAATTCAAAACACCTCAAAAATCATTTTCCACTCCCAAGCGTAGATATTTTGATGATGTTGACAATAATCAACCGCAAACAAAATCTGAACAAAAAATTCTTCATCCATCATGGCAAGCGAAAAAGAAATTGAAAGAAAAACAGAGTATTTTTTCTTCAGCTGATAAACTGAATAAACATATAAAATTTTAATTATTCAGCTTTTATGTTTTAATATTTTGAAAATAATATTAATCAACTTAGTATTTATCAATAATTTTATATAAATAATTGGTGAATTTTTTTCCAATAATTAATTATTAAAAATCATATCAATGCAATTTATTGTTAAATGAATAATCGATGCTTGTACAGTATATTGCAATATTAATGCGCCAAAACCTTTGAATAAACCACTAGGACCCTCTTGTAGTATAATTGTTTGATAACAATCACTTGCTGAATCATAATTGGTTATCAAAGGTATGACAGCTGTTCGTCCATCAACATTATCAATCAGTGTGCGTGTACCTTGTAAAAATAATCGATAAAGAATATTCTGAAATGGATATAGGATTATATCAGTCAATATATGAGCATAAAATGAGCTTTTCAATTCATTCACAACAGTGTTATCGGACATCTTTTTCAATTCAATCGAGTTTTTCATGGCTAATTCATTAGGATATGGCTCATCATAAAACTGTGATTGTTTTATCTGATGTTGGCTAGGCGTGATTCTTGATTTTAATTTATTTCTCATTTTAATGATATTATCACTGTCATCGAAATAATATTTCATTATAGCTTGACGTATTAATGAATGAATAATATAATAACAGAGATGATATAAGATGCTAGGGCCGACCAAACGATAGAATGGTAATTTTCTATCATTACGAAAGTGTACGATACGCAATAAACCTTCTTTGATGTGCTCCAGTGGATATGGAGATTCACCAACAATCAATGATTGTACCATCTCTATGCTACTTGAGCAATAAAATGGTGTAACAATCAATATTGCTAAACTTTTCAAAGCTAAATGCTTGACGAAACGCAACGATACCAAGCCAGCCAATGTACTAAAATCAAATTCACTTAATAAAGAAACATGAAGACATTAATTCAACAAACTTAAGAATGAATAATGACAAACTCACATGGGAAATTGTAACAGATTGTAAAGAAATGATTCAGATCCAACAAGAAGAACATGATTGATCAGAACAGTTGGTAGTCCTTTGAAAAATGTTGAAATCCCTTGTTTACTTTGTAATCGCAACATGAATGGTATCACAGTGAACGGAGTTAAATGATAAGCGAGACTTCGGTTATTTACCTGAAATGAAAATCATTAAAAATTATTCAGCGAATAATTGCGAATTTCATACCTGAGCTTGTCGGCGAAAAACAATAAAAGGATGACTGATGACATATTCATTTAACAACGAAACTATTGATAATATATTCGAACGTGAATTTTCAATCAATGCATCATCTTTTACTTTTGCTTGTATAGGCCTGGATGGATTAACTACACCAACTTGTTTATTTCCAGGCGTATAATCTAAATCATTTACTTTGAAACTAGATTGATCATTGAAAATAGGTGACGGTGGTATTATTGAATATGATTCATCAAAATCAATATTAGATGAATTAAAAAAATTTGAAATATTAGCATCATTTGTTGCTACAGCTGATGGTGTAGTCGGTAATTGCGTTGATTGTTGTACAAATTCATTTGATGATGGGAATTGATTTGTTCTATCTAAAGGCATATAATCTGACATTTTTTTCTTGTTTTTGGTAATTGAAAATTATTATATAATTATATAATCATCAAAATAAACATTTTAATGAATGAACAGTTAAATTTTTCACACAATTTGAACTTGGGAAAAATCGAATTTTTTTTTTTTTTTTTTTTTTTGTTTATTCGTGATGAACGAAATGTAAAAATTAGAGTTGTATCGATAGTATTGACGATAATGCGAACTCGATATTTTTTGTCTGCCGTTTCTAGACCGACACGTTTCACGCGATCCAATTTTTACTTGAAATTCTTGACTATTTTTTAAAAATTAATCAAAAAATGGAAGAAAAGCAGCAAATAACTGAAGAAATATCGATCAATGATCAAAATAAAGAGAATGATATTCTTAAATTGGAAGGTTTGTTCTTTGATATTTTTTGTCGTTTTCTAATTCTTCATTGATTTAGTTTTAAGTGTTATAAAACAAAGTCAACAACAACATGGATTGAAACATGGTGATTATCAACGTTATCGCCAATATTGTTCGAAACGTTTACAACGACTTCGTAAAGCATTAGGATTCGTTCAAAGTGTCGGAACGAAAAATCGTACCACTTATCATGCTAAACCAGTGACATCGCAAATAGTGTTTGATGAAAAAAATTTTAATTCTAAAAATGCCATAAAATATCTTTACATTCCATTGATTTGTGCTGAACGCAGTTGGGCATATGCTATGCAATGTAAACAAGAAGCTAGTTCGGAGAGTCGGAGAAAGTTTCATATGATTCGCCGTTTCCGTAAAGCAGTTTATTGGTCAACAAAATTGCGTGATTTGTGTAATGATGAAAACAGTCGTTGTGATGCGATCACCAAATTAGAAACTTGTGCATATGCTGACTATTTAAAAGGCCTTTATCATTTTGAATTAGATCAATGGCAACAAGCATCTGATCTGTTGAATTCTGCACAAAACATTTACGAACAATTATATAAAGTTTTGAAAGATGAAGAAATTATGAGCTGGTACAAACAACGAATCGATGAAATCAAACCTACATTAAGATATTGTGCTTTCAATATTGGCGAAAGAAAAATAGGGGCCAAAGAATTGATCAAGGAGATTAAAAATGATCAAACACTCTCGAATAAAATTGATGTGAGCAAATCAAATAGAAAGAATTTCATATTTAGATATTTTGATTTCAATTTATTTCTCATTTACAGCAATTGATTAGTCAAACAACAGAAAAACAACCCGATGCATTTGTTGTCGAATGGTTAGGCAAAACAATGTACATCAAGCATGATAAAATTTTGCGCTTCCTAGAACAACTCAAAGATCCTAACAATGATTGGAGTCAATTGAATTTTTTCGAACAAATGATTTTTGATTGCCGTGATTGTTTGCAATTGTTACGCGATAATAATGCTGACAAATCATCGCAATATCACTATTTAACTTATTTACGGTTAGATTTGATCATTAAACGAAATCGTTTACTAATAAAAACATTACAAAATCCTTCTGATTTATTGAGACAATATGAAGCTATTATTGGATGTTTCAATGAAATAAAAGCATTGAATCTATCACAATCATTTCCCGATAGCTTTTTGGTTGAAAAATTCATGGCTGAAATTGATGCACAAACAATCGCATATAAAGCATACCGTTGTTATTATATTGCTCATGTGGCTAAAGAAAATTGGAAAGAATCAATTGCAATGTTGAATCGTTCAACTCACTATTGTCAAGAATCGCTGCAAAGTGAATATGTCTCTAAGGCAAGCATAATTTTGCATTAGTATTAGTTTCAAATACTTATTCTCTAACTTTTCTCTCAAAATTAGGACATGAAACAGGATATTCAAAAACTTTTGAGCAAAGCTAACACTGAAATATTTCAAATATATGGTGAAAACATATCTAAAGATTCGGCTGAACAAGAATCACAGTCAACTGCACAGGATAATAAGGTAAAAATAAATTAAATTCTGGAATGAAAATGTTTATAAATCTTTATATATTTTTTTATTATAGCCATTGATTGAACGTCTAGATACGTTTATTGATGATCCAGAATTATTGAATGGCAATTTATCTTTTGTTAAATTTCCAATGGAATATCGTGCCATACCGGCTAAACCCTTATTTTTTGACCTAGCCTTAAATCATGTACGATTTCCTAATTTGGATGAAGAAATTAATGCTAACAAAGCACAAGGTGGACAATCTGGTCTTACTGGAATGGTTAAAGGCTGGCTTGGTGGTTGGCGTAAATAATTTTTTTTTTGTATTGATAAAATTGAGATATGCCTTTTTCCAAAATTTGAAAATAAAATTTCTCCTATACCCACTCACGTGGATTTTTCAAAACATCCATCAATAATGATTCTTTTGAATTGTCTTCAGGATAATGTTGATATTCCCAACGTGCAACTAACGGTAAAGACATTAATATACTTTCATAACGTGCACCAGGCGTCATTAAGCCGAATTTCGTACCACGATCATAAATCAAATTGAATTCAACATAACGACCACGACGAATTAATTGCCAATGTCGATCACTTAATGAATATGCTTTTGTTGCATTGCGATCGATAATTGGAATATAAGAAGGTACCAATGAATGTGCACAATCTTTTATGAATGCAAAAGCACGTTTTTGATCAGGATAATCGATGTCATCGAAAAATAATCCTCCAATACCACTGAAATATTAATTTTAAACGGAAATCAATTTTCATTTGTCTGAAGTAAATATTGGAAATAAGAACTTACCGTCTTTCATCTCGATGTTTGATATAGAAATAATCATCGCACCATTTTTTAAAACGTTTATAATAGGTGCTATCATGTTTATCACATGCTTGTTTTAAATGGCGGTGAAAATGTTTGGCATCTTCTTCATCCAAAATATAAGGTGTCATATCAGTGCCACCACCAAACCACCATATGTCTGAATTTTTTCCACTTTCATCAGATTCAATTTCAAAATAGCGAAAATTAAAATGTAACGTTGGAACATTAGGGTTTCTTGGATGTATTACTGAACTGACACCTGTGGCGAAAAATTTCAAAGGCACATCTTTGGTCAAATGTTTGCCACGAGAACGCATCTGTTCAGCTGCTTGTGGTGGTAATAAACCATGTACTACCGATATATTTACACCAGCTTTTTCGAATACAGAACTATCTTGCATTATACATGTAATACCACCACCACCTTCTTCTCTTAGCCAACGATCTGATTTGAAACGTTTGATTTTTGTTTCATCAATTTCATCTGTATATTTTGTTTCCATAGTTTCTAATGCTTTACAAAATTCACGCTGAACTTGCATGACGAATAATTCAAACCGATGCCTCATTGAACCATTTTTGGCAAATGATAATAATTCATCTTTTGGAGTGATTGATTCGGCCATAAATTCATAATCATAATTATATGGTTCATCTAATGATGATGATTTTCCAAATAAACTGCCAAAACTGAATGCCAACATTGTTGATCCCGTTATCGTTTTTCTGTTAACCATCATTGATGTTTTTGTCAATTGATTTCGATAAATATGATGACATTTTCTTGTCATTTGACATAATGCAACACCAAAACATTGATGAAACATTTTTTTTTTGTTTAAAAAAAATCAAATCAAAAAATAAAATAAAAATTTATTTTGATTCGCATGCAAATGCAATGGTCATTGGGGATCGAACATAAAGTGGATATCGGTGAAAATCAGCTGATTAGTCGAACTTGTTTACATTTGATTTTTTTATCGTTTGCGCTTCAAACAATTTTCAAATGTTCAATAAATTGAATAGATTGTCCATAAAAACTTGACAATTCATTTTATTCGATTCAACAAAAACGAAAAAAATGTATGACAAATTTTTCCAACAAATAAAAGATTGTTTATTTCTCTTCTATGACAAAATCAAACAATATTTAAAATGAAAAAACATCTACTAAGGTGTGTTTTCAACCATTCAATGTGAAATCCCATCACTTGGAGCAACCTGTACGCACCTAAAATCATCCAATGATTCATATATAACTTGAAATTAAGTTTCACAAAATATTTCTTCATATTAAAACAATTAATGAACAATGATAACAATTTATTAAAATCAACAAGGCAACCAAACATTTATCATCAATAATGATCTGCATCATAATTATAATCATTTCTCTATCAAAATCATTTCATTTTTCATCTTTGATTCCATTATCAAATGTCCTCAATTATATAATTGCAGTAGTAGTTTATCAAATTCAATTATTAAAATTTAATTCAACAGCTTAAAAGTAAAGGCATTTACCTCAATAGATTTGATGCTAAAAATCAATTCATTGTAATACTACTTCTAAATTGAAAAACAATATAATAATGATTATTGTTTTACTGATTTGATGATTATGACTCAAACATCATTGTTTTGAATTGAAATAATCTGTGAGAAAAACAGCTAACCTCATCAGATTTGATTCGCATTTTTATGAGTTATGATTTTTGATTGATTGATTAATCGATGGATGAATGTGATATCAATGAAAATTATATCAATAATATTTCAAATAAAATGACGAATCAATTTATACCCGATAATGAAGATGATAAAAGAAATAAATATGATGAAAATTATCACCATCCAATCAAACAAAATTCAATCATATCAAGCAATAATAGTAATAATAATAACATAGATAATGATTTTAAAAATGGTCATAACAATTATAAACATGAATTCAATTTCACTAAATTAAATGGTTTCAATAATAATATAAATTATTACAATAATGAAAGATTGTCTAAATCTAGTCCAAACTCTGCTAAAAGTGATGAATGGCAAAAAGTTTTATATAAGCATCAAGGAGTTCCAGATAATTATGTACCGCCAACATTTTTAAAAGATTTGAAAAAAAATGGTATGAAGTTTGCCTCAAGCTATGACAATTTCTTGATTATTTTGACTAATCTAATTTTTTTTTTTCATCCATGAACAGTTAATTTACGTCGTTTTCACTTTATGGAAATCATCATAGCAGCAAGCATTGTAACGCAACAAATAATATTAATTGTCATATTGATATTATTATTCATTTATTTTGATTCTTATGATAATGAATATGATCAAATTCTTTTCACAATCATCGCATTGATTACAATGTTTTTATATTCATTTATTTTTATTTCAGCAAAATATCAAGGTAAATTATCAATGCAAATTTCATTGCAATAATTTTTCTTCAATTTTGAAAAAATAGAATTAATTCAAAATAAAAGTTGTATTATATTTTTGATCGCTTGTTTTACAATGAGTCCAGTGCTTAAAACATTAACAGAAACAATTAGTACGGACACCATTTATGCTCAATGTACAATAATGGCCATCACACATTTAGCATTCCATGATTATGGTATCGATGCTGCGATTGTCAGTGAATCCATATCATTAAATGCAATATTTTTTGCATCAACATGTTTAGCATCACGTCTGTCCACTAACTATCATGCATTCGCATTTTTAATATTTTCCACGAATTTATTCGTATTGATAAATCTAATATATAAATCATTATCATATAATTCAAAATTTATAACAACAATAATATTTACAATAATCACATTATTATTGATCGAATTTACATTTGGTTTTATTGGATTTTTTATATCAATAGTCTTTGTATTATTTTTAAATTTGATATGTCCATACATATTTTTACGAATGCAAATATTGAAAGAGTGAGTAATGAAATAGCTGTAAGAATAATTTCTAATATTTTATATTTTCCAATTAATTCAATACAGCAATATTTATGGCCCATGGGATGAAGCAATCATCGATAGAAATGCGCTGAAATTTTCGACAAAAAATCTCAAAATTATTGAGAATAATAATAATAATTTGATAATTAATGGCTACAGTAATCATGATCATTGTAATGATAGATATCATTCTTCATTGACAGCAACATCAAGTTCAAGTTCAGCATCAACAACAAGCGCGACATCTAAAAATGCATCAACAAATATCATTTCAAAAAACAGAAATGATGATAATGAACCATTGAATGGAAATTTGATGGACGGTTTGATTGAACATTTTATTATTGATGGAAAGCAAATAAACAGAAGAAAATGATTTTTTTTTTACATTTCTGTTTTTCATTATCATCAATACATTTATTCATCCTTCTTTTCTTTTATCTTTGGTTATTTTATTATTATTTATAAACATTTGTGTTCGTTATGAATTTATTTATTATTATTTACACAGTATTCGATGTGTATATGTTGATTTTTGATTACAACCACAACTTTAACATGATGATGATAATCTTATTTGTTAATAATTTTAAATTTTTTGTTTTCAAATTATGTTAATTTTTGTTCACTTTGAAAATTGTGATGTATTTGATGTTGAAATGCATTTCTATGTTTTTCTCTCCAACAAGATGTTTTTTTTAATAATAAATGTGATGGCTGATTAACGATCAAAATTACAAATGTATGCAATGAATTCATTAATGAAGAATCAATGAAGAATTAATTGAATAAAAATTCAAAAAATGAAAAAGTGAATAAATAAATAAATAATTTAATTTTTTTTTTGAATTGTTAATCACCAATAATTGTTTATCACAGCATCATGTATTGTTGGATATAATTTACAATCATATTTATTATGTTGAATTTGTTGAAAAAATTTCACATTTTTCAATGTTATTAAAATATGTTGTGGACAATTTGTTATACAACTGAAAATTTTTTTCATTTGTAATTGCTTAATCAATTCAATCAATATATCGATACCAGTTTTATCGATGAATGGCATACCGCTAAAATCTAATATAAATAATTGTAAATCATCATTATGATTATCATTGATTGATTCATAAATTTTTTCTTTAAACATATCAACATTCAAATAGAATAATGGTGAATAAAATCGATAAATTTTTATGCCATCATATTCGATTAAATTATTATAATAATCTTTTTCAAGATAAATTTCTGTGGATACTAAATTTGCTAATACTGATATTCTAGGACTTTGAAATTTGAAAAAAATGGAATGAATGATAAAAAGAATGATAAACAAAATTATTAATTTTAAATTTTAATATTAATTCGTAAATACTTACAATGCTAATTTAATGAGAATAACTAATATTGCCGAAACGATACCGATTATAAGGCCATAATCAATATCTAACACAATAACGGATATGAATGTTATTATCCATGCAATCTATGAATTTAATTTTACATTAAAATAGAAATTATTGAATCATAAATTCAGAAAATTCAGATTTCATCTTAATGAGTCATGGGTGAATGTGAACTACTTACACCATCTAATCGAGAAATTGACCAGAAAATTTTTACATCAGTTATTTGTAAAAACATTGATTTAAGTGCAACCAAAACGATACAAGATAAGGTGAACTAAAAAAAATTAGAATTTTTTTAAAATGAATTTACGAAATATGAAAAAATTAAAAAATTTTATTCCATTTTTTTTTCGCTAATTTACACTTACTTTAGGTAAATGATATAAAAATGGTGCTAGAAATAATATTACAGTCAATATGATTGTCGATGATACGAGGCCAGCAATTTGTGTTTTGCCACCAATTTTTTCCTGTAATGTTGAACGAGATAGCGCAGCCGAACATGGATATGCCATGAAAAATGATGAAAATATATTTGCAGCACCAAGAGCAAATAATTCTTGATTAGGACGTATTTGTTGTCCATGCTTTTTAGCAAATATTTTTGCTAATGACAATGAAACGGCAAAACAAATTATGCTCAATACAAGTGAATCGAAAAATATGTTAGGCATCAAATCAAATCTAGGTATGGTTGGTTTAGGAAGACTGTAATGATAACATAATAAATAATTGGATTAATATAATTATATGTTTAAATTTTAAATACATATCAGAGAATAGAAAAGAAAATTATATTATTTAAAATCAAAAAATCTGCTGAAAAATTTTCTTTAAAAAAATTTTGATTTTTGAAATAAAAAAATTTTTCAAGTTCAAGAAATAGTGAAATAAAAACAAATATAATTATTTAAAATGATACTAACCCAGTGGGCACATTCTGAACTACTTGTATTTTAAATTGTTGATTGAAATCAAATATCCAGGATAATAATATTGATGTTATAACCAAAATCAGGTCGATTGGCAATGGAAATGATGTAAATTTTTTAAGTTTTGGTTCCAATAATTCTTTCGACAAAATTAAAATGATGATGGATAGCATTGAAAATATCAAACAGTTGATATTAATCATATCATAATTTTTAAGCAATATAATCCATGTCTATTTTGACAACATAATAATATTTTTAATGGCATAAGAAAATTAAAATTGAAAATTAGATCAATTTAAATTAGAAAAAAAAGAATTATTATGACATTTAAAAATGGTTTAATCATAGTTCAAATCAAGAAAAAAATGAAAATCAATTTAAATTGATAATTTTATTAGATTGGAATTTTAAAATTTTCAACAAAATATAAATCGATCAAATTAATCGATGAGAAATGTTATCAATTGATGCATTAAAATAATGCATTAATTTACAGGTGAATTTTCTTTTTCTTCGAGTAAAACCATAATTGATTCAAAGAAAAGAAAAAAAACAATTAAGCTAAAGTGAAAATAGATAGATTCAACAAGAGATTGAGTGAATAAATTGATCGGAAAATCTAATTCATCGAGATAGTTAGGTGCATATCATTAACTGATATAGCGAATCAATTATGATTATACAATTATCTAATTGATAATATGATCAAAACAAAATTATTATTATCGATACATTATTTCATTTCGAAGAAAAAAAATGATATTAAATTTATCAATTTATATTTAATAAATTTATTTTTAAATATACATTAGGTAAGTATATTTTCAATCAAATTATAATCGATATCAGACGTGTGAAACTGACTAAATTTAAATCGAAAAAAAAATAAAAGTAATGATATCATTATCACTACTACAGATAATGATTTAGTGATTATATTTTTGTTTGAAAAAAATAGTAATTGAAAAATATCCAAAATGAAATTGATTTCATTTCAAAGAAATGAAAATATTAAAAAAAACAAATTTCAATTTTAGAAATTTTAAAATATTGATTATAATAAGTTTCAATTGATTGATTAGTCAAATTAATCATTTTTTTCAAATAAAAAAAAATTCTATTCACAAAGCAAAACCACCCAAATTGATGATGATTAAGAAGAGGAAAACAAAATTTCTTTTGAAAAAAAAATCTATTCAATATATCTATGAATGTGTGAATTTACTCAAAATAATAATTATGAATAATCATTATAATAATGATAATGATGAAAAAAAAAGACATCAGTAGGATGTTAATAATAATTTTTATTAATAATAATATAACAATTATTTTCGTTCTTTAACACTATCATTTCCACACACACACACACACACACACACACACACACATGCAACAGTTTATGAGGATTATGATCAACAGGTTTTTTTTCGAAAAAAAATCATTAATTGCTTACAAAAAAAAGCATCAATTTTTATACTCTTGTCAAACATGAACCAATCAAAATCAATTCTTGTTTGTTTGTTATCGTTTTTGTTGTTGATTGTACGTCAATTTCATTTTCATACATGTGTTTACATGATTAACTTGTTTGAAAATGAAATTGTTCAAAGACAGATTGAAAAATAAATTTTTTTTTTCAAAAATTTAAATTTTTTGAAAGTGAATACACATTATCACATTGAAAAAAATGATAATTATCAAATAATAATAGACATACCTTGATCAATTTTAATGGTCCACTTTTGGCCAATGTTAAATTTGTAAAACCAAAAATGGAACTTAATTGTGATGTAGCAACATGAAATGCAACGGCTGTCGAGAATGCCGATACAAGTTGTTCAGATAATATTAATGAAAGTGATCCTAAACGTAATAAAGCCATAGCAATTTGTATGATACCACATAGTATACAAACGCTGGTCAACACTTCTAATGTTGTTGGTATTTTATTCACATTGAGCATTGATAAATTTTCTGAAATCAAATTATTAGTTTCCACGGTCATTGAATCGTTTATTGTTTGCGAAATCACTGTATCATTAATTTGATTTATCATTTTACCATTGCTAATGGCTCCCATTTTTGTGGCAATATTATTCAACATAATACTTGCAATAGCAAAAGTACCAATCGATATGTGTGGTGATGTTCCTAATAATGTATAAATTATTACCGGAAAAAATGATACATACAATCCATGTACAGGATCAAGACCAGCTAACATTGAATAAGCGATACCTTGTGGTATGTGTAATATAGATATGGTTATACCAGCTATTATGTCAGGCAATAGATATGATTTCAATGAATATTTTGGCAGCCAATCCAAAATAGGCACATGTGCACGTAATAAATTGAATACTGAGCAATCATTATTGACTAATGATGATAATGAATTTTTTATTGATTGTCGCTGTTGTTGTCGTTGAGAATAATGGTCATTAAATTGTATGAATTCATTTCGAATGTCATCATTATCATTTTCATCTGTTGTTGAATGTTGTATTTGCAATATATTTCTATTTATATTGATAAATTTATTTCTATTATTATTATTCAAATTATTTTGCTTAATTTGTTCAATACTATTCGTTTTTGAATGTATAAAATTATTATTAATATTCAAATTAGTGTTACATTTATTATTATTAATATTATCATCATGAATTAATATGTTTAAGTTTTCATTTGATACTGACAGTGACGATGAAGATGATGATGATGTTGATGGCCATGAAAAACAAGATTTTTCCACATTGTTGACTGTTATTTTCATTGAATCTACTGTTGTTGTCGATAATTTATCAGGAAGTGATAATAATGATGATCGAGAAATTAATTTTGTATCAATTTTATTATCATAAATATTTTCGATTGAACAAATTTTTTTCATATTATTATTAATTTTATTTTCATCAAAATTATGTAAATTAGACATTTTATCTTAATTTCTTACTGATAACATAATCGGTGGATGATAAAAATTTTTAATAATAAATTAATTGCTGCGCAAAATATAATTTGCAAATTTGTTAATTTTGATGAGAATTAGCGATTTCGAAAAATTTCTTTATTAATTTATTCTGCATTTAAATTACAAAATTTTCATTTTTGTTTGATGTGATAGCAAAAATTGAAGATATAATAACAAAGTCACAATTGAATTGAAATTTAAATTTTCTAAAATCAAATAAACAAGGATGAATCGAAAATTTAAAAAAAAATTAAATTTTCATATTGAAAAATTAATCATTCATTGAAAAATGACTGATTGATCAAAGAATCGATTTGTATTTGTGTAAAATTTGATTTTTCTTTTCTTCAATTCATTACTTTCAATTCAAAATAATTCAATATGTTTGTCTGCAAGTTTGTTATGCATTTTCAAAGAGAGTATTGAATTGATTTCATTATTGGATTGGACATTCTATCTTTCTTCTTTTTTTCGAAGGCTTTATTCTCTTCATCTTCATCATATTCTCTTGATCAAAGAAGGATGAATGAGAATTGAAAAGAAATTAAATTCATTTTTCTCTTTCAATTAAAATAAAGAAACGAAGAAAAAGAAGGAAAAATGATGCGCCAACAGCAAATGTATAGCCATAACCATTCATTCATAGTTGTGAATGAATAGTTATGAATATAATTATATTATATAAAAATTGTATGATAAACTCGTTTGAATGTCGATCATTGATGAAATTTATGATCTTTAGTATGTAATGAAAATTTCTCTGTACATTTCTTCTTTGTATGCCAAATAATAATTATTCAGCAACGAACGAAGAATTCATTGAGAATCGATAAATTGTGAACAATAATAAATAAATGTTTACAATTCAATGACTTATGAATGAAATGGTAATGATAATGATATTTTTGTTTTATTTTTGCAAAACAAATAACATCATAAGGTGAAGATTATCGCTATTTATATATTTGAATGACGTAATTATTGCTATTTTTGTACGGGAAAAACCTCAGAAATAATCAAAATAAAATGAATACTAAAACTGATCGAATGAATCACTGGATCAAATACTTGGACGATAATTATGTGTTGAAACAAAGCTCAAAAATATGGATCATCGTTATAAATTATACTGAAATTCGACTATATCATTCGTTTTCGGAAAAAAACCTAAACAAACAAATATTCTAAGAAAAAAACCAGCCCAAAAAATTCAAAATAAATAAATAAATATCATAATAATATTATTGACATGGATTTTATTTCAAATGATATAAATTTTAAATCAAAAATGTAATTTAAAACAAAGCGAAACAAATACATATTAAAACAATGATCCATATCATTTGAATCGAAAATAGGAATTAAAATTTTAAATTTTGAAAATTTCAAATTTTTTCAAATCTTCAAATTTTAAATTTCATAGAAAAACACATTAAGAATCTAGGATAATGGTTCATGGTTTAACAATTGGAGTTTTTAGTACTTTGTACATGGATTCTCAATCCGATTCTCCAATTAGCCGCTACATTTATCTTGCATAGTCCATCTTTAAATATATTTTAATAGCAAAATATATTTATGTAGTTTATAATTGACAATTGAAAAAAAAAATTTAAAAGAAAATCAAATTAAAAAGAAGAAAAAATGAATTGGTTAAAATTAGGTAAAAAATAATAATATTCTAAACATTTCTTCGAAAAAAACCAACCATTAAGACCAATCATCATCATTAAATGAATGATGAATCTACCCTAATAGAGTAAGGATGATATAAGGACATTAAATGAATAGAAAAAAATAATAATAATTTCCAAAGAAGATACCCTACAAATTATTTACTTATTAAATTGATTGTAATCGAATAGATAATAATCAAATGATGATTAAGCTGATTGTTTGTGTGTTTATTTGTTTGTATAGAAATAAATAACAAAACGATTGCAAAGAAAATATTTAAAAAAATTGGTCAATTGAAATTTTTCAAAAATAAAAAATTTTGAAATTAAAACATTACAAATAAGTACCGGAAAATTTATAATAATAATAATAATAATAAATGAAAACATTTAATATTTTGCAATTTAACATAAACATTTAATAATATTTTCATCATCATAGACCGTTAAGATGATCATAAATGATTTTGTCGATGTACGGTTCGGTACCTGATCGTTATCATTTTTGAACAATTGTCGAAAAAATAAGACGGAAAATTCCTCAAGGGTTTCGACATACATACAATACACATACATTCGATTCATATGAATCTTGAGAATATGTACACAAGCACTTGCCAGTAAATACAAAGAAACAATTGACAAACAATTCAATCTAAAATTGAAATAAATCGACAAAAAATGTTTTTGACATATTTACCATTTTTCATTCATTCATTCATACATTTCTTCGTTATTTGTTTGTTCGTCGATTTGACATTCGACAATAGATAAATAACCTGAAGAAGAAGAAGAAAACCCTTCAACAAGTAAATAAAATCAAGTAAATCAAATCAAATAAAAGAAGGGTTACCCTCAACAACATTGTTTTTTCTGTTCTTGAATCATTAATTATTGAAGATGATTCAGTTGTATGTTTTTCAATGCACTTTTCAATGAAATATTGAACACAAAATCCTTGAAAAACAAGGAAGAATAAATTGATTTAATAAAAAATTAATCGAAAATTATTCAACAAAGAATCAACGATTGAATTGAAAATGAAATAAATAACTATTATACTAAAAAATGCAAAGACCAAGACACCTGCAGCGTAAAAATAACGAATAATTCAGTTTCAAATTTTTCTTTGGAGAATTATACAAATAAAATGACAATTAATTGTTTTATCGAATGACACAATGATTTCGATTTTTTCTATTGAATTTTTCAAACAAGAAAGAAAGAAAACACCAAGAATTTTTCAATGGAATTTTGAAATTATTTTTACCATTTCTTTGAATTTCTTTGAATAAAATAAATATACAAGGAAATGATATTATAAAACCATTTAACAGTTACATTTACTGGTGAAAAGATTTATTTCGTTCATGTCTTGAAAATTATCAGTTTATCAAAAAAAAAGATGTTCGCGTAAAGATAATCAGTATCATCATCAATTGATGATGATACTGATTGGAGTTAATCGATTATATTTATTTATTTTTTTGGTCAAAAACACAAAACTACTTACCCATATTATTTATTCATTTCCTATTGATGATCAATGATAAATATTTTTTGAAATTTTTTCATTTTATTTTAAATTGTTGGTTTTTTCCAAATAATTTGGTTAATCGAAAAATACTACAAACACACAAACATTTAACATTGAACAATTTTAAAATAAATAAACAAATAAACATTATACTTATTTCACCTTGATATTATTATCATTATTATTATTTCAATGTTTATTACATTTTCGAAAAAACGAAAAAAGAACAACAAGTCATTTATTTGAAGAAATAAACCGAAATGCACATTAAATTTAAATCATAACAATTATTTTAATGATGTTGTTGTTGTTTGTTTTTTGCTGCAGACATTTTGCATATGATAATGATTATGGGCATGATAAACCATTACATGATAATTTATAATAATTTTAAATTTTAAATTCCATGAAAATATAACGATGATCATCATTTTCGAGTTTAACAAATAAAAATTTGATAATGATAATAATTTAACATTTTGTTGTATTTTGACCATGTTTCGGTCAAAAAATGACCAAACATTGATCAAAATGATCGAAGAATATCGAACGAACATCCAATGATGATGTTCATCGATCGATTGATGTAAAATGTTTGCTGAATTACTTAAGATTTATTCCTTTTTCTTTACGAAGAATTCATTTCATTACTAATCATTAGGATTACGTAAATTTGATCAAATAAAAAAAATGAAAAGAATATTAAGAAATATGAAACGAAATGAATGTGAAACTAGAAGACAAGAAAAACAAGTGGGTAAGGGAATAATTATCATGATGATGATGAGAAAGATCAAAAAACTTTGTTGATAATCAGCTGAATCATAGTTGTCGGTGTGTGTGCATTTTGGTGGGCGCAAATTAATAAAAAAGAAAAAGCCATTGAACACTGAAAATGAATGAAATCAAAGTTTTTTCCCTGGATTTTATCTTCTCGTTTTCTTTTCTGATAATTCGTTTAGTGCAACTTGATAAGCATTGGTTTAATAATTATGATGATGTAAAAAATTCACGTTTTTTCTCAGAATAAACAGAAGAAATGAAAATAAATGAAAATTTCATGCGCAAAATGTTTTCCAATGTTTTTACATACACGTTTATCTCATCAATGAATTTTTTCGAAAAAACAAAGAATTTCATTTTTTCAAAGGTTTAATCGGGTTCTGCGTTTAACTTTAAAATGCCAAATTCTGCACGCACAAACAAATGCACCATCTGCCGTCTTTGATTCAAGAGTTATGTTTGTTTTTGTTTTATTTTTCTTCATTTTTGTTTCATTTTTTTTCCACAAACACGCGTCGATCATAATTTGATTAAAAATTTACTTTTTAATATGAAAATGGATTCATTTTTCAAACTCAATGGACAAATTGAAGATTTTATTGAACAAATGGAACAAAAGGTTGGTACGATAAGAAATTCAAATCATCAGACAACCGGTGATCATGGAGATGAACTGATTGATAAAGATGGTATTTTTAAAATTTGATTAAAATTTTTTATTTTAAATCTAATCGTATTCATATTTTTTTAAATTCAATTAGTGCAAAATCTTCGTATTGAAAATCAAAAATTACGCTATCAATTGGCATTTTTGAAAATGGAATTGAATAAATTACAATCTTCAAATTTTTCATGATTTTTTTCGATTAATCAAAATAAATTTTTTTTCTGTATTCAATTGAATTTTGCTTGATTTAGGTTGTTTTCCTCCTTGATGTTGGACCAAGAAAATCAAGAGATATTCAGGTATTCAAAGAGGGTTTTCCCATGGTCCAAGATTGACATCAAAATTCATGTATATAAACAGCGTCGGACTGAGATGCTAATTTAACGTTAATAACATAAATATCAGGACACAATTGGCAGACGTCATTTGTGTATTTTGATCATGACCGATGTTTTCATCATTCGTAATGTCCGTTTCGCCTAAATTTTTCGTTATTTTTATTTTTTTTTTTATATTTTTATTTCAATTTTGAGACAAAACAAATAAATCAATTAATTGATTGTCAATTCATCAATTGATAGTATTATATATGAATGTGTATTGCACATCTAGTCAATCGCCCATCAATCGATGATCAATCAATGATCAATTGAAATAATTGAATACAAGAAAATAAAACAAAACTCATCTCTATGGCCGAAATTCAATGTTTTGAATGTCTGGAAGCGACAATTTAATGAATGAACGAAAACATAAATTACAATTATAATATGTTCATGCATTTATTCATTCACTTGTCTCTTGTTTAATTTAATTAATGAAAATGGAAAAAATTTAAACAAAAACACGAATAATTTCAAATTAATGAATAAATGAATGAATGAATGAATGAAAAAAAAACGGCAAACAAAACAAATTAACTCGAATAAATAAATCAGTGTACCAGCAGCAGCAGTAAAATCAAGGAAATTTGAATATTTGATTTTTTTGTTTGCCGAAATTTTACAAACACAGAAAAAAGGCAAGAAGAATATCAAATTAATAAATGAAAATGAATATTTGAATCTAATAACAAATGAAAATGAATAAATAAATGCCAAAGACTAAATAATAATCTCATAGGATGTTGTCATCACACCGTCTATATATGAATAAATAAATATGTTTGAATGATTATGAATATATGACCAACAACAAGCCAGCCAGCCAACCAATCAACCAGCATTGTCATTTTGTTTTGGTGACGTTTATTTTATTTTATTTTATTTTATTTTTTTTTTTTTGTTTCATTTTAATTTATTTAATTTTTTTATTTTTATTTAATTTGATTTGATTTCTTCGAGCATTTTTTCGGTTTTCGTATTTTTTTAAATATCGAATCATCAATCCATTATTTGTATGATAATCAATTGAACAAGAACAAGAACATAAGATGAAAAAATGAATGAAAAATTGAATTGAAATGAAACAAGAATGTTTTTCTTTGTTTTTTAATTTGATTTCAATCGAAATTTAATCGTACCCTCCGTACATCCATCAATCCATTTTCAAAAAGAAAAAATAAGAGTAAAATAAAAACGAAATTACAATCAAATCAAATCAAAATCGAATATAAATAAGCACAAATAAACAAGAATTGATTCGTTTCCGATAATTTTTCTGTTTTTATTGTTGTTGTTGTTGTTGTTGTTATCAGTATTTTTCTGTACATTTCAATGCTATCTTTTAAAATATAAATTGTTTAAGAAAATAAAATTATTGATTCAATGTTTGTATTTGTTTGTTTGTTCCGATTGAAATTTTTTTTGTGTTTTTTTTTTCGGTGAAAAATAAATAAAATTATCATCATCATCATCATTGCATTACATTTGAAAAAATGAAATAAACTGAAATAAAATAAAAAATTGAAAAAACAACAAACAAGAATCTCAAGAGTCGACTCTAAAACATCTCGTTCGTTCATTCATTCATTTGAATTGATCAAGTTATTATCAATATTTTTTCTCTGAACAAAATCAATTATATATGCGGTACGAAACGAAGCTGAAAACTGAAAAACGACCCTCCATTTGTCAACCAAATACCAGTAATAATAATAATCATTATAAAATAATATATAATAATAATGATAATAATAATATAAATAAATATTATTATTATTCTAGAGAATGAAAAGAAATTTTAAAGAGGAAAGTGAGAAGAAGTGAATAATAAAACTCGGGTAAATACCGAATAATAATAATAATAATGAATTGAATGTTTGAAACAAGAACCTCAGAATCAAAGTCTTCAATGTCGATTTATATATATGAAAAATATTTATGAAAGAATTGGGCCATTTCTTTTTTGACGATGAATGAATGAATGAAATATCATAATATTATCATCATTATAATAATATTTACATTTGATTAGAATTATCATTTATATAGAATTGAAACTTCGGTCTAAAAGGTGGTGGTGGTTGAATGAAAATTGTGATAAGTATTTTTTGAGATAATACATGGAACATGAAACATATAAATGGAACGATAAACAACGACGACAAATATATTCTCCAAAATATAGATTGAAATAACATAAGCAACTGAATGAAAATAATGAAAACAACGACCGACCAAATGACTCGATGATTTTATTTATTTCCAACTAATTTTTTCATCGATTCTTCAATATACCGTTGTTATTTGTTATTTTTTGGTCTGTATATTTCAAGAATTATCATCAAAATAATCATTGAAATTGAAACTTTGTTTTTGTTTTTTCTTGAAAATTTGAATTTTTTTGTGGTTTTTATCTTATTATCCTTGTTGTTGTTACTGTTATCAATAGTTCAATGTTGATATTGCCATTTTTACAAGAAGAAATTTTCACCTATCAATTGGAATTCCATCACATTTGTTCATTATTCAATGAAAATAATAATTTTTAAATGAATTTTTTCCCCTATGTTTTGTGTGGACCGGATTCTAGATTGATTGATCGATGATTGATTGATTGACTGACTGCTATTTCTGAATTATCCGAACAAAAGTTTCAGCATTAAATTTTGAGTTTAAAATTTTGTGATTGTAAAAAATACTATCATAATAACTAATATCATAAAAATACTATTAAATATTATTGTAATGATAACATTTTGTCTTAATTAGAGCTATAATAATTCATTCAGGTTAGTCAATGTTTTTGAATCAATTTCATAATCTTGTAACAAATTTTTTTGAATATTTCTTCATATAAAATAGTTTTTGATTGTAATTTTTGTCATCATATACATTCATCGAATAACAATAAAAATAGTCAAAAAACAATGAATCAAGATCAAAAATGGCAAAAAGATACTGTTGATCAAAATTTTGATTACATGTTCAAAATTTTGATCATTGGTAATAGTAGTGTTGGAAAAACATCATTCTTATTCCGTTATGCAGATGATTCATTTACATCAGCATTCGTTAGTACAGTTGGAATCGATTTTAAAGTTAAAACTGTCTTCCGTCAGGATAAACGTGTCAAATTACAAATATGGGACACAGCTGGACAAGAACGTTATCGTACAATAACAACTGCCTATTATCGTGGTGCAATGGGTTTCATATTAATGTATGATGTAACAAATGAAGAATCGTTTAATTCAGTACAAGATTGGTATGTTATTTATGCTAAATATTCATTCAAATTATTATCATTATTTTATTTATTATCAAACTAAGGGTAACACAAATTAAAACATATTCTTGGGATAATGCACAAGTAATATTGGTTGGTAATAAATGCGATATGGAAGATGAACGTGTAGTATCATATGAACGTGGTAAACAATTAGCCGATCAATTAGGTTTAGAATTTTTTGAAACATCAGCCAAAGAAAATATTAATGTAAAAGCAGTATTTGAACGTTTAGTCGATATTATATGCGATAAAATGAGTGAAAGTTTAGATTCAGATTCAAACGTAATGAATGCATCGAAAGGACAACGTTTGGCCGAAAATCCGATGCCACAAAATCAGAATTGTAATTGTTGAAAAAAAAACAATGATAATAATATTCGACATTAAAAAGAATGTTTTTGTTGTTTTTCTTTTTTGAACATATTTCATTTTCATATTATCACCCCAAAATTATAATGATTTTGAACATTTAATCAAATTACTATTAATAATAATATCAGCATTGAATGAGAAAATTATTCATAGAAACAAATGATGAAAGCAAAAACTATCCACGAAAATTTTATTGTTTTTCTTTTTTTCTCATTACACTTTGAATCTTCATCAAAATTGATAAACCTAAATTTGATTTCAATTATTCACTTGATAAATTTGTATCAAACATTTCAGAAAGAAAGAACCAAAAAACAAGTCCAAAACTTTTGAAATTAAATTTCATCTAAAACAAAAAAATAATGATTGAAATTATTCTTTGGCCATATCCAACATGAAAAATTCATTGACCCACACACACACACATAGACCGACACACACCCATGCATGCATGCAAACACATATACCAATCGATACAAATAATTATTATACCAAAATCGATTATACATTGAAATTTGGATATTTTATCAACATTTCGACAAAAATAATTTCATGTTTTTTCTTCTATATGTGTGTTGAATTGAAATAATACATTTGTTCCAAAAGCGAATTGCGAAAGCGAAAAAAACGGGATAATAAAAAATTTTAATGATTTAAAAAAATGAATGAAAGTTTTTTAATTGGATCAAAATTGATAATTTAATGCAAAATAATAGAAAGAAAAAAAATATAATTAAAAGTTAATAGTAATACTGTGTGTATATTTGATACAAATTGTATAAAAAAGTGGTGAATTTCGGGTAAGATTTTTGTTTGTTTTCTTTGTATGAAATTTTGATCAAAGTACGTTCAAATTTTTGTGTAAAAATTTTTTCAATAAATTTTGTTTTTTGGATGTATCATACTTGATTGATCATGTTGTTGTTAACCATGGATGTGATTTGATTGCCATTGGATCACGTTCACCATAATCATATAATATTTCTTCATTAATTTCAATATCACGTAATGCAATAAATATTAAATGTGGACGTTTATTATATTCAAATATTTTTGTTTTACAATTCGGTGATTTTCTTGAATGATTTATTAAACGGCCATAACGATTGGTTGGCTTTGTTGCATCGACACACCAAATAGTTTGTTGCCAATTGAAATAATACATGTAGCAACCTTCTTGATTTTGTGCATATTGTAATTCGCGTTTCTGTCGAAAGAAAAATTTAAAAATTAATGATTTAATGCTTTCAATTTTTATTTGGATTCAATTACTTTTGCTAAATTTATATCAATCAAATCACCGCTATATTCACATATGAATGAACCTTTACGTATCGGTAATCTTGCGATGATTGCCTTTCCTTTTGATGGAAATTCTGTCACCGCTAAATAGTCGATTGGATCGATTTGTTTCGAAATACAATCAATGATACGCTGATTGAATGCTTCTTGATTAAGTTTTGCTGCCATCAAACGTCTTGAAACGATTGGAAAATAATTCGTAATCACATTAGCCGCTTGTGCTGTTTGTTGATTATTTTTTTTCGTTAATCGATTGGATTTTTTCTTGTCACAATTATTATTATTATTATTATTATCATCACATTTCACTATTTTTATTACTCTTCTTGAATTCATCAATTTTGATTCATCATTTTCCTTGATTATCGGAATATTTTCCGATTCTTCTTCATCATTATTCTCGATCTTTATTTTTAATTTTGACGTTTTGGCTGTTGAGTACAGCCTTTTACGCCTTCTACGTTTTCGTGGCAATGGTTTGTTTATTGATTGTCTTTGTTGATTTTTAATCGTACCACTCTTTGTTTCTATTTCATTCGGTTGTGGTTGCTGCTGTAACAAAGTATCATCATCATTCTTGATTTGTTTTTTACAATTTGAATTCTTGATTTGTTTCTTTTGTCTATTACCATTATTATCGTTAATATTGCAGCAATCATTATCATCTTCGAATTTCATGGTACCATTTACGATCGATGATTTATTCATTTTATTCTATTTTGAAAGTATGATTTGTGGGAAAGCCTGGAATATCAATGTTTATATGCCAAATATTCGTAAAAAAAGCTCCCCCGCAATTATCATAACAGATAGACTTAATGATGGTAATAAAATTATTGTTGTTTTCGGAATAGAGTTCAAAAAACAACAATAATTTTTCAACGGTTTTCATTTTTTTTCTGTTTTTGTTTTGATATTTGTACGCACGCTCTTAGCTTATTAGCCTGCAGGTTTAGTGAACCTCGTCACTTATTTTTTTCTAATTCACATTTTCAATGAGAGGTTATCCCTATTGGGTTGAAATAGCTTGTTGGGTACAAATAGGCACCTCATATAAAAACGAAGTACACTACAGCCATCTGGTCACTGTTCAATATTATTTCATCCGCGCAGCAACGAAATGTGTTTGGTCATTTCGCGATTAAAAACAAACAAAATCAAATTTAATTCGATTTTATTGGCCTGAAAAACTCCTCAAAAAATTCAAAATGACTTTTTATCATTTCGTTAATTGTGTTCTGTTAACGTTCGGACCACCTGTTATTCTTTATCGTTTTTCTGTTATGTCAGTATTTGAATTTTAATCAAAATTATTAAAATTTGTCAGATTAATAGATTAAGTAAAAACTCTCATTAATTTTCTATTTTTCTTTGATTTAGTTCTGAATATGGGACATTGATGCGTGTAGTGATCGGTTCCGTAGCATATATTCTTACACAAATGAGTAAAATGTTAATTATCGCCGGTTTAATTAATTTAACTAGTTTTTGGGATCATTTAATTGATTGTTTTGGTCTTTATTATTCGATGATTAATTATCAAAAACCATCGGTAGCATCAGTCAAGATTTTGAGCACTGCTTTAGGTTGGACTGTAACCGAATTCACGCGCTTAGTTAATTTTTATATAAATGCACGTTCATTACAATTTGATTGGCACCATTTATCGATTGCATGTGGTGCAAATATTGATCTGATACAAAATATTTGTCTATGTACATTGTTATGGCATTGGAATCGTAAATTCAATAAATTGTATTTACTATTGATCGTCAGCTACATTCTATTAATATCAACAATCGAATTCAATGTCATTAATCGCATTGGTTTAGTTTTAACATTTGGTTTATTATCAATAACAATTTTAAATGTGAATGAAAAATAATGATTTAAAATTGCTTTTCAATTTAAAAAATTAATAATTTACAATTTTTGTCAATAAAATGATTGAAACTTTTATAAAATCAGAAATTTGAATTTTGATATTAGAAAAATTATTTACAATTTAAACACAATGCGATATTGAAATCATGATAATCATTTGCATATGATTTGATTGAACATAGACTGCAATAATATTGTTTACATTTGATACATAATTGTTGACAATTATTACAAATTTTTTGTCTACAAAAATCACAATAATCATTGAATGGATCATTTGGAATTGTTTGTTTACATTGATGACAATAAGTTATCGATTTATTATCATTCTTAAGTATTTCCATTGAATTTGTGTGAGATGTCATCGATGTGAATGGATCTGTCAAAAGAGGGCAAAAAAATTGATGAATTTTCTTAATCATTTCAATAAATCTTTTCAAAGAAAAATGAAACTTACTTATTCGAACTAAATCAGCTGGAAATTGTTTCAATAATTGATTTCTGTTTCGTTGTTTTTTAACGAAGGAATTTTCAAACAACATTGATGTCGCCGCTGATAAACATGATAATTTATTATTCTCTCCATTTGGATAATTGTCATTGTCATCATCAGTATTGATGTCATCGAAATTTCTCTTTAAAGTCATATTTTTTGTTTTGGATTAAAAAAACAATTTTCAAATGAAGAAATTGTTGAAATTGAATTTCATTAATCGCAATATTTTTATGTTTCTTCGTCCAAAAACAAAATTTAATAATCCATGTTTCGTAAATCTGATATATCAAGCAACAAACACAGGCATAAAAATTCATTCAAAAATAAATGACGCTTTTTGCCACTACCTCGATGATATTTTTCATTTCAAAAATCATCATCATATTTGAAAAAAAAACAAGAAGCAAATGTGATAACTAAACAAACACTGGCTAAGCTCAAAGATATTTTGGAGAAAAATGAATGAAAATCGAGTTTTGTTTTCAATTTAATTTTAATTTATTTACAAACAAAAAAATAAATGTGAAAACAAATGAAATGAAAAATTATTAACATTTTAAATTTTTGTGTCCAAAAAAATAAAAACAAAACACATTTTCATTCATTCAGTTTTTTTGGCCGACAATTTTTGAATTTTTCCTATTTTGCCTGTAAAAATTTCAATACAAAACATGGTATGTATTTTTTCTTATTTAATTTTTCGTATTGTCCACATTATTCATCGGTCAAACATGATTATGATGTTTGAAGTTGAAATTGAGCTTTGTTCAATATTTTCAGTAATTTTTCATTTTTAAAGAGTCTAAATTGCTTTGAACGATTATTGAATTATTGATAATAATAATAATAATAATTGAAAATGATCCAAACATGTGTAAACAACAACAACAATTATATCTGGATTAAATAAACAACAAGAAGAAAAGAATTTTTGTTATCATTGAAATAATGATTTTTCTTATTTTTGTTTATTTAATGCAGAATTTTCTCGTTATCATCAATATATATTGAATATTATTAAATAAATAGTAATGAAAGGGAAAATGTGCCCAACAATAAACATATGAACACAACAGATGAACAACTAATACAGCAGCAAATGTTAATGATAATAACAACAATAATAATGAAAATCAAAAATGCACTCTCAGTACGAAAATTTTCTTCAAAAACATGTATATATCAGATAGAGAGACTATCAGAGAATGAATTGAATGTTTTTGAAATAAACATCGTGTGATATATGTGTGTGGATGGATAAATAGATGGATAGACAGATAGATAATTTGAGAAGAAAGAGAGGAAGAATAAGAGAAATTTGAAACTGAATTTTTTAAACCAAGAAAATGAGATTGAAATTATGAAATTTATTTTTTATCAAAAATTTTAAAAAATGTAAAACAATCAATATTTTAATCAATTTTAATTGAATTTTAATTTCAATCTTTTAATTTTATTTTGATTTTGATGATGATAACAATTATGATCATTGAAAAAAAAAGGTTTCATTCTCTTTTAAACGAAATAAAATTAATGCGAAAAAAAATAAATGAATGAAGTCAGACATTTTTCCTTTAAAAAAATTGTTTATCAGATAATGAAATGTTTATTATTCATATTTTCAATCATCATCATGGATTGTACATTATGATTAATTGAAAATTGATTAGCTTTGATATTTTCATTCATTCGTGTATATTATGTTTCATGTCATATTTCTCTCAATTCAATAGTCTTCATATCAAATGTTTATTTAGGTAAATAATCAAATAAATAAATTATGATAATCTCTTGTTTATAATAACAAGTGTATAAATATGTGTTAAATAATAATTTTAATACATGAAAATATGTATTAATTATGAAAAATTATTAATTATTAATGCTGTTAAATCATAATTCAAAAGTATTAGAAAAATATTAGTGTGTGTTTGTGCATGAATATTTTTTCATTTCATTTCTTCTTAAATTTCTATATCATTATCAATATTATTACATAATCAACAACAACAACAACAACAGCAGCAGCAGCAGCAGCTTCAACAGAAAAATTAATTACATTAAACACACGACAACATTATTCATTTATTTATTAGTATAATTCATTCATTTATTCATTAATATCATTATTATTATTATTATGATGATTAGGTAAAAACAAAATGAATTTCATTTATTGATCATTATTATTCAAGCTTTTTATATGTTGAATGTATGTGTATTTGTGTTCAAATGAATGAAATGAAATGAAAAAAAACTAAACATGTTGTTGTTGTTGTTGTTTGTTATTTCTTTCAAATCATCATCGCAATTTTTCGTAAATAAAAATGAAGATATTTTCATATATATAAAAGTTTACATTTCAAATAAAATATATACAACAAGACAACAACAACACCATACATATTATCGAAAAATAATGTTAATAATAATGATGAACGATGAACGAAAATGATGATGAATTTATTTTCATTTTCTTCTTCTTCATTTATGTTGATTCGTCGCTGTTGTAATCATTTATATTTTCTATCATTTTATTTTATAATTTTCTAAATATTTTGAAAATGAAATGAAAAAATCATTAAAAAAAACATAATAGTTGATGATGGTGGTGATGTTGTTGTTGTTGTCGATAATGATGATGATGATGAATGGTGGTATGTTGTGTCAGTGTTTTGTGTGTGTGTGTTTTATAGTCAATATACAATTTCGTTTTTTACCATTAAAATTTTCTTTTAATTCATTTTTTTATTTCTTAGTAAATAATGACATACACACATTGATTTCAAAGTTTGTTTGTATTCCTGTGTGTGTGTGTGTGTGTGTGTGTTTGTGCTTTCATTTGCTTTGATATGATTATCATCCTTACAAAATTCAATTCATTCAATCATAATTCAAATGATGATGATGATGATGATGATTACAATTCATAGAATATGAATATGTTTGTGTATTTACATTGAAAAAAAAGAAGAATGGAAATGAAAACAAAGAAAGTTTGGAAAGCAATGTAAAGCATGAAAACACGCCAGAATATTTTATATTTTTTTTGCCGAAAAAAAATAAAACAAAATATTCAAATCATTGATCATTGACAAATGATAAACGAACATTTAAAACTAAACAACAATGATTATCCATTGTTGTCGATCAAATTTTTTTTGATTGCATTATTTTATCTCATTCAAATTATATTTGAAAATTTTGAAATAAATGCAGTGAGAATGAAATAATAATCATGATAATGAATAATGAAAACAATAATGTAAACAAATTTTAATTGTGATTTTGTGATTATATTATGATTATGATGTGATAATGAAATAATCACCAAATTTTTATTATTGTTATTGTTATCATTATTTGATTGCATTTATATTGAATTATATTCACTTTTTCCGAAATTTCGAATACAGAAATTTTGCAGTGTTTTGATAATTTGATTCAAAACAAAATGATGATGTATTGATGATTTTCTGATTTTTTTTTTTTTTTTTTTTGAATTGAACATGGAGTCGAAAGTATGTAATGTTAATATATGCAACACTTTTGCAATGAAATTTTGCATGATCAAATAAATTGAAAATTTTTTCCAATCGTTTTATGATTATCAATCTCATTCGTTTGTTTGATTTAAAAGCACAAAAAAAGAGTTGCGATTCATATTTTAAACCACGTTTTTTAGCTATTTTTGTCAATGAATCGATGAATGATGCCAATGTCTCCTGATTTATTGAATTTCGAAATCTAAATCATGAATGATCAATGAATTTATGTTTTTCTCCTCAATTTCAGATAACATTCTACTAAACAATCACCGGAAAAAAATTGCGATTAAAAATGCATCATAAATTTTGTGTGAAACAATTTTCAAATCAAAAAAGCATATATAATGATTGACATATTTGAATCATCGTAAAAAATATTTTCCAAAATATTGGAAACCAATTCATGTGTGAACAAATGACTGAATTTTTAATTAGAATAGCATCATCAACAAGGTTCAATAAAAAATGAAGAAGAAATTATTGAAAATAATCATTATTATATTGAATATTCTTGTTGACATAACAATGATAGCTCAATCATGTTCATATACAGATAAATTTGGCAGTAAGTATTTATTTTTTGTATTCAATGATTTATTTGTTTTATTTCATTTATTACACTTATTTTATAGATCTTTATCCATCGGTAACCGAAGTAGAAGTTGGCGAAGAAATAGTTTTCAATTGTACATTAACTGAAAAATATGTTGATGATGGTACAATTAATTTAAGAAATGTATTTTTTACATTCAATGAAGAACCAATCGATTCGAAATATGTAAATACAATTGATCCATATACATTACAATTGAAGATTGACAATGTAACTATTGATAATAGTGGATATTATTCATGTAAATTTAATAAAACAAAAACTAATGAAACAATTGCAATATGTTATAGCGATGGTAAAGTTGGATGTATGTGGAAATTTTTCTTGTTTTGAAATTTGAATTGAAAATTATTTTATGATTTTCTCAATCTATAGACAAACCATTAAATGTTACTGATTTTCAATGTATATATTATTATCAAGAAAAATTATCTTGTTCATGGACTAAGCCATATAATCCGTTCGACACTAATTATTCACTATATCATTATTATGAAGCTGAAATAAAGTAACTAATTTATTTTTTTGCAATAATTTCAGATTTTTAACTTTTTCTAATTTAATTGAAAAATAGTGAAAAGAAACCTTGTGGTCATGTTATCAATGATGATGAATACAATAGACAGCATTGTTATTGGAATACTTCACATCCTGTTTCGATCAACACTGATCATTATTTTTTAGAATTAGAAGGTTCAAATCAATTGGGTACAAATAAACAATCATTTTACTTTGATCAAAAATCAATTACACGTTTACCGCCACCACGTTTAAAATCAATCAAATCAGAACAATTTATTAATAATACTTATTTGCAATGGACACCGCCAAAACATTTGATTTTAGATGAAAAATTAAAGAATCTCATAGTATATCGAATAGATATTATTAATAATGGTCAAATAATTAATACAAATTATTATAATCCTTATGAAAAACATAAACGTGATAATGATCATAATGTCAGATATGAAATCGATAACTTACGGCCATATACAAATTATCGTTTCAATATTAGTTGTCGAATTGATCATTATAATAATCCATATTGGAGTGATACAATCTCAATTGATATACAAACCGATCCAGATAGTAAGTTTTTTTGTGTATGTGGATTAATTAATGAATCTAATTTTTGCTAAATCATAATTGATAGTTCCTGTAATCATACCATTCATAACTGATGAGTCATTTGAAATTGTAGAAAATAATGAACAAGAAAGAAAAGTCATAATATACTGGGAGCCTATTCCAGATAATGAAAAAAATGGACCTCATTTTGAATATTTAATCATTTATAATGAAGAAAAAGCTGACCAAATAAGTTTAGTTAATCAAACAACGCCATTTACAAATATCACGTTAACATTGAGACGTGATAAAGCATATTTGATACGAATTTATTCAAAAAATTCAATCGGTTCGTCACTGAATTATGCAAAATTCCACTTGCCCAAAGAAAACAATATATTATGGCATAATCATCAAAATAGAGATAATATTGCGAATAATATTGAAGTAATAATGAATGATGATAGAGAATATGAATTAGACTGGTCAACTGCAATTAATGATGATTCTACAATCTCGATCAAAGACTATGTAGTTTTTTGGTGTTTATCATTCAATAATCAATGTATAAAACCAATAAAATCTAGAAAAACTAATTCGAAGCATGAGAAAATGTTTGTCACTCAATTACCTGATCATAATCATGAATATAAAATCGGTATTGCATTCAATGATTATAATGGGCAAACATCAGGGATCATATGGACAAAATGTCTGGCAAATATGAAAACAAAGAAAATAAATGGTTTTTATACTGATATAACAAATATTGGAAGTAATTATGTTGATATTAATTGGAAATTATTCTGCAAGGCACAGCGTGTACTGATTAATCGTTTTGAAATTGAATATTGTCAACAAAATAAATGTCATACTGATATTTTGAACAATAGTGAAATAAATTATCATAGATTAAATGCTTTAGAGGCTAACACTGAATATAGAATTCGTTTAATAATAAAGACACTGGCTCAAAGATCAATTTTCAATTCTAAAACAATCCGCACTAATGAAATCAATGCGACAAATGTTTTCAATCGTATAATATTATATGTTGTTTGTACAATTGTATTTATTATTCTGCTATTAATTATATTAGTGGCAACATATCGTATGTTTAAAACTGTCAAACAAAAAAATGATGATTTTACGATAAATATTGGTATGGAAGATCAATCTTTCAAAGAACAATTTCAGCTTAAATTTAATCTAAATGATAATATCAACCATAATGATAATGATAATATTCATTCATTTTACAATAACAATCGACAAGAACAAGAATTCAAAGAAACAAACATCGATAATGGCAATATTAAAAAAGAAAATAGTAATAATGTATCATCGGAATCTAGTCTGCTAGAAGAAACAAGTGATTTAACTACAACAATGACCAATCAAATAAAATCAAACAATAGTACAAACACAATCAATAATGAAAATACGGGTTATGTTGGTAATTCGATTGCCTCAACATCAGCATCGACAGCTACAACAACTACCAATTTATTGCCCATAATTAATCATAATCACATTTCAAATAATCAACAAGCAGAAAATAACAAAAATTCAAAGAAAAATCCATACATTAAATTATCTACAAATAGCAATGACAACAACAATAATAATGATAATAATCAATTTTGTTCATCAGATTCTGGTGTTGTTGATGATATCAATAATTATCATCATCATGATAATTTAGAATATTTTTATAATCAAGATGAATCATCCTTACGTGAACCATTTTTACCAGCTAATAATAAAAATGGTACCATTGTCAGTGAAAATAAAAATAAAAATAATGGCAACAATGGTTATAATATGAAAAAGTTCTTGCCAAAAATTATGAATAATAATCTTGATACATCATTCTCATTATTCAATAATAATCATAATAATAACAATAATAATTTTTGGTCAAAATTAAAATCATCAACATCATCTTCAATACATTCGGCACCTAATTCCAATTTATCATCACCGAATCATCATAATAATAATGACAATAATAATAATATTGATTCATCATTATCATCAACATCAATTCATCATCAAAATAACGATATAACGAAAACGAATAATATTAATAATAAACAACATTTACAAAAACAAGCATATGTTATGATAAAACCCAGCTCAAATTCACCAAAATTATTTCTACAACCATCACATACGACAAATTTACCACAATCATTCAATATGAATCGAGTTTAAAATATTTCGACAATATTTTTTTGTATATAAATTAAAATTAAACTGTGATGGTTTTATTTAAATACACTTTACTCAATTTTGACAAATGACTTTTTTTTATTAATCATCGTTCAAGTCATAACTAATCATGAACAGCAACTGTAATGAGAATTTTATGATTTACGTACTTTGTGTACGGAGCGTTTTTGAAAATTATCGAATTAAAACAACCGTTAAATCGATTGAACAAAAAGTTCGATCAAAAAACCACATGCTTTTTAATAATGAATGTAAAATTTTGATTTCAACTGATTAATGTATAATTTAATGAATGATTAACAATTTCAAACAATTACAAATTTTTTAAACAAAAGATACCGAAAACGTAAGACACACATAACAAAAATTTATAATTTAATTTCAATGTAATTTTTCTTTTATTATTAGAATAAATAAAATATCTCTTTATGTTTGTGTGAAATATTAACAATCAAATAACGAAAGTTTATTACGAATGAATGGTATTGTTCTTGTTTCTCACTACAAATTTTTTATTTATTGTTAATAACGTTTAAAAAGTTGGTTTATTAAATTTGTAAAAAAAGTATTAAACGAAAAAATGGAACAAATGAATAAAGAAATGAGAGTTTTCCGAAGAAAGATCACAACAGCAATCAACAAAAGATGCAGCTTCGATGAAGCAATTGAATTGCATAAACAAATGATCGAAATGAATCAAAAATTAATCGATTTATATGAAGAACAGGATATGGACATGCCATTGGAAGCAGAACAACGAATGGATTTTTATACGAACAAAATCGAAGATTACATCCGCAAAGTAAGATCAATAGACCATCAAAGTGCAATGGTTCAAACAAATGTTGCGAATGATCAATCGGATCTTTCGGACAATCAACAGAATATACTCGATCAATCGAATGTTTCTATGGATCAATCAAATGCCGTGAATAATCAACAGAATGTATCAAATTCTCAATCAAATGTTCCAATCAGTTCTCATAGTCGAGAAACTGTAGCTCATAATAACGAACGTTTCAAAATTCATGACATACCAAAATTTAGCCGAAAATATATTGATTGGTATTCATACAAATGCATTGCTAAGCCTATTATTATTGATGGAAATTTAAGTGAAATACGTGCCAAAAGCTATTTGCTGCAAACATTGAGTGATTGTGCAAAACGCAGAATATCGCGTTTAATTAATTCTGATGCTTCAGTTATTGAAATGTGGAATAAACTCGATGAAATTTATGGCAACAAAGAAAAATTGATCATGGAATGTCGCATCGAAATTGATAAATGTCCCAACGTTAAACATGACAAAGATATTGATGCTTTACGCAGTATAATATCAGCTGCTGAATCTGTGCTCGGATCAATTGAAAGTTTCGAAAACACAGACTTTTATATGGAACAATCCATGATTCAAATTGTGGCAAATAAATTTTATTATAAAATGAGTCGTTCTTTAGTATCCAAATGTAAGACATTCAAAGAAGCCATTGAACGACTATCTGCAAAGAATGAAGAATGGGAGCGATATATCCGTAATCCAATACAAGCGATTCAATCACAATCTGGTATTCGTTCAACAACAACAATATTGCCGAATAGATCATTAACAACGACAACATCGGCCACATTGAACAGAACATCCAATAGAAATTCAAATGTTAGCATGATTAATCATCAAAATAATTGTAGCTTCTGTCGGCAAAACCATCCTTCACAAAATTGTCCTAATTTAAATAATGTCAATTGGATAGTTAATAAGATTCGTGAATACCGGTTATGTACAAAATGCGCCAAACCAGGACATATTGCTAGAAATTGTCGAGCCCGACTCACTTGTAGCATCTGTAATTATCCTCATTTTACATGGCTTCACAACATTGTTATGAATATGATTCAAAGTAATAATGCTTCAACAACGGCAAACGCAGACAATAATCGAGTTCCATCATCATCAACAATGTCATCAGCACCTTCAGCTTCGACAGCAAATGTTCCGTCTAATATTAGCGCAATTGGAATAAACAACGAGCCATCTACCAGTAATAGTGCATCTGTAGCAGTGATCAATGTCGAATCAACAATAACAAATAGTGTTGCAATGATTTCAAATAATGCAGATTATCAGATTGAAATATTTATAGGTGAAATACAAAATGATTTGAAACGTCCAATTCTCAACGGTAAATGCAAGAATATAGATGTCGAAGTTCTATTGGATCCCGGCTCAATCGTTAGCCTCATAAGTTCATCGTTGATTGCCGAAGAACCAACATTTTATTCAACACCATTGGAAATCAATACTCCGGTTGACAATTCGGCTACACAAAATTTGACTCAAAGCATCAATATCAAATTTACTAACGGTACAAACAGTTGCTTAGTTTCGGCTCGAATTTTTGAATCCAATGAAAATTTGATTATAATTGGTACCAATCAACTTGGCAAATTTTTCCATGCTGAACCTGAAACATTGTCTTTCAACACAATTTTTGGTAAAGTTAAATTCACCAGTTCTGATGTTGAACATTCAAATACAGCATGTATTGATGGAGATTTTGTTGATTTATCAGCTGAAGAAAACATTTTACATCAAATGCAAGAAGTAGTTCAATTACCAAATGGACGTTATCAAATAAAATTGCCATTCTTGTCAGAGGTTTATCCGCCAAACAATTTTGATTCTGCTTACAAATCTTTAAGAAAGTTACAACAAAGATTAATCGAGAAAAATATGTATGAAATTTATCAAAAACAATTGTTGGAATATCTTACAAATGATCATGCTGAAATAACGACATCCAAAGATGGCTACTTCATGACACATTTAGAAGTGGTAAGATATGATTCATCAAGCACACCATTGCGTATTGTATTCAATGGTTCTTTTGGAAGACCATCGTTGAACGATTATTTATGGAAAGGCAACGCTAGGGGCTTGAATGTACTACCACATTTGTTACGATTTAGACATGGTAAATTCGCTTTAGTTGCTGATCTGAGTAAAGCGTTTTTGCAAATAGTAATACACCCTGATCATCGCAAATTCCTCAAATTTATGTGGTTGTTTCCGAATGGCGAACTTGGATTATATCAAATGAAAGTTCTTCCTTTTGGCTTGGTTTCATCGCCAGCAATTCTCACAAGTATTATCCAAGATATATTGATTAAAAATGATTTAAAAGATTTATTAGATTCCGTTTATATGGATGATTTCTTATTATCATCAAATTCAAGTGAAAATATTGTTGAATTATTAGAGAAAGCACAAAAGGTGTTTAAAGAAGCTGGATTCATCCTGCACAAAATCAAATCAAATGTCCCAGAATTGATGAATGATGATAATGTAATAAAAGTATTAGGTGTTCTGTGGGATATGAAAAATGATAAATTATCGTTGAAAATTCAAGAACAAGATCTGCCAACAACAAAACGGCAATTGTTGTCAATATTGAATAAAATATTTGATCCTATGGGAATCATTGAACCTTGGAAATTAAACATAAAGATAATTTTACGTGATGTTCGTTCTAATGATTGGGATGAACATCTTAATGAGGATGTAATTAATGATTTAATCAAAATAATGAATGAATATCGATCATTACGCACATTAACAATTCCAAGAAATATTGACGTTCATCATATAAACCTAGTCGGTTTTTCCGACGCAAGTAAAATTGCAATTGGATATGTCATCTTCTCAAGACAAAATGACGAATTGAAATTTTTAATGGCAAAGACTAAAATTGTTCCGAATCGAAACTATTCAATAATAGAACTTGAGTTGATTGCACTTTATGAACTTTCCAAAGCTGTTGTTGATTGCAAAAATATTTTTAAGATCCAAAGTATTGATTTATTTTGTGATTCTCAAGTCAATTTATCACGTTTGAAATTTTCGCCCAACAAGTGTGGCAGACGTATCTCTACCACGTTGATGAAAACGATAAAAATGATTAATGAATTAAAGGCGACAGTTTATCATATCTCAGGAAATTTAAATCCGGCAGACATGTTCAGCCGACCATCTGATTTCAACAGATTGAAAAATTTTTATGATCAAAAATTGAAATTTTCAACAATGAAAGAAAACAAAGAATCAATCCCGGTGTTTCAAATAAGTTCCATCAATGTGCATAATGGATTAATTGATCCAGAAGAATTTGAAAAGCTTAAAGATTTTTCTTCGATACTACAATTTATTGAACAAAGATATCCGAATTTGGATTCAAATCAAAAAATGAATCGCATCTATCAATATGCGCAACGAAATTTGCAAATTAAAAACCTAAAAGTACAAACAATGATAGAAAATGGGTTATATAAAGCAATTTTTCGAAGAAATGAATTCATGCCAATTATAATACCCAAAAATTCAAATTTGGCTAATATTTTGATTAAGGATATCCACGAAAACCGTGGCCATACTGGTATTAGGGACACTGAAGCCAACATTTCTTTGAAATATTACATTCCGGGTATACACAAAATGGTTAAACAACATATTAAGTATTGTTATGATTGTCAAAAGTTGCGAAAAAAGCCAATTCAACAACCGATGGCCAAATTACCGGAATTTCGTAAAAATGATCTACGACCATTTGTTGCAATGTCTATTGATATATTTGGACCAATGAAATATGCTAATGGTCGAAAATTTTATGGTTTAATAGCTACATGTTTAAGCACCAGATTCATTCGTATTCAATGCATCGATTCTTTAACAACAGATGAAACATATCGTGGCTTATCTATCATCATGTACCAGAATGGTATACCTAATATCATCTATTCCGACAATGGTACAAGTTTCGTTGCATTGAAATCTAAACTGGATAAATTACAATCCCAACAAGAATTGAAAGATATAAAATGGCTGCTTACACCTCCCTTTGCACCTTGGTACAATGGTGTAACCGAAAGAATGATACGCACGGTTAAACAATGTTTAAATGGTTTAAATATTGATGTAAAATCTTTCAAACAAGTACAAATGTTATTCTCACAAATCGAGGCTATTGTAAATTCACGCCCGATTCTTCAAGATGATGTTCGAATCATTAGTCCATACGAATTGATATACGGAAGACCATATTATCCTCCAAACGTCAACTTTGAAACTATTGAAAAACTTTGTGTAAATTCAAAACCATCAAAAATATACAAGTATTTGAATGAATTGAAGAACAAATTTCAAATAATGTGGAAACATCAATACTTATTGTCTTTAGAAGATAATGCCAAACAAAAAATATCCAAAGTCAAAAAAGGAGATTATTTATTAATTCCAAATGAATTTAACAAACGTAAAGATTGGCCTTTGGCTCAAGTATTGGAAGTTTTCAAAGATGCAGACGGAATCGCTCGTACGGTCAAATTGAATCTGGATGGCCGAATATTCGTTCATGCTTTGAATGGTTTAATCGTTTTGGAAAATAATTAAAAGCCGGGCGAGAATGTAATGAGAATTTTATGATTTACGTACTTTGTGTACGGACCGTTTTTGAAAATTATCGAATTAAAACAACCGTTAAATCGATTGAACAAAAAGTTCGATCAAAAAACCACATGCTTTTTAATAATGAATGTAAAATTTTGATTTCAAATGATTAATGTATAATTTAATGAATGATTAACAATTTCAAACAATTACAAATTTTTTAAACAAAAGATACCGAAAACGTAAGACACACATAACAAAAATTTATAATTTAATTTCAATGTAATTTTTCTTTTATTATTAGAATAAATAAAATATCTCTTTATGTTTGTGTGAAATATTAACAATCAAATAACGAAAGTTTATTACGAATGAATGGTATTGTTCTTGTTTCTCACTACAAGCAACAACAATGACAAACCAAAAATAAATGTCAAAATCTGACATTTCATGCATTATTTAAGGGTTTAACCATCACCATCATTATTATTATTATCAAAATTTTTCACACTTGCATTCAACAAATTATCAAAAGTACAAAAATTACCATTCATCAAGTGTTAACCAGCAAACATATTTATCATCAAACCCTTTCATATACGAAACTATTTAATAATAACAATAATCATAATATTGCATTATATACATCTTTATTTGCCTGTTGTGCATCATCATCATCATCATCATCATTTGAAAAATACTTTAAAACTTTCAAACACACTAAACACTCTAATACCTTCGGCTCAAATTTCGTCATAATTTTCATATCTCTATATCAATTAATCAACGAATCTTTTTATATTTATATGTAAAATTTATAAACAAACAAATTCAAATTTAAATTTTGTACATATTTTATTCATAATTTTGATGATTATTTTTTATTTTTATTTCTATTTTTTTCATTTGATCATCATTAATCTTTATATTTTGTTTTATATTCATTTGAATTTTTATATATTTTTGCCTTTTTTTCTTGCCTGAACATGATTTTTTTCTATTTTGTTCATTTTGTTGATATATGACAATTCCTTTTTTTCTTAATTCTCTTCGGTAAATATTCAACTCTAAAACAAAACAACAAAAAAAAAAAAAAAAAAAAATTCCTTGTGCATTTAAAAATATTGTATATGAACAAAATGAATGAATGAATGAATGATACTCAATTTTTGAAAAAAAATCAATTATCAAATGATAATAAATAATTTGAAAATAAAACATTTAAAATTGAAATTTTTTTATTTATTAATTTCAAATTTTTTTCCCCGAATCAAAATAATGAATATCACAGCATTTATTATTATTATTATTATTGTTATAATTATTAGCAATATGCGAATTTTTGCATTTTTTTCTTGAGAAGCAAATTCACTCGTGTTTCAAGTATTATTACTATTATTATTATTTGAATTATTTTTGAAGACTTTGTTCTAATTGTCAGAATGTTTCGTCGATTTTGTGCTTATGTGGTGTCGGATGTATAAGTGTTTGTTAGTATGTGTGATTATGTAATTTGTTTCAAGTGAGCGATTAGTATCAAATTAATGAAAAATTAATATGAAAAATTCATTTAAACAAGAGAAAATTCAACAAGAAACAATGATCAAAAGAAATTGATTATACAAATATTGAACAACAAATAAACACAATACTAAAGCATAGAACACAGAAGATTACTAAATAGAAAAAATTGAAAAAAAAATTTAACAAATAAAAACCGTCGGCAAATCAAAAAATGAAACGTGAACAACACGTGAAAAAGATGAACAAACATAAAAAGAAAACTTTGAATGATATAATATTCAACAATATTCATTCTAATTTCGGTATCTCTTCTACATAAATATTATTCATATCTAAATGTTTCATACAAAGATTTCGAACATTTTTTGCTTGTTGTTTAAGATCTTTTGGATATGGAGTCGGTTGCCGTTGAAATGATGATGATGTTGATGATATTATCGGTGTTGTCGTTGTCGACATTGGACATGTCGATGATATTATTGTTTTATTTAATGATGAAGACGATGATGATGGTAATAATTGTATTGATGTTGTTCGCATCGTTATATCATTAATAGATTCTTGATTCTGTAATGAATCTTTTTTATCTGTCGTTATCAATGGTTTATCAATATTGACAGTTAAAAACGATAATTTTCTTCGTTGCGTATTGTTTGTAGATGAATGATGATCGATTTGATTTAGATTATGATCTTCTGATTTTGTTTGTGGCAATAGAAAACAAGTCAATATTTTTGTTTGTTGCGGTTCTAATGTTTCGGAATGTAATGGCATTAATGGTTTAGTTTGATTTTCAGACAACCAGATTGATTTTAAATTCGGTATTTGTGCTAATGAAAATGGTAAATATGTAATGTAATTATTACATAAATTTAATACTTGTAATGATGTAAGACGACCAAAATCATTTGGTAAATATCTTAAATTATTTTCTGCTAATGATAAAATACGCAATTGATTACAGCTACAAATTTGTTCTGGAAGACGTTCAATACGATTACAATCAGCAATCAATGTCTGTAAATTGTGTAAATGACCTATTGTTTGTGGTAATTCATTGATCATATTTTCATTTATTGTAATTTCTTCTATTTGGCTCAACCTAATATTTTGCAATATTGAAAAATATTGTATGTGTTAAGTGAAAACGACTTATTCATCAAAACTTACGATCCGATCGTTGATGGCAATGTTCGTAATTCATTTTCATCAAGTCTTAATACAATTAAATTTTTTAAATTACCGATAGCATCCGGTAATTCTTGTAAATTATTCGATGATAATGTTAAATCAGTCAAATTGACACATTTACCAATTTCATTGGAAATATCATCAATTTTATTAAAACTAGCATCTAAATAAGTTAATTTTGACAGGTTGCCAATTATCTAGAAAAATTATAAAGAAAATGTAAATAAATTTCATTAATAATTGATGCGAATGAAAAAAAAATTCATTCTCATGCATAAACACACTTACATCTGGTATTTGAACAAGTTTATTGAAATCACACCAAAGTTCTTGCAAATTGTATAAGCTACCGATGACATCAGGAAATTCGATAAAATCATTTTGTCCAATATCTAAACGTTGTAAATCAATTAAACGATTTATCGATTTTGGCAATGTTTTCAAATGATTTTCACGCAATTCAACGATCTGTAATCGCGTCAATCTTTTTTTTCGATAAAGAAATTGCATCAAAAATTATCCACTAATATTTATAATTCAATCAACTCACTTTCCAAAATTTGCTGGTAAAAATTCAATAAATGTGTCATTTAAATATAGTTCACGCAAATTAATCAATTGTGTTAATGCATCAGGTAAACGTGGACCAAGCGGATTGATTGATGCATCAACAATCATTAATAATTTACATTGTTTTAATTGTTCTGGTAATTGCAATATATGATTTTTTGAACAATTTAATTCTTGTAATTTATTCAAGGAAGAAATGGCAGCCGGTAATGATTGCAATTCATTATCACTCAAGTTTAAACGTCGTAATTCTTCACAATGAAATAATGCCTATTTTAAATTTCAATATTGATTATATTTAGGAAAAAAGACAATTAATTTTTCGATTAAATGTCTTCAAAAAAAAAAAAAAAAATCATGAATGAAAACTTACTCTTGGTAGATCACGAATTTGATTTGATTCGAGATTTAAATGTTGTAATGTACGTTCATATGTGAATATTGTTGATGGTACATCATCTAAACAACAATGACTATAATCAAGCTCTTTAATTATTGATTGATCATTTTTACAATTATCGTTATTATCATCATCATCATCGTCATTAACATTGATATTATTATGATGATTTTTATCATCATTATTATCATTACCTATACCGATGAATAAGCTCGATTGTGAACGTCTTTGTCTTTCTCTTCGTTCTCTTCCCGTACAGAAACACGGGCATTTTTTAAAGATACCCATGCACAAAATAATCAATAATTTTTCTCAATAAAAATATCGATCAAATAATATTAAGATGCAATCAATCGTTAATATTGAATAAGTTAAATTTTTCAATTTAATAATTGAATAATTCATCATTTAAAAATAGGTTCATCCATTTTCTTATTATATTTTTCTTAAATTCATATACATTCATTCATAATTAATTTCATATCACAAATATGAATGGACAAATGATGAAGAAAAAAAATTATAATTTCGATGAAATTATCAACACAACGACCAATAATAGATGGATGGATGGACGAAAATTTTTTCAAGAAAACAAAATAATCAAAGTAAAATCAAATCGATCAACGAATGAATTGTGAAATAAAGAAAAAATAATTCATGAATTCATCCATTTGGCTATGAAACCATATAACCATTGAGCACAATAATACTAATAATAATATTAATAAATAATACTGGACGACAAGGCGACAACCTTTTTTTGCTTTACTTTGCTTTAGATTTGCGGCAACAACAGCACCAACAACAATAATAATAATAATGACAGCAATAACGACGACAACTAAAACGGTGATGGCCAAATTTTTTCTTGAATACAAAATATAATTCAAAAAAACCCGATCTTCCGTTGATAGTTATATGATTGGTTATTATGTTGTTGATGATGATGATGGTAAAGAAATAAATAAAAAGCCATCGAACGTAACCATCTAATATGGGTAAAGAAAAAAAAATCTTTTCATATAAAAAAATTTCAACCTCCGGACACAAACACATAAAACACAGTTATGTGTTCGGGTATATTGGTTAACACACACACACAAACACACAAAGCAAACCTAACAGCAAAAATTCAAGTTTGAAATATATAAAAATGCTTGTGCACGCGCGTGGATTCTCTTGTAAAAAATAATGATAATATTAATATTAATAAAATGAAAATGATCAGTTAAGCTTATGGAAGAACAACAAAATGGACTATTTTTTTGATGGATTTTTTTGGTTGTTTCGTGTATTTGATGATGATGAAACCAATGGATGGATGGTAAAACATGTAAAAGAGAAGAAGACAGAAGAAAACCAGAATTCCCGAATTCAACTCAAAATATTGTTTTCATCAAAAACAAGCACAAAAAACCCGTTTTGATTCAAAATGATCGATGACCGAATTTAGTATTGTTATTACAAATGATGGCAATGATTACAGTAAGAAATAATCAATGGTTTACCAAGAAATCATATATTGGTTGAAAAACAACCACAACCTGTTTTTATTTTTATTTCTGTTTTAACCATATTTGTCTCTGAGGAAAATCTAAATCAAATCACGGCAACACATTCATTATCATTATTGATTATTGATTTTGATTGTGTTTAATTGTTGTCATTATTTCCTCGGAAAAAAATTCAAATTTGATCAAACAAGGTAATGATGGTGGAAAAAATGCTTATTTTTGGCGCAAATATTGCGACGATTGAATAAATTCAAATTATTATTATCATTATGATTGCAATTTTGTTGTCAAAGTTGTTAAAAGACACCTGAAAGACACCCAAAGCCCACATGCAATTACGCATACACCCAACGATTAACCATTTATTCTTGAACAGCCATAATCATATCAAATAATATTAAGATACAACTAATATCAAGGTTTCTGAATATCAAATTTGAAAATTTGGTTTTTTTCTGAAATGTTCATATCATCAAGATATGATCTAATATTGAGGAAAATAAAATCAAATTATTTCCTATTTTTAATCAACGAAAATATTCATGAAATTCTTATGACAAAAATAATGAATATTCTTTATATTCATGACTGAATAAATAAATAAATGAATGAATGACAAAAAAAAAGATTATTATTTATGAAAATTTTTTTGATATTCATATATTCATAAATAAATTATAACTATGAATATGAATAATATTATTAGTATAATGTAATGAATAAATTTTCATGAATGAACAATGAATAAATATATTAAGATTTATCTTAGATATACCTAGTAATTTGATTTTTTTTTCTTTTGCCAGAATTAAGACGTTTTGATTTTTTTAAAGATTTGTGTTATTCACATTTGTAGGAAAATTTTTGTTTGAAAATTGAAAATCATAACTATAATAACAATGAATGAATAATCTGAATTTCATGAAACTATGAAAAACGACACAAGTCAATAGGCCCTTAAGTCTTGAGAATAAAGGATTAATTTTAAAAAATTAAATTAGTTTATTTCCTTAAACATTTGGGTAAATGATTTGTATTTGCGTAGTTAGTGTTTTGTTGTTTTGATTTTGTTTTTAATCTGTCTGTATTTGGCGAAATTCAAGTATTTGTTTATTAAGACGATTGAGTGTGGTTTGAAAAATGTTTTAAAATTTGTGTTTGTAATGTTATAAAATATTGATGTGTAGTGTTCATTTGTAACTTTTTGTTTTGTTTTGTCATTTCGATTTTTAAGTATTCCTTGTAATTTCTTTGTTGTATTCTAAGCAGTGAAACAAATATAAAATATTGTGTAACAGGTGTACTGTGTTGGCGGGTGTTGTTTTGTGTAAAGGTGTGTTTTTTGAGGAAATTAGAATTTTTTCTTTAGTTTGTTGATGTAATTGTTTGTGAGAATGAATTGCTAATTCGTATATCGAATGGGTGCCAAATATTGTACTCATATGTCGATATTGGCAATACAATGATGATAATTTAAACGAAAATAACTTAATTACATTTTTACAAATTAAAATAATTTACATTTTTAAATGTACATGCTCTTAATATAAGAAATAAAGAATGAAAAATATTTAATTTGGAAAAAGAATCACGATGATGGTGCTTATGAGGATTTCAGAGTCCCGATTTTCTCCAACCCATGTTACATTCCGTCAAAGAGATGCACCATTTTATCGTCATAGAAAACAGCTTTTCCTTGTAATAATTATGATGATAATAACTATATTGATAATGGTTATAAATTTAAAAACATTTAAAATATGAATGTGAGATTTTCATCGATTTCACTTAGATTGAAAATGAAATCATGAAATGGCAAATCATCTTTAATGAATGATGAATCTAAATCAAGTTCCACAAATTTCAAGTTTTATTGATTAATTTTGATTCCAAATAATCATTAAAATCGAAAATTTTTCATCATTATAATTAACATAATTAATATTTTTTTCTTCATAATTATTTATTTTCTTAATTTGTTTTCAATTTAAAAGTGAAGAAAATGTGACTTTTATCATTAATTTGTTAAAGTTTTTTTTTGTAATTTTTCATTACTTCAACTCTAAGCTATATCATTTATTTCAAATATTTCGGTATCTACTCTACCAAACAATTAGTAAACAGGTGCCTATGGAATGCAGAGGGTTTTTCGGTAAAAAAAAATCAAAAATGTTTATTTGTTGTCAAGGGAATATGTCAAGTTTTTCTTCTATTTTTTTATGAATCTCCAAAGAATTTTTGACAATTGTCTCCTTTTATTACGGTGTAAGCACTAGGAACTAAGAATTAATGAATATTTTACACTAAATTATTTTGACAAGAGGAGAATTGTAGGAAAAATCTGGCCAAAAAAATGAAAAACTTTAAATTAAATATAATAAAATTAACCTACGACATTATATGTGCATCAAACATATATAACCGAGTAATGATATTGAAATTCTTATTTTCTCCTGTTTATTACCAGAATTTTAAATGTCAAAGGCACCTTGTGAATTAAAAAAAAAATGCTTGGTTAAATAGATGCTTTCGGTCGTGTTCAATTATTTTATTTATTCTTGAATAAATTTTCTCGACACATAAAATTGATCAAAATCATTAAGCGTGTTCACTAAGTTCTGTTGTTCTTTAATGAAGATGTCTGTACGAAAATCAGCAAAAACTTTATGGACAATCTAATATTTAAAATAAATAACATTATTGTTTATATTTTTTATTTCAATTCTGATTTGATGCATTTTTTTTTTGAATTTTGCAGTATGCTTTAAATCAGTCCAGATTTATTTTTGTTATTTTCTTTTTTAAACATTTATTATTACCATTACATAATGGTAAACAAATGGATAATTTTTTTCAAAATAAAAAGTCATCAAACTTTAACAATTGATTGAGTGGTGGTTCGTTATTGCGAGCAAAGAAAAAGTGGTGATCCTGGTGGTGGTAATGGTTGGTTGGTTGGGTTTTTTCTCAGTTTTGATCATTTACAAATCTAATGAGAAAACCATGGCAAATGAAATGAATATATAACAAAATTCATATACTGACATATATAATGATTGTTTGTTCTTGATTTTTTCATTTCATGTGAAATAAAGTGTACAAACACAAAGGAAACGAAATTTTTTCAAAGGCGTTATCACCTCGAATACGCCAATATATATCATATGTGTGTAACTGGATTTGGAGTACATGATGTACATTGAATACATGTTTCTTTTCTTCAATTTTTCAAACCAAAAAATAACGATAATTTAATGGCAAAATACTCTTACGCAATGTGTTTATATAGAAATTGTATTACGTCAAAAACTGGAAATAATAATCATCAACATAAAAACATTAATCAAGCCAAACAACAACTGCTATTAGCTGTTACTGTGAAATGACAACCGAAACAACTGAAACTACAACAGCAAAAGAAAACCATTATTATATTCAAGATTCTAAATCATCTGATCTGTAGAATAGAATCTAAAATAATTGTTCTCCTTTGATGATGATGATCGTTGTATATATAAATATTTTAACAATTTAATGTAATGAAAAAAAGGATTCCAAAGATTGTCAATTGTTATTGTTCTTGTTGTTAATGATGATCATCAAGATGATGGTTGTTATATTTAAATCAATTCAAAAACATGTACATTACAGCTATATATCATCCCTAAATATATAAACAGATGTCTATATATTATCCTTCGTAACTTATTTCAAAAAAAACACAGAAAAATAAACTCAAAATGACGCAGTTATTTTATTAAAAATACATACAACAACAACAATATCAAACAATGATTATAAACCATTGGTTATAACGTAGAATGGACGTATATCATTATTATTGATATTACCATTATTTTTAATATGATACGTTTTTGTTGTTTCTCTCTTTCAATCTCACTATTTTCTCTCGTATATCTTCTATATATATTGGAAAATGTAATTTAAATGTTTGATTATTTATTTTATTTTATTTTATTTTTAATCGAAATTTATTCAAAATTTCTTTTTCTTCTTCTTCTATATCTCACACACTACATTCATTGATATATACACAATCAATAAATAAATAAGAAAATGAAATAAAAATTAAATTTGCCATTGAAATGTTTGAAAATTTATAATAGTTGAAGAATATCTTATGAAAAACACAACTGCCAATTGCCAATAACAATAACGACGATGATCAACGGTAATAGCTGTGTATCATCGTTGTGATATGAAATTAAAAAAAGATTTTCATAGAAAAAAATGGTACATGAATAAAATTTGACAGAACATCTTTGTATTCTATTCATTTTTCCAGTGTAAATGTTGATATTTTCATATTTTTTTGTGGAGAAAAAATTGAAAATTTCATTATCATCAAACATCATTCAATTATATTCATCATAATCATCCCCATCATAATCATAATTCAATCGTATGAAACATTTTCTATTTATTTTTTCGATTATTTTGAAAGAAGTAAGAAAAATTTTCATTATATTAAACACATTTCATTATAATAAACAGTAGACAAACGATTACGATTGATAACAACAACAATAATAACAAACTAACTTTTACATGTATATCCATTGAAAATTTTGATATAAATCCATACAAAAAAGAATAAAATAAATAAATATAAATTGAATGAAATTTTTCTATTCGTTTTTCAAATAAATAATTTTAAATCTAAATATTATCATCAACAAACAATTCATTTATTCCCGTATATACATAACCAATTTTCCTTCTATTCTTGACATTGACAATAATCACAAATCTTTTGAAAAAATAATTGAAAATTTGTCTTAGCCATTTCAATACAATAATTTTTAAAATTGAACCAAATTTTATTTAAAATTCTTGTCCAGATAAGAAATAATTCAACTAAATAAATAAATCAAAAAATAAATTCATAAGAAATGCTTACATTCGTTAAATATGTTCTTGATGTAGGACGATCATCACCATCATCATCATCTACGACACTTGAAGATTCTGAAAATTTCAATAATAATAATCAAATACTTGAAAATTCGATTCAAACAACAAAATTTGAACAACACCAAACTACGAATCTTAATGATCAAAATTCATTTTGTTTTGAAAATCAAAATGATCATTGTTCATTGATCGATATTGAAAATGATTGGATTTTAATTGATAATAATCATCATGGTAATGATCATCAAGATGATAAAAAGAAATTGAAAAATTCTAAAACAAAATTGTCAACTGCCAATAAAGCTAGTAAAATCATTAATAATACTTCCATTAAAAATAATAATAAAACTGCCATTAAACAACAACAACCTAAAGCCAATAATAATAATAATGAAAAATGGTTTGTTGATCCACCTGAATGTTTTAAACAAATCAATAAAAATGATAATAATTTTCAAAATAATAAACGTAATCACAACAATAAACATCAATTATCGCTTATCAACTTAGATAATGATGATAATAATAATAATGAAAATGAAAATCGTGAAAATTTATTAATTGAACAGCCATCAATTAATACTATATTTGACAATTTATTTGTCTGCAAAAAACCATTATTGTTGGCCGAACAACAACAACAACAACAATCATCATTATCATTATCATCAAAATTATTGAATAAAAATGAACAACGTCGATTGATTTTGGCTAAAATTCAACAATCAATGTCAAAAAAATTGGATAAAGATAATAATAATAGCAAAAAATCAACAATAAAAACATTACAATCAACCAATCCATTGGCTCCAGCATTTAATAACAACAATAACAATGGCAAAGGTTAGTTTGAAACATTTGAAAAATTGTAAAAAATATATTTTTAGGTCATTGTTATCAGAGAAAATTTTATCAATTAATCAAGGAAATTGATATCTAAACTTAATAACTACGTATTTTTTTTAAATCTATTCGATATCAAGAAAAAAACTATCAACAACAAATGTCAAAATTTTTTGTTTTGTTTTGAATACTTCATTGACATACTACGTAGTTGTAGTAAACTGATGTTGATTGCAGCTGATGTTTTCTTCAATTTGACAGAAATATAACCATAACTTATATGTCATAGAAGTGCATTTCAAGGATTTGTATCCATTCTTAATTATTCATGCACAAATTAAGCACTTTTTAATTGAATAACATTGAATATTTTTTTGTGCTTTGTTGAGGAACATGAAGAATAATTCATAATTGTTGATGTATATGACATTGAAATCGTATTTTTTTCTTTTGAATTAATTTTCTCATTTTTTCTTCTTTTCTCTTTACAGCAATCACAACAGCAACAGCGGTAACAATAATCAATTTGAATGATAAAGATATTAAACGCAAAAATCGTAAACAAATTAATCGAAAACAGTTGCAAAGGCAAAATAATGTTCACCATCAAATTAATGGTCCAGTAATACGTAGGAAAAAAATGTTCCAACATTTGAATGGTGTTTTTCATAATCGAAATAATTGCTAATCATCGATAATAATAATGAGAAATCGATTGATGATTCGCGGTTTCGAGTGGTAATTCAATTTTATCTTGAATATTCGGGGATCGGAATTATTAGAAATGATGTTGGAAATATTTGTCTTGACACTGACACAATATGCTTCATCATAAATTCTTAATAATAATTATGTATACTCATCCACATTTAGCTTGATGTATTTTAAAATTTTCACCAAATTTTGCATTAATTTATGCTGATCAAAATTAGATGAATTTCGAGTCCATTTTTTTAGAATTATTTTCATTTGGAAAATTGAAATTCTTGTTAATTTTAATCTAAAAAATTGATTATAATCAATCTAAATTATATTATTATAGGAGATATTAAAATTTTCTCAATTTTTCAAATTTTGGTTTTTTTTGCTTAATTGATCGTAAAATCTTTATCGTTGTAATCATCATCATCATCATTACTAATGTTTTCATTATTATCATTGTCACGATCATCATTGGCTAAATCTTCATCATCATCATTATCATTGTAATTTATTTGATTTAATTTTTGTCCATTTATTGATTCATTATTTGTTTGTTTATTGATTGTGGATATATTTTTTTGTTGCTGATTCTTTTTCATTGCCATTACACGCATTGTGATTGATATTTTATCAATCATCGATTGAGGCACAGTAAAACCGTTGCCCATTTGATTGACATCGACGCCCGGTGTTTGACGATATTCATCTGAATTCAATAGCTCAATGATATCATCTCTAACTAAAAGATAAGCTTTACCTCCATTTGTTGGCATTAAATGATTTTTATGTAACCATTCTTTGTCTTCGTGATCGCCGATATAACGAAATAAATTTGAATGTTTTGAGTACAGGCGACCTCTTGCTGCACCAAATCCTAATGCTTTATTCGCTTTAGATCCCAGGACAAACTGTCATGATTAGATTAAAATTATTGATAAATCATAATTAACTATGGAAAGTTTTCAAGCTTTAAATAAACAAACCAATGTTTTTGTTGATAAACGTGAAGGGTCCCATTTGTCATTTGAAAATGTGGAATTCATCGCAACCATAGCCTCATTGCTTTTGCCATTGTTTGTCATCGAAGTATTAGTTGCAATTAATTTTTTACGTTTACGTTTTGTTTTGCTTTTTAAAATCGTACGATTCGATTTTGGTCGACCTCGTGGTCTGCCAGTATAATTTGATGATTGTTGTTGATTATTATTCAAATGATTATTATTATCATTGTAATTCACTTGTTTATCTTTACTCGAATTATCATCAATTTCTTGTTGATGCAATATTTTAAACATTTTACTATCATCATCAAGTGGAAACATTTTTTTCGCTTCATCCAATACATGATGCATGATTGCATTAATATTTAATTGATTTATCAATTCATCATTATTGTGTAAATTTTGTCTTACATTATTTAAAACTGGTTCTAAAAATGTTTGGCGATATTTTTGCAATATATTATTAATCTCTTCATTAATTTTATTTTGCAATAATTTCGTTAATAAATTTATCGATTTAAATGGACAATTTATTGGATATTCATCACGAAAACGATTAATAGCTGCAATACGTGTTGAACATTTACGATCATTAATTGGAAAATTTTTCAATGAAATACATCTCATATTGAATGGATTCATTTTGATTATTTTGGGAAAAAATTAATTATTTGAAATTCAAATAAAATATTATTCTTCAAATTGTCAAAAGAATAAAAAAATTCAATCGAAAATTTTGATTCTTGGCTCAATTTCTTTTGAATGCCATCTGTTGAGGTATTTTTTGAAATGAACAGAAAAATTGTTTCGAGAATTTCTGTTTTCAACTTTTGCACTCGAATCTATGCCAATCGAATCAATACAACACGAAATTTCATTTTGAGCAAGCTGACAAATAAAAAACAACAATTTATTTTCTAATTTTACAATTTTTTTTTCTAGATTTATTCTTTAATAGAATCTTGATAAAAATAAACAAAAATATTATGCCACCAAAATCGAAAAAAAATGATGTTGATGACAATGAAATTATTTTCATTGGTGCAAAACCACCATCATCATCCAGACCACAAACCATGCCATTCGCATCACCTGATATTGAATTGATTGATATTGTCAAACCAAACAATAATAATATTACATCATCGATTGCCAATGTTGAACAAAATGCGGCTGATATACAAATTTTGGACGATTTACCACCATTTTTACCATCAACCAATAATAATGAAAATTTATCCAGCATTTTTTCTGTTTCTAATGATCATTCACCATCATCGTCATTATTACCGTCCACAGAAGATGAAAAAAGCAGATGCATGATCTGTCTAGAATCATTTGGAGAAATCGAGTCACAGCATCAAATGGTCACCATGAAATGCGGTCATATATTCGGCAAGGAATGCATAGAAAAATGGTTGAAAAATAATCCGAAATGTCCCACATGCAAACGACCGGCTAGAAAGAGTCAAATAATCAAATTATATGCTGATAGTTTGCCTCCTAATCAAACATTGTGGATGAAATATAAAAAAACTCTGGACCAATTAGAGGAATTGAAGAAGAAAAATGATAAATTAATGAAACAAATGAAAAGTAAAAAAATGTAAAAATTTTTTAAAATTTTTTTCTATAATCATTTACAATAAATAAAAAAATTCTTATACAAATTTTTCAATTGAATTTAAGCTTATTATTTGAATTTTAAAAAGTATCATCCAATCCATCAACATTATCTTCACTGTCTTCGCTATCATCTACATCGTCAACATCATCATTATTATCAGTATTATCAATGTCATCATCATCGTCATCATCATCATCGTCGTCGTCATCTTCATCATCGTCGTCTTCATCGTCATCGGCATCGGAATAAGCATTTGTTCTATCTTGTTGATTGTTATTAATGTTGCTATTGTTATCATTGAATGCACGATTTTCAATTTCTGATATCAAAGTATTATATTCTTTTTCCATTCCAGACAATGTTTGATCTTCTTCAAATAATTGATCATAATGAAACCAATGTTCATCAATATATCTTGGTGTTAATGATGGAAATAATGGGCTAACCATTTCTATTTGATAAATGTTGATTTGAATTTTTTTCTCAATCAATTTCTGCCAACTGAAAATTCAATGTTTACGGGAACTTTTTTGATTGAAAAAATAGTTTTTCCCGTAAACTTTCCATTTTTTTGTATTCATAGAAATTTTTGTTTTTATAAATAAAAAAATAAAATACTTAAATTCATCTTATATTTTGATCATCAATGGAAAATTCTTCCAATGAAGAAAATGAATTAACAGATGATGATAGCCTCGATAGTGAAGACGATGATAGCAATGACGAAAGCGATGTTAGCATCAATGATTTTAGCAGCGATTCTTCGGTTGAAATCATAGAAAATGAAGAAATTCATCAATCGAATGCAAATACTCATCATGCCATCAGTATTCAAGAAAACAATGTCTCTGTTAATTTTACAAATAATAATGTTGATGAAACAAATGTAATGAACTCTGAAAAAAATAATACAACCAGTGAGGAAGACAAAAGTAATATCTCTGATACAGAAATTGATTGCTGTATTATTTGTGGTGATCATTATACCAATAGTGATGAACATCATATTGTTACACTTCGTTGCGGTCATTTGTTTGGAAAGAGTTGTATCGAAAGATGGCTGACGCCTCAACATCGCAATCTACGCTGTCCAACATGCAGTCGAACTGCTCGTCGCCGTGATATCATTAAAATATTTGCTCAAAATCTAAGACCTTTAGATACATGGAAATTAGATGAGAGTAACAAAAAAATTGAAGAATACAAAAAACAAATAGAAAAATTAAACATAACAATTATAAGTCTGGAGAATACTAACAAGCGATTGACGACAGAAAATGATTACCTCAAATCAAAATTAATAGATTTTCATGATAAAAATAATGGCGGGAAAATAGACATCAATCGTTTTAAGCCTCCCGAAGGTTTTGCTTCATCATCATCATCATCATCAACAAAACGTACGAAATCATTTCATATTTCGCATCTTAAAGATATTTCATTTGCCGAGATCGGTTCTCGTTATTTATGTTACAGTCATATATCAGATCATCTCGTTGTAAATATTTTCAGCTCAAATTTTTCACATCCAATGTTTCCTTGTTATGGTGTTCGAATGTTTAATTTAGAGAGTAATGCAAATGAGTCATTATTTTTGCATGCAAAAGCTATGAAAGGCATGGTTGTTAATAGTTCCGAAGGTACATTAATAACTGTTTCATTAGATAAGACTATGAAATATACATCAATATTCAATAAAGCGATCATTGAGAATATTCAATTGTCTATTGAACCATGGAGCGTGACAAAAATGCCTGATAATAATTTGTCATGTGTAGGTTATCGCAACAGTATCATCGATGTTTACGATCGTAGACAATCAGATGAGCCTATATTCACTTTTAAACCTACTTCGAACGAAATACCAACACCTGTAGCTTCGATGACCATTGTAGAATATTCACATAATCATCATCGAAAAACTGCTTTATTGTCAATGCATTTAGATTCATTTTGGTTATATTTATCTAAAGATAATTTAGCTACAAATAATTATGAATGTTTTAAATTGCCTATGCACGGTAAAACATTATCTTGTGATTTTGATAAAAAAAGTGGTTACACATTAATATCATTTCGACCATCACAGAAACATCAACGAACAACTCATTATGTAAGTAACATATTAGTATTGAATTTCAAAATTGAAATGATTTCCATTTTTTTCTTTCATGTAGATTTTAGATTTTGAATATGATGATCAAACATCGACCATTGTTCCAAATATTATTAATATTTTAGAAGGTGGAACTCGTCAAGTACATTTGTCACATTCAAGAATCTACACTAATCAGAATGATGAGGATAATGATTCAGTATTTATATGTGCACCTAATGATAGTAATGTCTCTGACGGAGCAATTATTTGGGACTACAAAAAACGTTTTACGCAGCCAATTAAAACAAATATGCTCATTTATGATTTTGGCCTAATATCAGGACATCATTCAAGTCCAAATGGTTTATTTACATGTTTAGGCGAAAAAATTATAAAACTGTACAAAATATGAAATACATCAATTATTACTTTATGAAAAAAAATCATGTTAAATAAAAACAAAACATATTTTTCAAAAAAAATGACAATCAAAATTCTTCATCATTTTCATCGTTACAAAACCATGCTAACCAATCGATAATTTCGATGCGAATATCTTGCGGATCACAGAGATTATTCATACGAACAAAATCAACCAACGATTGTAACATACTGGCAAATTTTGTCAATAACGATTTAGGCCATTCATTTTTCAATGTAACAATCGTATCTTCTTCTAACGCATCAAAATTATAAATATCTAGTTTAATCATGCGTCGTAATAATGTTTCCCATTTTTGCCAGCTTTTCATTGGTGATTTTGAACGATTGATCATGTAAAAATATTTTGAACAAATTATTTTTTTATATTTTGCTGTGACGTTTGTTTTTGTCCAATAATCGATTGCATTATCTAATAAATTATCATTAAATTGTAATGGTAAATATATCAATAAGCACATTAATAGATCTAAAATTATCATATCAAATATTTGTTGATCTGCCATTTCAATATTATTTGATGAACATTTGATTACTTTGAATTGTTGGATAATCTTAATAATTGAATCGACATACGATTTATCGAATTTTTCATGGATAATATCACAGATAAGTTGCTTTGAATTCATTATCAATTTTGAATCATCCAATATAAAATGTTTTTCATTCAAATTGATGTGTCGAACATTTTTAGATAATTTTATTTTGATTAGATTTGCATCATTTAAGTTCAAATCAATCCATTCAAAACATTTTTGCCGAATTTTTTTCGAACACAATTGTTGCATTATGAATCGTTTTGTTTCATCATCAAAATTCTCATCATCTTCAACTATCAATGTTGAATATATTTTCTCAATTAGAGGGGTAGAATGTTTTTCAATAAAGTGTTTACAGTCATCTCGTATTTGACGATATACTTTTTCATTTTCAACTTGATCATTCATTTTCATATGATCGGAATGTTTTTGAATGGATGATAGAATGATTTCATTTTTTAGCTTTTGGATACAATTTTCTTTTATGTTATCATTCACAAAATTAATACATTTGCGTAATGAATCAGAATGAATATTATAGAAGTGATTTTCAATTTGAAATTGTAATTTATTAATTATATTTGATGCTGAATTTTGAGACATCATTTTGTTTTCATCATCACTTTTGATCATTAATGTTGTTGGCTTGATTTTTCTTATTTCATTGCGACAACTGTTGCGCATAACATCGAGTATTTGCCGAGAAAATTGTGGGAAAAAATATAAAATAATGTTTGAATCTATGTATTTAGACAGATTAAAATCAAAATATGCATAGATTTTCGATTCATTAAATTTTGAAAATAATTTATCAGTGATATCTTCAGAATTTCGTCGATTATTTTCAATTATTGTGCTTAGATAGGATGATACATTAATTTTTTTGTAGATGAATAATTTTTCCAAATACAATTGTAAAAATATTCGAATATTGATGATCGATTCGATTGTGGTCGAATAGGAATCCAAATTTGGTAAATAAAATTTATAAATGAGTGTTAATAATGAAAAAATATCCGTAAAACAATTCATTTGTAATGAAATTTGGTCCATAAATAACAAAAATTCAATGATCCATGGTAAAACGATAAATAATGAAAAATTTTCCATAGAATTAAGTAAAAATGTTTCAAAATTGAACATTAATGCCGAAGAATAATTATTAATTTGTCGCAATTTTTTTTGCTTGTCAATGAATGTTTGATTTAAATTTACATCGATTTTCTTTCTGGTTTCGAACGGATAAAATGATAGAAATCCAGCAAATTTGGCTAATAAACTTGAGTGAATCAAAAAATTGGACAAATTTTCTTTATTAGCATAATTATTAGGATTATTCGTTAAATTTGTCATCAATTCCAATAATTTCGTTTTTATTATCATTTTTAATTGCTCATTGAATGAATGTTGATCTGAATAAAAAATGAAATCACGGAAAAATAATTCGTTTTTACCAAAATTTTCATTGAATAAATTTTCATCATTTAATAAGCTGTTATTATTATTATTAGTTTGATGACGTTCACGCTGAGTGATACGATTCTGTAATTTATTCAATCTATCTTGATTTATTTTGACTTGATCATTTGAAGACAGTCCATTCAATATTTTTGTGCCAAAATTATTTGTAGCGCATCTATTGCTACATGACTTGATCAATTGATTAATGAATAATCTAGCTAAATGATAACTATTACTTAAATCTTTGTTTATCATGAATATGTTCTGTATATTATTAGTGAATGACAAACGAATCGATATATCAGTAGATATAAGTGCTGACCATGAATTTTCATTATATTGTCGGTAAAGACGATAAAATTCATCACGCTGCCTCCGAAACGATGAAAACGAATGATTATCAGAGAAATTCTGCTTACCATCTGTTTCCAATTTAAATGAAACAAATGAAATATCATTATTCGGTGGACTTGATGATGCTAATGAAATAGATGAAAATTTTGTTTGCATCAAATTTTCATTTAAAATCGTCTTAATTGATGATGATGATGATTCCTTGAATTTATATAAAAATTGATTGTCAAGTAAATGATGAATGACATTTTCATTAAAACAGACGATAAATTTTTTCTGTACAATAATCTCGCAAAAAACAAGCCAGCCAAAATAAAAACAATTATGATAAGAATTAAATAATTTCGAAAGGATCGAATTTTGATCCTCAGCAAAATCATTAGAAATTATACTTGAATCTACCACAGATTTTTTACTAATCACTTCAATTATAAAACGTATTTCTTCGAATAAATATGGCCAAAAGTTATTGACTAATATTAATTGATATAATTTCTGTAATTTTTCAATCTTTGTGTGACCATTAGATTCATAAACTTTATCAAATTTAGGCTCAATGACTGTAGAATTGAAATTTTTTTGAATATTTGTATTTGACTCAATGTTATTATTATCATTGCTATAATTCTTGAAATTTTTGTAAACTCGATTATTTTTTCTGAACTGTTTCCATAATTCACGTTCTTCTTTTAAAAAATCTATCGATAATATTTTTTCATTCTTAAGTGAAGAATTTTCAAGAAAATTATCATTTTGGACTATATTTGTTTCATTGTTGACAATTTTGGTGGGTTTAATACGTTTTTTAGTTGGTTGTGGTTGCTGTTGCTCTAATGATGGGAATATATCTTCATTATCAATATTTAAACTATCGCTGAGAATGGTTGAATTATTATTAATAATTGCTTTATTATCTTGCTTTAACAACCAATCCAATGATGAATGCAAACTTTCGATGAAATTCGTGATGAAATTTTGTGAATTCAAATCATCAACATTCAAGCTGTCATCGATCATTGATTTTGAACCATCGAACCAATTTTCGAAATCATGCAATGATAATTTCTCATCAAAATATTGATGTAAAATTTGTTCCATTTTATGCAGAGTTAATTAGAAATTAAAACATTAATAAATTACAATTAAAACATTCAATAAAATTTTTATTTTGAAAAAATAGCAATTAAAAATTGTAAATAAAAATGTGCATTTGTTAGGGTTGAAATAGTTTCTATGAAATTTAAATTCAAAATTTTCAAATTTTTATCTGATTTTGAAATATTTTTACCATATTCATGACGATAAAACGATTAAAATCTTGATTATTGAATTTATTCATCAAATTTTGGCAATGATAGCTTATTAATGTAAATTTGAGATCTATGATGTTTCGAATAAATTTTCCATAAATTCCATCAATTTCAATATTATTTTTATGATAATATTTTGATATATATTGCATTTTATTCAATTCAATGTATTTCGGTAATATTTCATTCATTTTATATGATTCATTTTCATGAAAATAATCATAAAAATATTCATATGTCATTTGATTTGATTTACATGATTGTTGATCATTAATTTTACTATTATTCATAATCGATTGATGCAAAAAATGTAAATATGAACGAAAAAATTCATCAAAGTTGAATCGATTGAATAATTTTTCATACCAAATGATTAATAAACATGATATTTTATTTGAGAGAAACTTGAATGAGAAAAATTCATCATCCCTGGAAATTAACCATAATATCATACTCGTTATGCGTTGATATAGTGCAAAATAATCATCAATCTGATGATTTTCCAGGATTTTCTTTTTTGAAATTTTGGTTTCATTACATGATTGCTGCTCTTGTTTTTGTTGTAATTTATGATTGAAAATTTCTAAATTATTCTTCAATATCATTTCGTTTGCATTCGTTTCGTCAAATTCGATTGGTGTGATAGAAAATTTTTTCAGCATCTGATAATTAACGTAAAGATTTTCAATTTGTGTTGCAATTTGTCCGAATTTTGCTTTTACTGGCATAAAAAAGTCGAAATAATTTTTCATACGATTCAAACTGAATAATGAAAATTTTTTCATCTTTTCTTTTTGATTTTTATCATGATCATTTTTGTCCGTCGCATTTTGATTTTCGATTATTTGTTTTGTTTCAATTAATGTTTTGTATTTATAACCAAGAAATTCACATAATTCTTTTGATTCATTTATTATTTTTATATTTTCTAATTCTTGTAAGAATTCAGTTAAATGCTCGCGACGTTGTTGAACGAATGTTGAATTTGCATTCAAATTACGAGATGATGAAGCTGTTGGCATTAAATGACTAAATAATGAATTCGGATTGAAATACATACTTGATGGTTTACGTTTTATTCGTCTCATATATTTACCATAGTCAAGATGCTTTTCTAATCGATATTGGAATGATAAAAATTCACTGAATCTACGCGATACTTGATATGATTGCCATCGTGTTTGTAGTTGATTATTTTCATTATCAATTACTAATACATTATAAATAATGATATAATCAATATATGGATTAATTTTAGATTTTTCCGATAGTTTCATATTATTGTTTATGAATGGATTGGTAGTTGAAATTTTTGCATCGATTATTTGTAATTTTTTGAAAAAACCATCTGATAAATTATTGGAAGAATTATGCGATGATTTTCCATCATCATTTTCATCAACTGCATCATTTAAAATACAATTATCTTCACATATTGATTTATTCGATTTCAAATTCCCATCCAAATCGTTATTTGAATCACTAGAATATTTGTTATTCAAAGTTTCTACATCTGTGATATTATTTTCGATGCATAGAATAAATTCATTTATTGACATGGTACCAAAACAAATAGAATATGTATAGATAAAATTATACAATATGTAATATGGATTCGTAATTTTATCAATTGTTGGCAATATCAAAATATATATGAATATATTATATACAAAGGAACGTATGGAATTATCATTAAAGTTACCGTTTTCTATCATTATCAAAGAATTCAGATCATTTGGAAGAATTTCATTAAATAAATCATCTAATAAATCCATATAAGCTTGATGCTCCATATCATTGAAATTCGTGATTGAATTTTTTGTATTGAATCTTTTCTTATCTTCGAAACATTCATTGAATTTGTCAATTAAATTGATCAAAAATTCCATATCATTTGCACAAATTTTTTTCTTCATTAAATGATAAAAATTGCACAATGTTGCATGAAGATTTCTTTTAAACAATGATCGAAAATTATCATCATCATTGTTCGACGGCAATGATGTCTTGATGATATTGTACCAAGAATCAATATAATTAAAACAAATAACATCGATTAATTTATCAATTTCATGTTTTATGTCTTTTTGAACATTATCATGATTATCATCATCATTTTCATTATTATCACTAATAATGTTATCACAATAAGACCAATAATTCAAGCGGGTGAAATTTAAATTTTTAAAACATTTGATACTTAACTTTTTTAATAAATTATTTAAATAATCATTCAATGTTTCAAATAAATGTTTGAAAAATTCAAATATGACAATAATACCAGTACAATTTTCATGGCGTAAAATTTGTAAATAATTTTGTATCGATGGATAAAATATGAATAAAAGAATGAATGATAATGTTGAAAATATATAAAAAATAAATAATTCAAATATTATCAACATTTTTATTTCATTCTTGCCAGATTTTAAAATTTTTCATATTTGAAAAATGTGTTAAAAAATTGCGTATTTTGATCGATTGATGTTATTTTGCATCGATAAACGACAATTAATAATCGATTGTATCGCAATCGTCATTGAATGTTCAGTAATTGAATAATCAATTAACGATGTTTCGGTTGATTTTTAAAAATCACATCATTCGTACCGTATCACCCAAAGACATTAAAATTTGCAGACCAATTTTCAATGGTAAAATCAATTTTGATCATAATCAATTATCAGATGAATTCGAATTAAATTCTAATAATGATCATGATGATGAATCATCGATCATTGATCAGCAACCTCTTTATGATGGTCATATTCGTTTATCACCTTTTCAACGAACATTGTTATCGGTCGGTACGGCATTAGCAGCACTCAATGATCCTTATCGTGATGGTAAATGTTAAACAATTAGCATCATATGTTTATTGAATTTCCAATTATTTTATTTTCTTAGATGCTGTAGCAACATTCGGTGAAACTACTGGTTATTATGCTTTACAAAAAATATATAAAGATATGCTAAATGATCCTGAAGGACAGAGAATCATTCGTGATCAACCTAGAATTCACTCTACAATAATTGATTTAGAGGCATTAGCAGAATATCCACCTAATACATTTGGCTACAATTATTATGATTTTTTGCGTGTAAATGTGAGTTTTTCCTTATTTCTCATTATATGCTTTATTAATTCCTTAAAATAATTAGAAAATTAGTCCAGATTCGAGAAGACAAGTGCGATTCATTGATGATCCTGAATTAGCTTACGTTTGTCAACGTTATCGAGAAGTTCATGATATTGTTCATTGCGTACTTTCTATGCCAACAAATATGTTAGGTGAAGTTATCGTCAAATGGGTTGAAGCTATTCAAACAGGTTTACCATTATGCTGGTTTGGTGGTTTATTTGGTGCGATCAAATTGAATGCTAAAGCCCGCGACGTCTATATAAAAGAAGGACTGCCATGGGCGCTACAATGTGGGCATCAGGCGAAAAATTTCATGTGTGTTTATTACGAACAACGGTTTGAACAAGATTTCGAAGATCTGAGAAGAGAATTGAATATACCTAAACCGCCTAAAATTGGTAAAATGCGTTCACATGTATCTTATAGTTGAATTATTTATAATAAAACAGAATCAAAAGATAATATACACGATTATGGTCAATAATAAATAAATAAAACTCGTTCTATATTTTCTGAAAATTTCTACTGCACCATCATTTGGTAACGTTATTTGGCCACCTATTGGCCCCAATTTATGTGTACTTTTGTGATCAGCAACGAATATTGCACAAGGCTCTATTTTTAATTGTTCGGCTAAATTTTTCAAATCTAATTTGTTGCATGTGGATTCAGAACGTTTGAAATTCGAACCACCATAAAGCCATGTTCGAAATGTTGTGATTGCATCTAACTATTTTTATTAAATTTGAAAATAAAAAAATTCAAGCTCTAATAATAAATATACATACTTTCTCATCAAACGTTACAAATGCATCTAATTCAATGAGGCCTTCGATTTGACCGGATCGTCTAGAGTCGGGACTTTTTCGATGTTCAGAGACCCAACCACGATTCACCAGTATACGGCGGCCATTTTCCAGAATGAAAGGTGTCAATACATAGTAACCATATCTATCAAATGGTGAAACAGGACTATTATAAAATTGTATATTAGTACGGTTGGGCAATAAAATTTCATTTTCATGATCAAAATATCCACGCAATTTGACTTTTGTATACATTAAATCATGCAATTTTTCTAGACTTGTATGTGAAGAATGAAAAAAATGAATCGATTAGAATTAGTTCTGAACTTTGGATGAATTTTACTCTTCAGGCAATTCAATCGATGGCATGTTTTCCAAATCTTCTAACGTCAATTGGGGAGATTGCTTATTCACATCTGCGGCATCGTTCCTATATTGCTTCACCGCATGATAAAATGCAAATGAAAATGGTACAATCCAAAGATTTTTCGAAGCCTAAAATGAAATTTTCAATCAATCAGATTAATATAATTTAAACAATAAAATTAACCAACTTTCATCATGTTATCTAAAATCTTAGTATTAGTTCCAGATGATCTTTTTTCATATTTTGGTTTTGGTGGATGAAAATATTTAACAACAACAATACTTTGATTGGAAAATTTCCGATCAATTTTTGAAATTGATCGAAATATTGCAAACATTTTTATTTAAATTTTTAAAAATTAAAAATGTAAATGGAATTTGATTCATCTTTTATTGTGTCCTATCCTTTATGAACATTACAGTCATATGGCATTAATTTTTTGATTGTTCATTTTGGCGATAACGTTTTTTCTAGCTTTTTGCATCAGTTTTCTATTGGTTCAATTAAATCTCATTTTTTTGATAAAAAATTTTTTTGTTAATTCATTTTTAATAAGATAATTTCAAATATTCCAAATTTAGATAGAATTTCCTAATTTGATTTTAAGAAAATGTCACAAAATTCATCAACTAAAACCAGATTCGTTGCTTCATTTATGCAATTCCTTTCAGATGAATTGAACAATGATGAGTTATCAAGTGATTCAAAAGAAAGCATTGAAGGTAAGTTTTTGAATTGTTTTCTCTATTGAACTCTGATTTTGATTTTCAATTTTGTTCTTATCTGAATAGTTGCTATACAATGTTTAGAAACCGCTTATAGCATTAATCCGGTTGATGGTACATTGTTTTCGAAAAAGCCATTAATTGATATATTTAATGATTATATCAAAACGGAGAAACAAGACTCTACGAAAATAGTATCAGAAGCTGATAAAGCAAAAGCTGATGCATTGAAAAATGATGGAAATGAAATGATGAAGAATGGCAAATATCAAGAAGCATTGGATGCATATACTAAGGCTATCGAATTGGATGATACCAATCCAATTTATTATTGTAATCGTGCTGCTGCACACAGCAAATTGGATGATCATTTGGCTGCGATTGAAGATTGTAGAGTAGCCATACGTAGAGATCCTAATTATAGTAAAGCATATTGCCGCATGGGTTTAGCTTATGTCAATCTCAAAGATCATCAACGTGCTCGTGATTGTTATAAAAAAGCGGTTGAATTAGACCCCAGTGAGAGTAATAAGAATAATCTACGTTTAGCCGAAGAAAAATTGAAAGAAGATCAAGCTCAATTTTCAAATATGGGTTTCTCGAATATGTTTAATAATCCACAATTGATGAATTTTGCATCACAAATCATGTCCAATCCAAATATGCAAAATATGTGCGTTTAATTCTATTAATAATAACTCTTGAATTAATTAAACTTTTTAAACAGGTTTTCACAGATGCTTGGTTCAATGAGTGGCATGGGACAATCGAATACTGATCAATCGAAAGATAATAATCAATCGGGAGATGATACCAATAATGCTGGCGGCGGTGAAGGAATAGCAAATCCAATGCAAGCATTTTTACAAGTGTAAGTTTTTGCATGTGATGAATGTGACATAAATTATAATTTATCATCATTTCAGTGGACAACAGTTTGCTGAACAAATTCGTCAAGCAAATCCAGAATTGATGGAACAACTACGTAATGCCATGGGTGCTAGTGCTGCTGCTGCCGAAGAAGCGAAAAAAGACGATAAATCTGACAAGCCGCCAGAAAATTAGGGATACACAGAGGAAAAATGTTCTTTTGATAAATAAAATGAAAAGAAAACTTAGTTTTTTATTTGAAGAAATTTTTGAATTTAAGAAAAATATCATTTAAATAATATCGACAGATGCTAAATCTTTAAATTCGATAAATTTTTGTGTAATCAAATCGGTTATTTTTATTACCGGTATACTGAATAAACCAATTTTCAATGGATAAAGATTCATTTGTATTTCGACCGATTGTGACTGTTTTAATTCACCCAAATTTTTACTCGATAAACCCAACCAAAATATATTTTGATTTTGATCATTTATGAAATTGATCAGTGGTTCAACCGTTTTTGAACTGTAACATAACAAATTAATCAAACAAAAATACTTTTGATGTTTTTGAAATCAAACTTGCCTAAAATTGATGATACGGAATTTAATTTTGAATATTTCTTTTAATTTACATTGAGTCGGTATATCTTCGATGTAAATTTTGATGCTATCAACATTTACGTTACGCTCTAATTGTGAGGTTTGTATATGTCCTTTTTCACCGATACCCGAAAGCCAAATAATATCTAATTTGCCGATCGTATTTATTGATTTTAAAATTGATGGATTGTAACGTATATCTTTTTTAGGCGTCAATACAAATAAATACTGTCGTGATTCATTCGAATTCAACCGATTAATTTCACCAAAAATCCATTGGTCTTTATGTTCATGATTGAAATTTAAGGATGTTACATCAAAACTTACACTATCGAATTGCACACTTTTCAATTGTATCGGTAAATTAGTTGAATTTTGAAACATTGCCTCTAAATATATTTCATCACATTCCGTATAATAAAATTTCGTTTTCACATCGATCGGTTTAGATATTTGGAATTGAAAAAATTTTCGACATGATTGTCTTTCATGATCTGGCAGATCAAAGCTCAATGTGAAAATTAATCTGTCAAAAAATTTAGAAAAAAAACATTATTTTCGTTATCATTTGATTAAATTACTACTTACACATGAATATGAGGTTCTTTGATTTCGTAGCTAAGTATTTCATTAATGTTAGCTTTGGCATCTAATTTATCAATATTCAATTCTTTCAATGTATTAGCACGATTATTGATTTGTATATCGATACGTATGGTTATATTTGTCATCAGTTCTTGTATAGAATCATTTGTACAATTTATAAAAAATGAAAACATTTCACCCAAATAGATTGTATTGTAAGGTTTTGGAACAATTATCCAATCATTTTTGAATTGTTCGGGTAAAATCAAATTATCAATCGTTGGGTTACTGAAAAAATGATTATATTCATTTTCCGTGATAAATGAGCTTACATCAACTTTTTTAGAGACAACACGGCCGACTAATTCAAGAAAAATATATTAGTTATGGTTTTTATCAATTTTTCTTGAATACAAACCTCGAACAGATAAAAGATTTTCTGGTTTAATTTCCATATTCATCTGATTTGAATAAATCAATGTTTAGTTTTTTCAATCAAAAATATTTCTGCACACAGAAAACTGAAAAAAGTAAACAATTAACCTCAAATTATTTGATTAACCTCTAGAAAAACATATGTTTCTGAAGGTTATTCAATTACTGATTAATTTTTAAAAATTTGATCTCATTTTTTATCTCAATTTTTTTAAATTTTAAAATGATAACCCATAATTTGTTCAGGCTGTAAGTTTATTTAGCTATTTTCGAACTTGAAAAAGCTAAAGTTTTTCTCAAATAACATTAGGTCCAAATTTTCATTGTCATTGACTCGCAATTATTCATCATTAAAATCATCATTAACTTTAAATAAAACTGTCAAAATCACCTGTAAGAATAATAATAATAATTGTAAGAATAACAATACATTATTATTGTCCAATATCAAACATATCATCAATAGAAGAAAAAATGGCTTAATATTATTTACATGTGGAAGTATAGCAACAACTGGTTTAGCATACTTCACATATGAAAATTTTAAATGCAATAGATTAGCACTATGTCAAAATTTTAAGGAGCAATCAATTCATCATAAATTAATTGAAAATCATTCCGATGCTGAGAATAATGATGATAATAAAAGCAATATATCAATATGGTCAAAGTTGTTCGATTTCCTCAAGCCAGATATTTTATGGTTTTTATTTTCAATTCCAGTCAGTATAAATCTTTTTGCTTTTGGGTCCATTTCTCAATTAATTATGATTGTATTTATTTCTTTAGTGTGCTTTAATGTCAGCATATTTCAGTATTCAAATAAATCTCGAATTAGGAAATTTAATGAATGTTATTCAAGAATCATTGAAATCACATGAATTATCCAATGAATCGATGAATGATTTCTTGAACAAATTCTTACAATTAATCCATGAACCGGCAAAAAATTTGATTATTAATTATTTATCGCAATCACTTTTTGCTTGTCTCTATCTTTATTCATTGTTCACAATGGCTGAACGTACAGCAAATCGTATACGGATGGAATTATTTTCAAAATTTTTAAGTTTTGAAATCAAATTTTATGATTTAAACAACAGTGGTAATGTGCTTAGTGCATTATCAAATGATGTTCTTGAATTTAAAAGTTCATTTAAACAAACAATATCATTAAGCATAAAAAATATGGCTCAAGTTTTAGGTTGTGTTTATACACTATTCCGCATATCACCTGAAATGACAATTATGATTAATGTTGTTGTACTGCCAACATTAGTAATTGTTGGCACACAAATCGGTTCAAGATTACGTAAACTTTCACATCGATTGCAAGATCAAGTAAGGAATTTTTTTTTTGTTCATTGAAAGATGTATTTTGATTTATTCTATTATTTTTAGCTTGCTAATATTACGAATATAGCATATGAAGCAATGAACAATATTAGAACAGTCAAAATGTTGAGCATTGAACAAATCCTTGAGAAGTATATTGACTTTTATCATTTTACTTTAAATGTCATTTTAATCGTTTTTATCTAATTCACTAGGAAATTCTACGATGAACTCACTAAATTTGATAATCTAAATCAAAAATTTTCCTTGGGTTTTGCAATATTTCAAGGTTTGACCAATTTAGCAATCAACGGAATTGTGTTGGTAACACTGTTATTTGGTGGTTATAATCTTCTTGGCGGCCAAATGACTGCCGGTAATTTGATGACATATTTGGCCACAACACAGACTATTCAGCGTTCATTATTCCAATTATCGATGTTATACGGGCATTATATAAAAACTACATCATCATTACAGAAAATTTGTTCATATCTTGCCAAGCCGTCACCAGATTTGAGTGGTCGCATACTCCACGATATAAATGGAGATATAAAATTTAACAATGTCACATTTAAATATCCAAAAAGGCCAGAATACGTTGTCTTAAAAAAATTGAATTTGAAATTAGAAGCAGGGAAAATCACTGCATTATGTGGTTCATCCGGCAGTGGTAAATCAACCATCGCAATGTTAGTAGAATCATTATATGATATTGATGATTCAGGATCAATTACATTGGACGATATTGAAATGAAAGATTTAGATAAAAAATGGCTACGAAAAGATCTTATTGGTTACATTAGTCAAGAACCAGTATTATTTTGTACAACAATCAAAGAAAATATTCTATACGGTAATCCAACTGCAACCGATGATAAAGTAATTGAATCAGCTAAAATAGCTAATGCTCATGATTTTATTATGAAATTTCCCCACGGCTATGACACGATTGTAGGACAACAAGGCACCGCATTATCCGGTGGACAGCGGCAGCGTATAGCAATCGCAAGAGCAATAATAAAAAATCCAAAAATTTTAATTTTAGATGAAGCTACAAGTGCTTTAGATTCTGAATCCGAATCATTAGTAAAAAATGCCTTAGACAAAATAATGAAAGATCGTACTGTATTAGTAATTGCACATCGTTTAAGTACTATTGAACATTGTGATCATATTGTTGTCCTGGAAAATGGATGTATTGTTGAACAAGGTACACATGAACAATTACTGAAAAATCGTTCTAAATATTATAAATTAGTTAATCGTATAAAAGAGAAAACAAATGCAAGTCATGAAATGAAGCTTAAAAAAATTGTCGATGATTTCATTGATGATTTGTTCGATTAAAATGTGATTATGTGTGATCATTAAAATGAATAGAGACTATTGAGTTTTCATGAAAAACAATTTTTTTTTTTTTTGAAAATATTTGAATTTTTATAAAGAACTGTTAATCAAAATAAATATTTAAAATATCTATTTTATTTGAGTTTGATTTATTGGTGGGTAATTGTACACGAATTCTCTATATTCTAATTACGTGATCAATTTATGCTCTAATTATTTTTAAAGAGAAAAAAAATTATTCTGTATTGTTGTACGTTGGATTGATTTAGAATTTTACTAATTAGAATTTCATAATGGAAGCCATTATGTTCAATTAAATTGCATAGTGAAAGTGAAAGAAACCCTAATCATTTTTCATATATTTTTAATGATCAAGATAAACCCAAATATACAAGTTTGAATGGAGTATAACAAAAAATAACATATAAGATAAATCATTATTATCATGACTATTGTGATCATCTATTATAATTGTCAAACAAACAAACAAATAAACATTGAATTAGGGATTATGATGACCCAATTATGCAAAAAAATTGAAAAAAATAAGATTATCTTTGATCAAATTCGGTCTGAGAATAGGTGAAATGTTTGTAAAGCTGATAATTGGAAGAAATACATGTCATTTTCATTTGAAAAGTCTAAAAAAATAAAATTATTCATGATTTCGACATAGATTTCTGTTTTTTGTTCTTTTTTTATTTGTTGACCATCGACAATAATTAATTCAAATCACATTCCACCATTTCACTTGAATAAAAATTTTCAAATAAAAGGGTATTTTTGTCGTCGCTGTAGCCATCTAAATGGATATATAGAATTCCTGTATTTGTTTCTATGACAATTTAGTGGCCAGTTTGAATTTTTCTTTCCATTTGGTCTAAATGAAAATCGGTTTCATTCGAAACATATTTATGGCGGTTACATCAGTACCGATTTTTCATTTTCTTGTGACCATTTTTTTCGATTAGTTGAGAAAAATTGAAAAAGATGTTTTTTAATATATTTATTTTATGTTATTAAATGTAAATGATATTAAATAATTGGTGAAAACTCTTCGACAATGAAACTGTATAATTTGTTCGTCATAATTGTTTATTCTTATTTAACATCATTATCAATTATTAAATGCTTCAGTCATCATCATAATTATAATAATAATTTCGGTAGTAGATCAAAGAGACAAGAAAATAGCGAATCAATTGGTGAAGCTGACGCGGAATCAATAATTGGTCAGCCATGTGATTTCGGTACTGGAACATTCATAAATCCATGTCAATGGTCAGTACCGAATGGTAGTCATCCGATTTTCAGATGGCGTATCGCTCAAGGTTCACAACAATTTTGGCTTGGTGGTCCCGAAAAAGATCATACATTGTTAGATACAAGTGGTGGTTATGCTTATTTTGAAACATCATATCAACAGCAAATGAATCATGATAAATATTTATCGGCAATCAGTTTCAATAATCAACGTCAATCAACAAATAATTCTTTAATTAGCTCCGGTAGTAGTGCTTTATTAGGCTATTCAACATCAAAAAAATCAAAAAATAGTGATGAAGTAATTCGTCCTTTAATCAGTCAATTTCCACTGTTTCAATTGAGCAAACCTGAATCTAAAAGATCTATCCCAGTACCAGATTATGGTTTATTTCAAAGTCCAAATATTAGCGAAACTGGGCCTATAGGATTATGCTTGACATTTTATTATAACATTGATGGCTTAAGTTCAGATAGTTTGCATGTTATCATTTTAGACTCAAATACAAAATATAATCGAACATTATTAGAATATAATGATGTCACCGATGGTGAATGGCGCAAATCTGAAATTTTATATACTTATGCTGATCTTCATCAGGTAATTTTCAGTTATAATTTTTTTTGATTGTTTTTTACTATTCTCATCAATCATTTTCACAATAATCTCATTAATTATTGAATAATTCATCAAACATTTTTTCAAGATAATTTTTCGGGCTAATGCGAAAAAATTGAATGATCCAAACCGATTATTTCGCGGGTATGTGGCTATTGATGATCCTGAATTCAAGCAATTAGACCCAAAAACAATGAAAAAAGAAGAAGAATCGTGTAAAGGACATTGTACATTTGAAGCAAGCTTTTGTTCGTGGTCTAATCAAGATGAAGATGATGATTTTGATTGGAAAATCGGTCGTGGTTCACAAAATCTATATACTGGTCCATCAAGGGATTTTTCTAGTTTCGACAATAATGAAATATCGGGTGGATATGTTTATATTGATTCAAACTATCCACGCCGACCAGGTGATCGTGCACTGTTGCTTAGTCCAATAATGAATCCCACAAATGATAATGTGCCGTTGTGTTTGAAATTCGCCATTCATATGTATGGTAATGGTGTTGGTGCATTACGCGTTTTGATACGTTATACAAGTACGAGCGAAGAACAAGCAATACCTGATCAACTTTTATGGGAAATGATAGGTGAATCCGGAAATAGATGGCATGTTGCTCAAGTGCCAATATCATCGCCGGTGTTATCTTATCAGATTGTGTTTGAAGGCGAAATCGGTGCCAACAATCTTGGAATTATTGCATTAGATAATATTGCATTCAATGAAGAAGAATGTCCGGTTTTGCCACAAACAGCATCAAAGGGAAATGGCGATTGTACTTTCGATGAGAACATGTGTTTATGGAATAATCCTAATAATTATAATAATAAAGTTGATGATTTCGATTGGTTGCGTCAATTTAGTCTTGGACAAACTGAACCTCGTTATGATCATACCAAACGATCAACAGACGGGTATTTCATGAACTTGAATGGTGATCAACCACATCGTGGTGGTACAAGAGCATGGCTTTATAGTCCAGAATTTATACCACAATCAACCGTACCAAAATGTATGACATTCTATTATTATATGTTTGAGCGTACCATCGATTCAGCTGGACCAAGTTTAGGTTCATTAAGAATCTATGTTAAGACAATGACTGATATGGGTGAAGAGATTAATTTGATTTGGCGTCTAAATAATCATCAAGGGCAGGTATGTTCGACACGATTATCGAGAATTTTTGATCAAATTGATTCTTATAGCAATGGAGAAGGGCCAAAGTGCCGATATTGATTGGCCAAGATAAGCAACCGCCATTACAAAATTATCAAATAATAATAGAAGGAATTTGGGGTGATGGGCGCGTAGGTGCTATTGCTGTTGATGATATCAGTTTTTACAATGGAAATTGTACAAGTTAGTACTTCAGAGTTTTTATTGAAATTATGCTAATTTGAATAAATTTTATAATAGTATTTCCAGCAAAAGCAGCAGCTGTATTCGGTGAATGTGCATTTGATCGTGATCTTTGTGGTTATCGTAATCAATCAGGTAAAGCACCAACATCAATCTCTGGAATACCGGGTAAAGCAGCATTAGAGCGAAATAAGAATCCAAATCGATTATCTGTCTCAAAAGATTCGATCACATGGAAATTAGCAACATCGACCAATCGTCCAGCTAACTTACAGGATCATACATTCAGAGCTCCAAGTTTGTATTGAAAATTTCTGTTGAAAAATTCAGATGATCAATTTTTCCTTGAAATTTCTTTCCTTCAGTTGGTTATGCTTATTTTGATGTTTTCAATCAAAATCAAGTACAGTATCCGATTCTTCGTTCACCAGAATTTCAACCAAAAGAAGATATACCAAGATGTGTATCGTTTTGGTTTACTCCATTTGGAAGGTATTTTTGAAATTTAGAAAAAATCAATAAATAGGCTAAATATTGACCAATGTCTTTTTTATAGAGGTGATTCAACAGTACTAAGCGTATACGTCATAACAATGGAACAAAAAGATGGAACCAATACGATCAGTGAAGATGGTGAAAATGAAAAAACAAAACCAGCACAACAAAATTCACAACCACAATCTGGTTTAGAAACAAAAACATTGGTTTGGCGTATAACAACAAGAAAATTAGATTCAGTAAAACCTGAATGGATTTATGCACAAGTTTCGGTTCAATCAGAATTGATGTATAGAATACAATTTGAAGGTGAAGCGATGGATGGTGGTTTTGCATTAGATGATATTACTTATTACGAAGGAAATTGTCGAAGTAAGTCATTTTTTGTGAATTGATTTTTTGTATCATTTGTCAATTTTCGTCCTTTTTTTTATTTTCAAAAAGCTCGTCCGATTGAAGCTGCTGTGGCACCACCACCAGAAACTGGTGATGTTGAATTAAGAGAATAATGATTGATCAATTTTTTTTATATTTAGCATTTTATTAATTTTTTGGATTATGATATGAAATTTAATTTTGAAAAAAAAATTACAAAAAATAAAAATAACTACAATAATAATAATAACAAATCGATCAATGTATATGACTCAATGCTGAATACGTTGGTGATTTTTGTAATGAAATATTTTGACAGACTAATGATGAATTTGATAACGATAACGATGATGATGATGATCCATATGATAACAGAGATGGACTCGATAAACTTCGACGATTTTTAAAACATGGTGTCATCGATTGTTGAACATTTGAATGCTTTTTGATCGCTTTTTGTTTTTGATTATCGAAATTTTTCAAAAAATCTATAGCTTGCTTCACACCTTTATCGGCTGCTAAACGCAGTAGTTTCAGACCAAATTCTACATCAATTTTGACGTTATTTTTTCCATAAAGATAATATAATGATAAATTATAAAGTGCTTTTGGATGACCTTTTTTTGCTGCTAATGTATAATATTCAAATGCTTTATTTAAATCCTTGATATTATTGTTATTATGCAAACCATTCTCGAATGCAACACCAAGATTGAATAATGCTGATGAATTTCTTTGCTCACAACTTAACCAGCATGAAATTGCATCGTCGATTCCATGTTTTTTCTTGATTAATTCTATACCAGATAAATTGTTCAATTTATCAGTATATTTGATTATATTTTCTCTTATCAATGGCATAAGTTTTTCATCAAAAACATTTTTTTCACCAACATCATCGTCATCATCACTGCTAATGCAATCGTTTTGATGATCTATCGTTCTAGAATTCTCGCAAATTTGTTTTCGTTCTTGATGTATTTCATTACTAGGCAGTTCGGTAAATTCACTATTATTAGGAGGTATTTGTGCATCATCAGATTGAAATGAGAAAATTTCTTCGAGATTTTCATTTCGTTGATCATTTGTCAGGATGGTTTCATCATCATCCAATTTTGTTGAAATTGGTTCATTTGGCGGAACATTTTTTTCAATAAAAACTGGTGTTTGTTCAATTACGTTCAATTTTGTTGATTGAAATGTAAAAAACGATGGTATTATGGATAATTTATCGCACATACATTTGCACCAATGACAAGAACTTCTGTGAAGATTTCTAGCAGGGCAAAGATTATATGATTTATGAAATTCATTTTTACACAAAAGTTTTTTGTAAGAATTGTCATATTCTCTGCGATTTCGTTCAGGTGACCATTGACTGATGCGCGTATGTACATCGATACCAACTGCCAATGACGCTCCCTTTAAAATAAATGCAGAAAATATGAAACACTTGACAATCATCAAAATTCAAAGTCAAAGCTTACCAAAACTCCAAACGTTTCTAATAAACGAATAATATTGAGTGAATCAAATTCAAATCGATAACTTGTTTGATTCGGTCCATATTTGTTCTCTCTGTTATCATGGTCAGATTTTTTGTTCCAACTGAATTTATGGAAGATTTTTGAAAAATTTACATTTATTCCCGTGAATGGGCATCGATGATTTCCTAATAATTGCTGCCAATGACATTGTAGAGGACGATCGATTTTGGTATAAATTCTGTCTGTTTTTTCATTATCATTATTGTTGTTGATTTCATTTAATTTTATTCCTTTATTCTTATTCTTATTATCATTATTCAATTCAAGAGAATCTTGAATATAGATTGGTAATGAATTACTATCGAAACGAAATCTAATTGAGTCAAGTTTTGATAAATTACAACGAAAAAATGGCATTTTTAATTCATTTAAAATTGATCAAAAAATGTCTGAACACGTGAAGAACACAATTGAAAAAATTGTGTTGACTAGAAAACTTGACTTGAAAATCTTCAAAATACCAATATCAATACCAATGTTTATTTGTTTATTTATTTAACACCACAAATTATCATTATATAGCTTAACTTACTTAAGAACATATTTTTTCAACAATTTATTTTCATAAAATTATTTGAACATTCAAAATTCAATTCAACGACAAAAGATGGCAATTAAATTTTTGAAGAGAAAAAAATTCAAACAATATCTTCAGCATGTGTTCGACCACACGCTGCAGACTAAAGATCAATAAACTAATTGTCAATATATGAAATTATGGATGGAAAGAAAGGATTGAAAATCCGAAATCGAAAAAATTTTATGATTTTCATGATCACGTCGAATTGACCATCATCGCCATAGAGTCTATAGCTTAGACAGACTGACTAATGCAATAAAATGATGGGATTAAAATTTTCAAATGACGCTGTCTGTCGGTTTTTCGGTGATATATCAAAACAAATTTGTTTATTTATTTTTCTCATGATTACATGTAAATTTTTTATGACCATTTGTTTTTAATAATTTTTGGTTCAAATCAAACTGTGTGTGATCATCGTGGTTATCCGTTTTTTAAAAAAAAATTGGCGACGATAAATTTATGATTTGTTTTTTTTATTATTGAATTTGTTTGCGGTGAATAAATCAATGCCGAATACCGAAATGAAATGATGATCATCATTTCGCTATTCGGCATTATTGGATAATTATTCAAAAAAGAAAAAGAACCGAAAATTAAGCTAACCAGTTTTCATTTTCGTTTTTCCAACATTTATTGGCAAATGTTTGTGAAAAATAAACAATATCAACAGCAACAACAACATTGATACTATAAAAATTAAATATTATTGGCTGTTGTTTTAGCTTTAAGATGTTTTGCCGCTTTGGAAATAAATTACAAATGTTTTAATCGAAAAAACTGAAATAATTGATTCGATCTTATATGTTTGAGATGAAGATTTTTAATTATTTCAATTATTATTATTTGCAAAGACTGAATTGACTCAATTAGCTTTCGAGAAAAAAAATAATTGCATTTAGTAATCTTAATAATTATATTTAATATAAACCTAATTTAGTGAAAGATAGAATTTTGGATATAAATAAACTGAATCAATGAATGAATGGAATATTCATGATTCAATACAAATATATGGCAGATATTGCCATTTATAAATGGTATTATTGGAGAAAAGCATAAGATTTATTTGTTATTATTATTGTTATTCAGTTCTATGACAAAGAATTTTTTAAATTATATTTTAATTTTTTTTTCAAAAAAATGATTAGAGAATGAAGATTAATGATTTCAATTTTGTATTTACACAAATAGATTAAATGATGAATAAATATAAAAAGTTTGATGGTGGGTGCTTGATAGTTTGTTTGGTTAATAATTGGTTGGTTGATGCAAGATTCAAATTGATTGATTAATTGTTTGTAATTTGTTGTTTATTTTAGTCGTTATAATACATTGAAAAACTAAAAATTGTGAATAATTCAACTTCTTTTTTAATTTTTTTTTCATGAAAAATAATTGATTTAAGCTTGAGAGACGTGCATAGCTCATCTATTTTGCTATTAAATGAAATTTTAATTTTTACCGATGTCTAATCAGGGCCGACCTCAGGTCCAACTCTCTCTCCCCAACAACCAGGGACAAGATTACATTTTCAACTACAAAAAGATCCATCATCTTAATAATTTATCAACAAATTCCACATCTATTTTTCATGCATATTCTCTAGGCGCAAACTACAGTACCGAATGGCATAAGTTTAAGCAATTTTGACTCTTGCTTAGCTGCAGCTTAATTCTCTGCATGTGGCGCAACCAAGCCAATAAAGTGAAATAAAATTGAGCAACTTTTTTCTCAGAACAAAAAAATCGATACATTCAAATGTAATTGAAAACAAAAATTTACAAAAATTGAACACATTTTACACATTTGTTTATTGTTCGATATTTATATTTTAATAATAGAAAAAATTCATAGCATATTTGAACTTGTTACAATTGACATAGATGGTCCAGTATTCATTAAATGATGCGGTTGTGGTTGTGCAACAGCTGATGGTCCTACAGATGCAATCGATGTTGGATTTGATGATTGTTGAGTGATATGTTGAGGTTGCATGACTGGATTATTTGATCCTGGACCTCCGCCAGCCATTATTGGCGGTGATAATGTGTTTGGCATTGTTGGTGGCAATTGTGTACTGGACAAATATTTTGCATGCACAGTTTCTTCCGATTTTTCATCTTCTCTGCGCTTTAAACATGCAGTTTTTGGATTAAGATTTCGTTCTAGAATGTTGACAAAATAAAAATAATTATAATTACAAAACGAAATAAAAAAAAGGAAAATAATCAACTAACCTCTAACTTGTTGCTCCAAATTGGTAATAACATCAACAGCTTGATGAAGAATATTCAATTTTGTTTGTGCTTTGTCACATTTTAAATGCATAACGACCATACGCCCTAATTCTTTGAATGCTTCGTTAATATCACGAACACGAATTCTGTGCGTGAATGAAACAGAATAGAGTTTTAGTTTAATTTTGGATTACAAATGCTTTGTCAAAGGATAGTCTTTTGGTAAAATTCAGGATTAAATAAATGTAAGAATCCGCATAAATTTTTTGATACGGGTCTCAGTTGGGGAAAGATTTTCATCATATTTTGAAAATGATTTGAAATTTAATTTAAAATTCAGATACAAACCTTTCACGTGCATTATTTGCTTGCCTTCTTTCCCGTTCACGTTCTTGTTTCATTTCGGGAGGTTCATCTTCATCTGCCGAACTGACAAATGGAAGCATCCTTTATAAAATTACAAAATGATTCAGTTGACCTACGAAAATTTCGCCAAATAAAAAATACATACTTTCGACCTCTTGATCGTTTCGGTTTCGATGCAGCCGATGCTGCGGCTGACGACGCGGATGAAGATCGTGAATTTTTATTCTTTACATTTTGTGATGTCGAGGTTGGTATGGTATTGGTTATAATATTATCATTATTGTGAATTATGGGTGATGTGACGGCAACTGGCTGTTGTTGCTGCTGAGGCAACGTGCTATTCGCTACGGAAGTTGATTGTGGGACTATTGTGCGCATGTTTGTTAAAAGACCATTTTGACTTTGCTATGTAAAATAAGGTTGAAATAGAAAATAATTTTTTGAATTTAGTTTTGGCGAAAATTCAAATTTTTCAATATTTAAAATTTACCACATCTAATGTTGTTAAATCTGTATTGTTTGGAGGTGTTGTTGTCGTAGCTGATGTCGGCGATGTCAAAAATGAATTTGGTCCTAATAATTGTTGTCCTTCGGCATGATTACGCAAAATATCGATAGCATCATCTAAACGTTCAACAACATTTACACCAACTCTTTGATGCTTTTATAATTAGGAAAATGAATGAAAAAATGAAATATTTTTGAAAAATGATTATTTGCTTTGTTCGAATTTGATTTAAATAAAAAACGGAAAAATTATAAAAATAATCAAGGTAATACCTCTCCAGGAATATTCGTATCATTCATAAGGTGTATTGTATTGGTAGGATCATCGTATTGATGATGGTGATGATGATGATCAATGGATGTTACGGTTTGCTATTTGTTTTTTTGTATATTTTAATGGAATTTCGGTATGACGAGCAAAACAAACAAACCATGCAAAAATGAAACCAAATAAAAGAAAAAAATTAACATAAATATCATGCATCAAAAAATTAATGGGATTTAATCGATACAATATTCAAATTCAAACATACCATTGTATGAAGGTGAGTTATTTCATTTGAATTTGTTTTAATATCAGATGATGGAAATGATTGCTGCTGTTGTTGTTGTAATGGAGTTATAATTGGTGGAGATCTTTGTGTCGGTGGTTGTGGTTGAGTTGCTGCAGTCAATTGTGTCCATTGCTGCGGATCATCATTATTATTATTATTATTAATTGGATAAAGGCTTGCAATATCAGGTTTGATATCATTCGCTTGTATCGGTGATTGTATGGATGATATTGTTGTTGTGGTCGGTAAATAAGCACCAGCACCACCACCAACCACAGTTGTCATTTCATTTGATCGATTTGTTGCAAATGTTGACATTGGTGGAAGACTTGAAAGGCTATTATTATTATTTGGACTACTAGATACTACATTATCATAAATCGGTGGTTGTGATGGTGCTGCTGATGGCTGCTGAGAATTTGTTGTGGATATTAATTGATCCATTGATTGTGCATGTATATTAATATGTGCATATTGTTGCGAAGCAGATGAAACAATACCAACAATATTTGTACCATATTGTTGATTAGCTGTAGCGTTTGCCGCTGCCGATGTATTCCAATCATTTGTATTATCTAATTGATAATAATTTTGAGTAGGTTCACCGAAAATTGTTCCTATTTTTTTGTATAAATTAATTTTGGTCAAGTGACAAAAGAAGAAAAAATGAAATTATTCATTCTATTAATCAATCAATCAATTCATAAAAATATATATCAAAGGATTATTCTTTTCCATAAATTCAAAATGGTCGAAAAAAATGTAATAAAGAGAGAATAAAACAGAGTTAATACATTTATTTATTGATTTATTATCAATCAAACATACACACATGCTGAGTACGTTAGTGTTTATGCGTGTGAAAAATTGAAATTTCTTAAAAAACGACCATTTTTGGTGGAAAATGAAAAGATAATTTCAATTTAAAATTTAGAAAAAATAGAAATAAAAATCCTTTATATCTGTTAATTCATCTATTCATATTCTTCATTCACACATTTATTCAAAGATAAAATAATGAATCAAGTGCTCAAAGTGTGTTCATGTGTTAAATGTGAAAGGTGAATTTTAAGAAAAAAATTCTTCAGGTGTTCATTGGAATATTAACCAAATAACAACTAAAAAAGTAGCATCACAGCATGGATTCGCTTGCAAAATGGTCATTCGTAGACTGCTTGACGGCATTTTCAATTTTATTTCATTTTTTTAGCTGTGAAAACGAAATATTTTATTTCATTTCATTTTCAAAATTTTAAAAATCAAACAAAAATCTATTCGAAATGATTTTCTTCAACGAAATCATCATACCGACCAACACCTTTATTTGATGATTACCCTCCACAGGTACACAACACACATTTTGGTATTGATTTTTGTGATTTTCTACTTTATTTTCTATTATTTATCAGGTACCAAGAATTTTTTCAATTCATTTTTTTTTTTTTTTAAATCTTTTCTGACAAACAGGTAGAATATTTCAATTTCACAGTTCAGTTGAAATGTTTTTCTGAATCTTATGGGGTTATATATTTTTTTGAATTTTTTCACTGGAATACAATGGTTAGATTTAAAATTTTATGTTTATTTTTATTTTTTTTTTTTTTTGAATGCATGTTTTCACTTTGTTCAACTTTGACCTTCGCTCAAAAATAAAAAAACAAATAATTGTTTTGAATGAAAATAAAATGGAATCATGCTGATATTCTTTTTTCTTTGAAGATTTCGAGAAAAAAGAAATTTAGAATGAAATTCGTTTGAATGAAAGTATTTTTGAATTTTTTTTCTCATATTTCTTACCCCTTGAATCACAATATGGTTGATAATAATGAGATGAATCAGGTGGTGGTACTACTGGTGGTGGCTGCAGTGTAGCTGAATTTATACCGGATACAACAGAATTAAGACCATTCGTTGATGATGATGATGATACTGGTATCGGTTGTTGTTGTGGATGTTGAGAATCAGTATGATATGATGAAATTCCAGATCCGGTTGAATCCAGATCATCTTGATGATGTTGATTAACATGTGACTGATGATGTTGATGATGAATATGAGGATGTTGATGTTGTTGAAGATGATGAGAATGATGATGACCAATCGTTGTTGTTGTTGGCGGTAAATGTACATTATCGACAATCATTGTTGATGTTGGTGGAATCGATGATGGAATTGTTGTTGGCTGCTGTTGTTGTTGCGGTTGAACACCTGAAACACTACCACCAACACCATTCGATCCATATGAAGGCATCGTATAAGGCATTTCAGCCTGAGATTTATCTACTGTAAATTGAATTTGAAAGAAAAAACAAAAAAATTAGTTGAAAAAAAATTGAAAATCAATATTACTATTGAATTTATGATAATAATTAATATTTGATTCAAAAATAAATTCATTAATTTTACCAAAAAAATTTTTAAATCAATCAATCAAATCAATAATGAATAAATTGAACTACAATTGAACATACAAAAAAATACTAAAAAAACAAAAGAAATTTATTTTATTTTCAATTTTATTATTTTATTCAAAAAAATAAATAAAAAACCAGCTGCTACTTGTCAAATATTAATATTATTATTGTATTCTATAATAATAATATTCATAATAACAATTTGGACATAATAAACAAACAAAATAATGATGATGATGATCAACAAGCATCATTATAGCATCGAGATGGCAATCAAGCAATAATAGTTTTTGAAATATTTATTTATTTTTTTCATTGAACCAAGAGGAAAACGTTTTGAATTTTTTTGTTTGAATCATGAATGAATGGCTAAATGGATGTGGATATTATTTCGACGATTTTTTTCGATACAACAAACAACACAAAAACCAAAACAAAATAAAAAATCAAAAGCAAACATAGGCAAATCCACAATATATTTGTATGTGTGTGTTTCAACATTGAATAATATCAAGAACAACAACAATATGTATTCTAAATTTTTTTAATGCAAAAGACGCCTTCGCAAATCTCGTGGGCGCTTTTTTTCCGTTGCAGTATAGATTTTGTTTTATATTTCGTTTATATTCGTCATTTGAAATTATAGAAAAAATAAATTTTGAAATGAAATAATTCAAAGATAATAACGAATAATAAATGAATGATGGCCACCACTAGTTGATAATGATGGCGGTGGTTGTGGTGGTGGTTGCGTCGATGGCTGTTGCTGTCGGTCGCTCGTTGTGTTAATGTCGATGTTGATGACCATAATTATGAAAATTTTGATTGATACATTCATTATTAATGAAGCGAATTTATAAAAAAATCATTGAATCATTAAATGAATGGACCAATGAATTTTTCGAAAAAGAATTCCAAATAGCAAAACAAAATTCAAAACAAACAATGATATAATTTTGTTTCATTTTCAAATGATTTTATCAAATGTGACAATTATATTTCAATTATGTAATTGTAATGATAATTTTTCTACAATTTCTTGAACGAAAAATGAAAGAACTTAAACGACATCAGCAACAACGAATTCAGAAAAAATCATGTAGGATGATGTTCAAAACTTAGAAAGAGTAATTATAATCAATGATAATAACAATTATTATTATAATAAATGATCGTGTTGATTTGTAAGATGTATTTTTTATAAGAGATGGATGAAATTTTTGAAAAATTGATAAAAATCTTGGAAAAAATTTTCGAAAATTTCAATTATCGAAAAAATAAAATAATTTTCATGGATAAACATGACCAAAAAACCGAAAAACAACAATGCATCAATCATAAATAAATAATTGAATAAATAAATCAATGAAAAACAAAAACAAAATCATGATATATTCATATTTGGTAAAAAATAATTATTACCATTGTTGTTATTATTTTGATTATTATTAATAATTATCATTGTTTAATGGAATTTTAAGAAATTTTTCATTGAATTTTACCAATTTTAAAATAGAAATCATATTCTATTATCATTTTGTAATGAAAAATGAAAAAAATGACATCAATTTAAATTTTAAAATGCATAAATATAATTATGATCATAATTATAATTATAGTCTTAATAATGAATGAAACATGATCAAAGAAATTTTTGAATTGAATTATCAAGTTTTTTTTTCTTTAAAAATTATAAAACTTACGTATATTTGTATACATTATTGGGTTTGAATTTCTTTATATTTTTTTCAATCAATGATGATTTGGTAATGTGATGTTTGATGGAATATTCAACTAGGAAATTTGTTGATTTGATCGTGAAACAATGAATGGATGAATAAATAAATGAACGAATAAATGAGTAAATAAATAAATAATTGATGAACAAACAAACAAACAATCGAATCAAATGAAATCAAATAAGCACCGAAGCGATTTCACCGAATAATTAAAGGTAAGCACAACTCGTGAATCACTGAACAAAAACAAACACACATAAATAAATCAAACACGAACACGGACGCACACCTGTGCGTGTGTGCTTTTTGGATATGAATTTGATTTTGAAATAATTTCAATTTTTGAAAAAAATTTGTTTTCTGTAAAAATTAGACTTATTTGTTTGTTTGTTTGTAATCGTGTGTATATTATTAATAAATAATTTAGACAAAAATAAATCACAATGCTATTGATTGCTAAGCGACGATTATTGTTATTATAATTGTAATTATTATTACTGTTAGTATTATTATTCTTTAATCAAAAATCTACAGGTATTGAATTCTAGTAATTCATAAAAATAAAATAATCTTAATTACAATAAATTGAATAACGATTTAAATTTGTGATAACTAGTCTTGATTATTATTGTTGATTATTTTTATTATTAATAATATTAAATAAATAATTGTAAATTGATTAGATTGATTTTTGGTTAATCAAAATCGATAATTGATTGATAATGTTGTTGCTGGTGAAAAATGAAAAAAAATGGTTTGATGGTTGAGATGGTTACACAAATCAAAATCAAAATGCACAAACATTGAAAATCATTGATTAAATATTATGTCAAAAATATCATTGATTTTGGAATCATGGATTTTTTCATGTGTAATTCAATATTTGATTATTTCACCAATTCTTTTTTTTTGAATTTCAAATTCAAAAAATCAAAACAAGGTTCATTTCATTTCATTTGTACACATTTATATATGGATTGTTTGCTTACTTTGATTTTTGATTATTTTTCGTACTCAGCGTTTCAGCATGCGTTTTTTCCCATTTTTTTTGCTTATTTGGTATTGTTTTGCTTTAGTAGGGACCAAGGTTTTTAAATGTGATTCAAACACACACACATACATATACACACTTAAGGGTGTTTATTTATGATGACAATGGTTGAACTGTACAAATATAACACACACAAATACATGTGGATAGACAAATGAATAAGAATAATGTATTGAATTTGATTTTGAATTTTTGGTTGAATTTCTCTTTCTCTTTCAATTTTTCATTTATATTTGGCGAAATGTCACCGATAATAATGAAATAAATTTTGGAATATTATTTAGGTTTGAACGAATGAAAATATTAAATTGAAAAATCAAAGAATCAATACAATGAATGAATTGAATTGAATCAAATTATAAAATATACACCAAAATAACACCGAAAAACATTGACAACCAACTGAGAAGAACCTTACACTTTTTTTTGTATTATTTCATTTGCGATTCGACCGAAATATTACGATTATTGTTTGTTGTTGTTTAGTTTCAAATATTGATGATGATGATGATGGAAATGAAAATAAAATACAACTAAAATAAGCGCGGGTGGACCGAAATAATATTAAAAATCAAGAGATTTACAGAGGAGGATATTATTTTAGTTCATGCAAAATTTTTTGTACACATTTAATGGTGGTGGACAAAGAAATGGCTGAAATTACATGCAAATGTGTATGGAGATCGCGCAAGCTTTTTATTTTTTCAAAATTTTTCACTTTATTGCGCTTTCTCCTATCCACATTTTTTTTCAGTATTTCATAACACAGATTACAGGCACACACATACAAGCACATGCATTACAGTCGATTCTGTGAAATAAATAAAAATTGAAAGCAAAATATTAAATAAAAACGAGCGCAACAGGACGAACGAATTGAATTCAATTCAATGAATAAAAATGAATTAAATTTTTTTTGAATTAAAATCAACGATGATGGTAACGGATCGTAGTGGTCAATGTTCGTGATACGCGCTTCAAACCTTGGGCACAACTAAACCAATGCTGAACACACACAAACACGCACATTTAAATCATTATCATGACCAAATAAATGAAAATACTACCAAAAAAAAAAAAAAAAAAAAAAAACCAAATATTACAACCAGCCAAGCAAAAAAAAAAAAAAAAAAGCGAAAATGTAAAACCACCATTGAAAAGCCAAGCTGAGCTGTAAGCTGATTGAGAATCTTTAATAATTATTTATTATTATTTATTTTCATTCTTCCAACTTGGGTCTTTGTATGAGGAGGGAGGATGATTGTGTGTGTGTGTGTTTGTACCATATTCAATAGATCGCTGGTATTGGTGGTGGTGGTCTGGTTAGGTTTTAATTTGGTTCGGTTTTCGGTGTTTTAGGTTTGGGTTTTATTCATTTGGAACCATAGAAAATATATGCAAAATTTATGAGCCGATTCAAAAATATTCAAATGAAAATCCCCACAACCAAAAAATTAGGTATCGCTGTTGCTGTTGTATTGTTTTATTGTTTTGTTTATTTATTTCTATGAGATTTTCAAACATAGAGAGAGAGAGAAATGGATTTTTATAATTCAGAGATGGTAAATTCGCAGTCGTCATCATCATCATCGTCGTCGTCATTGTCGACGACGACGGCTATTGATGATTGACAAACAAGAACAGCTGCTGCATGTCGATGCCGTTGTTGCTGTTGATGATGTTGATGTTGATTTTAGACGACGAAGAACTGTACACTTGTATATGAAATGAATAATAATAAAAGTTTTTAAAGAGAAACGAAACGAAAAATAGATAAGGTCCATGTGGATGATAATGGTTGAAATAACAACAATAATAATAAGGGAAAATCATTAGTAATGATCATAAAAGGTCGAGAATTATTAGTATTTCTATCATTAAATATCAAAGTAAACACATCGACCATAGACATAGACTAAACGGAACCATAGAATTTTTATTTTGATTTTTTTTGAGGGACATTTAAACACACAGACCAGACAAATGAATAAACAAATAAACAAACAAAAAATATACATCTAAATGAATTATATATACAAAGATTAAATTATGATGATGAATTTTACGGCTAATTGAACCATACAAATGTTGAATAAATAAATAAATAAACAAACAAACTAAAGAACAAACAATCAAACGTTATGACCTTATGAACATTTGATAATAATTATAAACATGATCATCATCAATAAATAATTCTCTTGTACAGGTCAAATAACGGGAAATAATACGAAAACAAAAAGCGAATATAATTTCTCATGATTTTTGGTTATTATTCATTTTTAATAATTATTATTTGTTAAATTTTGATGAGAACCAGATTTAAATTTGAATTCGAGAAAAAAAGATTAATAATAATAATAAATGATCAAAGAAATCAATTTCGAAAGAATCGGATTTATGATCAGTACTAAACTTACCATTATTACGAATCGTCATTTGATGATTCTTTGATGATTTTGAATATAGGCAACGTGATGATGATGATAATGATGGTAATGATAATGATGATACGGTTGATACGGAAGTTTGGTGAATATTTTGTTGTCGCTGTCGTTGTTGTTGCTGGTTAATTTGATTCAAAATTGATGAACAATTCACTGAAGTCGATACGGATGTAGCTGTAGTGGTTGCTGTAGCTGTTGTCACTGATGCTAATAATAATGGACACTTATTCAATGTTGATGCTGTTGCAGTTGCTGCTGATGCTGAAGATGATGATGATGATTGTATTATTTTGGTACCGAAACAATTTTGAAACACTTGAACATAGGTCAATTCTTCATCATTAGAATTGGCCATCGTTTTTGGTCAAACATCATCATCATCATCATGATCATCGTCAACATCATGTTCATGATTATCATCATTGTTCAATCTGATTAATGATTGAAAAAAATGTTTTAAACATATTCAAAGATATGTGAATTTGTAATAGAATTAATAATATTAAAACTAATCAGAAAAAAAATGAAAAATAATGAGTGAATGTGTGACTAAAACATCATCGTTTCGTCCATGATATTACTAATAATAATTTAGTTTCCTTGATTGTGAATTTTCTTTCTTGAAATTCATTTATTTATTTATTTTATATTTTTCGATTATTTTTGGTATGTATGATTAGTAAGTGCACATTTTTTTGCACAATTGTAATATGTACAATTGGCAGCTGCCGTTTTTTTTTATTTTTTATTTTCGTAATTTTTTCTTTCCAATAGTAATATTTTGCCCTAAAACACAAAAGGCAGATGTTCAATGTTGATGTCGATGTTGTTGTTGCTGTTGTTGCACTTTAATTTTTTTATTTATTTCAATACTTGTCTTTGAATCCTTCAGAAGAAATAATAATAGCAACGTAGTTGATGCTGATGATGATGCTGATGTCGATGATTATCATTATATGTTGATATTGATTGATAAATCGATGATGATGACGCCAAACGCGTATTCACAACACGATTACAGGTTATTACAAAAACCCAAAAACCAAAGACACAAGAGAACTTTGCAAAGTACAAGGTTTTTATTGATCATAAATAAAAATTCATGAATCACTTTAATCGATATTAATTATGGTAATAACAATATTTGGGCGCTATTAAACACAATTGATCATAAACAAATTTTTATGATTATTGTTTTGTTTCATTTAATCGTTTTGAAACGAAATTTAATGACAGAATTTTCAGAGTTCGTTTTGTTTTATTGGTGAAACATGGAAAATAATCGATCATAGCATACAAAAATAAAATTCAAAACTTGGAAACTAAATCTCGTTTCATAATTGAAATTCATGGAAGAAAAAAAATTATAATAACAAAATAATAATCAAAGATAATAATAATAAAAGATAAACAAATCAACTCGACAAAACAAACAAACGAATCAAAACACAAATGTACAAATGTACACAATAAAAAATGATGAGAAACAAACAAACGAGAAAAAATGAAATTCAGGTTCCAACAATTCTGGAATCTAGATTCTTTGGTCGTCATCGCTGGTTGTGTGTGTGGTGTTTTGTGTAGTGTTCACAACAAGCACATATAGCAGCCGGTAGTAGGCACCTAAACAAAAGAATATTTTTTATTTTATTTTTGGTTAAAAAACAAACAAACGATAATAGCAAACATTATCATCAGCATCAACAACAAAAGTAAATTGATCTTATTTCATCATTAAATAATAATACTGATCAAAATTAGGCAGTGGCAAGTATCGATGATGTTTTTTTCTTTTCAACAATTTTCGAATTTTCCAATCAAGAATAAATTCCGAGAGAAAGAAGAATGAAATTTCAAATAATTGAATCAATTATATAGTTTCAAAATAAAGAGTAATTCATTGGGAAATTATCAAGCAAACATTCAAATGATGCGCACATATATAGCATCAGTAATAAAATCAGTAATAGATGGTGATATAGACGATGTTGCATCAAGAATTGATGCATTTGGTGATGTATCTCTGATACAAATTGATAATTGTTTTAAATTAAATTTTATAATTTACTTATACAAACACACACAGACATCCACACAAATTATGAAAATTTCATATAGTTTATATTTTTCATTGTCGTTTTTGTTGTTGTTGAACAATTTGATCAAGGAATTTTGATGATAATAATGCACACATTTTGATAATAATGATAATGGTGATGATACAATTTAATATCTTGAATATTTCATACCCAAATCTATGAATTTCTATATAAATAAATGTGTGATAACAAATAGATAGATATGAATGCGAATAATGAAAATTGAATTATTTTTTGAAAATATTGAATAAAAAAAGGAAAATTTTGAATCATTTTACAATAAAATAAAATTATTATTTTTATTATTGAAAAATATAAAATATATCTATAGATTTATATATAATTTGGCCATTTTCTCTCACTTAATGATTATGATGATGATGATGATGATGATCATTATTTAATGATATTTTTGAGAGTGAAAAAAAATTTATATATTTATGAATATGGAATAAAAAAACTAAAATAAAATTCGAAAATATTGAATTAAAATGAAATGAAAACAGTAAATAATAATGATAATCAGATGATAATTTGATGCAAATCATAATAATAATAATAACGATTATATTGATGATTGCTTGAATGTCCCAAAAGTTTGAAATGAAGCATTTTTCCTTTGTATGAAAAATACGGGAGAAATCGTATTTGAATATATTATAATATTTCATTTCATTATTCAATTCAAAAGTGATTATGATAATTTTGGAATCCGAAAAATGAACGAAAATCATTCAATTCATATGAATTATTATTCTTTTTTTTCCATTTTAGAAGAGGAAGAATTTGCAATAATTTGATGCACACATTCAAACAAACGAAAAGAAACAATTGAATACAATTCAATGCAGAATATTTGCAATGAAAATGAATTATTTTCATTTTTTTTCGACAAATGTTGATGATATTTAGATGGTTATTGTAGATGATGATGATGATGAAACATCACGAATCTTTTGCCGTAATTGTTTATTTTCTGAACGTATTTGTTCTAGATCTGCATTGATACGTGTTAAATTTGAACTTGTTTTACGATTTGTTTCATTTTCAATCTGTCGAAAAAATTGGATGAACATTTAATAAATTAGAAAAAAATTCAAAAAGAAAATCAAAGATCATATTTAATTACCATTTCTTCTAATTTGCGTATTTCACGTAAATTGACGCCTATCTCATTGATTGCATTCAATAATTCAGTAAATGTTGATTGTAACATTGCTAATGATTTATAACAATTACGATTCCATTCATTTTGGCGAGCATCACGAAAAAATACTTCATCAGCTACCGTAAAACTACGTTCAATTTTTCCATATAAATTATTGATATCTTTTTGAATTGTTTTCGTTTCCGATACAACTTTCAATGTTTCATCATTTTGTTTTTTAACATTTTGTATTATTTCAATTATGCGACGTGTATACGATTTACGTCCTGGTGGCCATTGCTGTGGTTGCTTTGATTCTAATTCATTGATCATCGATTCTTTTGATTGCATTTCTTTCGTTTTCATAGCAATCGATTTTTTCAATGCATTCAATGTACGAATTTTTTCAATATGTAATTCATTTTGTTCAGAATATTTTTGTTTTTTCGTATTTAATTGTTCTAATAAATCTTTTTGCAATTCATCCCATGCAACACCTATTTCTTCAATTGATTCTTTTAATTTTTGAATATTTGCTTCAAGTTCTTCTTTTGATTTCAATGATGATTCAAATTGTTTATATTTTTCTTGATAATCACTTTCTAATTCTTTTAATTTTTGTTCTTTCAATTTACAATCAGCAATTTGTTTTTCACAATCATCTAATTCTTGCTGTAATTCATCTATTATGATTTGATGTTTATTTTTCTTTTCATGTTGCGCATTTTCATCATCGACATTATTTGATGATTTTATTAATTTTTGATCAACCAATGAAGAAACATTGTTTTCAATTGATGGCTGTGAATCGATAATCGTCTCATTAGTGACAATATCAATTTCGCCATTGATTGTAATCAAATTTGAATTGGAAATGTTTTGGAGATAATGATTCACGTAATAATCTAAATTATCATCATCATGTATATCTCGTTTCCAGTAATGATTATTCCATTCAAGGATATCGATAATTTTTTCAGGAATTATTGACATTTGATTATGATTCGAAATGTTTGATTGAAAATATTTTTTAATCAAAACATTGTCAGTATTGATTAGCGATTTCAAAGATTTAATATTCATATTATTCATTCCATGAACGGAGTTGGAATTTATATTCATTGAATAACAATCAAAATAATCACTTTCTGAACAATATTTTATATCATCATCGTCTTCATCACCATCTTCACTATCAACATCATCTTCATTGAAAATATCATCTGAACTATGTGGAATCCATACTGTTGATAGATGTAAATGTTTTAATCTTTTCAAAATATCATCACTCTTTATTGACCATTTATTTTTCATTGATTGATCAGATATTGTTGACTTGGAATCATCTGTATCGGTTGATATTTTTTCAATTAAAAATAATAACAACCTTCGAATTTCGTGTTCATTACTGTAAAGAAATGTTTGATAACCAATATCGGATTTGTAACCGATTTTCTATTGGGTATTGAAAATTTTTACAAAGTATTAGTCGAAAATTAATGTTAAAATTTCAATGTTTTTCACACACCTGAATACAAGTACATAATTGATTAGCCAATTTATATTTTACAGACATGTTCATCATTGAATTTATCGATGCTGGATCTGGTATTGCGGCCAAATCATTATTATCACCATCATCACAATTATTGACATTTTCATATATTTTCCGTAAACAAATCGAAACACATTTCATTATTTGATTTGAATCAAATGAAAGTATGCTAGATGTTTCAAGATCATCATTATCAAAATCACTATTTGAAAATTGAAGAGAAAATTGAAAAATAAATAAAAATAGAAATTTCAAATTCAAATATAAATACCATCCAATCTCTTTCAACTGAGATATTAAAATTGAATCAACTTCTTCCATTTCTTGAATGAACAGTTGATTTACCAATTTTTTTCAAAATTAATTTTATAGAATCATCAAAAACATATGATTTCTGCTTGTTTTTATTCAGGTGCAAATATCGCATGCGTTGTTTTAATATTTTGAAATTCTGGTAATAAATTCAGGCTTGAAATCCTAATTAATTACATTCTTAAATAACTGAGTGGTACTTAGTGCATTCGGTTCGAGATGAGTCCTCGTTAGTATAGTGGTGAGTATATCCGCCTGTCACGCGGAAGACACGGGTTCGATTCCCGTACGGGGAGATTCTCTTTTTTTATTAAAATTCAATTCAATTGAATCAACGACTATCGCCATCTCTTTTTTCTGATTGCTGAATTCAATTTTAACAAAAAAATTGGGAGAAACTTCATTTCAATTTGAAATTTTTAAATTATTTTAATTTTAAAAATCAATCAATTCAAAATATAAGGCCAAAGATAATTTTTTAAAATTCATTTTTTTCTAAATATCGGATAGCAATATGTCAATAATGATAATAAACAGTAGTGTCTGATGATGTTTTAAATGTATCATCATTATTAATTGTGTTTTCATGAATAAAATTATCATTATTAATATTATTATTTTCATTTTCATTTTCAATTGAATAATGATATAGATCTATATCATTATTCATTGATGGTTGTGATGATGATTGTTCAGATGATGAACTAGTAATTTGTGATGATGATAATGATGATGCAGTACTATTTGTGTTATTATTGTTATTATTACTGCTACTATTAGAATAATATCGTCGTATTTTTTTAACCGAATCAAAATTATCACGTTGAAAATAATTACATTGATATTCAGAGAGATATTCATGATGATAATCATCAAAACGTTGGTGATTTCGTGCTCTGGTCACTTTTCTGAAACCATACAAATGTAATTGTCGAAGAAATGATGAAAATTTTTTCGAACGAAAATAATATCCAAGATTAGGTTCGAGACTATGTTCATTAATGATTACACTCAAACCATCTCTTGACCAACGTATAGGCTTGAATGTTTGATCTGATGCAAGATTCCATAATTTAACAGGAAAACGTTGATGAACATATTGTGGATTTAGCTCATGATTTTTACTTCGATGATTTCGCAGTCGATCTTTTCTATCTGGAGCAATTAGACTGTCATCACTACTATCAACACTAGATTCACCAGGGTCATTATTGACAGAATCGTTCGAAACGTTTAGAGTTTCATTATTTTCAGCCATTACTGTTCCTGGTTCTTCATTAATAGCCGTATCTACTTGTTGAGGCTCCATCGGAAGAAGATGAGTTGGGGGAAGATCCTGGTCGATGAATCCATTATGTTGATGAATTCCATTAATAGGAATGTCATTTGAATTGACGTAGTATTGTATGTTGACAAGAGGACTATTTTGATTATAATATAAATGATATTCCGGACAATGAATGACTGGATTTGAATAATAATGACTATAAAATGGCAGTGGTTGCTGTTGCAAATGCTGCACCTTAGAAAGAGAAACGGATCATGAATAATAAAGAATAAATTAAAAATCAAATAAATACCTGTGTGGTATAAATTGCATAGTTTGGGCCATTTTCTTCTAGTGTATAATATGAACAATCGATATAATTATGATTATAATCATCGAAATTATTATTATTAATATCATTTATTGAAGATTGATTATCTTCATTATTTGGTGTAACAATCGCATTATTGTCATTCGGAAATAATAAGTCACCGATGTTGCTTAATGGTACTTCATTATGGATAGTATGATCGAAGATATTCGAGAAATCACCATCCTGATGATTGTATTGTTGATCATCACTGTTTAAATCACTTTTAAGAGGCGAAAAATTTTCATTTTTGTTCTAAAATAGAATATATGGTAAATTTATAGAATTTATTCAAATGAAAATCAATATATATAAAAATAAGTTATTTTTATTCCAAAGAAAATAAAATTGTTTAATGAACACAAACACAAACCGTTATTTCATTTGAATTGGAAATAATGATTTCAGATGTAGCATCTTTAGATGATATTTCATCAGATAATTCTTCTTTAATTGAAAACATTTTTTTAATGCAAAAATAGAACAAAAGCAGTTAATTGGTTTTCGATCGACAATTCAAAAAACAAAGATTAGAATAAAATATGCAAATACAATTAATAATAAAATTAAATGCAAATAAAAAAAATTAGTATTTTTTGACCAAAATTAAGACCCGAAACAATCAAAACACGCGACAGAAAATTTAATTTAAATTTTCGAAAATTCATCTAAATGTTGAGTGAATGAAAACACAAAATCATTGACAAAATTCATTTATTTCGAATTTGAATCAAGCGCCAGCTACCAATCATTTGTTACATTATTTCCTGTTGTATCCAAAACAAACGAGAATCAATCCATTTTTATGTTTCAATGAAATTTAAAAAAAAAGAAATGTAACTAAATGAATCGAATGAAAATTTTCGAAATTTAATTTTAAATTTGGTAGCTATTTAATTGAAACAATATTTTTAATAAATTCATTTGTTTTCCTAAAAATTAAGAAAAAATTGAGAAAAAAAATGGTATCGGAACTAACAACAAATGGCAATACATGTGTCAATGATAATTTTTCAGATGATACAGCAAAACATCAACAAAAATTCAATGATGATAATAATAATAATGATAATAACAATGGTTCAAATGATTATAATATTGATAAAGAAATTGATAGCAGTGAAGCAACATTATTAACATGTAAAAATGCTAATGTTTCAAACTATGATTTCAATGTAAATATTCCGATAAAATTTGTTGGCCTGAAAAATCTTGGCAATACATGTTACATTAATTCAACAATACAATCATTGTACGGTACAAATAAATTACGACAATATATGATGAAAAAGTTATTCATTAATAATAATAATAATTATCACAATGATGATGATGGACGAATACAATTAAAATTATCAAAATTATTTAATCAAATGAATGAATATGGTAGTGATTTATTGAATAATAGTAGTAATAATAATAATAACAATATACAAATTATTAAACCGGATAAATTCATAAATGGATTTCGTTTAATCAAACCTCAATTTATACGTAATGAACAGCATGATGCACAAGAATTTCTAACGATTCTACTTGAATGTTTGCATCAAGAAGATAATAAAGTTAAGAATAAAAATTGTAATTTTGAACCAAAAAATGCTGATGAAGCATGGCAATATCAATATAATTATATTGATAATAGTTTTTATTCACGATTATTTGTCGGTCAAATTGAATCGACATTGAAATGTTTGTCTTGTAATCATAAAAGTTTATCTTGGACTAATTTTTGGCAATTAAATTTAAATCTTAAAAATGACATAACTAATAATTATTATAATCATGATTCTGATGATCAGCAACAACAACAACAAACATGGAGCATTGATCAATGTCTTCAAGAATATATGGCTTGGGAAGTAAATCAATTTGTGATTCATTGAATGATGAGTAATGTTTTAAATTTTCCATAGACATTAATTGATACAGCATTTTGTGAAAATTGTAAACAAAATCAGGTTTCGAAAAAACGATCAATAATATGTCGATCACCGCATTATTTAATAATACATTTGAAACGCTTTACTCATACTGGCTCGAAAATAGATCATAAAATTACCATCAATCATTCATTGGAATTGTGTGGAAAAAAATATTCACTGTATTCATGTATATTACATCGTGGTTCCGAATCAAGTGGACATTATCAAACAATATTGACACCATATTATCGTCATTGGATATTGTTCGATGATGAGCAAGTATTTAATAATTTATCAATCGAAGATGTTGAAAATTTACTTGGTAATAATGGTTACATATGTTTTTATCGTTCTGTTGCTAATAAAATTGTAGCTATTAATAATAGTGAATAATTGCATAAAAATTATTGATAGCAATTATTTGTAGAATTTTGTTTTTATTATGTGTGAATTATTTCCAAAATAATTTTATTTATCCATCTCAACAATAAAATCTGATTGTTATAAACATTGACAAAGCCTTTGCGATCTATTATCAAGATGACAATATTCGTCATCATAATTGATTAAATGAATTTTTTAAATAATTCGATCATTCATAATACACGTGTTGCAATCACGTGGTTTGTTGTGATTGAGAAATTTTGTCTACAATTTCACGATAGGAGTAAGAAATCAAGCATTGGAACATTTGCATTGTAGTTCAAGAGCTTGACTTTAAGGGTGCTAATGACATTAATCGTATTTAATATTTTCATTTTCTTTACTTTTGTCTTCAAACGCCTGTAATTCATAGAAAAATCGAAATTCAATGATGACCGACGATAATAAAACGAATGAATTTAAATTTTCAAAACTTTCGCTAGAAGACATTCGTCAAATGCATGAAAAATTTGTCGACGAAAGAAATTGGTCACAATATCATCAACCGAGAAATATATTGCTTGCGATGATTGGTGAAATTGGTGAATTAGCTGAGTTATTTCAATGGAAATCTGATTCTGATTGTGATGATCATTTATCAAAATGGAATCAAAAGGAGCTGAATGCATTGGGTGATGAATTGAGTGATGTTATGATTTATTTGATTCGATTAGCAGATCGCTGTCGTATCGATATTTCATAGGGATTTTTTAAATAAAAATACAAATACCAAACGTTGTCAATATAAATTGATCAAAACATTTTTTTCTGATAAATCTTAATACCTGTAGTCAAGGAAATTTTGATTTATAAAAAAAATGTGAAAATAAATGAAATGTAATCATTAAAAAAAAAATACTTAAAATTTTGTTTTTTTATCATTTGATTGTTTTGATTTCTAATGTAAATCAATTTAAAAGTCGAAATGGTAAAATCGAAATTGATTTTAGTTCCATTTTTATTACATCTATTATCTCATCATGGTTCGGCTAAAAATTCCACAAATGAAACCAATCTAATTGATGCTGACAACAATTCACTGATTGTAGAAGCAGTGATCGATAGACATTATGATTGCAATGAAACAATATTGAATAATGAAATCAGATTCTTAGATTCCAGTAAAATATGTCATCTTAAACCATTGAATGATGTAAATATGTTTTTGTTTTCACAAATAATTTAAAATCTTTCATACTTTTTTCTTAAAAGACATTCATTGGTTATTTTTTCATTGAATCTAATGATGGTGATTATCTGAAATCAAATATTGATTTTTGGGCCAATTCAAATGATTATAAATTGTTGATCATCGATGATAATTCAGATCGTATTCTGAGCTCATTTCATGGTAATAATAATAACGATAATAATTGTGAAACATTGAATGAATCACAAACATTTATTAGTGATTCTAATAAGGTATGATTGACCATCGTCTATGAATTCAAAGATTTAATTAAGTCATTTCTTCTAATTCAAATTTCTATTAGATACGCATTGAATTCATGATACACCACGATGATAAAGGCTTTTATGCGAATGAAAATGGTGAAGAAAAAATCAGATTTCAGAATGATGATGTGAAATCAATAATGAAATTTAAAATTTCATATGAAAAAATAAATTTCGAATCAATTCCAATCAAAGAAAAATATGATGATGAAAATGGTTTTCAAATAAAAATCGATTCGTATCGGCCAAACTCTGTTTGGACATATGTCATGCCTAAAACAGAAGAAAATGAATTTGAATATAAAATTGGTGTTCATTTCACTATTAAACATTTGGATTTAGATTTTATGAAAAATGACTATCTAATTATTTGCCCCGGTATGGAATCACAATTTTGGTTTCATTCAAAGTGTCAAATCGTAACACAGCGAATTTCAAATGAAAAAAATGAAAATGGTGATATTATGAGATTTTGGGTCAATGCTGATTCTGCATTTCTCAAGTATTTCAAAATTTTATTTAATAATTCAATTAGAAATTGATTTATTCATTTTATTTACTAATTTTTAAAGAGTTGTAACTCATAATTCATTCATATCATCGAACAAAATATTAGAAGCATATGGTTTTCAAGCTAATAAAACTGTCAAAAAGCTGAAAAATAATGAAATACCTAATCGTATTAAAATGGCTTCAACACAATTGTGTTTTGAACAATTTTGCATTAATTGGCATTCAAATTATAAAGATAAATTTCGTCAAGATTATGCGCTCAAATTGAATAATTATCTTATTGAACATGAATCGAATATTAGTATGCTTGTTGAAGCTGATGATGGTATGTTTTTGCTTTTATTCATTATAATCATTATTAAAATTATTAAATTTATTTTCAATAAAGTTTTAATCATCGAATATCGTAATGAATCAATATCAACATCACGTTATAATGTTGTTTGTCGCGTTAGTGTTGCTGTAACATCAGCATTTGATCCTGAATATCCATTAGTCGATGGTGATACTTTACATCATATGTATTTTGGCTCTTCAAAATCAATCATATTCAATGGTATACGTGTTACTGATTGTTCATATTTAAGTATTACAATTAAAGAAATAATTATACCAATCATTCTGATCATATTCATATTTTCATTCATAACAATTTTATTTTGGCATTTACAAACAAAATTGATCAAGAATAATTATAAAAAACTTAAAAATACAAGCAATCTTAAATGATAATCAATCAATTATCAGAATAAAATTTTCATTTTTCAAAATTTGTAAACTCAAAAGAAACGACAATTTTTGTGCGCTGAAAATAAAATGATGATGAATTTTATTGATGACAGATTTGGCCATATGTTTTTTACATTTTTCTGAAAATTTTCAATAATTTCACTTTTGATTGATGAAGGACCATTTCAGTTTTGGCACTTGTTTGTCGCTTGGGTTTTTTTTTTTTTTTTTTTTTTGAACATTTCCGATCGACAAATCGTTTCTGGCTATATAAACACATATGTCTTTGATCATTTCGTCCATTTTGAGATCAGAAAAAAGAAGCATTAATCAGAATTGTCTTTTCACTAAAATGTTCAACATTGATGAAACGTTAATATTTAATGATAATTTTGATAATATAATGCATAATCAACAATCTTGCATCTACGATAATAATTTCGATCAAATAATTGTTTCGGACAATAATCAAAATAATCATAATGATAATGATGATAACAGTAAAGATAATCAAAAACTATGTCAACGTAAAGAACGTACATCATTTAGTCGATTTCAACTCGATTGTCTTGAACAACATTTTTGTCAACAAAGTTATTTAACACGTTTAAGACGTTATGAAATAGCTATTGAGCTGAATTTGACAGAACGTCAAGTTAAAGTTTGGTTTCAAAATCGAAGGTAAATAATATCAAAATTAATTATCAAATTTTTTAAAAAATGTCGATTCATATCATTTCATAAATTTGTCAATTTAGAATGAAAGAGCGTAGACGCAATACCAATGATGATCATAAAAATCAACAAATTTCACACTGATGACCGCAACCTGATGGACACAATGAATTGACACGAAACCATTCAAGCATATGTTTGAGGTGACCACCATGTGCACAACCTTGACACCAAACATATAATCCGCGCACAGATACATGACAAATGCTACATGTACTTGGTTGTGAACGACATTTTTCACATAAAACTGATCCATGATGTATTGCTTTTTTACACGATGCACAATAAACTAATACGGATGTTGATGATTGATTCATATTTTGTATTTCAGGATCATTACATTGTTGTATCAAACGTGTGGATATGTTCCACAATTGAAAACGATGTAATAATTCAATATAAGAACGGAACCATATTTGTATTGTTGATTTGTTAATAGATGATATTTGTTTCATGCGATCACCTAAAACTAATATAATTGATACGGCAGTTTGAACATCTGATATATCAACATAAAATCTTAACATTTGAGCAACAGATTCATGAATTGGCCACGTTGTTGGCGCTAAATTCTTTGATGACAATAATGCTTGTAAATTAGCATTTGAAAATCCGGATGCTTCATTCAGATTGAAATCTAATTCATCTTCTTCTTCATAACTAATTGTTGAATTCATATCATAATTTTCAAGCAATGAACCATCAGCAACATTTGCATTCATTTGTATGCCATATTCGGCTATATTGTGACGATGAAATATTGATTCACGTTGTAATTCCCATTCTTGATAATTGGAATCAAAATCATACAAATTATCATCATTATTACGATTATGATTATAATAATGCAATTGACGCTGTTCATTTGCATCAATGATTTCCAATTGATTCGATTGATAAACATCAAAAAAATCTACGACAAATTTATTACTAGGCAATGTATCTTGTCTTAATGCTGGAAAATGATTATGAAATATATCCATTTGATTTATATTAATATTATCATCATCATCATTCGAATTTCTTGAATGATAATGATGAAGATTATTCATCATAAGTCCATTGTTACCACCACTATAATGACGTGTGTTACTACCTACACCAACAGGACCTCCACCACTGGCATGACGACTTGGTATATCACTTTTCATCATTTTATAATCATTACTATCATTAAGTGGCTGCATACTGTTCTGTAAGCTCCCGCCACTGGGATTATTTCCTGTTGCATTGATCATGCTGCCCGCGACACCGCCACCACTAGATGTTGGATGACGTCCGGTTACACTAAACATGTGTCGTATGATACGCCATGTTTGTGCAATTTGACTTCGATCTAGTGAATCAGAAACTTGTGCATTATGTTCACACAATTCTTCAAAAGCTCTATCTGCTAATAAATATTTTTTTGCTGAATATATAAAATTTTTCATAGAAATTTCATTCGTTAAAGAGGATGAGAAGATTGGAAATTTTTTGCTTTCAAATAACATCATATAACTGATCATGCATCGAAAATGATCAGTCAATATCGTCTCATTGGTTTTTCTATATGATATTGGGACACTAATATTATAAGGCGGTGCTGCACATGATGATGCCATTGTAGTCGTTGATGATGATAGTAAAGATTGCTGCTGTTGTAGCTGTGGCTTTGATTGACCATAATTAATTAAGTATTGCTGACCATAATGAGTTGATGACGGTGAGCCAATCGATATGTGTCTAGTTGCTGCTCGTATATTATCTCCAGTCATGATTGTTGATGTATTATTCATCAATGATGATTCTGAATTATTACCAATATTATTTTGTGTTAATGATGTTGATAATGAATGATTTAAATTGATTGATGAATTAGATTGATTAATATCATTAAATTGATTATTATTGACTATGTTACTATTGATATTATTATTACTATTATTTGATGTTATATTTAAACTTAATGTTTTGACTCGATTCAATCGATTATTGTAATCATTGTTATTATTATAATTATTCGTAATAATATTGATAGTACCAATGCTGTCATCAATATTATTATTAACATTGTTATTTTCATTATTATTGTCATTATTAATATTTTTATCATTTTTATTGATATTATCATTATGATTATCATCATTATTGTCATTATCATTTTTATTATTATTAGCATCAGTCTTGTTGCTTTCATTGATAATATTATTATTGTTATGAATATTATTCATAATATTATTGCTGTTGTTGGTATTTTGTAAAGTTTGTGAATGACGATGGATGAAATCAGTTGTTGAGAATGCAACATCACCAAACGGATTGAGATCGATACCGATCGGTGGATAATGTTCAGCTGGATAATAAGCATCGGTTTCAAAACGAAATTGATAGATAGTGCCATCTTTGCAAGATGATATGAATACGAATGGATCATTTTTCCAGGCTAATCCAGTAGTAACATCTTTTTTTGTACTGAATATTGCATACGGTACATATGGTCGTTTAATATCCCAAACATAGACACTAAAATCAACAACTAATGAACAGTTGCCAATATGAAAATCTTTGTCAGGCCTCCATTTTAATTTAGAAACTGGCGTTATCGTATGAACATTATAGATTAATTGTGGACGGTTACGATTGCTTAAATCCCATACTTTGATAATTTTATCACGGCCACCAGTGGCTAACCATTTATATGATTCTTGATTAGGATGCCATTCACATGCAAGTACAGGACCATCATGTGCAATAAAATTGCATTCAGGTCGATCTGGACGTCTAATGTCCCATATTTCAACATTTCCCGTTTCTTGTACTGAAGCAAAGCTAAATTTCCAATGAGGTGAGAATTGCACATCGCGAACACTTTCAGAATTCGAAACAAAAGTTGTTACAGCTTCTTTTTTACGTAAATCAAATAATTTCATGCAACCATCTTGTGAACCGCTGAGTAATAGATTAGAATCATTGCTATGAAAACAGACTTTGTTCACGGTACGTTTGTGATCATTATAAACAACACTGATTTTCGATTTGGTTAAAGTTAATAAATTCCAAACAACGACAGCCCCATTTGTTGCAGCTGTTGCTAATATATCATTATCAAGGGGACACCATGTTACATCACTGTTGGAAAAATTTAAATTTTTCAAATTAGAACTGCGTAAATTGAATAATTCTTGACCAAATAATCCGGTATCATCACATAGATTATAAACTTTTAATAAACTTCTTCCAGCAACAGCAAGTAAATTATCACGGCTAACAGCCATAGCATTAACTGGACTATCTGTTTTGAACTGCATTATGTCTTGAAACATTTTGTTTTGGACTGATCAATCAATCAATTTGATACATTTAAGGGTTATTGAGTTATTTTCATTAAATTTTCTCAAGTCAAAAAAAATACATCATAATTGAAATTAAACAAAAGTTAAGTAAACAAATTCATTTTGCGCCATCTACGACTTGAATTCAAAATACGAAATTCACATGCTGCTCGACGAAGAAAAAAATTGTGAATTATTCTTTGTTTTGTTTTGATTTTAGAATTAAATTCAACTGGATGACAAAAAAACAGGATTGAATGATTTAAATCTTATTTTAAATTCTCAAAAAAAAAATGGATACACCAAAACCTCCAGAAGGTTTGCAATTTGATTGTTTTTGCTTGAATGTTTACATGTTTCATATACCAATCAAACATAGATTTAGAACTTCGTAATATCATTGATAAATTAGCTCAATTCGTTGCACGAAATGGACCGGATTTTGAACAAATGACCATGAATAAGCAACATGGAAATCCAAAATTTATGTTTTTATTTGGCGGAGAATTCAACGCGTATTATCGTTATCGTGTTGCTGCCGAGCAACAACAGCTGCAACAACCACAAACGTTTCATCAACATCCACCAGCATCACAACCTCAAATACCACCACCGACTCTTCCAATGCCTCCTGTTGGCAATAATAATTTCTTCCCTAATCATCATCAATTACCATTACCGCCGATTCCATCATTTCCTCCTGTATCACAATCTCCATCATTCAATAATAATTTTATTCAACAACCGCCAGCACATCCTCATGCATTTCATCCGCATCCTCATAATCCACCATCAATGCCACCACAGCCACCGCAACATTGTCCTCCTATTTTATTTCCTGGTTTGCCCGATGAACCTTTCCAATTTGGTCAAAAACCCGTTCCTAATTGGCAACCTCCTCCGATTCCGCCACCGCTGCCGCCTCAACCTCCACCACAATTGAAAACTCAACAAATCGGTCCTAATAATCTGCAATCAGTGCAAAAGAATGATTTTGAATCAGACAATCGATTGGACATTCAAATTAAACAATTAAATGATCACATAAAAGAATCAGAAAAAAATTTAAATGCGCAAAAAGAAGTAATAATGGGCATTGAAATGGAACAACAAATCAACGAAATGATCATCAAGCAATTAGATGATGAATTGAAACGAATGTGTGAAGATTTTAACATAAATTTGAATGAATTTGATAAAATTCTTCAGCCAATCATCGATACTTGTCGAAAAGAATCGATTGCAAACGGAAAAATATGGATATTTAATCACTGTAATAATGATGAACAATATGATGCAGTTGCTAAGCATCTTCTAAAAAGGGTTACTCGAACTAATGAATCATTTGATGGAAAACTTCATATTATGTATTTGATAAATGATATATTCAATCATTGTATGAGGAAAAATGATAAAAAGTTGAAAACAGCCATCATCAACATTATTGTACCTGCATTTGCAACCGTCATGATAGATGCTAATGATGAACGAAAATTAAAAATGAATAAATTATTGAAAATTTGGGAAACAAATCAATATTTAGATGATGCATTGTTAGAGAAACTAAGGCAATCAAATCAATCATTAGATGATTATAAAATTGATTTGAGAAATAAATATCGAGAACAAATTAAATCTATCGAACAAAAACAAAGTGATAAATATAAGAAAATTGAAAAACAACATTTAGATTTTGTTGCACATGCTAATGAGCAAATCAAACAATTAAATTCACAAAAATCGATGAACAATATTCGACAATCTCAATCATTTGAATCACCATCAAATGGAATTTTGCCATCCTCGTTACCAGTATCGAGTGGTATACCATTTGCACCGCCAACAGTAGTAAATAGTTTTGTGCATTCTACTTCACCGATATCATCGAATCTGATGTCACCATCACTTCCACCACCGCATCTTCCTTTACAAAGGTTACCGTTCCCGTCGCCATTTCATCCGCCACCACCGCAACATCATCCACCACATTTTTATCCTACAGCTAATAATTTTCAAATGTATCCTACAATTCCATCTTATGCATCAGCGATAATGCCATCATCTCCACAAATTTTGTCCGATACGCTTCCTTCACAATCGAATGGGGCAAGACCATATTTTGAGAGTCCAGCTGCTTTGATGACAACATTAATCAAACTGGAAGATTTTGACTATAATCCTATTGATCCTAAATTGATTGAATTTCCAACTTTAGAGCCACCAACTGAACATTTGTTACAGGCATTAGATGCGTTTTATTCACCGCCAACGCATGAACATCCAAGAAATGCAGATGGTTGGGAAAAACTTGGGCTATATGAATTTTTCAAAAGAAAATCACAAGCTAGAAAAGAATATGAAATCAATGTTTTGGGACAAAAAGAAGACGATAATAAGAATAATGTTGATACTAAATCAATCAATGATCCTGATTCATCAAGTATATCGACTACTAATAACAAAGATAAAGACAAAAAACATAAAGACAAAGACAAGCAAAATGACAAACATCAAAAAAATGAAAAAGCATCTACAAGTAAAAAATCATACAAAGAATTCAAAGAGAAAAGGTATTTTTTAAAATTAGTTCTTTTTGGATATTATTTATTCTTCTACAATTTTATCATATTTGAAGTCGATCACCATCTCATCATCGTAGTCGAAAACGATCTAGATCGAGATCAAGATCACGATCACCACATCGTAAAAGATCAAAAAGTCCTAAAAAATCTAGATCAAATAAATCATCAAGTAGATCACGTAGTAAATCACCTGAATTTTCTAAAGTAAAAAATAATATCAATGACAATAGCAAGTATTCGAATGATAATAAAAATCCATTGATGACAAAAAGAATGACATGGTCAAGTAGTACCGGATTCACCATCAAAGATACAAGTATATATTTAAAATAGATTAAAATATAATTCAATTGAGTCATTATTGATTATTAATATTTATAATTGATATTATTGCTAAAATTTCACAGAAACAGATCATACAAATGAAGGTCAATATGTTGGATTAGGTGTTGATAGTCATCATCATCATCATGAGAAAAAATCGCCCGATCCGTTTGAATCATTTCGCCGTAATAAAGGACAAGAATATATGCAACGGATTCGTGATGGTGGCTTCGCTGGAGCTAATGTTGTGAGACGAGATTGAATGGCAATCAATGAAATATGAATTTTCCATATACTTCTTCATTATGCTCAAAAATATTTGTAATATAACACATTGTGTAATGATCATCATTTTATTTCTATTGTATTTAAAAAATACATTAAATCAATTATTGAATTAAGACAATGAAAAAAAGGTTTATTCATTTTTGACCGATTATGATCCTATATAAGAGAAACAAAACAGAAAAATTGAATGTGAATAATCAAGCGATTGACTAATTTTTGAAAAAAAATTTACTTAAAAAAAACTAACAGAAAAAAAATGAACAATTCAATCCTTTATATTTGATTGATAAATGGAGATCATTTGAAAAACAATTTCAAATTGATGATTATTATAATCAAACTTTTAGTTTCGAAATCATAATTATTAATCACAACATATCGATATCGTCTTGTAAAAATTTAAAACTTGTATGTGGTGGCCTCCATTCTTGAACATGAGTCATTTTAGCATTTTGTATGCCTTTATTTATAATTGTTTTTTTTCAAAATTTGTTTAGAGTTTTTGTTCATCATGATTCACAGGTAATTTGAATAATGTAAAATAAGGTTATTTAAGTATTTTTTTACGTATATTTTTGGTTTGATTGTTTATCGTTTTGTCGTTTGATCACCATCCAACACCAAACACCACCCACCATTAATTGAATATTGAATATAGAATAATAGGAAATAGATTTGATGACAGTTATTCATTTCGATAATAGAATTTTTGAGTGATAAAATGAAAAAAAGAGAAAAAACAAAAAAATAAAATTAGTATAATTGTTTGAAAATAATTACAATGAAAAAAATTTTGTTATTTTTAAATGAATAAATGAATAGGTTTAATAAATAATAATCGACTAGTGAAATACCTAAGTGAAAAATATTTTTTTTTCTCGAAAGTAAAAATAAAACTGTTCAATTTATACATTAAAGATTTTGGATCAATAGGTTTTGGTTATTTGTTGTGTTTGTTGTTGTTGGTGTTGTTGTTGAGCATCAATGGAAATATTCATATGATGATGGTGTTGGTGTTGGTGATGGGGATGCTGTGTACGAGCCAAATGTGATTTTTCTTCACCGATTAGCTCATAATAGGTTTCAGGATTATTAGTTGTATTTGCTGTATTTTTAGATGATGTACCTTTACCGCTTCCGCCTGCTCCTGTTGAGCTTCCAGATGAGCTAAGAAAATGGACATTCTCATCATCATCATCGTCGTTATCGTTATCGGGCGGATTTTGTTTCGGCATCGATGATATTGCTAAAAATAGTGCCAGTGCAACAATACCATGCCAAACGCTAGTAAAAATCAAGAGAACATTTTCATTTTAAATAAGAAAAAGAACAATAGTCAATTAATTACCTATGTGTAATGGGATAATTTTCTTGCGTTTCTAAAAATGCATAAATTATCAAGCCAACTATTGTCAATATGAATGCTGGACATATTGAGAATATCCAACATCGAATCGGTGGATAACAGGTTTTACGACAGCAACGTGAACACTATGATAATTTGTGTAACAATGATTATTAATTATTTTCTATTGAAATTTCAATGTCAAAAATTTAATTTACCCAGCAACAAAACATTAACAATGCAGCCAAACTAGTCGGTATTACAAATGTCCATAAACTTGTATGATCATTCTGTGTGATCAATGCAATCAAAATTGCTCCCATTAAATGAAAAAATGATTTACATCCAGGTGATAGACAAGCTAATGTTAATAATGTGACAAAAAATGATAATATTGCCGTGTAAAAATCAGCAAATTGTAGTAAACCAATATTAAATACACAATATGATTGTGAAAAATCACTATCGCAAGCATGATATAACTATTTGTAAAAAAATGAAATTGTAAAATATTTTTGAAAAACATTATTTTTTTAGTTCAATCCGGAATCTGGAGAAAATATTCATGATTATTATAATACGCACTGCTGATGAGATCATTGTGATGAAATATATAGCTGATTCAGTGAAATAATGGCGAAACGCTGCTAATAATATTGCTGGAATGAATGCTGTATTACTAATTGTTAATATAAGAAAATTTGTTAGCAATTTTTGTTCGGATAATGCTTCACTACCATCATTACAAATCAGTCCTTTCCATCCTTGATGTGGAAATAAATCGATTCAACAATAAATCAAAATTCAAATCGGAAGTACTCACCAGCACGACATGTACATGTGGAATAAAGTATACCATTATTCAAATATTGTTGACATTTTCCATTATTCAAACATCGTGAATTCAAACATGGCGATGAATGTATATCGATCATTATCGATGTTCTATTCAAATAATCACAGCTTACAGTACTAAAATCCATGTTCATTAATGATGCCAAATCCTCAATATCATCATCATTGCTATAACATCTTGTTAAAACCGAAATAAACCATAAACCAGACTGCGGATATGGTATTATCAGTGATTGTATTGAACTGCCCATGGTTGTAAAATTTGCTTGTGATGTATTCGATATTAAATAACCATAACAATGTTCATCGAATTTGATGCCATTCGTTGATAATGATAGTGGTGGCAATCGATTGTGTGTTAAACAAAGAATTGCTGTCACATTTTGTTGAGAATGTGTTGTCCATGGAGATATAGCGAAATCTATTTCAAGATTTCCACCGATATCATATTGAGGTATTATAGAAAAATTAAACAATGTAAAACGATCATTTTCTATTTCGATATAATTCATTTGATTCAAATCAAATGTTTGATTTTTAGTTTTTGGATCATTAGACTCATCACTTATATCATCATTATCAGTGGCAAAAATGGATGGAATATAGCGAAATGTAAATGGTTCAAAACTTTGGTATCTAGTCAAATTATAAATGGAAAATGTTGTCATATTAATCATATCGTCTTCATCTAATGTTGAAATAATTTTCAACGGATCGAATTGGCATTGTTTTTCACGATTACGTTGTCGATTTCTATTTTTTTGCTTTTTTAGTCGTCTTTCTTCTTTGTTCATTTTTTTATTATCTTGCTTTTTTCGATTATCTGATCGATCAGCTGATCGTTTAATTATTTTATTGTCATTTTTAATATTGTCGGTTGGCACATCAATAAAATCATCATTATATTCAATCGATGAATCATAATTGTTATTATTAATTATCGATATAGTTGATGTTTTATCATTGTTAATACCCGTATTTAAATTATCGATTTGTTCATCATAAGATGATAATGTTGTGCTGATAGCTGATGACTTTACATTTTTCAATTCATTATGAACATTGTAATTGACTAAATGATTGGAAAGTTGATTGCTTGAAAGATAATTCACTTTTGAATTATCATTTACAATCGTTGTTTCATCTTTGTTTTTCGTTATAAAATTGAAATTATGCAATTGCGGCATTTCATTGTTATTAGATTTAATTGTAGTTGCTGCTGTTGTATGTGAATTTTGTTGATGTTCTTGTTGTTGTTGATGTTGTTGAGGCGGCAACGGTTGATTATTTTGGCTGGCAGCCATTTGACAATTTTGATCATTAAAAAAATTATAGAGGAATGCGTCTTGACCGGCAAGAACTTGTATAGTAAAATTAATTGTACCAAACATTAATTTTGTTCGAAATTGATCGTTAAATATTGTTCTATGAAAATGATTATGATTATTATCATTACTATGGATACTGTCATTACTATGAATATTGATTGTTGATAAAATCTGTACATAATTCCATTGATCCGGAACAAAAGTTGGCAAATCTATAATACATTTGTCATTTGTGATTTCAACATTCGATTGATTTGTATGACAATTGAATGAATAATCATTATTTGTTCTGTTTGGCAGTGCAAGAGATCGAAAATTAATTTCTAATGGACATGTCATATTCCATGATGATGCTAATGATGAATTTGAATCATGTTGCATTGAATCACCATTATTCATAATCATTGAAGATTGATATGAAGGTGATTGATTCGATAATTGATGATGTCTAATATTTGTTATTGGCTGTGATGGCCGAAATTGACAATTGGTTATTACAATTTTGACACCAAATGATTCTTGAAGATTTGTGAAAAATTTATAGAAAAGCTCTGGATGAGTATTATGTTGATCAATAATCAATGATTGTTTCAGTGAAATAGAATGAGATGGTGTCAATACAGTTACATGATTCATTTTGGGGCCATTCAATGATACACTAGATTTTAATTGATAAATGCATTCACGTTCTAAACCTTTTTGTAATATTTTATCATTAGTTTTATTAATGAATGCTATGCCATACCAATCCCCAGGTAATGGATTAGTCAGATTGAATTCGACGATTTTTCCATCAGTTTTCAAATCAATAACGAATTGATCGGTTTGATTTTTGAATACAAAATTTTCTGGTATCGTTGCATTTTTCAACGATAAAAGTGGCAATGAACCCCAGCGTAAATAAAATTTTACATTCAGTGGTTTACGACATGCATTACTTAATATTGATCTATAAAATTTTTTCACTTTATCCGTATAGATTGTCATTTTTGTCGTATTGATCCATTTCGGTAATTTCGATGTCCAATGATCATCGGCTAATACAACTGTTTCATTTAAATTTTTAGATAAATGTGTCAAATTTTTTGATGGCTGAAAATAATGAGAATTTCGCCATATTGTCGTATTTATTGGCTGATTTGATTGTGATGCATTAAAAGAAAATATTGCATTTGTTGTTTCCAACGGTATTTGAAAACGAAATAATTGTCCGTCTTTATATGAACGTAATGGATTTAATTTTCTTGTCAGTTGTATTTGATTATTCCATTCTGTGGTATCGAGAAAAATTTGAATATTTAGAATAGTATCAATCAATTATTAATAATAATATAGCTTACCGAATGTTTGTATTGATGAAATAGTATATAAAACTAACATCAATATATAACTGTTAATATTTTGAGCCATTTTTTTATTAATTTTAATATTTTTATCTTTTCAATATCATTTGGATTGACAAAATTTTTCTTTTTATTGAATATAAAATTTGACAGAAATTGAGCAAATTTACAAAATCGACACAAAGCAAAACTGCATTATCGATAAATGAAAATCGATGATGATGATGATGATCACATCTTGAAGTTGAATAAAAATTTTCTTTTCGGCAAATTTCAGCGACCAAAGACTTTCTATGAATTGGGCTGAATTGATAATTGGAACATCGAAAAAAATAAGAAAAATGAAAATGAAATTATATACGCCACCTAACGTATCAAACAATTTTTTCCATTTATCTTTTATGGTCCCATACAATATAGCCGAATAATATACAATCGAGAAGAACCGATAATAATGAAAATGAAAACTGCTACAAATTTTTAAATTTGATAAAGTTCATATCTATCAATTGTTTGCTGTTGTTTTTCCATTATATTTAGTCTTTTACTGTTGTTGTTGTCGTTTGAATTTGCTCAGATAAAAATTTTTAGCTTCAGCTTCCATTCTGGGTGATGTATCGTTCATTATTTGTAAATAGAATCAGAAATAGAATTTCAAAATTGAAATCAAAATGAATGAATACACGAATGGATGCATGAATTCTGATATCTAAACGGTTTTAGCAGCAATATATATTTTTGGGTGAGATGGATGCATGGGAGATGATCGGTTTCTATGGATATAACCATCATCATCATCATCGTTTCGTTTCATTCATTTTATAACATAAACCGACAGCCAAACCATAGTTCATTGCTCTTCGATATTTTTTTCAGTTTTATTGGTTTTGACCAGGAAAACACGAAAAAATGGGCCGTATTTTTTACCATTGTTCAATAAATCATTATATAGAAAGGAGAGATGTATGTCGGCTATTGATTTTTATTTCATTCATTCATATATGGATGCGGATCACATTTGTTTAAATTCATTTTTTTTTTTTTTTGTTTTTTCATTCGGGTCCAAATTCAATTTTTTTACTTATTTTCGGACGAAATTGTCGGCACATATATACAATTTGGCCCGAATTTCGGCCATCTTACCAGCTCTGATTGGAATTATGAATTCTTTGAACTTTTCATTTAATTCATTTTGCTCATGCTTCTTATGCGGGGTATTTTAAGGAAAATGTAAATTTTATAATTTAAAATTATAATTAATGTTATTAATCCTCATAGACATACCCAAAGGATAATTAATTCCTATGAATCTTATAACACTTAAGAAATTCAAAATTTCGGTATTTTCAATTAGTTTTTTCCATTGGCCATAGATTGCAGCATTTGCTTCAATTTTTATTTGAATTTCAAATTTTTCAAAATTTGAATAATTCATGTTTCATTTTTCAAAGTTTCAGTGAACTAATTTAGAATAGAAAAATTGCGAAAAAATCAAAGCATAGCCTCTTAGCATAGCACCGCCATCACATGAAGCCATTAAGGTCCATATTATTTGCTGTCATTTCATTATTTCTTTTGCCATCAGTGTTTGCACATTAAAATATTGAAATGTTCAAGGCAAACAACAAAATATTAAAGCAAAATATATCATAGAAAAATGAATAAATAAATGCTTGCGTACGAGAACATTTCGTCTGTATTTATTGATAACATGTCCCAAGGACCTTGCAAATATTTGGTTTTTTTAAATAACAGCAAAGCGAGCAAATAATGAGAAAATTTGATATGAATGTGCACACAGGTCCATGATTTCTGATACTTGTAACAATACCAATCAAACAAAGCAAAGCACCCATAACCCAAAGTCTTTCTTGCTTATGGACTTAGCAACCATAGTAAGCGCACACATGTTTTCAATTTTGTGATTAAGTATACACAGAAAAAAATGAAAAAATAAAATCAAAATCGATCCAAAGGAGGGAGAGTGGTACAATGGATTGGACAAATAAATGCACAGATATGCAAATTCATATGCTCATGTATTAATATGATAAATAAAGAAATTAAGCTAGCTGCTCGTGTTTATTTCGATATAAAATTTAGTAAAATGAACCTGAATACCCAAAAAAAAATTGTAATAATTTTCTTTTGAGTTGACCATCTTATGAGACATGAATGTGTTGTGTGTCAGTGAATATGTGGTGCATATAATACAAAATCAAAGCAATAACAACTATTAAACACATAGTCAAATAGTATTGAAGCCAAATTCAATAGAATTTATTGATATTAATGATGATAATAATGATAATTTTACCATGGTTATATGTAGTGTGTGTGGTTAAGGTTATTTTATTATATTGTTAAAGCTTAAAATATATTTGTTGCTCTGGTGTGGTCAAATAGTATCAACAACAACAACTGCATCGATAACAATTATAAGCGAAATTTTTTTTTCCCTTATATCAACACACATATCACCATTCGCTTATACAAAAGTTGAAAGAAAATATTTTCCAGCAAAAACAAGAAGAAAAATTTCACATATACAAATACAAACGTTACGATTCTTTTCTTTCTTTGACCAAATGGTGCTAAATATTCATCTTTTTTTTCCCTGTAGATGATGAAAGAAGATCAGCATAATATCACCACCACAAGCAACAGGTAGCAGCAACAAAAATGAAAAATATTTGTTTTAAACCATTTGAACATTTGTGTGATCATCTTTTTCTGGAGTTTTCAAACATTCTTTGGGTTCCAAAAAAATTCAAATTGATTTGTGTTATGAATTAGTGCATATTATTAGACCATCATTAGTTCTTCTCAAAATCATGGTTGCTTGCTTGAATGGCAATAATTTTATGTGTTTATACATATTTAATAATAAATTAAACTAAAATATTAATAAGTTCATTCGTTAATCTCAAAAATTCTTGTATCATTCATTAAAATAAACATCGATCATCATCATCATCATCATCAAGATCGTAAACATTCAAGAAAAATATAAGAGAAGAATACAACAACAACAACAACATAAATAATCAGGAGAGAACCGACAACATGGATTTATTACACGTATTTTACGTTAAAATGGCCGACCACTACTAAAACATCTTCGTTCATAAAAAAATTAAAAAAACAAAAGCAACAATAACAAATCAAAAAATCAAGAAGACGAAGAAATAAACATCTTGTAGAAACTTGCATCTTGTTGTTGTTGTTGTTGTTTGGCTGAATGTTGTCCACCAAAAAAAACTATTAAATTATTCGACTAACTAACAAACAAACAACAACAACAAAGAAGGTAAACTCGTTTTTGTTTATTCGATCAATTTGAATCAACAAACGAAGAAAAAAAACATAACAAACAACTACGAAGACATCGACATCAACAACTATACACTATTCTGTTGATTCATGATTGTGAATGTGAATGAATAAGTGTGTTTTCCCCATTTTATTTCGGAATTTTTTTTGCTGTTGAATTTCAAATATTCAATCAATAGAATAGTCGAATTATTGTTTTCATTGTAATTGTATCAAAATTCAACGAAACCTTTGACACTTGTTGCATATTACAAGTGTTTTTTCTTTATGAATCGTTGATTTTTTTTTCTTTTTTGATTGTGAATTTATCCACATAAAATCAATAAAGGTATGTATTCAATATTTTCCAATATTCAGTCCAAAATTGAATCATTTGTTAATTTTATTGCTTAGAATTCATTCAAAATGCATTTGAAACCTGATTCTGAATCTTCATCAACAAATCATTTGAACAATAATAATGATAACAGCAGTAATAGCATTAATAATAATGGAAATGCTATTGTACGTGTAGATACAGCCGCTGATGAAGGTTTAGATGAATTATTCAAGGCCGTCATGAGCCCAAATGATGGTCAATCACGATTGCCACAGCAAGTACCGATGAGACAACGTCGTTTGCCACCATCATTTTTTCGTCCACCATCAGCTGCTTCATCGACAAATTCCTTAGCATCAGGAAGTCATTCCAGAGAATCATCACTAGATGGTGGTTATCAATCACAAGGACAGACGCCAATCACACCAAATGCAAATGGAGGTGTTGGCAGCACAAATAAAATCAATGACACAACGCTGATTGGGTATAATGCGGCAAATAGCTTGGCTATTATTCATCCAAGAGCTAATTCATCACCAGCTGCATTACCTCCGGCTGCATTGAATACTGGTAGTTCATCAACTTCATTCAATGAACAAGGTGGTTTTGGCTCTAATGAGTTAAAATCATCCGATTCTACAACAAATCAAATATCACATTATCGTCAAATGAGTTATGATTTAGATCAAATTCGTTTGCCTGATGGTTGGGAAATGTCTTATACTGCTAGTGGTGAACGTTATTTTTTGAATCACAAAGAAAAAACTACGACATGGGAAGATCCACGTAAAAAGATTGTTGAAGAAATGTTGCGCCGTTCAACACCACCACCACCTGCTCCAACACAACCAATTATTCAATCATCGGCAACAGTGCCAAATGTCCCATTACAATCGTCTAATCAAGCAGTCGCATCAAACGTCGTGCTAAATAATGCCAGTGATCAAGAGCATCTTTCATACATTGATCCATCAATTGTTCCATTGCCAGAAGGATGGGAACAGGCTCAAACGTCTTCCGGTGACATATATTTTATCAGTCACATTGATCAAACAACAACCTGGTTTCATCCAAGCATACCTAGAAATTTACAAATGAAACGTATTCAACAACAAAGTTGTTCAATACAACCACCACCGTTTCAGAATAATACAAATTTACCACCAGAATTGGTTGTGGCATTGAAAAATATGAATACATCATGTCAAACACCATCAACAGTGAATGCTGTCAATACAGCTCAAAATCCATTAGAAATGGCATTGAAATCACAACAAAATCAACATTTACGTGATCTAGAATTAGAACGAGAACGTATGAAACAGCGTCAAGAAGAATTGTTACAAAGTTCACTACTAAATAGTACTGCTTCAAATTTAATGCTTTCATCATCTAATGATCAAACAACAGCATCATCATTTTTACAGCTACAAAATGAATGTCATTCTAGACAAGAAAGTATCGATTCTGGACTTGATATTGGAAATTCAAGTAATTTTTCAATTCAACCACATACAGTTGATGATTTTCTTCGTATGTCTAACCAACAAACATCAACAACAACACCATCAACATCTACAGGTACTGTACAACCACAACAACAAACATCAACAAATCAAACAAATAATACTGCAACAATATCGGATGATATTGCATTTGAAAATATGCAAATATCTGGATTAGATTTAGATTCAGAATCAATGGATTTTATGCAAGGTCTTGATATGGATTTACTGTCGAATGTTGAAGAATTATTAAATTCGAATAAAGATAATATTATGACATGGCTGTAATCAATTGATAGAAATGAATAATTTATGATTTATATATTTTTTTAGTTGTATAAATATTTTATTTTCTTCACAATAATTATTCGACCACAAATAAACATGGACACACATACAGGATATTTCACATGTTATTGATTAATGATGATAACATTTACATAAATATTAAGTGATAATATCTGTATGTAATTTTCGATTTTATTTTGTGTGAATCTGATTTTATTTTTTGAAATGTTTTTTCGATTATCATTATCATTATTATCATCATTTAGTGCCAATAATAATTTTTTTTTAATTTCACCATTCATGCCTATGAGAAAATAATTGTTCCAAAACGAAAAATTAAAAATTATTTACAATTTTTCACTTTTTGTGCCAAAGAAAAAAAATCATTCATACATTTTCATGTATTTGTATTTGTGTATTAATTCATGATAATAATGATTAATGATAAAATTGTGTTGATGATTATAATAATATCGTCCCATATATTAATAATAAATAATGAAAAAGAATGAATTAATGATAATAAAAATGATAATTTTTTTTGATGATTTTTGAACTTTATTTATTTATTCATTCATTGACTTGGCTTGCTTTTTTTTCTAAATATTTGATAAATTTAATTGTTTTGGGATTGTTTTTGTTTATTTATTTATCGTCTTTTGTATGCGCAAACATATTTCATATCAAAGAAATTCATATTTTAACATTTGACCGCAAAATCATGCATCAATTATTAAATGATGCCAAGAGAAAACTGAATTGATGAATGAATAAATGAATAAATGTCGAATGTAATCGATTAATATGCAAAATTAGTCGCGTAAAATTCATTTTTTCTTCTTCATCGATTCATCGAGTTCATGATTGTTATTTATTTATATCTATCAATGACAAGCAAACAAACAGTGACAACTGAAATGATGATGGAAATGAAAAATCAAATTATCTTTTTTTTTTGAAAATTCGATACAATCATCAATTGTTTGGTTATGTTTGATTGGAATCCATCATCAATCTATCATTATTATATCATTGTTATTTTATATTTCGCATCGATCGACTGATCGAAGAACTAAAAAAATCATTTTTTTTCCTTCTTCCATTCCACATACACACATAGTCATATCACAATAAATATTAAACAATTGAATGAATGAATGAAACATTGAACATTTGGATTTTTGAAAAAATGCGAAAATGCCCAAAATAATCGTAAATGTAAATAAAATTATAATTTTGTATAATTTACAAAATAACTATACATAAATAATCATAAATAAAAAAGGACAGGTACACAGGACTCTTTTTGAATCATATTTTTTGACCGAAAAATTCATGGAAAAATTATCAAAAAAAAAAAAAAAAAAAAATCTGGTGGTAATATATCCTTTTCGGACAACAAAATTATATGAAATACAAAATGAATTACCATTATATAATGGTTTCATTCAAACACCGACAGCAGCAACAACATAATCATAAACATTAATATGAATAACTGTAAATATTTTGTTTGTTTGTTTATTTACTTATTATTTTGGTAAGTTTGTGCGAAATCCTGTAATAATAATGATGATATTTATTTATTCATAAATAAATTTATAATCAAATTTTTTGAGTAATAAAGCAACAGAAAAATCGTTTCAAAATTATATTAATTTTTGAAGAAATAAATGAAAGAGAATGAACAATATTTATTTGAAATATCGGAGACCAAATGAATTCATTTATTCAATGGAATTGTTGAATCGTTGAATTTGTGCAATGTTTGTGTATGTATTGACAATTGACAAAATGAATGAAAATTGAGAAAAAAAATTTTCATTCATTCATTTATTTATTCAATTTTTTTCATTTATTATTATTTCATTACGATGAATGATTTACAATTGAATTTGAATTTCATGAAGAAAAAATGAGCCAGCATTAGAGGTAGAAATTATTATTATAATAATCATTATTATTACGATGATTGTAGTCAAACCTGTTTGCACATTTAAACTCTATTGTTTTTATTTTAGAAATAAATAAAAATAAAAATGAACATTATTATTATTTTGATGATGAAAAATTTTGAAGAGAAAATCAACTGTACCTGAACCACATCTCATAAACTTTTCAAAAAAAAGAGATGTTTCATTATATATTGTTATATATGCAGGTATAAGGTTCATTCAAAGTTGATGTCTTTGCTGTCGTTGATGATGATGATTTGTAGCCACGACAATCACCACCTTTATCATCGTTATTATTATTATTTATATAATATTTCATTTGATGGAGAGAACGGAGAAGAATTTTATATTTTTATTTATTTATTTCTAAATCCTACTTTTGAAGTCAAAGTTGTATGGACAAAAATTCGTCGATTTTCTTCTTCTTCTTCTCCTTTTCTACCTATTCATAGTTCAATCATTCATTTAATCATTCAGAAATGTTCAGAAAATTAGGGAATGAAGAAACGAAAAAATTTCTTCATTGCGTTTCATTTAATGTTATTCAATAAAATGAATAGCTTAACTGAACACAATTTGAATGTATTTGTATCTAACATTAATGAAAAATAAATGATATTTCAACATTTTTCAAATGTAATTTCAGAAAAAATGATATTCAAATTTGAATGACTGATTGAATAAAACAAAAAATGATTACTAATAATAAAATTTAAAATGAATATTTGAAATAAAAACAATAAATTTCAATTTTAATTAATCAAAGTGCAATACAATCGTATAAATGAATGAATGAATGATTCAGGTATGAATCAATGAAATCAATGTTTGAAATCATTGCCATTCAATTTTTTCATTTTCAATTTTGATCAACACACTAATATTATTGTAAGAATCAAACATATCATCACTGATTTGTTGATTAATTCAAAAAAGAATTTTCAAGTCTTTCTTAATGATAAAATAATGTAAATTATTTCATTTATATATTTATTTATTTATATTTATTTGTGTTTTGTCAATGATCAACCAATTCATCAATCTAAGTGATTTATTTACATTCAAAATAAAGATCAAATTAAATTCAAGATCATCTGATAATTGTAATAAAAGTGTTATATTTATCTGTTTATTCATCGAATAAGTGAATTTCTCATTCAAAAAGTAACAAAAATGTCCGCAGCAATACGTTCAACATCAGCACGTCGTTTTGCATCGACCACCTATGAAAATGTTTGCAATCGATGTGGACATTTAGTTTATTCAGCTGAAAAAATTGGTCCACTGAAAGATTTCACATTTTATCATCATAATTGTTTCAAATGTGTTGTTTGTGGTTCAAAATTAACATTGAAAACATATTATAATAATCAACAAGATCAAGATGATAAAGAGGTATTGTTTTTTTTTCTTTTCTCTTTTTATTATCATTTGAATTTACATTTATCAATTCATTCATGCTCACTAGATCAAAGATGAAAATTTTAATTTGAATTTTATGAATCAAAAACATTACGCATTAGATAAATAATTATTTGAGAATTATATTTTCATTTCTTTACATTATTATATTCTTAAAATTATATTGATGTCATGGTCATGTGAAAAATAATATGATAATAAAAAATAAATAAAATAAAAATTTGTGAATTCTAATTAATTGTGAAAACATTTTGTTTTCCATTAAACACATTGTATTTTTTTGTCTTTTTCTACTTTGCCATTCTGTTGGCAGCAGATGGTTAATTGTTTGAATTATTTATTGTTTACAATCGTTATTACTGTTGTTTTTCATTGTGAATTATGATTGTGATCAATGTTTAAAATTTGTACAACAACAGGTGAAATTTAATATCTCTTTCCTCAAATAACGATGTTGATTTTCATTATGTTTTCTTGTTTTTCAATCAAATTAATTTTAAAATTTTTCCTCATCAGGTATATTGCCAAAGTCATGTGCCTAAAACTGGTCCTGGTCATTTAGATGGACAATCTGTCGGTATTAAGCAAGCATTAAATGTGCCGAAAAAAAATCATTTAATTAATGAACAAATACGTGTATCGGGTTCAAAACCAGCATTAAATACTGATGCGATTGCAATCAAGCAAGCAATAGGAAATCATTCGGATCAATCGATTGCAGGCAAACCTTATCATTTTCCTGCTGGTCATTTTGATGCATCAGCACTGCACATACAACATGCAGTCAATCAGACAAAATTAAATCGACAATCAGCGACAACAACAACTAATGGCAGTAGTGGTGCAACCAGTGGTGCTGGTGGCGGTCTACGACATAGTGTTCGTCCAGGTATTGAAAGCCGTATCAATGATTTTCTTGTAAGTAATTTTTTCCAAGAAAAGATATTTCTTTCTTGCCATCAATCGAATCATTCAATCGAATCGATCATCATCATCATTATTATCATCATTGTTAGAATAACAGAAATGATCGATCCTTTTTCTTATACGATTGAAATGTATTTAAACATAAACATATACTTTAATCGGATATTCATAGCAAATTAGTGTAGGATTTTATTTTATAATGTTTCATTCAATTTTATTTCTCAAAGCTTTTCATTGATAATTTGATTGATCAAAAGAAAACGAAATAACTTTTGATCCAAGTATTTTTTTCTAATGTTAAATTTTTGGAGTATTTTGAATTTCACGTCATTTATTTGGTCGTTCGTAAGACTTATAGTCAGATATGCTCATTTAAATACTGATGATGATTATTATCATTATTTTTTTATTTATAAAAAGTTGTAATTTTCTTTCATTTTAAATTTCTCGATATAAAATTACAGTTGTAACGAAACATTAATTCATTCGGTCGGTCGGTACAGTAATCATTCACATAGAAAAAAAATTAAAATGGAAATCTTTAGAAATGTGGATTTAGAAATTTTGAATCAAGTTTTTTTATGTTGAAATTTTTTCTCGCATTTTTCATTCAAGTAAAAAATCAATGTCTTTATTTGATTCATTCATTTATTTTTCAAAATATTTATGTAGTTAGCATTATATTTGAAAAAATTTTACACATTTGACTGCATAACCCATTTTTATGTGCAAATATTTTTGTATCATTATTTCATTTTTTCTATTGAATGCGATTTTTTTTCAAAATAAATTATTGAATGATTTATTTTTATAGGATTCTGAAACACAAAGAAAGCTAGAAATGTTACACAGAGATGAAGAAGATGCATTGTATAGACAATTTTCGAAAAAACGTGCCGAAGAAGTATCAAATATTAATAGTGAATTAAAAGAAGAATGGGAAAAAGAATTGGAAAAATTAACGAAAAAGTTCGTATACGATTTGAATAATAGAAAAAAACGAACGAATGTTTCGACTGATGAAGAAAAAGCATTAACGATTAAACTACAAAAAGAAAAAGAAGATTTAGAAAAAAATATGACAATAAAATTTGATAAGAAAAAAGAATCATTAGTACGACAATTATTAGAACAAGAACGGCAAGCAACAGCTGAATTAGTTGAAAAACAAAGTAAAGAAATGATGAATTTGATAACAGCTAAATTACAAGAGTTTTCGATTAATAATAATAATAACAGTAATAGTAATAATAAATTTTCTTCAAATGAAAACGGTATCAATAATAAAAATAAAGATAATCGTAATAATAATAATAATGTAAGTTTTAAATTGAAAATGAAAAAAATAATAACAATAATAATATAAATAATAATCCTTTTTCACGTTTCATGAATCCATGTTTATATTTATTTCAAACATATATTCAACCAATTATTATAATTATAATGATTAAGCGTTCTTCTAATGATTCATTTTCAACAACAACAACAACAATGAATGATGAACAGCAACAACAACAACATCAAAAACAATCATCAATAACAATGATTACAATGAATCAATCATATCCATCGCAGCCACCATTGCCGACCATTTCAACGATTTCTAAATTAGATATTTATAATGATCCAAGTGTTTTCAATGAATTAGATCAAGTAGCCATTAATGTAAGTTTATTCAAATGAATAAAAAAAATTTTTTGCTTGAAATCATATTTGTTCATTATTACATAATAAATTCATAACATTATTTAAATTTTTGTTAATTTAAAAGGTGGCACGCGAAGATCAAAAAACATTTACCGATTTAGTTCGTCAATTAACTGCTAATTGTGTGACTGATGTTGAAAAATGTCGTGCAATATTTCGCTGGATAACTGTGAAAAATTTAAATACAATCAAATTTGATGACAATGTTTCAGCTGATACACCAATGGGAATATTACGTGGCATAAAACATGGTACAGAAAGTTACCATGTCCTATTTAAACGTCTATGCAGGTAATTAATTATTATTTATTTATTTATTGGCTACAATCCTTTATTATTATTTTCCATTTCCAAAATAAACATTTGACCCAATAATGAAATTGACCATTAACATTTGTTATAAATCGCTATGTTTGAATATAGACATTTCTAAAATGCATATATTCTATCAAATGTAATTTAATATACATCAATAAATTTTTTTGTGTGTTCAACCATGCATCAACCATAACTATCATCATAAGCCATCATAATTGTAATAATAAAAATGATAATAATGATGGCAATAATCAAAAATAATGATAATTTAGACTAAAAATCTATTATTGTTTATTTTATTTTGAAATAGTTATGTTGGTCTACATTGTATGGTCATTAAAGGTTATTCCAAAAGTGCCGGTTATCAGCCTGGTGTACATTTCGAAGATAGTCGTTTTCGTAACTCATGGAATGCCGTTTATGTTGCTGGTGGTTGGCGCTTCGTACAATGTAATTGGGGCGCGAGACATTTAGTCAATGCCAAAGAAGTTGGTTCACGTTCAAACTCATCATCATCATCATCTAATAGTCACAATCAATCAGCAGCTAACAACATTAAGAGTAATAATAATAAATCATCGACTGCCGATAGTTTGCGCTATGAATATGATGATCATTATTTTCTTACTGATCCAAAAGAATTCATTTATGAATTTTTCCCACTACAGCCTGAATGGCAATTATTACGTTGTCCAATAAGTTTACGTGAATTCGAAGAATTACCATTTGTTCGTTCATTATTTTTTCGTTACGGTCTTTATTTTGTCGATGAAGATATTCAAGCAATATTGCGTACAGATAATTCTGGTGCTGTTACTGTACGCATTGGAATGCCAAGCTACATGACACCAAGTCTTATTTTTCATTATAATCTTAAATTAATTGAAAATCATACGAATGGACAGCGAAACGAAAACGGGATTGATATCTATGATGGTATTGTTTTGAAAAGATTTGTAATGCAATCAGTAACTGGAAATATTGTTACATTTCGTGTTCATGCGCCGTGTCCTGGTTCATTTATAATGGATATATTCGCCAATTCAACAACACCAAAAGAATATGTAACTGGTGAACCGATGAAATTCAAGAGTGTCTGTAAATTCAAAATATTATGTGATGAATTACGCACCGTAATGGTGCCATTACCAGATTGTGCAAGCGGTGAATGGGGTCCACTAAAAGCAACTCGTTTATTCGGTCTAGTACCATTAACACATGAAGAAGCGTTGATATTTTCATCTCGTGAACTAGAAATACAATTTCGAATGTCAAGGCCATTAACAGATTTTATGGCATCATTACATCGTAATGGAATGGACGAACGTAAATTAGCACGTTTCGTGACAGTATTGATCGATGATGATGATGATTTAGTTTCTTTTCGCATTACATTCCCCGATGAAGGTCAATACGGTTTAGATATTTATACACGTGAGCAACATACTAATGAAATGTATAACAATATTGATAAACAATTACTTACACATTGCTGCAAATACCTCATTAATGTTTCGTTTGCTGCTGTCAAAGTCAAATAGATAAAATAGATCCTTTACTTATTGTTGTCATTTTTTTGTACATTGATTGATTGTTACTTGATATAATCTTTTTTTTAAATGGATATTTTATTTATGATTTTTTTTGTTATAAAGTTATTATTTACAAAATATATGAATAAAATATTGATATTTTTAATGTGCTCAATCAATTGATAGTTTTGGAAATGGATTTTGTTTTGAAATGACCAATTTTTGATGTTGTAATGATATGTAACCTTTCAATTTATTATCTGCGATCAGATTTGCCAATAGACAATGTACTTCTTCCATCGTCACTTTATCATCAGGGTTTAGTTCTACTTGATTACGATTTGATTGAAAATAATTTATAGCATCAACAAAATATGTCAATGGTATTTGATGTGTTTGAACGATTTTAGATACTTTTTTAAAAATATTACGATAAACTAATGTCTTCAATTTTTCCAGAGTAAAATAAATGCCGTAAAAATAGAAAAATTCTGAATTGTCTTCAATAGCTTCATCGAATTCATAAAGATTTCCTTTTTTAATTGCTTCACATAGGTTTTGAAATTGTTTTAAATCATATTGTTCAAGTATTTGATTTTTAGGCATATAGCCTGCATAAAGCATTTTAACTGGTATCAAAAATATTAATATTATGCGACGATTTTTAAACATTTTCGGATGACAATTTTCGAATGCAAAACTTAATAAACGATCAGCTTTTTGATAATCTGACTCATATAAAGATTTCATTCCGGTAAAATATGAATATGTAACACGTTCGGCTAAAGTAAAATGGTCATCAATATTAGCATTTTCCAATGCACGTACTAAAGGTTTATACAAATTCAATTTATTAATTTTGAAGTAAATTTTGAACAATTGATTTATAATATTCATCATTCCTTTGCGTTTACTTAGCTCAATGGTAGTGCGAGAATCATTAGCACAAACACGAAATAGGCCCATTAATTGAGATGCAGCTTCTTCAATATTGGCATCTGGTTTGACATTTTTTTTGGCCATGTTGGCCATATTATCAGCACAGATTGCTAATTTTCTCAATTCAATTGCAGCCCTATAAACAATAGGCAGCATCCAATTTTCTTCTTTCGATTGTGTCAATAATTTGGCGAATGCTTGAATCATAGAACATTGATGTCCGAATGCAATCAAATAATCGTGATTATAAATCAATGATTGTAAAGATAGAAAATGATAGCGAACAATATCATTCCATGGTGAATCTAATTGTTTTTGGATCATATTTTCCCAATTTTGATTGTTCAATAAAACATTGCGTATTTCATTTGACAATTTATATTTTTCAATCGATAATATAAATGATAATTGAATACCATCTTTTTGATTGATTAATGATTTTATTTCAAATAATAAAGTGGATAATGGATTATTGTTATTATTATTGAAATTATTATAATAATTCATTTTGAAAACGTTAAAATTAAATTCAAATTATCAACCTAAAAAAACAGAAAACATATGAACAGTCGATGAATCAAACGGATAGAAAAAATCAAGTTTGCACCTTGAAGGTTTTCGAAAATGGTTTGAGGATGTAAATTTTTTTTATCAATATTGCCATGTGAATACATTTCTCTTCTCATAGATTTATTAATTCGATTTAATCAATCCATTTGAACGTGTATATATTAATTGAATTAATCAATGAATTTTTTTTTGCATTTTGTTATTGTCTTTTTGTCGTCATTGTACCCTTGAAGGGCAATCAATCAACTTTTTAATCATCAATTGAAAAAACATTGATGAAAAATTTTAAAATAAATTAAATTATTCATTGTGATCATACCATTCATTTCAATCAGATAAAATGATTGTCAAAAATAATTTCATCATTCAATTTTTAATATTATTTTTTGGTTTAACATTTTTCATTGCTGGTTTATTTATTAATTTGATACAATTTATTTTATATAATACATTAGCAAGATATGATATAAAATGTTATCGTCGTATAAATTTTTATTTAAATTATTCCATGTGGTCATTAGTTGTTGCATTAGCACAGTGGTGGGCAAAAACTGAATTGACAATCTATTATCCAGATGAAAAATCGATAAAATTTTCAGCGCCAAATCATATGATTTGTTTAATGAATCATACATTCGAAATTGATTGGGTGATGTCTTGGCTGGTAGTTGATCATTATCAGAAATTGGGTGTATGTATTTGCACAATATAATTGATGAATTTTTTAAAATTCAATTTCATTTTAGAATGCAAAATCGTTTGTCAAAAAATCGATTCGTTTTGTTCCAATTATGGGATGGAGTTGGATATTTGGTGAATTCGCATTTTTAGAACGTAATCTAGAAAAGGATTCTGGCAATATTGTTAAAGCATTGAAAAATTTTCTACAATTCGAGGATCCAACATCTTTACTGTTTTTTGCCGAAGGTACACGTTTTACCGAAACGAAACATGAAAAAAGTATTGAATTTGCACGTGAACGCGGATTACCTGAACTTAAATATCACTTGTTACCGCGTCCAAGAGGTTTCAATCTTTCTGTTCGAACATTCAAAGAACAAAGTAATCAAATTAATTCATTCATTCAATTCCATTCCCATTTTTAATTTTTCTATTATGAATTATTAGATGAGGAAGAGGTTTTGGTAGCCCAAATCCAACTAAGATTCCCAAAAGGTCAACCTGAACCATCATTCAAGACATTATTACGTGGCGAAAAAATTAAAGCAGACATTTACATTCGTATCTTTCCTGTGACTGACGTTCCTACTGATAGCGAAAAAGCGACGACTGATTTTTTGTATGATATTTATAAAAAACAAGTATGCTTTTATCGAATAAAAAAAATTGAGTGCAATTTTCAATTCTATGCATTTATTTTTTCAAACAGGATGAACTTGCAATTTATCATGAAAAAAATAATTGTTTTCCTGGAGTGAAAACAGTTATCAAGCCTCGTCTTGCATCATTGTTGAATTTTATCGCATGGAATTGCGTTACAGCAGTAATATTGTTCTATTTATTTGTTAAAATTATAATCAATAGCAGTTGGTTAGTCATAGGAATATCAACTTTCATACTTCTAATTGGTCTGTGGTCGTTTAAAATAATGATTGATTCGACAAAAGTGAAAAAATCTTCATCCACTTATGGAATGGAAAATAAAAATAAATGAATCAATTTATTTGAAGGGTGCAAATTTCTTGAAAAATAAATAATTTCATTTAATTTTTGAAAAAATAATAAAACTATTGTTACTCATTTTTAACCGCTCATTATATGCCTAACAAATTCTTCATAATGAACATTTCCATGATTGTCTTCTTGACCGGCTAATAATTGTTCAACTTCATCATCAGTCAATTTTTCTCCCAATGTTGTTAAAAGATGACGAAGTTCAGCTGATGATATATAACCGCTACCGTCTTTGTCAAAATGTCTTAATCCTTCAATAAAATCTTCAGCTGTATCTGTTGATTTAGATTTAGATATTGTTTGTAAAATTGGCAAAAAAACTTCAAATCCAATACGTTCATCTATTTGATTGAAAATTTCAAATAAAAATTGAATGAATATGAAAGTCATTAATTTGATGAAATTATACCAGGCTTTAATTGACTTGAACACTTTTTAACATCATTTTCAGTAGGATTCTGTCCTAATGCTCTTAAAACATCTCCTAATTGTGAAACATTGATTTTTCCATCACCTTTGTTGTCAAACAAATAAAATGCTTCTTGAAATTCTAAGAAATCAAATTCAAATTAATTAAAATTTTGAGTAAATTTTCAAATCAAAAAATACATACCGAGAATTTGATCTTCAGTAAAATTCACCTAAAATTATTGCATAAATGATTAGTAAAATGATAAATTAAATTCATTTCTTACCATAGTTGCCTCGGTTACAGATAAATAAATGTAGAGTTGATGGAAAGAAATAAAGGGATTTTACTTATTTTTTTCAATGTGGCAAAAATTTACAGTTTTGATTTTGAATTATGAAAAAAATTATGAAGGTATGAATTACCTAACAATTAAAAAACAAAAAATTATCAAAGTCGAAAAAGACAAAAAATATTTAACAATGATGATTAATATCAATTGAAGGTATTATTTTATGTTTATTTCAAATATTTTCCTTTTTATCAAAACAATAAAACTTGTCAAACCAGTGCTCATCAAACCTTATCGAGTTTATAATTTTCTTATGAAAATTTAACCAAAAAAAAACAAATTCACATTTCAACGATCGCCATCTGCTTGCGAAATATCAACAAATCAATTGAAAGAAAAATACAAGAGACAATTCGGCATTTTATTTTAAAATCAAATTCAAAATAAATAAATAGATAAACAATAAGGAAATTAATTAAGAAAATCATTAAATTAGGAAAATAATCATGAAAATGGGATAAATAGATTCGTAATTGTACAAATTTTTTTAAAATTCTTTTTGAAATGTTTATTTTTTTACAATTTATAAATTTAAATTTTTATTATTTTTGGACCCTGTGATTTTAATAGGTGATTTTTTTTTGTTTTTGTTTTTCAACAATTCACAAAGTAAACTAGAAATTTAGATTGCTTCAATGATGTCCATTATGTTCATTATCTTCGTTATTGTCATTGATATGAATTTCATTTGAATCATCATCATCATTAGAGATTTCATCTTCATCTCCATTTTCATTGATTTCATTGATAATATTTTCATTTTCATTCTCGAAATTTTCATGATTATTATGTTCGTTTTCCAAGTCTTCATCTTCATCTTCATCTATGTCATTGTTGTTGCTGAAATATCTTTGCTGATTGTCATGATTCTGAGTCGAATGTTTTGAATAATCTTCAGCATATAATTTAAATGGTTTCACTATTCTATCATTAGCATTATTGTTATTATTTAATGATATAGTGATATTAGATTCATCACTGCTACCGGTTAAACTTATGGCACTACAACTGTCGTTTGTCATTGATTGATTTTGATGATGTTGTTGTTGCTGTTGATGTTGATATTGTGATGATGATGATGATGATGATAGTGTTGTTCCATTATTATCAATTTGTAAATGATGATTTTTATTGCTATTACGCATTCCATTAGAACTACGCCTCCATTCCATTAGTTGTTTTTTCCATTTAGTTCTTTGTATTTTAATGAAGAATAGAGATTAAATTTTAATCTAATATTGAAAATTGAAGAATTTAAATTGCAACAAACCTTCTATTTTGAAACCATGTTTTTATTTGAACTTCAGACAGATTAAGTGCACATGAAAGCTCGATTCGTTTGCTTACAGTCAAGTATTTGTCATTCTTCAAAAAACAGATTAATTTTATAAAAAAAATTATTTAAGATTCATACAAATATTTCAAATTTTTGAAAACCTACTTGAAATTCTAATTCAAGACGCTCTAATTGTTTTGTATTATATGCCTGCCTTGGTCGTCTTTCATTCATTAAAAATTTTCTATTTTCACTATCATTTTTAGTGTCATTACTATTAGCACCATTTATTTTCATTAATGATGATGTTGATGATTCTGATTGATTTAATAATTTATTACTATCATTCAATTCGGAATTATGATCATCACTACAATTTTCAAAATCTTTATTCGATCTATTCAAAATAGATGGCGATGTTAATGTATCGAATGGTAATGATTTAAGTGTTTCGACCGCGAAATTTACTAATTTTGAATGTTTTTTATTATTATTGTTCATTACAGATGTTGTTGATGATGACGATAAAGCATTTTTAGAATAATCATGAACTTGGTCCATTTGATTTTGTGATTTTTTCGCTGTCGTCATTACATTTGTAGTTGATGTTAATGATGATGATGATGTAGATGGTGTTAACAATGGTGATAAACCTTTATCACCATTTGTTTGTAGATTATCATTATTATTATTATTTTGCGACATTGCTTTGAACAACATCATTGATGATATATATTGACAATATGCAAATATATCTAATGCAGCGATTTGTTGTTGCTGTTGTAAATTTGTTGCAGATAAATGTCCTAATAATCTTTGATTATTATTATTAATATCAAAACCAAATAAATTCGGTTTTAATGCTTCGATAATATTTTTATCATGCATCACTTGATCGGCAGCATTTTGATGATTAATTAAAACATCATTAAATTGTGATAATTTTGTCGCTGATAATGTTGATAACGATGACGATGATGATGATGACGAAGATGATGGTGATGATGATGATGTCGAATGATGATTTTGATCATCAATAACTCGACCATTGCCATCACCATTTGTACCGATCTTATTACTCATAATATTTTTAATTGAAAACTTATGGAAAAATTGAATAATTTATGGCTTCGAAAATGAGAAAAAAACAAATCTTACCTTAAGATCCATGATTAATTGTGTTGAAAAAATTAATCATTTACAACGGAATTACTAAATTCATTCGTGATAAAAAAATCAAAATCAACAATAACACCGGAAAAATGCAAAATCAAAGAATAATTTTTCATGTGCACTTTTTGAATTAATTTAAAAAATAAATGAATAATTACAAATTCAAATCATATTCAATTCCGTCGATCATTATTCATTCATTCATAATTTGAGAATCATTTCAAATCTTCAAAAGAAAGGAAACGATTTTGAAAAATCAATCGGAAAAAATGAATTAATTCAAATTCATTTCGAATAAATAATTTTCAGATACCCAATTTAGTCTATCAATTCAAATATTTAAAAGTATTTATTCTTCATTATTATTGTTCAGTGATTTTTTTTGATAGCTTTATTCATTTAGCATCACACAATTGAATGAATCAATGAATGAATGAATGATTTTTTTTTTTTGAATCAAATTGACATGACAATAAAATTACTAATATCATTATTAATATATTAATAACAATATCAGAATCGAAATATTTTCAGACGAAGCAAAAGCCTATATGAAACTATATGACGGACTGTTGTGTACAATGATGATGATGATTATTATTATATCAAATCAAAGCAAAAAAAATGTGTGCCATATATAAATAAACAAATAAATAAATAAATAAAAATATCACTTATAACAACAATTATACAGCTGCTACATTTTTTTTCAATATTCATCTATCAAATAGTCATATTATTAAACGATGATATAAAATGGAATGAAAATCAAACAAAATTGACGAAGACGACGACAATAATAATAATGATTATAACATCTGTAATAAACAATAATAATGATAATCAACCAAGCAAATCAGACTGAATCACATCGACACAAGCACACACGCACACACAGACAAGTGCACATATTAGCAATAAATAAATATACACACAGAGAAATAACAATAATAATAAAAACGACGATAAAATAAAAAATTTAAAAATGTGAGAATCAATAAATATTCTACTATATTGAATAATACTAATAATATATGGAATAAGATTTAAACCAAAAATATATATGTTGTTATTACTGTTATTGTCGTCGTCGTTTTCGGATGCAAAATGATGATGAAAATCCCTGTCCGTATTTGATCTATTATTATTATTATTAGATGAGAATTTAAATGCATATTACGACATGCACTTATATCATCAAACACAGTAAAATACATACACACACACGAACACTTCCACAGTAAACGCATATGAATCGTCCAATAAAATATTTTTTTTTCTTCAAATACAAATTGAATTGTAAATAGATGAATGTTTTAGATGAATTTTCAAAGAGAGAATCAGAATCAAAATTTTCATCATCATTATTTATTTATTTATTTATCATTATTATTATTATTAATATAACTATAATTTGAAACAAAATGTTTGGTTTGGCGCGCACCATTATCATTATTGTTATTATTAAATACCGTTTATATATTTCCATTATTAACAGTATTTGAATTTTTATTTTTGAATTGAATTGAATTAGTTTGAATTGTGTGTGCGTGTATAATTTTGCCATTTTTTCTTCAATTCAATTCGTCGTGAATCATCAGTAGTAGCATCGAAAAATTTATACCCATAAAACACATTATACAGTAACATTTCAACATTTTTTTTCAACTTCATCATTGATGAAAAACTTCTACCTCCATCAAATGTTGTTGTTATCATTAATAGTATATGATTATTATTATTACATAATAGATTCTTCAAAAAGCAAATAGCAGAAGATTGAATGTACAAGAATAAATGAATGAAAATGAATGAATGAACGATGAATGAATTGCCCATTTAATAATAATGAAATAATGATTATCATTATATTTTGTAAATCATGTTTAAAATGTTGTTTAGGAAAATTGTTTAAACATGAATTTAGCAGCAACAACAACTGAAAAAAACGAGAACACTATGCATATATTATTATTATTATTATATAATAACGATGATAATACATAATAGTTATTGATAAAAATGGTAAAAAATATGACAGTAATTGATTTAAAGTAGTTTTTTTTCCGTTTGAAATTTTTCACATTTAATCTAGAGAATCCAGATTATATATTCTTTCCTGTGTTTTATCTCACGGCTCTTCATATGCTACTTCATGGTGCGCAAACATTTTTCAATTTTTCCTATTTTTCCATATTTTTCACTGAATTTCATTTAATTGCGTTCATTTCAGACTAAAATCCCCGCGACTATATTGAAAATTTAAATGAAAAAGAAATTTGAAAATAATGGATCATATTTTTAATCAATCTATCAATCAATCCATATATAAAATGATGATTATACATCGAATAGTTGTTTTATTAGTTTTTCAAACAATCAATTGTATTCAATGATATACGCCTTTATTTATTCATTGATTCATTCATTTATTCGTACAGAAAGATTATAAGTGGTCCATTATCCATTATTGTTATCATTATTATTATTATTATGATTCTATTATCTTTTATTGACAGATGAGTAATAAAAAATGAAGAAAAGCACAGATAAATCTATTACACAATCGAAAAAAAACAAAAATGAAAACAAAACAACAATACAAAAATAAATAATGTAATTTTAACACAATAATGATAATAATAATAATAATAGTAATAATAATAATTGATGATGATAATATGTCAAGATGTTCATTTTCTATATATGAAATATAGAAATTATTGAGAGAAAATTTCATATTGAAATATTAAATTTCTATTAATAATGATTCATTTCAACCATGATTACTGTTATCATTAATATTATCGCTAAATGATTTAATATTATTATTATTTTCACATTTATTTTCCGTTAGGCAAAATAATGATGTGAATTTTCTATAATTCCACATGTTTTTTTTCGTTTTGTTTCAAACATTTAAAATCAGACAAAGCACACTTTACTAAAGAAAAAATCGTTATACTTTTAAATAATAAAATAAATAAACTTGTGTGAAAATATATGTGTTCGTACCCTCTTTGTAAATGAGAATTATGGCTACAAATTAAGAAAACACACATATGAAAGATTTAATATCAATTTTGAACGAATGAACGATGCCTGCCATTTGAATGCTACTGCATTCAATTTTTTTGCTTGATTCGCGTTTTTTATTCTACCGATTCTCAATTCTCTAGTTTTCACTATTTGTAAAGTAAAATATAATTGCACACGCATTAATAAACATGGAAAATGGAAAAATAAAAGATAACAAAACAATCAACCAAAACAATAATAATAATAATGATAGACAAATTAATTGCTTTGCTATTTAAAATATAGTAATTGAATGGGTGAAAAAAACATCACATATAATTTGAAAAATGAATTCAATTCTAAAATGTTTATATAAGAGTATAGTTTTAAAATACATTAAAATATAACGATAAAATTAAAATGAAAATCTTTCAATTCAAAGCATCATCAACACGCACACACACACACACTCAGACTCATAAAACATTTGGTTAACAAATGCTTAAGCATTTAACTAAACTAACTAACAAAACAGAAAAGCTTCAAGCATTTGCAAGTGCAAATGGATAAATGGCGAAATGGAAATTTTCATATAAATTTTTAAACACTTTAATGTTTGCTAAATAATAATCATAATTTTAAATGAATGATAATAATAAAAAGTAATATTAATGTTTTTTTTGGGGCTCACTATAAAAATGATTTTGATTTTCAAATATGTGTTTGTAAAAATGATAATTCTACAATAAAATTAGACAAATTTAAAACAAAACAGCAAAATGTTTCGAAGATTCTAATTTTGTTGCATGATAATTGATGGTGAATTGCTGTGCGAAATTATTGCATAATTATTATATTATACATATGAGTTCCTCAAATGTTTGCCACATTGGATGTAAAAAATAAATATGAAAAAAATATCCGAGAAATATTTTCATGATCATGTGAGATTTATATATGGGAATATGCGGACATTTTTCCCGTAATTATGTTAATAATATTTGATTATTATATTCAGAATAATCAAAAACATTCATTTATTCTTTTTTTTTGAATGAAAATATTCAGATTTTCATTTAAATATTATTTTTGAAATATGTGTGACGATTAGAAATTGCTCAATAATTTTCAATATTATCATTAATTCAATTAAATTATGATTATGATGATGATGATGACGATGGAAGTTGTTTTTTATCATTTATTAGATATTAAAAATATTCTTGTTATCGTTAAATATTGAACACAGAATTAGTGCAAAAAAGTGCGCTGATTTTAATGCCATTTGTTTTTTTCATCCTCTTTCTCGCTCTCTCGCTTTAATTATTTGTTTCAAAAATAATTGATAGATAGATATATGGATGGATGAATAGATGAAAAGATATTAAATGAAATTATTTATTTTATTTTTCGGAAATAATTATTTATAATTTGATCAAAACAAATCACAATTCTTGATTAATTACATAGGTTTCACAGTTTGAAATCACAAGATTGCCATATGAAAAATGTTTTCAAAAAAAAAAGCGAAAATTGTCCCGAAAATGGGATTCCAAAAAAAATATTGATACCAATAAAATAAAAATATGACAGATAATTATTATTTCCAGAAAAAAATTAATAATCTAATTGACAGATATCATGTTTTCTATAATATGGCCATTGGAATATTCTTTCAATTTATTTTTCATGCGTCAAAAATAACCAACATTTTTTTTGGTATTTTAAAAACACATATGAATGTGTGACAAATTGAAATAAATATAAATTGATAGAACACACAAGAGCGAAATAATAAAAAAAAGTAATTCCATTTAAAAGTAATTTCAAATGAAATAAGTAATAAAGAAATGAATGAAAGAAAAAAACAAAAATCTTTTTGACAATTTAATGGTCATCAAAATTGAAAATATATAAATAAAGAAATAATAAAAGTGGAAAGTAAAAGTAAAAGTAAATGGAAAAAATAAACGACACTTATTAATTGAACGAATAAGGATATGGAATACATTTAATAATAATAATAGTCAAAATAATCGACGTATCAATTGCTCAGAATCAATTCAAAAAAAAATAATCATATTAAATGTGAATGAATGACTAATGTTAATGTTTTTTGTTGTCGTTGTTGGTGTTGGTGTTGTTTACTTCTAAATTCTTCAAATAACAAAATAAATTCTTATCAAAATTTTATTCGTTACTTCCACATATTCGATATATGTTCGAGGATATACATTAAATTAATAGTTGGAAAAAAAATATTTTGATTTTGCTTTTAAAAGTATCACATTTTGGAAGAATAAGAAAAAAACAACTGCAACTGCAATAACAACAACAACAACATCAAGCAGCAATCATCCATCTCAATATCTTAATTGAATTGTAATATCTTTTTTTTCTTCTTTATTATTTCTTCATTTTCTTCGAATTTTTTCTTGTTGTATTAAGTATTTTTCGAGAGGAATTTTTTCTTTCGTTTGTTTGTTCAAAAAATATATAAAAATAAATAAATATATTTATTTCATGTAATGTGCAATATCAAGTTTCATTTGATGATGATGATGATGATTTTTCTTCCAAAAAACTATTATATGAAAGTAAAGTAGGAAAAAAAGCTTTTTAGCCATATATATTAGTGTATTGATAATAATAATAATAATAATGATATAAAAAGTTATGACAAAAAATAAATGGGCAAAAAATATCCAAGAGTTTATTTATTTATTGGCTAAAATTGAAAATGTATGATAAACAACGACAGCAGCAGCAATGACAATGCACAGTATTCCGTTAACATTTATTGATTCACATCTTAATTGCCAAAACAATTTTTTTCCTTATTTTTTCCCCAATTTTTTTTTTGTTGGAAATTCTATTTTGCAATTTATTTTGTTATTATCATCATTATCTTTTTGTAATGGTATTAGATTTCATCAACATTATCAACATCATCTTCATCATCCCCAAAAACAACAACAATGACGACGACGACACATTATTTTATTATTCATTATTATCATTTCCATTATTATTATTATTATCAATTGACATTTTAATAATCAATTTAATGTATATTTGGTATTTGTATGTATCGAAAACATTGAAAATTTCACATCGAAGAATGTATAAAGAATTTTTTTTGTCTCTCTCTCTCCACTGTCAATTGTCTTGTTCAAAATCTCGAGTAAATATTTCAATTCAATTCAATTAAATCACAAAAGAAAATTGAATTAAAAACTTAATTTCGAAATTATTATCTTTGGATAGGAGAGAAACATTGAATTCTTTAATTTTTTGTTTTGTTCGGAATCAATTTACAATTTGGGTGGTTCTGAATATGATGAAAACAAAATGATGGAAAGAAAATGTACAAATTGATAGGTAGCAATCAATGAAATGAATTCATTTTTAGGTTTCAAATCTTCAAAAACAAAAAATAAAATAAAATAACGGAAAACAAAATTCAATTATCGATAATCGATCATCATCATCATCATCATCATCGTTATTATTTTTACTTGGAACAAAGCAAAAACTAAACAACAGTCAAAATGAAATGATAACAATAATGATGATATCCATTTATTATCAATAAATAAATCGAGAACATGTTTATTTATTTATTGATATTTAGTCTAAAGCGAAGAATGGAGCGAAGAATTATATAAAAAGAATAGAAGCACTCGTATCATTATGACCAATTGAAATTTTTTTGAAAATTTTTGGGTGATAAAATTTCGAAATGTTTCAAAGTCAAATTCATTCATCATAATTATAATTACTGGAATTTGGGCTGAAATTTTTTATTTCTGCCAACTCTTTAACTCTTGTTTATTATTAATTTCAGAAAAAATAATCAACTATTTTTTCTTTTTATTCATAAATATCTATATATATCATGATTACATCGAATCATTGTCGTTGTTGTTGCTGCTGTTGTTGTCGTTGTTGTTGAAATCAATGTTATGTTGTCAACATAACAATTATGAATGTTGAAATTAATCATGAATTTTTGTTTTTCATTAAAATTATCATTATTTTGTACTTTGACAAATGTGAATTAAAGAATTAAAGGGGAGAAAGAAAAAGGCAAAAATATTTCAGATAAATAAAATGGAAAAATTTGCAAAATATAATTATATGTGTTTGTTAACATCCCAAAAATCATTAGTTTTTTAATAATATACAATTATAACACGTTTTTTTAGTTGTTTGTTGTTATGTGAAAATAATGATAATAAAAAAGTTTTAAAGTTTTCCATCCATTCATCCCAACATTCATTCATTTGTTTATTTCATTTGAAATATGGAAAAAAACGAAACGAAACAAACAAATAAAATAGAAAAACATAAATATGAAATGAAATGAAAAAAGTATTGAAAAACAAGAATTCTATGAAAAATTAATTATTTTTAATTAATTATGTTTAATTAATAGCATAGTGAGAAAGTGAATGAATGATTGAAAATTGAAATATGAATAAGAGTGGAATTATGGAAAATATTTCCATTTTTTTTGCGATTCAAAAAATATGTTTACTTGGAATATAATATTATTGAATGTATGCAGGAATTCTCATTTGGAATCGTCCGAATAGTTTTTGGCAAATTTAGATATCATTTTCAAACTTTGAAAAAAAAATGATAAAGTCCAATGTTCGATGAATTCAGGCATTGAACAACGATGATAACAAGATTCGGGCAATAATATTTAAACATTGAACAAATTTATTTTGAAATTAAATGCAAAAACAAGCAAATATTCACATTACATTTTTTTCAATTAATTTTTTAAACAAAGCAAAGCGCATATTCATCGATTTGTTCGTTGTTTTTTTTTTAAATTTCATTTTTCCTTTTTTTTCAAATAAATGTAATTACAAGTTTTGAACTTTAAAGCATCTTGGTAATTTACATTCAATTCAATTAAATTGAATAAGTTGTTATTTTTTTTCCATGAGTAAAAAACAAATGTTCATCTATTAATAATGATAATAATAATAATTACAAAAATATCGTGCAAGTTTCAATGTTTTGCATTTTGGCTTGAAATTATTATTATCATTATTATTAAATGAATTTCAAATAAATTGATTGTCGAATATATAATAAAAAATTGTAAAGTGTTTTACTTTTTTTTAAAACTAAAACACAATTGAACTAATAAAATACCATACCATATTCACTCTTCAATTTTGCCATTATTATTACATCATATATAGCGCAATGGCAATTTGTTCTCATATACATATTTATGTTTGTATGCTTTCGTTTGTTTTTAATGATGATGATGATAATAATAAAATAGAAAAATAATGGTAATAATGACGATAAAAAGTTTTATTTTTTCCCAATGATATATCTATCTATTTGTTTTTTGTATGGGCTAATAATACAAAAAACGAAAGCGAAAAACAAATTTTCATTTGAATAAATGAATGAATTTTTTGGAATCGGATCGTGTACTTGATTCCTTTTTTTCATTCTGTGTATTTCCAGTTTTCAATTTATTTTGATTTTGATTATGGGCTCAATGAATCATTATATGAAAAAGTGCATCATCATCATCAATGCTATTTTATGGGGAACATGAAAAAATAATGTGTACACATCATCTTAAAACTGTTATAATAACACTATTAATAATGATAATGATAATAAAGATACAGAAACAATAATAATAATAAACTAAAACCAATTCTTCTCTTGTACATTCATTAACACACACACATTTATATATATAGAATGCGGTAGTTTTTTTCAATATTGATTTTCTATTGATTATTTTACATTAAATAATAATAATATCATTATTATTATATAAATTGAATGCAATCATTTTAAATTATAATTTTTTCTTCTTCATCCTCTCTTTCTACTTAAAATAATTGATGAATAAAGAAGATGGAAAAAATGGCAAAATCTGCACAAGCATCTGGATCTTGTAGAAATTTTCAAATATATTTAAATTACATTAAATTACATTCAATTTTCGTTCAATGAAATAAAATGTTTTTGTTCATGATTTTTTTTCTCAAAAATACAAATCCAATTAGAACTTGGCTGTCAATAATTATTCATTTGTAATTATTGCAATTGCTTAGTTTTAATTATTTTTTCCGATTTAAAATTTGAATTTTTGTTTTTTCAAAATTTAAATTGCAAGCATCCATGATAGAAATATCCATAGAAAATTTAATGATTTTCAATTTTAAATGCGCAAAAATGAAATGTTATTATTATAAACATTTATAATTATGTTTTAATTTGAAAATTTTTTCCGAATTAGAGCTGGAAATCGATTTTCAATCGATAATGGGTTTTTTTTGTTTCTTTTTGCCTCTCGAAATTTTTGATGAATACATTTCACTTATTGATGAAGATGATGGTGAATGTAAGTAAATTAAATCCATTTAAAGTATTAGTATGAGTGTATCAAAGAAATGTTTTATTTGATGTATATGATTAGTGTTATATGCGTATTATGAAAATTTTAAAGTGGTTGAGTCTAAACTAGATGTTACAATGATTATTAGTCATAGTGATTGGCAATTTTGGGTAAGATTGGAAGATGAACGAGAAATAAAAAAGGAAAAAATTGTTTGTTGGTGCAATGAAACTACAAAATAAAATAATATAGACAGACAGAGATAGAAAAACCACTTAAATAAACATTTAAACATTTCATTTATTATTATACAAACATATATATGATGTTGATATGATTATTATTATTGTTATCACCATCGTTTCACTACCAGAGGCATCCAATAATAATAATGATAACAGGAATAATAACAATAAAACATTTGCCGAATCAGTGAAAAAGAAAAAATAGAAAAAAAATCATAATATTTAAAGCATTTAAGCATTTTTTGGATGCTTCTGTGAATCAATTGAAGCAATTTGAAGAATTATTTAATATGAAATAAAACAGCAACAACACCAATAATAACCGACAGCAAGAAGCTATATATTGGAATTGAATTGAATTAAATCATCGTTTGATAATAAAATTGATGTCTCATAATAAAATAATGGAGAAAATCAAGTAAAATGAACGTGTGTGTAAAAAATACGCAAACGTAGCTTTTTCATATTCAAGTGTGTTGGTGTTCATCATAAGACAGATTCCCATATAATAATAATAATGAATGGTTTATGGATAAATTGTCTTTTTTATTTCAATTCGGGTTCCTTTTTGGTGCACTTTTCGCACAGGATTCTTTTGAAACTTATATTTTTTCTTAAAGTTTTATAATAAAAAATAAACCAGAATTACTTAATATTAGACAAAAAACAACAACAACAAAAAAGAGGCAAATAAACAAACAAACAAAGAAAAACACCCATTCAATATATCACAATTTGGTGAATTTGATAAATAAATAAATAAATATATAATACTTAATTTACTTAATATAGTTTTAAGTGTTACATGAAAAAAAAATACTTCACAATGTGTTTTTCATTATTCTTTATATTATTATTTTTAAATGTTTTTTCCTTACAGTTTTTGCGTATGTGTCTAGCAATATCGCTTATTTATTAGTATCTAATTTGCTGCTGCTGATGTTGATGATGATGATATCAAAATAGAAAGAAAAATAGTCATTTATTAAATGAAAATTGAAAGAAAATTAAAATGGAAATTCTTGCTTTTGTATACCCAATAAATGATATCGTCGACGACGCAACTCCACATTGAAAATTGAAATATTAAATGAAAATTGAAAAAACAATATTTGTTTAAAAAATAAATATATGAAAATAGATGAAATTATTAAACTATATATTGATATCAAACACATATTTTTTAATAGAAAAAGAATTAAATTTTTTCCAATTTTAAATATCAATTCATTGATTCTTTTATATATGTGATTTTTTATGTGTTATTAATAATAAAAAATAGCATCGATAATATTATCAAGTATTAAAATGGAGGAAAAAAATATTGATATCATGGATGGAATTTGAATTACACTATTATTATTATTAGATATTGGAGTACCGAATTGGAAAAATCAAAATGAAAATAAAAATAAATAAATAAATAAATGAAAAAAAATAAATTTATTACATTTCATAATGTGTAATCAAATGAAATGAAATGTAAACTATTAAATAAAAAAAAGGAAAATAAATAAATAATAAAATATATATTTGAAGTTACAAATATATCGTCAGTTTCCAATAAAAATACGGAAAATACGGATATTATCAGATTGAACGATGGAGAAAAAGAAAGAGGGAGCGAAACGAGGAGTGAGCGAGATATGGCAATATATTTTATTGAATTTATTGAAAGTTATCAAAACACCAATATCGTCGACTAATAATAACAAATCATATTTTATTTTATTTTTTTGATGGCAAATGTGTTGGTGTTGGCCGTGGCTGTGGTGGTGGTGGTGCGATCTGACAAAATTGATTCGGTTTTCTCTATGTTTATTGTTGGCAGCAGTGAATTATTATTATTGCTATTATCATCATAAAATTTATATCTTTCACAGTTATTGTTTTTATGAATATATTGTGTGTGATATTGACACACATTCATATTCAATTATGATTATTTTTTTATGATAATTTTATTATTTTAAATATATTTTTAAATATTCAAATCAAAATTTGTTCAATTTTAATAAGTTTTCGTCCCCCCGTTCATCATTTTTTGACATGAAGCACACACATTAAAAAATTACATGTGATAAAACTTATTATTGATTGAATTTTTCTTGAACGCTCTTCGATAAAGTTTTACCGCGTTCAAGTTTTTTTTTCAATTCAAACAATACTTAGCTAAGCAGAATTTTTTTTTGTGTTTCACGATAAATTTGCAATAACATCATTAAATAAAAGAGAAGTCATTCTTTTATTGAAAACACATTAGCAAAATGAATAATGTTTTTGGTTTCGAAAAATTTCAAGTATATTCATTCATTCATTGTGTTAATGCGAATATGTAAATCAATTAAACTTTCATTAAATCATTCAGTCTTTAAGAATATTTTAAAAATTTTAAAATTTGCCAATTTCTCTATGGAATATAAGTTAATCAAATTTTCAAAAGTTGATTGATTTACTAAATTTTGGTTGGGCAATAAATGGAAAAAAAATCATTAAAACATTAAAACTTTCAATATTTTTATGGAAAAAAAATAGTTTAACTCGAGAATTCGTAAAATGTTTCAATTCATCAAATCATTAATTTATATTATCATTAATATAATTTGTCATTTGAGATTAATTTAACTTGAATGATTTTTGTTTTCGATTTAAAATGAATTATCGAATGTGTGCAAATTTATATAATTGAAATTAAATTGTCAAAATATTTTTTTTACTCTAGTATACAAATACATATAAACAAAATACCAATTCATTAATGAAAACATGTGTCGATGTGTTTTTCAGTTCAATGTGTGCGTTCATAGAATGAAAAATTAATGAATTCTCATTCATTAATTGTGTCGAAAACTGTGGTAAATGCTGTCATTGCTTTTGCCCATTATTATGTTGACACATTTAATGAATGAATATGTGTTTTCAAACGATCCAAAACGACATGAAAATGGCATGTGAGAATCGAAAAATTGATCACACTTTTACACTAGAAAATAGCAGATTACGGAACGGAAAAGGAACTCTGATATCTCTTTTTAGTGCTAAATCTTTTTAAATCTTAATCTTGAATTCCACTTGAATTTGGAAAAACAGGCAATCTCGTTTTGACCGTGTTTTTTTTATTGTATTCGAAATATTATTAACGGTTAAATATGGAAAATATTGCACCAAAAGACAACATGGAATTGTTCCATGGAAAAACTGAATAAATTCCGACCCATAATTTTATTTTTTCGTGTTGATGTTTTTGCTGTTAAATCATTGTTGTTTTTGAATATATTTATAGTTATATTTCAATAGCAAGAATGCAAAAAAAGGAACAATAATACAAATTTGAAACACACGAAACAAAAAAAAAAAAAAAAAAAAATGGAAATGAAAAAATTCTCATCAGCTGGCGCATTTTTTTGTTATCAAAGTTTATTATTATTATTCCTAATATTATTATTCTTATTGCATCGATGTCAAAAAAATCCAATTTATAACTGTGTGTGTGTGTGTGTGTGTGTGTGTGTCAGTGTGTTTTGTATGTAATCGTAAATATATCTCGTTGTTTAACGTTATTGTTATTGTTTTTTTTTTTTTTTACATTTATTCTTTTCTTTTCATCATTTCATTTTATTTTAACGTTATGAGAATCTATGCATGTGTGCATATAAATCTATTTAATATGATTGTTATTATTATTAGAAAATTGACATACGGAACATATAAAATAAAATTTTTTTCCATTGAAATAATAAAAAAGAGAGAAAAAAATTTAAATTGCAATAAATAGAAAATTCAGGGGTGATTTTCCCGATTTTTTGGTGAACAATTGTGAAAAAATTAAAATTCATGCATGAACAAGCATCATCGTTTGCCATTCGTTGACAATAAATGATTTTTACTATCATCAATTTTTGCAGGCAAAAATTCAAAAAAAATTGATCTTGAAATTTTTCAATTTCACATTTGATTATTATTAGTTAAAGTATTTCAGGAAAATTTTTCATTCATTCATTCACTCGTTGATTATGTTTCATTAATTTCTTGATGCTTATTATTATTCAGTAATTTTGCACTGTTTCCAGCACGAGATTATTTTCTATTTTTAAACAATATTTTCAAATGTTCACATGATGAACATTTTTCACTAGCAACAACAGCAACAAAATTACATATTGATTAATAATATAACAGAATATTCAATGAAAGATGGAGAAGGAGAGAAAAATATAAATGTTCAATTAAAAATGAAATAATAATAATAATGAAAAAGATGTAAATATTTTCATTATTATTATTACATTATTCAAGTCAAAATCCAGGAAATAATGCAAATAATGATAATAATAATAATAATAATAATAATAAATCTAAAATTGAAAAAAATAACTAAACTAATAATGATTTGATAATAGGATTTGGAAAAATATTTAGTTTTTTATGTATTTATCTCTCTATACATTGAATATATTTTCATACATTTTTTTTTCTGTCGCCAATTGTTGTAATGATGACATTCAATTTGATGTTTATGATGATTATGTAATATGAACAAATAACAATAATGATAATAATGAAAATAATGATAATTTTCTAAAGAATTATTTAAATTTCCATTTTTTTTCTCTCAGTTAATTCCATTCCTAGATTGATTCGTTTCAAATTAATTTGTGCATATTTTTCTAATAATAGCAAATTGTGAATAGATAATTCTTTGGTACATTGAATTTCATGAACACACAAAAAGCAATTAAGTATCTTGAATTGAAATTCCAATTATTTCTATTAAAAAAACTTGTCAGAAAATTAATAGTTCTCCTCTTCAATCGATTATCATTATTGAAACGTTGATCCATTATTTTGCTCTATTTCGATACATATGAAAATATGAGAATAGATTTTACTTTTTTTTCAAATAAAATTGTGGAATCAAATTCAAAAATTGTTAAACATTTAGTTTTATGCTTTGAAAATTGCATTTAAAATATTATCAGTTATTGTTTGAAGAAAAAAATAACATGAAACGAAATGAAGATAAATGCTTCCTAACACAGCCTAAAGCTATTAAAACAATTATTAATTTGATCGATTATTTATGATAGCTTGGTTTAAAAAAAAATTCTATTACTTATGTGCATTTATTTGTGATGTGTACAAATGTATTGTAAAGCACAAATGCTTTGATATCAATGTTTCGAAAAATTTTTTGTTGAATCAAACTTGAATTAAAATAATTTCTCATTTCAATTGATTCAATGTTTATATCAGAAAACGAAACATTATTTTATTAAATTTATAATTATTGCAATTTATTTTTATATAAACATGTACACGATAAAATAACTGTAAACAGAAGGAACAATAATAAAATGATTGGATTCATGTTTTTTTCATTATTTCATTTGTATCATTATCTCTTTTTTTCAATTTTCATTGCCATTTTATTTTTATTCATTCGAATTTCAATGTCTTTTATTCCATTTCTTACAACGATTCGTTATTGGCGATATTGGAGTTGATGATGATGACGATGATGATGCTGCTGCTGGTGATGGTAATGAATTTTTACGTTCTTTTTTTAATTCATGTAATGAATTAAGATTATTTTTAATAATAATTTTATCTAATGGTGGTGCTAAACGCACAAATTCACACATTTCACACTTATTGAGACTTCCACTATTTTCAAATGTACAATGTGCACATCTCCATTTATTATTTTGATGATTATTTTGACTATCAAAATCAATCAAATTATTCAATGATGAATGACTTCCATCAAGTAATTTATTTGTTCTAAGAGGCGGTAATGGTGGAGGTGATCTGGATGAAAATTGTTGCCGATTAGGTCTTGGAGGTAATGGCGGTGATTTTTGATTATTGCTATGATTATTCATATTATTGTCACTATTGCAAATATTATCATTGCTGTTTGATGAAATTAATTTACAGGGTTGTAAACTAGCTTCGATTTGACTTGTGTGCGGTAATCTTCTCGATAATATATCATTATTGTCATTATAATCTCGCATATTTCTTGGTGGCTGAAGTAAAAATGATAGACCAGATGGTAACTGTTTATCTGGAATGTTTATGAATGGCTGCTGCTGATGAAGAGGTGATTGTTGAACCATCATCACATTATTGACCACATAATATTTCGTGCCACCATGCCCATAAGGGTTATATTGTACTAGACGATTTTGATTCAAATTATTAATGTTGTTATTATTATTTGTGGCCAAAGAATCACATTGATGCGATAATATTTGAACATCTAATAATAATTTTCTATTTTCTTCATTCAACGATGATATCTGATTAACATATTTATTTTCATATATTTTTCTCTCCAATTCTTTTGTTTTTTCACGTATCATTAACATTTCATGTTCCTCTTTATCAAATTCATCTTGTAGTAATTTGAATCTTTCCATCTGATTTTTCAACCCTTTTGTTTATGTGAAAATAATGACAATTATCATAAAATCTATAATCAATATATACAATTAATCATACCTTCCATTTGAATGTTCAATATAATCTTAAAGTTTTATTTTTCAAAAACAAAAACAATAACAAAAATGAGTTTACGTAATTAAAAAATGTTGAATGAAAAAAAATATCAAAACATAAAGCAGCTGTTTGAATTTATCATTGAAAATTGAAAAAACAAGAACTTTCAAAGTATAAATTTGATTATTTATTTGAAAAAATTTTGAATTTTTGGTTTTTTTTTTTGGTCAACATCGAATATATATAATTAAAAAAATATAAGTAATTGAATAATGAGGTAATAAAAAATTATCTTAAAAATTTACATTGATTTAATTTTAAGTAATGATAATGAAAATATATAATGAAATTCATCAATTTTTTTTTTTTTTGAATATGTCGACGATTGTTTTCATTGAAAGTTGATTAATTATTATCGTCATTTTTATGATTTTTATCACAATTCATACGAAGAAGTGGGACAATCGGTGCACGATGTTTTCGTGAATGTTGTTTTTCTTGTTGATGATCGAAAAAATGTTTCGCTTGTTTTGTCACCTCTTTTTGAACTGTTGTCTGTCCGGTTGCTAATAAAAACCATTGATCGTTGTAGTTGCTGCTCATATTCACATTGTTGGACTGATTCGTTATCATTTCCAAGTTCGAAGATTCGTCTTTCGATGTTATTGGAATGTCCATTGTCACTGTAATTTCTTCTGATTCCAATATATTGCTGTTGAATAGTTGCTGGTCCGATTGAAAGAGTCGTATTCGTGATTTCTTTATTGTTTCTCGCCGTGGATGAGGACGATGGCGACGACGATGTTTGCGAACATGATTTGCCAATATGTCGTTGTATGTGATTGCAGAATTGTTGTCCACAGTATCGTTGGTTATCTTCGGCAAAATGTACAATGGCTGATTTCTTTGATTGGCTGCTTTTTGATTGAATTGTTCCGATATCGTTGCCGCTGTTTGTAATGGCATCATGGACCCCATATTGACAACTTGTAGCGGATAATGAGTTGCTATTGAAGGTGCTTTTTGTTCCATTGATGGCATTGTTGTTAAAGTGATTATTGGGGTTACAGTTGCTAGTGTTGATGCATTCATCTAGAAATCATTTTAAAAATATTAGTGATGAATACAATTGATTTGAAACATGCAAATGTGCAAATTTTCGTGCATTAATTACAAGACATTCAAGAAAAACATAGTGTTGAGAGGATCATCATCAAAAGTATTATCGTGATTCTTTTTTTTTGTGCAACGAAAACAAAAATGGTGAATATGCAACAATATAAATCAGTGCTTGAAGTGCCAAAACATTGATTAATGAAATAAAACTTACAATCAACGGATTGTCCATATATCAATGATGTTGATGAAATTGTTGTCGACGGTATTGAATAATTAATCAATCTAATTTGATCCTGATTTATCATCAATTCATTTGTTATGTTATTGGTATTAGAATTTGTATAATTAGTAGAAGTACTATGATAATTATAACTATTATTCATCGATGATGAATAACTAAATCTATCATCACTATTCATGTCTAATGGGGAATAATCATAATGATAACTATTATCATTTTTATATGATAGTAATCCATCATCAACACTATGTATTTTATTGTTATTATTATAAGACTGAAGTTTTGTGAGTTTGAAAATTAATTATGAAAGTGGAAAAACAAAAAAGCAATTGATGATGACGAATAATTAAAATTGAATTAAAAATGAATGAAATCATAACTCAATTGAAAGATTTATTGATCATACTTACAATATTGAATTGATTGTTTGACGCATCAAACGAATTTTCTATCACAGGATTGCAATTATTATTATTATAAAGAATATCATCATTATTGATGATTGTTGTCGCTGGTTGATATGGTAAAATATTGAATTGTTCATTTGAATTTGTTTTATTATTGCAAATCATTAATTGACTATTATTATTGTTGTTATTAACATTTATTATTGAAGATGAACACAAAATATTCTTGTTTCCAGATGATAATTGTTTTTGTTGTTTATTATTTAATATTCCAATCATACCGGGTGATTTCGATGTTGGTGGAGTTATCGATGACATCATAAATGATGAGTGGGGAGAAAATAATTGATCATCACGAATGAATGATTTACTCTGAAAAAGAAAATATGATTTTTCATCAGTCAAATAATAATAATTATTGAATTCTTACCGGTGTTTCAGACAGTATTTCTTCTTGTGTTGTAATATTTGATCCTTTACCCAAATGATTTTCATTTTGTTCTACATTTGGTGAATAAATCCCTGAATTGATAAATGGATTATTATTGGTCATCATTACTTCAGGAATCACATATTGTTTATTATTTCGATTTATTGCTGATGAACTTTTCAATGGCGATAAGTTCTGAAAAAAATATGATTATATTAATAATGATTATCACATTATCAAAATCAATAAACAAATCACCTCTTTATCTTTTGATGAATTATCTGATTGTAATGGTGGCGTATACAGATAAGGCGTCGATACGGAATTTGTTATAATTTTGGTCGATAATGGCGTATCGAATTGTTTTAATGATTTGATTTGTTTTTTCGTTGTTAGAGATAATTCTTGATTATGTTCATCATCATTAACATTCGAATTTATTTTGATAGGTGATATGAAAGATGTTGAAATTTCAGGCTGTGTTTGATATCCACTAGTACTATAATTATCGATGTAACAGTGACTAATATTTGTATCTTCTTGCTGCTGTTGTTCATCACCATGATTTAGAACCGCGGCATTTTTTGTTGGTGATAGCATCAAACTACGTAATGGCGATGATTTAATTGCTGAAACTAAATCATTTACATCTTGTATTTCAGATAATTCGCATTCAAGTAATTCTCTTTGACTTGAATCGAAAAGATCGCTGAAATCATTCAAATCATCATCAGTATTCGATGTACTATTTACAGTGTTTACTTCATTTTGATTATTTGTGATTGTATTTATCGCTGTGGATGTAATGATTTTTCTCTAAAAAATTGAAATGAATTTTTATATTGACTAAAAGTGTAAAAAATCCAATCTCACCATCATATCAGGACTAGATGCGGCTGTCGAGGCTTTTGTTTTCGATGCAATTTTCGTTTTTGATGGCTTTTTAACACGTTTCTTAAATTCAGAATATGAAATACCTTCTTTGATAGCTTGTGCTTTACGTTTCAATGTTGAGTTCCAATGATTCTTGATTGCATTATCAGTTCTACCGGGTAAAAGTCTAGCAATTTTAGCCCATCTATTTCCATGCATCGAATGAGCTTGTATAATTATATTTTCTTCTTCTTCAGTCCATGCTGTTTTTTTGATATCTGGATTCAAATGATTATGCCAACGTTCACGACATTGTTTACCAACTCGCCCATCTAAATATTTAGCTATAAGTGTCCATTTTTTAGGACCATATTTCTTGACTAATTCAACAATTTTTTCATCTTCTCTCGGCGTCCAAGGACCTTTTACTAAATTAGGACTTAATACTTTACACCAACGTTGTTGACATTGGATTGCTGAACGATCATAAAAATGTTGAGATATTGCATACCAATCATGATTATATTCTTCAACCAATTTTCTTAATTGCAAATCTTCTTCTTTGGTCCAACGTGGACGATTGAATGATGATTTTTTATCATTCATATCACTCATATTATTATTTGAATAAGCATGCATGATGGAATTATCATTGTTATTATTGAATTTTCTTTCAGTTAATACTTTTTTATTTTTCATTTTGGGGGCCTTTTTCGAAGATTTTAATGTCGATTTGCTCTTATTTTTATTATTGTTGGCAACAATTTTCGATGAATAACATGATGTTGTTGAATTGATATTGAATTCAAATTCCGATAGATTTGGATTATTTATTACGGTGGTTGTTGTTGATGAAACTTGTGTTTCAGAATTTTCATCATAATATAAAGACATTTTGCAAATTTTTCTTATTCATAAATTCACGAATGACAATAATTCAATATTTTAAGGTAGTCTAAACAAAATCTAAGAAAAAACATTGAAGACATTGAATTAGAGAATTTTTGATTGAATCATTTTATCATTTGATTTGATTAAAAATTAATGAATGAATTGAATCAGATATCATACGAAAAAGGCAACAAAGTTTGTTTGCCAGAAAAGCACATTTGCTTCATTTGATTCACTCAAACATATTTTGGAAATTTTGGACCCTAGACTCAATCGAAGCGCGAAATGCATTTCTAATGTATTTGAGCGCGAACTTTTTTGTTGAAGGTGGTCGCGGTGGTTACTTTTCGATGGCTTGTCTGTTTACGTTAATGTTGGCGATGGTTGTTGTTTCGTACATAGCAATCATGATAATAATCACAGGCCTCTCTCAAATGTTTGTTAAGGGCAAGGCTTCAATTCAACAATTCAAAATTCATGAGGCCCTATGTTGAACACATTTCAGTCTGCAAACACTAAATTACAACATTCCATACAATAATGATAACAATTAACCACCTTGATTCATTCAGATCATCGATTAAGTTCAACAATGATGTTTTAAATATTCAATTGTTACTAAGGTAATAAAAATGGGAAAAAATTTACGATTCAAATCAAAACTATCACGTACAGGAAACCAAGACCGGTTTCATGATGGTCATCACAGCATCCAATTAATTTCATTGAATTCAAATTAATTCAGATTCAAATCATCAAATTTTGGCGCAATTTTTTTGCGCGTATTGAATTTTTTTTTTTTTTTTGACCGCGCTCAAACAGATCTGGATCGATCGATGTTGTACAAACACAGACAAACACACACAAACAACACCAAGGCCGTGACCTAAATGAACTTTCAAATATATCTCTTTTTTCAGTATGATCATGCAAAGTTCGAACAACACAGATGTTGCCATTCGCAATGCAATACAAAACCAGATGCTTGATTATACATTATTCTTATATGTAGTTGGTCATCATTATACATTCATATTATTCGCATACATCTGTTGCATTCCAAAATGGAAAAATTTGGAGCACGCAATCAAATGATATACAATAAAATAATACAAAAAACATCTGGATTAGTTCACTGGATTTCATTGATTTTATAAATTCTGATGAAAAAAATTTCGAAGAAAAATCAAAAATAAAAAAACTTACCGAAATTCTTCCGAAAAGATTTCATTAGATCAGAAACAATATCAATATGACAAATGATAATGATAATACAGAAAATGAAAATTTTCAACGGATTTTTATATTAATCCTTTTTCATTTTTGATGGAGGTAAATTAAAAAACATAATGACAATGATAATGATGATGATACTTTCACTTTGTTATTAAATGAAAAAAAACTCGTGAGAAATTTTGCACAATTGACAAAATAAATAAGTGAAAAAAAAATTTATGAATCAAAAATTCAACGGTCGTTTCGAATGAATGTCGCTCTTGCTTCAAACGTGTATTATATGTGTATTTACATTAAACCTTTAGCAAATGATGCATTTTCAGCCAATGACTGTATGTCTGTCTGTGGAATGATGGAATCAAAAAATGAATTGTACAAGATTTTCAAATGGAATGTTGAACAAACACATAATAAGTATTTTGATAGAGGTTTACGACAACCAATGATGGCAGCATTTGATTACATATTAGAAAATTCATTTTTTTTATTCGTGTAAAACATGAATTCGTTGTTGTGGCTGATGATGATTCAATGGTGCAAAATCCTTACAATTCATGTTGGGCTTTTACACTGAAAAATTTCTGCATTATTATTTAACGAAAGTAAAGGAAACACATCCGTATATCATTAGGTTTGGTTTAGGATTCTTTTTTGATTTTTTGGTGAGAAAATGAATTTCAATGAAAAATTTTACACACATGACACTTGGATTGATTGAATGAGAAATTTTTTTTTTGTCCAAAAAAATAAATGAAAAATTATAATTACAAGGTATCAAACATATGATGATCATACCTATTGTCACTGCTTTAATATTTTGACAATTGTTGTTGTATAATAATACTTTTAGATAAAAATTTAATCAACCATAGAAACGGTTAAATAATGTGCGTATGTTTATTTTGATGGGAGAAATTGTTTTTTACAAATTTTTTCAGACAATTGTCAAATAAATAAATAAACAGGTCGATAATAGATAAATAAATAAATGATTTGATAGAGGGTCGTTAATTGGTTGAACAATCAAACGATTTGAACAAATATTTTAACCGTGAGAAATTTTTTTTCGTTTTGTTTATTTTAAATTTTCATTTTTTTTAATCGAAAAAATTTGAAAATAAAAATTTCACAAAAATCACATGTGATGCAACAGGCATTCACAATTCAATTCATCAAATGCAAAAATGGCTCAATCTGTGATTGGATAATCAAAACACATTTTTTACTCGCGCATACATTTTTCACCACAAATTGTGCCATCTTTTGCCACAGAAATCTTTAATTTTGTTTATTTTTGGACAACAATCAAAATTAATTCATTTAAATCACACAATGTAATATGTTAGTGGCTGTCAAAATTCAATCATGTAATAAAATAAGATTATGATAATTGGATTGAAAAAAATCATGTTTCAATGACATTCATTTGACATATTTTTTTTGCTAGTTTGTTTTGTGTTCATCCTAACATTTATCTTGCCTATTTTTGATGTTTGAGCAATTAATTAAATCAGCAAAATATGGCTTTGAATGATATTGAAACGACCGATGTGATCGATAATTCTAAATTATTATTGATCTATACATTAGAATTGAATGGTTTCAATGAAACCAAATCATTTCGGTGCAATAAATTTAATCGTATACATTTTATTGTTGGTTCAACATTGTATGGACGTGAAATTTGTTTGAAAACAAATTATAATGATGACTATACTAAATTCAGCAGGTAACTTTGATTTTTGATTTTTTAAAATTGATCAATCAAATTTAATTGCAAAATCAATAGGAATGATTACGATACGATCGATATCAATAAAAACTTTCAATTAAAATCATCTGGCTCATTTCATTTCATTTATGTGGATAAAAATGATACGAACAACATATTGGGATCATTTTATTTGGTTGTTTCACCTGACATTATTATTAATCAAACGGAAAAATCTATTAGTTTGTCGATCAATGCATTACAATGTCAAACAATAATATCAAAATTAATGGGCCCAATCGATACTTGGAAAGATAGATTAAAAATATCGATTGAATGTAATTACAACATGATTCATTGGACACCGATACAATTGCTTGGTGGATCGAATTCAGCATATTCGCTAGCTGATCAATTACGATTGAATCCATCATTTCGGACTGAATCAATGATTAATGCTGCAATAGAGTGTACACTTGATGATGTTCAAAAACATATTGATTGGTTGAAACACCAACATGGTATCATATCTATAGTCGATATTGTTTTAAATCATACTGCTAATGAATCGGCTTGGCTACGGGAAAATCCCGAATCAGCATATAATTGTTATAATTCGCCATGGCTTAGACCAGCTTTCATTCTGGATCGTATGCTTTTTAATATGAGCATAGATATTGAAAAAAATCGCTGGAAAGAACGTGGAATTACGTCTAACATTAGTGGTCCGGAGCAATTGGAGATCATACGAAGCATAATCTATGAACACTATCTGCCACTAATTAAAATTGAAGAATTTTTCTTTTGTAATATTGATGAAATGGTGGAAAAATTTTCTAATGATTTCATTGATGGGGATATAGTGATAAGCAGTGAAAATCAAATCACTGAAATTCATTTAGAACAAGATCAACAATACAGACGATTGAAATGTACAGTCAACATGAATAATGCATTTGCTTTCATCACTAATCAGATAGGCCCTAAACCATCAAAGTCAACAGAATCTTTTAAAAATTGGTCTGATCAAGCGAAATCAGCTATCAGACAACAATTAATTCGACTCAATGAACAAAAAAAGCAAGAAATAGCAAATCACATGAATTCAGCGATTGATAATGTTATGAAGGGTGCGCAATATGAGCGATTTGATCCAAATGGACCGAAATTGAAAGAAGTAAACCGAAAGCATCCGCTTACTACTGAATATTTTTTAGATTGTGATGAAAATTTCGTTGGTGAAATGAATGCTGAAAATGAAGCAAAATTATATGATAAAAACAGTTGTCAATATTATATGGCGCATAACGGTTGGGTCATGGGCGATGATCCATTAAGAAATTTTGCTGAGAAAGATTCACAAGTTTATTTACGTCGAGAATTAATTTGCTGGGGTGATTCGGTCAAATTACGGTACGGACAAAAACCAGAAGATTCACCATTCCTATGGTCACATATGGAATCATATGTTATACAAATGGCTAGAATTTTTCAAGGACTACGACTTGATAATTGTCATTCGACACCAATACATGTTGCTCAATATATGATTGATGCAGCACGTCGAGTGAATCCTGATCTGTATCTAATTGCAGAATTATTCACATCAAGTGAAGATTTGGACAATATTTTTGTCAATAAATTGGGAATAAATTCATTGATTCGTGAAGCAATGTCAGCAGGTACACCACATGAATTGCAGCGACAAGTTTATCGTTTTGGTGGGCAACCAGTTGGTTCATTTGCACCAGGTAAATTTTGAAAATTTTTTCTTCTGCTCGAATAATGTTTGATTCGTTTAGATTTGATCAAAACACAAAACGACGAAGGAACACTTTATTCGCGTCCATTGATTCCAACGGTCACACATGCAATATTTTTCGATCAAACTCATGACAATGAATCGTCGATAGTACGACGTACAGCATACGATCCTCTGCCTAGTAGTGCATTAATATCTATGACATATTCAGCAACTGGATCAAATCGTGGTTATGATGAACTCGTCCCGCATCATATTCATGTTGTCAATGAACATCGTTTGTATAGTTGCTGGAATGATGACTCGGAAACGAATGATGGTGTGAATTTATCCACAGGAATTTTGCGTGCCAAAAAAATTCTCAATAATCTTCATTATAAATTAAATTCATGTGGATATTCGGAAGCATTTGTCGATCAACGTGATCGTGATACTATCGTTATTACTAGACATAATCCTGTCAACCATAAATCGATTGTTTTAGCTGCACGAACTGCATTCTATTCAAATGAAAATGGCTATAATAATTATTTAGAACCATTAAAAATTGAAGGAAAATTTGAAAAAATTTTATTTGAAGCAAAAATGATTAAAACAGAGAATGATTCGAATTATAAATTTGAACGCAATGAAAAGATAATAAATGGACTTAGAAATTTACATTCAACTTTGAATATTGATACTTTGAAAAGTGAAATGATTCACATAACGAGTAATGAAAATATTAACCTGATTGAATTCGAAAAATTCCAACCATCATCTGTGATTGCATTGAGTTTCGCATTACTTCCTAAACAAAATGAAGCTGTGAATTCAATCAAAAATCAAATTCAACAATATGACCTTAATAATAGTGATATTTATAAAATTATTAGTAAATTAAATCTAATCGATTTAAACTATGTATTGTTTCGTTGTCAACAAGAAGAATGGGATGAAAATTCAAGTGGCACTTATCAATTGCCCAATGGCCCATTAGTTTATTGTGGTATAGCTGGCATCATGTTTTATTTGACTAAAATACGCACAACCAATGATCTTGGTCATCCTTTATGTAAAAATCTAAGGGAAGGAAATTGGTTACCAGAATACATTGTTGAGCGCTTGTCAAAGCGTGAACGAACTCAGGAATTATCCAAATGGTTGAAAAAAACATTTGAATATTTGTATGAATTACCAAGATATTTAATTCCTCGTTATTTCGATTCAATTCTATGCCCATTATGGACAATTTTATTGGAAAAATGTCGTTTATTATATTCAGATTTTGTAAAGAACGGTGATGATTTTATTCGACGATTAGCTTTGGGTAGTGTTGCATTAATTGGTTCACATCCTCCATCACCATTGCCAAAATTGGATTCATCTATAGTTAATAGTCAAACACAGTTGGCATCATTAGCTGCTGGATTACCACATTTCAGTACCGGTTATATGCGAAATTGGGGTCGTGATACATTTATTTCATTGAAAGGATTAACATTATTGACTGGACGATTTGATGAAGCAAAAATCATTATTTTAGCTTATGGAGGCTGTCTTCGTCATGGTTTGATACCGAATCTATTGGATGGTGGAAATAATTCACGTTATAATTGTCGTGATGCTGTATGGTGGTGGTTACAAGCAATCAAAGAATATATTCAATTAGTGCCAAATGGTCATTCGATATTGAATGAGAATGTTAATCGAATTTTCCCAAAAGATGATTCTCATGAAAATGATAATCTAATTGAACCATTACATTGTACAATGCAAGAGGCATTGAATAAACATTTAAATGGCATTGATTTCGTAGAAAAAAATGCTGGAACTCAAATAGATGCGCACATGACTATGAATGGTTTTCATATAAAAATTGGTGTTGATCGTGAAACTGGATTCGTGTTTGGCGGTAATCAATGGAATTGTGGTACATGGATGGATAAAATGGGTTCATCTGATAAAGCTGGTAATCGGGGGCGACCAGCAACACCAAGAGATGGTTCAGCTGTAGAGATTGTTGCGCTCAGTCAATCAGTAGTTGAATTTTTAGCAAAATTATATGATAACAATCAATATCCTTATGAAGGTGTTAGCGATTCAAATGGCAAATTGATATGGTCATTTAAAGAATGGAATGAAAAAATTCTAGGAAATTTTGAGAAATATTTTTACATCAATGATGATTGCAGTGATCAATATGTTAATCGACGTCAAATTTATAAAGATACATTGAATGCCACAATCCGCTGGATGGATTATCAATTACGACCAAATTTTCTAGTTGCAATGACTATTGCACCAAAAATGTTTAGTAAATCAAATGCAATCAAAGCATTAGATATTGTTTCAAAGACATTAGTTGGTCCATTAGGAATGAAAACACTTGATCCTAGGTTTGTTCAAAAATAATTTTATTATGTTTGAAAATTTTTTTTATATAAAAATTTTTCAATACTAGTGATTGGACTTATCGTGGTGATTATGATAATAGCAATGATTCAAATGATCCTACAGTGGCAAACGGTTTTAATTATCATAATGGACCGGTAATGAATTTTTAAATTTCCAAATTTAGATTAAATTGAATTGAGTTTGAGAAAATTTTTCTCATTTAATTTCATTTAGGAATGGCTATGGTTAATGGGTTATTATTTGATGTCACGTTTAATGTTTATTGATGACAATGAACCGAATAGAAGTTATATTGAACAAATAATGTCAAAACATTTTCATCACTTAACACAATCAGAATGGTATGGATTGCCAGAATTAACCAATGCCGATGGAAAATATTGTTCACATAGTTGTCCAATACAAAGTTGGTCGCATGCAACATTAATTGAAACATTGTATATGATGAAAATGAAATCCGAAGAAAAATGATTGAGATGTTTAAAATCAATTGATTTGTATGCATAAATTGTTTGATTTCTGTTTTTTTATTTGGATTGAATTAAATACTATATCCCTTCAAGCATAATTTTGCATCATCTTTTAACTGTTGTTGACCTTGTTCTAGCATAATAGACTATTGCATAATCGAATAGAAAACAAAATCAATGATTAATCAATAATTGAGAATAAAAGCGAGCAAATAGATAATTATAAAAATCGATTTTAAAAAATGAAATTAAGAAGTGAATAAAAACAAATTAAAGATCAAATTCAAATTAATTATAATAATTGCTGATATTTAAAATGTAAATTATTTTTTATTTTCCTTCGTTCAAATGAAACATGATCATTTTGAATGTGTCTTTATGTCCATTTACGGGAATCGAAAAAATTTATTCAAGTTGAATTAAGGCTATTATGTTACAATGAAGAAAAAACTGTATGAAAATGAATATTTCAGAGTTTTAGTTTTCTTCTATTTTAATTCATCATTAGCTGTTCGTTATTAATTTCTATCAAAAACAATTATATTTTTTGCTTTATTTTTCAACTTGAAACAGAAATTTTCATGGGAAATTATCATCATTTCGATCAAAATGATAATATGTGTGCTTTTATGTATGATTTAAGCAGCGTAAAACGAAGAAAAATGTATGAAAATGAAAAAATTTAAAATTCATGGATGAATGAATTGAAAATCATGATTCGAGATTAATTTTTTTCTTGTTTTATTTTTGTTTTACCCATCAACATTGATAGAAGAATGAAAAAAACACCTTTTACCATCAATGATGATGATGATGATCATCATCATTATTAAAAATATTTTGATTTTTGATTGTGTTGTTTATTAATTAATTATTATTGTTTTAGTTGTTGTTATTATTATTAATATTCAAAATGAAAATAGAAGAATGATGATCATGATGATGATGATGATGAATATCATAATTATTTTCAGGTTAATCTTTTTGTTTTTTCTACGCTTTTTCAATGAAATTCTTTCATGGAAAGATAACATTTCTAAAAACAACAACAACCATTTGCACATTGTGTGTGCTTTCTTTCTCTCTGTATGAATTAATTATTAATTTTTCAAATTTTTATCATCTTTTTTTTGATATTTTTTTGGGTTGTAATTATTGTAACAATTATGATTATTATTTTCATTATTTTGAATGAAAAATTAATTTTAAAAAAAAACTTTTGAATACAATGAAAATATGAATAATTATAATCATTGTATTATACATAGGAATATGATGATAATAATACAGAATAAAGATAATTAGTGTTTAATTTTTGAAAGAATAATTTTGAAGAAAACAATTTACATTCATTTATTCATCAAATTTCAATGTTTTTCAATTTAAAAACAACAAAATTTGTTTTCAAAGTAGAACAAAGCAATTCTATCTTCAATGGCCGAATTCGAGTAAATAAGGATTCGACTTTTGCTGATCATTTTCAATTTGATCTACAAAAATTGTCCAGTCATAATTATTATTATTATTTGACCATTTTTTCCTATTTCGTCAATTTCATTTGTGTCAGCAGTGGATTTGTTGAAAATTAAAAATTGAGTTGATCCGATAATTCAATGCGTGTGTGAGTGTGTGCGTAATTTTTGGATAAATTTTGATGAATTTCAAACATCTTAAACACTTTACTAGTGATGTCTAATCGATGAAAAAAAGCTTGATCATTTTAGAATGATGTAAATCATGTAAAACAATTTACAGGCAAATTGCAAGCGAAAAAACTGAAGAAATTATCCAAAGCAAAAGTCCTTTTTTGCACAAGATTTATGTTTGAAATTTGTTTCTGTATTTATATTGAAATTATGATTTGAGAAAAAAATTAAGAAAAATTCGCTTTAATTAATCCGATATCAAACACTGAGAAATGGATTGAAAAATTGAACGAAATATAAAAAATCAAATTAATTGGATCAAAGATTTGATGATTTGAGATCAAAAAGACAACGACGACGACGGCGACAGCAACAACACATTGAATTAGTCGAAAAAATTGAAAAAATTTTCCAAATAAACAGTCATATAACGGATAATTAATACAAATACTAATCACTGATAATTAAGATTAATTAATACAATCATTTGGTCAATCATAATCCGTTGCACAAAAATGCAAAAATTGAAAATGGAAATTTTTTTCAAACATTTTCTCTCATTTATCTCGTTTGATGAATGCATAAATCAACATCATATGACAATCATCGTCTTTTCATATGAAATCAAATGGAAAATCCGATGAATGTCCAAGCACACACAAGTTACTGTTTGATTTGATGAATTTTACTTTCAATTTGATTTGGCAAATTTGATTTTTATTTATTTTTGCATAATCATTCATTATAAATGTACCAAATGATGTTGATGATGATGATGCTGATAATGCAAAACAAATTAATGTCTGTGTATGTGTCTATGTGTGCAAGTAATTTCATTTATTATGATGATAATAACGATTATACCATCATCATCATATTTATCTGATTTATAAAGATGTTTGAACCGAAATTTCCAACAAGAAGACTGATAAGTTTTCATTTTTCTTTTCTCCAAAATGTTTGTTGCTTGCTTTTTTTCATCAGAAATTATGACTGATGATGGCTAAATTTTGACTATGATTTTCATTTTCATCCACATCATCATTATTATACAACATTATTCATTCATTCGTTCATTTTCATTCAAAAATATGAAACAATTCGGGTTCATTTTGTTGTTTGCTGTTGATGCTGATGCTGATGATGTTTATTTGTGTTGAAAACAAATAAACATTTTCTTAATTATGATCATCATCATCATCATAGTTATTATTACTGTATAATAAAATATTAGATTAAAGTTGATTAAAGATGCAGTGTTGCTGATGTTGCTGCTGCTGTTGTCTATTTGTTTATTTTTATTTATTTTTTATTTATTTTCATTTTTTCATTTCCATATTTATTATTATTATTTCCATTTTGTTTGTTTGTTTATTCGTTCATTTGTTTTGAAAAAATCGTGTTTATCTTCATTATAATAATAATAATAATGATAATCATAATAATAATAATAATAATGTCTAGAAGAAATGATGTTTATGTTTGTTCGATGGAAGTGGAAGCGCAAAAAATGAAAAAAAAAATAATGAAAATAAGGAATTACATTTCGCTTTTATAATTTTCATATGGATGAATGGATTATTTCGCTGCAGCAGCAACAAAAACAATAGCGAAACAACAAATCCGTAAAAAAAGGCCCAGCCAAAGTGACGAATATTTGTAGGAAAATGAATGAATGAATTTGTAAATAAATTTGTAAATAATAAAACTAATATTATTATTAAAATGTTTTAAAATGCCCGAAGCCGATTAATATTTGAAACATTTTCATCTCAATTTTTTAAAAAATCTAATTATTTTGAATAAAATGAAAAATAAATATGAATTAAAAGATGAAAGTCTTTCAATTCATTCATTTATTCATACAATTTTTCATATTTTTGACCAAAATGATGTGAAAAATGACCTATTTTTTTTATTATTGTTCATAAAAAACAAAAACAACAAACAACAATCAATCATTTTGTTGTTGTTTATCGCTGTTCAATTGAATAATGATGTTATTATTATTATCATTATGATTATTAAATATTAATACATACATAAATTTGTTCATTTTCTTTTTACAGGTTTAAATCTATTCCTTGCTTTTTCCATCTATCATTCATTCATTATTTGATTAGAGCCTTTTAATTATGGTAAATTTTCATTTTCTTCCAAGTTTCATATAGCTGCCGACACTAATTAATGCTTGAAGTTTCTTTAATTTTTCATTTTAGAACAAATGAAGAAAAATTAAGAAAAATGGATGGTAATTAAAGGAAAAACATGTTTAAGAAATGAAATTTAGATTTAAAGGAGTGAAATAAAGATATTGGATCGTTGAATGAATTTATTTATCAAAAAAATTGAAATGGCCAAAATATGAAATTCAATCATAAAATATTTCAATTAATCAATAATAAATTGAATCAGTAATAGTAAATATCACTGATCAATTTATTGACATTGAAACAATAATAAGAAAAAAAATCAATCGAAATTGATTATGTTGTTTATTTTATATATTAATGATTTGATTTCGTTACTTTTGAATAAATACAACTCAGAAGCTAATCAAGAAAATCAAGGTGTCAATACATACACTTCTAGCTTGTATTAAAAACAATGTAGATTAAATCAAATCAATACGATTAGATACGATCCGATTCGATATACCAATTGATTTACAAACGATAATGATGATGTGATGTGATGTGAAAAGGCACAAACACATTGGAAATTTAATTGATTTGATTTTTTATTTTAAGTTTTCTAGTTGTTGTCGCTGCTGCTGTTCTTATTGCCCATAGGTTAGTATTAATTGATTTTTTATTTTTATTATTTTTCTTTCTTTTTCTTTACTGAATTGTCCTAGATGTTTTCTATTATATTTTCCATTCTTATTTGATTTGATATTTTTTCAATCATTATTATTGAGCAACAACAACAATAACATCAAATTGATTGAATTGAATAATGATGATTAGATTGAATTTTTGAATGGATTGAATTGAATTTTTGCTCGCTTCTTATCTGTTCTTCATATTAGCTTTAAATGTAGATTGATCATCATCATCATCAATAAAAGTAATGAATATTCGTCATTCTCTCTCTCTCTCTCTCTGTGTGCTTCGCTCCTTCGTCCTCTAATATTTTTTTATTGGATCACGATATATTTTCTATTTTGTATTGATGATTATTGCATGCATGTCATCATCATCATCATCATCCACAGCATCTTCATCATCATCATCATCATCGATGTATTGATTGAATCTAATAAAATAATGAAATGAAATGAAAAAAAATGTAATTAATGTCGTGTGAATGAATTTTTATATTCATTACTTATCATCATCATTATTATTGTTGTTGTTGCTGTTGTTCTTGTCCATTTTTACTTTTTTTTCTTTCTGTGTTTTCATTTATTTGATAGATGACCAATTGTATTGAATTGAAAATAAAAAAAACAAAAACAACAGTAACAAAGATCATTATTATTATAATTATTATTATCATATCCCGTTCATTTTCATATATTCTCATATGAATATATTTATAATTGTAATCAATCTAATCATTAATAATGATAATAATGAAAATAATAACGAAGATAATCGATATAAAGATAATATTTTATATCGTTTGTGATGTTCGTGATTATATTTTCTTCTTTTTTTTTGAATGATGATGTTGATGGTGATGATGATGATAACAATGAATGACGATGAAGGTAAAAGGAACACATTTATATTTGATTTTCCTCATATATTCATCATCAAGAACAACGAAAAAAAATGATCATCATTGTTTTATCATATGAGAAATAGATGATTTTCTTTATTTGAACATATATTCAAATCAAAAGCAAAAATTGAATAGAAATATTCAAGAAAAGATTTAAAAGATAAGATCGAATCAGATCAAAATCAATCATAGCAGCGATTATGAAGATGATCAAATATAGTAGATGACAATTGAAAAAAAAACAATTGAATTTTTAAAACAATTTTTGAACAATTGAAATAAATTTAATTGTTTTAGGTCACCCAATAAATCGATCGTTCCCGATTGATGATGAATGATGACTAATAATAAATGATAATTATTTTATAATTATTTTAATTATAATTTGAATTTCCAAAAATGAAAATGAAAAATAATTATTCGATTTTAATTATAAATATTATTTTAATTATTTCATTATTAAGTCATTATTATTATTATTATCGTTTTCATTTTCATTTTCATTATTTTCCATTACAAACATGATTTTTCTGTTTTATTATTATTATCACATGGTTTATACAATTAAAATTATTATGATTATTATTATTTGAATAAATTTCAAATACTTGTAGGTTTTTCATTTCATTTTCATTCATTTCTTGAAATCATTAACGAATAAAATTATATAATAATATGCTCCCACGTTAATAATTAATATTCATTCATTTTTTGAAAATGAAAATTTGAAGAAATTTTCAACTTGACTAGGTATGAGAATAGGAAAATAATTTTATGTTTTTCATAAAAAACTAAACAACCAAACACGTAATATGACAATTATCATTATGTAATTATTATTATTGTATTTCTTTAATTATTATTCATTTTTTTCTAATTAATCAAACAACGATGATAATAATTATGATTATATTTCCATATTAAAGATTTATCAAAATAATAATAAAAAACTTGGAATAAAATTAAAACAATTATTTCTATCGGTGATAATTTCTGTTTTTTCCGAATTTCTAATTGATCAATACTGCCAATATATTGTTTCATTTGAATTTTTTCGGCTTAAAACAACCGGAACCAAATTATTTAGTTATTAGTTTGATTTAATTCATTGGATTAATTCAATCACTAGTAGCATCAATAAATGATGCTACATATGGCTAACATTTAACTCTTCAAATCCTTTCGTACTTCGTCGATTGACTGGTCTCTGACGTATCGATACGTTTTTTCCGAGGCTGTTTTAGATTCACGTGGTGCGTACGAGTATCTGGTATCTTGGTTTTTGGTTCACCATCAACAAGATATACCATGGTTTCTATGGCCGAATTGTTAGTTAATTTCTTTGGCGGACACCATCGGAAATGATTGGTGCTTTAATTTAGTTTTTGTTCATTCATTCATTCATTCCGCTAGCAAATGAAAAATTGCCACTACCTTTCTATTTCTTTTCAGTGAAATTTCTCTTTGTTTACAGTGCAATTTTTCTTCATAAAACTATGCCTCTACTCTCAAAATTTTATTTTCTGTTCAAAAAATCTTTCGTAGAAGCAAAGCTACAAGTTACAAAAAATGTTTGGCTAATATTTTTGTTTTGGTTTTTCATTTTTCATTTTTTTCAAAACAGAAAACCGCCAATCATCAATTCATTCAGTGTTTTGATGTTTGCCTATGTGTATGTCGCTTATCAATGTTCATATATTCATTTTCAAAGAACTTCAACTTGAATTTTTCCAAATTTTTTCAATTCAATCTCATTCATCCATACTTTTATGAAATTTTTACATTTTTATCGATTAATAAACGAAAATTGAATCATTTCTAATCAACGAATGATAAAAAAGAAAATGAATCAGATCTATGATTTTTAATTTATCTCAAACAACAAAAAACAAAAATGAAAAATTGTGAATGGCCTGAAATGATTAAAATTCTTAATTATGATTCGATTCAATTATCATATTCATCATATAATTCTTAACTAATTGATTAATTAATTCATAAAATCAGCTCTGTATTCAATTTATTCGCTGCTTTTTGCAAATTCATTTCAAATTTGATTCTGTAAATTTGACAACAATTTCACTGTTCGAAATGATAACTTTATTTGCATTCGTTTATTTCTTGAAATTTTTTAAATTCGAAACTCAAAAATCAATAATTATGCAATGACACAGGGTTTTTTTTTATAGTGATAAAAGTGTTATATTAATTAATGTGCATCTTATGCGTGTGTTTTATTCTTATAAAATTATGATTTAATTATTTTCCATACATTTTTCAAAATTTTACCCATTTTTCATTTTCTTCCAAATGACTGATTAATTGATTGACTAATGCAAATCTATTTGACATGAATTGTGTCCATGTGTTTACCTTTATATGTGTTTGTGTATTTTTTGTGTGTGTTTATTTTCAATAATAAGTAAAATACCAAAAATATAAATGTGTAAAAATATTTTTTTCAATTTTTTTCGGTGTTTCGATCACCAATCAATCACCAATGAAAATTTTGAACATTATCATCATCATCATTATTTGATCAAATTATTTTTTCAATAATAATAATAATTTCATAATAATTATTACAACATAAATTTCATTAAAAATTAAGAAATAAAATTTCGAAAATTCAAAATGAGTAGAAAACTAGCAACAACACCTTTAACCTTTTCATTACTTTTTTATACATCACTCATCACATCGATTTTTGAGGTCATGTCAGCTAGACTGCCAGACATTTATTGGAATTCAACAAATCCAATGTAAATAATTTTTACTTATTTTTCTTTAAAAAGATTTCAAAATCAATCGCGAATCCATCATCATTAATTGAATTTATCTTTCATACAAACACACACACACACACACACATATGTTGTTTTCTAGTAATTTTGGTCATTTTTGGTGCAGAGAAGAGAAAAATCTTTAAGAAATTTTCCATTTCTTATCTTAAATAATTATAATGATTATTATTATCATTATTATTATTAATCCTTTTTCTTTTTCCAATGTAAATCATTTATTTTTTTTAAATTTGATTTTTTTTTCTTATGAATTTTGTTGAAGTAAGAAAAATAGAAAAGGTGAATGGCCAACTTTGAATAGGTGTTTAATTTCACATTTCATAATTTTGCTATTGTGATCGATGATTTTCATTTCTTTTATGTATTCAAATATATTCATTTCATTATTTAAAAAAAATAAAACTTTTAGAGGTATTGTGTCATCACACAAATATGAATTTCAAGCACATTGAATGCAAGCGACTTTTCTTCCATTTTCATTATTTTCACCTATTCTCACCGATTCGCATCAATTTCTATTTGAATATTTCACTAAAACACTATTAGTTTTCAAAGAACAAAGAAAACGTATGAGATTTATTCATCTCGAAGGGTTATTGTTATTGGTGATTGTGGCTGGTTTTTTATGTTTTGACTCTTGATTTACCAAATGAAAAATCATTTTATAAAATGATATTATCCTTTTGTGATTATTTTTCGATTATATTTTTTTCTGATGATTATAACAATGATGATAATAACAAATAATGAAATATAAATTCAAATTCAAAATTTTTAAAAAAATAATAAAAATGAAAAACAAAAAAAAAACATTTAATCTAATCATATCTAATCTAATCTTATTGTGAATTTGATGTATGTCTGTGAATGTGTCTGTTTAGTTTATGTACAGAGACTTTGAATCAGATTGAATTGAATTTTTGTTCATTTTTAATTAGGGAAATGTGAAAGGAATCTGTGAATCTGTTGTTTTCCCTCTTTTTTCTTACTTTATTCAATTCATTCATTCAACATTTTCAATCATTGAATTCATTTAATTTTAAATGAATCAAAATGATAATAGATGATAATAATTCATTGCATCAAATCATTTATTATTATCAATGAATGAATAAAGAAACCCAAAAAAATTGGAGTGGTTGTTAATCACATTTTTATCATCAATTTTTGAAAGAAAATCAAGAATTGTGGTCATTCAATCGTCGTCATCTCAAATAGTCTTCCTATGCTTGTTTTATCTTCAATTTAGAAAAATGGCTATTTTTTGTTTTATTTCAATCTTTCTCTTGTCAATAATTATGTGAATTTTTTTCATTTTTTTCTTTACTTCTCAATTCTTTCATTGATTCAAGACAAGTAGCCACAAAAAATTAAATTAAATAGCATAGTTTAGTTTCTCAAATGTCGAGTTTTATTTGATTTATATACATCATTGTCCATCAAAAAAATTGAATCATTCAAATGATTCAATGATGATGATCGTTGAATGGAGAAATTTTACAATGATACTTGAATCCATTGATCTACTTATTATTGGGCATTTATCAGATTTTGCAGGTTAAATTTTTCAAGTACTCAATTTTTTCTCCATTTTTCTTTTATTCAATATCTTTTCTTGAAAAAAAAAACAAAACGAATCTTAGAATCTCAGCGTTGATTCTATTATTGCTTGTATAGATTTTTGCTGCTTGTCTGTCAGTCAAAAATAATAATTTTATTACGTATGAACAACAAATGCATCAAAATTGAAGTAGAAACAATGATGTATAAACCTTATAAACCCTGTAAAATTCTCGAAAAAAACATCTCATTCCATCAGCTTCAATTTTTAAAATATTTTATTCATATAAATTTTATTGGATTTGATTTCTTATTTTTAAATTTTTGTTTTGTTTGCACTTTATTTTTGACATATCAATCAAACGATGTCTTAGTTCAAAAAATCATTTTGTTCTTAAATTTCAAAACAATTTTTTTCTGTATTTTTCGCCACTTGATTAGGTCAAAACTGAAAACTTTATTTACATAATCATATGCATATTCAATTCAATGCAGAATTCTTAAATCGAAGAAAAATAAATGGCCACGTGGATGAAACAAAATATCGAAAAAAATACATTAATAAAAACATTTATGTAACATATGATAATAGAGGCTTATGAATATGAATTTCATATTTATGCGTTTACAAAACAATTTACGAAAACAATACATTTTGCACACACTCAGGATAATTTTGTTTTGTGTTTATACCAAAAACACACCTGTGAACATTATGAATTATAATTATTGATCCAGTTATTTCTAAAGAAAAAAAATTTTAAATTATGCATCATTTATATTTTTTTTCACCTTTAAATACAAATTTCTATTCGAAATTTTTTTTTTCGTTTGTTTCTTCATTCATCCACTGACCATTATTGTTCAAAAGAAATGCATGCATTACATATGATATTTTTGTGTTTTTCTGTGTTTGTGTATTTCCACTGTTTAAATGGATACACATGTGTTTGTGTGTGTATGGATGTATTTTCAATGGTTCATTGGCCACAAAACTTTTTTCTGTGTGTATTAAATTTTTATCCATTTTGAACTAAAGTGAATTGAATCACAAATTGATGATGATGATGATGATGAATATACTAAAACTAAACTTGACTTAACTAAACCAAGGTCGAAAAATAATTTTATTTCAATTTTTTTCCTTATATTTATTTCAATCTTTGATGATAAAGATAAAATTATGATATTCGTCGTTGTTGTTGTTGTTGCTGTTGTTGGTGTTATTTTTATTTAACTCTGGTTTATACCTTTGATTCACACTCAAAACTGCAAAAAACATCAACTCAAATGTTGAATGTGTTCAATGTATTAATATCTATTTTATATAAATGATGATGATGATGATCAATAATTATTATTCTAAACCAATCTTCGACAGGTATCGAAGTAATGGATGACTTGAATTATCATTATTATTATTGAATCACAAATAGATTTGTAGCTTATGCAGTAAAAGAAGTGAGAAGAAGTTGAAAAAAGATTTTTTTTTTTTGAATTTTGATCAAATGTATTACTCAAGTTGTATGGGAATGTTAGTGTAAATGAAATCATTATTATTATCATTATTTTATTGAATCGAATCGTATCGAATTGAATTGTGATGGAGAATAGATTTAAAATATAAAATATTTCTTACAAAAAAACATGGCTGAAATGCAAAAACATTCATTCATTCAGTGTAAAAAGGGAAAAAAATGTACATTTCTTGTTTTCCTGTTGTTGTTGATGATGATATTGATGTTCACATCATCAACGTTTGTTGATGATAATAACATTGAAACATGTTGAACATATCTTTAGACAGCAATAGAGGAGAAATGGATGAATGAATGACCAATACAATTTTTTATTTCATTTTTTCCAATCTGAAAATAAGCCGGTTAACAATCGAAATAAAGTAAGAAGTGGTCAAACATTGATGATGATGGTGTTATTTGAATCATTATTAGTGTATTGAACACACACATACACACACGCTTAATATGCGAAAGAAACTGGTAACAATCAATCATCCATCATTTCATTTCATTGATCATAGTACACTGTGATTTGTTATAAAATTTTTCATTTTTTTCAAATTTAAACTTGAAAAATTTTTTGGACCAGTTTTCCAGCCTGTTCTTCTCTGAAAGCAAACTATTTGGTGCAAAATTTTTGACAGATTTGGTCACTTTTTTTGCCGGAGAAAATTGAACTGTTTGGCCAATCATTTCATACATTTATCAAAGGCAAAAATTTTTTTTATTGAAAATGAACAAATGATTTTCCATAGCCTTACCTTTTTCTCACACGTTTTATTACTTCCATTAATGTGTATGTGCTTTCAAATATTAATATCGCTTAAAAAATGTGAATATATTAATATCAATAACAATAATGATGATGATAATAATAATATTAATGAATGTAAATGAATATTGCCATTATCATCATCATTATTATCATTATTTGTTGATGTTAATTTTTATTTTATTCCATTGTCGATTTTTCTCAATATTTCTTGAAATACAAAGAAAATAAAAATCACATATTCAATGCTGAGTGAGAATGAAAAATGTTTGATGATAATAATAATGAATAATAATCAAAATAAAGTAATGATGATCATCTATAAATAATAATAATAATAATGATAATAATCCATCATAAAAGTGTGATCCGATTATTATTATTATCAATACTATTATTATTGAAATTTTTTTCCCATATTTTCTTTTTCATATGTACAAACACCGATGTACCGATATATATGATTATTATTATTATTATTATCTTCAAAAAAAAAGTTTGGTCAACCTTTAATGAACTAAAGGAGAAAAAGAGTGAATTCATAGCCATAAACTTGTACATATTTGTATTAGGTTGTCCAAAAAGTTTTCGCCGGTTTTCGATCGGCATTTCCCTTCATTTAATAATAGAAAACTTTCCGTACAATCATTAATATAATGAAATGAAAATATATTAAATTTATTTAATGTTTTGTTAGAAATTTCTGAATTTATAAATTTTTTAAATTTTGTAAAATTTTCAATAATTTTCAACGAATTATGATGAAAAATGTTTTGATAAAATTTTGGAATTTCAAATTTGAAATACATTTTAAAAAAAGTATTATTTTTAATAATAGTAATCGATTACATATTTGTAAAGGTAATGTTGTGAATGAATGCTAAAACAATATGATAAATTTTTCAGCAATTTTTCATCCTAAAAAACAAAAAATTTTCACCAAAATAATAATAACCTTTGACTATTTGATATTGTTATTCATTAAAATAAAAACAATTTTAAATAATGACGATAATAGTTTTTGGTTAAGGGCTTGCAATAGATTTAAAACCAATTTTCATTTGTAACAGCGAAACATGCTCAATATATTAACGGATATTTTTTTCGTTTTTATTTCACTTTAAAATCAATTATTATTACAAATTTTCAAATCAAATTCATTTTGAAAAACAAAAAATGGTATGAAACATTAATTTTTTCTAGGTACCAAGGTTTACCAGCTGTTGTTGTTTGTTTATGTAATGTGTTTGTGTGTAAATGTTTTTTTCATTTTATTTCAATAATCAAACATTGATCGCAATGGGGTGTTCAGGTTCCTGTTCTATTTATAATTATCATTCGATTACATTCGGGTTAATTTATTAATTTATTTATTTTCAGCTTACAATGGCCATTTCTTTTCTCCTAAATTGAATTTGCTTCGTAAAATAGTAAAAATGATAGAAAATTCAGTCAACCTTTGTTGAACAGATGAATTAACGAATCAATAATTTTAAAAAATTCAGAATTTCTAAAATTACAAGAAAAATGCGGTCCAGAATTTTTTTTTTTTTTTTTTGCTTTCAATTCGTTTCAAAATTTTAATGGTTCGTCAATTAGGTAATTTTAGTCACTCTTCGATATATGTTCACGATTTTATTTCGTTTCGTTTTTTGTCATTTATTGTGTGCATGAATATTTGAGATATATTTGTACATATAGATTGTGCATTTAAATTTGAAAAAAAAAGTTTTTAGAAAAATAAAAAAAAACTTTGCTCAATAATATTCTTCAAAAGAAGCCGAAACTAAAATAATAATAATATATGCATTTCAAAAGTAAAATAATTAAAAGGAGGATCTGCATTCATTTATTTCTTTTTTCACTGAAATGCTGCACTTGTTTGATACATATTGAAATTTTAATTTTTCAAAAAATAATTTCGGCTACAAACAAACGAACAAATAGATAGATAAATGAATTGAATTGATAAATGAAATGAAGGAAAAGAAAAACGAAAATCTGCTAATTAGTTTTTCTTCATTTTCTTGAATAATAATTTGATTCTTTATATGTACTCTAATTTAAATTTAATTTCTTTCTTCAATCTCTATTTTTCTTCATATATTTTTGCCCTCTGGTTCTTAGAGGAAAATTGAATTCGTATATTCGAATAAGAATATAACGAATAGACAATTGAATTAACCGTGATCACACCGAGGAAAAAAATTGACCAGTTTGATTTTGATCAATCATTTCATCTTTGATTGATAGATGTATGGATGGACGAATAGATTAATTGATTGAATTTCATTTCAAATGCTTCATTAAAATTATCATTTTATGATCATGATTATGATTATTAAGTTGCGATGTGATTGTTGATCACGAAATATTTGTTTCGTGTGTTATGGTCAATCTAATTTGATATTTTTTTGATTTCATTCATCTTTTTTTTTTTTTTTGTTGATCAAAATTTGGTTGACCAGTTGAAAATCTTATTTGTAATTATCATTTCTTTTTTCACTCGCTGATAATTATGTTTTTTATCAGTAGAAAACATGTATTTCCATCCTCATAGCATTTAAAGTTGATAATTTAATTCAATATTTTGTTTTAGTTCCATCGTTTTTTCTTATAAAATTGCTGTACTCCTTACCTTCTGTTTGATTGATTATTATTGACATTTTTTTGAAATAATTTTTTGTAAAAAAAACATTTTAAATTTTAAGTTTTTGGCGAATATATCATTTTTGACAAACAAATTTTCGTAGAAATGAAAAATAAATTCATTCGTACAAATCTCTAATTGATGTTTCCTGATCAATGAAATGTTTTTCGTTGAAATTTTTTGGATTGATACGATTATTTGATTGACCATTTTTTCTCGATTTTCGTTGTTTCTTCATTCAATGTTTTATGTTTTAATTGAAGATTAGTTTTTTCTTTGAAAATCTTAAATCTGATTTACTATTTTACTGCTGCAGCGAGAAATCTACAACAATATTTAAGAATCTATGTGGGTGTTTTTCATTTTTCTTTTTTTATGACTACTTTACATTCATTTTATGAAATTCATTTGATGTAATGCTTGTCATATTTTTCGAAGAATATTCAATCATAATTTAATTCATTATTTTCCATTCAAATGAAATCATTTAGATCAGCGAAACAGAGAAAAAATGACAAAAAAATGAAAATTTAATTTCATTTAAAATTTTGATCGATTTGAATGTTTTTTCCATCTTCCTCCATTCTTTGTTTAGGTGATTAAGATATGGATGTGATAGTGTTCGTGTATGGTTGTCGCTGGTTGTTTCAGTTGTTCAGTAGAGGGTCAACCATAATATTCACATCAATCAATCATTTTTTAAATAATAATAATAATGGATGCACAGTGTAGTACAGGAGTTTTATGAAAAAAAAAATTTGTTTCTGCTGTTATTGTTGTTGTTATTATTGTGTTCATTGTATAATGCTGTGTAGAAAAGTTGAAATATGGCTGAAAATATTTGGAGAAAAATAGCATCCATCCGCATCAGATTCATTCAATCATTCACGAATATGATGGTTATTACCATTATTGTTATTACAATTTTCCATTTACTTTATACAATCTACCAATCTATGGTATTTGGCTAAAGGCAAATACTCAAATCGAGTAGAATGAAGAGAACTAAGTGAGAGAATGAGAGGGAAGAAAAAAATCAAATTTAAATTTTTTTTTTGTATTGAAAATAAATGAAAATTTTGAATAAAAGTAATTCTTTGAGCAAAATTGATACCCCCTCAAATAATATCCGAAACAATCCTGACAATTGGTTAGTTGTAACACAGATGTGAATTTTTTTTCCTCGAATTTCTGTAATTTACAGCATATGACAATTGAAAAATGAGGAGAGCATAAATTTTTTCTTTAATAGGAACAATTAATTTTAAAATTTTGATTGATTGGTTATCATTTGGGCATTATTTTTAGTGTGTTTAGTATTTGCATTTCTTTGAAAATTTTCTATATTTCCAATCAATCTTCAAATTAATCAATCAATTATTTGTGACAATATTTTTTCGAGAAATTGATTTCTATTCAATTCGTCGGAGAAAAAATTGATAAATTGTCACGATTTTGACAATTAACCAGTTGCAAACAATCGATTGCCATTGTTTTGGTTGCAATCTTAATCAGTTTTTTATAATTAATTGTTGTCGAAGAAATTGGATAAAACAATGATAATTGGAAACCTATGAAAAATGCGAAAATTTAAAAAAAATTAATCTTTTTTCTAATTTGTTCACCGTGTATGATTTGCATTCAAAATAATTGAAATAATTGAATTGAATTCGTAATATATTGAAGATCATAAGTATTAATAATGAGATGTATAATTATAAGCTAATCTTTCTTATTTTTTATCTTAGTTTTTCATTTTCCATAATATAAGTATAATTATTATTATTTGAATGTGTTTCTGTGTATAATTGATTGATTTAGACTGACAATACAATCCACATACAAACACTTACTGGTCAAACTGATAGATTTTATTATTATAACAATAATCACTGTATTTGATTTTTTGTTGTTAGTGTTGGTTGGTTGAAAATTCAGGTTTTTCCTTTTCAATATTTGCCTTTTTCTTTCTCAGCCAAAAAAGCGAATAATGTTAGGTTATTCAATTGTGGTTCTAAAATGATGATGATGATAATGATAATAATTTGATTAAATTTAATGATATTATCTTGTATGTGCCTATGTGTTTTTTATTTAAAGAAAAAACATCATTATCATGAGTAACAACAGCAACAACAACAGAATTCTAAATCTATTTAATAATTATAATGACTGAAATGTAATATAATAATAATAGGAATAATAACGATCATTTCAAACCATGATCCATCTGTTGTGTTTCAAGTTTGGTAGGGCTACGGGCTTCATCTTCATTATTAGTATTATTTTGCATTCATATGATATAAATTTCTCACCTTTTGTGTCTGCTATTATTTCATACCTTTTTGATTCAAGGTATGGAATATAGCCAACCGCCACCACCACTACTCCAAGATGATGGGTGAATTGTTGTTTCGCTGATGCTGTCAGTTTTTTTGTTGTTGTTTTGGTCAAAAAAAAGATTGAAAATTCAAGACCTGTTTGACGTTTGAATCGTCTGAATGTAAGAAGAAAATGGTAGATTTTCACCATCATCATCATCACTGTCTTCAGTGAAACAACAATAATACAACGACGACAATAACTTATCGTTGATCATCTCACATTGAAAAAAATATAATTATTTTATATTATTGTTGTTGTTTCTGTTGTTATTGCTGCTGTAGCATCAATTCATTTATTTGATGATGATCATAATACTTTTATGATCAATTTTATTTTTGGCAAAGATTTTTCAGTGAAAAAAATGAACTGCTTGTTTGTATTTGAAAATAGATGCAATAATTGAACTTTTGCTTTTATTTTCATTTTACTCGAAAAGCAATTCATTGAATCTGGTGTCCATTTTCGGATGATTTGATGTAAATTATGGAAAGCAATCACAAAATGCTTGACACTGAACATTTGAATTTTAAAACATCAAGAAAATATAAAACATTTAAATTCAGAAATTCAAATCTTAAGTATTTAAATTTCAAAAAATTTAAACATTTAACCATGGCTAATTTTGTTGTTCGTACACAAATGTATTTCATAGACATTTCATGAAATATATGTATTTGTGTATTTCTAAAAATATGAATCAATTACAATTGTATAATAAATTTTATTTTATTTTTCTTAAGAAAATCAATCGATTAGACAAATCAGAATTTGTAATGATGTTGTTTTTGTTGATTTTTTGTTTGGTTATTTTATTTGGTTTTTCGAAGTTTTTTATTGAAAATTTTCGAGTTTTAAATTTTAAATTCAAAAATTTTGAGTTTGAAAAATCAAAATTCATTGGCTAATAAATATTTCGGCAATTTTTTTCGAAAAATTCATATATGATTCAAATTGAAATAAAATTTTTTTCTATTTTCGCTCCATCTTGAAATTTTTTCTTCGATCATTCATTCATCCCAACACATCTCTTTTGGCTGTTGTTGTTGTTGTTTATGATGATAATATCAATCCATTTACCAAAACATACGAACGAAAAAAAAATGAAAAAATGTTGAATAAATTAAATTAGCATAACCATTTGAAATATGTGTGTTTGTTTGTGTTATTTTATACTACGAATGAATGAATATTTTTTAAAAATTTTCTTGCCATTCATTTCTATTCAAAGATGATCTGAAAGATATTCAAAGAATGAATTAAGAAATTCAAGAAAAAAAGTTTTTTAAGATTCAAAAATTATTAAAAATCATTTATCCGGTCCATATGTCTGTATTTCTTTTCATTTTTTTTTTTTCGTTGAATTCTATTTTTATATTTTATATTTTACTTTATTTCCATAGTATTTCGTCATTTTATTATCATTATTATCATTAAATATGCCGGCTTTTATGATAATAATAATTCAATGAATGAATAACGATGATTACGTTGATTATGCTGGCAATGATGATGAAGTTTCATTGAAAATGAAAATTCATTTAATATTCATAATTCACAATCTCTTCGTTGTTGCTTATCATTGCTTGCTTGCTTTCATTTGCTGCACTTTTGCTGCTTTGTGATATATTCAAATGATAATAATGAAGATTATAATAATATAAAATCGCCGTAGGGTCACCTTTGTTGATGATGACTATGGTTATTTTTATTTTTTATTTTCAGTTTTGATTTTTATAATTTTTGTGCTTTTCAAATCATTCAAACCACAAATCAAAATAAGACTAAATCAAAAAATCAAAATATACCACACACATATTCAATTCATTCAATATGGCTCAATTTTTCTATCGTTTTGTTTTCATTTGATTGATTTTCTCTCCATCATTTTTTTTCATTGTGTTTGTTTGGGTACGATTATCATTATTGTCAATTAAATGCAAAATTAAAACGAGATTCAATCCGATGAAAGAAGAAAATGTCGAAATGATTAATGTCTATAGAATAGGGTCCATTTGTTTGGACATATGGATGTTCAATATTTTTTTTTGTTTCGAAACAATATTCAATCAAAATGCGTGCCATTTTATCGTTGTTAAATCGATGATTTCAGTGAAAACGGATGAAACAATGTGAAACAAACAACCAAACGAGCGAAAATCTAAAAATTCAAATTGGATTATACCATTAAGGTCTTTTAATTTTACATTGAATTGTTTACATTTGAAAATGTATTATTATCTTCGAAAAAAATAAATAAAAATGCAAAAATGGAATAAAATTCTGTCAACTTGTTACATGGACAATTTTTTTTATTCAAAATAGGATCAAATTTCCTTTTTTTTGACAAATAAATGCCCGATTGTTTGAAATTTCAGTTAGTTTGTCCAAAAACAAACAAACATGAATCAAATTACTGAATGAGAGAATGCAAAACAACATAATACATGCAAAATATTTTATTTTATTTCTTTCAAAAAAAAAAAATGTAATTCAATATTCGATATTTTAATGGGTTTTCCGTTTCGTTTTTTACAATATTCTTTTTACAAAATCCATAATTATTGGCAAAAAAATGAAGAAAATAAATGTGACTAAATTATTACAAAGAATCAATAATTGATCGATATTGTCCTCATTTTTTTTAAATTTAATAATCTGCAATATCAATTAATATGATTTTCAATTAATGTGTATAATCGTCAATGTTCATGAATTCTAAATGCATTAAACTCGATGTAATTTGAGTTCAACAAATGATAATCCATAAATTTTTTCTAAGAAAAAATAAACAATATCCAATAGAGTATAAAGAATTTAATATTATTATGATTTTTTTCAAAAAAAAAGCTTAAAGCATCTATTCCTTGAATGGCTTCCTAATCTCATAATAATAATCGTTGTCGTCATCTTCGTCATAATATCTTATTGCAACAACGTTATCATCATTATCATCAAACATACAACATCAACATACACATAAATACAGTGGCCATAAATTAATCTGATGAAAACTTGAATTTATTATATTTATTCATCTAAATATTTCGTAGTAAATGGCATTTCTTATTTCATTTTATTTGTCTTTTTTCCATTTAATTCTTTGTTTCTTATTTTTGAAGGGTATTGAAATTTGAAAAAAAAATTAAAATAAATAAATTATCACCAACTTAAGACATTAAAATTTTTGTTTGGTCATTTCAGTTGTATAAATCAATGTAAACATCATATTGAATATATATATATGAAAAAAAAACACATGAAAATATGATGGAATTTTGAAAGGAGAAAAATAAAAATAAAAATTTCAAATCATAAAAATTAATCAAAGCTTAAAAGATTTGAAAATTTAAATTTGTGTCTTTTTCATAGAAAATCATAAATATTTAAAAATGAATTTCATTATTTATTTGAACCAAATCTATTTGGCAATGCATAGAAATTGATTTGATTTTTTGATGTGTTGATTTTATGTGTGTTTCAATTGAATAGAGAAAGACACACACACATACAAATAAAATTCTTAGTGTCTATATGTGTGTGAATGATGGTCAATTTAAAAAAATCATAAAACGATAATAATATTCATTGTTGATCGACACTGATTGATTTCAAATGCAATTATATGATTTATATATTCACAATCAAACAAATGATATTTAATTTGATAAAAGTATTAATTTTAATTGATCTCAAATGCTCATAATGCATTCATCATCCTAGCAATTTCTTAGGGATAGTAAAGAGAAAAGAATCGTTTTGGCAAAAATTGGTTTTTTATCTAAATTTAAATTTCTGAAATTATTTGATCGGCTGATTCGAATTGATAACCATTTTTTGCATTTCATCTCAATTTTAATTTCAAATGGCGCCAATTTTATGATTCGATTCGTCGAGTAAAAAAAATGAAACAAAAACAAGAAAATGATTTAAAATCAATCGTTTTTTGCTATAAAAAGGGAAGGGAAGGGTTAAAATGCTTTCAAAGAAAATTTATTTCTTCGATTTTTCGGTTCTTTTTTACTTTTTTTTTCGCTGTTGTAATTTATTTATTTAAATTTTCTTCTTTATTTTTCTCTGCCAACAAATTGTAATTAAAAATCCTTTTAACGCTGGAATAAAAGTATTTTTCGTTTAAATTCCTTAAAACATTCACAGAATCGCGCACAGAAAAAAATCCTGATCAAATCAATGAGTGTTTGTATTTGTTTTGCAATTAATTATTTTGTTACAAATTGTCTTCTTTTTCATTTCATTTATTATTTTAAATTATTTCTAAAAATCCAAACACACTACAAGTGTTTGATTATCATCCGAAGCGTTAAAAATCAAAAGCAATTCTTACCAATCAATGTTTGCTAGATATTCATCATCATCATCAACATTAATTATCCGATCCACACACTGTGGTTTTTAATCATCGTCGACAACAGCCACAGCCGCCACTAACACCATCACCACCTAGCAAGCTTTAATCAATGTTTTTAATGAAGCAAAAAAAAACAATATTTCTTCGCGATTCGCTTTTTTGATGTATATTATGTGTAATTACGAACACTAATGATTATTAATTTCCTGTTTTGTAATTTTTGATGCAATTTTTTTTCATTTATTTTTTGATCTTTTCAATTTGATGACCACGCCAGATGTTTCATTTGTTCATCATTTCAAATCATTCATTATTTGTTGTCCAACAAAAGGCGTGAAAATTAATGATGATGACGACGATGATGATGATTATGAAATCCATACAACAACAACAACTGAACAGCAACAAACAGCTTCAAAGCATTGAAAATTTCAATTTCGCTTCGCTTCTGTTGATTATGTTGCTGTTGTTACTGTTGCTGCTGATGTTGTTGTTGTTTCAACAATGTTTCCATTTAATTTTAAAAAAATGAATCAAAGAAATTTAAATTTGTTTTTCTTTCAAATATAATTTCATTCATTTCATTTCATTTATTTATTTCAAATTATATATTGGCAGGTGAATTTCTGTTGAAAAAATAAAAATAATAATAATAATTTTTTATTTAGTTTGATTTGATTTGTACTGAACCACATTTGAAATTGTTTTTTCATTTCTTTTCTCATTTCATCATAATAATAAACGAATAATAATAATCATAACGAATGAATGACGATAATGAACCTCGTGACCATTTCAAATCATTTCATTTTTGAAATAAATTTTGAAATAATAACGAAAAAAAAATGAATAAATAAAATTAAAACACACACACACATTGACTTAGCACTGCATAGCAAAGCAAATAATTTTCAAATTTCAAATTTTCGTCCATTTCCAATTAGCTATTTGTCAATTTTTTTTTATTTATAAACGTTCAAACATATATAAATTGACTTGAATTTTTTCCATTTCTACCATCATGAATGTATTTGCCAAAGATGAATGTTTTAGTTAATTAGATCCATTTAACTTATTAATGTGTTTTTTCTTTCCATTTCTTCTTCGCTGGTTGATTGTGGTTTTCATTCATTTTGATGATGGAAAAAATGTATACGCAAAAAATAAATAAGTTGGTTGGGTGCCATTTTGATTGATCATTTGCTTCAATTTTTTTTACCATTTCAACAATTATTTTCGTTAAGAAATTACCACCAAGCAAAAATTGGAAAATTTAAAATTCGTGAACTTATTTTCAATAAATTTTTCAATGCATTTCATTTCATTTCGCATATTATCTATGTGTATTTGTCTATTCGTTATAATTGATTCAATTGGTTTTTTTCCTCGCTCGTTATATTAATTTATTTTATTAAAAAAAAATTTAAATCAATTCTCCAAGTTTTTTTCAAAATGATTTTTAATAAGGTTTTTGCCTTAAAAAATTTTTGAATTTTGAGAAAAAAAATTCTCCATTAAACTACCTGAATTTTCCATAAGAAAAAAAACCAGAAAAATTATACATAAATAAATGGAAAAAAATGAAAATTGAAAAATTCATCGGTAGCTTTCATGAAAAAATTGAAATTGAAAATTCAAAATTGTCAATGTGTTCACATTCATTCGCTGTAAATGCGAAAAAAATGAATTCTACATTTTTCATATTTGAATAATTTCATATTTTCAAGTCAATATATTGAAATTATTTTTCGAGTTCATTTATTTATTTCTATTTTTTTCGTAGTCCGAATAATACAAAAATAGAAATCACAAAATTTTATAATAATGATGAACTTATGAATAGAAAATTTAATAAATCAATAAATTTCAATCATGATAATGAGAATAATAATAATGAAATTATAATATTGTTTCGATTGTTGATATTTCACATACATTATTATGATTATTATCATTATAAAATGAAATGTTTTAGCACAAAAAAAATTGAAATGATGATGTTAATTTCAATGAATCACGTTTTATTTTATTTTTATTTTTTTCGTAAGAAATTGTGATTGTTCATTGTAGCTTCTTTCGTTTGATGATGATGATTGACCCTGAAATTCATTTTAGCACATCCATTTCTTTGATAATTTCGTTTATTTTCGCCAAAAATAAATGAAATTTATTTTGATTTTTTTTAGTTTTTCTGTAAATGGAAATTTTCAAATATTTTTTACAATGTGTCTGGTCTAAAATCAAAATAGTCGAAAATAGAGAAAATAGCAGCAGCAATATCTTTGATTATCATCCATTTGAAATTCATTTGATGATCATCTTTAGCTTTTCTTTCATTGATTTCATTTCAATATTCATCTATCGATGAACAATCTCGAGTCTTTGTTCGATGTTTTTTCTTTCTCAATTTTTTACGATTTGCTTTTAGCACCTAAATAAAATTTTATTTCCATTTTTTCTTTTGAATCTGGCAATAATATTGATGATAATAATAATAATGATCAGTATTCAGTGTAAAATAAACATTTGGCTGCATTTTTTTCTTTCATGCTTTTCTTTGAATTTACTTGGAACCGAACCGAATTTACTCTGTGTATGTTTCACCAAAAATTTTCTTGATTTTTCTTTGAATTAATTTTGTTTCTTGGTTTCATAGCATTTTTGCCGTCGCCATCCTCAACATATCCGGATGTCACACATCTTAATAAGTTTATTTTCGCTTTGTTTCATTTTCAATCATCTAATTCTCAATTGATTCAAAGTGGAGAAAAAATGTGAGAAAAAAAATGCAATTAATCGAAATGATGATTGAACAAGAAATTAGAAAAAGCAAACACCGCCCGTTTTAATCGCCAATCAAATCATGATGTAATTAAGTTATTAAGATGTGTTGTGCGTGTCTGTATTGTTGGCAATTAACTATTTGCTATTTGCTATGTGATTGTCCAATGTTTTTTTTCGTACTAATGTTTGCCTACACAAAACGCTTAGCCAACAATCATTGATGATGACGGGGATAATCAATAATGGGTTCGAGATCAGTCATCAAAAGATGATAGGATTTTAAAAATTTTGAAAAAGTATGAAGCAGAAGTCTGAGATGAAAAAAATAGATTGAACTTTGTCCATTATACTTTCAATTACAAAAAACTTTCTTGAAAACCTTTATTCTCATTCATTTTCGCTCTTTTTATTCTTCATCTTCCATTGAAAATCGAAATAATAAATTTTCGTGAATACATTTGTTTATATGTGTGTGTATGGTGTGTTTGGCGAAAATTTACTTTGATTTTGATTTTTTCTCCGTTGTAACCTTTGTTCCAAAACAAAGGTATTTCTTTCTTGTTTTGTTCTCTTGTCCAAATGAATTCAATACATTCTAGTCAGTCAATCATGTTTTTCACCTTTGACCTTGTTTTTTTATATTTTTCTTCACAATTTTCTTTTGAATTTTATTCCATTTTCAATCAATGAATAATGATAATAAAAAGCTTCAGCTTCTCTCATGTTGCTGCATTTTTTTCATTTTATAACTTTCATTGAATATTTGATTTGTTTTCTTCTTTCAATTATTCAAGAAAATAGGAAAATTTAATAATAATTTGTGCTAAATTATTGAAAACAACTACAGCAATAATAATAAAATCAACAGTAAACTTTGACATGGATATGTGTTGTGTTTGTTGTGTACCATTCAACGTTGTTATTGTTGTCTAATGTATTTGTAAATGGACACGTATTTTTTTACATTGAAATTTTTGCATTTTGTTTTGCATTGAATATAATATTTTGCGTGCTCATAATGAAATGATTGTGTGTTGGAATAATAATAATAATAAAGCCAGAAAAAACACACGTCTTGAAACCATTGATTAACCTTATCATATACTTTGTACTATTATTATTTATTAATTTTTAATAGACATGGTCAATTTTTGTTTGTCGGTCAGAGGTGGCAAACAGAATAAATTCCATATTTTTTTACCAGTTCAAAATTTAATAATTCAAATATACATTGGGCGTATTCAACTTTACACATAAAAAATGAGTATTCATTCATCATTCCTCAAAAATTGTCAATTGTGTGCACATCTTATTATTATTATCATAATTTTCATTTTCACTGCTTTCATCTTAAGCCCAAAAAAACAGAATTTACATTTAAAATATATGTTTAAATTCTCAGACCATTTTCTATGTTTATTTGTTTCAAACCGAAAAAACGAACACGTCGTGCAAAGCGCAAAAATAAAAAAAATAATAAATACATGTTCAAGGTGTGAAAGGTCAAATTTGGTGTTGTTGTTTTTTTTCATTCAAATTCATTCATTTATCTTTGAATATTTTCCATTATTATATGGTGGTCGTTCCTTGGTTTTGTTTCTAAATTAACATTATTATTGTTGCAGCAGCAATCGTTTATGATTAGAAGCAAAAAAACACCGCCGAATACCATTAACATTAGTTGGAAATATTCAAAAAATCAATACCGAACCAAATAATTAGTTTTTTTCCTCCTCATTTTCCTAGGAAAATACCCAATATTGAAATATATTAACAGGATGATATGATCATCATCATTGTGTTGGATGATGGTCGGCATTTTTGTTTTTTTTTTATTTCATGAATGCAATTTCAAAATTTTTAATCCGAAATTTCTGACATTTTTTTTCTTTTTTTCATGAATTAAAACGTGGAAAGCGAAATTTTTAATATTGCGAACTATGTAGGATGTTGTATTATCTCTTGAATTCATTTTTTTTTTCTTTGGTGGTAGTGTTTGTAAGGAAAATGGATGATATTTGTTCTTTATCTGGTCTCGGCTTTATTGTTTGTTGTTGTTGTTCACCATTCATACCTGTGCAAACCTGACGTGCACATTCACACAGACACACACCCGAAGATTTAGAATTGAAAATAGATTAAGAATTTATGTATATTTTACTTTGTGAATATAGAAAAGTAAAAGAAATTAGAAATTTTTTTTGTTCATTCAAAATTGGAATGAATGAAAATGATCATCAATGACGATGATCATATGGCCAGAAATAAGACTAAAAAAAATATTTCAAAGATCAAATGTTATTGATTAACATGGAAAAAAATACCAGAGGTTTGAATTGAAATTGAATGAAATGTTTTTTAATCTTTTCTTCAATTTTCATTTAAAGCCTATTCACATACATTTTTCACGTCGACACACATATATTTTGTTGAAGCAATGGCATTTACATTGAAAATCCAGGCTAGGCCATGATTTAGCATAGACAACAGCCAAAAAACAAAACTACAGGTATATATCGAAATCACCGACTTTGACCTTTATTATATTGAATTTGAAAAATTATTATTTTTCATTATTTTTTTTGAAAAATTTTGCTCTGGTTTTTTCTTCCATTCATTCATTCATTCATTCTTGTCTTATCTCAGCTTTTCCTTGTAGTTATTTATTGTGTTTTGGCTTTGCCTTAGATATATTTGATGATGAAGTTAGTTTTAGATTTTGAATTCCCACTGCGTGAGTTTTCTTTCGCTAATTTCTTAATGGTAAATGCAGTCTGCGTGTGTATGCTATGGACCCATGTATTTTTTGAAAATGTGTAAATTTTTTCTTTTTCTCAATGTGCGAATTTTGACAAGACCAAGACTGCACACACAAACACCATTGTAGATTTAAATTGGTGTATAAATGTCAGTCAATAGGAAGAATAATGGTCAAGACTATGATCAAGGATGATGATGATGATCATCGTTTATGTTGATCAAAACAAAAACAAAAAACAAATTCTTAAGAGATTTTATAATAATTTTGATGAAAATTCCAAGAATTTTCATTATAAAAAAAATTAGATGAATGAATGAATGAATCAAATCAAAATGAATTTTACGCCTAATATTTGAAATCGTTGGTATATCGGTATATGTTTAATTTGAATTGAAATTTAAAACAACAAAAAGCAAAAATTTGTTTTGAAAATTTTCTTAATCTCAAGAAAATATTTTTTCAAATTTCAAAATTTGAAAATTTAAGGTTACATGCAGTGCAATGTTAATCAATATTTATTTGTATGAAATGAACATTTGGATCATCATCATCATAGCCTTTGTGATGGTGATGACCCTCTTTTTCTTCGGTCTACTTGATAATCATTTATTTTCTTCAATCATTCTTATTTTTTCTTAAATCTACAAGTAATTCACCACCATTGACAACCATTGATATTTTTCATTTACCTTCAATTCAATCATTCTATTCAATTCTTTGAATGAATCCAATGAACCATTCATCAGCGATTTCGTTAAGTTATTTTCATTAAAAAAAGTAAACTAAAAAATTTTAAAATTTTTTCCATTTGAAATATTTTAAGCCTTCTTGTACTGAAAGAAAAAAATTTAAATTTTATTTCAAGTATTTCGTTCAAGAAAAATTTGAAAATAATAATAACCGAAAAATATCTTTATCATTTGACAATCACAAGTGATTGCATGCATTTTCTTTTTTTTCGTGCTCTCATTGTCAAACTTGTACCATTGAAGCAAAAAATCAATCAATTTCCATAATTTCAAACTGTGTTCATTATATTGTGAATCATTGTCAATGTGAAATATGTTTGTGTTTGTGCGTATCAATCTTTTGATCTTTGTTGTTTGTATTGTTTACGTTTTTTTTTTGTCGAAATACATTTGAATTGAAAAACTTGTTTATTTTTCTTTCATATTTTTTCTGTTGTTTCGTTCATGTTTATTGAATGGAACTTGATGAATCATTATTTCCAAGAAATAAAGGAAAAATACTCGAGTTTGTCATTACCTTCAAAGTTATTTCAAATCATATTAATAACAATCGAATCTGTTGCTGATTTTTCTGATTTTTTTCATCTTTCAAAAATTTTTTAAATTGAATGAAAAATACAATTCACAGAAAGGTTGAAATATATTTCTTTTCTTTTTTCGTAAATCAATTTGATTAGCTTTGATAGGAAAAAATAATAAACAACGACAACAACAATGACGATCATTCGACAATAAATAATCAGGCCAAAGAAAATGAAATACCAAAGATTGGGTACTTGAAATTTTCAATGAAATCAAAAGAAAAATATTGTCTCAAAAAATTATTCTTTTTACTCTTGAACATTTGACAACAATTGTTTCGTATATTCGGTTGTTGTTTGGGCCCATAGTGTGTTTCGTCGTCGTCCGGATAACGTAGAAACAACAAATAATAATAATAATAATAAATTGAATTTATCTTTAATAAATTTCAAAAAATTTCATTATTTCCATTCAAGCATATTGTAGCCATTGTTCATGGATTGCTTGATTTTCAATTTTATATTATTTATTTGAATGAATGGAAAATTTTTTTATTTTCTTTCAATTTTCATTTTGTTGACAATTTTTTGTCGCCATTCAACAACTCTACCATCATCATCATCATCAACAACAATAATAATTGTTGATTAATATTGATTTCAAACCCGAAACAAATGAAAAATATGTTTGGCTTTGAAATTTTTGTAAAAATGAAAATCAATCATTTTCAATTTCCTGAACTACATTTTGAAATCATATCAATGGAGTTGTGTGTGTGATGAAAAATGAATTTTGTTCCATTTTCAAAAATTTTAACTTTCTGGCAATTTTTTCCATGAAAAAAATGAAACGAATTTTGAAATTATTTCCAAGAATATGCAATAATTTTCGAATATGATCATTATTATTATCATTATTCCTTCGTTAATGTAACTCTACAGGGAGTTTTTGTTCTGTAGAATTTCAGTAGTGTTCAATCATCATCATCTTAGAACAGTCGAATATTATAATTGTTCATCGATGCACATGGAATTCTGTCCTGTTCATTTTGTATCGATTTGTGATGATGAAGAAAGAAAAAAAAATTAAAAACAAAACGGAAAAGGAATAAGTGAATCAAATAAAAATACGGAATCATGCATGATATGATTGGTTTTCGATTGTCAAAAATTTTCAAACGATTCAAAATGATTTGAATTGAAATTTTCGATGAATTTCAAAAATAAAATGAGAGAGAATTCTCCATTTGATTCTATCGAAAAAACTGAGAATTCCATTAGCTCAGAATGGAAAAATTTATTTCTGGCTTAAAATTGTTTCCACATCAAAATAATTCATTTTTTTCATGGAAAATTTTTCATAATGAATGATGTTTCTTGTAGACTTCTAGACACCTTTTTTTTTCTTTAAAATTTTGGTTGATGGATATATGATAATTATGATCATCTAAAGAAAAAAAAGAGAAACATTAGACGATTCATAAATATATAAAGCTGTCATTTAATGATGTTGGTAAGGTTATTGTTGATGTTGCCGTTGACCCATAGAAAATAATTATCTTTACATTTTTCACACGGTCCAAGCTCATTTTTTGATTTAATAAAATAAATGTGATGTTCTATTCAATTATCATCATCATCATATTCAATTGTCACACAATTTAATGATGATAAGCTAATGAGATTGTCAATGATTGTCTTTTCATTTCTTATTCGTATGAATTCAATTGGAATTGAATTTTTCTATTTTCATTTTAATTTGAATAATGTTGAAACAAAAACAAAAAAAAATGGTCAAGTCATTTGATTTCTGTAGAAAAGAAATTCTTATTTTCAACATTCAATTCAATATTACATTTCATGTCATGCATAATTTTGTAAAAATTTTTAGAAAAATTTTAAATTCATTTCATTTCATTCATCTTCCCACTTCTTTTAAAATTGAATCATCAAACATTTATTATTTCAAGTTGAATAAAATGAAATCTATTATTATCATTCATTTCATTGTATGTGACTTTCAGTGTGTGTAAAATGATGATTGAATTTTGATCTTGTCAAAAAATAAGAAAAAAAATCAAATCCTTTTCTTGAATTACATTTTGAATTGAAATCAAAGAAAAAAATTGTCAAAACATGAATTTTCATCTTTGAAATTCATTTCAAAAACAAATATTATGGCAACCATTCAAAATAAACAACAACAACCAAAACTATGTAACAACAAGTGGACGTAGAATTTTAAAATTCTTGATTTTTCTCTTTTTGAAATTTTGTCAAATTTATTTTAGATTCTCATAATGTCTTTGGTTTATGAATTTTCGCTTGTCTGTATATTAGTATTCGTAATTTCTCAAAAGTCATCATCATTCCCATTTTGATTGTAATTTGATCTTATTTATGTGCATGTTTCTTTTCCTGTAATGAAAAAATGAGAATTTTTTTTTCATTTGTTATGATAATAATCAAGCCAAGCGAAACAAATCGTTATGATTTCATCATTTGAAGACGAACAAAATTCACATATATTCACAATGACATTTAGTTGTTCCAGAATTGTTTTTTTATTGCAGAATGCATGTCAAATTTTTTTTTTCTTAAAATATTTTATCAAATCCATCAAATTTGAATATGTGGCTCTTATTGTTGTTGTTATTCAATTATTCTTAGTATTATTGCGGTTTTTGTAATAATATTTTTGATGAAATAGAAATAAACAAGAAAATTCTGTCACATTTTTCAATTTTCAAATGCATATAAAGCAATGAATGGCAACGAATGATGAATATTATTTGTTGCTGTTATTACTGTTGTTATGTGTTCAAGAATATTTAAAGCAAAAAAAAACATTTATTTTATTTATTTCTTGAATTTAAATTTAGAATTCGTCACAGACACCCGCTTACTCGTGCTTAATATTTTTTTCAATAAAAACATCATTTTCTGCCATATTGTACATGTTGATGCACACCTAAAAAAGAAAAATATTGAAGCATTTTTCCGATCATGAAAAAAAATGAAAAATTATGACTTTTGGGAAAGAATCGCAAAGGGGAGAGAAAGCGAGAGAAAAAATGTCTAAAATGATTCATTTCATTGCTACATCCCTATTCTATTTGAATCGAAATTCAAATGAAGAGAAAATTCTGTCATTCCGAAATATTTATGATCGATATTCAACGATGATGATAATGATGTGATCATTTGTGAAAATTATTGAATGGAAAATTACTCCCAAAAACATTTATTCATTCATTTTTCCCTTCATTTTTTCTCACTTAACTTCCGAATCAAATTATACTGAATGCTCTGAGTAAGCTTCATTGGGTATTTGTGTTGTTTGTGTTTTATCCATTTTATTTTTAACAAAGCTAATAATTAAATAATTTCAATAATAATGAAAAAATTCATGAAATGATTCCGGAATGAAATCAAATATATTGAAAAGAAAAACAAATGATATATGATGATTAGCTTCGAATTTTTCCTACGCATTTATATTTAGCGACTTCATATTATCACAGATATCAAAAATAAATGATAACAATAATGATAATTATTGCTATAATTATTATAAGTAATTAACAATTACAATAATTTGAAATATTATTATTATATGATCAATTAATTTTGATTTCGTTTTGTAAAAAAACGAAAAAACATTCGTTTTTCAATGATAAAGCAGTGATTCTATTTATTTGAATTTTTTTCCTTTGATTTTTCTCATTACAATCATCATCATCAGTCTCATTATCATTATTTAAATTGATAGAAATTTTTTACTTGCCTGCCTGTTTGGCTTGCCTGCAATTGAATTGATAACAAACAAGCACACACACATAAACGAATTGAAACGATAGAAGAAATATAATTATTAATACAAAGTCATATTCTTTCTTTGCTTTTTTCTCCAATGATGATGATGATTTAATTATTGTTGATTACATTTTGTTCAAAATGGAAAAAATAAAAAAATTTATTTCAATACAAAAATCAAAAAATTCAGAAAAATAAAAACTAAAAAACAGCCCTGAATCATGTATGGATCATTAGCCATTTGATTCAATAATGATAATAATAATAATAATAATGATGATGATGCTTAAATTCTTTAATGACAATTTTCTTCTCCTCTGTCTTCTGTCTTTATTCATTTCTATTTAGCCAATTTCAATACTTGAAATGTAATATTAAAACATCATTATTATCATTATTATATTGTTTCAATTGATGATATCAAATTGATGTTGTTGTTGTCGTTATAATACTTCAGGGTAAAATTTTGAATTGAATTACAATTTATTCATTTTATCAGAAGTTTTTTTTTCGTTTTGTTTTTCGTAGATTTCAGTTGCAATTTTTGATCATTTTTGATCGGTTTCACAATCGTTTTACTCAATTTTTGCATATTTGATTCATTAATGAAATGAAAATGACACTTTTTTGTTGTCTTAAGTGCTCGAGTATTTTCATTTCGTATGTATTGCTTGCGGTGTAATTCGAAACAATTATTATCATCATCATTATTATTACTATCATGAAAATATCCGTGATTTTTGCATATGCACACACACACACTCATATATCAATTTTAAACCTGTCATCAGTACCTGTGTAATGAAATGAAACAAATGAATGAATACAAAGCGCCTAAACACACAATTGAATTCATATGGAAATAAATTTTAATTTTTTTTTTCGAATGTAAATTTTTCCTGTCTGTTTCACTAATCAACTTGTCACCTGTGTGTTTTGTATATAACAAGAATTATGTTCCTTTTTCCTGGCTTTATTATTATTATTATTATTACAAGTAGTATATAATTTTTCATAAATATTCCCTAAAATTCAACTCTCATTTCTAATTTTGGTTGAATGCTAATTTAATAATGATAATTATTATTATTTTTCTTATAATTGTATTTGTATTTTTACTTATTATTATTACACTTTTCATGGTCTAATCATCTTTGTTTCATTCGAAGAAATTGAAGAAAAAAAGAATTGAAAATGTCATCAATGTTGTTGTAAGGTTTAAACATTGTTCAACCATCATTCAACCAGCATTTGTTTACCTTTAGTGTTTAAAGAGGCAGAAAAAAATAAAACAATTATTGAAATTATTATTAGTATCATTATATGATATGTGATAATATTTCATTTCATTTTTTTTCACTGGATTCTGAAGCATGAAGATTGATCATTTTAGCTTTTCCATTGTATCATATTATTCACTCCTTCATTTCCATCGATGATGATAGCATTGACCTTCGAATAATGAAAATAATAGTTCATTCAAGATGAACTAACAATTTGATTTAAAATGATAATAGCTAATAACAACAACAACAACAACAACGACGACGACGACAACAACAATTAGAATCATCATTCCATTATCTTGTTATTATTATTATTAATATTATCATTTACTTTAATGATCATTTATAACTAACAAAGTTGTATTGAATTGAGCAACGACGCACACACACACACACACACACACAAACACATTGAATGTTGTTGATGATGCTGATGATGATGATGGTCAAGATTATAAATTTTTCATTTATTTGCCACTGAAACATCACAAAATTTTTGCTTCATAGGAAAAAATGAAGAAAAACTAAATTGAATTTAATTCAATTTGGCTTTTTTTCCTTTTCTTCTTCTTCGGAAAATTATTATTATTTACACATAAAGTGTCAGTTTCAAATAATAATAATAATAATGGTAAAACATTGATTATATTTGAAAATGAAATATACAACTCAAGAAACTTGATTTAATTCGAACAATTTTCAACAATTCATAGACAACACACAATCATTTGAACATCCATCTATTCATTCATTGATGATGATATGTCATTACCGCATTGAAACATCGTTTTTTTTATTCAATTTTCCCAATGAAACAACATCAATCCAACAATAGAGTGATGATGATGATGATTCACATGATCGTTTAAATGTTGAAATTTTGTCTTTTTATTTTATTTTATTTGAAATGAAAAATTCAAAGAAAATTTCATTACATACACACAGATACACACATACAGGGATGATGATTATTTCTTCTTCTTCATCCTTTTTTTTCAACCATAATAGGCCTACAAAAATCAAATTTTTTTGATTGAATTTTTCAAAGTTTTAATATTTTTCCATTTTACTCGATTATAATGTTCAAATTGCATTGTGTGTGGTGTATTCAATGAATGTTTGAATACATTGAATACAATGAAAAACAATTTGAAATTCTTCATCATTTTCGCCTATGAGGTTTTTCAATTTTTTCTCTTTTTTCGTTTATTCATTATCATCATTGTTGAATGAGTGAATGAATGAATTTTTCATTAAATTCAAAACGATTATAATGAAAATTGAATAAATGAATGAATGGATAGATAGATGGATGGATTGAATGGATGGAACATCATCATTTTTAATGATTGATTTATATGAAAATGTGTGTGTTTGTGTGTGTATTTATGTGTATTATGTATGATGATACACACAACACATTTTGTTGATGTGTTGTTTGTTGTGTGTCTCATCATTGTGTTATTATGATTATGTTGATAATGATGATGATTATTATGAAACGTGTGTTTTCATTGTTATTATTTTCATTATCATTATCAATTGTTAATATTTTCAGTTTTTGTCGATATTCAATTTATTGTTAGAATAAAAAAAATGAGGAAAATAAAAATGAAAATTTCATCATTGTTATTCAATGTTATTGTTGTAGAAGGTATCATCTATTTATTTTCATTGTTTAAATTGATTAAATGAAATTTTTCTCTTTCATTCTATTTCTCCATCATCATCATCATCATGATAATAATGATAACAAATTTCAAAATTGAATGAAATGAAATGACGAAACGTTCAAATATCATTTTTGGTATTTGTTATTAAATGCCTGAAAAATCATGGATAAAATAATCAAAAAATTAATCGATTCATCCACGATTATTGATCATTTAATCAATTTTTTATTTTCAAAATAATTTGTTTTTACGAAATCACTTTGTGAAATTTCGTAAATATTCGTCAATCTATTTCTAAATTTTGTTATTTTTGATAATTTTAATGTAAAAAAAATATAGAGATGCAATTGCATTCAAGTAAATGCGTAGTACGCCTTATTCATTAACATTGTTCTTCATCATTGAAATACAATCACAAGTACATGCAAAGACATGGGCGTAATTCAATTTGAGTCTGTACTGATTGTTTTCTGTGATTTATTTAAAGGAGGAAAATTCGTATTTCGTTGTAATTTCAATTAAATACTATTCCAATATTTAATCAAAGAAAGCAAAGGATGCTTACAAATTCATTTGTTCAAAATGAAAATTTGTCAATTATTTTTTTTCATTCATTTCTATTCAATTTTCCTTGAAATAAATTAATTAAAAGCAAAAAAATAAATAAAAACAATTTTTACAAATTGAATTTACTTTATTTACTCATCGTTTTCCTTCTTCGTGTATACCTTTTGTGTGTACCTTGGGTTTTAAATTTCAAATCATTGATTAATTTTTTCTTTTGCTTTTTCTTTTAATTTCAATTTATTCATATTACTTTGAAAGAATTTTATTATTATTATTGTTATTAATGTCGTTTGTTCCTGAGAATTTTCTCAGAGTTTTTCTTTTTTTTTCGAAAGTACTTTGATGCTAAAAAAGCATATTCTTTCATGTTTTCTACATTACTTTTTACTTCATTTTTTCGTTTGTTTCGTTTTGGTTAATGGAAATTCAAAACTTTTATTTTGTCATTAAAAGAAACGAAAAGAAAAAATGATGGGAAATTTTTGGTCTTGTTTTGCATTGCATTGTTTACTTTTAAAATTCTGATCGGATCTTAATTTTTTATTATTTTCATTTTTACATTCCTGTTGTTTCTGAATAATGAATAAAATAAACAAACAGACAAATAAACATAGAAATCTTCTTATCATATTTGTTTGTTTGTTTTTCAATTCAATCCTTTGACATTCTTTGATTTCATTTTGATTTCATTTCATTTTTTTCTAGTAATTTGATGAATAATAATTAATCAATTGATACGATTCTATTGTTTTTTCCCGATTTCTTGTTGAATCATAACATAACCAAACACAAACAAAAAAAGCGAAAACCCTTTGACATCTAAAAATTTCTAATACGAAAATGCTAATTCCTATTGTTTGTTCGTTTTTCGTGTTGCACCAATCATCATTCACGTCATAAATTTCCCTTGAACATTAAAAGCATCATTACTTGTTTGCAAAATCTAAACTAAAATTTGAAATAATAAACAAAAGAAATCAAAAAATCCTAAAAACTATAGCGCACAATGCAATGTATTTTAGTCGAAAACAATCATGTTAATATCCAACTGTGTGTGTTTGGTGTTTCATATCATTTTTTATTGTCTTTTCTCTATTCACTGTTTGTAATATTTCAAATTATTTTGTTTTAAAAATGATTTCCCCCTTTCATTCGATGAAAAATTATCAATTGTTCATTTATGTTATCAGAATCAAATTTTAAATTTGAAATCAAGATCAAATATGGAATTTTAAAGTCAAAAAATGAATAAAATTTTCTGAGACAAAACAAATCATTTCTCCGTTTTGGAATGACCATATTTTTCATCGAATATTTGCATTATCAATGTATTGGGTGATCGCAAAATTTCCATGAATGTTTCCATGATCAAATCATGAGTTACAAAATAAATCATATCATGAATACATTCACCTGTATTTTGATTAGTTTTTTTTTTTTTTTTTTTTTTTGGAGAAAAATACAAGAAAATATACATTTCATATACATTCTTTGATTATGATCATAATGATGATGGATTCTTCTTCGTTTTTTTTTTTGAGCAAAATTTAATCCCATATTTTATTAATATTAATATTTATATTATTTTCTTTGTTTGTTTTCATTTAAAACTAATTCTTTTTTTCATTTCATTTTTTCTTTTTTTTTTGTTTTTAGGTAAGTTTATGTCATTTTCATATTATTTATTGATGATAATATATTTTGTGTTGGATGGTGCAGAATATAAATTTTCAATTCATTCATTCAATTTGCAACGGTTTGCTTGAATCTTTTTTCCATATTTAATTTTATTTGTTTCCCAATTTCATTTATTTTACCAATTTTTTTTTCGATGTAAATGCTTTTCCCCGTATGTGATTGCATAAACATCGAATAAACAATCCATTTCATTTCATTCTAGTTTTCTATTCATCAATGATAATGGTTATTTATGTAAACTTTACATGATCATTGTGTAGTATTGTTACTGCTGATAGATTTTTGTGTGTGTGTGTGTGTGTTTACCCTTTGATGATTTACTATATATTTGTTTTGTTTTTCGCTTCATTCTTGCAATTTTGCATTGGGAATATATAAATACAAACATCCTGAATCGACAAAGTTGTTGAATATTTGTTTATTTATTTATTTATTTATTCATGTTTTTTGTCTAAATGCAAACTTCCTGCATTTGAAAAGCAAAACAAATCCATATTTGATGATCATATAAATGTGTATGTGTTTTTTTTTTTGGAAATGTTTCAGGCAAATAGACGTTTAGTTTGGTTAGTTTTTTGCTTTGTTTTGTTTGCCTTAATAAATAATAATAATAATAAAACATCCCTTGTGAATCGACAAATGAATTATTATTATTATGACTATTTTTTGAATCGTAATTTTCAAAGAATTCTCTCGTATTTTATTATTCATAATTATTTTTATTGACGAAACATTTGTGAAAAATATGTGAATTTTTCATATATTTCTCAATGCCCAAATGAAAATTGACCAAAAACAAACAAATCAAATTTGTATTTACAAGCTGTAAATATTGAAATTTATTATTTGAACAAGAAAGGTTTGGTCATTTATTACTTCATTCATTCGGAAAATTCAATAATTTTTACCTGTACGAATGTGTCATTGATTTAATTTTTAAATTTTCGAATCGAAAAATTGTAAAATTTAATTGAATTCAATCAATGTTCAATAATCATCGGTTCTTTAAATCATTGATTTCTCAGAATTATTTGGACTTGCTTTGATTTCAGCAAATTAGAGTAAAATCTTTGAATAAATTGTTTATGAAGAAATAAAATAGGAACAAATCAAAATTTATTATGTTTAGTCTATTTTTCATAAGCAAATATCATTTGCTCATGAAAAAATAAATAGAAAATTTCCTATTCAAAGAATATACTAATGATAATAATTACAAACAACTGTTTTTTCTTAATTCCATTTGATTTCATCAGTATTTTGCTTCGGAATTTGTTTACTGAAATTGTGTAAACACCAACAACAGCAGTAGCAACAGCGACAAACTTACAAACGAAACGATTTGACTTTACAAATAAATAAAAATTTTCTGTTCTGTTTTTTCTGTTGTTTGTTTCAATTAATTTCAATTAAAATCATTTCATTATTTTCATTTCTACTATTTTCTTCCAGTATCTAAAGTAATAAGAAATGAAATTGTGTTCTTACACATGTTTTTCTTTTGGTTCTCTGTTTGCCAAACATTAATGAAAATCAAAATGAAATAAAATTGTATTCAAAGAATCTTTTTTTTTCTTTTGCCATATTTTTCTTATTATTTTGCCGAATTTTATTCTTCTCATGTCTCTCTCATTGTGTGTGGTCAGTAGTTGTTTCGATTCATTCGTGAATACATCGGTGACCTTTTTCGTTCGATCAAACGAAGAAAAAAATTAAATTAAATTCAATTTGTTGGGCAGATATTTTCAAAGAAAATAATAGGAATAAGAATAAAGAAATTTGCATTTTTTTCACTTTAATGCAATGTCTATCATTAAATTATTCAAAAAAAAAAAAAAAAAAAAATCAATCACATGTGAATCAATATCACTTTTTAGACACAAATGATTTTCATTTTTCCCCGACATTGAAAAATGATCGATTATATCAAAATTGATAATAATAATAATAATAATTTCAATTTCATTAATATGTCTATGATTATCTTTCATTTATTGTAAAATTATCAATAATCATAAAAAAATGATGGTCAATTTTCAATTCAATAATGATAATAATAATAATAAACGAAACATCATCGTTGAATATAAAGAAAATTGAAAAGATAATTGACACCTTTTGGAAACATTATTGCCATTTCTTGCCATTTTTATTTTATTTCAAAATGAAATGAAATGAAATTGAATAATTTGCTCGGTCATTTCTTTCAATTCGTTGGTTCTTCATTTATTATTATTCGTTTTCAAATATGAATTCTTATTCTTTCTTTTTCAGTTTTCAAGTATTCAATTATTAAAGGTAATACAACATTTTAAATAATAATTTCAATCGTAATAATAATGCTGATAATGATGATGATAACGCAACAGCTACAACAGCAACCAACAATAACCAAACAAAATAAAACTATCCATTATCTTTTGGATGAAATTTTTTTTCCGAAAGAAATGGATGCATGCATTCAATACATAACTTCATACATACCTTTGATGTATTAAGAGTATGAGCTCGCATAAATTTATGCACACAAACACACACTCATACACAGCAAAACAACCCTGAATAATTTTATCTTGAATTTATTTTGATTTTATTTTTTTCGGTCTTTTGAAAAAAATCAGCCCATCCTATTCACACAAACACACATACACATGCATTCATACACTTGATTGAAATCTAAAAGTTTCAATCTTCTTATCTTTATCATCATCATCATCATCACTATTATCCATTGATGGCCATCATTATTATTATTTAAAGAAAATGGCAATAACTTTAACACTAAATGCAATTCATTTGTGTTTATACATTCAAACACACACAAAACACATACAAAGCACCTGAATTTTATCAAAATTCGTGAATTTCATTTGATTTCATTTCATTTTTTTCACTTATATTTCTCGCTTCTTTTGTATACAAAATAATACAAAAATATGTTTACGATTCGCGCCTTCATCTTTCGTTTTAATTTCTCCATCTAAAATGTACAGAAATTGAAAAAAACTATCATAATAATAATAATATTCTTCCACTTTTTTTGCACACAATTTTCGACGAAATTTGATTGATTATATCGACACCGAAACATGAATGAATTGAAGGAATGAATGAATGTTTTTCTATTCGGATCTTTTTTTCATCTTTGTCTTCTTCTACATTAAAAAACACGAATGAAAAATGAAATGTTTTTTTTTCACTTCACCATTTAATAATATGGTTAATTCAGGTTTTTTTTTTGAGATTCCAAAGTGTTGTTATGAGGCCATTTCGATTGAATGAATACAAAACGAATGTGGCAAAGAAAAAAAAACAAAACAAAAAGTAAAAATTCACAAGTTTTGAATTTTCAAATATTAATTTTTTCATTTTCAAAATCTTGAATTTCTAATTTCAATTTTTAACAAGGTTAGATATGTTTGTTTGTTTGAATAGACAGTAGAAATGTGTGATTTTTCTTATGTTCTTCTAACAACAATCTAATTGTCATCTAAGATGACCTGATTTCTGGTGAATTGAACAAAACAAACATAACAATATTTTTGATGATTGGTAATTTTTCTCAATCTTCATGACTTGAAATTTCAAAGCCCCCAAATCGTAGACTTTCAAAACAATCAAATCATATTGTCTTTTTTCATGAAGGGGTTCATTCAATTGGGTGAATCATGATTTTGTTTTTTCCACCATCCAAATATATCCACATGTGAAAAAATACACATACCTGCTGTGTGCATCTGATCAAACAAACAAAAAACTGTTTTGTTTTGTTGTTTTATTTGGGTGATATTTGTGTCATTTGTTGTTCAATATTAGAAGAAACAATGAAAATCTTTTCTTTGTTTACCATTAAATAAGAATATCTGATTGATTCATTCCATTTGAATGATAAAAATAAACACAATTTCTTCATTTTTATTTTGAAAAAATAAAAATTATTGAATCAAATAAACCGATTGAAATACTTTGAGAAGGAATTTATGAATTTTTGTATTTATTTGTATTTCGTAAATTCAATGTTTGAATCATTTACCGTTGTCTTTTGGCGGCACATTTGTACCCATAATAATCAGGTGTCAATCAAATTGAAAATCAAAGTTAAAAGAAAAATGTGTTATTAGCCTGGTTAGTTTTTTTTTCACTCAAAATCCGGGTCAATTTCATAAGAAAAGTATGGAATTTTTTTCCCGAAATATGAGATGTTCCAATTAAATCTTTGGTGAATAAATTTTATTTTTTTATCGAAATAATATTTGAAATTAATGAATTTTCACCGAAATTATTGGAAAAAAATGTAAATATTGATTGAATCCGGATTTTTTATTCGAACATATTTTTTTAATTGTTTTCCTTTTAACGGTTAATTAATTTGTTACACTTTGATATGCTCGAGCATTTCATTTCTGTACTTCATTGGTGTCTTTCATCATTTAATCATAAAACTTTTCATAAACATTCAATGTTTGATGATGAATCCATGTGAAATTGTGTTATATATGGATGTATCAGCGCGACATCAAATCCATGGTTGATTGGTTTTTCTTGTTATTTTTATTTTTTTTCTTCAATTCTATCCTGATTATTATTATTATTATTTTAATTTGAAGCTCCCTAACACACATATATTTGTTGTTGCTTCTTGTTTTCAGATTTTCAATCGACCAAAATAAAAAATAGACTAGAATAGTTATTAATCCCCTTAAGTATTATGAAACACATATGTGTTTTTTTTTTCATCTCTCGATTCGTTGCAATTTGGTTCTGAAATTGTTTTATTTTTGCACATTTTTTTTATAGACCATTGTGATTCATAGATTATGATGCATAGACTAAAATAAAAAAAATTATAAGATGTTTGTTATTTATTTATTTTTTTTCTGAATATTTATATTTTCAAATATTTGATTGATTTCGTCTCTTATAATCCACTTGAAATGTCGTAACGAATGAACGAAATAAGAGTAGAGAAAAAAATATGAAATCATAATAACACTTGACCGTTTTTTCTTGGTCAAAATTTTCAATCAAAATCGATTGACATTTTTTTCTCTATCATTTCATTTTGTTTCAGTGCTTTTTCAAAATCTGCATTTGTGATTCAATTATTTTCTCAAGCGATTTTTTTGTTCTTTCATAATTTGCATCACAAAATTCAATTTGACAGCATTTTTTTTGCCTCTGAATTTCAAATGAAAATGATGTAAAAGTTACATTTTCTTTTGCTTTGTTTTTTTTCGAATTAATTCCTCGACTATGACAAAATCTATGCACATTAATTTAGTTTCGAAAAGTGAAGCATATTCTTGAAAATTTCTAAATTAGAATAGAATAAAAAAGTTATTTTCTCCAACAAAAAAAAACAAAGAATCTTTAATGGACTTTTTATTTTGTCTAAATGATTATCATTGAATATTGACGATGATGATGATGAGGAAAATCAATTTATTATTATATTTTTCTTTTTTTCTTGCCATCATTGACATTAAAATGTCGAAAATTACTGGAAAATTCATTGAAAATTCATTTCCATATTCACAAAATAGTCACGATCAAAGTGATATTAATAATAACGAATAATAATGAAAAATGAATAATGAAAGATAATTGATTGAAAAGCTCGTGAAAACTTTATTAAAAATTGAACGAAAGAAATGAAAAAAAAATAGATCGAAAATCATGAAATAATTTGATTTGATTTCGAGTTTTTTTCACCTTCTTTTGACATTGGATTGAAAAATTGTGAGACAATTTCTCCAGTATTCACTTCTTGAAATTGCATTCGCTGCACATTTTTCAGTCAAAGACTTGTGTATATGATTTATTTGCAGTTACACAGACAAAGTACAAATTTATATTATAAATTGTTGATAATTTCCTTTTTTCTGAATATTGAATTGAATATAATTGTCCAATTTATAATCAAAAAGTTATTTTTTCCAATTTTCCTGTGAATGGAAACAAAATACCAATTATGGTGATTCTAACCCTAATTTAATCATGATCAAAATTTTTTTTTGCATTTTTGACCATGATAATGATAATAATAATCGTAATTACATTGAAATATCGTCGAAATTAATGTGGAAAATGTTTTTTTTTTTTTTTTGAATTATTGCTGTGATGAAAATTGTTGACATTTAAAATTTTCAATGTTTGGGTATGAAAAATGCCATCTTTGTATTCATATTTTTTATTTATTCATTCAATGAATGAATCAAAGAAATGGTTGGATGTTTGAGATAATCGACAAGTTACGTGATTTTGCATTGTGTAAGCGGTAAATGGTTAGAATAATTTTGAAATTTATAAATTTTTAAACAATTTATTTTCATAAACATTTTGCTGTTGTTGCTGCTGTTATTATTTATCATCTACTTAGGTGGTCAACATTATTATTACAATTATTTATCGAAATTATTATTATCATTAACAATGAAATTCCAACAGCAACAATAAAACTATGACCACACAACAACAACAACAACAACAACTCAGCAAAACAGCAGCCACTTAATTTCATCAATTATTTTTTTTTCGAAAAAGGAGAAAAAAATATGAAAAATACATACAATTTGACAATCATCATCATCATACAATATTCATTTGAATTTTGAAGATGATTATTTTGTTTGTTCAAAAATCGAGAAATTCAATTCAATTCAATGGTTGTTGATGATGATGATGATTTAAATCAATCAAAAAATTGTTCAAATCAAATATTGACATTGTCGATTATATGAGAGTTATGAGAGTTATGTGAAAATTATATGAGAGTTATGAAGATGATTATTGTGGTCAACAATTGTTTGTGAATGGTGTTGTTCTCGTTGTTGCTGTTGATTTTTGAATTTTCTGAATGAATGAAACTCGAAAATTCTTGACTAATCATATTCATCATCAATCTAATCGACCTTAGTTCAATATTGATAATAATAACGATCAAAAATGTTCATATTTAGATTTTTTTGAAAATCAATGATGAATCACTTTATTCAAATTTTATTTGTATTTCTTCAATTTTTTTTTGTTTCGATCTCGAAATTTATTTGAATTTGAGATTTCATCTGCCCCTTCGTTTTTTTTCTTTCGAAATTCGCAAATCTTTTAAACAGGTCTCGTGGCTTTCATTTTTTGTTCAACATTCAACATAAAAACAAAAACAAACAAACGTAAAAAATTTATTTGCATTCAATTCAATCCAATGATGATCTATGCACATCTATGATTCTATGATTCGATGATTCTTCTCAAATGGTGAAAAAATTTTTCCCCATTTATCCGTTCATATTTTTCCATTTTTCAATTGTACTTTTCACAGAGTTATTTCCATAGAAATTCCACAGAATTTTAAATGAAAAATGAAAACTAAAATTCCCTGAAATGAAAACTCATCGATCATAATTCTTTTGATAGCTAAAAATAATAATAATAGTTAGTTTGTTATTATTTCTCCACATTTTCAATAACTTTCTGGAATTGTTAATTATCATTTATTTTTGATCCATTTTTAATGGAAATTTCACATTTTTTTCCATTGAAAAAAAGTTTAATTCCTCCATTTCTATTGTTATTACATTTCCCATACAACAAAACTTATTGTTTCAATGATAATAATATGAATGATCATGATGTTTATTTTATTTCAATTTTTTTCAAAAATCAATTCATTTCATCCAGTCTTATTGCGTTATTATTGAGTAGTACATGAATACTCGGTGAATGTGTTTAGGCTTCAAAAATTGCGTATTAATTGTGTATGATCAGTGTTCAATGTTTATATTAGATATTGAATGATATTTGAGTCATTCATTCATTCACCAATTTGACATATGGAAGTGATTACATATTTTTTCTTTACTTAAAGATGTTTTCAAATATTAAAAAATCTTGAAATATTTGGCAAGAATATTTGAAAATCAAATTGTTTTCAAATGTAGATTGATTTCCATTTTTATTCCATCCGTTTATATTGATTTGAATTCAAATATTTGAGATGTGACTCGAAAAAAATTTATGATTTCATTATTCAAATCAAATTACGAATAAACATCTGAATTTTTATTTTTGGTTCTTTCGATCGTTGGCTACGAGCATAAAACCGGAATTATTTCGGTTTTTTGGTTTTTTTCTATTTCATTTTCGTTGCTAAATAATTCATTAATTATCTGTCATGGCAATGAAGAATTTTGTTTGTCTGGTTGTTGTTAGTATTCTTCTGTTCTCTGTTCAATTTTTCATCTATTTTTGAATCATTGAAACTTTTGAAACATTCTAAAACATCACCAGAATAGAATAGAATAACACATCAGTATTTTAGTATTTTCAATTACAATTTTTGTGATGTTGTCGTTATTTCCTGGCAGACCAAGAATAAAGATTGATTCAAATGTGATAAATTATTATTTTTTGTGAATTTTGTGTGATTTTCAAAGAGAATATTTTCCACATCATTAATGAATCGATTCGTTGATGAAACAAACAAACAAGCAAACACACACACACACAAAAAATTTTGTTCCAGTTTGTTCCTTAGAAAAAAAATATAATTTATCGAAAGCTTAACAACAAAAAATTGACACAAAAATCTATGAACAAAGAAAATTATTGAAGAATAATAATGAAAACTTATTGTCACGCAATTATTTTCGATAAATGTTTCACATTTATAGATAGTTTCATTTATGTTTCATAGATATGAGTCCTGAAAATTCATACTTAAATATTTGAATTTGATGGACAAGGTAAAACACATGTATGAACACACAAAATGATAATGATAATGTTCATGCATCGTCACAATACTATTTTTTTGTGTGTGTTTCTGATCGTTCGTTTGATAATCGATATGTCAAATGGAGAAAAAAATTAAATGAAATGAAATAGAATGGTCAACAAAAAATAAATGAAAAATAAAATTAAACAAAATGAATGTATCTTTCATTATTATTCACCATTATTTTCATTATTATTATTATTATCGATGTCCTGTTATGATAAAACAAAGTATAATTTTTTTTTATTTGTCAAATTTTGACCGACAAAATTTCCTGGATAAAAGGTTTTTTTCATTTTATTTCATTTGATATGATTTTTAGGTTTTTTTCTTTGTCAAATTCAATTCAATTACCACTAATCAGCGAAATGTTTGTGTTTGTTATCTTGAAACATGTCATATTTTGTTTTTCTTATGTTTATTTATTTGCCAAAAATTAAATCCAAACACAAATACATTTATCGATGATATCTTATTGATGTTGGTGTCTAATACTTGAATAAATGAATAAATAAAAATATGATATATGTGATGCGTATGTATTTATGTCTCCATCGCTCACTCTCTGTCTCTCACCTACACACAAATCAATTGTTTCATTTCGTTTGAAGAAAGAAAAAAAAATTCTTCCATTTAGTTATCGATTTCATATTTTTTTAAATCTAGATAATATTTCAATCTTTGATTTGTTCGCATATAAATACAAATCAATCTATAAACATTAATGCATCAAAAATTTTTCCAGAAAAAAAATGTCTATTGACAAATAAACATTTTAATAATTTGAAAATATTTTCATTATTTCAATATGTATTCATTTTTGTCTACATAAAAATCAAGTTAACAAGCTGCAAATTGATCAAAATGATGATGATGAAGCAAAAAAACCATCAGAATCTTAATCATTTTTTATCAATCAAATAAAAAAAATAAATGGACTAGGAAAAAAATGAAAAAAAGGTAGAAAATACCGACATTTCTTCGTCAAATTTTTTGTATTTCCTTCTTATCTTGATTTGTTGTTGCCATTAGTATATCAATCTGCCATTCGCTCTGCAATTCATTATCATTATTATTATTTATTTGATTCGTTTCAAAATTCGTCCATTTCAAAAAGAAATTGTTCGTTGTCAATATTATTTGCCAATATTTTTGCCACTTCTATTGCTTATTTTGATGAGATAAAGATTCCTCATAGTTTTGTTTCATTTTAAAATTCTTCAATTTTCTTATGATGGAAATGATTTTCACTCATTTTTATACAATATTATTCATTATTTTTTCTATGCATTTTTTTCTGACTGATAAATGTCAAATAAACGAATATCTACACACACACACACACACACACCGATGTACCTACTGTAAAAATGAATGATACATTTTCTTTGACGACTAATTTGTGGTAGCCCAAATGATGGAAATTTTATACAAAATTGAAATTTTTTTCCATTCCTAATCTTAGATATACATTTTTCCTTCTCTACTTCATTTGTGCTTGGTGCATTAGTATAATTAACAATTTTTCTTCTTTTTTCTGCTGAAAATTAATTTTAAATTTAAATTTCTTTTTGAATAAAAGTTGAAAATTTTTTCTTTAAAACTTTTATCATTTCTTCTAAATTGAAAAAATTTCAAGAAAAAATTACTTCAAATGTTTACAGGTCTTTTTTTTGCCATTTATTATTCAGAACTATCTGCTTCTGTTCTTTATTCAATGGTTTACACTCTGCTTGTTTCCAATGATGGGTTAATTCAATTTTTCAATTTAACATATTCGAGAGAATGTCGATTGATAATAATTTTTTTTTTCTTCATTTTATTCAATGATTCGTTATTTTCACAATTTGCCACCGATTTTTTCTCCGAATTTCTTCGTTTACTTCTTCATCGAAAATTCATACATTTTAAATGATAAATTGTTTTCAAATAAACTGGTTTCATATTGATAATGATAATAATGATAAAATTTCAAATGAAAAAAGAACGTTTTTTATTTGAAAATTATTATTAAGATGACAAAATAAGATATGAAATTTGTCATTTTTTCTCTTTACTTGCTAATTGGGAAGCTATACTATAGTATGATTGAGAAAATATATGATTGAAAAATTTATCAATTAAAAATAATATTTATATTTGTGATTTATGTGTGCTGAATATGTATGATAAATAAATCAAATAAAAACTTGAATCATATCATTTCTGCCCTTTTTTAATTCGAGGGCAAAGTTCATTTAATTCGAAATTCGGGTGAATTTCAATGTCAATCTATTTCAACGGTAAAATATGTATGAAATTGTATCGATGTAAATATAATGTACGGATACAAACAGACACACAGATACACACCTTTTCGATGTAAATATCAAAAAATTTATTTTTATATAATTTCAACATTATTCTGAAAGCATTCTTATTGGCCAATGTCCGTTATGAAACATTGATCGACACGTGGCAAACTTTGAAAAACTTTTCTCATATTTTCAATGATTGTTGCCCGAGTGTATGTTAGTGTGTATGTTTTTGACATACCACACGCACTTGTAAAAAATTTTTTGAAGAAATGAACATTAGACACACAGGATATGAGATGTATATTTCGATATTCGGAAAAAAATAATATTTTCAAAGATATTTCTCTAAAACATCATCATTATTATTATTGAAAAATGAAAATTCTTCGAATGAAAATTTCAATGTCGACAATGTAAATGACACGTGTCCAATGATGATTAAAAGTCATATATTTATTTATAAAGAAAAAATTCAATTGTTGTTACTTCAAATGTTGAAAATGTATTTCAACATTTAATAAAAATTTTCTTTCATACATATTTATTGACATTATGACCTTATGATTTCCTGTTTCTATTCCATTTTTCGCGTTTGTCGGTCTTGTTTTCTCCGTTGACCAGAACAAGATATTTTTATTTATTAATTCATTTCACTGTATTTCATCTTGGTTTTTAATTTTTTGCCGAATTTTTTTCGCCCCTAAACGTGATGATAAATATAAATTCAAGAATAGAGTAGTTTCGTTTTGTCGAATGTATTTTTGGACAATGAACTTGACTTTCATGTGTGTAATATGATGTCGTGTAATAGCCATTTTCACTGGAAAATTCAATTCAAATAATGGATTGAATGAGAATGATTCACAATATCAAACGAGCGCACTTATGATGATGTAATTCATCGATTTTTTCTTTCATTGGAATTATTGTTGTTGATGTGTTTGTTTCAAATAGGAAAAAATAAAATAATAGAACAAATGAAGAAATTACTAATGATGAACCCTTAATGGCATCTAATTCATTCCAAGTTCTTTTTTTTGTATTTAATGTCAAATAGAATTAAATTGAAAAAAATACAATTCTGAAAATTCTGATACATTGTTGATGATGCAAAATCATCATTTTTTTTTCTAATGTAAAACATTATCATTATCATTGATGATTTTTAATGGTGTTGTTGTTGCTGCTGCTGTTGATTCATTCAAAATGATAATTGAATGACATGTGTACGAAATTCACATTAAAAATTAGTTTTTCCACTGCAAAAAATCGAAAAAAATCCATAAATTAATTGAAAACAAAAGCGAAAAAAATTCCTCATTCATCCATTCTCTACTCGTTTGTTTGTTTGTTTGTTTACCTTTCGATGATGAAATGATTCCCTTTTGTTCCTCCATGATGATTCAATGATGCTGTCCATGATAATGTAAATTAATTTTTTTTCCTTTCATTCCAGTGTTTACTTTGTTTTTCTGTGCTTTTGAATAGAATAGCTCTATTCATATTATTCTATTTTAGTTGATTGAATTTCGTTCTAATTCATAGACATTAATACTCGTGTTTCTTTGTGTTGTACAGATTTTTCTTCTTGTTCAATCTAATTAAATTAAATTGTAAACGAGAGAGAGAGAAACGAAAAAAAATCTAAATTGAAAAAGATTTCCAATTTCAAAGCTTTGCATAGTTTCGCATAATTTTTTCATTTTGTGTGTGTGTATGCTCAGTTTCTCAGTCATGTTCATTGAATTGTATTCAAATTGAATTCCTTTTTTTACGCTTTTCGCTTACTGTCGTTTGGTTACTACATCATCATCGAGAATATACGATTGGTAAAAAAAAGAATCGCAAAAAGTATTCCTCATTCTATTGTATTTTCTCTAGTTCGAATGCTTAAATATTTGCATTATTATTTGATTTCTCTTCACTTTTTTCCACAAATGAATTTGATTTTGAATTTCGTATAATAATAATAATAATAAATTCTACATCTTCATTTATTCTGTCAATGTTGAAATATTTTGTGATTGCATTATGCATAAAATTATCATTCAAGAAGAAAAGAAGAGAAAATTTTTTCCATTGATTTGATGAATAAAGAATCATATGTAAAAAATTGTTTGATCGGTCGAAACTAAAGTAAATTTCACTGAGCGCATGTTTTCCATAGAATCATAGAATTTGCGTACTTAGATAGCACAGGTATGATGATGCTTCACCTACTGTTTCTTTGTTTGATATACATTCATTCAACATGATCATCATAATTTGTTGTAATTTCTACAATTACATAGAATGCAACAACAACAAAAAATGTGACAAATTCCACAAATACAACGAATTCTTATGTTCCATTTCTATTATCATTATTATCATTGTTGGATTTGAACTGTCTGAATTTGAATCGTATTCAAATATATGAATGATAAAAATGCATGAAAACGGAGTTCTTTACATAGATTCTTTATTTTTCCATGCATGAAAAGAAGCAGCAATCAAATATTTTTCGTATATTTATGCCATAACATACCGGATGATGATGTTTGTATTATGATCATTATTATTATTATTATTATTCTCAATGATTGTCTGATGTTTGATGATGATGATGATGATGATGATTCAAAACAAAAAGATTCCATTTTTTCAAATTTATTCATTTGACAAAACAACACATTCGTTTTGCTGTTTGTTTTTTGTCATCGAAGTGAATAGTAATAATATTCAATTGCACAATTCAACAATTGCACCGAATTCAAACAAAATTCAAAGACAATTTCTGTTATGTTCATTCATTCATTTATTCATTTTCAAAAAGAATCTTTGAAATGTTGCAATATTTTCATTTTTTTCAAAAGAAAAAAAATGAACTAAAATGAAATTAAAACATACACAGAAATAAACGAAAAATTCATTGGTTCAAATTTGATTGTTTGTTTGCTTACACTTGCTTGTTTGTTATTATTATTATTCATTTTCATGATCACAAAAACAAATTTTGAAAATGAATAAATAAAGTAATAACAATAATAATAAAGATAGCACATTGAATAAGCTCTAAAAGCAAGCTAAGAATTCATTTGAATGTGTATTTGTTTGAGGAATTGAATTGATATGAATTGAATTCTATTCAATTCTATTCATAATCATTATTATTATTATAATTTTTACTTTATTTTGAATTGAAATTGAAAAAAATGAATGAATAAATTCAAGAATTGTGAAAATACAAAGTAAAATAGAGCAGAATATGAATGAATTGCAGATGAATATATAGGGATAACACAATTATTATTATGATCGACGTTGTGTTATCATTATCGTCATGTATGTTTATCTTATTCTTATTTCTTATTTTTTATTTGCATACATCAAGTGAAATTAAGAATTCAAAGCAAAAGTAAGATTATGATCAAGATGATGATGATGGAAAATTCATTTTGAATTTCCTTTATTTCTTTGTTGTTTGTTTGTTTATTTGTTTATTTTTATTATGAAATATACGATGCATACAGCATCCAAGATGCGATTTCAATGGTGAAAGAATGAGAGCTTTAAATTCAATTTTTGTGATTATTTTATCCGAATTTTTTTCACTTTTCAATGTTCTGCATGGAAATTTCTATACTTTTCAATATTTATTTTTAATCAGCTTAAAATTTTTTCACTTCTTCGACAACGATAATAATAGTAATGAAAATAATAATAATTTTAAATTGATTCTGATCATCACTATTGTTATTGTTGCTTTGGCTGTTGTTTATTTGTTGTCATTGAAATGGAACAGTTCATTTTTTTGAAACGATTGTGAGCGATCAAATTATTCTATATGCAACACTGTGATATAATACGATGAAAAAAAATTGACAATTAATATCAGATATATCTAATATCTTTCATTTTTTCACCTTGATCGATTCTTTGTAATGCATTATTGTTTTGTTTGTTTTGAAAAAATGTCAATTCACTCATTTATTTTCATAATAAAACGTATTAAAAATTAACAATTGTTCAGATTTCATTCAAGAAAAGATCAATGCAAACGCAAATCTGTCTGATGTGAAAATTGAAATTGAATTTTTCTCTCTTCGCATTTTCATTCTCCTATCACTTTGATGTATTATTACAGCAATGAATTTCGATGAATTTAAATGATTACATCATTTATCTTGTTGACACTGACGGTATAAGTGTTGAATTCTTCTATTTTTTGTTCAGTCTATTTGAACACACATAGCGAATTCAATGTGTCCCAAATGACCTAAACATCTCTTTCTTTCTTCTTTTGGCTCTGGCAATATCATAAATGTATTGAAACAAAACGAAAAAAATAATGATAATGAAAAATGAATCATACAAATAAAATGAAAAAAGATTGTTTTTTTTGCGTCCTAAATCTGCAATACCAATTCAATAATAATAAACGCAAAATGATAACATGTAAAATTCTCATTGGAACAACTATCAATGGATCATCATCATCATCATTTAATGTCATTGTAATTTTGATTGTTTTTTTTATTTATTTATTTCTACCATAATTTTGTTGGTCCTCAACAACAACGAAAAAAACAGAGGAGAAAATATAATTTATTATCATGTCATGATCAATATTAAATATTGTCTATATGTGTCGAGATTGTAAAAGGATTGCAAAAAACGTTTGTTATCTATTTTTGTGTGTGTGTTTGTAGTATTTTAATATATTAATGATTGTAAATTTTCATTCATTTATTTATTTATTATCTGTTTGTTTGGTTTGTTTTTTTCTGGGTTTAATTTTAAATGTAAAGATTTTTGTTTTACTCTGAAAATTATAATTAAATTATAATTAAAATTTCATTTTTTCCAATGACAGTCGTCGCGGTTTCTCTCTTTATTTTCCTTCTTCTGATTCAAAAACCTTAACCAAAAAATGCAATTTCCAATAAATAAATGAAAAATATTTTTACATAAGATGTTCTCCAGGACATCCAAAATTCTTGGAATGTCTGAAAACATTGGAATAAATAATAATAATAAAACATGAACAGAATATTATATTTATTTCAGCCAACACACAAACAGCAACAACAACAAAACCTACTGAAATGAAAAAGTTACATCAAAAAAAAAGCTCATGCAATTTTTATCATATTGTACAAAACAATATCGCTTGTATAATATCTACAACAGCAACAACAATGATAATAATGATGATACCACGACGATTTATTCATATTAAACACACACAACACACAAACACTCTTATTTTTATATGATGATAATAATAATGAAAATAATAAAAAATTTATTGACTTGCAAGAATGATTATGATTATAATAATAATACAAAGAATAATATATGTAAAGAATAATGCAATGAAATGTGCAATGTGTGTGTCTAATCTCAAAGAATATGGCGCCCTGTACGAATAATAATTTCGGTGTGTTTTATTTCATCTAATATGTTTAATGTTGTTTGCAACGTAGCTAAAAAAAATATTCAGACAAATAAATAAACATACATTCATACATAAATGAAATGATTAAAATTGCAGTTATTTTCATTTTTATTCCAAGGTTTTTTCTTGTATTTTGAAATGATAATAATAATAATAATGGTATTTTTCATTTAATGAATTTGTCTATCAAAATTTTTGTTTATTTTAAACCAAAAATAAAGCGATACAACAACAGCAGCAACAATAGACGATTATGAACACATAACAAAATCCAATTGCGCTTGTTTCATATCTGAAATGTTGAAAATTCTGCGAATATTCCGAATGTGATTGTCGGAATTATTATTTTATTATTTCATTTTGCTTATCACTTTTATTTAAGTTTATTCATTTGTTCAATTTCAATTTTATTCGATTACGTCCAAGGTTGTTGGTTATTATTATTATTTGGTTTTTTCCTCTCTTATTTTTATCGAAAGAAATAAATATTAAATAAGAATATTGATCGTTACACTCACACACACTTATTGACCCAATAATTTTTTCAAAAGGTTCTTTTCTGGGTTCTGTGTTTCACACTTATCACACAAAATAATCATTAAATATAGATGAAAATGATAGTGAAATCGCCATCACCATAAATGTTGTGTAATTTTGGCCTTGTTTCAAGATTTGATTTTTGTTTTATTTTTGCTTTTTTCAAAAAGGTGTGAAAGCTGATATGTTATTATTATTGTTATGGTTATTTACTACAGAATATTATTATTATTATCATTTCAGCCTTCATTGAATGTAATTCGAGTTTGTCAAATAAAAATAAAATAAAATGAAAAATATTGTTGCAAATGTCGATAGCAATAATAAAAAATGGAAAAAAAATTTAGTTTAAAAATAAATCGAGTCAATAATTCTCTCATTTTTTTTTTACTCCAAACACTTTGTGTTTGATTTGATTGATTATGTGTGTTTTTATTTTCCTGGCTCATTCAACCTCTATCCCTCTCTCATTCTCTCCCTGTGCTTCAACTTTTCATGAATCCCCATAAAAGGTCAAATTCTGTTTTTTGACCGCAAAATTTTCTATTGAATGCCTCTCAGTGTGTGTGTGTGTCAATGTAATCATAATCATATTTCACACATATGGTCGTCGTTTGGTATACGTTAGCATCATCATCATCATTTTACTGTTTCGAAATATTGAAAAAATGAAAAATTTAAATTTTAAATTTTACAATTTTTTTTTTATTTGAACCAAAAAATTATTTTTAAAACAAAAATTCTCCACCCAATAATATTAAACTAGAATCGATCATTCACATTTTCAAAATTCAAAATTTTCGTTCAATTTGTATTTTTCAATTTTATGTATTTTTTCAATTTTTCCTGCGAAAAGTCTGATTGATTTTTAGGGTGTCGGCGATTCGAAAAAATTTTTGTACAAAATTTTTTTTTCTGGTTATTCGTTGGTCATCATCATTTTCGACTTTTCATATGTGTTTGATGTAATTTTTCTCCTATTTTTTCAAATATTCAAATTGATTGAATTTATATGCAAAAACAATATAATTGCAACATGCAACGACGACGACGACGATTAAACGACGCATTTATTTGTCATGCAATATTGCTCATTAATTATATGATCCGAGTTTACAAATATTGAAAAACAGAAACAAAAGAATTTAGAAAAAACAAAGTTTCAAATATTTTTCGCTTTATTTCTTCAGTAATCATTATGTAATGATTATGGTCGATGAGTGTGTGTGTGTGTGTATGTTTGTGGGTACCATATGGATGACAAATGTCCATTGAACGTTGATTTTTTTTTTTAATTCGAATTTGCATATTATTTGAAAGATTCATTTTCATAAACTTTTTTTTTGGTTTCGTTTTCGGTTTTTTGTAGTTTTTAAGCTTGAATATTTGTATTTTATTTTTCACTCAAACGCCATTAAAATAAAATGGCGCACACATAAACGTTTGATGTGTGTTCATATTGTACAGGAAATTGAATAAAGTATTTGAAGATTATTACGAAAAAAAAACAAAATGGTTGTTTGATAGTGGTAAATGTTATTTGAAAAATAATTTTTTTCGGTCAAATTTTCATATCATTAAATGTTTACCAGAGTTTTTTGATGATGACTTTATTTTCAACACTTTTTATGATATTTTCATTGACAATCAAAACACAGTCAAAAGCTCGAAAAAACCAAGCTAAATCAAGCAACAATAATCAAACATTGTTTATAATATTTCATGTGTTTCATTTAAAAACTTGTATTAACTTTATTTTCTTCAAATAAAGCATATACAACAACAACTGTGTTAAACAGTAATGATGATGATAAACTCTCCAAGTCATTTATGCATATAATAGTTTAATATTTTATTTTGTTTTGTTCAGTTGCATAACTAACATCATTGAAAAAATAGTTAAATTCTTCCACCTAACCAACCATGAACCGTAGGGGAAATGATTCAATGATGATTATTCTCTGTTCTGTACATGCATTATTCATCGTAGAATTGATAGGGTTGTTTGAAATGTGTTTCACTTATATTCTGTTGAATCATTTTGATCCTATTCATTCATTAAATTACCAATGTTCATTCTTCAATCTTCTTATTATTCAATTTAATGTATTTTTCAGGGAAATTTCAGAGAACTTCTCCCTTTTTCTTAGTATTTCATACATTTTGTTTAAGAATATGAGAAGGGAGAAAAAATGTCGTACATGTTTTTCAATATTTTTGCTGCTTGTTTGTCATCATGGCATCAAAATATTATTATCATCATTACCTGTGTGCTGTTTGTAATGTGAGATTACAATTTTTCATTAGTTTTTTCTCATATTATTTGGCCTTGTATTTCTTATTTGAAAGAATTTGAATAAACACTGAGAAATGAATGAATTGAAAAAAAATTAATCTTTGAAAATGAAATTGAAATTATATTGAAAATAATACTGAAAAAAAATATGGAAAGGTATGAAGCATTAAACCAAAAACTAATAAGAAATGATAATGGTGATATGGTGGTATGATATGAAATCTTGATGAAAAAGTTTACATGTCTGCTTGTATCAGAGTGTGTTCACTGATATGTTTCATAAAGAATCGTTGATGTTTTTTACTTTCATTCATTTCATTTTTTTTTCTTTGACAAAAAATATGTTCGAATTCAAATTCAATATTCTTTGGTTGTATTGGTGTGACAAGGTGTTGTTGTTTTCGTGTGTTTTTCAATTCTCCCGACTAAATATATGCGCAAATATGTTTGTCGTTGGGTTTTTTCGCCAATTTTCAATACGTTTTCGATATATTTGTGCAGTAAAAATGAATCGGTGTGTGGTGAATAAAAGATACGAACAGAGAAAAAACCATAAATCATTGATCATATTCTGTATATTTCAATGTTTTGCTTTTTGTAGCTTACCACGAAATGATAATTTTTTCCACATTTATTCCATTGCATTCCATGCATTTGATTTAATTTTATGATTTGCAATTCCTTTTTTTCTTGTCGAATGTTGATTTGATTTCTTTCGTCGTCGTCGATTTGCAATTTTGTTATCAATTCCATTTCCATTTCAAATACAAATGAATATGAGCACAATAATAGTTAGCTAGTAACAACAACAACAACAATTGACAGTCGATTCATTCATATCGATAAAAATTGTCAATTTACGGTCATAACGCAAAATAATGTATTGAGAAATATTTATTTATAAATATAAATAAATGAAAAAATTGATCATCATTTGGTCACAGTCATTGATTCATTCAATATTTGAAACAGAAAAAATGAAAAAAAAGTTTCAGATTTTGATTTCAAATTTATATTTTGTTCGCGACATTAAAAATTCATATATTTTCTATTATCAACTTTGTTTTTGATTTTGATTGATTTAAATTGATCGATTATTATTGATATATGGCCATAAGACACGTGATACTTTCCGAATTTATCGATATGAGTGTATATTTGATAGGCTCATAACTTTTAAATTATAAATTTCAATTTTTTAGTTTCAAAATCAATTTCAAATGCTTGTATTTTCTTCTCTTTTTTCTTTTTTGATAATTAATTCTATTTTCAATCTTCAAAATAGACCAAAGAAGAAAAATAAAATCAATCAAACTTTGATAAACTTTGCCAAAAAAATATAATGACATTAATAACAATAATAATGATTGGTCACAGTGATTTTTGCTGTTGTAATGTTCGCTCAACTCTGATCGATTGATCGTTTTTCCAAAATATATTGCACAATATTCAATAATTTCGAAAGTAAAAATTAAAATAATGGTGATAATAATAATATTAATGATAACTTTTCATTTATCGAAAATCAATTCAATTATATTATTATCACAAACATTTCTCCACCTTTTCCTGATTTTATTTTATTTGTATTATTGTATTCTAAGAATTGTAATTGTATTTTGCATCATTGCAACATCAAATCTAATTCTTCGAGAGAAAAAAATGTTCAAATGACATTAATTGAAATCAATGAACATAGAAAAAAATTATTGAAAATATACCCCAAAGAATAATTTGAGTTCCAAGGAAAAACAAAATCAAAGAAAAAAACAAAACAATTTCTTTGATTTTTGGTTTCAATTTAAAAGAAAATGAATGAATGATAATTTCCAACATTTACGACGTCAACATCATAATTGATGTTTGTAACTTTTTTACTTTGTTTATTCTTGAAGAAAAAGTTATTATTCTATTTATTCGATTTGCTTTCCTCACTCTTAAATCAAAAGAATCTTGTGTTCTCAATTTGCTTGTGTTCTTCGTCAACGTTTGTGTGTTTCATCAATAGTCATCAGGCTGTTTGTTGGCTGTTCAAATCGTATTCTAAAAGATATTCAAAGATTCAAAGATTTTTCTTTGTTTGTCTGTTTCATTTGTTTGGTGTTTTTTCTCAAAATGGTAAACGAAAGAAAATAAAATGAATGATCATTTTGATGATATTACAATTACTGAATCACAATCACAAATAAAACAGAATACAACTGTTTAAATGGCAAACTTTTTTCTTATTATTTTCATTTTCTATTCTAGGCCATAGATGATATAAATATAAATGAAAATTTTCATTTTGTTATTGTCATTATTTTCATTCATTCATTTCATTATTATTATTATTATTATTATCAAAAATAGACATATTCTCTATGAATGAATGAATCAAATGATTGAATCAAATAAATGAATGAATGTTTTTTATTATCATTCATGAATGAAATATCAAACAAGAAACTATAGAAAAAAAAACTTTATCACCAGAATCAAATCAAATCAAACAAACGATACGATATGATCAAATCTAACAATCTCAAAAAAACTAGTCATTTTTCTATTTTTTGTTGTCATTTGATTCATTCATTCAAACAAACAATCATTGAATTTCATTTCATTAGAACATTGAATGGTGATGATTCGATTTTTGACAATAATCTAATATTGTTATTATTATTTTGTTTGATTTTTGTTTTGTTTTCATATATAATAATATTTGATATTTGTATTCACATCCGATATCATATTTATTTTTTATTAATGTATAAAAATAAAATATAAATTTTCTTTAATGATCAATCGTATCCGATTTATTTCTTTATTTTTTTGTTTGTATAAATGATTTTTATTTCATTTCATTCTTTTTTATCATTGTTCATTGGTCAATTGAATTGTTCGTTTGTTTGTCAACAAACATAAAAATGTGCAATCACAATAATAATAAAATAAAGAGTTTTTTGCCATTTTGTTACCCAAAGAATCAACTTTGAGACACATTGAAAAATGATTGAAATAAATGAATGTGAATCGTTTCGAATGATGATGATGAGCAAATAATAATATGAGAAAACAAAACAAAATAAAGGAATACGACTAAAGACTAATTCTTGAATCACTTACTTGGCTTGTATTTCATTCGAATTGAGTTTATTATTTCATTTCATTTTTCACACATTTTTTTTTCCTTTTCATTCATTGAATTCACTATTTCCATTGAATGAAAAACTGACCGAAAAAAAAATGATCGTCATCATCATTTTTTCAATTTGACATTCGGCACATATCAATGATTCAGTTTCAATCGAAATAAAAGAAAAAAATAATTTTCTTTTCTTCATGGCATTTCATTGTTTGTAATTCATATGTGTGTTTCATTCTACTACAATGTCGCTTGAATGATGGATGATCTGGAACTAAGTCTTTCATTTCATGTTTCTTGATATAACAACTGGTAGTATTTTGTTGTAATACTCATTACAAACAATCATTGGACTATGTTTTTCACATGTAGTCTTTTAGTCTTTCTTTGTGTCAAATGAAAATCCATAAGATATTTCTTTGGGACCTAAGAAACATGCAAAGGATTCGTAGTACAATATCGAAAGACAAAATTTTTTTCATGTCTTTTTTTAATATTCAGTAATTTGACATTGTTACAATCTATTACAATACTACAAAATACACATATTCATGTCAAATTAAGAATTGGAATATTATTATTATTATCGAAAATACGGAAAAAATCTGTCGAATTCAAATAATATTTAATTAATTCGAAATTTGATGATCATTTTTCTCAATATTAATAATAATAATTATGGTTAATGGATTTTTTTTTCGTTTCTTTCCATCTCTGGATAGAATATGCAAATGACATTGACAATGATTTGCAAAGATGAAAAATTTCATCATTTTTTAATATTATGATGCACGAAAAATTTGGTAAAGAAGAAAATCAACGAACCATTCATTTTTATGCTAGAAAAAAAGTGCATCTCATCTATTTTCATTTAGATGATTGACTTTTTCATTTTTCCATTCTTTACATTCATTCAAACATCGTATCATAATAATAATAATAATGATAATAATTTAAACGTACATTTATTTTTCATCTAAAACTCCATATAATATGTGTATGATTTAAACAGGAGAAAACAAAAATTCACAAATTTTACCCTTGTCGATGTCTCTCAATTTTGACGCTGTGTATTTGACAACAATAAATAATAATGATTTTCCATTCATTCTATTCATGTGTATATGTGAATCTAGTATTTTGTAAATTTTGTATGCGCTATCAAGTGCAATCTTTACCATCACATCTTTCATATTACCACAACAAATGAAACATTTTAATTTCAATAATAATATAACGACATACCACACCAAAAAAAAAAAAAAAAAAAATATTAATTCTTGAACTATAATTTCTTCTTTTGAAAAAAATATAAAATTCTCAAAAGATTCAAGTGTTTTTGTTTTAAACTTTTGTATTTCAACAGCCAAATTCCTATTCAATGAGATGATGATTCACATTTTTTGATCATTCATTCATTCAAATTCAATTGAAGCTGAATTTTTAAAAACCTAACATGTACTATATATTGCATACCCACATACACAAATAGCTTGAAAATATTATTTTTTAAAAATGGCCGAACGGCAAAAAATGAAAAAAAATTAATATAAAAAATTATGTAAAACGAAAAAAAAATTCAATTTTGAATGAATCCATGTGCAATAACCATAATAATAATGATAATAATCGCGAAAATTCTTGGAAATAAAGGATGAAAATAATAATTTTCAATTATGAAAATTGTTTGTCATTCGCTTGCTGCTGTTTTGACAATTTTTTTTTTGAAATTTTTTCATCTTTATTTCAAAAACATTTCATTCATAAATTCATTCATACAAATTGCTTGCTGCGAAATTTATTTTCTTTGAATTCCGAGAAAAATTTATGCGATAAACATCATTTATTTTACCCTTTTTTTCTCCTTTCTTTCTTAAATTTGATTTTTTTTCAATTTTATTTATCATTTTTTCCGGCTTTTAAATTTTATTATTACTGTTTCGACAGTGAAAAAAATGAATGTTTAAAAAAATATATGAAAATATTTTCTAAAAATTCATAAAACAAATTGTCAAAAAATTGGTCATTCATCATCATCATTAGCATTTTATCGAAATTAATTTTGATGGAAGATAAAATTTATTCATTTTTATTTTCGATTAATTTTTCTCCCGATTAAAATGCAATTTGGCCAAATAATAAATAAATAAAGCATGTAAAAATTGTAAATATCCAAAACACAAACACAGTAAAATTGAATGAACAAATAATCAAACACTGTGTAAAAACAATTTGCGAAAATTGATTTTCCAGTTTGTATGAATGTGTGTGTGTGTGCTAGTATGCTTGTTTATTTTTCAATTTGACAATAATTAGATATGACATAAATCAAATGATTTCCTTTTTGTTGAAGGAAAAACGAAGAATAAATTTTGATTCAATTCATTTTTCTCATTTTTTTCAATTCATTGCTTGAATTATACTAAAAACATTTGTGACATTTTATCATTTTCAATTTCAATAACAATAATCATAATGAAATTTGAAACCTTTTTGTCAAAAAAAATGGAAACGAAAAATTCTTGTATTCTTCCCATTTTTTGACAAATGAATGAAAATTTAATGAAACAAAAATTGAAATTAACAAAAAAAATGGAAATTAAAAATTATAAATCAAATCAATTGAAATTAAATTGTGACGACGACGACGACAACAGAAAAAAAAACGATTCAATTGAATCGAAGTGAATTGAATTTCAAGTGGATTGCAAAATTGTGTCATTGAAAACCGAATCAAATTGTAAATGAAAATTTGAAAAATGTCAATTGATTTTCACAATTTTTATTCAAAATGTAATAATTTTAATTATCTTTGATAATCATTTTTTTTCTCTGTTCGTTAATTCTTCGAAATCAAATTCCATTGAGAATGGATGAATTTCAGTGAATCCAGTGAATGAATGAATGAATGAATAGAAGCCAAAAATTATAAAAATTTGCTCCAATGATTTTTCAATTTGATAAAATTCTTTTTTTTCAACAAAAAAAAACGTTTAACACAGTCAAAAATGAGTAAACACATAATAATAATCAAACAAATTGATTTGCTTTTGCTTTATATGCTTTCAACATTTCAACATTGAAATAAAATAAAATAAAATTGATTGATTTTTACAGAGAATTTCCCATTTGAAAAAAAAAATAAAAATTCAATTTCATTTTTCAATGGAATTTCGACGTAATTCTGTTGTGTTGCTGCATTCTGCACACACACATCGCATATTGTACACATTTTTCTAGCAAATATTGTAAACAAACACGATTCTACCTGAAGAATTGTGCAGAGATTTGTACATTCGTCACTCTCACGTCAACACAAATTCAAATTGAAAATAAAAAATTCCGCTCAAAGCAATCGAATAACAAACAAACACATTTGATCATCATCATCATTTATTTACAATCACTGAACATGCATATAAACGAATATAACACTGAAAATCTTTGATGCATTCAAATGATATCAAACAATCGCGACAATATTCTAATTAGACAAAAATGAAAATGAAAAGCAAACATTGAAATTTATTTATAAATGCATGTATGACACACACACACACACACTGATGAACACATTTTCAAATTATTCAATTTCACACATTTTTTCCATTTTATTATTGAAAAAAATGAAAATGAATTGTTTGTTAATTGGATTCAATTCGTTTTCGTTTATCATCAAAAAAAAAAAGAATAAATTCAATGATAACAATAATAATAATAACAACATTGTCGACATGACAATAATTGAAGAAGAAGAGAGTGAATACACATTTTCTCCCTGATTGACAATTATTATTATTTGTTCAAAAAAAAAATTATCATTATTTCATTTCACAATTGTTATTGTTGCTGGTTGCTGTTGCTGATGCTGTCTGGTTGATATTTGAATCAGTAAAAAAAATAAAATGAATGATGTGTGATAATTGAATTTTTTTCGTTTTCATTTCCATTTTCATTTATTTCGTTTTCGTATTTATTCTATCATTTTTCTCCTATTCTCGTCTAAAATTAGCATCCTGATGATTTTAGTTTTCTCCTCTCGTTATTTTACTGCTACTGGGTAAATTCAAACACATTCAACATTCAAGTGTATTGTGCGTGTTGTATGCATTGTGCGCATTGTCATCATTCAATTCATTTAATTTTTTGAATCATCATTTGATGCAATGAATAATTGCTCCCTCTCTGCTTTTTTTGCATTTAAATTACCATATTTCATCTATTGATAATAATAATATAAATAATTATTATTATTATTATCATGATTGTTTGATGATTATGATTATGATGATAAAATTGTCATATTTCATTGTCATCATCATCGCCATCGTATTTACAATGATAATTTATTATTATGAATATTTTTTCGCCAATAATTCTTCGTGCATTTTTACATATTCTTAAGTGTTTGAAAATGTTTGCCTGTGAGAAACAAAGAAGTGTCCATCTATCACCACAAAGATAATCGTATGAATGGCGATTCAATGGATAATCACATCCTAGAATTCAATTGAATTGGAATTTAAAATGAATTTGGAATGAATATGAATATTTTTGAATTCAATTTCCCTCATTCTTTTGTTTTTATTTGATTTTTTGAAAATCATTCTCAGAAGAATAGGAAAACATCCCTAAACTTGTATGAATATTGTTGAAATGTTATTGTTAGGGATTTTCTTCTTCTTCAAAAAATAAAGAAAATTTTCATATTTCTTCAATATTTGTTTACACAATGAAAATTCTTATTCTTATTCAAGAAAATATTTTTTTTCAAAATGAAAAGTGAATAATTTTTTCCAGATTTTAATCTTGGCTTTTTGGTTTTTTGGTTTCTCTGTGTGCTTTGCTCTATTATTTTGTATTATCATTGATTCTATCTGCTTTTATCATTTTAATATTCTATTTACTTGTGTGAATTTATATTATTATTATTATTATTGTTGCTTGCTTGCTTTGCTTTGCATAATCCTCAAATCAATGAGAAAATATTTTTTTAGTGAAATATAAAAAAGCAAAAAAAACTCAATGTTTTTATTGATAAGAATAATGACTATTGGCTGTTGGATGATGATGATGATTTTATTTTCACAATTTTTTTTTACTTTTACTTATTTCTGCTACTGTAAATAAATAAATAAATAAAATGCTAATAATAATCTCATGAAGAGAAGCGAAAAAAAATTGAAAATCATTCAATTATCATAAATAAATTTAGCATAACGCACACACACTTTATACATTTTCAAAATTTTTATTTTTCCAATAAAATTTTTTCTTCTTATTTCAATTCATTTGAATTTTGAACATTTCAGTTCAAAATCAATTCAATATTCAATACTTGCAGCATACACAACACATTCTCTTATGCATACATCATAAATCCATTCTGAATGTTTACATTTATTGCCCGTAGGCTTTCGATTATTATTATTATTATAAGCCAATATCAAACATTGCACACATACGTACACAGCAAGCCATCCAAAGCTTTTTGCCAACAATGATGATGGATCCATTTTTTCCATCATTCCACATTCATTCATTCATTCATCCATGTTTCTAATATATCGATGCTTTATGATTGGTAAAATGATTATTTGCTTGTTGATGATCTGATTTTCATCATTATTTCACGATAGTGTTTGTAAATTATTATTATTTATTCAAACTACTGTTTGTCATGGCAAAAAAACCATTTTACACCAGTAGACCTATGGATATGTGGAAAAATAAAAATCACTGAAAACGAATGAAATCAATTCAATTCATTCAAGTGTTTAATTCACACACACACACACCAACACAATAAAATAGAGATTTACGGCAATTTTCGTTTATTTTTTCTTGCTTTTTATTATTACTATTTTCATTCTAATATCCGATGTATTTTGTTGTTGCTGTTGATGTTATATTCTCTCACTAACAATCTCTATTAATAATAAAAGAATTGGTTGGTTTTTCACTTTTTGTTCCCAAGCGAATCTGTGCATAGAGAGTGGTATTTTATTTGAACCAGAAAAATGAAAATAAAATAAAATAAAACTATGAAAACGTATCCAGAAAATAATGATTTTCAAAGCGAATCGAATAAATCAGAATTTTCAACATGGATTTTTGGCATAAATTTTCATAACATTTCATTCATTCATTCATTCATTTACATCTTGAATTTTCTTTTTGAAAAATTAAACTTGTATTGATCTCGTATATCCGAGATTCATTTCGAGTAATTTTTGATTTATTTCATTTAAATTCATTTTTTGCATTTAAATATAAACACATTCAAAAAGAATCATAGTGAATGCATATATGATATGGTTTGTTTTCCGCTTTATTTCGACGATTGAATTATTGTTTTTTATTTTCATTTTTATTCTCTTGTTCTGCTTTATTCTTGAAGAAGAATCAATGAGGTCAATTTCCAACCAACAAACAACAAAAAATGAATGTGATCTGGTGTTGATCAATCATTTTTCATTCATTTATTTCTATTTTTGTTATTCTTCATTCTTTATTGTTGTTGTTGATTTCCTTAGATAATCTTTCATACATAACAAACTATCATTATTATTGTTATTATTATTATTATTTACTGCTGTGCAATGTATGAATTCAATTCTTGATGAAATCTGAGCGAAAAAACAAGAAATAAGTCTGTAGAAATGAGAATAAGAAGCAAAAAATGCCGTTAAATTTTTTCTTAAAGAAATATAAGAACATATAAGAATTCTTGATTTTTTTTTCTTTCTTCAATTCAATTCAATTCATCATAAATCGATTATTAATGGTTAGTTTCAAATGTTTTTTTCTGTATTTTTCTCTTTTGAATTTCTTGTATTCAATACATCATTCGAATATTCGAATAAAAAAGGTCATTGTTGCTGCAGTTCGAGCCATTGCTACTAAAATTTCTATTTTTTTATCGACAAATCGACAAATTAGAAACAAAATATTACCCGAAAAAATGGTCATTAATGTCTTTTTTTACACTTTGATGACCAAAGTTTGTATTTGTTTGTATTCGTCTGTATTCGTTGTTTGTTTGATTTTATTTTTTGAATGTTTTACCAATGAAAAGTAAATATCAAGATTTTTTTTTCAATCTTCTGAATTCTTATTGTTTGGCCAGATAAGACATGTGTTTTTTGGTCGATGATTTCGATGGTGAAACACGACCATCGCATTGGAATATTGCATTGTATTTTGTTGCATTTTTCAGTTTTGTTTTTAGTTTTCATAATATTTCTTCGTTGAAATATTATTGACTGGATTTAGTATTATTATTCGTTTTTTATTATTATCATACAAATAACAATATCCAACAATCATTCATTCATTCATACATTCAATTTATTTCATTTCATATTCAATCATTCATTCATCCAAAAATCTAATTCAATTTCCTTTATTATAATCATCATTATTATTATTATTTAATATTTAATATGGAAAGTAAAAAAACAAAATAAAATAAAATAAAAAAATTTATACACCCATAAACATTTCATCTATTTAGAATCTATTCATCCATAACAAAATAAATGTCTTTTATTTTATTCCATTTTTTCTGCTGGTCTATTTTTCTGTTTTTTGACCGTTATTCACACTATCCTCACACAGTTTCAAGCAATACGAAATACGAGAAACAATTGAATGAAAGAAAAAAATATGAGAAAATATGACCAATTGAAAGAAAGATGATGTTGAGCATCATTTTTTCGCAAAATATTTTGTCATATTAATAACAATTTTTTCGTTCAATTTAAATTTGTTTAAATTTATTTGGTCACAAATGAAAGGAAAATGAAAAAAATCAATTGAAATTTTCATAATTGTTTGTGCTAGTACAGATAAGTAGAAATATTTTGAAGTGTCCAGGAAGTTCTTGCCAATTTTCAATAAGCTTTTCCATTGGTTTAATACGGAAAAACTTACTGGACAGTCCCCCTCAAAAAAAAAAATAATTTTTTTCTCTGGACATTTATCGTTTGATCATAAAATTAGACAATAACATTGAACAATTTGAGCATCTCTCAATCACCAAATGAATGGTTTAGTCCAAAAAATGCTTATAATACTCTTAAATTATGGCATGAAAGGTTTTTTTCACATTGAAAACTGTGCTGAAAATCATTTTCTATGAAATTTTATTAATTAATTAATTCATGCATTTCAAAATTTTTTCATTTTCATAATTGGCAAATTTCATTTCATCAGATTAAATGATGGAAATTTGAATAGAAAAATGAGAATTTTCATTCATTTCATTTGAATTCATGTAAATTTGATGATTACGATGATTATGATTATAATGATTATTTCATATTTCACCATTGTTTTGACAACCAAATACAAGCATACAAACGGACAAAAATTCATGAAAACATTTTAAAAATTTCAAATCACTTTATAGGCTTGTCCAGTTTTTGTGCTTTCATGAATGATTAAAAGTATCCAAAATACCATTGTAATAGTTAGTTGGTTGTGTATATTTTATGTTATTGACATTTGACAATTCATTTTTTTTGTTTTGTTTATGATTTCATGTTCATATTTTTTGCTTTTTTCATTGAATATTTTCTGTCATATTTTATGTCCACTGTTTTTTGAATATGACGGGTATTTTTGTAAATATTAATTTGCCTAAACAAAACAAAACAATGAATGATGAAAAGCTGCTTATGACAACTTGTCACATAGACATAAGGGCTTGCGACTAGTTTGGGTATTGGGGTCCCTTTCGAATCACATTAGAGTGTTACAGCTAATGTTATTTTATCGATGAAAAAAATTGAAACATTTTCAGCATGATCAAATTCTGATTGTCATTTGTTATTATTATTATTATTGTTTTGACATCAATCAATGAATTTTGTTTTTGTTTTGTTATTTTTATTGATCAAAATCAAATTATTATTATTATAGATCATGTTGTATATAAATCGATTTATTTTGCATCAAAGCATAGAATTGAAGAATTAAATTTTTACAAATGCGCTTTAGGCTAGATTTATTTTGAAAAATTTTCCTATTATTTTGCATAACCTGGCAAAACAATAATAAAACGTTTTGCTTTTGGTACCCATCCAAACATACAAACATCACACATATGGCTTGCAAAAATTCATTTCTATTTTCATATTTTTTTTTCACCCATAACATGTCCAAATTTTTGGACTATTCCTATGACTATTTCGATTTCACCATAGTTTCATTATTATTTTTCAACTTTTTTTCCAAAATCCAAACCATTTTTGGACACATGAAAAATCTCATACATTTAATGATGCAGAATGTTATTATTATTATGATTTCACTTTAATTTTTTTTTTTTTTTTTTTGAAAAACAAAATTTTTGGAACAATTTTCAAACAAGAAAAATAAAAATATTTAACATTGTATTTCAATTTTTCGAAATTGTTCAATAATTTTCCATACATCCATTCAATACATTGTTCATTGTCGATGATGATGATGTTCCGAACCAATTGATTTCAATCGATTGATTATTAAGTGGAAGAGAAACGAAAAAACGGTACACTTCAAAGCATCAAACCAATCGAGAAGAAACTAGTCCATTTCAATAAAATTTTATTTATCAATCTCTCTTATTATTTTCAATCGAAAAATGAAAAATTGAACAAAAAAATGGGTTTACAATTGATAAAATGAGGAAAAAAAAATTATAATAACAATAATAATAATCAGAAATTTCAATTGAAATTTTTTCTTTGACTCAAATTTGGTTAAGAATTGTTTCCATTTTTATCCTTATTATTATCATTGTTATTATTATTAGCTTGGTTATAACAATTGATAATATTGAAGAATCGATGTTTCAATTCCAAAATTTTTATTCGACTGATATTTTTCTGATTATTATTGGAAATTCAGTTTCCGATTCATTTTTTTCTCTTCCATTGAAAATAAATGATGATTATGATGAAATTCTTTTTTCAAATTTGAATTTGAATTGAATCCCGGAATCTCATTAATACATGAATTTATTCCATTGAATTTCGCTCTCAAATGTTCTCTCATAAAGATATTCATGCATTCAACAATGAACCAACAACAACAACGACAGCAGCATCAGCAATAATAATAAAGTTTCATATTCATAAAATAATAAATTTATTTTTCTTTGGAAACAATATTTGAAATCCCAAAAAAAACTTCTCATTATTTTATTGTATTTTCTTCATAATTTCATATATTCAATAATTTCAATGATTTCAAATGTTTCAAACCCCTTTATCCTTTCATTATTTTATTGGTTTCATAGGCGAATGTGAATAAATGAATCAAGATGATTTATTGTTATTAGCTTAGATTATTTTTGGAGAATTTTTTTCTGAATTTTTTCTCTGCAAAAGCAACTTTTGAATTTGAAACGTGCTAATTTTTGCATGTCATTTGAATATGCAAAATTTTAGTTTTTGAAAAAAAATGAATTCATATTCATACAATATGTCGCCCTGAATATGGGATTTTTTCTTCAATTTTTGATCATAAAAACATATGCAAACATACACACACACAAACACAAACACATGATCGAAAAGATTGAATTTAAATACACAGATTCAGACAAAGAATCTCGACTACTTTTGATTCTTATGATTTTAATAAATTCAAATTCTTGATGATCCAAATAATTTTTTCAGTTGAAACTAATTCTTTTCAATTAAATTATACTTTCGAAAATTTCCCTATTGTGTGTATTTGTCATTATAATTTAGTTTTGTTTAATTTTTTTCAAGTTAATTCAAATAATTTGGAAATTATCATTAATAAAAAGCAATAAAACTAATAATAATGAAAAAATAAATAAATAAAATTGAATAAATGGCTCCCGATTATTTTTTTTTTATTTTCAATTTCCACGAACGGTATTGCATATATATGGTGGTGGTCCTCCACCACCACCATGCATGATATTGGACATCATTAAAATAATCATCATCATAATCTGTAAAATTATTTCTTTTTTTCATATGAAAATGAAAAATTTGCAATTAAACATAATTTTTTCTTTCAACTTGATTTTGATTAGAAAAAAAATTTATATTTATTTTCCAATGAAATTGTATGTTTATGTCATTCCGTATTAGTATTGGTTTGTGTGTGATAGCGATTGTGTGTATGTTATGTTTATGTGTGCATACTCTTGCTCGTATTCTAGCTCGTAAATCATTTGGTGGATATATGTTTATTTATTATTACCATTATATTCTGTTGTTGTTGTTGCATGAATGGAAAACAAAAAATTTATTTCATTTTGATAATAATAATAATAATTCTTATTATTTATTTGTTATATGATTACTTTTTTTGGTCGTATATAAAACTAATAACCAAATCTAATGAATTCTTTGATTTTGAATCGATTTACACGAGACCCAAAGTTTGCCATTTTTCTTCTTTCTTTATTTTTCCAAAGCAAAACTGTTTTTAAACATTAAGATTAATGAATCGAAATTCGGGGAAATCAAAAATAAAATTGAATGGAAATAAATTTTCAAATCATTTGAAAATGAATTGGTTACAATTTTCCTCCAAAACAATACTACCAATGATTAACATCGTTTTGTATTCGATTGTTCCCTAAAAGAATTACAAAATGAAAATTGTTATAACCCAGAAAATAACATATTAACCAAAATTGTAATAATAATAATAATAATAATCGATATGATTCTATTTTTTTGCGGTAGCAATCTTGAAATTCCTGCTATTTTTTGCACGCAAAAATGTCGTTTGCCAATGGCAGTATCATCATTATTATGATTACGATTATTATAATAATTTCAAAAGTATGTAATATGTTTGCTACAATGAAAATAATAGTTATTCACCAAATCTTTTTTCTTTTCGCTCAAATTCATAATAGCAAAAATAAATAAAATGAAAGCAAATAATAATAACAATATAAATCATTGATACAATTATTATTTTGTAACAATTTCCAATGGATAAATGATCGATAACACACACACATCCCCAATCATTATCATCAATTTATTGAGAATTATCGAGCATTCATTTTGTAATAATATTATTGTATATAATATTGATAATATTGATCGATAATCAAACTATTGAATTTTGTCACATTTCATTTTTAATATATTATTTTTTTCCTTTACTTTCTTTTTTTTGGTTTAATAAACTGATTATCATTGTTAATATTATCATTAATTATTACGTGAATTTTATTATTAATTAAATGAAGGATTTAACTCACAGACACACTAGCACAGTGTATGTCGATGGATCGATATATTATTGTTTCATTTATTATCATTAATTTTTCTTATTTTCCGCCAACAGTAATAAATCCAAATATAATAATCAATCGTTTTTGTTAGTTTGTATGGACGATCTGCTTGTTTTCTCGCTGTCTTCTAGCTGTTTCCTCGTTGATATATGTTTTTTTAAATTCATTTATTTGGATAAAATAATGTAATAAGTAGATTAAAAATTGAGAATGAATTATGAATTTTATTTATGGCTGTTTGTGAATAACAATTAAAACAAAATGTATTCTTTAAAAAAATGAAATGAAATGTCGACATACAAATTTGAAATATAAATGCATGTCAAATTCAAATGAAATCAAATGTCATTTTTATATGACATTTATGTTGTACAGAATTGTCATTTCAAATCTATTATTCTGTTTTTTCATATAAAAGAATCGTAATTCATTTACCAAATGTGTTTTATATATACAAATTGATTTGTATTCTGTAGCATAATTTGAATTTGTTTTCATTTCATTAAAACAATTTTGATGCGATTTGTTCTTCGAGAAATGAAATATTCCAAAAAATAATTGAATTTTTATTTTTCATTATTTTTTCGGGTTGTTTCGGGTGCACACCTGGCAAATGTAGTGAAATGAAATGAAATTATCATAGCAACCATAGATTGAATATTTGAAAAATGTGTTCAAGTTCAAATCCATTCAAATTGATTGGAATTTTCAATTTTTTTTCTTGTTTCTATCTTTATTGTCATCGAATTCTTTTACCGAAATAATCAATCATATTAATTGATTTATTTGATTGATTATTATCAAAATATTTACATCTGAACCCATGTAATTTTAATCGATTATTTAGTTGGAAAAAAAAATTCTTTCAAATAAAATTTATGGAAAAATTGAAATTTAATCAATTTTGACATTGCATTTTTTTCCATGTTATCATACTTCAAAATTTCTATTTAAGCTATAAGATGTAAACATCGTGGGCTGAAATTTATACCGTATAATTTCATTGATTTTTTCCATAATTTTACGATTATTTTATTCGAAGAATTCAGTGTTGCATCCTTTTTCTTCATGAAAGAAAATCAAAAGATTATTCGAGTGAATTCCATTCGTATCAAATTTAATTGTGTTGGCGGCTTGAAATAAGAGGAAAAACAAAAACAAAGCGAAAAAATCCTGGAATTCGATGCGACATTCATTCAATATTGAATAATGATATCTTTTGGAATCAATTTTCATGATTTTTCATCTATTTGTTTTTGGAGAAAAAAAGTTCTTTGAAAAATTACCTGTGCAGAATTAAGCCAAATGAAAAAACCGAAAAAATTGATTCCATCTATTTCACATTTTGATAACTTTATTGTTGTTAATTTGCTTACCTTTCAAAAAATATGATAAGAAAAGTATTTTTCTTTATTTGATTTCTTAAGAGTAGCAACAACCAAAAATGAAAAAAAAATCCTAGAAAAATGAAAATGTAATACCTCTTCTTTCCTTTCAATGAAATAATTCCAAATTTATGTTTGCAACTGATGATTAAGATGATGATGATGATTAAGACAAGCCACAAATCAAACTCATAAAGATAACAAACATTTTTTTTTCTTATATCAAGAATGAATGAACATATAAAAAATGAAATTTCATATTATTCATCATAATAAATGATGAAAATATAAATAATTTTCAATTACGTAAACGAAATTTTGTCTTCATTTTTTTTATTTCTCAAAAATTCCTTTTTGTTTTTGGCGTCGAAAATGAATTTATTCGTTTATTTATTCCTGGCTAAAAGAAAATTGAAATATATAAATTCATCATTATTATTACAATTATCTTTATGATGACAAACTTTAAATAATTTAATGGTTTTTTCTTTCTTTCTTTGATATCTTTGTTTAGTTTGACTGAATGAATGGTAAAACTTGATATCTTTCTTCTTTCTTCTTATTATGTCTTGAGCATTACATGAAAAAAAGTACATTCATATATGTGAAATGATAATTCTTGTTTGAAATTCACTCATATATTCACATTTCACATTATATTTATTTGACCTTTGTTTTATTTTTTTAACTTTTGATTAAATTTTTTATCTTAAAAATTTGAAATTATATTCAATTTTCAAAGATTCATTTCGTTTTTTCATTTTTTTTCTTGATTAAAAATAAAGATTATCAATGTTTGTATTGAGAATGAAAATGAAGGAATCACACAAAAAATGTTCCGAAATAGAAATTAGTGTATGTTTGATGCGAAGCATTAATTAAAAATATTTTCCAGAAAAAAAATATGAGAATCATTATTTTTATTATTGATCAAATTATTTTCAATATAAAATCTAATGAAATTTTTTTCCCATAATGTTTCGCTTTGTTTTGTCTTATATTTTCCTTGGTTTTTTGCTGATCAAAACGATCAAAAAAAGATGCTCAAGGTGTGAAATAGACTATTTAATTTTATTAATTTTCATTCATTGCGATTCATTTGTTCAAAAATAGCGAAAAATAATTTCTAATATCATCAATTGATGATAATTATTAATGCCGCCATCGCTGCCGCCGCCGCCAACACTAAATTTTTGAATTTTATTCGGCCAAAAATGAAATGTTTTTTTCCATGTGGAATATTTTATTTTAGAAATAAAAATAAAAATCATGATTATTTATGACTTATTATCATTATTATTATTGTTATTATTTACTTTCAAGAATGGTAGGCCTTGCCTTTATTATTATTTTATATTTCATATTTTTCTAGTGAATGGTATTCATATTTTTTTATTCCATTTAGAAAAATATGAACCTTTTAATTTACTTAATGGTTGCGCATTTTGACCTGTTTGATGTTGATTATGATTATTATTGAAATAATAATAATCATAATAATTATTATTTCATGCATTAATATAAATGAAATATATGGTGTGTTTTTGTACATTATTGTAGCTTCTTTTTTTTGTGTATTTTGAACAAAAATAATAAAAATGAAATATGTTATTGCTTGAATGAAAATTGATTTTAAAGAAATGAAATAAAAAAACACTGGATCTAAAGCTTTAAATTTTCATTTTGAAATATGAAGAAAAAAAAAATTCAAAAATAATATTGTACGAATGGGAGAAAAAATTCGTGATTTTCATTGAATTTTATTTTATTTTATTTCATTTTTTTTCGAAAATTGATTTCTTAAACAGAAAAAATTGAAAAAAAAAATCAATGAAAAATTTTTTCATTGTGCTAAAAGATATAATTAACGCTTTCTTATCAATATGGTGATCTATGATTTCTATGTGATTTTATGCTTGCTTTTTTTCTTTTTTAATAAACTTTCACTTTGAAATTTATGAAATTTTTTTTTTCTGTTATCTCCTTCTCCAAGCAACCACACAACGATACAATGACGAAGAAAAAAAGAAAGATCAATCACGATTATCATGATGATAATTATAATAATAATAATCAATTGATTTTTATTATTGAAATGAAAAGAAAAAATAATTCCAAGATTAATGATTTTTCATTTTTTTCTATCTTTTCTTCTTCTTATTCGCATTCAATTAAGGATAAATCACGATCATTATTTTCAGATGATCTAAATTTTGATTCAATCAATGATGTTTGCTTGATGATGGTCATGTCCTCAAAGACTAGAAAATCAGTTCATATTTTTTTCTGTGAAACTTAATTGAAAAAATTCAATATTTTCACATTTTTTCTAGCTTGAAATTGAAAATTTTAATCTGAAATGATTAATAAAGTCATTTTTATTTCATTATTGTTGTTGTTATGTCCTCTTTATAATTGATTCAATTGATTGATTGATCATTTTATGTATGATGCTGTTGTTTTTGTTGTTATCTTGTTGTTATTGATGTGAATTTAATAATTTTATTTTCCAAGGTTTAAGGTGTGCATGCATGTAAGCTATTCTTTCAATTAATTCACCCTTAGGCAATCATCTTGATGAATCGATTATATTAACATTCAGCTAAAGAGAACCAAATGAAAAATTTTCTTTTCATTGTTGTTTGCTGTTATTGTCCATTATAATTAAAGGTTAATCACTTTTATTCTACATTATTATTGTGATTCAATAATAAAATTACTATTACCAAGAATCAGCAATAATTACGGATGTATCCACCAAAGAAAAATTTGATTTAATTCATAAGTCGATTTTCTTTTTCGCATTGTTGTTATTCACCCTTGATTGAATCATTTTTTATTTCATTATGAACATGTTAAGAATTTCAATTGAATGAATGAATTAATTTCTGCCATGATTATTATCATCAAAATGTTAGATTAAACTTGTAAAAAAAAAATAGTTAACTAATTAAAACTAATTTCCTTTTTTTTAATCTTTTGTAACAGATTTCGCATTGACAACACCGATCATATAATCGATGTAAATCGTGGTAATGCAAAATTTGAATATGATCAAATCAACATAATATGTCCAATGTACACGAAAGGGACAAGAGAAGAAGATATTGAAACGTATATTATTTATAATGTAAGTTTTATCATTATCAAAAATTTATCTAGAAATAAATAAGAATCTATTTATTTTTCAATGATTGTTTGATTATTAATAATAATTTTTTTTTCGATTATTATTATCATCATTATCATTAACATTATTGTTGCGTGTCGATTTGATTATAATAGCATTTTGTTCCTCATTGATTTTTTGGTCATCTTCTTTTGTTGAAAGCACAAATCATTTTTTTCTGGCAATTCATTTTTTTAATAATAATAAAAATGTTTAGGGCAATTATTTTTATTATTAGTTTTGCTTTTTTGATTATCATTATGATCATAATGATAGTAATAATATTAATATTTGCAATATATTTACATGATGATTATATTATCAAAGAATTTGTGTATATGTGTGGTCAAGTATTATTTTATGATAACGATAACATAATTTTCAATGACCAAAAAAATGTTAATGTCAGCCTAATTGGCTGATTTTTTCCTACTTTTTGCTTTTGTTGACAAATATGATGATGATCATTATAATCATTTTTATTTCTGGATGATTTCTTTCAAATATTTTTATTTTTTCATGTATTATGTTTTTATTTAGATTTTTTATTGTATAATGAAACATTTGTAATTTTTGTATGTCATTTTAATGAATTTGTTCTGAATTTTTTCGTTGTTTTCCTATTTACCATCATTTGTATTATTATTATTGATATTTGCATTATCCATTATTCGATTGATTGAATTTTGAATGAATGATTAGATGTGTGTAACGGCATCAAAACATGCATACCACGATATTGACCTCGAATCAAATTCAATCATTGAAAGTTTGTTTGCTTTTTTTCTTTGTCTTAGCTTCAATTATTATCATTGTTATTTCAATCGATCAATTCAATGATGAATTCCTTTCCAATTTAAATGATTGAATTTTTTGCTGTTTGTTTGCTTGTTTCGATTCAATTTGTCAATTCAATCAATGAAATGTAATGTTGAAATGAAAAATTCAAATTTTTATCATTTGATATCACGATTTTTTATTCTCTTTTCATTATTTTGCATTATTTCAGTGAATATACAAATTTATATGTGCCAACAACAACCAAAACAAAACTATTAATAGCATAAAAATATTCTCCAATATACTAAATGATGCGAAATTGGAGAACTGACGAATTATAATGAATTTGAATTTTTATGTAGAAAAATGAACGAAAAAAATCAGGTTTCATGTTTTCTCTTGACAATCATTCCGGTCATATCTTGATCTCATTTAATTTTTCTATTCATATTGATCATTGATTCAATTAGCGGCCATTTTTTATTTTTTCATTTCTAATACAAATTGATATCGAAAATTCATTCCATATTTGTTTTGTCTGCTCAATATATTTTTTTCCTTGGCAAAACAATGTCGCAATCAGATCATATTTTATGATTCGATTGCCATTAAATTGAAAATTTAATAAATTTAGCCTAAATAAAGCAAAAAAAAAGCAATATGAAACCGATGAAATATATCGTTCGGTTATTGTCATTTCTTTGAATCATTATTATTATCATCATCATTATTTTCGACGACAAAAAAAAACTTTGAAATGGAATCCCAATTAGCACTGATTAGGGATGTATATTTTTTTTCCTGATATTTCAGCATCATTTGGCTGATTATTTGTTTGTTCGAGAAAAAATAAATTATTACCCCTAATTTTTTCTTGGTCATTGAACTAAATCAAAGTGGTCGAATTAGAAGTGAAAAAAACGAAATAAAAATCGAATTTTTTTCCGTAAAATGATAAGATTTTCATTTATTTCTCCAAATTACAAATTGAGGAAATAAAATAGGATCAAAATCATCTTAGTTTTTTCTCTATTTTGAATTATAAAAATTGTTAACAGTAAAAATCATTTCATAATTATTGATTGGCATTTAGATTTGTTGAATTTCATTTTGAATTTTTTTTCTTTCATATTTTCAATTGACAGAAATGAAAGTGTACGAAAAATGTCAATTTTTTTCATCCAAAAGCATATTGAAGAATTTAGTAAATACATCATGTTGAGGGGCGTATTATGTTTATTTGTGAACATTTTCAGGCAAAATAGAAAATAAATTTTTAACCACGAATTTTAATTTTAATCCAGTTTGTTTTGACATATTTTTTTCAATTTTATCCTATTTTTTATTTCATCTTCTTCATCACTGTTTTCACTAATTGACCATGATGACAATGACGAGACATTCGTTAATGATAATAATAGGATTCTTATGCGAAAGAATTAAAATCCATTCGCTGTCATCACCATCTGGATGTCAAGGGGATTTTTTTTCTAAGTACTTATTTGCAAAGATGTGACATGTGAACTTGTGTCAAAGATTTTTTTGATATATTTTTCCCTCTACTCTGGTAAATAAAATAAAATTAAAACAAAAACAAAATAACAAAAACCTGTGAACAATACCATATGCCATTTTTTGTGGTTGTTAGTCATTTGTTAGACAATTTTTTTCTTCTTTCGATTTCTAAATTACAAATCAAATATTTCTATTTTTATTAAAAAGTTTACAATATTTTATGATTATTACTATGAGATCAATAATAATTATAATTGATTGAAAATTAATTGTTATCATTTTTAGTTCAATGATTTCGATGATTGTGTTCATCAGATGAAAAGTTTCCTCTCTTTATTTGATTTTTTTTTCGAGCAAAAAAATTTATTTTCCATATAATGATCATTATTATTTTTTTGTTTATAAATGATCAGCGCAAAGCAATCATGAACAAATGTCCACTATAAATTTCAGTTTTTTTTTTTGGTAATTTTTTTCTGGAATTCACTCACGAAAAATTCATGATTAATTCAAACGAACTGCAAAATTATCATGGACATTGTCTTTTCATTCGATATTAATTTAAATAATTGTCCTGTTTTCGTTTCAATTTCAAATACCTGGAATTATTCATAATAATGGCCTGAATTATGGAAAAAATTATGTTTTTCTTTTCCAGAAATTTGTAATGTGATATGTGAAATTTTTTTTTGTTCTTCTTTGCTCTACAATTTAACCATTAATAGCATCCAACAATTTATAAATAGATTATCATATCATTATTATTATTACGTTTCACATTCATCATTTCTAAATTGATTATATGTGTGTGTGCATGGAAATAATATGATAATAATAGTAATATTATATTATATGGTTTGTGGTGAAAATAGAAAAAATTGTTCAGGGTTAATACACTAACTTGATACTTTATCTTGATTGTTATCCACCATTGAAAACTTTATGAAACACCGCAAAAAAAACGAAAACCAAACCCATATACATTTTCTTCTATTTTTTGAATTTCATTTTCATCTTTTTTTCTCCGTCATTGCAACTAAAAATAACAAATAAATGAAATAAATAAATACGAAAAAATCGATAAACAGTAAAATAATGGTTTATGGTTGGTATGATGATTTTTAGCCACCATTTATCGATCGATTTATTTGAATGAAATAAAAAATTGAGAAAAATGATATGTAAATATTAATAATAACGATAATAATAATAAATAATAATCAGATATTTGATTCATTGATGATGATTGCATATAAGAAAATCGATGTGAAAGACGAAATACATTTTCATCATAATTGGCTTATCGATCACCGACTATTGTTGAATCCTACAAAATAAAATAAGTACGATCGTCGACTGAGACAATAAACAAAATATGTACCTTGATAGATTTTCTATTAAAAATTATGGCTTCGAAATTCAAGAATTGTCTTTATTTACAAACAACAAAAACGACGAGAAAAAATACAATGTTTCAAAGATTAATATTTTTGCATCATTCAAAATAATATGTTCATATTGATGGTGGCAAGAATTTCATTTTTACTTATGAAAGTAAAAAATGTTGAAAAATAAATAACAGATATTAATGGATGATGATGATGATCGAATTCTGGTCACGTTTCGCAGAAGACGAGCGTAGAGAAAAACGTATTCGTTTTATTATTTTTCATTATTATTTTGAATAAATTGCAATCCAAAATTATCATCATCATCATCAACAACGACAAATCCTAGAAAATGATTCAACATTACGGTTTCTTTTGTTTTTTGAAATTCCATATTTTTTCCGTATCCATGTATAGCAATGCATTTTTCACATTTTATCAAACATAAACGTGTTAAATTAACAGCAAAATAGATATAAATATCGAATATGATGAAAAAAAAAATCTTGTGTAGATTTTCCACGAATGTTTCAGGTCTTTTAATTCAATCATCATCATCATGATAATCATTATTTTTTTCGTAGACTTAATTCAATTATTCCAAAACATTCACATTCATTTAGTTTTGTTTTTTTGTTTTGAATTTAGTTTCAATTTTAATTTTTAGTTTTCGTTTCATCTTGGTTAGTCATCTTTATTTTCTTGTTTCGTTTTGTTTTTTTTTTCGCTATACAATTGTTAATGATAATGATTGAAATAACTACTTTGGTTGTTGCTATTTTCTATTGCTGTAGTCAAGCTACACCATTATTATCATTATCAACAACAAAATGGACAAATTGAAATGAAATAGAGATGAAAAAAGCAAATGAAATCTTAATCATCATCACGTTATATTTTTTGTGCTGTCCTTTGCTATGAATTTTTTTTTTTGTTTCATTTCTTTTATCATCATCATCATCATTATCCCATTATTATTAATATTACATAACACTTGTGTGCAATAATATTTAACCAGATAGGAGAAAGAAGTTGAAGATGAAGAAGAAATGAAAATAGTCAACCATTACCGTTTCGGTTATTTATATAATTTTTTTCTCCTTCATCTTCTATTTTTTCTGAGATATAAGATTATCATTTCGCTTACTTTTTTGTTTCGAATGTAATTTAATTGATGCTTTCCCGATGATGTCGAAGTTGATGATGATCATGATGATAATGATGATGATGATACATTCGTAAATTCATATGGAAATGTATATAAATTCGTATAAATTAGATACATACGAAAACAATAAATGGACAAACCATGAATGAATTTAGTTTTTTTGCTTTTGCTTTGAATTTATTCACTGTATCTTATCATTATTTATACACTTTGAAAATTTATATTTTTTCTGTTGTCTTTCCATATCCATTCATTTGGTCATTCATTCATTTCGTTTCGTTTGAAAATCATTAAAAATCATTATTATTATATTCAACAACGACTAACAACAACGACCATTGTGTGTGTATATATGGAAATAATAATAATAATAATTTTGTGTCCACATGATGCCTATGCCATTCATTTTTTCATTATTCAATCATTATGATGAAGATGATAATGATGATTATGATTACCAAAAAGGAATTTTTTTCATCTTTTCAATTTAGTTTTTTTTTTTTTTGCCTGAAAACGCAATTATTTCTATGTTAAAGTTTTTGATGAATTTTTTCAATTGAATATAACTTTTGAAATGAAAAAATGGAAAAAATAAAAAATAATTAATGAGTGAATAGAATTAATTGTTCTACACACATGTTTCATGTTATTCTCATTATAATTTCATGTTTAATTGATTTTTTTATTTTTGAAATTTTCTTTTCAAATTTTTAATTCGACATTCATTTTGAGCAAAAATTTTTGAAAATGAGAATATTAATTAATAATTATTTTTAATTAATTGAAAAATTTTTTTATTTTTAAAATTCAGGTATCAAAAGAAGAATATGATGGCTGCCATATTGCCAATCCAGCATTAGCACGTACAATCGCTGTCTGTGATAAACCATTTTTAAATCGTTATTATACGGTCACATTTAGACCATTTACACCGCAGCCAGGTGGATTAGAATTTCATCATGGTCAAGATTATTATTTTATTGCATTATCAGCTAAACCAGGAGATACGATAAATCATTGCCATAAATATCATATGAAAGTTGTATTTAAAGTTTGTTGTAGCAATAATAATAATAATAAACAACAGCAACAATCATCATCATCATCATCCACATCGATGCAACAGCAGCAGCCACAATCGCCATCATCTTCATCGTCATCATCATCATTAAACATTCATAATCGACCATCCATTGGTAAGTTTCATTTATTCATATTAATACATATTTGGAATGTGAAAAAGTTGAAAAAAATGATTATCTTTAATTACACTTCACCTTGATGAGATTTTCTTTTGTTATATTCATTCATTCATTCGCATTTCAAACAAATGTTGATTAATTTGAACAGAAATTTCGTTTTGTGTTATTATTTTTAATGATAATAATAATAATGAAATGAAATGAATAAATAATTGACCAAAACAAGCTCGAACAACAACAAGAACAGTGATAAATTTATATTCAATTTTCCTCTATTCTTCGAACATTTTTGGCCAACCAAAAAAAACAAGATAAACTGAAAAAGGTCATCATCTCATCAATCAGAATATTTCTATTCGTATAAAGATCACTATCGAAATGTATATGGCGTGATATGATGTGTTTGTGTGTGTTTGTAGATTGTGTATGCGTTTCCTATTCACAGATTGGAAAAAAATAAATGTTGAAAACAATGAATTATTATTATCATCATCTTTCTCCATCTTCGATGTTCATAACACAATTCGCTTCTGTGAAATGAAATCATGAAATTAGGTGAAAATAAGTCACGAAATTGATTTTGATTCGTTTTTTCTTTCTTAATTTATATATTGATCACATGGTGTTTGTATTGATAATGATAATACTAATAATAATAATAACAGCGATGATGATAGCATTTATGGTCATATAGATAATGATAATATTTTATCAGATATCTATTTGATGTTTTTATCCAAAAAAAATTCCGAAAAATTCCTATTATTTCCAATATCTTATTATTGGCAAAAATATCAGGGTCGAAACCATTTAAATGAATGTATGAACCCATGAATATTAGAATCAATGAAAAAAGATCGAAGAAAAAGAAGAGGAAAATTCTGTGAAAATGGATTTTTCCTTGAATGTAAAAAAAGAATAAAGAAAAAAACGGATACGCATCTCTTGTGCAAATATTTACAATAGATTCAATTACTTATTTATTTATTATTATTATTATAATATTAATATAGGCAAATAGATAGATAGCAACATTCATCATCTTCATCTTCATTCATTCATCTTTATTCATTCAATGAATTCATACATTCATTGAATTCAAAATCATACACATATTGACCATTCATTTTCATTTTCTTTTTCATTTTATCCACAAGTATTTTTCTTCAAGTGTTTTTCGACATCATCGGTTGTCGATGTTGTTGATATTATTTCAAAGAATTCATCTGGTGCTTTTGGTGTTTTTTTCTCCTCGTTTTTGTTGTTGAATTTCAAACAAAAAATTTTTGATAAAACATGTTTCCACTGAGTTTTCACTGGTCTTTTTCCTTAATTTTTCTCCATTTCTGTGATGGTTCCTGTCATTCGTGTGTAATTCATTCATTCATTGAATTTTTTCTTCCATTCGATAAAGCTTTATCCTAAGGACCAAAAAATTTTTATTATCATTATATTTTCAAAAAAAATGTTTGAAATAAACATTTTTCATTATTATTATTTTCTGTTTTGTATGTATTGTGTGCTTGTGTGTATTTGGCTGATGTTTGTTTTAGATTTTGTTTAGCTCCCGGCTTTCTCACACACACACACACACACCATTCGTACACAACTTCAAATAAATAAATAAATAAATAATGATAATAGCACAAACACCGTCATCATAAATAATCGCCAGAATTTTTTCGCTTTCCATTATTCTCTATGGCTAGCTACAATGTGTTTTGTTGCTGCATTGGAATTATTAAAATCAATATCACCATTGTTGAAAGAATTGATGATTAGACACATTATATGATTTATAATATTATTATTATTACAAACAAACAAACCAAATACACCAAATATCAAGCACAGCTTCTAGTCTTGATAATTTTATGATTTTTCCATTTTTTTCGTCGAAATTCTGTTGCTGTTATTATGATAATAATAATAATAATTTTAATTTTGTTTACTTGAAATTTTTCTCTCCATGAACAGTGTTTGAGATGTTTTCAAAAATTTCATGTTCAAATATGGTTTATTGTTTGTTTGATTCTTCGAAAATAGATGAAAAAAAAATTCATTTTTGACATTGGCCAATCCATATTCGATGTTGTTATTTTTATTATGTTTTTCAATTCAATTTAATATTTAATGAAAACAAACAAACAAAGAAAAATAATATTTTTATAAATAATCGTTTAAATGTTTTTACAATTTATTTTTCCCTTCACATTCACATTTTTCTTCATTCAGTATAATCACAGTGTGTGGCATTTAAATGAATTCATTGTTTTATAATCATTATTATTATTTTAGTTTTGATAATATAAATCTATTTTTTTTTTTTTTTTTTTTTGTTTATTTATTGCTATTTGTGAATTACCAAAATTTTTTTTTTTTGTTCAATTTCAAAACATATTTTTATTAATAAATGAAATATTTTCATTTCATTTTCTGTTTTCAATATTTAATATAGCTTCGAAATCTGAAACAAACAATAATGGAATTCTTATTGGTGGTAGCAATCAAATTAGCAGTTCAACAATTACACCATCAAGCACATCGATGCCTCAAAGTTCTACATTTTCATTTTTAGAATTTAGTAATAATAACAATAATGTAAATAATGCAAATAATAATAATGCAATCGGTATTGCTACATATAAAGGTGTAATTAGTAATCACAATTCTACAGTGTATCCAATGATAATTCGCCATCATCCAAAGCCTACACGTTCATCATCGATCATTGATCAACAACATCATCAGAGCTCATCATTAAGCAATAATTATGACAATAATAGAATCGTTGGTGGTAGTAGTCATCGATTCTATGGTGATCCACGTGGTAGATATCCAATTAATAATAATAATAATAATAATTTACATTATCCGAGCTTGTTTTCAACTGAACGTCCATTACTGTCGCCAATATCATCACAAATAAATTCACCAACACGTATACCACATGTTCCTTATCATCCGTATCATCCTAGACAATTAACATCTACATTAAGGCCAGTACATGTTGGTTGGCGTCCACATCCAATACCAAACAATCATCACAATGATCATAATCCACCTATACGTTTGTCTGATCAACGTAGTATAGGTTATAAAGGTAATTTTTATTTAATTCAATTTTATTTTATTTTATTTTTCTTAAAAAACTTGAAATATTTCAATCTTTGAATTTCATTGAAATAATTTTCGCATGAATCGTATTTAAACATGTAATTTTAACCAAACAACAACAACTTATCATTACAATTATTTGTCCAGATGTTCGTTTAAAATTGAATTCACTGTAAAAATAGAACAGAAAAAAATATGACCATATTTAAGTTGATAGTTTCCAAACAATGGATTTTTTGAAACTAATAATTTATCATCAAAACCTTGTCATTTTACAATGGCAACAAATGGAAAAAAAATTCAATGACTTTAATAGTTTTTTGAAAGCAATTATTTAGTTTTTGGTGTGAATTTGTACACCTTTGATTTTTTTTCCACCCTTAATTTTGCTGCATCTAAATTATTATTATATTTTTTTCAATTTTAAAATCATTCAAATTTACATTTTCAAGTGTATGCTTTTGTATGTTTAAGATGTTGACTATTGTTTGCTTTGATTGTTATTTAGGACCCCTTTTTCCAACAGAAAAAGCTTTCCATTAACATTAATGCTTTCATTCATTTATTCATTCATTCAAAAATGACTCGTGTTTGATTTACTTCTTCGATTCAGTCAGTTGAATTTTACTAAAATTTTTCTGTTCTGGTTCATTATTATCATGTTAACCCAGACAACAACAGCAGGAACAACAGGAACATATAAAAATCGTAACCCAACAACAACAAACAACTAATAACTTTTCACATAAACATAATTCATAATTAGTGCTGCATGTATATGTGGTACCAACAGCCAACAACAATCATATTTTCAGGCACCAAAATTTTCATTTCATTTCGGTTTTAGTTTTAGTCATAGTGATGATAATAATGAACAGCCAAAATTTTATATGCATTTCAAGCAATAATATAATACAAAATGAAAAAGGAAAAATTATTGATTGACTCTAAAAATGGATGAATGAAAAATAAAAATGAATTCATATTAAAATGAATGTAAATGTATGTGCACTATGCAAGCACACACACAAATGGTAAAGTTTCTTGTCATCATCATCATAATCATTCTTTGGTTTTTTACTTTTAGTTTCATGAATTCTATGGAATGATTTATCCTGTTAATTAGCTTTTTTTTTCATTTCTAGTGAAAATGAATATATCAAACAATAACCCAGAATAATAATAATACACTCAAGTGGTTGTGAAAACACATGAATGAATTCACATTGTCATTATTTTTGTAGAATTGGTTATCTGTTGTTTTCCTTTTTTTCATACTTTTATATTTCCATCATGAAACAATTGAAATTGAAAATTATGATAGGAAGAGAATAGAATCGTTTGGGGAAAATCATGCTTCATATGATGATGTCGATATGTGCATATAGTTCATATTATTTTGTCAAAAATGAAAGGAAAAACGGGAAGAATAAATGATGACTTTATTTATTCCAATAATTAATAATACAAAAAAGGAAAAATTCTATTCCATATTATTATTCTATTTCGATGATAATGATGAATACAGGATACATTTTGTTGATTTTTAGAGTTGAATGTTATGAAAAAATAGCAGTATGCACATGTATAATTATCGTTTTCTCATTTATTATTGCCATATCATTGTTTTTTCAATGTTTCAAAGATAAAAACAAGAGTTTTTGTTTGTCGTTTATTCATTATTTAAACTATATCACTTCATTTATTATTAATCAAGTAATTTATCTTTGCTAGAAAATATTCAATAATTATTGTATTTTTGTTTTCTATTTTCTATTCGAAATTTTTCAGGAATCTATCGATCAAATGATAATCGTGAAAAAAGTGATGGATTGAATAGCCATTCATCATCAACAATATATGGACAATCAATAACGATATTAAGTGTTTTATCAATCGCTTTATCAACGATAATTTGGTTTCAACAATTATTATAACACATATTTGAAACAACATATTTCAACAATTCGTATAGAAAATTGATTATTTCGAAATTGATTGATAAATTCCAAATTTAATATAATTTTTCAACAAAAAAAATATTGAAGAAAAAAATTCCAATCATTCAATGATGCTTTTGAAAGTGATTTTTGCTTCAAATTCTTCAAAACATTTTTTTCTACTTGTTCTAAATGCAATCAATGAAATTTTTCAAAAAAAAAAAAAAAAATTCTTTCAAATTTGTAAATCTCAAATTTCATTTCGTCTTAATGAGTCATTTTTACCTCTCTCCAATTTGGGGAGAAGAAAAAAACTCATGAATAAAAATATATGAGAAAAAAACAGCATTTAAAAGTGATACCAAAAAATACATTAAAGCAAAAGTTTGGTTTGTTCCAAAACCGAAAATTTGCCGCCATCTTATTAATTCTGGTTAAATATGTAATGTAATATGATGATGCACACAATACACAATCACACACGCACACATCAATACACACGATCACAAACTTAATATGATTTTTCTTTAGCTTTATTCTTGTTTATTATTATTTATTTTTTACTAATTAGTCAACCATTGTAAAACTTTATCTCAGCATTTATCTTCGAATTTTTTTTTTTTTGTTATTAATATTTGTATGCTTTCTTTCATTATATTCTCTTTGCCTTTATCACAATTTCACTTCATCATTATTATTATCATTTTGAATTCATTTTTACATCTTATTATTTTCATTATTATGAATGTGTCTAAGTCAGATTTACATTTTTTTCTCAAGTATATATTAAACTTAAAAAAGAAAACCCGAAAAAAGATTGCCTTTCATTCATTTACACTGTTTGAAAATATAAAAGAATACACCGATTCTTCATCATTCTTCAACCCATTCTTACCCATATAAAATAATAATAATCCTTCTTACCTTCTGTGTTTTTTTATGAATTCAAAATGGTAAAATTAATGAAAAATAAGAAAATTCTTGTATAAACACCACCACTAAAAAATATCTTATTTCAAACAAAAGAAATAAAAAATAATTAAAATGAACATCACTAACATTCACATTTGTATAACTTTGTAATTGTAATTTTTTCTTCTTTTCTATTTCTATTTATATAAAGTATATATTTTCATTATTTGACACAAATTTTTCTCCTTCACTTTTTTTTGCATAAATTCATTCACTCATCCATTCATTTTTTCCCGTTTTTTTCATTCTGTTGTTATTTGTAATACTACTAATGGAAATTAATTTGTATAAAAAAATAACACAAAACATAACATATAAATAAATTAATAATTGTAATTGTAAATAATTTATATATAAATATAAATAAATAAATATACGAATAAAATGAAAATCATTTTTTTTTTGTTCAATCAAAATGAAAATCATTTCTTTCTGTTGTCATATTATGCCGTGCATTTTACATGCAAAGTTATGTTTGAAAGTTATTGTCATTTGAATTGTGTATGGCATGCAATATGCACCATGAGTATATGATTATGATTTTGTTGTATTAATACGACAAATTAATAGCATATTAATGCTTATTAATGCAGTACAATTCATATTCATAGAATAAAACAATGACAATGACAATTTTGATCCAATCAATTATTCAACTTGAATCTGATTCAATTGTTAACCATTTGTCTATCGAAGAAATTTTTTTTGGGATTAATTTTTTTGAAAAAATATAAATTATCTTGAACAAAGGGTTGCCATCTATTGAAACGATTAATTGATTCATAAACGAATCTCTGTACTACTCAATCGCCACTAGATGGCTGTACATTGAAGTTAATTTGAATTTTTAAGTAAGTTGAGCTAACAACGAATAGATGGCGATTCAAAATTTTAAAACGCCTCATCCATCATGTTCAAAAATTTATGGCATCTGCCTAATTTTAGAAAGAAATTCAATATGAAAAACTAAATCAGTGATTCCCAAACTGGGCGATATCGCCCACCACAGGCGATTTAGCGATTCAGGTGGGCGATAATGGTCCATTGGCACATTATTGGGCAATGGACATTTCTTGAGAGGTTGGCGATGAAGAGTATTTTTTTTGTGAAAGTGGGCGATGGTCCCAAAGAGTTTGGGAATCACTGAACTAAATATTTGTAGTAAGCAACTATTCAATAAAACTATACTTTGTTGCTCTAAAAGCAACAAATAAATATCATTTCAAATTACCATTAATAATGTATTTGAATATGATCATCCATCAATCAAAAGCAATCAAGAATGCTTGATGCTTTTCTTCAAGACAGACATAGATAGATATGAATATTTTTCGCATTTCAAAGCATTAAATACTCATTAAAATATTATCATCATTATTATTATTATTATCAAAATCATAATTCATAATCATAAAAAACACGATGAAAATTGAAAACGAAAGACTTAGTTTTATTATCATTATTTCAATTATTTAATTTTTTTTCTTCTTTTTGTTGATTTATTTGTTGTGTGTTTGTGTGTTGTGTGTGTATTTAGCTTAAATAATACATGATAATAAAAATGTTATTACTAATAATAATAATGATAATAATAAAACAACAACGAAAATGTAACATTGTATGAAAAAAAATGAAAATGAACATGAATATGAAATTCTATACATCAAAGAAAAAAATTGTTTTTATTGTTGTATTCATCTGAAGAATGTTATGTATGTGAATTTATGTGCTTCTTATTTCATATTTTCATTTTCTTTTGAAAGAAATTGAATTTAAAAGGAATTTTCCACCATTTTTTTTCTTTCTTTAAATGTATTTGAATTTATACACGAAATATTTCCCGAACAATTAGCAATGATGAATGAATGTGATGATGATGATTATTATTATGGTGAAAATCAACGAGAAAATTGATGAACTGTAGCATATTTCTATTTCGTATTTGTTCTTACAAGTTATGATTAGAATTATTGGCTAAAAATTTAAGTAAAAATAGGAAAAAGATATGAATAATGAATTATGATATTAATCAATTGATATTTCACCTTTTTAAAATGTTTTTTGAAATAAATTTGTTTTTGGCAATAAATAATAAGAGAAAAAGATACAATACAATTGTTGTGAATTGAGAAAAAATTTTCTCTCATCCTTTTTTTTACAAATCTTGCATATCTTCACGAAACAAATATGTTGTCCAATATACCAGATTGAATAGAGCAAACATCAATGGAAAAAATATTCGTGAAATAACATCAATACGTTTCGATCTTGTCGGGAATTTTGACAGCCATCGTTTGCACCAATTACGTTTAGGCATCACATGTATTTCACAGGCACGCAACTTTTCACCGGCAAAATTGTCACCATGTTGTTGTCTTGCAAGTGGTCTCTATTGAATCATTATTATCATTATCATCATTATTATTATTATTGTAAAATGAAAATTAATATTTCAATGAATAAAAACAATTAAAATTTATATTAAAGTGAAAGAGGAAGAGGAGAGAAAAGTTTTTTCTATGAAAAAATCATTGAAAAAAAAATGAAAATCATATCTTTTCTACCATTATCATCATCAAAGACTACCAAGAAACAAGAATTAAATTACAGAAAAAAAAGAATGAAAATAATGATCATTCATTGTTATTATATTCATCAACTTGAACTAAATCAGAAACTACAAGACTATAATTCATTGCATTGAAAAGAAATAGAGATTTTTTCGCTTGAAAAAAAATGAAGAAAATGATGGGAAGTGACTTGACAATTGAAAAAAAAAATGAACAAAAGAAATGAACAAGTTAATTAGATATGTGTTAGTATATTCATTTGTTGGTGTCTATTTGTATTCATTCGTAGAAAATAATTATGTAAAATCATTTTTATATGTTGATAGTTTGTAATTATCTTCATTATCATCAAGATTCAAATTTCATTGTCATCATAAAAATTAGAAGATGATCAAATTGAATAGATTTTTATAGCAAAATAGAATTAGAGTCAATCAAATTCTGCACATGCATACACCCATATGAGACAACGAAGAAGAGAATCGTATAATAAAAAAATTATTATTGTGAAATTTTGATCTAATTTTTTTCTTTTTTTCTGTTTCCATGGATTTAAATGATAATGATAATGATCAAGGATATATTTATTTAATGTGTTAATTACATATTTTTTCAATATGAAGTAAATACACAAGGAAAATATAGGTAAATGGAAAAATACTAACCATTGCGAATGCAGCATTACGATCATCCATATTTTCATTGTCTAACGCGGCTGAACCATGTTCGAGATCCCATTTACGTTGAGCAGCTAATGCAGCTTGTTGTTGTTTGAGTGCAGCACGATGTGCATCACTTCTTGATGCATAATTGACTAGTGCAAATTCCAGTAATGCACCAAAGACAAATGTTAAGCAAACACCAGTCCAAACATCAATAGCTTTTGTATAGCTAACTGGTGGCAATGATGAGTTGATGCCACTGATGGATGTAGCCATCGTCAATAATGTTGTCACACCTAATGATACACGTGCTGGAATCGCATTCGGATCTAACCAAAATGATACCCATGATACAATGACTAACATACAGCATGGTATGTATATCTGAATTAAATAATAGCTAAATTCTCGTTTAAATAATAAATCAACTTTTAGGCAGCTATATGAACCTAAATTATTTTTGAAATAAAAAAAAATATTTTAGTTTCATGTCAAGTCGCAGCAATGATAATAAGATTTATTGATATTTGATTGAGAAACACAAGTAGCAAAACAAAAGTTGAACTTTGTCAAAATTATTAAAAAGTTTATTTGAAGCAATCAAAGGATAAACACAATGTATGCTATTATTATTTCATTAAAAGTTGGATATGATTCAAACAAAATAATTTTTTTAAAGACAAATCGATTGATCGAGTATCGATCTGAATGTCTATCATTTTTTTTCGATTCTGGTTCTTATTGTTTTAATAAACTTTATTGCACTTTTATCGTTATCATTATTATTATTAAGACATACGCTCCCCAAAACGTTTTTTGATATTGATTTGTTGACCGATCGAATATTTTCTTATGAAGAAGAAATTCCAATTTGAAATTCCATATGTTTTGTCGATCATACAAAACAAAGTTTATTTTATTTATTATAAATATTTTCTTTTCATAAATATGTCAGTATGAGTGTGTTTTATATCCAAAAATCCAAATATCAAAAAAAAATTAAATAATAAGAATAAACTTAGAAATGTTCAATGCTGCTGCTGTTTTCGATGTCTTTTTGTTGTTTTTTGTCGTAAAAAAATGTCATCAATTTCAGTCGATTTCGATAGATAATTTTCCAATTTAATTAAATATTTTTTTCTTGTTTTTTGTTCATATAACAATAATACAAACATAAATGTTAAACTTGGTAAAAACAGTGATAAAAATATAAATATTGTCACTAAACAATCAATTTGTTGTTCATTTGTATTGTTCATTTTTTTAATTCTTTCAATAAAAATGAATTCATAAAATTTTTCAAAACTTTTTTTCAATCAATTTTAACAATTAAAACAGTCTCGAAATACTGTGAACAATTTGCGAAGGGGAAAAATTTTACAGAACTTTGAAAACCGACAAAAAAAATTCAATTTCTAATTAAATTAAATGGTAAAATCTGGGCTAAATTAATTGTCAACGGGCACACAAAAACACGCAAGTACAGTTATAACTGAGATTAATTTAACAAGTACATATTCACCGATTCTCAACAATCGATTAAACAAGAATTCAATTAGAAAATTATTTAAACTATCGTCAAATTTTCTGTTAAATAGATTCAATGAATCCAACGAGCAAGCAGCAATAGACAAATTCAAGTCAAAGGCACACTCAATTTTCAAAATCATAATGATCATATTTGCAGAAAATAATGATTTTTCAGCGAAAAAAAAATTCATTGTTTAAACAAAATATCATCATCATCATCGGAAAAAAAAACTTTTGTGATTGACTGACTGACTGTTTGACTAACTAACTGACTATGACTGTGTATGCATAATTATACATTCAATTTCAAAGTAAAAAAACCAACAAACACCAACCAGTGTACACACTTTTTTTTCCTTTTTTGACAAACAATGGCAAAAAACTTTGACGAATGAAGAGAAGAAAATTTGAAATGAAAAATTCAAAAAATTGATGCAAAAATGATGCAAAATTTAGCACATATAAATCAAACGAGCACAAAACAAAAACGCCGGAGTAAATTGAAGCAAAAACAAAAAAAAAAATTCACAAAAGCAGCTGCTGCCATATTAGTGTTTGAATTTATTGAATATTTCATTCTTCAAATGAAGCTATTGCTGCATTTTTGTTGTATTTTCTAAATTCAATTGTATATTTGTTTGTTTTGTGTGTTTGTGTTTTAAGTTTGAGAATGAAATTTTGCAAAAAAAAAAAAAAAAAAAAAAAAAAAAAAAAAAGAAAAGAAAAACATTTGTTTACAATGACGAATAATCGTAGAAACGAATATTCTCACAAATCAAGGAGGAAAAAAATTCTACAAATTCAAAGATAATAATGTTATAAAACTGAATTTTTGAGAAAAAAATTTCGAAATATTTTTCGAAAATATTTGCTTTTTGTATTTGGAAAAAAATTGAAATTTCAAATAGTTTCATAGATTAGTAGTGAGCACTATTGTTACTGTTATCATTAAGATTTCCACTTTTCAAATGAATAAAATTGTACCATTAGTCATTGGCGAAAATGATGGAGATTGTAATCAAAGTTGATCATAATTATCAAAGTTATTCCATTTCATTCTAGTGTAAATGGTCAGATATGGTGAAAATTACTTTGAATATTATCATGGTTTTTTGTTTAAATCATTATTCTCATTTGAATACGATTCTCATTAATTTGAATTACATGTTATCATCACACAAACACAGAGACACATTCGAATTTTTTGCCCAAATTTTCATGAATAAATTAAATTAAAATTTTCAATGTGAATGTCTACTGATTATTCTTCGAATTTTATGGTTTTATTATTTCAAATATCTGATTTAGGATTTTGTTTTATTTCATTCTCTTAATTGAATCATTTTCTATTTATTCGCATGGTGGAAAAATTTTTATTAACGAATGCAACTTACCAGTATTTGTTTTGCTGGTACAATAATCTGTTAGATATTTTTCTAATGTAAAACGTGGTAAATGAAGATTTGTAGTTATCTGGACGGGATCTTCATGTTTCCAAACAAACATTAAATCTTCGGTCGTATAACCGTCTATTTTATTATTTTATTAAAAATCATAATTCAGGTGCGTGATAATGATGATTATTTGATTGAAAAAAAATATTTAATAAATTAAACAATAAAATTTAATTTTGAATGAAAAAAAAACTGAAAATAATTTTTCAATGACTTACAGCTTGCCATTTGTATGGAACAAATCTGTTTATCCAGCGGATAATATTTTAAATTCATTGGACATGCTAATACTAATGATATACGAATTGAATATAGGACACCGCCTTGTGGATATATACGTAACAATACATTTGGCATTATAATATCATGAAAATGACCTTCTTTTTCATTTTTGAAAAAAAGATCCGGTCTCCATACTTTATTTGGATCGGTCAATACTAAATAACGAATTTGTCCACTCATATTATCGAATTTTAATCGACTATCGACCCATTGTTCTCTGAATGTAACTTGTACAGAATATTCCTTTTCATTTTTGAATTAATAATTTAAAAATAAAAGAGAAAAAAAATTAATTGAATTTGATTTCTCTTCTCCATCATTTTGAAGATCATTCATTTGATTCAATTTTAATGAGACATTATTATTTAGAAAATATATGGAATCATAAATGGATTAAGCTTGCAATATAATTATTTTTTTCAATCAAATTTATTAATTTCATCCTGTCCTTGCTTTATTATTTTTATTATTGTTAATATTAAATACCATCTATTTAATTACTGCTGATTTTTTTTGGGGAAAATAAAAATTGCAAAAATAACAAAAATTGTTCATTGAAAAAAAAGGAATCATTAATGCTAATTGAAAATTAATATATATTTGAATGACCAGCTTTTCAATGTTTTAGCTCTGTCAAAAGTTGCCGATTTTTCAAGGATCATTTCATTCGAATTAATATTTTAGGTTGGATATTATAATGGAAATTGTTTTTCGAAAAGAAACAAGAATAAAAAACTTACCATATCAAGATCACTAATTTTGCTAATACTTCTAATTAATATATTCACATGTATCACACTGGGTCCATCTTTTTTTTATATACAATAATATGAGAAAAAAAATATTGATAATTTCTATATATTATCATTAAAGATTTATATTGGAAAAAAATGATCATAATATGATGAAGATTTGTACAACATTTTCCTAATTATTATCAAAAATTAATAAGTGTTTGTTTCAATTTGTGTGTGTGTTTTTTTTCAATATAATTCTACAATTTTTGTTTTCATATTAGAAATATTCTCATTTCCAATGATTAGATTCACGATGAAAAAAATAAATAGCACAAATCCTATGAGATCAATTGATTCGATTCGATGATCAAGAATTGTTGATGTTTATTAATTTAGATTGAAACTTAGAAATTGAATTGGGAATTTTATTGATTGGTATCAATATTAGATACAGAGCAAAAAAAAAAAAAAACAAATAATCATTGAAAGATAAAAATAGAAATAACATTCAAGTTTGTTTTTTTATTTCGATCAAGGATGAAGTGGAGAAAAAAGGAAAAAATCATGAAAATAATAACGATTATAACGGCAAGCATTGTGATGATTTTGATTTGGGAGAATCAAATATAATCTTATTTTTTTTCGATGTAAAAGCATACAAAGAATGATTTTTAAAAATTTGCAACAAGAGCAAACAAAATTAAATGGGAATGAATGAATGAAAAAAAAATACAAAATTAAATAATAATATGAATCATTATCAAAATAAAGCAATAAAATTATTAATTGATTTGATTGTATTTAGAGTTTTTTCTGTCTCGATATTATTATTAATATTATTATTGTAATAATTAATATTATGACAATGGTTTAATGATAATTTAGCACATCAAATACAGACAGCAAGATAAAGAGAACGGCAGACAGAGACGCTGGTTTTTTTTTTATTAACGGATTTCAAATTACGAAAGGAAATAAAGATATTTTCACTTATTTATATGGGATCAATTTATGAAAGATTTGTAAAAGTAAATTCATTGGTAAAATATTAATAATACAACAATGAAATTATTATATTATTATTATTAAAAATTAATTTCGATTATGACAAATAAGCTTATTTTATTAATATATTTTTAGATGGGAAATTTTTATATACGGAAGTAATGAATTTCATTTCTCATGAAAAGACAGGACAGATACATACACTCTCACTCAATAAAACGGACGACAATAACAACAACAACAATACTAATGATAAAAATGTCTATTAATCATTTTTTCTTTGACAAGATTATCATCCTTATAACTATTACTATAAAATAAATAGATTTATGAATATATACAAAACGACTTACCATAACGACATCATCAATACGAGATATACTTCGAATCAGTAGATTTACATTAATCATTGCTGGACCATCTGATTAATTTCATTTATTTTTTATTTCATTAATTTTAATTGTTTTCAATTTAGGAATTAAAAATTAGAAATCAATCATCCAAATGGTAAAGTGAAATAATAAATTGAAATTGTAATTGAAAAAAAATGAAAATTTTGAATTTGACTAGAAATACAAACAAACACTTTTGTACACACAAACACACGAAATCGATTTAAATTTTCGGTTGCATAACTTAGAATCATTAGGCGCACATATAAGTATTAAGCATGCCGGAAAGCATAGATGCATAATGAAAAAATCATGCAAATTCATCATATGAAAATCAGCTACAAAATAATTCAGAAGAGCAAAGAAAAAAATCATGCAACATGCAATATTGTCAAAGGTCATGATACATAAACATGCAAAGTGTATTTATTTATTCTCAATAATTTGTATTTTTTTCCTATTCAGTTAGACATGTTTCTACTTCATTATTATTAGGAATCAATTAAGATCTGATCGATAGGATTATTTGCGAATAACCCTCAAACATGATTGGAATGATCAAACATATTTTCCATGTTTGAATGACAAATGAATTTAATAAATTTGAAATTTCATTTTCTTTGAAAAAAAATATTTTGAATTTTATTTTATTTAATTTTCCAAATGATGGATCAGTGGCTGATGAATTAATTTTTTCTTTCTTTTATGCATCCGTGATTCTTTTTAAAATTTTGCCCTCAAATTTAAAATCGATTTTTCTTTTTTTTCAATTCAAATATAAACATCGATCAAAAATGTGTTATATGGATGCAAATTTTTAAAAGAGATTTATATATTTATTCGCTGAAGAAAAGATGAAATCGTTTCATTCATCTCCATCACTATTATTGCTAATATTATTATCATACACATTTAAGCCTATATAATGTGTAAAATTTTTATTTCGTGCCAAGAATAAAGAGAAGAAAAAAATGAATAAAATTAAAGTGTAATTTTTTTTCTTTTTTGCAAGAATATATTCATTTTGCCAGACCAAAAAGAATGATCAATGAGCCATGAGCAGCACACATCAATCCATCCAGCTAAAAAAAATGAAACATCCATCTATTTCATCATCCATATCCATCATCTTTTTTTTATTATTATTATCAATCTTTATTTGTTGAGTGTACCATCATCAATATGATGATGATGATGATGATGATGATACATGTGTAATATGGAATATAGAAAAAAAATTGCCATGAAATGATTTGCCAACAATTTTAAATATATTGAAAAAATAAATTTGAAAAAAATGACAATCATTATCATTGTGGAAAAGAAAGAAAAACTTGTGCAAAAATGATTATAATAATGAATTTTTTTTTTTGAAAATTTCCATCTTTTCACTCTCTCTCAACGCTATAGAAATGAGTTTGCTCAAATCTAAAAAATATTATCATTATTATCATCATCATCATTTCATGTTTTGTGTGAAAAAAAATGTTGTTTAATTTTAATGTCACATCGTATGTGATGCCGTGTATTCATTTTTTTCACACAAACACCGACAATTACAAAAAAATGAAATCTAAATAATCTAAATAAAATTAAATAAATGAATAATGATGTTTCTCTATTTTCTTTCATTGTTGAAAATTGTTAAACGATGACAATCTATTTTGATGATGATTACTATGAATAAATTCAATTGAAATTATTTTATAAATTTCAAAATTTCAATTCATATGCACTCATTTTTCTCACTTTATCTTATTAAATGTAATAATAATGATTGTATTCATTTTTATTTTTCGAAGAAAACTCTTAACGAGTGGAATTCATCAAAATTATTAAATTTTTTTTCTCATTTTGAACTCCTTGAATTTCGTCTTGTTCTTCAAACAAACGAAAAAGAGTTGAAATGAAATAATTCAAAGAATTAACAGATGAATTGTTTGTTTAAAAATAGTAACAAAAATTTAAATAAAAAATAATTTATGAAATGAAAAAAAATTTCTAAGATTTTTCTAATAATTTTTTAAAAAATTTAAATCTAAACACACATTTACACTGACATGTAAAAGAATTTTTTTTGGCACACAAATCAAAATATTTTAAATATTATATGAGAAAAACGATAGACACACACATACAAACACTTGAATTAATCATTTATTTGAATTTTCAAGAGATTTTTGTTCACAAAACTTACCTCCACCACGTGCACCGACCGATGCATTACCCATTGGACGTATCCGAGAATCATAACCATCACCAATTATTTTGTCTAATATTCTTTTTTCCATGGCACGTACATTGGCGCTTGGACTGTTGTGATGTAGTGAAATGACCAAGTTTTCAAATAGGAGCAGAATGAAAAATTCAAAATCAAATTAACAACAAAAAATAACTTACTGAACTGGACAAATGAATAAATATGATAGTATTATGAATAAAAAAACACTTTTTGTGTAAATATTATTCAAATAAAAATTATCATTGAATATGTTTAAAATGATTGTTATTGGCAATTTATTATTATTACTATTTGTTGCATTTGATAATGATAATGGCGATAATGATGATGATGATGATTTAGATAAATTTGATGATAATGGCAAATCATTCATATTTTGATGATTATCTCTGAAATTATTATGATAATTTATGATTATAATATCATCAGAATCATCGTCATCAGCGATGATGCTGTCGTGAGTGTTTGATCTTTTATTATCTATTTGTAACATTTTGTTTCGTTTTGTTCGTATTTTTGGATATTGAATTTCAAATGAAAGAAAAATTAAATATTTGAGCTTTAAAAAGTGTGAAATGTCTTATAAGTAAATAATGATGTATGATTAAAAATTTTACAATAAAAAAATTTAAAAATTGTAATTATCATTGATTATATTGGCATAATTTTTCTTACGAAAAAAAAAAACAATCTGAAAAAAATATTTTCTCTTCTTAAAATTTAGTTTCAGGGCAAATGTATAGCGATTGTGCTACAGAAAAAAAAATTCATTTCGACAATTAATATTGAATTGTTTAAGATTGAATATTCATTGAGAAACAATGGAAAAAATCACAATCGATACAGCAATTATATTCTGCAATTAATAACAAATAAATAATTGAATGGATAAATATAAATTAAGAATAAAATTGTGAATGATGTTTAAGAAATATTAATAATTATAATGAATCATAATATAATCGGACACTATACACTGTGTATTTTATATGTATAAAATGTATAGATAAATATATGAATGTATATAATAATGAGTATGTTTTTTTTCGCGAGAAGTTTTTGTATTTAACAAGAAATAAAATAAAGTTACAGAGGGGACTGAAAAGCAGCAGTGTATGTTTCACTTTGATGCGTTATTATTAATATATTTTCAATGATCGATAAAATTGTAATCATATCTTCAATGGTAAATAATAATATTTGCTATAAAACATATAGCAATGAGAAGGAGTGAAAAAAAAATTACTCTTCAATGATTATGTTTTGAATTGCGTCAAAATGATGACATCTTCCAAATAATAACAATAATAATGATATTAACTAATGTATTTTTGTTTAATGTCAATCGATGTTTTTTATTCAATCACATAAATGTTGGCTTTCCTGCCATAATTCAGCAATGGGTTTTTTTCTTCGTCAATATTTTATTTTGTCGCTAGTTGTCTATCATTTTTTTTAACCCGTCAATCATTAGAAAAAAATTATGAAAATTTGATTCTGTTGTGTTTTCAGTGAGATTCGAAATAATAACATTAATGAAATAATCATCAAATGATGTGCGGCTTTTTGTTTTTGCTTTTTTTCAAATCATTATGATTGTGCTTGGACACTTTTTTATGATTTTTTTGATAATTGAATTTTATGTTTGAGCTTTTTTTTGAAATTTCAAATATAATTAATCGTTGTGCTATTGTTTTGTTTCGAAATGAAAAATGGATGTGAGTGAAGTTGAACACATTTGAAAAAGTTGGAAAATAAGCATTCTCCCATTCGCAAATGATGATAAAATTGAAAAGTTTGGACAATTTATGGAACCAAAAATAAAAACCAAAATTATATGACCGGCAAAAATTTTTTTATACGAAACGAAAGATGAAAAAAACACAAATCAATGTTGACAGTTTTTATTCCACAATAAGTTCATGAAAATATTCAATATTCATAAATTTTTAATGTAAAAAAAGCAATAAAAATCGTCGAGTTGTTGAAATATATGATCACAATGAAAATAAATGATGGATTTGGCGCGTAAATTTTGTATATTGAAAAAAATTTATCAAATTTTTCATCAAAAAAATTGATGATGATTTGATAAAACTTTCAATTTCAATCAAAATATTCCGGTGAATCACTGGAGAATGTTATTAAATATAACGATTTCGTTAATTGAAAATAAATTCAATAAAAATGTTTGAATTTTTCAACTATTTCACAGAAAAAACAAAACACATGACTGACAGAAAAGTGACAACATAATAATTATTTTGAAATTAATGAATTTTTTTTTTTAATTTTCATTTTCACAAATCAAATAATTTTGTTATTAAATAATTATGATTTTTGGCTTTTATATTCGTCACAATGTTTTGATTGTTATTGTGTCATTCATTATGATTGTTCACAAATAATATTCAAATTGAAGAATTTAATCATATTTCATATTTTCATTTTGACTGAATACATTTTTAATGTGAAAAAAAAGTGATGCACAAAGCAAAATTTTGATGAAATACAAAAAAAAAAAAAAAATCAAAATCAAAATTGAATTCAATTAAACCAAATTTTTTCTTCACTTTTTTGCTGTTTATTTTTTTCAAGTATATGTTTATGTGGTGTTGTTGTCGATGTCGATGTCAATGTTGATGTTGTTGTTGTTGTTCTTGTTTGATGTTTATGTTCATTTCATTTTCTGGTAATATTCGATAATGTGATTGCTGTATGTATGTTTGTTGGTTGATTGTTTTGTCATTTTTTTTTCGCTGTTGAATACGAGCAGAATCCAGAATTGTTTAGCTTGATGAAGATGGAAAGAATTTCTTCGTTGTTATTGTTGATAATACGCAAGAATATTCTCATTTATATGAACATGCGTCTGTATGTATTTAAGTTTCAAAGTGGTAGAAGCAATATTCACACATATATAAAATCATTTCATCATAATCATTTGAATTGAATGAATGGATGAATGAATGAATGAATGTCAAATGATTTGATCTATAAAAAAAATAGCATTGAAATTGATGCTAGCCAAGCCAAAATGTTTAAATTCATTTTATATAGATCAAATGGAAGAATTATTATTATTTCAGTCATCTCTTCATGAATGAAATGGAATAAAATGAATTGAATCGAAATGATTTGAATTGAAAATGAAATAAATCGAAAAAATGGTAAAACTTGTTAAAAAACTTTCACATCTTGATCCATATTGTGAATCATGCGAAATGCTGCTGTTGTTGTCGTTGTTGCAATCAATGATGAAGAAAGACTAAATGTATTATGTACTATATATGTGTAGAGAAAATTCAATAATATTTCAATGGTGATATGCTCACAAGAAAATCTGGCATCTGGCCATCGGGACCGTTGTAATCGTTGAAATGTTTTTTTGCAAAATTCTTTTCAACTTTTCGTTTCTTTCCTTGAAAACATTTCAAGACAGTTGTCTTTAATCTGATAAAATGTTCATAGAATTATAAAACATAAAGACAAATATTGAAAAATGGAATTATCATCGGATTTAGTTTTGCCTTTATCATTTTTTCGACCGAATTCTAATTTTTTCTTGACAAATTGAAAATTGTATGAATCAAAAGAATTGAAGAAGAAAATTGAATGAAATGGAATGACTTGAAATGGATCGATTTGAACGCAATCTCGAATGATGTTTAGAAGGAAAATCATTCAATTTATATCATTATATTCATTGAGAATATGAATTGAAAAAACGACGATCGTATTATACGATTCGTATATATATCATCATCGCTGAAATTCCGCTATTTTATCGAATTATTTTAGATCATATAATAATAATAACAATAATTTGGTCCTTTATTCATATATTTTTGATCGTATTGTTTTTGTAATAATAATAATAATAATAAAAATAATAGAAATCATAATGATGATGATGATTCTGCTCGTAATAATAATATTATTATTAATAATAATAATGAAAATAATCATAGTTGAAAAAATATATAATTCAATCGTTGAACAGAATCTCAACAATTTTTTATTTTTTCCCATTGAATTGTGCGAGAAAAAAATGAAAGAAATCTAGGCCATCATACCCAAGATGAATAATATATCATCATCATCATCATCTTTATTTTATTTCATATTATTTTTTGTTTAGAATCGCTATATACACGCGTAGTATATGCGTGTTTAGGGCCAATAATGTAATGATAATAATGATATTGTCGAAGCAAATTTTCACCATTATCATCATCATTGAATGCAGACACACATGGGCCAAATAATAAAATATCAATAATAGCAATAATAACAATAATCATATCATAATTTTGATCTTTGAGATTTTTTTCTACTTTTTTAAATAGATTGAATTGAATTGATGAACATTTTGGTGAACATATTTTTATATTATTATCATTATTATTATTGTCATAAACATTGAACAATTTTTTTTTTGGTTTTTGTTTCTTTTTCAATTGTTTTTATTTGTATTCATTTATATAGTCAGATAGATATTTATATATAAATCCCTAAATTTATATGAAATATAAATAAAAATTTTTATAATTTTTATAAGTTTTAAGTTTATTATTTTGTTCACGAGATTATAAGTTCATTTTGATAAATTGTTTTTTTGTTATAATAATTTTTGTCATAAAGATTTGACTATATTTTTAGTCATAATGATTTGATTTGAATATATATGACGACTTTTGAAATGTTTGATTAGAGTTTTTATATGATTTGTGTTTTTGAAAATGTTTTAATAATTTTGTTTTGACTAATCAGTCGATTTAGCTATCGGATGTTTATGCATTTATGAAATTCATGATTTGAAATGGTCGGTATCTTTGTTGTCAAATTTAAACAAATTGTTCGGGAATGATTTATAATTAAACAATTTCATCAAAGGATGTTTATGTGATCTAGAAATATTTTTACATGACATTTATATTTTTGGGTGTTTAAACATAGATTTATACGTGAAATATATTTAGGAATGAATGAATATCTTTTTGGGTTTTTTCAATGAAAATAATGATAATAAAATAGTAATAATAATGATAATGATAAAAAACTATAAACAACAAGGACAATTCAACTGATTTATCATTTTTTTTCATTACCTTTATTCATTTGTGTTCAATTTCTTTTCATATGTGTTTTCTTCAAATAATAATCAACAACAACAATATGAATCAGAATAATGAACAATAAACAATAATGATAATGATATGAATTATAAATAATTATGGTACACAGAAATCGAGGAAGAATTATGAAAATTTAATAAATTGTAACAATTGAAACAGATATTTGTAACAAAATAATTACTGGTAAAAAACAAAGAGCTGAAATCATTGAATGAAACAATAAGAAAAACGAGAAATGACAATGATAATGTTAATGATGATAATAAAAAACGATCACATGTAGTCAATCAAACGGTCAAAATACTGAAAAAACAAAGTTTTTTTCATCATCATTGATGATTATTATTTTTACATTAATTTTAAATAAAAACCATATATTATGCGATGAAAAAATAGTGAAATAGTTTGTCCAATGCTTATGTGTTCATTATATTTCCAATATACAAATACAGGAAAATATATGATCGATATTTGAACATAATGTCAGTATTGAATGAATGAAAATTTCGCAAAAAGCAAAATAGCAAATCAAATAAGTAAATCATAAAATTGACAAAATTTGGCGAATGATGGTGGAAAAATTGAAAAAGAAAATTCTTTTGCCTTATTCCTCATATTTATCCAGTATTGTTTCATTTCATTAGTTGAATAAATATTTGTTTTATTTTTCGGTGACTTTTGCTGTTTTTGATTATAATCAATATTCATTCATTCATTCGTTCATTTATATTTATTTTGAAATGATGAAATTTCATCTGAGTAAAAAAAATTGGTAACGATTCCAACAGTTTTTTTTTCAGTATATCATTCCGATTCTATCCATCATTACAATTACTATAATCATTACTCCTTTTCAATGAATGATTCATCATTTACATATATTATATGTTGTTTTCTATGGAACCGAGAATTTTTGCAAGATGAAAAACATTTCCGAATCAATTTTTTTCAACATAATATAACACAATATAATTGATATTATACTTAAACACAATTCAGAATATAAATTTATAAATTATTTTTTTCAATATGAATTAAGCCATTTCATTTTCTCGGTTTTTGGTTTTCACAATGTTTAGTAATCAATTTTCGCGAATGATGAATAAATTTTATTATTATCATGATTGCAATCGCTGTAGTAAAATCACAATCATTATATGAGAATGCGCTACAAATTAATGTGATTGTATTTTTCGATAATCATGATATTTTACAACAACAATCATTATATTAATGCTGATAAAAAATAACAACGAGACGAGAGAAACAAAACCGGGTACCGAAAAAAACCAAATCGAAAACCGAAACATGAAAAAAAACATGTAAAATGAATTCATTTCAATACTTGATTTTCCATTAACTTCAGTCATAGTCAGGCTTAAATCACATAATATATAAATTAATCAATGAAATGGAAATTGACACGCATTAAGACTATTAAAGGTGTTGTTGTTGTCGTTGTTGATGATGTTGTTGCTGGTGTTTTGATTGTAACGGTATTCTTAAGCTTGTATACAAACAAAAAATCATAATGATGAAATATAAAAAAAACCGAGGATAAAAAACAAATCTTCATTACAAATTTTTGATTTTTTTTCGTTTATTTTTATTCAATGAAATTTATTTTACATGTCTGAAATAAATCCTGTGTAATGAATCGTAATAATAATAATAATGGCATTTTTAAACCATGAAACAACAAATAAATTTTGTTTTTGTTTTCTTCGCTTGTTCATCACAAAAATAACACAAATTAATCTTTTTTTTTTTTCCTCAAAACAAAATGAACATGAGAAAATAACAAAAATCTAATCTATGTCGAATATTCATGTTAATACATAATACAATTTTTTGTTGTTGATGTTGATGATGTATATTATTTAATATTTTGGCAAAGATGATAATACTAATAATTTATAAAAATTCAAGAATATAAATTTTCTATTTTTATATTTTTTTTGTGAGAAAAAATGAAACCAAATACAAGCAACAACAAGTAAAAAAACAATTGTTATTCATTCATTTTTGTAAAATAATTCACTGTAATAATTTGCTTGTTGTTGTTGTAATTATTATTATTATTTGTCATAGTTGTTAAAAATGTATTCAAATTTTCAATTTGAATTATTTTTCTTCTTCTTTATTTTCGAATTTTTTATGTCAAAAACATATGAAAATTGCAGATGTTTAATTCATTCATTTCGTGTATAAATTTAATTAGCGTAAAGCAAAATAATAATAAAAAAACAATTACATTTGTTTTTGATGAAATCTCGAAGATTTCTTTCAGTTTCGCCAGAATTATCATCATTAGTTGAACGAAGAGAAAAAAATAAGAAGATAAAAAATAATTGAAATTTTATTTTCGAAAAATTGAAAATCTCAAAAAAATCACATTTGTTTAAATTTATTTGAAATAATTCAAAATAGAATAAGTCAAAGATTTTGCTGCAAAAAATGTATCATGGTCGCTTCCCAATGTTCAGCACTATTCACTTTTTTTGGACTATGACGTTCGCATGGATATATCTAGAATTGAATCGAGGAAGTGATATATGAATGAAAATACTTTTTGACAATGATAAAAATACATACACTTAATTGATAGGGTTTCCCAGCCATTACTAATGCCTGTATTAATTGAGCTGTATGACAAAAATGTACATTTTCGTCCATTAAACCATGTATTATCAATAGACGATTATATCTTTTTTTTGATTAAAAAAGAAATGTCAGAATCAGTACAATTTTATACAATTTAATTTGATTTTTATCTATAATTATTCAAGATACATACTCATTTGGAAAATGTTTTACATAGCTGAGTATACTGCTTCGTCGATAATTATCCGCATTGTCTGATGGTAATCCCATATATCTTTCTGTATACCCAGTATCATATAATAACCAATTAGTTACTGGTGCTCCGGCTATTGCACATTTGAATATATCCGGCCTTTTGACCAGTGCCATTAACGATAGATAACCACCGTATGACCAACCGTGTATGGCAACACGATTCATATCGATGAAACCTGTGTTTTCGGCTAACCATTTCAAAGCTTCTACTTGATCATCAATTTCCACTTGTCCCAAGCGTTTGTATATGTGCTTTTCGAAATCTACACCACGATGTTTTGAACCCCGTGAATCAAAACCGACTACAATATATCCTTCGGAAGCTATAAGATGTCTTTTATGATTCCGTAGATCTATAAATAGAATAATGTTTTAAATCGTTAAAAATATTTAATGAAAAAACAGACCTTTGAATGACTTTGTCACTAATTGCACTTCAGGCCCGCCGTATATTTCCAATAAAACAGGATACTTGAATCCAGGTTCCATTGATTCCGGCTTGAAGAAGAATCCATGTATTAATTCACCGGAACTCAATTTACATTCAAATAATTGTGGTGTAGGGCCCAAAATTTGAACTTTTTCATAATATTCGACTGAATCTCCAATTCTTACATCATCAGGTAGATTTAAAAAGATAAAATGTGGCTCTAGATGAATGTTCAAGCGATTATCGCTAGGCATTATCACTTTATGCAAATAACCGAACGGCGGAATCGATACGTTCGATAGAAAATCAATACAATATTCAAAATTCGGATCAAATACAATGCGAGTGTGTGTAAAATCTTCTTTTGAAAGACGTTTTGGCATAACACGTGTAGACTGAGTAGATGATGATATGACATATAAATGATTTTCTAGCGCACTATCTTTTGTACCCATGAAATATATTAAATCATTTTTTTCATCAATCCATACCATCGATTCAGATACTTCCCAATTGCCATTAGTCAATTGACGATTTTCAATCAATTTTCCTTTCCTTTCTATTGATTCTTCGCTTGCATTAGTTGTATCCATTTTTATTCCAACTTTCTCATCTGAAAAATCTGCTATTTCGACAATAATTCGGTACAAATGACGAAATCCGCTCAATTCAGATGACCAAAGAAATTCTAGCCTACTCCCTGCCTTTAAATCAGCACCATAATCATTTGGGATTGAAACCATATCAGCATCATTTTTGAGAATTTTTTCATTTTTATTGCTAGAATCAGTTTTTTCCTTAAAAAAATATAAAATTTTATGACAATTGTACCAATGATTTTGATGTGTTTCGGTGTAAATTATTTGTGATGAAAATTTTTCCGTTATAGAATGAACGACGATCGCAAGATGATTTTGTTGACGATTTAATAGTTGTACCCAGATAACATCATCATTCAACCAATTACAGCGAATCAGATATTCATATTGCGGGAATATTGTTTCAAATTTCACATTCAAATTTTCACATTTTAATAGGCGTAAATGTCTATTGCCTGTTGATTGTTGCAATGGATTGATGAAAGCAAAATGAATGAGTTTCAATATTGATTTAGCATTAGTTGAGCCTTTAAATGAATGAGAAAAATAAAAGTGAGATCAAAATGAATTCTAATTCATTCATTACCTGGTTTCGGGAAGCGATGCTTTTCATCCTTCGTGCCCCAACCTGATATAATGACAGGTTCTACATTAGATTCATCAACAAACTCGCATAAAATTGTGTAAACATTTTGAAAATTTTGACCTGTAATTTTCAATTAAATTATTCAATAAAAATCGAAAAATAAAATATAAAAATTACTTGACGGTCGCCACCAAAATCCAATATAACGAGAAAATTCTTCTTGCATCACAAACGATGGTGTTCCAGCCATGATCGCTGTTTTTGTGTAATTTGTATTTGTCAATCGTATTTCTGAACCAGAAATCAAATCACAGACCCAGAGATCATTATCAGCAGTGTACGCAACAAGATCAGGCTGATATGGACAAATTGATGCATTTAGTTTAGTGTGATTATTATTTATCAATTTTTTCGGTGTATAAGGTGGCAATAATGGATTTTGGGCTATCAAATTCTCATTTTTCATTTTTTCTTCACCAAGAGAATCATATCTATTAATGGTTTGATTAGCATCATAATTCAATGAGACATCATCAAACCAAAATATTGCATTATTCATTGTGAATACAAATCTAGCTGTTTTAGAATGAAAACTATATGAAGATATTCCATTCGATAATATTCTTTTACGTTGTAGTAATAAATCTTCTTCTAATGAACATGTTGTTGTTGATCCTTCTGATTTGTTTGTTTGATAATTGATTTGATGATGCGAATATGATTCAATATTTAATAATTCATCTAAGTTAACAATCAATGATTTCCATTCGATTGTCTCTAAATCCGAATCGGATGATGTAGGCAATGCAATAGATTTTCGTAGTAATGAAGAATTCATATATGATTCTTCTGATTTAGGTGATGAAGAAGATGTTGATGGGGATGATGATGATAATGACTGTGTTGAAAGCGTCATCGATTCTGAGGATCCAGAGCTTTGTTAAAGAAAATTAATTTAAATTTTCAATATCATTTCAAAATATTATTTTATACTTAGAATGAGTATCGATGTCTAAATCTTCACAATCATTAATGTAATCATTTTTTGTTTCAGGACTACTTCTAAATTCATTTTTTGTCGATGTTTGAATGCTTTCAAGCTCTGATTGCTGCAATGTTTGTTCAGGCAACGGGTCAATATCTATTGGAAATGTTGTCTCATTCGATTGTGTATTATAGTAATTTGTATTTGAAATTTGATTTGCTTGATTTTTATTCAATTCAACATCACAGTAATGAAGAGTCGTTTCGGATGAATTGATTGTTGCCAAGAAATAAATGCGAATTTTTTCACCTTTATCATCATAGCCAAAATTGAAATCAGAGGGTAGTGAGGGGCAAATTGATGTATATTTCTTTCTTGCTTCACGTACCGATGAACAAATCTGTCTCCATGATTTTATATTTTTTCCTAAATAAAAAGCTGATATATTCATTAATTAATCAGATCTCTATATTCTATATAAAATACATACGCATAAAATCACTGAATGATGGGAAATTGATATTTGGCATCGATGGCATCGTGATGTTTGGCATTGAAAGATTTGGCATTGAGGGCATGGTTATTGTCGGCATCGATGGTAAATTAGGCATCATTATATTGGGCATCGATGGCATCGGTACAGAGGTAAAATAATCAGGTAATGATGGCATTTGCAATGCATCTTTCCATGATGGACTATGGTGATTATTATTATTATTTGCTGATGATGACGATGAGGATTGTTGTTGTGACTGTTGAAATAAATTGAATGGAAGCTGTTTCTGCTCATTACTAGCTGCTTCATTAATCATCTCATCTTGATTGATTGTTATTGGAAATGAATTCTGATGATAGTTTTCGATAGTATTATTAGATATTTTCATATTATTCATCATTATTTTTTTCGATGAATTAGCAGTCAATGAAAATTGTTTTTGATATTGTGAATTTGAATGACTATGACGATTTGAACGACGACGATGTTCATGATTATTTAAAAGTAATTGATTCGCAGTGAGCGATTGTTGATGCTGTTGTTGTTGCCTATTCTGATCCTTTTCATCTTTATCATCATCATCTTTGTCATCATTATTGTCTAGAATTATATTTACATTATCATTGACTGAATTATTCGCATTGAATCTTTGTTTTTCCATATTGTTTTTTTTTTCAAATCTCCATTTGATTCAATTCAAAGAGATAATTGATAAATTATGCATCGAAAAATTTGATTTCAAAATTGTTTTATTTTAACAAAATTGATGCAACAACAATTAACAATTGACGAATGTAAGAATGACGCATAAGATACCGAAATACGAAGACAATTGTATATTGTTTTAATCATTGATATTATTATTATAATTATTGATTATTATTGTTATTATTATGCTTATTATGTTGTATTGATGGATAAAAACGCAGTTCAAATTACCAACATCAATTCAATATTTATGTAAACATTAAGCAGATAAGCAACAACAATAACAATAATAAAAAACAACTGATTTTGTGGATATATTCATAGAGAATAGGATGCAATTTTTTAAATTTGTCTTTACCAAAATTAAATCATTTCAGTTTCAGGCAATCGTATAATTATTGATTTTTTACATTTGTCTCGTCTATTGAATTCTGGTTGATTTTTATTGGACAATTTCTTCATTTCTCTAACAATATGTTTCATTTGTTGTTGTTGTTGTTGTTCATAATGTTGTCGGTATTTTTGTTGTTGCGATAAAATATTTTCCATTTCAATTTTTGTATTGAATATGATCGGTCTATCATTATTATCATCATTATTCATCGATGGAGTTTTGGGTATAATCGGTGATTTTTGATTGATTGATTGTTGTCGTTGTAATTGATTCAATTGATGCTGTTGTTGTTGTTGCTCTCGTTGATGTTGTAAATCTTTATATTCAATACGTTTCACATAAATCAATATCAATATGAATGGTATTATAACTAAAAAAATCAATGATACAAACACAATCCAACCAAATTGTCTATAGATAACAATCAAAAATAGCGATAAAAATATCAATGATATAAATGTTAATAATAATCTTATGGGATGTTCTATCAGATAACTGCATAATTTATTTAATTTTGTTATTGAATCATGATTATTGTTATTGTTGATGTTTTTATTATCATTATTTACAGCCAATTTACTGTCATTTAAATTATCCATGATAATTGGTGTAGTTGATGAACAAGAACGATGCGATAAATAATTTGAATTTCGATTTGGCTTCGTCGAGGATGATTTTGTTTTTAATGCAGATAATTTCAATGTTTTTTGTTCATTTAATGTTGACCATTCATATGATGGATTGCTATTGTTATTATTATTACTATTATCATCATCATTACAATTTTCATCATCATCTTCATCATCTTGAAGATTTGTTTTAAATGATTCAATTGCTGTTTGTGGTAAATTTCGCATTTTTTTATCTTTATTGCTCCGTCGAGACACAATGGATCGAAAAAACGATGGAAACAAATAATTATGATAACCAAAACAAGGTAAAATAAAAAAATTCACTTAAAAAAATGAAAATTTTGAAAAAAATGACAAAATTTATGATCACATTTTCATTTAATGTAAATTACATTTTTGATATTGAATACATCAAGACAAAAAAGAAAAACAATTTGACTATGACCAGAAAAAACGATGTATGATGATGAACTAGATTGTAGACCTCGTTATCATAACCATTATTAATATCACTATTCATTATATAAATGACTTGATTATTAAAATATCAATTTTTTCTTTTTTCTGGTAAATTCAGAATTGAAAAATGCCAAAAATTCTGTTAGGTATATTGTGATTTACTGTTTGATGATGAAGAAATGATTTTGTTATTCGGTTATACAAATATTGTTGTTGCTTAAGCTGTGGGAAATATGTGTTAATCTTTGAAAAAAAATTCAGAATAATAAATGAATGAATGAATGGAAAAAAAAGAATCCAAATAAAATGGGGAAAATGAAATTCGTTTAAATTTATTTATTATTTCTCTATTATGTAGAGATCATGTAACGAAGAAGAACAAAACAACAATCATTATTTATTATGGCATAAGGACCTACGCCTAAAAAACAAAAAATTATAATCAAAAATTATATTTGCTTTTCAATTCATTTTCATTTTTTATTTCATTTCATATTTTTTTTTTACTTTCTTTGACTTGAATAAATTCACTTGGACCAAAAGTACCTTCGAATAGTAGTGTTGGCGACAATTTTCTGAAATTTTATGCTAATAAAAACAACAGCAACAACAACAACAATGAAATGATTTGTTGATGAAATGATTCACCAGCACCACCACCATCACCATTACTATAGAATTTTGAATTCTATTATCTTTATGATAATAATATTTTTCTTGACTTGTTTTTTTGGTTTCGATCATTTCATAGCATTTAATCGAGCAAATAAATAATAATAATAATAATGATGATGATTGAACATGAATATTTTGTACGAATCAAAAAATATGGAAAATTATGTAAAAAAATCGATAAGCCGCCTATCAATAATAATCTGATATTATTATTATTTCAAAATTGACAAATCATAATAGTATTGATATATTATTATGAAATATTGTACCAATGATGATGATTACAGTCACAGGAGTAAATTGAATAGTTTTTTTTTCGTTTTCATTCAACATTTGAATCACCTATATCTCGCATTATGTTTAATATACGATTGGTTGAAGAAAAAAAAATGGTAATGAATTTCAGAAATTTGGACAAGACAATTTTGCAATTTCATTTGCCGACAAATGAAAATAATAATAATAATAATGATCCACGATTCACGAATTTGATATTTAATATATTTTTTTTTTATTTTGTATCGATATCGATATGATATTACATGTTTGTAACTATTTGTAATTATCATTACCAAAAGAGATACAGAAAAAGTAAAATGGAAAAAATACAAATTATTGAATCGAATTCATATATCATTCCGTAATGATATGATTAGAAATCATTTTTATTATCAGTGGTTCAAGTTTTTTTTCTTCCCTAAGGTTCGGCACAAATAATGCACCATGTTTTCGTCGGGGTGCCCTTGGAACTGAACCATATACCATGGTACACTTAAAACCACACAACAACCAACCAACAGATATACAGCTGTATATTTGCAGGTTAATTGCAGCAAATAGATGAAAAAAAAACTAATTAATAAAAAACCAAAACCAAATTCATTCATTATATTCATTTATAGTTTACCTGAAACAGAAAATAAATGAATAAATAGAAATAACATATGACATATTTGAAATGAAATGCTATTAATTATGAATACAAACTGAATATAGAACCAAACTATGAAACTGGAACAAAGATAGTGAAAATGAAATTTCAAATTTCAAAATAAAAAAAAAAATTTATCTCATGATAATTCATACAAACTCATATTTATTTTTATTACCATTATCATTAATGATAATGATTATTATTATTACAATTTATAATAATTAATAATTAATTTAATGACCACATTTTTTGTTCCATGGTATTATTCAACGAATACAAAGAAATTTCGTTGATTGCAAATTGTTTTTCGTTACCTGGTTCGTCGTCGATCATAAGCAAATGATAACACCGACAATAAAAATGTGGGAAACTTGGAAATTTTCATTTGAATTTGAACGTCTAAAAACTTTTAATTCTACACATCAGATGTAGCTGTGTAAGGCAAAAAAATTGAATTGAATTGAATTGAATCCAGTTTTTTGTTTTGAATTTTTCAAAACAAAAAATAATTTTTTCCATCATTTTTTGATAATGCGAAATGTATTTTTTATAATGGAAACATTAAAAAATCTTGAATGACCGGTCTTTGAAGATTATTGTTTCTTCTATTCGATGCGAGCATCTATTATAATCATGATAGACAGACATATTTACTACTTGAATAAAACGTTTTGATCAGTTTAATTCAAGAATGACCTTTTTTTTATTATGCTGCCGTTGTCGTAATTGTTATTTGAATCATTGATGTAAATTGAATTTTTCATATTTTTTTAATATTTTCATAAATTTTTTAAATGTTTTCTTGATGAAATCATCTTAATAATAAATTAGCAATATGACCAAAAATCAGCAACAACAATCAAATATTAAATCATCTAATAAATTGTTTATTAAAAATTATAATTTATTAAACAATTCTATCATTACTGATGATCGTTGGTGGTTATGTTTTTCAATCATTACCATATTATCATTTGCAACAAGATTCTATAAAATTGCTGAACCTAATCATGTTTGGTAATTCTTTGTATAGCATTTATATGTTCATTCATTTATCTAATGACATTTTAATTTTCTATTTCACAGTTGGGATGAAACACATTTCGGAAAAATGGCTAGTTGGTATATTAATCATACATTCTTTTTCGATGTTCATCCACCATTAGGAAAGGTTTATCCTTTTTTGATTGAAATTCTCAATACTCATTATTATACTTATCAATTGATAGATGCTTATAGCATTAGCTGGACATTGGTCTGGCTATAACGGAACATTTCCATTCAATAAACCTGGTGATAGCTATGAAGATTATCCTATACTTGGAATGAGAATTTTTTGTGCTACACTCGGAACGATGATTGTTCCATGTTCATTTGTAATTGTTTGGAATCTATCGCAATCATTGTTAGCATCGATATTAGCTTCTACATTATTATTATTTGGTATTTATAATCATTTTCTATTTCACATAGAAAATTGATTAATTGATTTCTTACAGATATTGGAATGATAATTTTATCTCAATATATTTTGTTGGATCCAGTATTAATGTGTTGCATAATAGCATCGACAATGGGCATAACAATGTTTCACACTTATTCTAATCGTCCATTCCAGTTACCATGGTGGTTTTGGCTATTTTGGACTGGTTTTTTTCTTGCTTGCGCCATGAGGTAAATTCCTAGGTTCAAAGTTTTGACCGAAATGAATTGATATTTTATTCAAATTTTTGATTGAAATTTAGTGTAAAATTCGTTGGTTTATTCGTTGTTTTGTTGGTTGGAATATTTACAATAAATGATTTATGGAATATTTACGGTGATCTTAATAATTCAATTCCATTAGTCATTAAACATTTCATGGCCAGAGCAATCTGCTTAATCTTGATACCGATGATTGTTTATGTAATATTTTTTTGGTGCCATTTGAAAGCATTAAATCGTAGCGGTAATGGTGATGGTTTCTATAGTTCAGCATTCCAATCAACATTAGAGGGTAATTCATTGTATAATGCGTCAATGCCCCGATATGTTGCATATGGTGCTGTTTTAACGATAAAAAATCATCGAACCGGTGGCGCATATTTACATTCACATTGGCATCTTTATCCGGAAGGTGTTGGCGCAAGGCAGCAACAGGTGACAACATATTCGCACAAAGATGATAATAATAAATGGCGCATCAAGAAATATAATGAAGAAAGTTCAGAAAATTCTGAACCAATTGATTTTGTTAAAAATGGTGATCTTATACGTTTGGAACACGTTGTGACTGAAAGAAATTTACATAGCCATAATGAGATGGCACCGATTACGAAAAAACATTTTCAAGTAACATGTTATGGCGAAAAAGGTGTTGGAGATGCTAATGATGTGTTTCGCATTGAATTTGAAACCGGCACCACTGGCCAACGATTAGAAGCGGTTAAAACAAGATTTAAATTAATTCATTATTTGATGAATTGTGCAATCTATTCGCATAATAAACAATTACCAAAATGGGCATTTGAACAACTCGAAGTTACTTGCACGCCTAATGTTTTCGATAATAAAAATACTCTTTGGAATGTTGAAGATAATTATTTTCCACGTCTTCCAAATGTCAGCGTCAATGTTTATGCACCGACATTCTTTGAAAAATTTTTCGAATCTCATGCTGTGATGTTGCAAGGAAATTCTGGTTTAAAACCTAAAGAAGGTGAAGTTACATCTCGCCCTTGGCAATGGCCAATCAATTATAAGGTAAGATTTCTCATGCATTTCTTATAAATTTGCATTATATTAATTTCGATTTAGGGTCAATTTTTTTCGGGAAATGATTACAAGATATATCTGCTTGGTAATCCGATCATATGGTGGTTAAACTTGTTAATGTTATTCTTTTATCCATTCATCGTAATGTTTATCGTTGTCCGCCAAAAACGATGTTGTGATGAAATCGAATTGATTGCGAAAGAAAATCAAAGATTTTTATCAGCATCAGTTTGGTTATTCATCGGTTGGTGTTTACATTATTTTCCATTCTACGCTATGGGTCGTGTTTTATATTTTCATCACTATTTTCCTGCTGCAATATTCAGTTCAATGCTGACAGCAGTCATGTTAGATTATTTATTCAATATATTACCAATATTAATGTTATATGTTATATATCGACGGAAAACATCATCAGAAATTATTGAATCTCTTAATCAAAAAAATATACAATTAATATTTCATTTCGTATTTGGTACATTCATATCAGCAATCGTGTATAGTTTTTATTTATTTTCACCATTGGCATATGGTATTATACGATTATTAACAACGGCTACAAATCAAGGAAATAGTTCAACTGGATCATCATCATCATTAGTGATACAAGGTGCCGGCATACAAATAGGATCACAAAGTTCATTATCGGCTGCTGATGAATTGAATACTGAACAAATTGATTATAGCAGTGAACAACAAATGAAAAGTTTACGATGGATGGAATCATGGGAATTTTAAAAAAAAATTTTCATCAATGAAATTGACGAACAAAAAACAAATCAAATTGTAAATAAATAAATAAAAAATTTTTTTTCGTATAATAACAATTAATAAAAAAAATATTTTATTTTTTTGACTTGAATTTTTTTTCAAATATAATCTCTCACAATTTTTAATTTTTTTTCAAAAATCTTTTTTGTTTTTTTGACCAGTGATGGTGATACGAGTGTTCAGTGTGAAATGATTAATATGTTTATTTACAATTTTGTTTGAAGTGCAATTGTTGAATGTTTGTTTATTTGAAAAATGTACAATAAGGTAGAAGTTCAATAAGTTTTTTTAATAATTATTTTTTAATTAAATTTTTTATTATTATTTACAAAATTATAATCTAAAGAAAAAAAAAATGGCTCAGAATCACTAAGAATATTAATTAAATGAGAAAATTCAACAAATTAGACAAAGATGAAGAAAAAATGAAATTCACAAATGACTGTTGTTTTCATTATTATTCATTATTTTATATAAATATCATTTGATTGACTTTGATAGGAATATTATTATTATTATTATTTAATCCTTTGAAATGATTTTTTTAATAATAATAATAATGAAAAAAAACATGAATTGTAGGCATTGTTGAAAAATATCTATATGCATTGAATATATGCATGATTTTTGATGATAAATTAATAAATGTGTTTTTCAATGTGAATGAAATATAAAATTTATTTTTTTAACTTTGTTTCTACGATTACTATCATCATAATAACAATCATTAGAGCCATGTACAATTAACATAAGGCAATATATGCAATACATTTTCTTCTGATTGATCATTTTGACTGGTCAATACATATGATGATGTCATTTCGCTAAAATCATGCCAAACACCATCTTTGTCATAATTACCATTGAAATATTCCCATTGTTCATTTGCTAAACGCTCAATATATTTTGCCATCCGTTTTTCTTTGCTATTATCATCAATCGATTTCGATGGCTTGACTTGTGATTTTCGTCGCCTTTTTCTTATAATTAATTTGACAAGTTTTGGTGGAGGTTTCTCTCTATCTTCATCATCATTATCATCACTATTAGTAATACTTTTATCGAATGATGATGAAAATGTAGGTGATTGTTGTTCAATATTTTTCTCATCTTCATCATTATCAAGATGGTCATCATTGGGAAGAGTTTGCTCTCCATCAACGATGTCATTATCACAATTAAGATTATCACACTTTGAATTAGTTGTTTGATAAGGAAAGCTCGTTTCGTTATCATCAATTTTATTATTTGGTGATGATGGAACACTGTCTGTTGTGGTAGGTTTTCCAACTTCATATTCATCGCTATCATAATCATTTTCTTTCTCTTCTTCGATTGTTTGATGTGATTTTTCAACAACAGATTCATCATTTTCAATCATATCAACATTATCAATATCGTTATCAAATGGAATCTGTTGCATCAATTCAACATCATCCGGATTTACTTTAGGTAATTTCGAATATATTTCCCGTATTTCTTGATCAATAGTTTGCGCATGCTTATTAAAAAATTGATCCAATTTCGATAATGATTGCTTATTCAATGATTTTTGCGATTTTTGATTATTACCATTTTCATCATTTTCTTCATCTTCGTCATCATCATCATCATAGTAATAATCATCATCATCTGAATCTTCTTCAACATTTTCATCTTCATTTGCATCAATATCATCCCTATGTTTGCTACTATAAAAATCACAGAATTTTGAAGAATTAGGTGAGATCGTATTATCATTAAGAATATCCTTGGTTTTTTGATTTGATCTTTTAATCTGTGTCAATCTTTCTTGCAGAACCTCGGCATTTTCAAAATTATCTAATGAATTTTCTTCGGAATGAAAACCATTGAATTGCTTTTTATGATAACCATTGCGATGATAATTATTATTAATATTTCTCTTGGAATCTATACTAGAATCTTTGGTCGATGATGGAGGCGGTATACATGGCGATGATGATGCTGAAAATGAATGCTTGAGCTGATTATTATTATGTTTTTTGACAACTTTCGGCGATAAATTTACATTCAATTTTTCAATCAATTCTTGTGTCGATTGTGGCCTTCTATGGTTGCCGCCATGATTCATTACATAATTTATATTTTCTCGCAATGAATCATTCTCATTTTCTTCTAGCTTACGTTTACGATATGCACGCTTTGAATTTGAACAATCCTCAGATTTATTCGAATAATCAATACTCAAATTTGATAATTGTGATGAATTACTATCTTCATCATGGAATACATTATTATTATCAATCAAACCATGTTGATTTCTATGATTATGATTATTATGGCTAAATGAATCACTTGAATCATTCAAAGAAAAGGTGTTTGGACTACAATGTTGTGACGATGAGGATATTGCATATTCTGTATTATTATTATTGTGATTTTTCGGTGAAATTGTTGATTCTTTTTTATTAAATAAATTTTTAAAATTTTGTAATTTTGGACTGCAGACACCATTCACTGATAATAATGATGGTGGCGTAATATTAGATCTTCTAATATGATTTTTAGGACTTTTATGGCCATTAATTGATGTTTCATAAATATTTTTTGGACTAGCATTCTTTGTTGGACGGATTGCAGAATTAGTTTTACCATTATTAGTGTTACTGATAAAATTATTACTAGGCGATACTGTTGGTGACGATAATGATGAAGATTTGCCAACATGATTTTTTGATTCTATACAAAAAACAAAAAATAAATCAGTTAATGAATTTTAATGTTTAAAATGTTAAACTTACTTTCATCGATAGACGTATTGCTATTACAATTGAAAGATCCATGCTGTGTTTTAACACGTAATAATGCCGGATGTTGCTGATTTGTTGGAGGTGTAAGTTTCGAATCATAGGATTTGTTATTATTTTGTTGTTGTAAATGATTTAATCCATGCGGACTGATAGAATTATTACTAAATGGACTTGTTAACGTTGATATATTGCTTATCGAATTATTGTTACTATTATTATTATTATTATTGGTATTATTATTATTTACAACAGTTTGTTGCCATTGTTTTATCAATTTTTTTGTTCTTTTGGCCAATTCTTTATCCGCCGTTTTTCGACGTAAATCATTTATACATTTTCCCAATCTAGTTTTCTGTACGAAATTTTCATATATTCAAGATTTTATTACAATTAAATGTCATCGACCATAGCGAAAACATATATGTAGAATTTAAAAGAAAAATAAATTTTTAATTTTTCTTTTTCTTTCAACTCAAACAATTGTGCAAACACAAACCTCCAAATCTTCACGTGTAACATGTGTACGTTCAAGTATTGATATAATTCGATTGACTTCATTGATATCTTTAACCTAGAAGAATTTTTAGTGATAATTATTGAAAAAATTAGTAAAAATCAAAACAATAAAATTAGGAAAAAAATGAATTTTTAATGAAAATTTTATTTTTAAAAATATTATTATTTATGAAAAAGGATTTCAACTTTTATTCAATTTTTTTCTTCGTTAAATACGAATTAAAATATATAAAATTTAATATTACAAATTATATTCATTTGTTTTTTTATTATTACTAATTTCAAAATAAAAACAAAAATATTATTATATATAATTGTATTTGATATTTTTCATTTATATTTTGTTTTGTTCTTCTTCTTTTTATATTTCTCGAAGCATCCAATATAGATATACATTCATTCAAAATAATGGTATCCGAATTAAACAAAAAATTGAACACAAAACAACAACAGCACTAACACATATTCATTTACAAATACACAATCTCATACAGTTGAAATTTGTATTTTGAAATTTGAAATAAAAATAAAGCGCGCGGAATTTTTTATCATTTTATTTATTTTAGAATTTTAGAAATAGAAAGAATATCTGTTTGTTATTCAATTTTTTTCAAATATTAATCTAACAAATTTTGCTTTCATTTTAAATGCAAAATACATACATTTGATTGTTCGTCGAGTGCTAGTACCAAACTTTCTTTGAGTTCATTTATTTGTATATGTTGTGGTTGCTGCATTGGAAAAAATGAATTTTTTTCCAATCGAAAAAAATAATTTGAATAAAATTAATTTGTTGATATTTTCGTTTTTATTATATAATTCGATTCTATTGTTGATTGTTGAAACATATAAAGATTTATCCAGAATATTAATTAATTTAATTTATAATCGATGCTGAACAAAACTTTTCGATGATAATATCGATGAAGATATTGATGAATGAATGAATAAAAATGAAATCAAATTCAATAGATATCTGATATGAATGAATTTGAAGATTATATCGTCTAGATATTGATTTATATTATTCAATAGATGAAATAATGATGAATCGCAATCAGAACAACAAGAACCATAGCCACATTCAAAGAAGTTTTAATTGTTGATTCTATATTTTTTCAGGTAAGATTCAAGTTTCAAAATTATGTTTATCAATATTTATTCCGTTATTATTAATTTATTTTAAATATGAAATAAATGTCCATTAGACGATTCTTTCCAGTTAAGATTATGCTCGCTTCTTTTATATAAATGTTATTTGTTGTTGTTTACACTAATATTTACAGGAAAAAATATAAAAACAATGTGTTTTCTGTTTACAGCAATATCAATTTCAAATTGAATTTATGTTTATGTGTGTATGTGTTTGGTGTTTATATGCATAAAAGTCTGAAGAGAGGGTTTGATAATGATTAAATTATTTTTAAGATAAATAAATAAATGACAAGAATATTGATATTAATAATCTAATGCCATAAACTAACCATTACCACCATCAATCAAATACCTTGTCTCATATCACCATCAACAAACACTAACCGCCACACACACATACAAAATGTGTATGAATTTAAAAATTTTCAAATTTTAAAATTGGAATGCGTGTATTATTGTGGTCGTTTTTGGTTTTGAATTTGAATCGTATTTTTTGATGTCTGCATGTGTTCATGTGTGTGTGTTTGTGTGTATGTTTTGAATATGAATGTTTATATGCAAGTTTGTATTCATCAAATGATGTGTGCAAACAAATCAATGTTGATTTTTAATGTTTTTGAATTTTTTTTGTGGAAAAAAGTGAAACTTTCTTCTGATATTTTTGCGCTTGTTTTAACCAAAATATTGACGAAAAAACAATGTTAAAATTTGAATTTTGTTTGTGGATTGAGTAATTCAAATTGAATGAATGAATCAAATGAATGATTTGAGAATGAGCGAGCAAAAAATGAGGAGCAAACAAAATAAAAAAAACACACAATTTTATATTATAAACATATAGAAAAACACAGAGAATATTGATAGAGAGAGTGAGCGAGCGAGAAAAAGAGGAGAAAAATTGCTGCTGTTTTAACTTTTTCGTCGTCAAGTGTATGTAGTCTTCAAATAATAAAAAAAAATTTCAAAAGACGTGTGAACTGTTTGCAAGCTAAACAACAAATGACGATAGTTTCTATGTTCAATGCTCCTTTTTGTTCATTTAATTTTTATGTTTAACGAAATACAACTGCAGCAGCCACCAACCTCTCTCCGCATGCTCATACTTTTATTATATGTGTGTTTGTATGCATGACGGCGGCGGCTATCTATCCATTTATTTTCATTATTTTTTTTATTATTCATTCGACAACCAACCAATCAACACACACACTGCACAATGCACAAAACAAAAAAATCAACCGGCCACTCGCAGCAGCCCATGATTATTGAAATGGGAGAAGAAAAGAAGAGAAAAAACTTCTTCTTCACCCGACAGCGAACAAATTCGCTGACTGACTGACTGATTGCTTGAAATTCAACATTCAAGCAAATGGCATTTTGTCGAAATTTTTTCATTATTTTTTCGAATGTTCTAACTTCAAAACGAAAATATATTAACATTCAACATTACAATCATTGATGATCGCATGCGTCAAACAGAAAAAAATCTGCATGATAGTAGCATATAAATGTGTTAGCGTGTGCTTAAAAATGTAAAAGTACACACCTTTACATTCATAACTTTCAGCCATTTCGAATTTTTAATAAGATTCGAATCGATTAACATTCGGAAAAAACTACTTTAACATTTTACAGATACATTTACTAACACATTTATATGCTACTATATGTACGCTATTATTACGGCATGGAAACAAATTGAACAAAAAGATATGCTTCTACCATGAACGAATGACCACTTCGACAAATCATTTTTATTTATCTTCTCAATAATTTATCATTTGAATTGGAGAAAAAAAGAGAAAATTGAAAGGTTCGAAAAAAAATTGATGGCAGCAGTTAGTGGTGGAAATGGTAAAACCAAATTCACAAAAAAAAATTGAGCAAATAAATGTCTAATTTTCAACAGCAATGACCTGATATTTTTCATCCATTTTTCTAATATTTTTTCATTATTTGCGATTGTAAAATAATGCGGTGATTAAGCTCATTTTCAATCGCAAAAAATAATGATGAAAACTTCGATTTAAAGTCACATTTTTTTTGTAGAAAACAGAAAATAAAAATGACAAAAATCTTATGAAATTTTTCGACTCATTTTCATAAGATTTTTGTCATTTTTGATTTCAAAATAATTTCAAGCTAATTCAAAACTCTATCCTTAGATTATATGGCAATTTTGATTAAGATTCATTTAAATAGCAAATTTATCCCATTGATGATGGATTACAATCTTGATATATCCATCCACAAATTCTGAGAGTCTAAAAGAATTTGTTTTATAAGTTGTTTATTCTTCAAACAACAATGAAATTTCAATAATTTCAATGCTGTTGCTATATATTTTCAAAATCTATTTCTGAATAGACTCTTTACATTTCTAATATCATTTCATTGTATGTTTAGGATGATAATGATGATGATATGATCATTTATATTTTTTCAATGTGTTTTTATCGGTGACAAACAAAAGAAAATATTGGTGAGTAATGAAATGTAAAAAATTATTTTTTAAATGTAACGCGCATGTTCAGCTTGGAAAACGACAAAAAATATATTTTTGTTTGAGTGTGCGTTTCCTTTTCATGTTAAACATTAGCAATCAACTGAATGAAAAATTTAAGACAAGAAAGAAAATAATGATTTTCATAGCCCAGTCTTATAAGACATCGAAATACATACTCAAATAGAAAACTAAATGAGTCTGTGTGTGTGTGTGTGTGTTTATCATTCAAAGTTATATCTCTTCACTTCAAAAACAAAATAAACCGAGAAAAAACCACTAAACACAACAAACATCTATTCAAATTTCGTTTGGTGGCTGCAATAGTAAAGTTTTCGATATATGAATGGTAAATGATGATGTTTCCAAGGTTTTCTCTATCTCTCATTTCAACTCACAACATATTTCAAAATTTACACTTTTAAATCGTACATTTGTAAAAATGAATATAATGAACAAAAAATTATGATTGAAAAAATGAAATAATTTTACAAAAATATGAGAATCAATGCGAAAAGCATGCGCATTTTCAATGTATTTTTTACGGCAAAAATTATCATTATTTTACTCGAAATACTCCTGGAACCTACGAAGATCACTAGAAAAAAACAAAATTTAAATGAACAAGAATATCATGGAAAAAAACACATAATGGACTTATACAGACACGGCAAAAGAGTCAAAAATTGAATGTGAATATATGAAGAAAAAAACATTAAATATGATGATTGAATATTTATAAAAAGCAAAAAAAATAAATGACAAGGATAAAAAGGCTTGTAATATTCATCATTATTCATTGTATACCATTGTTGTTGTTTTGTAGTTTACAGCACAAAACAACAGACAGATGAAGAAATTTAATTTTCACTAACTCGACTCGTTTTTTTTTACTGTAGTTCGAAAATGGCATTTTAAATAATGAAATATTGTGGATAATTTTTTTTTTACTTGGAATAGATTTTTAGCTGCATTTTAAATGATGAAATGAATCAAAATTCATACATAATAATAATAATAATAATAGATTCATTCAATATCCTTGTGTGTGTACAATAATTTCCAATGAAGAACATCGACAACATTAACAAAAAAAAAGCATAATAAAAGAAACTTGATTGTCGAGTTATTTTCAATTTTTATATATTATACAAATGTGCATAGAGAGAAATTTTCAACTAATTTTTTCAAATACAATAATATAAATTGTTGTTCGTTGCTCTCGTTTCTTGTTCGTTGTTTTATTTCGTCCGAAACTCCAAACAATATTTCTTCAATTCATTTGACGATGGATTCACAACAGAGTTTGCTCTGTTTTGTTTGCTTTGTATTCGATGATGGTAAATCTTGATAAATAAATGGAAACATAAATAAAAATTTCGTTTCAATTTTTCATTGAAAAAAAAACATACATTCGTACATATATGCATACATTTTCATTGATTTTGTTAGTTGCGTTTCAACGATATATGGTTTATTATTATCATTATTACTATCATTTGATTATATTTTCATAGTCACAAGTTTTTGAGCAGCCATTTTTTTTCATTCATTCTTTCATTTGCTTGTTTGTTCACTGGTTTCGCTGTGTGGTTATATGTGTGCGTATGCTGTATTTTATCATTATTTCTCATTATTATATCTGCAATATTTTATTATTTGATTTTTTTTACATTGCATTTTGTCAAAGAAAAAACAAAATTTTCCTCTTTCGTTTGCTTCGCTTGTATGTATGCTCGGCTCTTCAATGTGTGTGTGTGCCGTCCAATTTTTTTTCTAATATTTTTCGTTGGTTTGGTTTGTTTGCAATTGCAAATTTTTTAATGGAAGAAAATAAAAAAAAAGTAATTTTCTGCTACGTCGTAATTTTTTTTCATGTATTTTTTCTTTTAAATTCAAGATTAATTTTCATATCAACTTCCGCTGATTTTTTCTAAATTTTCCATTTTTTTCGTTTTGCTTCGATATTATTCGATTATTATCCATTTATTTTCTTCAAAATTGTAATTAATATTCTTCATTTTTTTTCCATGAAAAAAATCATCATAAATTTTATTCAATTAATTATCGTTGAATTTTTCATATTTTTGTTGGGTAATTTGATTGATTCGGTTTGATTTGATAGTTTTTCTTGAAAAGAATATTTTTTTAAAATGTAAATTCACCAGCAGTGACTTGAATATTCTTCGGATCATTCTTCATTCAAATTTTGACTGAAATTCATTGTGATTTGTGATTAATAGTTTCTCAAAGTGCTCGTGACGAAAATCATCAATTTATTCATATTTTCTTTGAAAAAATTGTGCAAATTTTGTTTTTAATATGTCTTTGTCAACGTTAGAATTTTATTATACAATTTAACATTCTATATATAATCATAAAATATATTAAATTAACAACAATTGATTCAAATATATTAATTTAATAATTTAGTTGGCGTGACATCTTCATAATGCTAAAAAATCTTTCAATAATTCATTTATTTATTAAAATCTTCAATATTCGAATTAATTGTCATCATTTATTTTTCACAATTATTATTTATTATATTGGTAAAAATTATTCAAAAACGATAACAAAATTTTCGTTTCTCGATCGGAAGTGATAATTATTACCGTAAAAATCTATTATCTACAAGATTATTTTATTTGTTTTTTTCATTAAAAAATCAGGTTAAGATTGAATTTTGGATATGGATTTTGAAGATTTCTGTTTTTTCACTTGGTTTTTGTTTATTATCTGATAATTTCTCATCATTATTGATCAAATTTCAATTCTTTTGTTTCATTTTTTTTGCATAAAAAATGGATGGATATATTCGTATATTTGGTTTTAATTGGGATTAAAAAATTGTTAAATTAATAATGGAAAATAAATTAGGGCTTAATTGATTTTTTTTTCATTTGAAATTTGGACTGGATTTGAAAAATATGAGGATTTTTAATTTGGAAATTTGGGATTTATGATTTTATCAAAATATAATTATTTTTTGTTTATTTTTTTCACGGATAACTCACTCAAGGGAGGAGCCTATTTCGGCTCGCTCTTTCTCAATTTTTTAGTGCTCCCATCTGGTGATGAATGATTGAGTTATTTTTATCAATAAGCATGTTTCCCGCCAATAACTCATGCTTTCGTTCAATTTCGAAATTGTCATTTGTTAAATTTGCTGATTTCAATCATTTCATAATTAGAAACTCATCCAAAATGGTTACAGAATCTATTAACACAGTTGAACAACAAAATATGATTTTAAAAGTTAAACGATTAAGTAATGATGCATATTTACCAACTCGTGGTTCAAAATTGGCTGCTGGTTATGATTTATATGCTGCACATGATGCAATAATTGAACCACGCGGTAAAACAATGGTTTGTCTCTTTCGATTGTTATCTGATTATGTTGCATACCATTAATTTAAAACATTGTTCTACTTGCATCATTAATAATAGGTCAAAACCGATATATCGATACAAATTCCATCAGGTTACTATGGACGTGTTGCTTCACGTTCTGGTCTGGCATTGAAATACTCCATCGATATCGGTGCCGGTGTTATCGATGAAGATTATCGCGGAAACGTAGGCGTTATAATGTTTAATCATAGTGATCAAAAATTTACGATTAAAAGTGGTGATCGTATTGCACAATTAATTTTGGAAAAAATTGCAACACCTGATGTAGTTGAAGTCGATGAACTTGATCCAACTGAAAGAAATACTGGTGGTTTTGGTTCAACAGGTGTATCAGCTAAACCATGAAGATTTTTTCATCATGTATAATCATTCTTATTAATTAATTGAATTTCAATTTACCACTTCTTATTAAAATAAATTAAAGGGTTATCTTAAGAGAAATTTTTGTTCACTTTCATAACAATACCATCTGTCGATGAATTAATGAATTCAATTGTTTATGTCACGTGGGTGAAAAATTGTCCAATTATTTTCACATTTTAAAATGGAAATTGATGTGACCGATGATGAATTGATGAAACTAAGTAAAGAGGTAAGTTTTTTCCAAGCAGGAGAATGTGACAAATAACTAAAAATTTTTAATTAGGAACTGATTGAGAGAATAAAATACGAACAAAAACAAAACAGAGAATTGCAAAATGTGATTGATGGATTGAAAAATAATTCAAATCAAGATAAAAAAGATCGATTCGAACATCATGGAAAGAAATTTGATTTCAAACGATATCAAAAGCGACACATAATGTTGAAATTTTTATATCTTGGCTGGAATTATAATGGTTACACTTGTCAAGAAACACTCGATGACACAATAGAAAAATTATTGTTTGATGCATTGATCAAAACAAAGTTGATTGAAAATCGCGAATCATCCAATTATCATCGATGTGGCCGCACAGATAAAGGTGTTTCAGCTTTTTGTCAAGTCATATCTATTACTGTTCGTTCTAATAAAAAATGTGATTCAAACACCGATTTATCAAACGCTGATGATGAATTAGATTATCCATCAATATTGAATCGTGTACTGCCGACAGACATTCGCATGATTAGTTGGGCACCGCTTCATGATTCTATGATAAGTGCACGTTTTGATTGCTGTCGTCGTGTTTACCATTATTATTTTCCACGGATCGACCTCGATATCAATGCTATGAATGAAGCATGTGCCATTTTAGTTGGTGTGCATGATTTTCGAAATTTATGTCGCATGGATGTTGCGAATGGTGTTACAAATTATATCCGACATGTATTTTCCGCATCAATAAGGCCATTTGATGATAATAAGGGTGCAGATGATGTAACTAATCCATATTCCATATATGTATTTCGGATAGAAGCATCAGCTTTTCTGTGGCATCAAATACGTTATATTATGGCCGTTTTATTTTTGATTGGTCAACACCTCGAATCACCGAATATATTCACAGAACTTTTCGATATTGAAAAGCATCCATCACGTCCACAATTTTCGATGGCATCAGATTTGCCATTAGTTTTATATGAAGCACATTATGATGAGGAGAAAGTACCTCACTGGTTAATTTCTAAAGATATAATCAATACTGTTTCACAATTGCGTTCGCATTGGATGCACAAATCTATTCAAGCAACGATCATTCAATCAATGACAGATTGTTTAATGAATTCATATTCAATTAAATCAAATGAAACATTCATCGACATGAAAAAATTGTATGGAAATCCAGTGAGGAATTATAAAAAATTATTCGATCGACCATGCTGTCATAGTCTTCAAATGCAATTAGATAAACACCAACAAAAGCGTTTGAAAATTGAATAGAAAAATTTTAATAATTTTTTATTGCCAAAATGTTATTTTTTATATACTAAGTTTATCATTCATCACAATAAATGTAAATATAATCATAACAATTCAGAAAAATATCAAATTCAAAATTTAACATATCAAAGAAAAAATAAATGAATCAAGTTTAGTATGTTTTAGAAAAAGAAAATTTATAACAATTTCAATATTTGATCGGAAATTCAAGGTCATCCACAATAATATTGAATAACGAAATACGATTACCTTTCAATGCATTCGAAGACATACGCAACAATTCTTTTATACGCTCAAATGTTGCATGATCTTTCACACAACGTGTTGTATTAGTACGATTGAATGGTTCCTCAACACACATTAGCGAATTCCATTGTATCATTGAATTATCATCATTACCACCGTTTGATGTTGAAGCTGTCGATGTTGTTGATAAAGTTCTCTGATGATAGATACGATTCAATACTTTTCCTTCTCGCACCGATATTATATGCTGATCATAGTGAAATACATAACCATAATAACGGAAAAAACCTTTCATTAATTGTTTCAATGAATTTGTATTTTGTGATTGCCATTTTATCGGTGGTTGTCGCCATATATTTCGTTCTTCGTCAATGCTAATATTGATATCGTAACGTTGCGGTGATAATTTTTGCAAACATGGTAATACTGGCGGTTCAAGTGCTTGCAAATAATGAATAACCATTAAAGTCCAGCTATATGGCGAAATACTCTTATCAAAAGCACAATCAATACGATTTTCACGTGCCCACTCTTTCACTATCATTGCTAACTGTGGAAAACGCCAATCCATTTTTGAATAATCACGAATCAACTGTGTATTACGAATAGATACGTCTTGATTTAAATTCAATGTTACACTCATATTACAGATGATATCATTGAATTTGATGATCGGTACTCTTGCCGGAATCAATAAAATGTTTTTAGCGAAATTTTTCCTTTGTAAAATTTTTTCAATGTGATTCAAAGTCAAATTCTCATTGCCATCAATAATGTCTTCATCATTAGCTAAATTTGAGTCAGCAACAGCTTGAACAATAGTATCATTATCTGATGATTTCTCATCTTTAGACTTATCATCTTCATTGTTCTCAGCAGCATTTTTATCATTCGAATTTTCTACCGATTGTTCAGTTGACAATTTTTTTTGGGCCAAAACACAAATATCGACAGTTGAAGCATTATCACCGATTCCATTTGTACTTGATCCAATGATATACAAATTGATAACTAAACAATTAAAAAAAATAAAAAGATAAGTTTTATCAGGGAATCTACATTTTGAATCGACAAACTCACAGTAATTTGGAAATGATTGTTTCAATGTATTTTCTAAACTTTCACGTAAAATTTGTTTAGCTTTATATTTCTCATTAGATTGACGATTACGTTGATAATAATCCATTATTTGACGTGAAACATAATCATTTGACATGCCAGGTTTTGTATTTGTATTGATGTTATTATTGATGTTGCGTTGTGAATAATGCCTTTGCCGAAAATTAGGTTGCATTGTATTCAACATTAAGTTATCATTTGAATACATTTTAGATTCACTATTTGAACGTTGTCGATAACGATTCATGCCATTGATATTATTATTCATGCCAGTGTTGACAAAAATTCGTTGATTCGGCACCGGATTGGCCAGTGTAGCTGGTAATGACAAGGATGATGATCCATTTAATGAAAAACGTACATTTTTTTGCGAAGCACCAAATGAGTTACTTCGATCACGCTGAATATGAGATGATCGCTGATTCCTATTACCAGGCGATCCGTTGTTAACATTATTAGTATTAAAGCTATTCGATCTTGAACGCGAACGATTTTTTCTTTGACGACGTTTTTTTGAAGATCCATTAATATTGTTGTTGTTATTAGTGTTGCGTGCATTATCGCCATTGCTGACCAAAGATGATGTTGTTGCATGCTGTTCATGCTGTTTTATGCCGATGGCTTGCAAACCATTCGATAATTTCATTATAGTTGTCACCATCTTGGGACTGTGAGGATTATTCGCAATTTTACTCGTAATAATAGCTGTATCTTGATGGTCAATCGACGAAATATTTGTTTGCATAGTTTAATTGTTTTAGACAAAAAAAGCGAAAAGAGAAATTTAATCGAAAAAAAGCAATTTGAATTTAAAATGATTTTTCAAATCAATTTATACAAAAAAAATAAGAAAATTTTTCAAGCATTCAATTCGTCGAACACATTCAGTGTCAAATGATCATCATCATTGTTGTTGTTCACCAGCTAAGCCAATCAATCATCATCATTGATTCATCTTCAATGATCGAACAAAAATTTAAAATTCCTATGAGTAAAGTGTTTAATTTTTTCTTTGAACAAAATGATGAAATTCATTTTTAATAAGCGACAACAAAAGTTCATTCCTTTCAACATAACAACAATGTATGCAAGATATGATAATGGCCATTTCATTTATTTAAAATTAAAATTTTTGAACAAAAAACAAAGAAGGCAAAAATTAATAACCTTCACAGATAATTCATTTCGCATGTGATGATGATGATCATCATCATTATTCTTATTTATTATCATTATTTTACTCATAATTACAATCATTTTCTCGTTCTATTTAATTTTCATTTGAATACATGTTTCACATCTGCAACATAAATAACATCATACATCAAATCTATCTTCATTCATTCATACATTCATTCATTCATTTTGTCCATTCATTGATCAGCGAAAAACAACAACAACATCAATTTACTCACAATTTTTCTTATTTGATTTATTCAATTGAATGTTTGAAAGCAGATGAAATGAATGGGAAAAATTATTTTTATACATTGAATTGCTTCAAGAGATGCATGATCATTTCCAAAAACCTGAGTATCTTCTTTATCTTTTTACTTTTCAATATATTGAATCAAAAGCAACAAACTCAGCTTCGCAAAACAACATCGACTGCGAAACTTGCATTTCAGTTTTGTTTTTGTTTTTTCTGAATTAAAAAATTTGACAAAAATAAAAGAAAAATTCAAATTTCCAAGTGAAAATACGATTGTTTTTAAAAAAATGATTTTGCCTTCAAAATATTTCCATGGTATCATAGTGATTATTTCACTGATATTGGCTATAATTGTCGGGAATTCGGGTAAAAATTTTCAATTTACAATTTTTTTTGAGAACAAAATCTATGAATTTTTCTAAAATTTCCTTGATTTTTATTCATAGATTGTTCGCAAGAGCTTACAACAACTCCGCCAGACACATCAACGACAACATCAAACGAAAATCTATTGAATGATTTGAAAAATTTCATTTTGAATTTGAAATTAAATTCCATTGATATCACTGATGATAATAGTGATAATAATGATGATTATAAACAAGTAACTACATTGCCAACAACATCAACCACTGAAAAAAGTATTATTGATTCTGATGAAATAATCGACAATCAGCCGCCTTCATTGTCTAAAGATAATGAAGTAGATGATCAAGTCAATCAGCCACCTTCAATAAATAATAAAAATAATGAAGTGAATATCGTTGAATCAACACCATTACCATCATCATCACCACCGCCAGCAATACGTAAAGGTTTCCGTCGTCCATTTTTACGAAGACTAAAACCATCGACTTTGAATAATACAATTGAAGCAAACAATGATCAAAAAAATCCAGACGATTCATTTAGCGTTCATCGTAGATTAAATAATCGTCCTATTATTGTTCGCAGAATCAAATCTAAATCATCTATTTCGACTGAATCATCCTTACCGAATCGTTTTCCAGGTAATTTTCAAGGTAGAAGACCTTTTTTACGTCGAACGACAATTATTACTCGAACATATGAAACTGAATCTACAAGTGCCACGACACCCATAACAACCACAACGTTACCACCTTCAACTACAATATTCACAACACCACCACCGACATCGAGTACAACTGCGGCTTCAAATGAAATTGGACCGATAGTGATTGATGAAGATGAAAATGATATCCACAAAAGTGATCGTGAGAATAGCGATGTGGATGTAACTGAACCTCCGATTATCACAACTACAACTCAATCATCAACAATAAAAGATATTCCTACGACCACGACTGAATCCACGCCAAAAACAACGGCAGTGACTAAAATGCCATTGGCAACAATTATGAATACAGTATCAACAACAACAACTAAAAAGCACAAGAAAATTAAATTGGAAATAGATGATAATAAAAATAAACACGAAATTACAAAGCCATTGATTGTTACGAATAATAATGATAATAATAATGTTGCCAAAATCAATCATAATCATCAAAAATCGTCTAAATCGAATAATCGTAATAGAAATAAAAGCAAAGATAAAAATAAACAGAAAATTAAAAATAAATCAACCTGTGCCAATGATTGGTCATGTCGATCCCCGAAAACTGACAATCATGAGAACATTGATGATAATAATGATGATGATGATGGTGATGTCGATGACCAAAAGAATAATGAATTCAACAACAATAACATTGATGAATTGATCATTACTAATGATCAATTCGATAACAATGGAAATAATGATCCACCGACTATCGCCATTAGACAAAATATTAGTAAAAATAACAATAAGAAAATTAAAAATAATCGGAAACAATCGCAAAATAATAATAATAATCATAATATAAATAGTAAAAAATCACGTAATCGTTATGTGAAACCATCGAGCACGACAGTTACAACAACAGCAGCACCAACAACAACAACAACGACAACAGTCGCACCATCAACAACCAGAAAAGTGAATGGTAAAAGAATATCTTCGACAACATCATCATCAAGAAAAAAATCATCAACCAAACGAATACGATTGAATAACAGCAAGAATAGTAAAAAGAAAGTTAAAAATAATCGTAATAATAACAACAATAATAATAATAATAATAATAATCGTAGTTCAAATCGAATCAATGCAAATTATCAATCAAATAATAATAATCAATGTGAAATGGTTGTTTGTGAATTACCTTGTTACATTTTCAAAACTGGTGTGGATGCATGTCCAGAATGTAGTTGTCCAGAAGCCAATTTTGATCGTATACAATTCTTAGCGACCAGTAGTTTTGAACCAGCTTTTCGTTTTCATTCATCGAGAACAAATAATAATCAAAATAATCGAAATGATAATAAAAATCAACGTTATCAATTTCATTTGAATTGAAATTATTTGTTTTTTTCAATCATTTTTTTTGAATTTTTTTCTTTGCTTAGAATTTTATTCATAGTGATTTATCTTATCATATCTAATCATATCTTGAATTTTTTGTTTTGTTTTTTTCTATATTTTGTAATTGTTTTTCTATTATTTCTTATTTTGGCAATAAATGAATAGATTTTGTTTCATTTTGAATCATTCATATTGAATTGAAATCATTGAATTTACCAAGATTTATGAGATAGTAAAAAATGATAGTAAAAGAGAGATTTTGCAAAATTTTCAGACGATAAAATTAGTACAAATCTCAATCAACAGAAGGCAGCGAAAATTCAATTTCAAATTGAAAATTTTTCAAATTGGCATCAAATCTCAAAAATTGAAATTATTTGAATTCAAATATAATTTGCTTTGAAATTTTTCCTGCCAAAAAAAAATTTAGGTAAAATCAATTTACTCATTTTTTTCTTAAAAGTAACCATTAAAATAATAGTTGACACGAGACCTGAGCATTTAAAGGCATTCAAAGTGTGTGTGTGTCTATTTAGAAAAATGATATAATTTTCAAATTTTTTTAATGATACACTTTAAAACGATGTGGATGATGAAGATAATACAAGGTGGCCCTTTTTGAATTCAAGCACTCCGCTCGCACACACATCACACACTAACAATCAATCAATAATAGCAAAAATGATACAAAATTATTTAAAATTATATGAAATTAAACAAATATAAATATCAATGAATGAATGAATGAATGAAGCATATTATTATGGATTCCGGCACAAATGAAAATGGAATAACAACTTAATTTTTTTCTTTATCTTCATTTGATATATATTTTCAACATTGTCATTATCATTAAAATGATAATGATGATCCATATTATTATTATTATCTAACTTTGTCTTTTTTGTTTGTTTGTTTATTTTGATTTATCCACATACATTGCAAATGTTTTTATATATTTAAGAAGATGTTATGAATGGTAAATGGTATTTAAATGATCATTTTCATGATTCGTTATGAGTAAAAGAGAGAGAGATGAAGAAATTTCAAAAATTCGATAAGATTTCAGAGATTTAAATGTATGTACGTTTTTAAATGATCATCTACAAAGCATCTCAAGATATAAATGTTTTCATTTTTTGTCAAAATTCAATGGAATTTTCATCGGAATTTTTTTGTAAAATTTTTCACTGAACAGACAGTGTAGATATTGTTCAATGTTGTAGGTATGAAAAAATTTTAAATTCATTTTCCCACTAAATGTGTGTATAACTTTACAACATTTTTGACTAATTACATTCAAATTATATATGAATGATAGAATATGAGATGATTTTAAAACGATCAATTGATTCACAATAATTTTTGAAGAAATCAAAAATATTTTCTCAAAAAGTGCATTGGAGTTGATTTCAAACGCATCAATGAAATGAAAGCCATCAATCTTTCAGCCAAAACGATTAGTAAAATGACATTTGACTCGACACTTTTTGAATGATACACATTTGAATGTGTATGTGTGTGTTTATTATCTGTGAGGTAAGTACCTCACATTCTTATGCTTGCATTCCAATGAATAAATATCAACTAATAATAATGGTAGCCAAACCACCACATAATCATCATTTAAACATCATCAAACAAACATATTCTTAATCTTAATTATAATCAAAAATAAATAAAAAGGAGATATCAATAAATATATTATCTCATTGAAAATAGAAAAAAACCACACACGTTGTATGCGTATTTTTTCTTCTCATTGATATTAATGGAAATATGAATGGCGAGAATATTTATTGAATTATTGATTGAATAAATAAATGTTTAAATGAATGAATGGATAAATCAGTCATTCTCAACCGGTGTTCCGCGGCACTTTAGTGTTCCGCCAGATTCCAAAAATGTGCCGCCAAATTTCGGAAATCTAACTCATTTCTTTACTATTCCCTTACTTGGTGTGCCGCAAGATTTTGGAAATAAAGGCTTTTCCTTTTTTCAGTGTGCCGCGGCGAAAAAAAGGTTGAGAATGACTGGGCTAAATAAATGGTGGCCACACTGACGCGAAAACTGGTCAAGAAATTAAATACCTCGGTGACTAATTGAGCCATTAATCGATTCTTATGAATTTTTATGAATCAAGTTGAGAAAAAGGAGAGAAAATTGTGAGTTCATAAAAATTCATCATTTTACCTGACCATTTGAATGAATGATTAACATTACATTTAGAAATTTGATTTCTCAAAAAAAAAATTGAATCGAAAAAATTAAATTATTCACTTTCATTCAATGAATTATTGTCATTGCTGGATGATAATGACGATAATATAACGATGATCAGTGACCACTGAGCTTGAATGCCAACACCAGTGTATCGATGCATAAGCAGATGGACGAGAAAAAATTGAAAAATTTCATAATGAAATGCAATTTTTATCAGTGGAAAATGAATGAGAAAAAAATAAGTTTCTCATGTTTCATTTCATTGATTATCATCATGATGGATGGAACATCGTTATATCAATATTTTATTTGGATGATTTTAATTTGATTTTCATAAATAATTTATTATCAATTATTTTTGATTTAAAGGATTGGATTTCTTACTAATTGGATGATTGAATTTTTGATTATTTCTGATTGATTTTCTGATTTTTTTTTCATCAGAAAACAATGGATCAATGAATAGATAATCCGTTTCTTACTTTTCTCTTGGCTAAACTGATTGATAGATTTATTTGACTTCAATCAATGACTTTACATTTCATCTATTTACAGCATAAAATTCGTGCACATCATCAATTTTTAATTGGAATGTCAAAACAATTCAATTGAAATGGATGAACGTAGCAAAGCATCAGCATCAGATCAAAATTTACATGAAAATATTTCGAAAAAATGTTGATTGAGAAACGAGAACAATGAAAAATATACGGCATAAAAAACCTGATTTTGAATAATTTAACCAGATTTTGTCTAGTTTTTTCGAATAGACAAATACCGTATGAATATCATGCAATTTAAGTTTGCTCAAAAAAATAATTCAATTTTTAGAAAAGCAAAAAATTTCCATATTAAGTCAAAAATCATTGATTTTGATTTTGAAATTAAAAAAAATCTAAATTTTTCACTAAATTTGAATAAATTTCTTCGAGTTAAATGAAAAAAAATGATAATCAAGATTCTGTTGAACCTAATGGCTATGATCATCGGAAAGAAAAAATTGAGGATTCGAACAAGTGGACGAAGTAAAAAACGATAATAATAATAATCTAATAATTCTATGGATAATCAACAACAATATGCATCGAGTGTGGCATTTTAAATTTGTTTTGTTTACATTTTTATACAAAATTTACATGTTCATGATCCTGTTTGTTATCACATAAAGTTGTTTGTTTTATTCATTTCTTGTTTAATATTTCACATAAATTTTTCGACATATGATTATCATAATGAATAAAATTATTACTATTATTCATTAAATTTATATCATGTAAATTTGCATCACTTTGCATCAATGATTATCAATCCTCCGCAATATTTGATTTTGATTTTATTTTAGACCAAAAATGACCGTTTCCAACGATTATCGGTGATTTTTTCTTGTGTTTCATTCACAAAATTCGAGCAAAAATTAGATCAAATCTAAAATTTGTGCAACATGACGATCGAGAACCGAAAATATTCTCGAAAAATTAGATGATTTAATCAATGAATTGGTTTTGGTTTGATTTCATTCAGAAAAACTTGATTTTGTTCAATTTTTAATGAATCAATTTCTCGAAAATGCACACACACAATGTATGTGTTTATGGGCAGTATTTGTCTTTCCGTCAATGATGGTAAACCAACTAAGCAATCGTTATCAATGTATTTGAATTGATTTTAAGAAATGATGTTGTTGATGGTGGTGGTAATGGTGATATTCACTTTAATTTCAGACATTATTTGATTTTCGATGGTCGTAAATCGTTTTTATTTGATTTTTTCCAATTTTTTTTTATTGGCGAATTGCAAATAAATTCATATAAATGAATTTATTCATATATTCTCATCCATATATCATTTATACATATACGATAGTATCGGAATTTTTCTTCAATTTTTTCATTTCCACTCTCGGCGCGCATCGTTTGGCTCAATGTGTGGTGGTTGGTAGTTATCATATCATTTTGAATAAATTTCTTGAGAATTTTATTTTCAATTTGAAATTACTCTAAGCTCAAATCGGATTAATCATATCGAATAATGATTATTATTATGTGTTTATCGGTCAATTTTCTGAATTACTGAAGCTAAATCAACAACAACAAAGGTATGAATGCATGTTGTATTCATAGCTTTGTTAAACTTCAATTTTTTTTTTTGTAAAATTAAACATTTTTTCAATGGAGATAAATATAAGAAAATTATTCAAATTAAATAAAAATAAAATTGAATAAATAAATAAATACTCCTACACTTTTGATACGAGAAAAAGAAAAACTGAATAATTTTGAAATATTTCAAATATTCAAATAAAAATTTTCACAAATTTGCATAATTTTCAAATTGTTTATTTTATGAAGAGAGAAAAAGCAGGAAAAAAATTTAAATAATTAATTTAATCATTTCATCAATCAATTAATCAAGAAAATTTGGATCAAATGTAATTTGTTTCTGTGTTTTGCTTTGTTTGTGCGAATCAAAAATTTTTACTCATTGATTATCAATCATGAAACTAATATCTGTTTTTATATTTACACAAAGGACCTTTGTATTGAATAATGTTTGGATGTTTTGTTGAGTCAAAAAAAAAATGATTAAATTATAATCAATCAAACATGTGATACACTCATGCACACACTGGAAATATTCGTTAATTAAGTTTTAAATTTGAAATAAAATGAAAAACTTGATACAAACAAACAAAAAAAAACGAAAAATTCAAATTGAAATATGATTAATCAAATGATAGATATTGTTTGTTTGTTTGTTATTTGTATTTGTTGATAATATTTACAGGAAATAATTTCAAAATAATCGTTCGTTGAATCGCAATTGTTCTATCGAAATTGATCTATTGATTCCGTGTTTGTTTGTGAATGTTGGTGTATATATGATGGTGATGGTGTATTTGTATCATTGTTTTTGTTGTTTCTCTGAATAAATATCAATATTACCATTGAATTCAATTGAATTATCTTTGAATTATTACTCTCTATACATATGATGATATTTGATACAATGAAATTTTTTTTTGTTCAAATTTCATTGAAAAAAATAATGATAATGAATGAAATGAATTCATTCAATCATCGACCTAACATTGTATGTCGTTTCATGTGTAACGATAAATGATCACTACGTGAAAATGCTCGTTCACATAATTGACATTGAAATGGACGATCACCAGTATGTTTACGAAAATGTCTTGTCAATTCATCTGATCGAGCAAATTTCCATCCACAACCTTTCCATGAACATTGATATGGTTTTTCACCGGTATGTGTTCGTAAATGTGCTTTTAAATGTGAACTTTTTGAATATGTTTTTGTGCAGCCATCATAATTACAAATGTGTTGTGTTATTTTTTTCTTTCCGCTTGCTTTACGTCCACGACGACTTTTACCGCCATTCGTTGCTAATTGTTGTTGCTGTTGTTGATCTAATTGTTGGCATTGTTGCATTAATTGTCCATTTTCGTTGATCATCGTTAACAAGAGATTATTATTATTATTGTTTGCTTTGGCTTGTTTTGATTTTGGACCACGCCGTCCACGTGGTGGATTATTAGTCGTCGTGGTTGCTTGCGGTTTCATAATTATTTGATAATTATTTTGGTGATGATGATTTTGTGCATAATTTGTTGTTGCATTGACACCGATTGGCATCAATAATTGTTGATTATTATTTCCATTGATTTGTTGTTGTTGATGTTGAATCAATATTTTTGATTGATTATTATTGTTGCTATGCAATTGTGGTGGCGATGTAGGAGGTGTTACTAATGATGAGCTAATTGTTTGATAATTGATCATTGAATTATTGTTATTATTAATTGTTTCATTATTATAATAATTATTATATTGATTATGATTATGTTGTTGACTGTGATTATGACTTTGATGATGATGATGAGCTTGTTGATGCTGATGGTGATGATGAAGATGGGCAGCCGAATGTTGTGTATAAATTTGTTGATCATCATTCATGATTGGGGATTCATGGTGGCCAACGATTTGATTTGCCGCTTGTTGATGATGCTGCTGGTTAAGATGTAAATCATTTTTAATTTCATTATTATTCATCAAAACAGTTGTTGTATATGAATTATTATTGATAATATTATGATTATAACCATCGGATGTTGCCGTTGCTGCTGGTGTTGCTTGATTATGTAAATCTGATTGATGATGATTTTGATGGTGTGGAATAAGCAAATCATTTGTAATAAATTGATTAGAATAATATGAATCATTTTGATTATGTTGTTGATGTTCTAAATGTTGATGATGGTGTAAATGGTGATTATGGTGATTGCCATTTAAATATGAAGATTGTAACATATTATTACTATTTGGAGATGATGGCGGGGATATTTGTTGATTTGTTGTTTGTGGTTGTTGCACAACATTATTGTAATCTTTATCATTATTATTGTTGGTCAAAAATTCGTTTGAGTTAATCCAATAGGATGGTACATATTGATTTTGTTGTTGTTGTTGCTGCTGCTGCTGCTGGTGCTGTTGATGATGATGAGTATAATAAATACTGTCTAATGATATGCCTTCGTTATTGTTTAAATCATATGATAAATGATTATGATTATCTAAATTTGTGTCATGATTATTATTGACATTGAAATACACATCACCATTATTCATGATTGATAATGGAGATGATTTACGCATCGGTGATATTGATTTTAATGTTGTAGTCGATGTTGCAGCCGAAGCTGATGGTGATGGCGATGAATAGTCACAATGTGGCTGTTTTGTCTGTTGTTCCATCGGTGGTGTCGGTACAGTAGCATTTAATGTTGTTGTTGCCGTCGTCAAAGATGGTGATAATGATTTTTGTACTGTTGATAATTGATAGTAATCATTTGTATTGCTATTATCACTCGAATTGCAATGAATCGAAGATGTTGATGATGATGATGAAGATGACAATGCTGATGAATGTTGATCATAATAATTATTTTGATTATATTGTTGTTGTTGTTGTTCATTATGCTGATGTTGATAATTATCATATAAAATCATCGAATCATGGTGATTTTGATGGCGTTGATGTTGTGATTGATATAAATCAGAAGGATTAATTGGACTATGAGAATTATCATTATACACCACTTGTTGTTGTTCTACATTTGTTGAAGTCGTTGTCGTTGGCGATGGCAATGTTGTTGCTATCGAAGACGATGTAGTCATCGTGGTCGGAGATGTTGTGCCTGTACTATTCAACCGTAATTGATGATGATTGCCATTAACGTGATGATTAGAATTATTACTATTGTTACTGCTGTTACAATTATTGATCAAGGAAAATTGATATTGTACGCCAACACCTTCATCTTCATTCGATGCATTTGTTGTAATTGTTGATGTTGATGATGATGACGACGACGATGCCGTTGATGATGATTGCGGTGGTGGTAAAACTACATTATCAATATCTTGCCACATCTAAGAAAAAATTTTCATTTTTAATTATATTTTACAACATGAAAAAAAATTTACTTTGAATAATTATTTTCAAATTAACTTACATCCAAATAATAATAATCACTATTGTAATTATTGTTATTTTGTATCAATGTTTTCGTTGTTGATTGTGGTGATTGATTTTGTTGCGATTCAGGCTGCTGATAACAATGAATTGTTCGATGTTGTGATAATATCGAAATCATTTGTTATTATTTTTTTGTGTTTTCAAATTTAATTTAAAAATAATAGATTAAATTTTAAAATCGACAAAATTAATGAAACAGATGAATTCAAAATGAACCTTGCACATGCATGTGAATAAGATTTTAATTTTTATAAAGATAAAATATCTACATGTGTTATCGGATTCAAGTCGAATCATGTACTGAAATCATTTTATTCAAGAAAAATAAAAATCAGATTATTTCTGTTTTGTTCATTGAAAAAAAAAATTTGTTTGACATCATCACAAGCAAACCATTAACCACACACACACAACCGTCACAAGCAATGATTGATTTACTCACGCGCATTGCTATTTGAACTGAAAATTTTATTTCTAATCATTCAGCAGATTAACAGTCCATGCCTATTTCAAAAATTAATCTCTCAGATGTCTACTTGAACATTTTTGAATGGTGAAAATGCCCGTGCCACCATCGGGATGAGCTCAATAAAAGCAGAAAATTTATGACAAAAATATCATGTTTTGGATTGTAGATCGCTGTTTAATTTCATTGAAAAAAAACACAAAATGAAAAGATAATGATGGTTTTAAAAGGTATATGCCTTCGAATAGGCGTTTCACATCACTATTCAATCCCTAAACAAATTGCATTGAACAAATGTTTGAATCGAGGTGGTGCCTATTTGATTTTTTTCAAAAAAAAATTTGTATTGCAATATTTGCATCCACAAAGAGAAATAACGAAATGAGTTTCATCTCTCTCCATTTCTCTCTCTTTAAGACTCTTCAAATCATATTATCATTATCATTTGCCAGGAATACAAAAAATAGAATACAAAAATCCAAACAAATTTCCCAATTCATAAATGCATTATTAAAGGGGAAAATCAGAGAAATTTCCATTTGAAAAAAAATCAAGAAAACCCAACAAAAAATGAAGTTAATCTGTATTGAAATTCTACGCAGTGAATTCTGCTTGAATCATTGTTCTTTTCGTATTTTTTCCTCTTTGATAATTCAGTCTACTTTTCAATTCATATTCAGTACATTTATATCCAAAGAAATATAAAAATAATGATTATCGTCATTGTATTTGATTATTTATCATGATTATTATTATTATTATATAATTTTATTATTATTATATAATTTTATTATTATTATCATCATAAACCATATATCATACATCTAGACATATTGTCATGGTCGAGAAAAGAGCAAAGAAATAATAATAACAAAAATAATTTCCATTGTTCAATTCTAATTTTTCAATATTTATTAATAATCTGAATTGAATTTTTCAAAGAGAACGAAAAAAAATGGATAATAATTCAACGAATTATCACCTCATAATTCAACGAATCAAAAATCAAAGGAAATCATTATTATCAAAAGAAACAAATAAATGAAAAATCAAGAAATTCGTGATTTTTAAATTTAATTGGTTATTAATTGTTTTGATCATTGGCCATTATCGTTGTTGTTGGTGTTGTTGTTGTTGTTTGTTGATCATTCAATGGTCGTTGATCAATTATAATGGTTATAATAATCATAATATAACATAATCAAAAGGTGATGATCAAGAGAATGAAAAAGAAAAATGAAATTATGATGGAAGGAAATCACATGAAGAATTGAAGTAAATTAGTTCATGATTTGAAAAAATGATGAAATTTTATTTATTTGAAATTGGATTTTGTGGATATTTTGATTTGATTTTCGCTCAATTTTTTTTTATTTCGAATTTTATCACACGAATGATGATTCAATTTGATCAATTGATACACATATTTATCACATATGTATCGACCGCTGATTTATGTTCATTTATATTATTAATTTGTTATGAATTAACGATGTCGATCACCATCATCCTTATCAACACCGACAATTAAAATTTATGAATCAATGAATTTATATTCGAGAATCGTTCAAATTTATTTATTTCATTTGTTTTTCACCAAAAACGATTTTTCTCCGTTGTCATCGAGTAAATAAATAAATAAATGAATGAAATAAATAAGAAATAATTTCGCTGTTTTCGCTGTTACGATTCGTGATTTGAGCCGCCTTGAACCCGAGAAATAATGCCAAAATAAACCAAAAAATAATGGAAAAAATTCGATCAAAATTCAAAGCATCTGCTACAAAGCAGACATTTGTTTTGTTTGCTTGATGTTGGAATAGATTGGAAATATTTGCGAAAAAATTGTGGAAAAAAAATAGACAAAAATAGACCTCCTGTCCAGATAGAAATCATCATCATCATTATTATTTATGAATGTGTTGTTCATTTTCTATTCAAAACCATTCCTGATTTCAAAAAATAATGTAAAATTGTTTCAATTTACCTCCTAAAAAACGCATTATAATATGGCACGTGGATGTACGGAGCTGAAATACGGAAAATTTTTGAATAAATTTCATATTTGAATTGATCAACAACGGCAAAATAACCAAAATTGATGCGTGATTAATTCTGGCGATTGAAAACAACTAAAAAACTAAAATTATACACCATTAATGTAATTAATTGTTTGATGTGTGTGTTGTTGAGATCGTACGAACAACCAACCAACCAATACACATTAGGCAAAAAATAACAAAAAAAAAACAAAAACCATTTAGCTTTTGGTATTTGAATTGGATGCCATAAATGGTTTTAAGTCATATTTTTATATTTCTGGTTGATCCATAATCATAATTGTTTTTTCCATTTTCATTCATTTTTCTGTGTACTCATCTCGATTATTATCATAAACAGTTGATCATCATAAGCTTTCGATGGCCAACTGCTGTGTGCTTTGCTATGTTTTTGGTGAATATGATGATAAATTTTTGATGTGTATTACCAATAATAATATCACAGGTAATCTGGTTTTTTACATTATTTCTTTGCTTGGTAATAATAATAGTTACACATACATAAACATTTAGCTGATGTTGTTGTTTTGCAGTATATTTTTGGATGTCATGAAATGTTTTATTTTTTTGGCTGAAAAAAAAAATAAATTTCACGAAATTGAAATTTTCATTTTTTGAAAATGCATCATTTTGGTATGATTATTTTCTAGTTCTGATCTGTTTATTATTATTGGTGAATAATGATGACATGTGTTGGATGCTTCATATTTTTTATATTTTGTTGCTTGGTTGTATTCAGACATTTATCTATTTAGACATGTAAATACATGTTAACACGAGAATTTTTTCCCTCAGAAATTCATTTCATTTTCTGTTATTTAATCATTTCATGTTATATCTGTCACATTTTCCCTTTTTAGACAATTTGAGTATTCGAAGAAATATGAATGAGTATTATTCAAAGCATTGAAAGGTCAAAGGACCCAAGGTGACCGCCATCAATCAAATGATTTGGCGAATTAGTGAACAAAAATTTAATTTTTTCGAAAAAGTCTAAAAATTATTTCGATTTTCATCTGATTTATATGAGTTAAGAATTTTTCGATAGTCCAATTTCTGCTCAAAATCCATATAAATTTTCATATTTTCATTCTATATTGATACCCGTGTCAGTAAATTTTTTGACCAAAGTTATGCAATCAACATGTGAAGAAAAAATGAAAACCTGTCAATTTATTTTTTATTCAATTTTTTTCCACCATTTCATCCATAAACAACGATTGAAAATATTTATTTTGTTTTTCACAAATTCATTTTGCCGAAATTGGAAATTTTTTTGTTCATTTTTATTCATTCTTTCAAACATTCACCTGACTTCTGGTCTTTATTATTATTATTATTATCTATGGTCATTTGTTATAATATTCGATAAATGAAATTCAAAAAAAACAGCACCAAAATCAACAACATTATCAAACGATTCACAAGTACCTTTATATAAAGCTTGATCTATGATGATAATGTTGTTGTTGTTGGCGATGATGGTAATCACGATCTTTGAAAGATATTTTCATCATCATCAATAATAAACATAAATAAACGAATCAATAAATGGAAAAACACGAGAATTTCTTGAAATTTTTTTCCCTTACCAATTTCAATATTTATATCATAATATATTTCTATTTTCAAATGTTGTTTTATATTTAAATGACCAAATAGATATATTCAGTGTTGGCGTTCATCATCATCATCATCACTGCGATGTGTTATATTCAATGATTATTTATATTTTAAATCGACACATTTTCTTCAAGAAACGAAAAAAAAAACGAAAAATTCGGGAAACAACATCGACAACACACGACTTCTTAATCAATGATCAATGTTTTTTTTTCTTTCATTTCTTCGTCGTAATTTCGTATTCATCTATTTATTTATTTATTTTTTTGAATAATAATATTTTTGAAAACAGTTTTTTCTATCATTTCATTTGTGGTCAAAAGAAGTACAGAAAAATACCAATTCTTATCATTCATTCATTCAAATAGATAAATGAATGATTAGACTAGATTAATAAAGACTTATAATTTTTTCATTTTTTGCTCTCTTTGATTAATGATTTCAAAAATTTCAAATTTATGTTTCATGAATGATTACTTGGAGAGGGGGAAATAAGTAGAGATACAGGTAATATTTTTGCCTAAAATCTACCGATAATCATTTATAACTATCTATGAATGGAAATATAAATATTTTTTCAAAAAAAAATGAGCATCATACATCTGATGACAGCTCAATAAAATGATTAAGATGTTTTATGTATTAATAATAATAATGATTGTTGTCATCAAATTGTTATGATTATTATTATTTTGATTATTATAATGAAAATTTAAAGATAAAAATCAAAGAAAAAATGATTTCAAAGATTATCAAAAATATCAAAGACTACGATTGAAAACAAAAATATGGATGTCATTTTGAATAGGTGAATTGAATGGGAATGAAATTGCTGTGGCTGTGTTTGAGTTTGTGCGCTTTGCGCCAACACTAAAAATATAACCAAAGAAAAATTCATCATATTTTGTTCATCATATTATGGATTTTGTTGATCATAACTTGGTCGAATCAATAGCGAAAGAAAAAAATCAAGTCCTGCCCTGGAAAATTAAAGTTTTTTTTTGGTATATTTTCTTTTAAATAATTATTTCTATTTCTTCGTTTATCTTTTGATGTGTTTATTATTATGGTTATTTATTATCAAACATTTCTAATTATGATTTGTTTGATGTTTTTTTCCTTCTTAAAAATGATTGTTTGGTGCTCCAATTATCATTAATTCATATTTTTTTTGTTTATCTAATGTTAATTGTCTGTGTGGTGATCATTTATAATCAAAACAGATCATAGATAATAATTATGATTTAGAAGAAATTAATTCAAATTGAATAAATGAATGAATAATTTACAAATAAAAAACGAAACAAAATGTGAAAATAAGGTGAAAACCAATTCGAAAATTATGATAATTTTTTCGTTAGATTCATTCAAAAATTGCAGTCAATGTAATCGATGATCATAAAACATCAACGATTTCCATAAAAAATGTTCAACAAACATTCATCGATATATTCAGCAGCATTCAATCCAAACATGTACATTCAAAGATTTTATCATTGACAATGTATTTTTGATTGGACAAGAAGCAAAAAAAAAATTGAAAAATAAAAAACATTTTTATTATCAATTGAAATTCAATTTTCTTGTTACTTTGAGCATAAATTTGGATTAAAGTATTTTTTATAAATATACATTTTGGAGAAATAACACCACACACAAACATGATAAATAAATGCGATTGGAATTTTTTTTCTTTGTAAGAAAATCACCGCAACGTACCACAACACTGTGAATAATACACTGTGAAAAATACCCTCAAAAAAACATCCTTTTGGATTCTTGTTTTGAGAAATAAATATTCTAAAAGAAAAATTGTTAAAAACTAGCTAAAATGTAATAATTTTCCAATGTACTGAAATTAATAATAATAAAATACTCATAAAATTTTATGATAATGAAGCATTAATTCACACAGATTTTATACAATAATTCACCTGATTAGTGGTGATTTTTTGATTTTCTCTTTGATCGCTTTAAATACTTATATTTTCAAAAATAATCAAAGCAACCGATTATGAACATGATTAAGTATGAATTACTTCGATCGATTATGATGATTGCTGAAAATGTATGTGAATTTTTGAATTAATTTCCATGAGCATTCATATTTCAAATAACTGAGGCGTTAATTGATTTTTTTTCAATATTCAATTCACTTTTGATTGAAGAATAATTGAAACACATAAATTTTCAAGTAAAATTCATTACTGTTTAATGATTGTCTGATGAATGTACTACTAATAAATACAAAATGCATACAAATATTGAAAAGTTGTCAATTTTTTTTCTTCAGTTCTTAGCCATTAAAATATGATGTTTACATTAACGACAACGACAACTACAAGAATAATGGAGAAAAAATAAAACAAACTATTTAGGATTATTGTCCTTGGTCATATATTTCAATTTTCATTTTATTTGTTTAAATTTTAATTTGATCCAAGGACATTATGATGTTTTATTTTTTCTTCTGATTTTGGATGCGTGTGAAACACTTATTTCATCAATAATCATTTTGTTTTTTCCTTTTCAATTTGATGGTGTTATAATGGTCAAGGTGTATTTTTAAGGTTTTCGTTTTTATTTAGCCTCATTCTGGTGTGTGTGGTCTTTTTATTTTTACCAATGTCAATATTTGTTTGGATGATGTGTGCTGAGAAAATGTAAATTATTTTTCACTTTTGATCATTTTAAACGAAAATTATTTGTAAATCAATGGTAAGTAGCATTTCAGGTGAAAATGAAAATTAAATTTTTTACAAGTAAAGAAAATCAACTTAAATTAATCAAAATCAAATTAATTAAATAAAATTTTATCGAGCTAACTGACTTGGAAACATTTTGTCAAATCATGATTAAAAGTGAGCATCAAATAGAAAAAATGAGGTATAAAATTCCATATAACGAATCGCATTTGATTGAAATAAAGGAAAATAACAAATTTCGAATCTCTTTGACAAGTTATGCACACACACACACACAGAAATCAAGGTGCGAGATTATCTTTTTTTTACTTTAGGATATTTTTTGTACTTTTCATACTTTTCGGTGATTAATTGGCTTTTGCCATCTTGATCTTCATCATTTTCTCGTTATCGTCATATGTTATTGCTGCTGCCGGTGATGTGCATACATGATTTGAAACAAACAAACAAACAAAAAAAAACAGAAAAAAACTGCACACAAATCATGCAAAACACATCATTTAAAAAATGTAGATTCTTGATTTTGTTGTTATTATTATTATTGCACCTCACAAATAAACAACAACAGCAACAACAATAATGACGATAGTAAGCAAGAGAAAACTCTGAAAATTTGATTCTTCAATAAATGAATGTGAACGACCAGAAGACCACATGCAGATTGTATTTGTACGTAAATTCGTTTTTGCTGAACAAAGTTTTTGATAAGCAAAAATGAAAAACATAAATGTAACCCTTGTCAAGCTGCTTGTGTGCATATACTTAACCTTGTTTGATTGGAAAAAAAATGCAGAGGTAAATGTGCAGAGGTAAAATTTTTGATTTTGAAAATTTCGGTTCATTTGTTTGCAGCATATGCAATAATATTTAAATTTGATTTGATTTGATCCGATCTGAATCTAAATCCATTGATCAATTATATTGTATAATCTTGAACAAGTATTTTTTTAGATATCCATATTTGTTTGAGGGTTTTTTTGTAACTGGAATATGAAAACCATATTGTTCATATTGATTTTTTTTTCGCTCAATTTTCCTTGAATACGAAGCCGACACAATAATAATAAGCGCAGCAGGCATATATGACTTTGAAAAAATTTCCTATCAAATCGATGCTAAAATACATATTTATTCTGATTTGAAAATCTTGTAAAGAAAAAGAAAATCTAAAATTAATGAGATTATAATGATTTGGTATTGATTTGTAATATTTGATAGGCCGATTTTTTTAGGTAATTTTTCAAATCTCATCATGATTTTAAATGAAAATTTTTTGAAATTTTGCCTTAAAAAAATCTTCTGGACATGGGAATTCATGGAATATGGATATAATTTATATTTTTGTTCAAAATTCCATAGTAAAAATGATGACAAGTAATTTATTGACATTTCATTTTTTTTGTTAATGAATCAGCTACAACCATTTATTGACCATTCAAAAATATTTTCGAAACATCCATTCAAAAATTTCATCCATATTTGGACATATCTATGAATATCAATACAAATTTTCATTCATTCATCGATTAATGAAATGAAATAGTTAAGAATTTTATTTATTATCAATAATAGTAATAATAATAAAACGATGATGATGGAATGAATAATGATGTTTGTTTTATTCTCATTCTTCGTCTTTAAATCATCGATAATGATATTTACCTTTAGTGGTGGTCGCCAATTTATTTAGTCGTCTACATTTATTCGTATGAATATATAACACTATTATTATCATCAATATTATTATTATTAGTGTTATCATAAGAACTAAACAATGGTCAGATTGATGATCATCGTTTACCAAGAAAAATAAATGAAAATCTAGGACAATCAACAAATAAGTTTGATGTATGTTTCTTGTTCGCTTATCATTATGACTACTATACACAATTGCCAATTAGTGATGCGATGAAAATGTTTAAAATTGTGATTCATTGATCTCTAAACAATCGTTCAATTTTTTTCTTTAGTTTTGTTACAATTTTACAAAAAATATGATTAATTATGTGCATAAAAATATTATCAATTATTATTTTTTTCAATAATTGAATTGAATAAATGAATGAATAATAATAGGAATAGATCATCATCATCATCATCATCATTATTATTGTATCAAGGACATTATCGATTGATCTTTGGAGAAATACACACACAAACACACACACAAATGTCTGACTTAAAAAATGAATAATTTTTTACAGATACATTGGATCCTTGCTGTTTTCTTGTGTGTTTTGTTCAAAAATCAGAAAAAACTAAACCAAATAACATAAAATGTTGTTGTTGTATTTGATTAACATGAATTTCAAAAAACAGCATCAAAAAAATACCACCAATGGTGGTATGTATGTTTTTTTATATTTATTTGTCGTAAATTTAAACTAATTTGTTTTTTATTTGTTTTTATTTTATTTTATTTTTCTTAATATCTTTGAATAATGTTTTGAACTGAATTTTTCATTATTATTATTATTATTATTTACCTGTTTTTTCATCTTCTCATCATCATTATTTTTATTTTGTCGACTAATTTCAAAATTCAGAACAAAATAAACTTTGTATTTTGTTCTCTTTGTTCACATTTCTTGAATAGAAAAATTATCATTTAAATTATTCAATACGATCATTGAAACAAGCAAAGAAAAAAACAATTTTCTTTAAAGTTGATGAATGATCATAGATATTATGTTCCAGATACCAGAAAATAAGAATAAAGAAAAAATTATAAATAAACTTGCATAAAATCAGTAAAAACAGTAACAACAACAACAAAAACAATCATGTTTTTATGTTTAATCAATTAGCATAAATTCGGGAATATATTTTTACATAAAATGAATTATATCTGCATTTATATGCATAAGCATCATAGATCAAAAACATTACAATTAATAATTAAATCAGAATAACAAGCGTATCCGATCACAATCTTAATGAATTTTTTTTTCTGGTATTTCATATCATTCCATTGAATTTTTTTGAATTGAAAAATTTTGAAAAAAATAAAACGCCTATGGATTTTGAATTTCTGATTATTATTCTCATTATTTTTTACATTTGGTTAGCCAAAAGAAACAAATTGATTCTTTGTAAAAAAAAATAATAATGATCAACAAAATAATCAGATGATTCTCAATCTAATTTTGATTTTTTTTATTATTTACCATTGCAAAATACGGTAAACAAAAATTGAATTGATGCTTCTGTGTGTAACCGAAAAACAAAGAAGTAAACAAATGAAATTAAAGAGAAAGATATATTCACAATTCATAATATCATTTCATGCAATAATAATGTGTTGATTTAAACGAAACTTGGAAAAATTTTTATTTTGATTTTTTTGTGTTTTTTCTAATTTGTATGTTCATTTCTTCGAATCATTCAGAAGGTTAAATCGTGATATTATATTCATTGTCATTAATTATTCAATGCTAAAAGCATTGGCTAAAAAATTCATTGGTGTTATTTGCTAGTTTTAGTGTTGGTATTTGTTTGTTTCACAGTCACATCATAATAACAAGTTTTTTTTTCTTTTTAATTCGATCGATTGATCGAATAAATGAAAAATTGATAATAATAATTCAATATATAAATGCACTCAAACATTCATGAAATGAAAAGAAAAAAAATTTAATTAGTTTAAATGTGTGATTTGTTTAACCTCTAGTCAATTTAGGCAATGGTCAAAATAGATTGGCAAATATTAATGAACAAAAAAAAACTGGTATCCAAATCTTTGAATTTTTGTAAGAATTTTTCGCTTCCCCGAATCGATGATTGAGATTAATTATATTATTTCCAAATCATCATTAACTAAACTATACAAAAAAACTTGGAAACACACGTTTCGTGTCAATGTTTTTTTTTTTCATTTGTTCATCTCCATGATGATGATTTTTGTTTTATTTGAACATGATGATTGCTCGATTGTCAAGTTGAAATTACTCGATTTATTTATTATTTGTCATTTTTCAAAAATCGATTAAAGTGTAATTTATGACACTTTTTTTGACCAGAAAAAATTATCACTAAATTGATGCGCAATCGATTGATTATGTTTGCTTGATTTGTTTGTTTTTTTACTACAATCATGATGTCTCCATCCGGAACAATCAAGTATCAAGTTCATTGGCTTTAATTTTTCCATATTTTTTTCATTTAGATTCAAATTAAAAAATGGCTAAAGTGATGCTTCGAAATTTGATTATGTATTTTTATCCATTGAACAATTGGCAATTTTTCAACAGCAACAACAGCGTAAAAAACCAGAAAAAAATTATGAATGAATGAACCTGTATGTACTCATAAATTACAGATATTATTGGCACATGTATGACCCAACGACCACCGGATGTTTGTTGATAATAATTTTTTATTATTTACAACTTTTTCAATTTGATCGCTCATTTGTATGTGTGTGAGTTTCACATCGATTGATTGATCGATTGATTTTTGCTTTGTCTCCACAAAACGATGAGAACCAAACATCAAAATACCGAATACAAATATTCAAACACACATAAACATGTTCGACAGGATGACATTATCACCTTTTGTTTTTTTTTCATGTTTTATACCTGCTTAAAAATTTTTGAAAAATATGAATGAATCTCTTGAAAAATAAATAAAATTTGTCAAGTGTACATGTCCTTGTTTCTAATTTTAAAATAGAATGAAAAAGCAAAACAAAACATAATCATCATAGAAAATCAAATATTGACCTAAAACAAAAAAAAATAGTCATAGTAATATTGGTTATAATAATATCAACGGAACAATCACAAATCATATACCAATATTTCAATATTATTGTTCATTCACTTGGCAAAAAAATTCTTATGAATGATTGTAATGATGTTTGAAATTAGAAAATTCACACAAATTTTCAATCAAAATTACATTGTCCATTGTCAAATGTTAGAGATGAATTTCTTTAAATTGATCTAAGTTTCTTTATTTTTATTTTCACTTGAATTTTAATCTTTATCAGTGGAAATAAATGAAAATTTTTACCATTTTTTTTTCATTGAAAAATGATTTTAAAAAATGATTTGAAAATGAAAAATATAGATAAATAGCATGCTGTTGATCTCGCACCATGTCCATACTACTGCCGGCATATCAATGATAATAAAAATGATTATGGCCAAATATGAAAAATACCTTACTTTATTCATAAGAAACGAGAAAAAATGACAGCTTCAATTAGATTATTTGATTTATTATTTCTCATATGAGAAAAATATGTATTTTTTTTCATTCATTCATTCAATCAAGATGATGCTTATTAGATTTTCATAATCATTTTATTATTTGGATCAATTTTTTTATTGAACGAGAAGAATGGAAAATAAATGATAATAATGATGATGATAGATGTCCAAGAAAGCAATGATAATGGATAATATAAAAATGAATCAACGATCATTTCTCTTCACCATTATTATATGACTGATTCGTATTTATATTAATTGTATAATCTTATTCTCTGTATGGTGTAATTTGTAATCATAGAAAAAAAATGGAATGAACTTGTTTGTCGTTTGTATTTTTTATTTTATTTATTTCGTTTTTTATTTCATTCATTTTTTTTTCATTTCATTCAATTGTCTTTAATAATAATTTGTTCATCATATCATCATCATAATAATTCATGTGATTTATGTGACTTGATTAAGACATCAAATATTGGTTTCAATCTTTATGATTAATATTAATAATATCAATGATAGCAATGATAATGATGAAAAATTTCATTTCATGCTGATTTAATTTGATTTGATTGCATTATTTGCTGGAAAATTTTGAAAAATTTTTAAAAATGTATTTTTTCATCTCAACAAAAGTCAAAAAAATTTAATTCAATACAATATTTCATTTTTTCAGTCTAAATCAAATACGAAACGATGATAAGGTAATAGGGTTTTGATTTATTTCCGATTTTATTTTTTTCGAAAACTTTTTTCCCATTTTTGACAATTATGTCATTTATATGAGAATAAAGATAAAAAACAATCGGACATCTTTGTTTCAATCAATCAACCAATCACAAGATGATGGAAGAAGCAATTTTTTGTCTCAAAAACGTCAGAAAAAAATAAGATCACATACATTCGACTATTCATCCATTCCGCCGACAATCAAAACATGAAATTAAATTTTTGTTTCTTATTCTACTTTTCATCTGCCATGGATTTGTTTGGGCAAATTTTCCAAAAAGAAAGCTTTGAATTCTCAAAACTCAAATTTTACATATTTCTCATTCGTATAAAAATAATAATTTTGAAACCTGAATTTTGATTTTTGTTTGATTGAAACTTTGTAAAAATTGCGTGAATCCGGCGAATATACGAATAAAAGTACTATTGATCATATTCATATTCAATAATAATAATTGTATAAATAAATAATTGATGGTTTAATATTAAAATGAATAAAATCAACAACAAAACAACAACAACAGCATCAACATTAACAAACAAAAAAATTGATGTCAGAATTCAAACAAATATATGAATTCATATAAACATGAATAAAAAGGAGGAGTAATTTTTTTGATGATTTTATAATGTGATATTAAATGATATCTTTTCAGCGAAAATATTATTTATTGAAAATTTGTCAAATTATACGGTGTTTTTATTTCAATTATTCCAGCTATTATTATTATGATTATTCTGATTCATCAAATTATTCTAAAAATGTATATCATTTCCACTATTTCCATCATATATACACAAATATAAGTGTATCACATGCGATACAATTGTTCATTGTTTAATTTTTACCTTTGCATTAAAAAAATTTTTTGATATGATTTTTGATACGAAAGAAATTGAAGCTTTTAATTTTTTTTCGAGTCAAAATAATATTACATAACGACGCGTGGCATACACACACACACACACTCATACAAATATTCGTAAATTATAATCATTTTTTCCTTTAAAAATGAATGGATCACACACACACAATGGCAAAATAAATGCGTTTCAAGTTCAGGTTTCTCTTTGAATCAAATTTTTCAATGAGAAATTCAAAATTATTATTATTTCGATTTTATTAAGAAATTGGATCAATTTTTTTCTGAATTTTCGCTATGCTTTTCCATGATTATTTTCGACTGTGATTATTATGATTATTGTGTAAAACAAAAATCGGAAACACATTCATACAATACACATACACACGCACACAAAATAAGCATACAATTTTTACGAATGAAAAAAATCGTAAAAATCAATGATAATAATAGTCATTGATAGTCATAATGAAACCACATTTGAAATCAAAGAAATCACAAAAAAAATTCAAAATTTAATTTTACCATGCAATTTCTATGATTTTTGATATGATATGATATGCTCTTCTAAATTAAGTCAATCGCGGAGTAAAATTTTTCGCTATTCGATCGTTGGATGATTTGATAATTTGTATTTTTGATTAAAATTTAATTTCATTTGAAATTTTTTTTCCAACAATAAATGTACTGAAATGAAATGAAAATTTCACTTGGCACCATTTTTTCATGTTGAATATGAACCATGTTTTAAGGTGTGTATGTGCGCGAGTATTGTACCATTATTATTCGTATTTTTCAACTTGATTCATTTCCCTTTTTTGCCTAGTATTATTGTTATTCACTATTTTGCATTTTAAACATCTTATCAATAATGAATAAATGAATTATTTGATCAATCAATCAATCCATCAATCGATTGATTGAATTATTATTATTAGCAAAAATATCGGGAAAATAAAAATATAATTAATCTATCCGCCTAATAATAATGATTTTTGAAAAAAATTTATTTCACATTTTTTCTTTATTAAAAGTTTATCGAAAATAACAAACGGTTGAATTTTGATTTTTTCATTTATTGGCGGAAATATATTCATTGAAAATGAAGAAAATAAAAATAAAAAGGATGTTCAATTTAGATAATGCCAATAGATTTATATTCAAAATATTTCTATCGATTCATTCATTGATTGATTCAGATATTTTAATTTGAAATAAAAAAAATCAATCTTTATAATGAAGTTTTTTCTGATTTGAAGAATTTTTCCAAATATAATCATGGATAAATAATTTAATTGAAAACAATAATTATGGCAAAACAAAACAAACTCATACAACGACAAATCAACGGACAAATACCTGTCAAAGTAACCGGTGGTGAAATACCATCAAGCAAAACAGCAAAAAAACAAAATCAGCACGAGTCATCAGTTTTTTTTTATTTCACTTTCTCAAATCTCTATCTATTTTTATTTCATTTTCATTTTAATGATTTTACCAGAGAAGAATGAAAAATATTCAATATTAATATTGATTATGTAATGATATTAAAATGAAAATATGCATTTGTGTGTGTTGGTATATTTGAAAAAATAATTCATACCACACCCTAACCGTTCATCATCATCATCATTATTATTATCATCATTTTCATTATTATGATTAGTTAATTACAATTATCTTTTTTTCAATTTGATTATTTATCATTTATTATCTTCTTTTTTTTTTGATGTGTTGTGAACAATATGAAAAGACACAAACATTGAAAAAATCTTTGGAATCAAAAATGTTTAAACCTTTTCGGAGAAAAAAACAAATTTAGAAAATTTCTCTAGTTCTATACGTGACATTCATTCATTCATTTTTCTCAATGATGATGTTGATGTTGATGATGATTACACTTTCCGGTTATAATTTAAATTATTTTATTTTCATTTTTTGAAATTTTCAAAAAAAATATTGAATTTTAGATGCTTTTTTCCTTTATTTTCGCTGTTGTTGTCATTGTATTGTTTTGATTTTAGGGCAAAGGTCGAAAATTTGCGGTTTATTATACAATAATTCATACAATTCAATTCAATTCAATTTTATTCAATTCATTCATTCGAAAAATTGCGTGTTTTAGGGGTGATTCGACTCTAAATTTAGGTGTTGTGTGTGTGTGTGTGTGTTCGGTCAACTGTATCCATTCATTAATTTTGACATTTGATACAGATATACATTCAAACACACACACTTATCAGCAAAAACATTTGACCATAATATCGGAAAAACCGATTTAGATAATAATAAAATTTGATATGACATACAAGAAATTGATTGAATTTACAATATCGATATACCAATGAGGCAAATATTGGTATGAAGTCATTTTTATTCTTCAGCTAAATTGACAATTAGATCATTTTCTGTGATTTGATTTCGGAATCGCTATATGAGTGGCCATAATTATCACCAAAATGATCAATTAATGTTAATAATAATGATGATGATTAAATGTTTATTTATTAATATATTTGACCTTTTTTCTTTTTTGGTCATTTTCATTTCCATTTTTATTTGATTACTCCTTAATTAGATTCTAAAAATGATTATAAATTATGCTCTTCAAAAAAGATATAATTATCATTATTGCATTTTCATGTAAGTATTAAAACAAATGATTTTAGTTTACATTCAAAATCTAATAATAATAAGTGATTATGAGTCATAAATTCAAGATATCATAATTCATATGAATTATTTTTTTGAAAATTTTTTTTTAAAGTTTCAAACAATGTCGGATGCTTATTCTCTTTCTTGTTAAATGATGATTATGATGAAACGAATAATGATAAAGTGATTAATGATGAGATGTTATCATCATTTTGATTATTATTATTGTTACTGTTACTGCTTCGTTGTTCAAAAAAAGAAAAAATTTAGACAAATATGATTTAGTCTTTGGCTGTGTGCTAATTTTATTTTTATTTACAATTTGTCTATTTTGTCAAAATGAATTGAATTGAATATGATTGAATGAACGAACGAATGATAAAAGTCACCTGTCCGAAGATCCGATGCTATTTTGTCAGATTTTTGTCAAATGTTCCTCTTTTTTTAAATTTGATTTTTGAATTTTTCTCCTTAGAATAATTGTCAATGTGTAAATGTTTTGCTTTTTTGTTCTTTGTTTCTCTCTTGAATAAATATTTATAAGAATTTAATTATTTCTTTCATTCGTTCATTCATTCATTGTTTTTAGTGATTTTTTTTTCAAAAATCTAATAGTTCCGGTAATCATGTAAATTTTTTTCTGTTTATCGACGGTACTGTACGATGAACGAAACGAACCGTAAACGAACACTGTTATTATCATTGATAGGGGACAAACTTCATCTTAAATGGCATGAAAAATGAGCGCATCATAATAATCATAATTTCATTGAAATTTTTGATAAATTGAACAATTTTCTAAAACGAAAAAAAGAAGACCTTTGAACACAATGAAGCAAACAATCGGCCAAAAAACATAAACAAAATTATCATCTATGAAAATCTAATTAAAAATGAAAAAATATTTTCCATATTCATTCATTTTTAAATGAAAAAATACATCTAAATTTATCATATAAACATTTTTTGTTATTGTTTATTCAAGTTTGTCAATCATTTAAGTTATTTTTTTCATTTTGATGAAGAAGTAAATCGACTATTACCATATTATTTTGCCATTTTCGTGGATGGATGGATGGATGGATGAATGTATGAAGCATCCTTTGTTATTTATTTATTATTCATTTTTTTCGAAATACAACTTTTATAATTCACAATTTAAATGTGACATATTCAGTGATGGGTGATAGATAGATAGAGTAACAGAGAAAAAAAGACACAAAGAGCAAAAGATGGGTGACGATTTTACTATTCATTCATTCATTTATTTTTCATGCGTGCATGAAAAATACCTGTTTTTTTCGTTCTTCAATTACTTCTATTATTATTATTATCAATAATAATAGTTGTAATCAACTATTATCAAATGTACATCATTCAAAACAAAGAAAAAAGCCAAGTGCAATGGCATCATTCATGTATGTTTATTACGTGTATGTGTATTTATGTGTGGACTAACCGAACCGTATATTTTCAATAATGTTTGATGATGTGATGTGATTATTATTATCATTTATTATTATTGATGATAATGATAAATTTTTAAAACAAAAAAAAAATGAATTAATAAAACGGGAAATCAAATCGGATGTATCGCAGGAAGGAAGGAAGCGAGAATATACCTGAACGTGTGGCATAGTTATAGCTAAACACGTTATCATGTGTATCAAAGTGGAAATTTTTTGTTTTGAAAATTTTTGATACATGAAATTAATGATCATCATCGTAAAATTTGTGGATTCATATGAATGAATCGCTTGAAAAAAACATCGATTTCGAAATGAAAAAATCATTTATCCATAGATCCATATGCTAAATCTTATTGCTCATCTTTTGACCGATTTGGGTGTATTTTCAGGTGAATATTTGGCGCATGATATCGATTTTCTATGATTTTTCGGTTTCCATTTTTTTTTCGGGAAAAATTATCAGAAAAAAAATCAATGTTGGTGGGAGGCGTGTTTGCCGTATATTTTGTGCATGTAACCCGTAACTAAATATTATCTGAAATAATAGCAACAAAAAGGAAAATGATTGATTTTACAATCATGAGATTCTCATTTTTCATGATTCTTGCTTTTATTATGATTAAAAAAAATTGGAAAATTTGAATGAATTTCATAATGTTTCGGAAAAAATTCATGTAGCGATGGATAAGCATAAAAATAAAATAAAATTTCGATCATTAATGGATCATCATCGTTGATCATTGTTGTCGACAGGTATTCATTTTATTATGATGAAAATACGATGAAATATTTTGGCGAAAAAAAAAACGCATACACAAAACATAATATTATCAATTATTGATTTAGTAATTTTTTATGCTCATTTTTCTTCTTTATAATTTTGAATGAATAATTTTCATTTTTGAATTTTTGTATTTTCGATTTTTCATCCCTATCATCATCATCGATTCAAAATTCATTCAAAAAAAATGTTTCCAATCATGTTACGCATGTCGATCATTAGCAATTATGCTGTGATTTCGCCGGGTAAACGAATTTTTAAAAAAATGGATCATATTTTCGACATGATTCGTGATTTATCGACAGAAATTTTTTTCCTTTTCGCTCGCAAACAAATTGAAGCAATCTGATTCGAGTGGAAATTTTTGAAAATTATTGATTGTTATTTCAACAAACATGTTCTGAATGGATATTGCAATGAATCAACTTTTTGAACAATAAATCATTTATTCATTGTGGCATAAATCAAATATGCCTCAATCAAAAAATTTAAAACAATGACAATGAATCTATGATTTTTCATGAATTTAAAAATTGTTTAATTGAATTCGAAATGAATTAATTATCCATTATTTTTTGGAATAATAATCTATTGAAGCATTATCACTGGGAAAATGGATGAGTTTGGCATCCTGTCGAAAATTAATTTACGATTTTAATTATGAATTATCATTCAATTATCCATTCAAACCTTTGAACCTTTTTTTCACAATCATCATCATGAAATAATGTAATTAACCTAAATTATCAGAATTTATGTTTTTTTCAATGAAAAAAAATCAAGCGTATCTTCAAATATGCATGCATAATAATGTTGGTCACATTTTTTACCTAACGAGATGAGCAGAAATTCTCTTAATTTTTCCCCATTGTTTTGAATGTACACTAGAACTTTATTATTCAATATTGTTCAGAGGCAAAAAAAATAGAAATAATTCATTTCAAAAAATTGTTTATTGTTTATTAGAATTTCATTCATTTATTTCTACGACCAGAAATAGAAGAAAATTCAATGATTCCGATATGGCTGGCTGCGGACTCAATTTTTATACTTGATTCAAACATAGCAGAAATACAGAAAATCAAAAAAATCTCACTCGACAAACAAATGAATTCCAGTGCACTATTGCTGCTGCAACAAACAATCAGCAGTACACCTCTTTCGTATTATTTTTGAAAATTTTTCCAACGAAAAAGATGCATTTTAAAGTTATATACTGAATATGCCATTTCATGCCATAATCAACATCATCAACGTCATCATCATAATCAAAAATTATTATTATTTCAAATATGCCAGGCACGAATTGTTTTATTATTTTTTTTTTTTTAATTTTTCATTATTTTAATTTTATCTTTCTACATAATAGAATGGAAAATATAATGTATTATATAATTTTATTTTTTCTGGTTGTCTTGCTAAGTTTTGTCATTGTTTTGCTTAAATTTACTATATAAATACGTATGAATGAATGCATGAATAAAAGTACAGCGATGATGATGATGATCATTCCTCTGTATCTAAATACGCATATGTCACGCTTTTTCAGCAACGTTGACACTTTACTTCATTCATTCATTCTTTCAGTGATTCAATGATTTCTAGTATATATTTATCATCATTCTCATATTATAGATGTACAACCATTTTTCCTATTGTATATGTTTGCTTGTCATCATCCAAAAATCGTTTTGGTTCATTTCGATTCGGGAAATCACATTGTTTTATTATATCATATCACCAATACCAATATATAAAACATACACATTTTATATATCAAGAAATTCCTGCTCCATACAATATAATAGTACTGGAAATTTTTAAAAAATTAATGAAATATTACAAATCATCAAAAAAAAAAAAAAAAAAAATCACAATCATCATCATTATTATTATTGAAATTATAATAATGACCATTTTTTTAAAGAATAAATGATTTAATGAATGAATGATAATTGTTATAATTCAATTGATGATCATAATTATTATTATTATTATTATCGTTGAATTTATCATTTTTTTAAACATAACATTAACTGCTTTTCACTGGAATCATAATTATTATTATCATCAAATGCACATACACAAGCACACATACTCCCCTGAATGATGTTGATTGGTTAAAAATAATTATTAGAAATTATATGAATGAATCTGTATTTTATATTTAATAGATTCAAGAGAATTCAAGTATTTGGCTTGATCTCTATGAATATTTGTTTATATTTAATATTATTGGTTGATAGCAGCAATCACTGTGCAGTTTTTTCATTATTTTCATTTCTTTTAGTTTAAATAATAACTAATACAACAACAACAAAACCAATCATCATCATCAATCAGCCCATTAATACGCCAAATATTAAAAGGTAATTGGCCGGCGTCATTGTAATAATATTGAAATTATGACGGCTATTATCATTTTTTTCTTATTTTTTCATTTATAAGATGCTGTTGCTCGTTGATGATGATGATTACATGATTGACCACCTCCTTTTCTCTTCATTTTTTTCGGGTAAAAAAATGAAAAAAATTATTATTATTGATTACATAACCATTTTGTCAATTCATACAAATGAAAAAAAAATGGACAAGAAAAATCTTTGAATCTAATAATAATAATCCCATCGATGACCTTTGAACCTGTGTAGTGGCAGATTACTAAGTATTCATTTGAAATATGAAAAATTTGATTGCAACCAAACAACAACCGCCTACATCAAAATTTTCGGATTTCAGGCTTTTAGGCTAAAAAATTCTGATTCCTATAATCACAAATGAATTAAAGAATCAATGATGAATAATTCTAAGAGGTTCTGAATCATTAAAAAAAAGTTGATAAATTTATTGGAATAAAATTTTAAAAAATCGAATAAATCACAGGTTTCGATAATTTTCGCAGAACGACATTGACAGTTGAATGGATTCAAGATTTGAGTAAAACTTAAACGATTTATTTCCGCAGTGTTTTTTTTCATCTTGAACCGATTTATCACTTAATATCATTATTATAATTGTGATTGATTGTGAATATCCCTTAACAAATTCTTTTCTGAACAATGATAATCAAAATCAATTGTCATATTGTTGCGATTGATGATCTTAATTTTTTTTCTTCAATAATATTACTGTCATAATCTTTCAATCTGTCAATTTTGTGAATTATCTTCATTTATTAGAAAAAATCAAGTAAGAAAAAAAGATTGATTAATTGATTGCAATGAACAAATAGATTTTCAAAAGTGAATTTGACCAATATTCAACGCCTGTATTTTCTGTTTTTTCTCTTGTTATTATTCGATCATGTTTTTAATATCTTCAATATTTTCATTTTCAAAGGCCAGTGTAATCAATCTTATTTTTAATTTTTTTTTTCAAATTTTTATTTCTTATCATTTCAATTCGATTGTTTTTATTGACTTGATCTTTTATATTTTTATTTTTCATACTTGTTTCATATGTGTACTTGTTATTTAAGGATTAAATCATTTGATTATGAAATATTATTGTTATATAATTTTTTTTTTTTGAAGAAAAAAATGAAAAGATTAATAACGATTGTATAAAATAATTCAGTCAAATACTAAATACTTCGAGATAAAATGCTTAAAATTGACATTAATCTATCGATTGACAACGATCAATGTTTTTTGTTTCAAATATTTTTTAAAAATTTTTGTTCAAATGTTATCATTTACAGGTGTGTTATGATATTTATCAATTTGAATTTCCAAATTTTTTGAAATCAATTCAAATCTGATTCAAAAAAGAAAAATTCAAATCAAATTCAAAATTTTTTGAATTTTGCTCGATAAATTACAATTCTTGAATTTTCAAAATATCTGTACGATAAAGAATAAGAAAAGCAAAAATCTGACATCAAATTAGTAAAAAATTTGAATAATATTTCAATTGAAGAATGGAAAGATTCCATCATCAATCTGATCTTTATTATGTAAACCACAAGCATTGTGACATTTTCCAATAATTTTTCTAAGTTGAATTTTTTTCGGTTTACTCCTTTCATTCAATCATTCATGAGTGATTGATATGCATTTTTCAAACGAGGCACCCAGATTTACGTTTGTATGAATATTTTTTCTTGAATAATCCTTTTTGATCATTTGATAAATATCAGGTAGCTCAAATTTAAAATGATTAATTTTTTTCCTACCGCAAAAAAAGATTAAGATTTCTGTAAGAAAAAAATCTTGATAATTTTCATCTGTAGGATAATTGATTAATTCTAAATAATAAACTATTAATATGTTTTGCTAGTTTTATTCGAATTGAATTCTGTTTGATTGAATTGAATTTTCATTTGTGGCAACCTCTTTGAGATAGGTATTTGGGTGTCCAATGAAATTGATTATGTTTTACTATTAATTGTCAAACACGCAAACACAATATTCTCAGATGTTTTCTAACATGAAATAATTTTTGATCATCTCAAAAAATCATTTACCACTTCATCAGAGATCAGAATTTTATTAATTGCAAATTACTGATATAATACATCAAAATACATTAAGCTCATACATTCAAGCTCGGTCATCAACTTTTATTCTATTAAATCGATTAGCAAACATGTGAGCAAGCACAGATATTCTGTTGTTGTTTTTGTTGTTGATCTTATCATTTAATGAACTGAAAAAAGATTGCGTGTTTTGTTTTTTTCCTCAATTTTGTTTGTTTGCTTGATCCAAATAAATAAAATCAACAGTGATGGTTCATATTCGATGCTTACAATTGCTTATATTGTTTTTGTTTTGAAATTTTCAGGTGAATTGTTCATATCTAATGATGATTGTTTAGCACGAAATGTTTTCGATATATCCTCCAAACCAAATGGCCATCATCTTGATAATATTATTCAAGGATCTACAAACAATAAAAAACACTGATGATTACAACAACAAATTATTATTATTTTTTCTATTATCAATAATAAATCGATTCTTTTCGTTGATACTATCTTTTTTTTTGTTGAACAATATTAATATTAAAATAACAATATTGATCCAAATGAAACTGTCATAATCAATCATTGAATAATATCCTCTCTATGTTTTCATTTTATCTTTCAATATAAAATCATTATCATCATCTATCCATACGGATAATAGCCAAAAAAATAATAATAGAAATTATTATGATTATCACTATTTCACATGATTGAATGCAATTTATACTTTTTGTCTGTTATTATGTTCACTATGTTATTATCGAAATTTATTATAAATTAATATTGACTTTTATTGTTGAAATATTTTTTTTATCAAGATTAATATTGTTGAATTTTCATTTTTCATCAATTGGTCAATTGTTAAGGAAAAAAATGGAAAATAAAAAAGATGAATTGGAAAAAGTAGACGCAATCACAATGGTTGGTATTTCATATTGATTTCATTCATGAATTTTTTTCGTGATTCAATTATTGTTTTTTTGATTTGGAATTTCGAATTTGCCAATCTTGTTGACCGTTTACATTTATAATCGCTTTATGAATTTCTATATCATAAACACAAAATTTTTTTCAAAATTTTTTCCTTCAACAATATCATCTTCATTTGCACAATAACAATGTCTATCGAGAAAAAAAATTATTTCATAGATGATGATGATAGTGACGATAGCGATTCATTATCGATCGGAAATATTGATGATACTGATAAAAATGATGATGTTACAAAATCTATAATGATTATTGATGATTCACAAAAGCGCATGCAACAAACATCTGCTTATAATAAACGTCATTATAATAATAATGATAATTATCATAATCAAACATCGATAGCAACAAAAAGAATTATTTGGGGAAAAGAAATACCCAATATCGTTCATAATAATCAATTGAATAAACATAATAATTATAATGATAGCAATATTCAAATTTTTGACAATTCAGTCATGATTATGGGAACAAATCCATTGATCACAATTCGATCATTGAATAATAGAGATGAATTTTTATCCTCAGCCTCATCTTTTTCATCGAATATGCCATCTTCATCGACAGTATCATATGGTGATCCGAATACAAGCCGTATATTTGAATTGGAAAATTTACATAATTATTTTCAATTGATTGAACCACAATCAACAACGACCATGGACTTTCATTATGATTATTTTCTTTCATTGCTCGATCCATCAATGCCAAGATTGACGAATTGTAATAATTATTATCGAATGCGTTATGCAGTTTATGTATCATTGAAGAAAGATTATAAAATTGATGAGAAGTCAAATGATGGCGATTGGCGCAAAACTTTGCCACAAACATCGCCAAAAAAACTAATTAGGAATGAAAAAAGAAAATTTTTACACATTGGTGAGATACATTTGTACACAGTTGTACCAGGATCATCATCATCATTGAATTGTCGAAAAAGATATCATTCCGTTGATGAAGATGATAAGGATAATAGTAATCATATTCATTATGAGAATATAAGCTTTTTTTCCAGTCAAATACCATTATCAAATGAAGAATTAAAAATATTAGAATTATCGGATGATGATAACGATACCGGCATGGCAGATTTCACGTCAATCGTTAATGATTTTCGTAATTATCTCAAATATTTGAATTCAACAACCATTGATTATCATGATCAAAATTCAAATACACAGATACATACAACATGTTTACTTGAACAATTAAAATATCCAAAAACGATTAATCAATTAATGAACATAAATCGTATTTATTATCAATTTAATCGTTTGCAACATATAATGATTGGAAAATATTTACAGCAACTACAACAGCAACAGCAGCAGTATCAATCACAAACACCACAACGAATAATTGACCAAAAATTTAATTTTCAAAACCAACAATCGAATACAAAAATACCGATAACAAGTGATTTGTTTGTCAAAAATCTTTTCCAATTGATGCAATTATCCTCATTATAATCAATTTGATTGATTAAAAATCTATTTTCATTAAAATTTCAATTATTAAATTGAATTCACCTAACAAAACTTGATCAGAAAAAATTTTATTCTTTTGTTTCATTCATTTTAATGGAAAAAAACATTTTCATTCATTCGACATCTTTCATTATCATGCGTTAATACAATTAATATCATTATTATCATTACAAAATATAATAATATTAATGATAATAATAATAATCATTAAACAAAATGATGATAAAATATGGAAACAAATCATAAATTTTTTTTCAAATATTCATTGCATTCATGTTTTGTAATAATAATAACAAAATTTTAGGAATAAAAACTGATAAACATATGTATGTGATTGCTGAGCAATGATGAGAATTCAAGAATTTCAGTAGAAATTTAGATAATAATAATAATAATAATAATAATGATTATTATTTTTATTATGATTATGTATCTGGAAACAGACAAATTTATATCAAAAAATATGGAAAATACTAAATGAAATAAGCCATTCAATGAGACAATATTGTTGTTGTTGCTGTTGTTATAATTCGGAAAACGCCCAATTCGGTTGAATTTTCATTTTCATTTCATTTTTTTCGTTGAGAGATATTCGTTTTTGTCAACGATTATAACAACAATAATAATAATAGTAATATACCAGGATATTTTGTTTTTGACGCAATTTTTTTAATATTATCATTATTACAAAAATATATACAAGGCCAAAAATTCTTCGAATATAAATTCAAACATTGATGTTGATCATCATTCTTTATTTCCCCATTATTATTATCATTATTAATGATGATGACAAGTCTGATTTTTTTTCGCTGTACTTTTGTTTGACTAATGTTGTTTCATCGAATGATTACAATTTATAAATGAAATATTTATGTGATTGATTTTATGGTGTTGCTGCAGTGGATGATGATGATGAACATGGAATCTCAATGAATTATCAATATAACAGTTCAACAATGATCGACCAAAATAAAAAAAAAATTCCAATCATTTTCATCATCTTATTATTCTTATTTTTTCGAAAAATATTTGATGATTATGCACAAAACATAAAATCTATTGTCATATTGGTGATTGTTTTCATCATTCAACGACCTAATTATTTTCTATGAAAAACCATTTTTATTTCTTGCTTTTGAATGATTAAAAGTCAATGATGGTGGTCTTTACTCTTCATCTTCATTTCACAATATATTTATCCAGTCATATATAATCGTTGATGGAAAAAAATAGCCATTATCATCATCATTACGATCAGTGTTGATGTGAAAAGAAAAAACTTATGATCAGCTTTTCAATTGTAAAAAAAAGTGAAATGAAAATCGAGTATTGTACCGAATTTGCAAAACAATAAACAATCTTTTCTTAAAAAAAAAACCAAATTTTTAGATATTCATTTTTCATAAACTTATAAAAATGTACTATTTATAACCATTTATTTGTTACCAAATTTAGTCATTATGGTTGATACATTTATTTGCTTTTTCAAAGATGTTTAATGGTTTTAAAATGTTTTTGACATTTGTTAGAATTTGAATTTTTTTTTTTTTTTGAATTTCATAGATTGATCGCCTTCTGTTGACGAAGAATAGAATCAAATAAAATTTTCTTTTTTTTTCAAATTTCTTTTTAAATGATGATAAAATATGATTGAAAATTTGATTATTTCATTTTGAGGAAAAAATTATATTAAAGTTCACGTTCAGCATCATCATCACCAGCATTTTCTTTATTGATATTCAAATTGTCAACATGCTTAATCAATTTAAGTTGTTCAGCACGTTTCAATGATGCTTCAGCGATTCCTTTTATTGTTTCATTTGTTTTTATTAAATCAGATTGTGTTAATGCCATTAAACATTCTAATATTGGACTTTCGATAATTTGTCTTGCACAATCACCATTAGATGAAATCATATTATTTATGATGACAACACCACGATGTTGTAAATCAGTATATTTACTTGTGATTAATTGCATTAAATATTGTTGCCATTCTTTGCACTCAGGAATTTTTTGGCAAGATTTTTTCGATATTGATGTAAGCATTGCCAATGCACCAGCAGCAGCCGAAGCTGTGTCTAAATCTTCATCACTACAAAGTATGACAAAATATTTTACTCGATCATTATCACCTTCAAATAATTTAACAATAGTATCCGAAAGAATCAAATTAGCAATGCATTGTGTTGCTGATCTTTTCAACATTTGATGATCTTCATAAATATAATGTTCGATACGACTGAAGCCACCATCTTTTATTATGCGATTTCGTAATTGCACACTCATTTGTGCAAGATTTGTCAATGCCATCAAAGCTTCAAAATTTTGTAATGCATTGCATTCTGGATGTAAAAGTTCCATGATTGGTCCAACAACTTCGATTGCTCGTTGTCCAGGAAATACAAGATTCGGATCATTAGTTATGGCAATTCGTGCCATTGCTTGTGCGGCTAAACGTTTTCCATTCAAGGTGCTATTCTCAGTAGCCAAACGTATCAATACCCGTACACCGCCTTCCTGTACTACAAAACCACGAAGATTAACATGCTCACATATGGCATTGAATACACGAGAAATCATTTCTCGACTAGTTTTAGCTTGAGTTTTTGATAATGCGACTAACGCTGCAGTTACATGATGTTCGGCTAAAATTTTACATCGTTCATCAACATACTGTTTAGCATCAAGTGGATGGTCTTCGGGCACATGTTGCTTAGCAAATTTGGCTAATTCAATCATTTCGGGGATAACTTCTTGCTTATCATAACTATTAGTTAAATTGACAAATGTCGTGATAACACCAAACAGACAAGACAATTCACCACTTTTGCCCAAATCGATTAGTTGTTGCAAAGATTTCAGATCTTTACACAATGCTTCTTTGATATTAGCATTGAGTGTGAGATAAGCTAATCCTTCAGCTGCCCATTTGCGAATATCTTCAGGCTTATATTGTTTATCATCAGATTCTTTACCAGCTTCCAGAAGATCGCAACATGCTCGATATAATTCCATTGTGGATTCATCGGGCATGACACGAACAGATGCATCTGTTCCTCCAACCGAACCAATTTTACAGAGACCAACCAAAGCTCTTACTTTGATTTTAGGATTAGTTGATTTAAACAATGTTGTCAATATGCTCATTCCTTCACGTGCAATTGTTTGGCTTTTATCCTTTTTAACAGTGGCTGCAATCAATGCTTCTGCAGCCACACATTGTTGAACAACATCATCAGAATTAGCCATAGCCAACATCATTTCGACAATGCCAGCTTGTGCAAGACAATGATTACCAGCATCGATTGGACCGTTTAATAGAGCAGTGATAGCAGCAGTTGCGCGGACTTTACTTTCAATATCTGGACCGCGAAGATGTTCATTCATGAAATCCATCACTTTTGTGCGAAATTCTTCTCGCGATTTATCACTATCCATACAATTATAAACTTTTTCCAGCACTAATGCAACATGTGTTCGAGTATCAGTGGTGATGGGTATACTACTTTCATATCGAACTTCAACTAATTCACTTGCGACTTCCAATAATTTGGATAGACCATCAGTTTTGAGTAATTTTTTGCCCCAATCGATAGCCTCATAATCAACATTAACCATTAATAATTCAAGCAAACAATCTCGACATTTAGCTGTCATCATTCGTTGATTAATATGTTGAAACAATGATGTCATGATTGTATCGATTTGTTGTTCATATTTTTTAGAACGTTCTTTATCGATTTTTTTATTTTCTTTGGCACTAAAACCGCTGAATTGAGTCAGCAAGCCTTGAATGGCACTTTGTGAAGCTATGAGAAATTCATCATTCTTTTGTGCAGACATTATTTGAATGATGAAATCAATGCCAATGTTTGAAAATACCATTAGTGCTAATTCAATACTCGAATCAATAAGTTGTGATAATACTCGAACTAAAGCTAATCGTATTTCATATAATACTTTGACATTTTTCAACAATGATACCAGTAATTCAAATCCTTTCAATTCAATGAATAATTTTCGGCCACTATTTTCGCGAACTAGCGTAACTAAATTGTTAGCTGAACCGATACGTTTATCATCATCTTCTGATTCATCTTTTAGATATTGCAACATTTTTTTCATGCGATTTTCAGTAGAATTTGCCTCTTCGGATAATTTTTGTATTTTTTCATTCAATCTTCGCAACGTATCCATAACTTCTTGGTCATTAGGATCCATACGTTGTAAATATAAGGCACATTTAAATGCTTCACCCAAATTGTCTTGAGCTTCCATTTGACGACATCGCTTCCATAATGATTCTTTATCGGACATTTTTTCTGTTAGAATTTTTTGAATATTTTCTTATGGACGTAGAGTGAATTGATTTGAGACAAAAACAATTAATAATTGTTTAAGAATTCTGGTTGAAAAACTATTCCGCAACGTGGTATTGAAATCAGTAAAATGAAAACAAAAAACATCGAGGTTATAAAATGAATGTTATAATATTTATCAAACCTGTAAAAAAATGATGTTAAACTAGAAAAACAACTATTTTTAGAATCTGGTTGATGTTTGAACGAGAATAAAAATTAAATAATAAATGCACACACCAAATAAACTTTGAATTTTTCAAAATATAAACAAAAACATGTGTTTTTTCTTTGAGAAACAAACCGTTCAAATAAGACGACTGAAAAAAAATTCAAATCTCAATCACCATTGAATTTGTCGCCATGGAAATTGCGTAAAATAAAAATAAAGAAACATTAAAATCATGAAATAAGGCAATAATTCGGAAAGACAACTTAACTGTGAACATATTAATCAATTAAATGAATTTGGAAAAAAGTGAGAAAAAAGATGTCAAATCAAGAAAAGATCAATCCACGATTAATCAAATCCAATATTGATCAATTAAGCAAAATTGTTAAACGTCCAGCTGTCAATGAAAAGATATTATCACGTCCACCGTTTCGTTTTTTATTCGATTTGACTACAATGGTCTCTATTTTAAATGATTTTTCATTATTTATTCATTTTTATTTAATATTATTTATTTCTTTTTTTTCCATAGATCATCAAAACAACTGGATATTTACGTGGTCTATACAGTGATGATGAATTCAATTTCAATAATGTCAATGCAAACAAAGAAACAAAAATGGCTTTTTTAGATAAACTCATTGATGTGATTGGTATGGGCAATGATGGAAATAAAATTGAAAATAATAATGAAACAAAATAGAAAATTGTAGAAATTTGAAAAATTGATTTTTTTTTATTTATTTTGTTAGGACTTATTAATGGCAAAGCTATTGATTGTAAATCGGCCAAAATTGTAGCTGGTGTTGAATGCGAAAAAACCAATAAATTATTGAATGAATTTGCGAAATGTGTATTGGATAAGAAACCATTCGTAGAATCAGTAGAAAAAGTACGTAAAGGACAGAAAAACGATAGAAAAGTAATAGATAATAGCAAAGAAAAAATAACAATGACAAAAGCATCGACAACGTCGGATGTCAAATCTAAAGCATTATCAAAACAAACAACCAGGTCTCATGATAATAAAGCTAAACAAACAATTCCATCAAAAATAAACAACATTAATAAAAAAATTGATGATAATGAAAAAAATTTTAAAAAAGAAAATGAAAAATTTGATGAAAAAAAAGAATCGATTATTATTGATGAAACGGTGAACGAAAAACCTATTATTAATGAAAATCAACAACAAGAACAAGAGGAAATAATCGAAAATACCGTATCAGATGAATCAAAAATCATTGAAAATGCCTCTAGCATCGACCCTAATCAAAATCGTCCGACAACAGCAGTTAAAAATGAAATTAGAAATCGTGATGATAGTAATGACGATTGTAACAGTGATACAATAGAAAAAAATGAAACATTAGACATTAAAACGAAATCTATCATTGATGATTTTGATGATGTTTTAAGAGAATTATCATTCAATAATGATGATGAAAATAGTTCGCCATTACCTTCGAATAAACAAGAAGAATTGCGGCTAGAAGATCAAGAATTGCCGAAAACTCATAACGATTTCAAAAACAATGATGAAGAAGACGAAGAACGAAATTTGGATAATGATAAATCAAACAAACTTGAGAATAATCAATTCGAATCCTCGACAATCATTGATGCAACAAAAAATGATTTGACACAAACACAGCCTCAGGTTAATAACGAATCATCTTCATCAACATCATTATTGAACGATCCAAATACTCGAATCCAACCGAATCGAGTCAAACAAATAATTGCTGATAATAATGACAGTTTTGACACAAAAATGAAGTCAAGATTAATATCTGATCGAATAAAATCCGATGCATCGGTAGCTCGATCTGCAAGGCCTAAAAGTTCTAGGCCAGCACCACCACGTGTAATGACGGCTTCTCGTTCACGTTTAACTCAAGTCATGGAAAATCGAACCGAACAATTAGGATCTGAAAGTACTGCAGCAAATGCTACCATTTGGATACCTGAAACAGTTGATGATGATAATGATGAATTTTTAATTAGTTCACGTAAACTTCAAGATTCCTTGCTTACAGATGACTCTACCAAAAATAACAACAACAATAGTGTGGATGAACAAAAATCAGAAAGTAAAGGACACTTAGTGCAGCAATTAATGGCCACAAAAAATGAGCTTGAAGGACAGATTAAAGATTCAAATGATATTGACGTGAATAAAGTGAATATAAAACAAACAATAAATAATACAGATCAATTAAAACATCAAATACAATCATTATGTCAATCGATAGGTACATTAACTAAGGCCATGGGCTATTTGCATGAAGATGTTGAACCAATGTTAGATGAATTGGGAAAATGGAGAGAAGAATATAATATGAATGATAAAATTATACAAAAAATTCGTACAGAAATGAACAACGACTTGGAACCATTAAGAAAAGAATTAGAACAGATTGAACGGCAAGTTGATGATTTCAGTGAACAAATACGCATGATTAAATCAAATGTGTTTAGAAATGAACAAATGATTTCAAATTTGATCAATAATATTTAATTATCATAAATAAGCTTTAGATAAATAAAAAAAATTCTCATTTAAGAAAAAAAATTAAGTTACATTAATGATTCTTATCTTCAGGATTATCATCAAAACAGTCTTCATCAATTGAAATTTTACTGCAAATACCATTGTTTGGTTTTTTTGTTATTTCAGTTGCTGTTGTTGTTATGGTTGTGGTGGTCATTGTCATTGGGATTGATTGATCATGATTATTATTATTATTATTATTAGGATTAGAGTTTATTGATTTTTCATGTGATTTATTATAAACATTTGAACTATGATTCGTTTGTTTAATTTGATCATGAGATTGTTTTTGTTGTTGGTGATGTTGTTGTATTTGAGAATGATGTTTACTATAATGTATTGGTTGTCGCATAGCAGTTACAGTGCCACCACGATGATGTTGATTTTCAAATTGAGCTGCTACTGATGGACAAAATGTTCGCACAAATGTATCGTGAAATGCTTGTCGAAAACGAACGGACATGATCGAATATAATACTTGAAATTATAGAGGGAAAAAAGCATAAATGAGAGAATATTAATTATTAAAAATTTGGAAAAAATGAAAAATCTCATAATCAGAATAGAGAGAAAACAAAAATGGTAATCTTACTTGGATTGATTGTTGCACTTAGATAATAAGTTACACCAGATATATATGTTAATAATGTAAACGCGATTGTTTCATAATCGGATGGATTTTTAACATAAATCGCCATTAAACGTTGTGCATGAAACGGTGCAAAACAAATGAAAAATGCTGCAACAACAGCCGCTAGAAAATTAATTAAATGTAAAAAAAATACATAAATTAGGTAAAAACGAAATGAATTTCATAAGAAAATTTGAAAATTCAAATTTTGAAATGAATTTGAATAGTAATTTCAGTGTAATCGAAAAAAAATTTCAAGATTAAGAAAAAATTCCCAAGAATTTTCAAATAAAATATTTATATTTTTACCCTTCACAAAAAAATAGCAAAAGCTAATAACGAATCACTGAGATAATGATGTCTGTTCAATCATTTTACTTGATAATTTCATTTGCCATTTCATAATACTTAACATCATAAATCATTTAAAAGCAAGAATGAAAAAATAAAAAATCGTCAAACTTTCATGATTATTTGATGAGAAAATTACTGGTTATGAAAAACCAAATTAAAGAAAAAAAAGTAAAACAAAAATTCAAAATCATAATTAGGAACTTATAAAACGAAATATTAGAAATATAACGTATATTTCGTTTGTTTTCAATCACCTAACAAAGGGGTCCAAATTGGAAAATCCCTGAGAAAACACCATTTTTTTAGATTAAAAAGGAAATTATTTTTATTTTTCAGACAAATTCAGTAAAAAACAAGGAACAATGAAAAATCAATGATTTTCAATGATTTGGAATAAAAGAAGGCAAAATTATGAAATTGTTTCACGTATTTCAATGGGTACATTGACTCTCAACATATCCGAGCAAATTCGTTGGCATTCAATTAAGAAACAAATATTTTGTTTTTCAAACAAAAACAAAATCAATCTGATTGATTGGAATGAATTTTTGGTGAAAAAACAAAAATATCTTGCCAGCGTTTGCTATGAAATTTCATAGAAAAATAGCCAAACAAGCATATAATATGAACAACAACAAATTTCAATCATCGACAAATATCCAACATTTAGAAAAATACAATAAATGCATCAATTTAAATTCTATTGATGCGTAACAATAAGAATTTTTCATTTTCATTTTATTATTTTTTCAATGGTTGTAAAATATTGTAGAAAATTGATGATTAGAATTTTGTCCTTGAATTAATCTTGAAATAAGTAAATAAATCTTGCAGCAAATGAAACATGGAAAAAATATCGATATATAAATATTGATGAATTATAAGATCAAATTCCAATATTTGAGTTGAATTTACAAATTGAAATTACTAAACAAACAAACAGAGAAAAATAAATAATTTGAAATTGTTTTTCAATTAATTATAAATACATTAATACATATGGAAAATTTTCATAATCAATAGTTTTAATCTTGTTTGTTGTATTTGTTAGTGATCAGTTAGTTTAGTCAACCAGACCATTTTGAAACGATTGATAAGACAAATTGAATCAAATAAGAACGCATCTAATGATTGAAATTATATTTTTTTCAGATCATTTTTCGCTTAAAATATTGAAGATAATAATCATCATCAATTTCTTAATCCCGATCTGGTTTATTATATTCAGACATTTATAATGATTACTTGATCGTTTTTCTTTTTTCGTTTTATTTGATTTCGGATCTGAAATAAAACTTATTTAAACAAGGAAAAAACAAACAAAAAAAAATCTAATGATTCAAATGAATTTTCGAAAATACGAATAAATTTCTCAAACAAATGATCGTGAAAAAGCAGCGAATATTTTGATTATTCGAAAGGAAATTCATTTATTGAATTCTTTGAAAAAAAATCATTTTTTCCTCTTCCTCTCTCTCTTTCTTTTCACTCACTTACATCCATTAGAGAAGAATTTTATTCAGAATTTATCGTAAAAAGAAATAGGAGATAATTCAAAGAAATTTCGATTTCGTACAATAAATAAAATTTTATATTTTGATGGAATAATAAAAAAAAAATTCTGGTATTTTTTAAAATTTGAATTTCAAATATTTTTCGTTTTTATTCCAATAATCACATCAAAATTCACATATTTGAAATATCATTTCAAGAGAAAAATCATCATCATCATCAACTTTTTTTCCCTTCATCAATTAATATGTCATGATATGTTTGTTTTATTATTTCAAATTTTGATTAAAATTGAAATGAATTTTTTTTGACAATAAATGTCAACAACATCAGCAACGACTAAAAGTTTAGGCATCAAAAGAGTAGTGAAATGAAAAAATAAATAAATAAAGTTGAAATTATTATCATTATTGAAATCATTTATTTATTTTGTTTATGAATGAAAAAGTTTTATGATGATATTTTAATAACAATCACAATCATAATAATAATAATAATAATAATAATCATAATTAATAATTATGATAATGGTAATATTAATAATAATAATGATGATGATGATGATAATCAAAGTTAGCATGAATTTACCGAATCAAACAGAAAAAAGAACAGAATGAATCGATTCTAAAGTTATTTATTTGATTTGAAAATTTTATGAATAAAAATACGTCTGTTTTTTTAGTCTATGATCATATAGGAATGGATATCAGTTCAGGTAATGTCAATGAAGTTGGTAAGAGGTTTTTCTTTTGGGACATTTTCTACACAAAGTTCATTAGGAAGTTCATCCTGATTCACCATTTTTTTAATACAAACAGTACCATCTATTTTAATAAGCAATAAAACAGCAAAAACAACAACAAAATCTTGTTACATTCAATCAATAATAATGATGATAATCATCGAAATGAACAGCACTTCAAATACATTCAAATGTATGAATTCGTATTGTCAAAATCAATAATAATAATAATACTAATGAAAAAAAATGAACTAAACTTTTTATTTTCATTATTTTTTTTCATTTCATTTCATTTTATTCGATTAAATTACGTGTCAAGAATGTAAGATTTAACTTTGAACAAAACAAAAATAAAAAAAAACTAGTCAAATTTCGATTGTTTATCGAATGAATTTTTGGTGAAAAAACAAAAATATCTTGCCAGCGTTTGCTATGAAATTTCATAGAAAAATAGCCAAACAAGCATATAATATGAACAACAACAAATTTCAATCATCGACAAATATCCAACATTTAGAAAAATACAATAAATGCATCAATTTAAATTCTATTGATGCGTAACAATAAGAATTTTTCATTTTCATTTTATTATTTTTTCAATGGTTGTAAAATATTGTAGAAAATTGATGATTAGAATTTTGTCCTTGAATTAATCTTGAAATAAGTAAATAAATCTTGCAGCAAATGAAACATGGAAAAAATATCGATATATAAATATTGATGAATTATAAGATCAAATTCCAATATTTGAGTTGAATTTACAAATTGAAATTACTAAACAAACAAACAGAGAAAAATAAATAATTTGAAATTGTTTTTCAATTAATTATAAATACATTAATACATATGGAAAATTTTCATAATCAATAGTTTTAATCTTGTTTGTTGTATTTGTTAGTGATCAGTTAGTTTAGTCAACCAGACCATTTTGAAACGATTGATAAGACAAATTGAATCAAATAAGAACGCATCTAATGATTGAAATTATATTTTTTTCAGATCATTTTTCGCTTAAAATATTGAAGATAATAATCATCATCAATTTCTTAATCCCGATCTGGTTTATTATATTCAGACATTTATAATGATTACTTGATCGTTTTTCTTTTTTCGTTTTATTTGATTTCGGATCTGAAATAAAACTTATTTAAACAAGGAAAAAACAAACAAAAAAAAATCTAATGATTCAAATGAATTTTCGAAAATACGAATAAATTTCTCAAACAAATGATCGTGAAAAAGCAGCGAATATTTTGATTATTCGAAAGGAAATTCATTTATTGAATTCTTTGAAAAAAAATCATTTTTTCCTCTTCCTCTCTCTCTTTCTTTTCACTCACTTACATCCATTAGAGAAGAATTTTATTCAGAATTTATCGTAAAAAGAAATAGGAGATAATTCAAAGAAATTTCGATTTCGTACAATAAATAAAATTTTATATTTTGATGGAATAATAAAAAAAAAATTCTGGTATTTTTTAAAATTTGAATTTCAAATATTTTTCGTTTTTATTCCAATAATCACATCAAAATTCACATATTTGAAATATCATTTCAAGAGAAAAATCATCATCATCATCAACTTTTTTTCCCTTCATCAATTAATATGTCATGATATGTTTGTTTTATTATTTCAAATTTTGATTAAAATTGAAATGAATTTTTTTTGACAATAAATGTCAACAACATCAGCAACGACTAAAAGTTTAGGCATCAAAAGAGTAGTGAAATGAAAAAATAAATAAATAAAGTTGAAATTATTATCATTATTGAAATCATTTATTTATTTTGTTTATGAATGAAAAAGTTTTATGATGATATTTTAATAACAATCACAATCATAATAATAATAATAATAATAATAATCATAATTAATAATTATGATAATGGTAATATTAATAATAATAATGATGATGATGATGATAATCAAAGTTAGCATGAATTTACCGAATCAAACAGAAAAAAGAACAGAATGAATCGATTCTAAAGTTATTTATTTGATTTGAAAATTTTATGAATAAAAATACGTCTGTTTTTTTAGTCTATGATCATATAGGAATGGATATCAGTTCAGGTAATGTCAATGAAGTTGGTAAGAGGTTTTTCTTTTGGGACATTTTCTACACAAAGTTCATTAGGAAGTTCATCCTGATTCACCATTTTTTTAATACAAACAGTACCATCTATTTTAATAAGCAATAAAACAGCAAAAACAACAACAAAATCTTGTTACATTCAATCAATAATAATGATGATAATCATCGAAATGAACAGCACTTCAAATACATTCAAATGTATGAATTCGTATTGTCAAAATCAATAATAATAATAATACTAATGAAAAAAAATGAACTAAACTTTTTATTTTCATTATTTTTTTTCATTTCATTTCATTTTATTCGATTAAATTACGTGTCAAGAATGTAAGATTTAACTTTGAACAAAACAAAAATAAAAAAAAACTAGTCAAATTTCGATTGTTTATCGAATATTTTGAATGAAAAAAAAGAAACAGAATTGAAAAAACAGATAACAATAAATAAATGAATGAATGAAATTATTTCAAATGATAATATTCATTTGTAAAAAACATGGAAAAAGCAATAGAAAAGCAAGAAAATACAAAAAAAAAACAAATGCGGAAAACAATATTTTTCGAAATCATTAAATTTTTTGTGGTCGGCTTTGAAATTATTGAATTTTTTTCTATTTTGTTTTGTTTTGTTCTTCTTAAATTATAATAATAATAAGTTGGTAGAGTATTGAGCTAAACGAAATGAAGAAGAAAAAATCAATTCGAAATCTTATTTCTTCAAGAGTTCTTATCTTGTTTTTTATTTTTTCACAAAAACACAAAAACAAATCAATAATTTTATCTCTCGATGATGATGATGAAAACAAAAAAAAACCCTCATAGATAATAATGTCACACATGGCATCGTTAAATATCAAATCAAATCCAAAAAATATGAGAAAGAAGAATTGAAATTACAAAGGAAGAAAAAATTAAATCTTAAATTAACCACGAATGAAATTTGAGTGTCATTATTATTTTTTTGATCAAATAATAATAATAAATATTGAAGTGGATTAATTTTTGCTTTCTGGAGCAAAAATTTAGAAGTATGTATTTTTCCACACAGAATCAACAATCACGATTTTCACGATAAAATAAATGAATGAAAAAAAAAAAACAAATTTATGTACTAAAAAGTTTATGGTCACCATTAATGAATGAAGAGAATGTGAAGTGAAAATGAAAAATATCCAAAAGAAAAATAATGAAATATTTCAACAAAAAAAAGATGGAAAAATTATTATGGTCAATCAGTCAATTTTACTACGATGAATGAATGAAGATTTTCGATTCGTTTATTTTTTTTTTTGATTTCATTCGCATTTTTTTCCAACATTTGATTATTTATGAATTATTATTATCGTTATAGCTATTATTATTTTGGCTTATCAATTTGTTTTCACTTGATTATATATTAAATATTAAAATATAAGAATTTCATACAATTTATTATTGTAAATATAAATAAATAAAAAAAAAGTTTTTTTTCTTCTTTAATATATATAAGAATCGATCGATTGATTGATTGATTGAACAATAGTGCAAAAAATAATATAGAAAAATGTAGAAAATAAGAATAAATGAAAATGGAAATTCGAATAGAATTAAATCAAATACAATGAAATGAGATAGAAATGAATGAAAAAAAAATAACGATTTTCAAAATTTAGTATTCTTGAAGCTAATTTTAAAAAATGATTTTAGTCAATTCAATCCATTTGTTGTTTGCGATTGAATAAAAAGAAAAGAAAACTATTATTATTTGTGACAATCGAAATTGATTTCTATTCTATTCCATTTCATTATTTTCAAATAGTAAATACAAAGAAAAAAAAGAAAGAATTTTACAATTCATTTCACAATTTTTTTTTTCGTTGTGATATTTTATTTGTAAGATAACAGATTTTAATAAATGTAATGGGAAAATCAATCGTCTTCGTTTTTTCACGACGACAAAAAATGGCCGGAAGAATCGTTTTTCTTCAACTTGTCACTTACAGAATAGTTTCTTCTTTTCTTGTCATACTTATTTTCACACAAAAATTTCATGTATATGTAAGCGAACATTTTTGTACCCAAACATTTCCTTTGAATTTTATCAGTGAAAAGAAATGAAATTGTAAATTGTTTTTTTTCAAGAAGGGAAGATTCGGAAAGAACGAACCAAAACATAGAAGTGAAATGAAATTATGATTGATTTTTTTTTCGATGCACCTTCGATTGAACGAAACATACATGAATCGAAAAGAAAATTGAAAAAAAATGATCGATGACAATGCTTCGAAATTTGTTTCATATATTCATGAAATGAAATATGAATATATAAAAATTCAAATGTATATACCAAGAATTTGATGATAAATTTATATTTGAAAAAATAATAATAATACAAGAATTCAATCGATGACAAACAATCTGTCATCATCGATGTTTCGATGGAGAAAAAAATCATTATTTTTCTCTCATATCTCAATGCATGATGAAAGAGAAACAATCAACGAACAAAATTCTTATCATCATCAAAATTTTTATTCAAAATAATATCAATATATATTCAAAATGATTATTAATAGCAAACAAAAACAAAAACGGAGAAAAAAGGAGAAAAATAATCATTCAAAAGTTTCATGGAAAAAATAATAACGAAAACGACAACAACAACAATAATCAGATGTATCATATAATCAAAAATAGAAAAAAAGCAATCGAAACACTATTAGAAACAAGTATTGACAATAAACATCGAGAGTACCCATTCTACTCATTCATTCATTGATTTAATGATAGTCGCGAAAAAAATAGAAATAAATAAATAAATGAAATTCTACGAATTACAATCTTAAAAATTTACGGTAGATAAATATTAACGAAAAATACTCTCTTGAGATTAAATGCATCGGAAATAAGTATTACGTTTAAATGTGGAAAGAAAATTTCCGAAAGATTTTATTTTTTTCTAGTTTTAAATCAAGTTAATTTGATCATTGAAGCATTTAGAAATTGATATTCTTCATGATTTTTGAATTTGATTCAAATATTTAATCGATTTTCTTCTACTTTTTCTTTTGTTGTTGATGATATTCCTGCCATATTTGATGGAATACACTTGATGGCCATTATTATTAATGTTACTTTTATCGGAAGTATTTGATCACATAAATCAAATTTGATCGAATATTTCATTCAATATTTCTTTTTCTTCAAATTCTTTGAATTGTTTTCTCCTGTACACAAAGGATTTGAAATGGCGATTCTAATTGTTTTTTTTTATATCATCCTTTATATCGAAGCGATTTGAGCTAAGTTTTTTAGTTCAGCAGGAAATCATTTCAAATCAAATTCATATATTCATAAATATTCTCTCTTTTTTTTTGTCAAACGACAAATGACATGTAAATAAATTTTAAAAAATAATAATAACCTAAATATTCGAAAGCAATTCACAAACGAAAATCATATGCTTTATGTCATTATTATTATTATTTTTATCGATATAAAAATGATTATCACACATGATATGGAAAAAAAAATTATTCATTTCACATTTGAACATGAAATATGAATAATAATAATGATCGAAGAAAAATGTGTTAGTTAGCAAATAGAAAAAAAACTATTATAAATGGGAAATCTTATAAATAATAAATAAATTTACATTTAATGTGTTCGGGGGTACAGAGCAGCAAACAGAAAAATAGGAAAAAACATATTTATATGAAAAAATATATAAAGAATTGAAAATTAAAAGCAAGTATAGTCATCACCAACGTTTAAGGAATGTGTTTCGGTAGAAGGAGCCAGAAGGAAACAAAACAAAACGAAACGAAACAATGGAAAAAAAAATGTAATTTTACCATTTATTTAACGCATAAATAATAGCCAAAAACAAGACAAAAAGCGAAAATAAATAGTTGAAAATAATAAATAAAAACAAATGGACAAATGAATAGGAAAAAAACGTTGAAAACGAATAAACAAATATAACAAACAAACAAACAAACAATAACAATAGTAATGACCCATCAATGAAAGAAAATGGTTGTGATATGATCATAATCATCAAAATAATGGCCAGAAAAAAATAAACAAATAAATGAATTTTCAATCCATAATATTATTTCTCATATTGCTGCTGTTATATTACATTTTTTTTCAAAAGTATCATAATTTGGAAAAAAAGAATTCTGATGGAAAATTATTATTATTATTGATATTATTTTGTCATAACTTCGATTTTTTTTTCGTTTTGTTTTCATAAAATTGGTTAATGGTCTACACAATTCATACAATAATCATCATCATCATCATAATGAATGAACGAAACAAAGCAAGAAAAAAACAAAAAATGGAGAAAAATAAGAGTGAAAATTGAATTAAATCTCATATATTTTTTGTCATTTCTTCGAAAAAAATGTATTTAATGTTTACGAAAAAATGAAATGGTTGTTACGAATAGAGAATTTCAATAAAATTGAAACAAAATATTGGAAATATTCAATCGAAAGTAACAAAAATTGATTCAATTGTTACACATGAATTTATTATTCGTAATAATATTACTTAGTTATGCTAAAGGAATACAAAATTTAATTTGAAATTCAATTCCAAAACAATGGAGAAAATTACATTGAAAATGGGAATTTTCTAATTTGATTTCAATTGAAAATTATCATAAAAATGTTGGTTTCATCGTTCATATTATTAATTTTTTAGAAGTGTGAAACCACATTTGGAAATGAATTCAGATGTTTGAAAATCGTACAATTTGTGATTAAAATTAAATAATATAGATAATAATGATAATCTATAGTGACAATGAAATTTCTCAACCAGAAATCATATCAGAAATTTTCATTTTTATCTTGCCACTTTTACTTTCACAAATCACTAATCAAAATCATGATAAAAAGGTATTCACGTGTAAAAATGAATATGAACATTTTTTTGCGATTAGAATGCTTGAAATGTTTGAAATGAAATGCTCAGAAAAAAGAAATTTTCAAATTCTTTCTTTCTTTTCTTCCTCTTTCTCATTTCACATTGCACATTTACCGGATCTTTAACCAAGAAGAAGGGAAAACACGTTTGAATGGATACCTTTGTTGTTCATCATAAGGCACAAGCAATCTATGCATGCATGTGTGGCATGTGTGAAATGAAAGATGTCGAAAAAAAAACTAATCAAATTGTCAAAATAGGAAATGAAAACATGAAAAAAATAAAAAAACAAATGAATGTTTGAATGAATGTCTGAATGAATGATTAAAATCTAAGATTGAAAATAAAATATAGATGTTATTATATGGAAACGGAGATGTTGAAAACAAGACAATACTGTGTGAATATATACAATAAAGATCATAAATAAAAGGGAAGAAAAATATAAATTTTAAAAATAAATACATAATCACACAAAAAATAAATATAACATGTTAATATTTAGATTCAATGTTATTGTTGGTGATGGTGATAGCATAGTGATGTTAATAATACTGACATTAATAACAACACAAACAACAATAACAATGATGATAATAACATTGAATTTTTTAAAGATTAGTAGTAATTTTCTTCCTTTTCCAAACATGCACACACACTATTCATTGTTTTGCTTGGTTGATTTGACCATGGTGAAAATTTATTTGAATTAAATGAATGAATGAATGTTTGAATGAATAGAATGATGATGTTGCTGTTGATTCAAAGATATAAATACACACACACAATTTCAGTATCATATATTCAAACATAATAAAGAGATATGAAATTTATATTGAAAAAAACTATGAAAATGTATATCGCATTTATATACGATGAATACGAAGAATAATAAGAACAACAAGGCGAAAAAACCATCATAAATCATTGTCGATTTTCGTTTTTAGTTTTTAAATGTGATATGATATTATCATTGTTATTATTTTTGTTATCATTATTTATTATTATTATTATATTCATTATTATTACGATATGAACGCGATGTAAGGAATAAAAGTATCAGAGAGAAACGAAAAAAGAATCAAAAAATAACCATCACCAAAAAAAAACCAGCTATAAATACCAACAACCAAATACCATCATCATCATCATCACCACTAACAAACAACAACATGAAAATTGATGCTTTTTACTGTTGATGATGATGATGTGTTCAATGATTCTATAATTTTTTCTATCCTCTTCTTCGTTTTACATTTAAATAATATGATTATCATCATTATGATTATAAGCATCAATTGTAAATGTATAATGATCAGATTTAGTATTCATAAAATAAAAAAATGACCAAAAAAAGAAAAAAAGATTCAAATAAAAAGTTACGAATAGAAAAAATAATGTAAAATACGGAATCATATTCATGTTATTAGGACAAGATCTATGTTCCATACATGAATACGGAATAGAAAAATCAGCGAAAAAATATTCATACAACCGAATATCGAGTGCACTTGAATATTTATTCATTTGAATATTTCATACATTCATACATTAATTCACTCAAATGTTTGAAAAAAGATAAATTCTACATAAATGTATTTTTTGTGCCATTTTTTCTCTTCGGAACACTCAAAAACCATTGAAACATTGATGGTCCTTCTGATGATGTCCATATCATAGATAATAACCCTCCAGAACCATCATCATCATCATATTCATCGATTCAGTGAAATGTTCATTCATTCAAAAATATATTCACAAAATTACTACGACAACAGCAGGCAAAATGATCAAACATGCAAATCAAATAAGGAAAAACGAATCAAATTCATCTCAAATATTGATGAATATATTTATTACGACAACTAATATTTGATTCTATTAACAAATTAAACATCGAAATCATAATGAATATCGAAATGAATCAGAAACAGAAAAAATGAAAATGAAAAAGGAAATGGATAAATATATGAATTTATATTTTTGCTTCTCAATAAAATAAAAATGATCATGACTACTTTATATATATCATTGGTCCATTATTATTAGAAAAAAAAATTATAAACGTAATTTTATATCCAAAAGCAAAAACCGTTTTGTGATATCATTATCATCATCATCATCATCATTATCAATTATAAATTATAAATTCTTAGTCGAATGAAAACTAATAATTTCGTTTTTCGCTCATTTTTGTGCTTACTTTGGCTGCTTATTTAAGATACGAGTCACACATACACAACCCACTACATATCGATGACAAACAAAATGATTATTAGTATTATCATCAATTTTACCAATATCTTAAACTAAAAATAAGATATCGATTGATATAATTGTTTTTATCTTCTCTATTTCTCTTATCATTCATTTTTTTTGGCTATTCGATAATATCTTTGCGGTATCGAATTACAATCACGATAATTTGTTGGTTGTTTGGTTGGTTGGCTACTATTATTTGGATGTTTTTTCGATTTTTTTTCCAATTTTTTCGATTTCAATTTTTTGATTTTGCTTTTTAAATCGAAATTCATTAACTATGACGTTATCGAATTTGAAGAAAGCAAAAAAGCAAAACAACATGATTGAATTGATTCATTTTTTGAGAAAAGAAAAATTTCTGATTGAAATGGAAAATATTAAGAAAAAAATTTCCATTAAAGATTTGTTATTTTTCAACTGTAAATAAACTGAAATAATAAATGAAATGAAATGAAATAATTTTTTCTCCTTTTTATCAACACAATCATTCATAATATTTAATAATATTATTAATATGGATGATGGTGATGATGGTAATAGATGGTAAATGGATTCATGGAAATTCTTTGTGTGTGTTGATGTGTGTGTGGTATGTGCAATGTAATGATGTCAATGTTTAGTAAATAATCATAGAAAAAAATTTGAGATAAAAAAATGAAATTCATTTTTTTATTTTATTTATGAAATTTCATCCAATCTCTCTCTTTCACTCTCTATCCATCATACTTGATAAATATTTTCATACGGGACAACAATTTGACAAATTCAAAATGAGAAAAAATGAGAAAAATAACTCAACTTGTCAAAATAAAAATGTGGAAAAATGTGGTGAGAATTTCAAAAAAATTTCGCCTATTACTTCCATCGTAAAATGGACTGAAAATTTTTTTCTGAAAAAATTTCATTCAAAGAATTTCATTGTGAAATTTCATAAAAAATTTTTTGAAGAATTTTGGCCCATCATTTTCCATCAGACCATTGATGATAGACAGCGGCAATAATAACAATGATAATAAGCGATTCAAGACAAAAATTGCTCAATTATAAATATGGATTAAATTTTTATTGTTGTTTTTTTATTTATGAAAAACTTGAATTAAATCAATCCAATTAATTTCAAAGCTATTAAAATTACGAAAAACATTTGAAATGATACAATTTGTAGCAAAAGACAAGAGAGAAAGAGGAAATCATTTCAATGTTTTCTTCACTGCAAATATTCATTTGAAATACAATATTTGACAAATAATGAACATTCACATAAATATATTTCATTTCATTTTTCCTTCATGTTTTTTTTCATCATAAAAATCATCTTCATGATTTTTTAGTTTTTAGTTTATTGCTGCTTCTCATCACTGCATAAGCAACATCATAAAATGAATTTTTTTCTTCGTTTTTTTTTTCAAAGAAAAGTCACGAAATATATCTCTCTTAACATTACTACATAACATTATCATCTTATAATAAATATACTGTCAATAAAATTGAATAAAAAAAAACATTGAATATTGAAATGAATTGAACATTGCATAATATTGAACATTATTATTATTATTTACGTCAAAAAGTCAATGTCAATGCGAATATTTGTATGTTTTATTATTTTTTTTTCTTCTTCTTTTATTTGTATTTTACACATATTCTTCATATTTTTCATCATCATCCTCTTCATCAACATCATCATATTTGTTTTTTGATGAATATTTTATCGAAGAAAAAGAATTTGGTTCATTTTATTTTTTTTTCTCGATTATTTGGATCTCATTTTGAATTGCAAATACATGAACATTGCACACACACAGAGAGAAAGAGAGAGAAAATTTACCGAATATTTTCTACTGTCATTATTACTATCTATTCAAGTTCATTTACACATTTGATTTTTGATTATTGAATAAAAAAACAGTGAGAAAAAATAAACAAATATTACGGTAAATAAATATAAAATATTCGGACAAAATAGAAAAATTTGAAAAAAAAATAAAGAATGAATGAATAAATAAATGAATTGAAATGAAATGAAATAAAATTGAAAAAATTCTCATCATTATATTCATATTGAACACAGAGATAAAATGAGTAAAAAAAATAGTAAAAATTCCAACTTACTCAGCATTTTTATAACAGCTCTACGTTGTGCTAAAGAATTACCACCGCCAGCACTACCACCACCACCCCCAGAGCAACCACTGATAGATGCTGTCGATGAATTTGAAATAGTACTAGATGATTTTTTAAATCTATTCGAATATTTTTGATGTTTTCGCAATGATTTATTTGTTTGTTCAAATTTTTTCATTGATAATAATGATGATGATGTATGTTGTCGTTGTTGTTGTTGTTGTTTTAATGGCAGTGTTGCTGCGGTTTGTTTTTCTTTTTTGGTAATCGATTTTATTATTGATGGTTTGATTGATTCGGTTTGTTGTTGTTGATCATGATTGAAACATTTTTTGACCTCTGAATCATTTTTAGATTTTATTTCCTCAGAAATGATGTCTTGATGTTTGATTTCATTGAAATTTATTCTTTCAAGTTCTTTATTATTATTTTTATCATTGATTGATGATGATGATTGATCGTTTTCGAATGAAATATCTCTATTTTTAGTGGCTGCTGATTTTGCATTCATTTTTGATGATGATGCTAAATGATAAATAAAACGTTGACTTATACTAACCGCACGTAATCGCCGTATTGGACGACGTCGTAAACATTCCATTTCAGAATTGGCTGCATTTTTTGAGCTCTGTCGTAATTTAATACCTATTAAAATATATAATACAGTTATCCATGTGACAGGTAATACAAATACTATTAATGTTGATAAGGCAAATATATGTTCATCGAAATATGGTATCGATCGCTTTATATTACAAGCAGCTGATTGTTTTATTGGTATTTCATTGTTTATATAATCGAATACAATGCCAAATTGATAAGCGATTGGTGCTGCACATAAAAAGCCAACAAACCAAATCAATATTATTAATTTGATTGCACGCGATAATTTTGACATCGTATGCGATCGTAATGGATGACAAATTGCAATATAACGTTCCATTGTAAATGCTGTAATTGTCAACACCGATGAATTTGTTGATGCTTCGGATGAGAATCCTCTTAATATACAAAAAGCTTCGCCAAATATGTATGGATATCTATACCATATTTGATATATTTCTTGTGGTAGTCCTAAAATTAATAATAATAAATCTGAGATGGCCAATGAAAATAGATAATAATTTGTTGCTGTATGCATATAACGATTTCTAGCAATAACAACACATGTCAAAACATTTCCTATTACACCAGTAACTAATATTAATATATACAAAATTGTCATTGGTATCGCTGTCCAAAGTGGATCAGCGACTAGATTTGGATCCCAGATATTATCTGCAGATGATGATGTTGTGATAGCAGATGATGATGATGATGATGATGACGATAATTTTATATCATCATCATCATATAAATCAGTTGATGATGGCGATAATGATGAATAATTCAATGCAAATAGTGTAGTAGCTTTTGTCATAAAATTATAATCATCAACATTTTCATTGTTGTTTATATTATAAATTATTATTTTATCATCGATTTTTGTTTCCATGTCACGTACAATTTGATTTGATATAATCCATTCATATGACATTGGTAATAATAATAATAACAATAATAATAATGAATCGTATTTTTTTTGTTCATTAACACCATCATCATTATTAATAAAAATAATAATTGAAATAATAATTATATGAATATGATCGATATTTCGATCTTGTATTATTCGATTAGTATGCTGTTGTTTCAAATATGATAATGATAATAAAATAAGATCGATGAGTATTGTAAAATATAATGGAAAAAAATTATTCAATATCATCAGTGATTAGAATTTTTTTGAACTTATATTATCATATTTTTTTCAAAAGAAGAAGAAAGCTTCGAAAACTTTTGGATGAATATATGAATATAAAGATATTTTTTTTCGCAGGATTTTTCATTCAAGAACAAGATCAAAATGTGATATGGAGAAAAAATCAATTTCACCAATGATTAACATTTTTTTTCAAAGATTATTTGATCTATTATTATTATCAAAGCTGTTGTTCTTGATGTTATTCGTACGAATGTTGAATGAAAAATGTTTCAAACAAACGAAAAAAAGAAAAAACAACGGGATGTTTTTTTTTGGGAATTCGAGAGGGCTATTATTCGGATCAAAATTTTCAAATATCATATAGACATAGAAAACAAAATGAAAAACAGTATCTACGCAATCTCGATGTAAGAAGGAAAAAAATGAAATTTTTTCCATTATTCGTTCAAACATCTTGTAATTAGCTTTAAATGGAATATTAAATACCAGAAAAACAAAAATGAACAAACATCAATTTAACCCGAACAAAAGAAAAATAAATACTTGGAAATATGAGAGGAGAACAGACAAACAAGCAGATGAAGAGACCAAATATTAAAATTTCATGAATTTTTTTTGGTATTTTAATTATTGCGGAAAAACAAATAATAACCCTTACACACAGGCACACAGACACACAGACACAAAAACGCCGCAAAAACACATAAACTGCATACCATGTGAATACACGTAAACAATTCAATCAAATAAATGGGCTTGAATTCATCAACAAAAACAATGAATGAATGAATGAAATGAGAATATGCAAAAAAAAAACAAAAAAGGAAAAAATTCATGTTTTCATATTTATATTTATCTATCATATCATAATTTGTTGCCTGGGAAAAATAATAATTTCAATCATAACAATAAAAACAACAACAATAATGATAATATTAATAAATGAATGAATAAAAATGAAATAAATATTAATATTATAAATAATAATAACACTAATAACAATAATAATAATCAATATAATGATAGATATGTATGAATGAATGAATATATTATGTCCTAAACATTATAATAAATGCAACAGCATCACCATCGATTGTTGAACTGAACTATGAATGAATGGTATTTAATAATGATTTGTTTTATTTTTATTTTTTTAATTTAAATAATTTACATTTTTGATGATGATCATAATAGCAATAATAATAATAATAGTAATAAATAATATTAAAATCATTCGAAAAAACTAATCAAAGAAACAAATAATCTATTTTTTTCTATCCTTTTTCAAATAAATTTTCATAAATCACAGATCGGATAGAAAAAAATTAATTTACATTTGAAATTATTTAGATTTGAAATCATTACCATTTTTTGTTGAATAATATTTGAATATGAATTATTTTTTTTTGGAGAATCTCATTTATTGCAATTTTGATTTGCATTTTTTGTTTAATTTCAAAAATTTATGATTTAAATGATTATTCAGAATTGTTCGATATACAAACAAGGGGTTGCAATCATACAACAATTTCTATGATTTTCCCCTCTTTCTCTCTTTCCCGCACATTTTGTTGTTCAAACGGCACCTTAGCCAATCGATAACAAGCGACCAATTTGAATTATAAATTTTGATTCATTTTCCCTATTCAGTAAAAAAAGTGAAGAGCAATGATTTACATTGGAGTAAATGAAAATTTTTTAAAATTTATCGCTACACAGTACACATGATAATTATGGTAGAAATCTTTTATTAAGAAATTCTTGAAAAATATTTTGTATAAAATTTAATGGAGAAACGAAGATGAAAAAATCTGATCGGATTAATTCGGTGTAATTGGTTGATAATGATTGCGAAAATGTTATTTTATAAAAAAAACTCTCATGTGATATAATAAATTTTTTCTCGAAAAATTTCAAGAAAAAATATCATTGATTTCTAATTCCATGTTCAATGGAAAAAATTCTTGCCAAAATAAATAAGAATTATCGTCGTTAGAGTTTATTATTATTAGAATTATTTTGATGAAATCATTACTTATTAATGTTTATAATTCAAAATTTGTACGGAAAAAAGAGAAATTAATTCTACGATCAAATTTTGCCATTTAGCAGTCTATAACGAAAATTAATACTCACTCAATTCAGCAAATACGAATTTCGAGAAATGGAAAATAAAAATCAATTCAAAGCACAAAAAAATATAATTATTTAATAACATTAACCATTCAAATGAACAAAGAAAATAAACAAATAATATGCACAACCAGGAGCAAAAATAAAATAAAAATCATTTGGCACAATTAATTTATGATTTCTCTCGATATTTCGAGGTTATGAATATTTATTTACATCAAACAATAACAACAAAAAACATTAACTATAAATAATTTTGTTATAAACATTCATACACAAACACAAATGAATTTTTATGAATCATATACAACGCCACCACCGACACTACCATAGACCATGCTGTGTTTTGAATCATTAAAAATTCGAAGAGGAAAAATAATGATTTTTCAATCATTTTACCAATTAAATTTTTAGAATAAATGATTGTGAATTGAATTAATTCACAGAGAAAAAACAAAATGAAATTTTTGAACAAATTTTGCCGAACTTTATTCAGCATGTGAATACAAATAAAGTGCTAAACTGATGATACTCATTTTGAATAATGCAATTACAAACATCAAATACAACAAAGAATAACAAAAAACAAATAGAAATTGATTGAATATGCCATTCAATAGGAAAATATACCAAAACAAAAACGTGTCAAGTTTTTCCCTATGCATTTATTTTCCGCAATTGAAAAAATGATGCATTAAATAAAATAATTTTTATTAATTTGATTCAATTGATTCCATCAATTGATTTTTAATGGAAAATAAAATTCACAAACATTAATAAAAATCAACTTAAATGTATTGGGTTGTCTCATAAGTTCTTGCCGTTTTTTAAATGAAAAAAAAAATTTAAAAAACAACAAGAACTTATAGGACAACCCAATAAATTGGAATTTTTGGAATAATAATAAATTGAATAAATATCAATCAATCAATCATAATTTGAACCAATCTATAATCAATTTTTTTCTACGAGTTTTACCCTCTCTTTCTCCCTACTACCCATTGAAAGGATAAAAAAATATATTTTTTGTTTTTGTCTTTGTTTCTATTTTCATGGAAAATATTCACTTTTGTTTTTTTTCTAAGCATAAAATGATTAATTCATATCATTATTATCATCATCATTATCATCTTTGTGATATTTTCAGAAAAAATATGAATGAAAAATGTTGAAAATATTGAAAAGAATTTCATTGATTCTTTATTCATTTATTCTTCTTGGTTCATTTGATTTGACTTCATCCAACATTAGCCATCTATTTATTTCTTCGATTTATTTTTATTCAAAAATTCATATGATGAAAATCTTTTTGAAGAAGAATGTTTGTGTGTGTGATATAAATAATGATAATAAAAAAATAAAATGTCGCTTCTAATATTAATGTTTTATCATTATGATTATCAATGACGATGATCAAAGATTATCATTCCGAAAAAATATAGAAAATATATGGGAGAAAATAGGCAAGAATTTGTTGTTTTATATATTCATTGTCTATAAATATATTTATATTTATGGATGATGATGATCAAGTTTTGTTTTGTTTATACACATTTTGAAATTCATATCACTTTATATCACTTCAATGTATTTAATATATTCAACAATAACAACAAAAATCAAAGGAAGCGGATATTGCAACGAATATTTTGTAATGAATATTTTCGCATCGAGTTGACACAATAAATTCAATTTATACAATAAATCAATCTTCCAAGTGATCGGTTGAATGACGTTCGCTTGAATTTGATTTGAAAAATATTTTCAGTTGAATTTTGAATAAATTAGTTTAATAACATTAATAATGATGCATTCTTTAGAGCATTTTCATAATCGTAACCTTGGTTGGTCTCGATTGATTTCCATTTGAACTGATTCTTATCGTCTAAAGTTATTTGAAATGTATGAAATGTTTGAAGTTTAGTTAAATGGGGTCGTTGAAGAAATTTTCAATGAAAGAAATGTTGATACAGATTCACAGAAAGGGGGTCGCCAAGTGAAAAAAAAGTTTGCGAAAATGATTGATCAATGATCATGTATCACATATTACGTATAATTAAATCAATTACGTAAATTATCTTGATTTAATAATTCAATCAGTCAATTTAATTATAAAGGCAATGATTTCTTTTATACATACTGCCATTGAACACTATTGTTTCATTTTTTTCCAGCCATTATTTTACTTGGAAAAAATTAACACACAAATAAGATTCTTAAAAGAAACAAGAAAATGATCGATTATGTGATGGCCAAAAATGATGATGGAATATATTGATCGATAATATTCATGAAATTCGAGAAATATTAACAATTCACTTGCCCAAATTTCGAACATTACAAACAATAACAATTAAATCATTGATTTTTTTCTTTTCATCATCCACACTTATTCAAGTTCTAAGAATCAATCGAAACCAAATTCATTGTTATTGCTGTTGTTGCCATTTATTTTGTTTGATTGTTTTCGTAAAATTCGTAAAAAAGAATTATTACAGTTTTTGATTGTTGTCCAATATATATAAATTTAGCTATAAAATTCAATAATATTCAATCGGAGAATTTTCTTCTATTTTTTGTCATAGAATAAAACTAAAGAGAATAAAAAAATTAAATCAATGATACGAAAAACAACAACAACAAAATCAAAATCCACGAATAATTTCACATCCGAAATGATAAAATCATCGATGAAAATAATCAATTATGATATTGATGATGATAAAGATAATAATAATGATATATTGATTAATAAGAAAAATCAATCAAAATTATTAGCAATTATTATTCATATTATTTTATTATTCGTGTTTGGTTTTACATTTTTATTCACAATTTACCACAGTTGGTTAAATAATCGTCCAATTTTATTCGATTATCTTTATCTAACGCATTGGAATTTAACATTACAAGTATTTTATTTATTATTCGAGTTATTCAGTGAATTTTCTCTTTCATTTCATTATTATATGACCATTGAATTACGAAGCAAATTTTTGCATTCAATTCTTATACCATTTTCAATAGTAAGTTTTTTTTGTCAAAAGTTGCATTTAATTTTCTTTCAAATGCTGATTGAAATCATATAAGCACACTAGTTTCAGTTTTTTAATTGGAAAAATTTTGAAAAATAATCTATAATTATGTTACTACTGGGTGTGTGATTACACATAATCAATGTGATTATATAATTCTAATATTTGCCATTTCAGAATTTCACAAAATAATGTCTGTTTCTCAAACATTATTATGATGAAAAGTAGAGTTCATTTTTGCTTAACCCATGCAGCTTTTTTCAATTTTGAAAATTAGTCTAAATAACAAAAAAAAAAAAAAAAACGAAACTAGAATAATGATAAAAAAATTTCTTTTAATTGATTTTTTTAAAATAATGTATTTATAAAAAAAAAATTTGAAATAAATAAAATAGTGTATTTCAATTATATTTTGGACGATTTGTATATTTTTCGATGATAATCTTATTCGTGGCCCAGCAAAAGAACGTTGGCCAGAATGGCATAATCATATATCGGTAAATATCATCATCATCATCATCATTATTATTAGATTATAAAGTAATTTGAGAGTATTATATTTCTACATTTAATTTCTCATGATTTTATAGCATACAATGATTATACCAGCCATAATAATCGAATGTATAATTTTAGAACATCAATTGCCGAAATTGTTCAATTCATTAATGATTACAATTATTATTGGCTCAATTTATTTACTTTGGGTAACATTCTTTGGTTATTATTTTCAAAAGCATTCATATGATTTAATACGGCAATCATCATCGACAAAATTGGCACTATTTTTTCTTATGTTTATAATGTTTTTAATCATATCCAATTGTATTGGTCGTTGGTTTCACAAGAAATGTTGGCGACAACGATAATTCAAAATCTATACATGACATCACCATCATCTTCGGCAAAATAAAAAATAATGGCGCAAATAATAGTAAAAAGCATAATGACGATGTTATTTTGGAGAGAAGAAATTAGTAACAGCCGGGAATTCGATATAATAATCCTTAATCATAATCATAATAATAATAAATATGTTAATTTTTTTCATTCTCAAGACTTTGTTTATGCGATTGTAATTCATGTCGGATAATCAATTCATTTGTAATGTATGCATGTTGTCTTTTGCGTAATCTTAACGATCCTGGTTCATCCGGTATGATAACCTTCAACAGTGAATTGATAGCTGTGACAACATTTTGAAATACGATAACGAACACAATTTTAGCAATCAATAGATACCAATGTTGCTCGTTATAACTACCATTATCGTCTCTATATCCATAATAGCTTCATTTTCGAAAAAAAATAATCGAAAAAATCATTATTAGTTTTTTTTCATTCCAATGAAAAGGACAAATTTTTTTTTCTAAAATATTCTAAAATATACTTAAACATACAAGCAATTTTTAATATTAGCATCAGGAACTTCATCATCCGGATTGATGAAATAATTTGATAATGTTGATGTATAAAAATTTCTTAGACTACCATTTTGATAATAATACATCATACGTGCTATTATATCAGTATTGAACGCAATGATGACTGCATTTGTGAAAACAGACAATTTTCCTAGTGAATCCAATATTGTGTACCAAACGCCAATATCTTTTACCCTATTCATCATTTTTTTCAAATTCACACATTAAATTTACGACGAAAAAATAAAATCAAATAAATTTTTGACTAATACCTTTGTGCTACGGGACGTTTATAATTTTTCAACATTTTTCTCGCATCAAAACGTATTTCAAAAATGTTATTTAATAAAGCAAAAAATGGTGCCAATGGAAATGCGCTTACAAATAATGTTATGAAACCAAATTGCAATACTAATTCAAGATATTCATAAAATAAAACCGAATGATCCCATGATTCAAGCAGATAATCTTCCTCATATTGTTCTAATTGATGATTAGTCGAATGATTATGTTGATAATTGTTTGCGGTCGTTTGTTTAGATTTTTTTTCACTAGAAAAATAAACATGTCTATTATAGACACCATACAAATATGGTATTAAATATTCAAGCATTGAACTGAATAAATTTTTTCCCAACAAAATGATGACTAGCTGTATGGTTAAATCAAAATAACAACCACCGATCGGACATGGTTCGATTAGTTTATTAATTTTATTCATTTGTAGACTACCATCCGGTGGTAATTTTGCTAATGTTCCTTTGAAAAATGCGATATAAAATAATGACGAATAATAGTTGACAAACTCGAACAAATACATTTTCAATGTTAATGAATTATCAAATTCATTTTGTGTCCGCGGCAATTCCATTTCCGTTAACCATTTAGCAAGACGCTTATAAACTTGACTCAAAATCATTATTAATATCAAGTTGATTGTTGCCGCCGTTGATGTAACAATCCATTCGATATTTTGTCGCAAAAATTCTGATTCATATTGATGTTGCGTGCTTAATGCAATGTATGTAGACACACGATACACAATAATTGATACCATTATTAATAATACGACAGCAACACTTAACAATACAAATGAAAATGACATTATAAAATAAGGCAATCGTCTGCGTACAAATGAAATGTAAGGTTCTTCCACACGAGTAACCGGGTTAATTCTTGTTTTGGTTGATTTTTGTCTAGAAAGATATGCCTTATTGGGTATTAGGAAACAAATAGGTTAATAATTATCAAATTTTAACAATTTTTTCCATCACTAACCAAGTATTCTGGCCTTGGAGGTTCATCGATGGTTGAGAAATCAGATAGATCCCATTGAAAACAAATCTTTGCTGAATAACGCTTCCACATTTCCAAGTAGATTGTAGCCCATATCGATATGAATACGGCGAATATAACTGTCGTGAAATTCCCCATCAAATATGAAGCTTTAGCAGGCATACAACTTTCTGAGATATCAATAAAATCACAGTTTTTTGCGCAAATTGGACACATTGGGGTTGTCAAATTGTTATGACAAATATCATTTGTTGGTTGATCACTGGATAAGGTTGCTGCACCGAAAAAAAATGTCAACAAACCAATACCAACTGCAGGTATTAACATTAATGTATAAAAACCGACCCATACATAATACATGGCGATTTTCACACCAAAATAATCAACTATTTTGTCTAATTGCTGATATTTCAGCATACAGAATAATGACGCCCAATTAGATAATAAATAACAGCGAAGTGCACGACATTCATTCTTGTCTCTTTTACCTATTCAAAAATCAAAATCATGAAAAATGAAGATAAAAGCATAATCGGATACATACATTTCTTCATTGCATCATGCAATGGATATGCGGCTAAATAAACACGATCAGATAATAATTTATTAATACCGATTGAAAAGAAATCATTACTATCTTTGAAACGTGTTCGCTTCAAAATATAATCAATGATTTCTCCACGTTGTGATGGAGTGAAAAATTCATCTTTATCATTATTCGGTATATGAAACAGATACTCTTTTTCCCTTGTAAAAACAGTTGTGAATGTTTGATGCTGTTCTAATTCTTCACCAAACAAATATTTTAGGCTAGTTTTAATTGCTTTCATTGGCATACGCAATGCCATTACTTCAGCATAACTAGCTAACACATTATATGGTGCATAAATATGAACATAGTTCACATTGTTACCGACTGAGCTTGGTACATGTTTCAATATTAGGCCTTCATTCAATAAATTTGCCTGCAAAATTTAAATTGATTAATGCATTGGAATCTAATACAATTGAATGAATTACCTCAAATTTCCTTCGTAATATTTCATGATTCAATGGATTATTGACATCATCTTCTTGATTGGTTTTTTGATAAACAAGAACAAAATCGACACGTTTTAAATCGCCAGTACAATATGGTGAAAAACGTTCATTAATTTGTGCAAGTGTAGTGTTTATTTCATCTGGTGTTGTTGCAAAATTTGAATTTGCAATCGCATCCTCATAAATACTTGCACGTTCGTCAAATTGACGAACTATTCTGTCAAGATCAATTTCAACACCATTTGGTCGTTGCTGATTGTTATTATCATTTCCAGTAATAGTATTATCGTTGTTAATTGATCGATCATTCAAAATTTTTGGATCGAAATTCATAATTATGATTAATGAATAAATTAAGACCCAGTTTTTATTTCCTAGTTGATTTTTAATTTATTAAAAGATCACAGATTTAAATTTTGGCTATAAACAAACATGAGATGTAGATGTTTTCATTAAATAATGTGAAGAAATAAAACATATGAAATATGCTTCAATATTTCACACACACACAATAGCTCACAGTATATGCAATTATCATTAGAAAAACATTTTCTATGCAAATTTAGAATGAGAAAAACGATGATCAATAAAATCTTGATGAATGCTATGTAATCGAGATCAATAAACAATTAAAAAATTATATTTCAATGAATTTTTGAAATTTTAATAAATAAATTATACTCTTTTATTAATGACACACATTGAAAATAAGGCCGGAAAATTAATATTTCCTATATAAAATGCACATATTTTATGATAGAAGCAATAAATAAAGTTGGATGGTATGGAAAAACCATCATCAAAATTTTATCAATCAATCATTTATTGAATGAATCAATCAATCAATTATAAATAGTTTAATGTTTTTTTAATTGAGCAAAATATAAACAATCATAAAGTAATAAATAAAAATTTTCACAAATTGAATAAAACCATTTGAATCACAAATTATCGAGCAGATTGATCTATTCAAATGATGAATATGAATAAGAGATTATAATATGAAAGACATTTGTATCAGAATTGATTTCGATGACGATCATCAAAAATTCATTTCTTCGGCAAAGCAAATGCAAAAACTGCACTTAAAATAAAAACAAACCACAAATAAATAAATTCTGGAAACATTTCTGAAAAAATTGAGAAAATTGAAATTCCTAGGAAACTTTACATTGAAAATGAAATTGAAAATTCAAAAAATCTTATTGAATTGTTATCTTATTTGAATGTAATTTTGGCGCATTTTTTAATAAATATTTAATTTTTCCGTCTAATTATCATTAAATAATTATTTATAACAATTTATCATAATATCTTTATTGATGATGATGATAATGATTTAGCATAATTTTTTTCATATAAATTTCGTAATTGTTTTATCATTTCTGTATGACGTATTTGTTCTAATTTTTTCGCTAAATTCAATATCTTGTCACATTCATTACCGCTCATATAGCTGTGAATGTTGAATAAATTATTATCATTTGTTAAACGATGATCTGTTATGCGATTTTGTTGAAAATTATACGTTCGTATTTTGTCACTACGTGCTGCAATGCCGATTTGATCTTTTTTCTGTTTTCTAGCTTCATTCTCTAATCTTTCATATTCGATTTGATTCAATAATTGACTGATTTTACGTATAGCTAATTCTTTATTCAAATATTGATGTCTGGTTTCTTGTGATTCGACTGTGTGACCAGTTGGTATATGCGTTACACGAACACATGTCAAATTACGATTAACATTTTGTCCACCTGCTCCGGATGAATTTTTGACTTCAAATTTCAAATCTGATTCTTTGACTTGAACGAGATTGTGGCGCACAGGTATTACTGCAATAGAGACAGTTGATGTATGTACACGTCCATATTTTTCTGTTCGCGGTACACGTTGAACACGATGCACGCCAGCTTCATGCCTTAATAAAGAATAACATTCATTACCGGTGACTTCGATGATTCTTGTGAATAATGAACTATTGTCCTCTATTTCGATTTGCTCAAATTCCTCTTCATTTGTTCTTATTTGCCAACCATTGAATAAAATATATTTGATATATAAATCATATAATTCTTGGGCAAATATGCCTGCTTCTTTTCCCCCAACACCAGCACGTATTTCAAATGAACATTCATTTATATCGTGGTCATCGATACAAGCTGAATTCAATATTTCATTTTGTAAAAATAAAAGTTGTTCAATTAATGATTGAAATTCGTTCCTTGATAAAACTGTAAATTCATCATCCTTATCCTGGTTTTCTTTTAAAATTTCATCAACATCAATCAGATCATTGAATAATTTACTATACTTGAATTTCAGCTCACTAGAGACATATTTAGTAAGAACATTTTCTTTTAAAAAATCATTAAAATAACGATAAAATGATGGTTGTTGATATATCGATGATTTATTGGAGTTTTTAATTAATTCTTTTATGGATTGTTGCTGCAAAAATTTTCTTGTATTTTTCAACAAAAATAGACGATTTGTTTTAATAAAAATTTGCCGATAAAAATTTATTAACATTATAAAATTCTATCATCAGAAATAATCACTATTTGATGCAAAAACAAAAATTTAAAAGGTTAAAAAAAATACATGAGAAAGTTTCTCGGGAAAACAAACAAATTAAAGTGAGAAATTTTTCGTAAATAGAGTTTCAAAAAAAAAAAATTTAAAAAATTCGAACTTTTTTCAGAAGTAAATTATATAATAAATATATTAGGTTTCATTTAGCAAATGTTAGTAAAATTAGAATTTAATGAAATCCTTTGAAGAAAAATCCGAAGAAATTGTCAAATCGAAACAGCAGTCTTCCAATGATGAACCAAAGACTGTTGAAAGAGATGAATCCTGTGTCAAGGCCCGAATTAAACGTTATTCAACATGTTCATCATCAGAACGACAATTATCAAGCGACAGTCGTAGTACAATAATTGAATACATATCTGATAAATTGAAATCACGTTCTAATAATAAATCAGAAAAAACCAAAAAACAAGCTGCATTGATCAAACAATTACTTGAACAACAAAAAATCAAACAAATAATGACTAATATGACATCGTCATCATCACAAGGTTCAAAACAAGATAATGATATCAATAATGATGATCATTCATCAGAAAATTTTGATCAATCAATGAAATATATCGAAGAAAAAATTCGTGAAAATCGAAAATAATTTTTTTTTTTAATATTTAATTCAATCAAATTAAATTTCATTCCTATATATAAACTTGAAATACATCGATTAAAAATATTTTGTTTCTATGTGTAATTCTCTCATTCTTCTACTAAATTATGAAAATTATCAAGAAAATTTCTACGAAATTCAATAAAATCATAGTGATTTTGATGGTCATATACATCATGGAAATATTTACAATAATCGCGTCACTATCATGTTTGATAATTGATATTAGTGACAATAATGATTTATTGAATAAAGACCCATTGGCTAAGAATCATATACCATCAATAATATTATTATTCATTTATATGTTAATGTCGATAATTCCGTTATTCATACATTTCAAACAAAGAAAGCTTCTATATTTAATTGCATATTTAAATTTATTAATATTATTTTTGATTATACGTTGGTCATTTGCAATACGTTTTCATTTGGAATTCATGTTGACAATTTTAACAAATATAATATTGACCACTTTCTATATCATGATTGTTTATCATCAAGCATCGATCAAATTGATATTGAAAAAATCTTCATCAAAAAATACGAATGCAACGAAAAAAATAACCACAACAATAACAGATTTCATGATAAATTTATGGAATATAATCACGAATAATGAAAAAGAATATATTGACACAAATTTTAAATTATCAATAATAAAAACAATTAAATCAACTTGCACTATGAAAGGCAGTAAAATTGGAAAATCAGCGACATCAATAAAAAATAAATCAAGTTTACAACGACTAAAATCTATTGGCCTTAAACATCATAATTCAACAAAAAAGGCATAATGAAAGCATGAATGAATGATTGTATGCCACGAACAATAAATTTTTATTGATTTTTTCTAAAAATTAAAAATTTTATTTTAATTCATTCACTCATTTGAAAAATTATTCATTTTCAGATTTAAAAAGTTTATCTTCAGTTGATAAGATTTCATTCTCAATATCTGAGGATTTGTTTTAGGAAACATGAACTTTACTTCAATCATCAATAGTCAAACCAGACATCAACGTGATCCATACATCTAAATTTTCTATTATTTTTTAGAAAAATGAAAAAAATTTCCATATGTCAAAAAACTTTTTTCATAAACAACCAAATTCAATAGCAAACTTACAACTGCCTAATGTCATCAATAATTTTCTGTGTCATCGATTCAACAAACAAGTGGATTTTCAATTAAAAAATCCACCAATTTCAAAATTATTGAATAAAATTATGCTTGTCTATTATCCAATACATTATGAAAAACAAATAGCAGCAACATTAGTCGGTTATCGCAATAATAACGATAGAGGAAATTATGAATTCGGTATATTTTTTTGTAAGAAGAAGCCAATAAACTTATTCATGGCCAAATTAGATCAAATACAAATTAAATGTCTAAATAAAAATCAAATAAAAATTATTTATTCAAAAAAATATTCTAGAAAATCTATTGATATTGAATTTTTGCAATCAAATGATCGTCAAGATTTTTTAGACTGTCTATTGGATTCAGAAATGATTGAACATAATCAACCAACATCAATAACATGCTGTATGTTTCCATGTATTGCATATTATCAACATAATTATAAATTTGTACGTAAAAAAATTCTAAACAAAATGATTTAAGATTGAAAATTTCAAAATGAAATAAGAGTTATTAATTTTTATTTATTTCCCCCATTTTATATAATAAAATTAATCAGTTCATTTAATGATAATAATTATTATGATAATAATAAATTATTATATAATGTAAAATTGAATTCATATTTGAATGTAAGCAGTCTGCCCATTGAACATTTTAATTAATTGCTCGTTATTTATTGTTTTATCACCATCATTATCAAATTTGATTTCATTTTTCAGTGATGAATCCGAAAATAATTTCTTGATATTTGATTGTTCGATATTCAATGCAACAGAAATCTGAAATAAGATAATTAAATTAATTATTGTATTTTACTTTAACGATTGATCAAAATTTATTACCATTTCTTTCAGGTGATTGAAATCATTTATCATAACAATTTCATGCGGTTCTTTCATTGAAATGGTTTTCAATAAAATCATGGCTTTTTGTTTCAATTTACCATTTGAATCTAATTGATGGATCATCAAATAATGATCATGTGGTGCATCTTGTTCCTCTGATAATGTCCAACCTGTTGGAAAATATAATGATTAATTCAAATCGAGAAAAACTTATTGATTATTACCATTCAAATCTTTGGTTTTCAGTTTTTCACCGGAAGGATTTTCAAATATTATTGTTCTTTTTAATATTTTACCATTTTCGGTTTTCAATTGAACATTTTGAAATTTCAAAAATTTATCATCGCCAGCATCATCGGATAATGATTCAATAAATAGCTCAATTTTTTCACCTTTTATATCATTCGTTGATTGAATGAGATATTTTGTTAATTTCTTTGCTTTCAAATCAATGAATTCAGCTTTCAATGAATTTTCAATATAATCATGAAATTCATCACAAACACGTTTCAAATCGACCGGATTATCAATATTAGTTTTCGGTGGTATATTTCGATAATAAACACGTATCGGATCTGAAGGTACTAATTTAGCTTCTTTACGCAATTTTTGTACACGATTAATGATTTCACGTGCCGTTCCTTCATCTTTCATTGCTGAATCAGCACAAACATTTAATAATACTAGAATACCGTTTTGACAATCAGCCTCATATTTATCGGCTAAATTCTTATCTAATCCACTTTCAGCTAATGTGTATGTTAATTTCATATCAGTGGGCTCTAGAAGATGTCCTTCAACTTCAAAATGATTCGGATCTTTCTCGAATTGAATCAATTTATCTTGAGACAAATTACGAATAGCTTGAATAACTTTTTTTGATTCACCGCGTAAACGTAAGCCTAATGCTTTTGTATCTGGTTCAGCGCGTAAATGTACACCATATTCTTCTTTGTTCATGCTCAATTTTATATCACGTACATTTAATTCATCTAATATAAAGGAACGAAGAGAATCAATATCATTGATCGTTTCTTGTGAATTCGTAATGACCACAACTTCAGGCAACGGATATTTCAGTGGCATATTACGACGATCACGTAAAACACGACCTAAATCGATTACTGTTTGCATGTAAGATACTTGACGTTCAACATTTATATCTATCAATTCTTCTTGTACTGGTGAATGTAATTTATAATGAATAGATTCTATTTGTGTCGTTTTTATCGAATCAGAAGATGATGATGATGATGAATTTTCATCAATAATTACTTTGCGTAAATTTTGATACATATAATCAGTGATAAATGGTGTGAATGAAGCCATCATTTCAATCATTGTCATTAAAACTGAAAATAATGTAGACAATGCACGGTGAGTATCTTCTTCTCCAAATTCACCCTTTAAACGTTTACGATTCATTCTAACATACCAATTTGTAAGATCATCAACAAATCGTACTAATCTTGGTACGACTGTATACAAACGGTAGGCTGCAATTGAAAAAAGACAAAGATGAATGAATGGAGCACAAATAAGTAGTTTACACACAACAAACCTTTCATTTCAACTTTGACAAATTTGAATAAACTTTGAGTGAATGATAAAATCCAACGATCCATAATATTATCTGATCGAATGGTAGATTTTGTATCGAAATAGAAACGTTTACCGGGATTATTTTGTTCATAAATTTCTATATTTTGTACAAGAAATCGATATGCATTGAACCATGGTATGAATGCATCTTTGAGAAGATCTCTAACACCTTCTTCACGGAATCTTAAACTTTCAGCACGAACAGCTGGTGAATTGATCAAATACAAACGAAGAGCATCTGCTCCATATTTCTTCACAATTTCCATAGGATCTGGATAATTTTTCTTTCGTTTACTCATTTTTTGACCATCTGATGCTAAAATCAAGCCATTAGCAATAAGATTCTTAAACGGTGGTTTGCCAAAAAGTAAAGTTGATATTACTAATAAAGTATAAAACCAGCCCCTTGTTTGATCAACACCTTCAGCGATGAAATTTGCGGGAAAATTTTCTTCAAAGAATTTTCTATTTTCAAATGGATAATGTGATTGTGCATATGGCATTGAACCAGATTCAAACCAACAATCAAATACTTCTGAAACTCTTCTCAATGGTGGATGACCCGGTCGTTTTGACGGAATGGTAATTGGATCAATATTTTCTCGATGTAAATCGGTGACTCGTACCCCACTCATTTTTTCTAATTCATCGATTGATCCAATGCAAACGATTTCTTCTAAATCTTCACTAACCCACAAAGGTATTGGTGTGCCCCAGAAACGATTTCTTGATATGGCCCAATCACGAGCTTCACGAAGCCAATTACCGAAACGTTTTTCTTTGATAAAATCTGGAACCCAATATGTTTGTTTATTTGTTTCGACTAATTTTTGTGAAAATTCTTCCACACGCACAAACCATGATGGCACAGCGCGATAAATTAATGGTGTATCTGAACGCCAACAAAATGGATACGAATGCTTTGTAGTACTTTCACGGATCAATCGATTTCTTGATTTTAAATTTTTAATAATATCTTTATCAGCGTCTTTGACATATTGACCAAGAAAATCAGAAACTGGTTCAATAAAACGACAACTCGAATCTAAAGGACAAACGATTCGACCACCTTTTGTGACGATACCAACTTTGGTTGCGACACGATGATCATCTTCACCAAAATATGGTGCACAATGAACAATACCAGTACCACTTTCAGCTGTGACATATGAGTCACAAGCAACTACGAACGCATTAACTGATTGACCATATTCTTTAAAATAATCAAATATCGGTTCATAATGCAATCCTTCTAATTTTCTGCCCAAGAATCGATCTAGTATTTCGCATTCATCTTTAGGTTTTTTATAAAGAACATCTAATCGTGCTTCAAGCAATATGAATATTCGATTACTTTTAAAATCCTTAATTTTTACATATTCCAAATCAGGATTGACACACAATAATAAGTTACTTGGTAATGTCCATGGCGTTGTTGTCCATGCAAGCATTGAAGTTTCAGGATCATTGATCAATGGAAATGAAACAACAACAGCTGGATCAATAACATCTTTGTAATTTTGACCAGATTCGAAATTCGATAATGGTGTTGAGCAAGCACTTGAATATGGCATCACTTTCACGCCATTATATACTAATCCTTTATTATATAATTGCTTGAACACCCACCATACTGATTCCATGAATTGAGGATACATTGTTTTATAATCATTTTCAAAATCAATCCATCGGCCGAGTCTGGTAATGATTTTTTGCCAGGCATCAGCATATCTCATTATAATTTTACGACATTCATCATTATATGCTTTAATACCGATTTTCATAACGTCATCTGGACTTTTTATGTTCAATGTTTTATCGATTTCATATTCAATCGGTAAGCCATGTGTATCCCAACCAAATCTCCGTTCAACATGATATCCAGACATATGTGCCCATCGTAAAACAATATCTTTGATTGTGCCAGCTAAGATATGACCATAATGTGGCAAACCGGTAGCAAATGGTGGACCATCATAAAACACGTATGATGGACGTTGAGCTGAAGATGATTGTTTTATTGATGTACGAAATGCATCAACATCGTTCCAAAATTTAAAAATTTTCTCTTCAGCTTCATAAAAATTGACCGAATCTGGTACAGAATCAAGCATTTCGGTCTAATTATTTGAATAATTAAAATTTAATACGTTTTTTTCAGTGTCACGTGAACAATTTTTTAAATTGTTGAATAAATTATTTGATAAAATGCTTATGCAATCACAAGGGAAATTATGCTTTGATTATTATTCATTACTTTTGCTTTCAGCATGAATTACAAGCAATTAGATTGCAATAACACAACAAAAATATTCCATGTGGCACATGAAATTCGGATCATTTATACATTGCAAGTATTTTATTTTTCAAAATTTAAAATTTCAATTTTTTTTGAAAAAAATTCTTAAAAACTGAATAAATTATATTAATTCAGATATGACAATTATAATTATTGATCAACTATACAATGACCAAATCGATATGGTCCCATCTGAAGAAGATGCAAAAAATCGGTTCAAATAATCAAATCCTATGGTTTTGATGAAATCATGATGATATGTGAGAACAGCTAATAATTGTCCTTTTTTCATTGAATAAATACGAATTTTTCCATCTTTGGATCCGACGGCAAATATTTTACCATCAGAACGGATTGAGCAACAAGTTACAATGTCACTATTTTCAATGGTGAATTTTTTGATTTTAGATTCATCTATTGATTTGTTTTGATCTTTACTTTTCCAAATTACTATTTCATTGGGTGCCAAACAAGCAATACCTCGTTCTATGTTTACATTGAAATCTAAATTAAGTATTTCTTTCTTTTCTATTTGAATCGATGAAATTGATTCTGATTCGATGGTTGAAATTTCATCGCCAACTATGGCAGTTTCACTTTTGAATAGAATTAGATAGCCGTCTTCATAAGCAATAAAGTTGTAAAGAAATTTATCAACATCTAAAAATGAATATGTTGACATGATCATTCCATGATTTAGTTGTTCTGGTATTTTTAATTTTATTCGATTTGTCAATTTTAATTTATCCAAGTCATATAAATTCATTTGTTTAGAATCATTAGGGTCAATGGAAACGATAAATTGATCATTCAAGACAGCTATTGTTGCAAACGTAATTTTCAATGTTGGAAACTGTTTCATTAATTTTAATTTATCGTCCAGTGAATTGAATAAATAAATGTTACCATCATTCACTTCTATTATCAGAATTTGACGTTTATTCGAATAAATTATTGATTTAATTTTCATTAATTCCATGTCAACATTATGAATATATTCTGATAAAGTATATTGTCTTTCACAACGATATGTCGATAATGACCATTTGAAAATTTGTCCATGCTGACTACCGCAGAATAGATAATCGTTTTGATCATCAGATTTATAAAATTCAAAAGCGGTTGTAGGGTTATCTCGATTTAAATCACCAAAAACATGAATAGGTCTAGGTATTTTGGCCATTTTTTAAATTTTCAAATCAGAAAACCAAAATAAAATTCGCATCCATCCTTTATGAATAGAACATTTTTTGTTTTTGTTGGAAAAGCGAATGAAAAAAAGCAAATCATCATTGCTGATCGTAATTCTTTGTCAAATAATTTCTTTTAATTAATTTTTTAAATTGATTTATTCAAGATTCTTAATACAAAATTAACAAAATGGACGCCAAAAATTCATCATTGAATGATGCTGTTGCATTGTCGAAAATGTTACAAAATGAATGGGAACGACCTAACCATAATCTTGAAAAAATTGAAAATTATCTCTCAAAATTGAAATTATACTTAACCAAATTACAATTTTTACCAATTGAATTAGGCGAACAAATATCAAAACAAGAATTGATCGTTGCAAGAGACATACTTGAAATCGGTGCCTTTTTTTCTATTGAAACTAAGAATATACCATCATTTGAGCGTTACATGGCACAATTAAAATGTTATTATTTTGATTACAGGTATGTCAACAAAAAATTTTATATTTTAATCTATTCCTTTAATATATTTTTTCAATCAAATTTTAGTTCCGATCTTACTGAGTCAACATTCAAATATCAATTACTTGGCTTGAATTTAATTTGTTTATTATCACAGAATCGTGTATCGGAATTTCATACTGTAAGTTCCTGATGTGAATAAAGGTAATGATGATAATTTTTACTTCTCAATTGATAGGAATTAGAATTATTACCAATGAAAGAAATACAAAACAATGTCTATATTCGTCATCCAGTGTCATTAGAACAATATTTGATGGAAGGAAGTTACAATAAAATATTTTTATCAAAAGGCAACGTACCATCAAAATATTATACTTATTTCATCGATATCTTGTTGGATACAATACGTAAAGATATTGCCTGTTGCATTGAAATGGCTTATGTACGAATTAGTGAATCAGAAGCCCTGCGTTTATTATTTTTTGACCCAAAAGACAAAAATGGTTTGATACAGTATGCTCAAAATCGCCGCTGGGTATTGAATCAAGATAAACGGGAATATACATTCAATAATGACAAAAACCGCAACGATTCAAATGTTCACACGCAAAAAATTCCTGCACAAAAAATTGCATTACAGATGTTAGATTATGCAAGAGAGTTAGAAATGATTGTTTAATTTTGAATGCTTGGACTGACACCAAAAATTGATCGTAATTTTTAATTGGTATAAATAAACGAATAAAAAATTCAATTAGAAAATACAAATAAAAAATTTGTTTTATTCAAAATCAAAATGAATTGATAGATTTGTTTCTATACAGGTTTATAATCAAGTTTTGTTTCCAATTTTTTATTATCTGCAATTTTACGCACAGCTTTCATAAAATCTTCTTCAATACAATAGTCACGCTCCTTACGAATGGCGAACAAACCGGCCTCGGTGCAAACATTGCGCAAATCTGCACCATTGAAGCCATCACTTAATTTGATGACAGCTTCCCAATCAATATCACCTTGCTTGGCAATCTTTCTTGAATGAATCTTCAATATTTCTAATCGTCCTTGTTCATTTGGTAATGATATCTCTATTTTTCGATCTAAACGACCAGGTCGTAATAATGCTGGATCTAATGTATCCGGTCGATTGGTTGCCATAATAATTTTTACTTTTCCTAATGCATCAAAACCATCCATTTGATTTAACAATTCCATCAGCGTTCTTTGAATTTCACGATCAGCCGATGTGCCTTCACTGAAACGTCTTCCTCCAATAGCATCAATTTCATCCATGAATATTACACATGGTTGATGATCACGAGCATAATTGAACATTTCACGGATCAAACGTGCTGATTCACCGATATATTTGTCGACAATAGCAGATGATACAACTTTCAAGAAATTAGCTTCTAATTGCGATGCAACAGCTCGTGCTAATAATGTTTTCCCGGTACCAGGTGGCCCATATAAAAGACAACCTTTTGGTGGGGTAATACCAATACGTTGGAATAATTCTGGATTCATTAATGGTAATTCAATAACTTCTCTTAGTTCCCGAATTTGCTCGGCAAGACCGCCAATCGAGCTATAAGTGACATCACCAGGATCTTCATGAGACATATTGTAAACTAAAGGGTCAACTTCGCGTGGTAACCAACGAAGTATGGTCAATGTTGTTATGTCCAATGCAACGCGTGTGCCAGGCTTCAATCGTGCTTTATCCAGTTGTCGTCGACAGCCAACAACATAACGAGGACCATTCGTTGCTTTTACAATGACTGATGAAAATTTATCAAGTTAGTGCAATCAAAATTGAAGAAAAATTTACTCACAATTATCTTCAGTCAATTGTTTCAATACTTCACCAACAATTTGTCCAACAGATTGCAAAGCCTTTAGATCATTTTCACTTTTTTCATATTGTTTATTCGATTCTTTGAGTTGATCACGAACTAATATTTAAATGAAAAATTAAAGATTGTCAAAATTACAAATTGAAAACTCAAAAACACTTACCATCTTTCAATCGTACTTCGATTTGTCTATGTTCATTGATTTTTTTACGATAATCTTGTATGGCACGTTCTCTTGAAACTTCTGCTGCCATTATTTTTTTATTTTTAATTCTTTATTAATTTTAAATTCTTAAAATTTAAATTCTATCAAATTTGATGAAAAAGATTTGAAAGAGCTAACAATAAAAGTTACATGAACACAAATGATTTAGCAAAAAAATTATAAAATAATCCAAACAGGTCAAAATAGAAACAAGTGCTAGTTTCTGTCGATAGATGGCGCTAGGATGAAAATTTTGATTCGATGGAAAATTATGAATGATTCGATCCATTCGGTTTTTGGTACTGATTTTCATCACCATCTTCAAGATGTTTTAAGGTCATCATCGACCTCATATATCGTTCATCTATCGATTGAACAAATGGATTTGATGCAGTGATTCCCACGTTTCTTCAATCATCTAAACACCCACACAATAATCAATCAAAAAAAAAAAGTTTAAAATGATAAAAATTAAATTTTATTGATTTGATTGATTCATTCTGATCACTCATCCTTTTGAATAGATGTATGCCCACTACAAGAAAAATGTCCAGGAATTTTATATTATTTTCAATTTTGTGTCTATAATTCTATGCAAACCTCAATCAAGCACAATCGCAGTCTGGTTGATTTAATAAAATAAATAAATAAATTTTCAGCATTTGACAGTTTGTATTGAACATGTTTGACTTTTTCCAATTTTCAAATCTTCAAAAACTTCAAAATGCAAATGAAAAAAAATCCAGACAATAATTATAACAATCAAGATAAGATTTGGAAGTGAATAATTAAAAATGTTGTGACCCCATTGTTTTTCTTTCAAAATTGAAAATTATTATATCATTTTCTATTGAATTTTATCATGTACCGAGAGATTAACATTAGACAATAATAATTTTCAATCTCAAAAACAATCAATTTTTTACCTTTTATCTCATTAAATAAATTCTTACCGGATATTGAATCATTTGAAAATGAAGTTCTTCACTTTGCATTCAATCGGTAACCATCAGTATCTGCTGCAAAAAGCAGTGATCGTTTGTCTTGTAGATAAAGATTTAAAGTTTGTAAGTTTAGCTTTTTTTCGATTTTTTTGTATTTTTTCATTTGTTTTTCCTTTAAAAATATATCTGTTTTCATTTGAAGATTGATTTTTTATGCTTTCTAAAACGATCTTCATAATAATCATAATTGAATTTGGAAATCATTCGAAATCTAAAACCGACGAATTAACATGAATTCAACGAGATGATGACTAGTAATGATGATGTAGTAGCAACCGAATCTGAATAATAATACTATTGTTCGTATTCTTGATTATATTGAAAACAAATGATCATCATAATGAATATTATGGGAGCAACAAATGAAAATAAAGACTTCTATGAAGAATCTAACCAAATTTAGACAAAATACAAACTCAGAAAAAATTGAAATCGATGCACGAAAAAAAATCCGAATTATTATAATATTAAATATAAGTGGCACATAACGGGGTAAATGTTTATAATCATAAATTCTAAAGACGCAAAATTCTATATTCTATTTTTATGAAAATAATATATTAAGAATATAGAATAAATAAATTGTGAGTAAAATCCGAAAATAAATAGCCCAAAGTAATCAATCAATCTTTCATCATATTTCGATGTAACCTTTGACATTTGATGTTGATTATTGATTATAATTATATGATGAACAATGCAGAAAAAACAATGGAATGAAATGATCATCAATATTCTAGAAAATATCAATTTAATCATGAGAATACAAATCTGGCTGAAATAAAATCAAATAAAATTCTAACACACAGAATATAAGCCAAAAAATAGGAAAAAAACGAAGAAATTTGAAAATAAATGCGGCGCCAATGTAAATGTCATAGATGCTTTTTCAATGCGTGTGCATATTTAATTGTTATCATTGTCAATAGAGTTTATAACAATTATGATTATGACGATGCATCAAAATTTTGAAAATAAACCCGAATCGAAATGAAAACTTAGAACTCGTGACACAATTATCGAATTTTGAATGAAAAACATACGAATCACTGATATTATTGTTTGAAAATGATGTTAAAAACTAAAGGATTGTGCAGCCATTTGATCATATTTTCGACAATCAATTCCAAAATTTATATGTATCGACCGAATATGCTGCTGTTTTGCTTCAACTCAATAGGTATAAATGTATAGAAAAATTATTTTAAAATAAACAGTAAAAATCTATTGGCTTGAATAAATCGTTCTTTTTTCGAGAGAATAACATTGAAAAACGTGATAATTTGTTTGTTGGTGATGATAGCAATAATGCTGTTGCTTATTATGATGATGAAGATGATTATATTGGCATCAATTCATAACTTTTTATTTTATTTTTAATAACAAATCAAACGAAAAAACAGCGAAAAATATACAAATAAAACAGAATTTGTAGATGTATACATTAGTGATAATTTATAAAATTATTATTATGAATATTTAGACAAATAATTTTATTGAAAACTTTATATAGATCAAATGAAAAAGAAAAAATCTTTGTATTAAGAATAAGTCTTTGCGTTGTTGTTTGTCAAGAATCAAGAATGAATGACGAATAAACTTGTAAGTGTGTTTGAATGAAAAGTTTTTTTTAGCAACAAGTCACAAGCAACACAAAAAAAGATATTATTCAGCTATAGTTTATCCATCCGGTCGAATCTTTGAGCGTTCTTTGTGAATGAATGAATTATAACAAAAATATGATGATAGCCGGAAAATGATCGAAAAAATTCATCTAAATACCAACAGCAAAATTGAATGATGATAGTTTTATATTTTGAAGTGTTTTATGGTGCATTCTAGATGTGATTGATTGATCATTGGCCATTGATTAATCATAATCATTGGATTGATTGATTAATTTAAAAGAATAATTACTATGCCAATTTAATATTTTCATCATATATGCGTCATCAAGAGAAATCGTCATGAGACAATAATCATCACAAAGCAATGATAATGACACCATGACTGACTTTGCAAATACAATCTAAAAATTATTTCAAAGATAAATTCTCAATATTTTAAAATAAAATCATCTATCATAATAAACAATAAATAAATCATCATAACCATCCACAAGAAATGTAACTAAATAATTTTTATTCATTGATATCAATTAATATCTTGTCTTTTTTCTTGGTTTTAATTATATGCTAGAAGCCTAACTATTTGAATTTTTTGAGAATTTAAGAAACCTAAATCATCGATTAGATTGATACAAATTGAACGTATAAAATTAAAATTCATCAGTGATTTTTAATCAATGTTAATAGCCATATTAATCAATAAATAGATTGATTTATTGTTGATCAATAAATTAAAATTAAATCATTGATCGAAACAAAATGAAATAATTTTGATTATCAACCCATTATTTGATGTACATTAGCAGTAGCATCTGCGATTCCATTCATTTGTTTCGATTCATCAAACATCTCTTTTTTGTATATGAATTTTTTCTCTTTTTTCTATGAAAAAAAAAATTGTATCATTTGTTTGAAGAAAAAAAATGTGAAGTGAAACATGACAATCGAAAAAAATATAGTCTCTTATTTTTCAATTAGAACAAAAATATTTTTTTTTAATTCATAAAATCATAAAGCGACTACAAATTTGTTGAAACATTTATTTTATTTTTAAATTTGGTAACTTTGTTACAATTTTCACTAATTTTTTATCTTGTTTATTTTTCATTGCAGAATTCATTTTATGAATTGAATCAAAAAATTAAATGTTTCAAAGTGATTTGACATGATTATTGACATCAATGATTTATATCACAAATCATGAATATGATAATTGAAACAATAATCCATTGAAGAGATGAAATATTAAAAGTGGAAACAAAAATCTTTATCTGATAACTTTTTATTTAATTATTTGATGTGATTTTTTTCTAAGCCAAAGTGATTAAATGAATCAAAATCACTAAGGTTATTATTTGTCATTGTCGGCTTGGTAATCAAACATCAATTGATGACGAGCAATGTTTGATGATGTTCAATCGATAATAATAACAATAATATCTTATGATATAAAATGCAATCATAAAAACCGGTGAATACTGTTATTATTAATATTAATATTTATTATCATCATTAATGGTAACTATGATATCATGAAAACAAGATTATTTTCCATTCTAAATCGTTTATCTTTATTTATGTTTAATTTTCTCTTTGAAACAAAACACAAAAAAATTTGTTTTTGTTTTTGGAAAAAAAATGAAATCGAATAAATTCATAATCATAGTCATAATAAATAATTTCAAATAAACAGTCATCAAACGATTGATCAAGGTACGTTTTTTTACATATTTATTTATTTATTAATATCTTTGTATTATTGTGAAGTATACAATAAACAAGCAAATTAAACAAAAATATCATCATTTTTGTCACATAAATAACAGTTACACAGAAAAAATAAAAATAAAATAAATAATCATAGCGGTTGTTAGCTGACTGGCTTGTACAATCCATTATGATGTCTATTATTATCACTATTATTTTACCTTTCATTAATTTTTTTTATTGTGAATATATGTTTTCTAATTAATTTAATTAATCATATAATGATAATAATAAAATATTTCTTTTTTTCGTACATTTTTAACAAAATTATCTACAATAGTGGAAAAGAGAAGATATTAATACTACACAGAAAAAAAAATTGCATACTAGATATATCATCATAATAATTATTAATCTAGAAGTTAGTATCATATGTATTAATGTTTGATGATCGCTTGCCGATTTCGTTTTTGCAAGCACTTGAATTTTCAATTTTGTGTATTGTGAGGCGATCATTATTTTGTTGACGATAAATCATCGTAAGTCACACAAAAATGGCTGAAAATATACCAACGTCTGCATCAACATCAACAACACATGAATCTAAAATGTATGTTGCTCCTAATCCTGAAACACATTTTGATGAATTATTCCGTGTTGTGCAACAAAATGATGCAATAAATAAATTAAATGGACAGCAACATGTGCCGATGCGTCAGCGCAATTTTCCTGAATCATTTTTTCGTCCACCATCTTGTTCATCATCAGCATCACATTCAAGAGAATCATCCTTAGATGCAACAACATTGAATTCCAATTTTGTAAATAAAAATAATAGCAATAATAATATTACAAGTACTAATTCATCACCATCATCTTCGAAGCCGCCGACGACACCAAACACATTGCAACGCAATAATAATAGTCACAATGCTGCACCATCACCACCGTTTTTTCATCAAAAAGCTCATTCTTTACCGGCATCATTGCCAAATCAAAAATCTATCTCCGCATCGATAATGAATCTTGATAGTGATGGTAGCATTGTGTCCACACAATTACCTCCGCCACCACATCAGCAACCACAAAAATATCGGCATCAACAATTGAAATTACCAAATAATATGACAAATAATTTCCATTGTCGTCAACAAAGTTATGATATTGATAAGATTCCGTTGCCGGATGGATGGACAATGTCATTCAATCCTAATGGTGAACGTTATTTCATTGATCATATAAATAAAATCACTACTTGGGATGATCCTAGAATCAAAATCATTCAACAAAATTTTAATAATCTGGCTCAAACATCGAATCATTCAATCATTAATCAGCCGGCATATTCGCAACAACAACCACAACAACAAATCCAGCAGCAACCTGTAGTGAATAAAAATGATAATTTTCCAATTCAAACACCATTTTTCGGTTCATCGGATGGTACAATGCATTTTTCAAACATGTCGGATGCCGGATCATCAGCATTCAATTCAAATATTCCGACCGAAATACAATTTGTGACTGAAAAAATGAAAGGTCAAATGCTTAATAATAATCCTACAACTTGGAATAATACAATAAATAAATTGGAATTGGAAAGAGAACTTTTACGTAACCGTTCTGAACTTGTCAAAAGGAATCCGATGGTTCGCAGCGATTATTTATCATCATTGCAAATGAAATCATTATTAAGTGAAAAAGATTTACCAAATACAACTTTTTCAACGCCAACAACAACAGCAGCAACAACAACAACTATGAATGGACGCCCTGAGAATCAAGATTCTAGTCTTGTCGGGACTGTGAATGGTACAATAAACAGCATGAACAATTTTAACAATGAAGCTAATTTACTCAATGGTAATTTGAATAAAAAATTGATTAAATTCATGGCTCATTTATTTCCTATTGTTTTTTGTCTTCTAGATTTTAGCTCTAACACTCATGTTACTGATAACACCGGACAACTTGATCCTAACGTTGTTCAATGTCTTATGTCAGATTCGGTTGATTTATCTTGCATCACAGATTCAGATCTAGAAGGATTAGATATTGAACAATATATTCAACATAATCCAATCAATAATGATATAGGTCAAATATTCAATAATTATGATGAAACAATGACATGGAATGTTTAAAAATGGATTGTATGTTTTGCATTTAGCATCCATATATTTAATTAATATTACTGCATAAATTAATATCGTCTCAACTATACTATAATATATGTTTTCCTTCTAACTCATTAATATAAATCATTTGACAATTTTTCAGCCACCATCATCAATCTCAAAATATTTACCAGTGCAGAATACATCAAAACAAAATTATTAAAAACTATGATATTCAATTGGCATTTGAAAAAAAATACCTTTAAATGAATCTTCATTTTTCATGAAACAAACAAAAAATGATTCTCCCCATTTATTATTGATGAATCGAAAAATGAAAATTTAAATGAAAATCTATCAAAATATTGAATTAAATTCATCGTAATAATGAAAATCTTGAAAAAAATGTCAAAATTTGAAAAAAATCAAAAAAAAAAAAAAAAAATTCGTAACATCAATCATTGATCATGGTGCACAGCCGAAAAAAAATCCAAAGGATTAAAATTTTATCATCTTCCATAATTGACTTCGATAATTGTTTGCTCATTTTCAAATAAAACACACTTTAATAATGAAAAAAATCCATTTTGAATAATCAAATTGTTCCAAAATTATCAATTAATGATTCTTCCCATTGTTTTTCTTTATATCCTTTATCATATTATTAACCTGTGATTTTTTTTTCTCTCTTTCATTGTAATATTCATGTTCGAAATTCATGAAAAAAATTGTTTGATTTTGCCACAATTTTTGATCATCGCTCATTCGATCACAAAAAAAATTGATAAACTCAAATGAAAAAAATGTAACAAAAAAAATTGAAAAAATCGAAAATCAAAAAAACGATACATTACCATTACATTTTTAGCAAAAATTGATACATTTTTCGAGCATTTTTCCGATTCATTTTCATTTCCGAGATTAATCTATAATGATTCATAAACAACAAAAACACAAAAAAAACAAAATTCGACTAATTTGATTATGTTTGATATGATTTAATTTTATTTAATCTGATTTCGCCTTTTTTTCTCGGTTTAAAAAACATTTAAATTGAATCATTGTTACATTTTGTTTTCATTTTTAATTTTTGAAAATTAAATTTTTCATTAAAAAAAATTATTAAAATTTGATTTTCAATTTGAAATTCTAATTTGCCATGTTTGATGAAAATTCAAAAATGTCTAAAATGACCAATATTTCATCATTTTTGGATAATTATCACAGCTATTATGATGATTTGTCCGAATTGAATGATGTTTCCGATGATAATTTATTAAATATTTTACAATTTAGGTTAGTAGAAAAAAAAATTTTAGTCGAAAATTTTGTCATTATTTTTTGTGCACTCAAAAAACAAATGTTTGTTTCAGATATGAAAATGGATACAATTACACTATGATTGGTAAATCAACATTGGTGTCAATGTTCAGTGAACTGAATATCAATGATGATGATAAGTATGTTGATTCAAATGAATTATATCATTATAGTGAAATGGATTCGCAGAAACCACCAAATATTTTCACTTTTATTAATTCGATTTGTCAACAAATTTTAAATGAAAATAATATTATGAATAATTGCTCAATAATTATGACTGGTAAGTTTATTCAATGATTGTTTCATTATAAGTAAAGTATAATTATTATTCATTTCATTACTTTGTCAACAACTATAAAAATAAAGGTGAAAGTAATAAAACAAAAATGTTACTATCGATTGTACACTATTTGAATCATTTTTTGTCAAAACACAATTCAAAGGACATTAAATGGATGATTGATATCATTCACCAATCAAATTGCATATTGGAATCATTTGGTTATGCAAAAAAATCGAATAACAATAATTTAAATTGTTTTGCCAAAATGATTAAATTATCATTCTTCAATGACCATTTGTTTGCAACGATTCATAATTTTATATTTGAAATGGTAATCCTTTTTTATATTCGCAATTTTATAAATTTTCTTCTAAGACAAACTAATCATCTCTTAGAATCGTATCGTTTCACTACCATTTCATGAAAGAAATTTCAATTGTTTTTATGAAATGCTCAGTGCCATGCATATGGAAAAATATAAGCACATATTCAATGAATTTGATGAATTTGACGATAGAGTAGAAAATTATAGTTATTTGAATGAAAATTTTGAATCACGAATTCACTCGGATGATGAATTACGATTCGATCAAGTATATGGATCAATGTTATCAATCGGTTTCGATTTTGATGAAATCCGATGTATTTATAAAATATTAGCATCAATACTTTGGTTAGGAAATATTAAATTTTCAAAAATGAAGCATTTTTCCGATCATTTCGATGATGCTATCATGGATGATGGTAATTTAATTGAAATGGACATTTTAGATGAGAATCATCTGAGAAAATTTTGTAAATTATTGTCATTCGATTATGATCAAACATTATTGACATTAACAAGTCGTTTGATTCAAACACCAAACGAAACAATACGTAAACATCATAATTATTCTCAATCACTACACTGTCGTAATGGAATGGCTAAATTATTGTATCGTAAATTGTTTGATTTTATTTTCAAAAAAATCAATAATTGCTTGAAATTGAGACAAAAACACATCGATAATGATGATTCCAGCTCATTACAGATGATCACAATCAATATATTAGACATATGTGGATATGAAATTTTCGAGTCTGAGAATGAATTTGAACAATTTCTGATTAATTATTCAAATGAAAAATTGAATCAAATATTCATTGATTCATTAATATTGAAGCAACAATCATTTTATGAATCAGAAGATATCGAATGGAAATATATTGATTTCAATGATGATATTGATGTGCAAAATATTAATCAAACGTTAATTATTTGTGAAAAAATTTTTGAAAAATTTGATGAAATAACAATAATCAGCAATCATCAACAATGTGATAATGATTATTTTTTAAAGTGTTCCGATATTCATAATGTTGATAATTTGGATGATGATGATGATGCTTTCACCATCAAACATTTTGTAGGTGATGCTGAGTATACAGTCAAGAATTTTATCGAGAATAATTCAAACCAAATACATCGTGATCATTATGAATGGATTGAAACAACAACAGATCCTATTTTAAGAGGTAAATTGAAATTTTGTAATTAATTAGCTGATCTAAGAATTATTTGTTCAATTTATATCAGAGATTTTTTATGATTCATATACGAAAACTGCTAAGATGTCTGCAACTGTTAGCCAAGAATTCCGTAGATCATTATTCCAATTAGCATTCGAACATCTTGAAGACAGTGAACAATTTTATATCCGTTGTATTAACCCGATCGGTGATGAGCAAATGAATTTTAATCGAAATGAAGTTCGACGACAAATTCAATATCTTGGCATTATCAATCATATTAAATTTTTAAAATCGACCATTTGGTTTCAATATTATTATGAAGAATTTGTTCGAAAATTTCATTTTTTGTTATCGAATGATGAAAAAGAAAAAACACAATTGAGTAATTGCTTGGAAGTTGATAATGTTGAAAATTTCCGTGAACACAATCAATTATTATGTGAAAAAATTTTACGAAAATTGCTAGACATAATGATTGAAAATGATATGAATAATAGAGTTATATTTGGTCGTACCATGTTGTTTATTAAAGATACAAAAATAATTGAAACATTAAAGATAAAATGTTGTGATTATTTTAATGATTGTATCGTTAGATTACAAACTGTGAGTACATTATCATTATTTTTTATCATAGTTATTATTTTTAGATTTTCAATAATTGGTGCAAAACCCTTCCATATTTATTTTAAAAATGAAAATAGATTTCAAGATATTATTTAGCTATGCAACAAGTGAAATATTTGAAGCGGATTCGATTAATTTTTGAATTATTTTGTCAATGGAAAAAATTGACAATCATCAATAAATATTTGCATAAATTTGAACATCGTTATTTTAATCAATGCAATTTTTTGCGTCTTAATCGATCTCCAGAAAATTTGGAATATGAAAATCTGTTGGAAATAAGGTATCGTAAAAAAATAATATCACAGAATAATTTTGTGAACAAATTATTCGATGATGAAACATACAACAAAATTTTACCAGAAATGATTGAGTATTTTAATTATAATCTAATCATCATGAAATTTCCGCTCAATTATTGGAATGAAAAAGTATTGCGAACGGATGCTCAACAATTATTTGATAATAATAAGATTGAATGGGGTGTATCAAGGAAAAAATGGACTGGTAATTATTTATCGAAAAATTTAAACGAATATTTTCAATTAAAAACGAGTGATAGAATAATATTCGCAGCCAAAATTATCGTGCCGAATTCACAAGTATTATCAAAAAAATCATTATCTTATGGATTGATTATGAATGAAACTTGTTTGTTCAAGATTATACTCAAGAAATATGAACGAATCAAAATTATTCAATGGAAAATGCTAAACGAAATCAAGAAAATCAGTTTAAGTACCGGAAATGATCAATTAATCGTTCTAAATGATATAAATGACAATTATATGATTTTTGCATTCCATAATCGATTCATTCAATATTATCATTCATATGATTATCGTATTGAAAATGAAAAAATAGTCAATCATTATAATGATGAATCTAATTTAGTTGGTGAATTTGTTACATTGATTTGGCAAAGAATCGATAATTTAGAGATAGAATTTCATACAAAATGTATTCCCATTCAAATGAAACAAATACAATTAATCGAATGGAACAGTGATGAATACAAGGAAATGATTGCAAGAAATAGTAATGATAAATTTTGTTTGCAATTTTTGTATGAAATTTTCAAAAATAATCATTATAATCGAAAACCGATTGAAAATGATTTCTACAAAATTTCATACAATAATTTAATCTTTATTTATAAATAATAATGCAAAGATTCAAGTAGCAAAAATTGATAATAAAATGAAAAATTTATAATTTTGTTATTCTCGAATTTTTATTTCGAACATAATCAAATGATTATCATGACCAGAGATGGTGCCCATTGTATGCATTATTATTTCAACCTAACCAGGTTTGGAAAAGAAGTATGTAAAAAAGACGGAAGCTCGTTGTAGCAAAATGAATCTCTAAATCAAAATGCGCAAGATCTATGCAATTATAGACACTGAAGAAAAAAAATTTCGAATTTAGCCAAAGAAATTGAAACAAAAAATACAGTAAATCATCGGTTTACAAATTCTGAAGAATCTGATAATTTCTCTCTTTTTTGATATGAAAAATTCCAAAGAAAATCATGGGACATCGTGATACATGAAACGACTAACTCGTTATTATATTCATGCTTATGATCAACAGCTTAATTCAATATTTTATTGTTTTATTTTTTTTTCTTGGACAAAACTATTTTTGATTATATTGACATTGCGGCTATTTTGTTGCCCTAGGGCCTGCATACAAATTACTAATTGCGCATTTGACAAGAAAGCAAAAATAATTATTTATGAGTCATTTTCTTTGATAAATCTGTATAGTGAACATCTAAAAAATCATAATTTGAAAAATGGATGATATCATCAATGATAATGTTTATGTATGTATCAACAATTGATTTTATGATTTCAAATAATTTTTATCATTCAATTTTTTCAGTGCTTCGAGTTATTGAACACAAATATGGAATCCCTTAATGATTTATTTACCTATGAATCCAATTTCGATGCTGATCAATATTTGAATTCACAAAAAATTAAGCAAGAAAATTTTGAAGATACAGAACGATTTCGTCAAATCAGTTTGAACGAATCTTTTGATTATGATTATTTTGATTCAGATAATAAATTTGATACTAAACGTGAAATTGAAGATGAAGAATTTATTACATCAACAGATTATACATTCAACTTTGATAATTTGAGCATTGACGGTAATGCTTGTATCAATGATGATGTTCAAAGTGAAATTGATCGAATTATCAATGATGATAATTTAAATAATATTACAACTGAAGACATTTCATGTCACAATGACAATTCGGATGGCAACACCATCGAACCAACAGTTGAAGATGATCAAGAACAGAATTTGAATTCAGAACAATTATCATCATCTTCATCGACAATCATTAATGATGATGCGATTGTGCGCGAAAAAATCAATAACGAGCAATTGAAACCTAAAACGCAAAATGAACCAAAATTTGATTCAGCACTTGATGAAAATATCAAGAAATTACTTTTTCCAGAAAAACTTTGGAGATTGATTCAAGACCAATCAATTGAAGGTATAAATTGGTCAAAAAATGGAAAAGAAATCATTATTAATATTGAAAAAATCAGACCAATTTTATCCCTTATTTCGCGAAGTACAAAAATCCAATCATTCATAAGGCAATTGCATTTATACAAATTCCGAAAAACAAACAATTTCAATTTGAAAAAACGAAAATTGGATCGAAACATTATTTGTTATTATCGTGAAGGATTTAGTCGTGAAGTTGTCGAAAATATTGAATCATTGGCAGAAATTTTCGGCAATAATAAGAAAAAATAATCATTCCGAAATTATCATTTGACATCAACAACAGCTACAAAAAGATTTCAAATCTATTTTTTTATTCATTTGTCATAATTGATCAAAATTTTATCATTATTTTAATACTCTCTTTTTATATTCATATCTTTTGTAAAATATCCAATTTTGTGAAATATTTTTTTTTTGTAAATTAATCATAAACGATTCTCATCAAAAATCATTGTAATAAAAATGTTTTCATCACCAAAATGAAGATGGCGATAGGCGCCTTGAATAATTTTTTTTTCAAAATTTTGTATTTTCAATTTTTTTTAACTTTTTGATTTGACATTTTAATCAAAATGATTCATAATTATTATGATAAGAAAATAGAGAGGAGACATAGGGAAAACAAATGATAAGAAACAATAATAATTATTGTGTCAATGAGAAAATTTTTGAGAAACAAAACAATGAGAAATTTTTATCATACAATTTGAATTATGACCAATTACTCAGTTTATATTAATTTAATTTGGCCAAAATTTTCGTTTTTTCGTAGATCCAATGAATTCAGTAATTTCAGACATTCATCTTAACACATCATCATTTTGTTTTTGAAATAACTTGATTTTTTACTTTGATGGTTGGTTGACAAGTGCTAAGTTTGCAAATGAATTTTTACATTTGAATTTTTGTTAAATCATTTGGTAGGCTTTTAATTTTTTTTTCTTCGCAAATTTTCTGTGCTCGGATATCATAGTTAGTTAGTCAGTGTGAGCGTATTTGTGCATCTTAATTATTTAAGCATTCAATTTATTATCACCATTTGACCCCCGGTGTGTGTGTGTGTGCATGTGTTCATATTGCGTATTCAAACGTATGAAATACATTTAATTTATTATATAATAGATAATGAATGATTGAATTATGATGAAAAATTTCAAGTTTTTTTGTTCATCATTTCGTGTGTTTTAATTGCTGTAATCAAAGAACAGAAAAATGAGTGATTCAATCAACTGAAAAATTGAGCATATTTTTATTCATGATTTTTTGGAGAGTTTAATTTCAATCAATATTTGTATTTTGGTGCAGTTATTGCAAATAACTGATCAATCAATATGTTGAAATGTTAATCAATTTTTTTTCCGAATCCATTTTCTAATAATAATTGTATGTAATAAAATAATTAATATTTCGCTGTTGATTGTTTTTCATTTCTTAAAAATGATTTCAGATTTTTGAAATGAAAAATCTTTTAAGCACCTTCAAATTTTTTTTATTTCATTGAAATACATTTTCATTTGAAAAATGGTGAAAATATTTTCTAGATGACCAAACCAAATTTTTCAATTTTATAATTTTTACATAAATGAATTAATGAATTAATTTTTTCGTCTCTAATTTTTTTTTTGATTAAATCGAATGAATAAATAAATGAATATTCAATCAATTTAAGCAAATATTGAATTTATCTTATCGTATTTTATTTCAAAAGTAAAAAATTCAGCATCACTCATGCATATCCTATCATTAATTTTGAAAAAAATTTCAATTTTTTTTTCTGGCTCACTTTCTGGTGAAATTGTTCTACTTGTGCTGTGTATTGAGATAGTTGATTGTAGCATCATCATTAAATTAATTAAAATTAACTTTAGATATTCATATTTATGCTAAACTTGACCATTTTTTCACTTTAAATTTCTTCTTCATCTTAAACCTATTCACATTGGAAAAATCACATCATCTCTTTCGATGTTAAAACATCACCATCACCATCAATTCAATCATTGATGGCATAGCGTAAGTATTCGCAAAAATTTCTTTCTAAAAATGCAAGGTGTGTTTCGTAAATTCATATTATTTTCAGGTATTAAATGAATTAGAGAAAAAAATATTTCAATATTTTTTGTATCAATTGATAAGTGTGAGATAATGTTGTTATCGTTTATTTATTCATTTATTTATTTATTCATTCATTTTTTTATGGACAAAATAATTTATATTCATTCATTCATACAGATACACATTTTTTTGTTGATCATTTTTTCGGCATCAAATCAACAATCAAACAAAAATGAATAGAGAAAATTTGTCACCATCCATCCACACACCATTATCACCACCTTTAAAAAAAATATTTTTGTGGCTTGGTGTCTTGTCGCTGGTATCCTACTATAGTATGTGCGTATATCATATTACGTATACAAATGATTCGGAATTCTTAAACTTTAATTTCTTTTTCATTATTTTTTTATTTATTTATTTTTTTTTTTTTGATTGCAATTTTTTCTTCTCGTCATATCTACAAATGAAATGAACGATACACATACGACACACTCGACAATCATACACACACGAACCACACTTATGAATTCTGTAGGTTTTTGAAAATCTTATCATTTTTTTGAAGTGAAGAAAGCAAATAGAAAAAATTCAACTTTTTGACATTTGTCTTTTTTTAAGTCGTTATCTTTCCTTTCATTTTTCTTTTTGTTTTTTCGTACAAATTTTTTTTTTGCAATTGAATTGGCTTGAAATTCTTCTTCAATTGCGATTTTTCTTTTTTTATCACACATTAAATGTTGCACATATACGCAACAAAGTACTGACCAAAGTGGCCACTTTGATTAATGGTTAATAATAAAATGAAAAAGATTTTTATTAAAAATAAAAATAAAAAAATTAATGAAATTCCAATCCAAATGGCTTTTATTACAATTATTTTCGTTCATTCCCCATTTAATTCCTGACTATGAATGATTAACGATGATAACGATGTTTTCATTTGTTTCTATTTTCAATTGGAATGAAAAAAATTGAAAAATGTTTATTGATAAAAGACAACTGAAAGCAACAGCGAAACAATAAAAAAAAACAATAGATTATTCTATCATTATTCAATTTAAAATCAACAATTTTTCGATTTTCTCTGCTTCACTGATATTTATGGATCGGAATTTCTATTATTTAATCTAATTTTTTTTTCAATATTTATCAAAAAACAAAGTTGCATTTTTTCTCCGGAATGTTTTGCATCAGATTTGAATATTCAATTAATAATATTTTGTAGAAAATGTATGAATATTAATGATTATTCAGGTCGGAATTATTGTCTAAACGAATTATGATACAGTTCTTCAATTGTTTTCATTCGAATACGCAATTCATTCTTAGGTATTCTCCTTGAAATTCTAAATTTCGAAAATTTTTACGGTCAATGAGCTTTAAGCAATTATGCTTTACTAATTTTTTAATATTTTTGATTTCGAAATTTCAATTTTTATTTTAAATTAAAACTCTTCTCTCATAATCACAGATGGCAGTTTTAGTTTGATAGGAATCATCATAATAATAAATCATTATTTCCAAATGCACGCTTTCCAGATATTCAAGTTAAAATTTATTTTTTAATTTTTTAAAATATATTTTGCTCATTCATATCATGGTGCAAATGATAAAACAGAGCATCGAAATAAAGATTCATCATTATTATTATTCTACTTGATTCGCAAATCAATTATCTATGAATATTTAATGATTGAAAAATCTATCATAATTTACAGAGATGATTACTGTTGAAATACAAATTTTTACAATACAATCTATCATTAAAATTAAATGGTAACATTGATTGGAATGACGCGAAATTTAATCTTTTAATTAATATAATTAATCAAAGAAATAAACAAATTACTGTCTAAAAGCATTTTTATATGACAATAAAACTCACTAAAAATGAAATGTTATATCGAAAATTCTAAAATAAATGCCATAATTGTGATCATTTCGAAATCATTTAATCATTTCTGAAGTATATATTTTTTTCGTGACCAACCATAATAACATTGAAAAATAAAAAATTGTGACTTTTATCAGGTGTACAAATATGAAGTGAGCATTCGGATAAAAATGTTCCTAGAGGGTGCATTTGTCAAAATGGGTGGGAAATTGTTTTTGGATTTGAATCTAGGACCTCTGGCCATCATTTCTGTCAAAAATTATTCCATTTGAAAAATCGGGTCATATTTTTTCATCATGTCAAAGATGACCAAATTTGCATGGAAAATTGACCATTTGCGGCGAGTGCTAATTTTCCGTTTCATTTGAACCTAACTGCTGCTGAAACCGATCAAATGATGGTCAAAGCCTCTGGCCATCATGCCATATCCGCTGTAACCAGAAAAAGATGGTCCCAACTGCAAAACCGGGTCGTTTCTGGAAGAAGGTCATGCTATGCATTTCCTGGGACCAAAGGGGTGTGGTGCATTTTGAGCTGCTCGAACTGAGTGAAACAATGAAAACTAATCGTTACCAAGATCAGCTGATAAGTTTGAACCATGCTTGAATCGAAAAAAGGTCAGAATGGTCATGGAGTAATGGCAGAGCAATTTTGCTTCACTGCAATGCACCACATTAATTTTAGCACACTTAGACAAAACTGGCCCAAAAAACAATCGAATCGCTTAGCTAGGACCGAATTTTCACATCCGCTGTATTCGTCGGACTTGGCCCCATCAGTTTAATCTTTGTTTTTATCGCTTGGTCATGTATGGGCTGAACAAGGACTCGATTCTTATGAAGATGTCAAAAATCGGGCTGTTTGTTTGATTCGGTCCTAGAGATACTAGGTTCAATTGAGAAGGCACACAAATTTTCTCAAGACTGGTAGAAATGTGTAGAAAATTATGGGCAGTATTTTGAATTGAATTGATTTTCGGTTCGTTTAAAAATTCAAGATAATTTCTCTGAAAAAATGCTCACTTCATATTTGTACACCTGATAAAATGAATTAATTTAATTTAGAATTTTGTGTTTTGATCCAATATATAACGATCATATTAATAAAATTGACTAGAATTTACTCATTTGTTCAAACAAATAAATTTTCATTTATCAAATTATGAATATGATTTGTGTGCATTTGTGTTTGTGCATTGTTGATATTCATTTTTTGGAGCAAATTCATAAAAAAATGTCCAAATGTGTCATCATTATCATCATCAACATCATCACCATTCTCAATATTAATAAATTAATGTGAATTCGTGTTTGTGCTTGTGTTTAATCGTTAAAAAGTGATCTTTGTGAAAATAAATTATCTTCATCATTATTATCAACGGTTTCGCATATATCAACTGCAAATATCCAACGATTCTTCGTTTTTCATCATGCAACAATCAACAATCACCTATTCATTTCAGGCCACTTGTCATTTTTTTTTTTCATTTTTTTATTATCGAAATTTTCATCTATGCATGTAGATGATTGCAATCTTGCATAAAATTTGATCAAATCGAATTGTTTTCTCCTCTTTTTCTCTCAAAATTGATTTCAAAATCGATTGAAAATCAATTTTTTGATCAAATTCAATTTATTTATTTTCAATAATAATATTCAATTATAATTATTCCTAACTTTTTATTGCGATATTCCTAACTTGTGTTATATTTATATTCCAATATTTATTAATCATAAATATTGATAATACTTTGCTATAATTTCGATGAAAATTTTCAAATCCTTCGCAATTGAATTAGAGAATTTCATTTTGATTCGCTGAATGAATGGTGAAATTCTCAAAAAGTTCATTCACTTTCAAGAATTTTTTCCACTTTCAATTTTCTTGCAAATTTGGAAAAATTTTGGAAATCCGATTATCGATTCTTTTTGATTGTTGTTGTCGTCGTTATAATTATATTCCGAAAATAAAGTGTTAATCATTTGATTGTTATTTTATTCTATGCATTCACTTCGAATAATTGGAACGAAGAAAAAAAAAGTTTCATCAAAATTTCGATTGAAAAGATAGCAGAAAGTGCATGGAAAAAAATTGATTTTTTTCTCCTCTCATTCAAAGTTTTTATTGATTTATTATTGTAAAACTCAGTCATTAAAACAGCTGTGTGAGTGAGCGTTTGTGTTAATTTTTATTTTGATGAAATATTCTATTGAATAATTACAATTGAATATCTTCACTATTTCATTATTGAAAAACATTGATTTTCAAACCATATTGATGATGTTGATGATGAAGATGTTTGAATTTAATTAATTGAAAATGTTTTTCGTATTCGTTCAATTGATTGTTTTTATGAATTTTTTCTGGTTCATTCAATTGTGATAATCATCTCGAAAACATTTTTCGTTTCTCTGCAATTCAATAATGAATGTTTCTGTGTTATGTTATGTTGATTGTCAATCATTCAATCGAAAATTATAACAAAAATAAATATAAATAAACAATGAATCGATTGGATTGATCGATTTAATTTAATGAATTTTGTAATTTTTTTTTTTCGTTGTTGTTCAAAATTTGAATTTCGATCGAAATCAGAGAAAAAATGATCGATCATTTTCTGTGCATTTTTTCTTCAATATAATGTTTAATCAAAGCGAAATGCACAAATTCGAGTTTATGAACTGAAATGTACAAATTTCAATCGATTTTATTTTGATTCGGCATTTTAATCCGCGAAAAAAATTCAAGATTTGCAAAACTTTTCGCGAAGAGATTTTTGTTACACTTTTTTTTCTGCAGATTTAATTCGTATTAAAATCTAAAATTTTACCCATTTTTATGTCAATTTGAATTTGATAATTTGTTACTTTTTGAATTTTTTTTTCTCGTTTGCAATAATTGCAACAATCGAAACTATTTTTAATCTACTGAAACGAAATTAAACAAATCGTTCTATTTCCATTTCGATTAATTTCAAAGATAAAGAAAAATTTGAAGCTTGAAAATTTAAAAGATTAATTTAATTTCAAATAATGTAAATAAATAAACAAATATATAAAATTAGATCAAAGTTTAAGCATGTGGGGAAAAATTCAGGTAGAAAAAAAGCAACAATTTTCCGTTATTTCGATTTTCCAATATTGATGTTTCTTTTGATTATCCGCAGATACTTCTGTTATTATTACTAATCTTAGATCATTGAACAACAAATATTGTTTGTTTATGGTTAAGCCAAAAAATCAAATAGTGTTTCAACAACAATTGACAAATAAAAAAAAAAAGGTTCAACGGGTATAGTTTTTTCGTAATGATCACGACATTTATCATTTGTATGCCATTAATGTTTAATGGTTAATATTTATTATCATTATTATCACATTATTAGTATTTTTTTCAACAATAAAAATAGATTAAATTAAAAACAAATAAACAAACAAATAAAAATAAATCATAACGATGTAATTGTAAATTTACTATCGCTTTTTTCTTGCCCGTTGTTTATCATTATTATGATGCTATTTTTTCCTTTGATCATAATTTTTTTGGTTTAATATTGCCATTAATTTAATTCTTTTTTCAATGGCAATAACGGTAATAATCGATAATTGCTATGATTATAATAATGTTTATCGTTGCTGCATAGTGTTTTGCACAAAAAATCGACTCAAATCGTGATCAAACCATTGATTATCTGATTCCCTTCTTTTTTGCCTTCTCTATATTCAATTCTTTCAGTATTGATTGTCAATCAAATTAAAATAATTCCATTTGTAATGATTTTAAATACGATTTATTTATTTTTGAACTCGATAATCTTATTTTTCGTTTGTTTGTTTGTTTAATTCGTTCAATATGATTCAGGTCAAATTTTTCTTTTTTTTCTTTTGAAATTCATTGCATACCAAAAGTCATTGGGTATTTGAAAGAAAATTAAAACTGACTGATTATTTAATGAAATAAATTAACCTCAATGACCAATTATCTTGCACAAAAGATTGAAAGGAGTGTTCAATATAAATTTATTTTTCATTTCGATGTCATCATAGCCACCATTTTCAAAGCAAAAAAGCAAAAATTTTCAAATCGAATTTCATATTAAAAATTTGATTGTCGGCTTTTTTCTTTTCTTCAAAGAATAACGAATGAAGAAAATTTATTTAAAAAAAATGACCAAAAAAGGTCCATATATGAATTCATGTATTCATATGAATTGATAATGCTTGGGAGCGCAATGTCCATTAGACAAATATTTTTTTCCTTAATGGACTGGTAAATCACCTGTGAAAAATTGAATGATAATTTTAAATGAAAAAAAATGACGAAAATATTAATCAAAATTGTTGAATTTTGAACACATTAAAAGTTTGAAAAAATGAAAAAGTAGAAAAAATAATGAATATCAAATTTAATTTATTCAGTAAATTTACTGATAATTAAATTAATTAAAGTATATTGGAATTACCATTCAAAAAATACATATTATCAAACATTCAATCTTGAATGAATTGAATCGCAATATTGTCTTTGAACATAAGCAGTTTTAAGCATCTTTTCAATATTTTTTTTCTTTTCTAATCTCGAAAATTTCTTTTTAAATTGATAACCAGAAATTCATTTCATCTCAGTATGATTGATAAATCTTGACATTCAGAAATTCATTTTCGATGATCAATTGATATGCAAACACATGAATTGAATCAAATTGAATGAAATTCAATCGAATAGTTTTTTTCCAAGAAGAATTAGCGAAAATCATTCATATTCAAAAAAAAATTGAATTGAATTAATTCAAATTGAATATTTTATGAAGAATGAAAATTGCAAAATAAGAATTCATCATCAATGCTTTGGGTATCGTTGTCAACTTTTATTGACAATTTTTCAAATTTTTTTTTTCTTCATTTTTCTTCAAAGAATTCAAATGATGATGATGATGAAGAGAAGCAAAAAAAAAATCAATTCAAGATTGACAAAACTTTTTTTTTGTTGCTGTTGTTGAAAAATCTGCCATAAACAGAGATTATTTTCTTTTCCAAAATGATCCAAAAAAAGTTAACTTTTCATTATTTATTTTCATTCATTTTATTTTCTGGTTGATCGGAATTGAATGAATGAGAATCCAAGAATGAATTTTGTTGAGAATTATTTTTTGAGAAAAACGAATTTCTTATTCATTGAAATTTTCTGCAGTTATGAATTTTTTCATTTTTTGTTTGCTTCGTTCAGATTCTGTTTGAATCTTTCAAAAAAAATTATCCAAAAAAAATGAAAATAAAATAAATAAAAAGTGGACAATCACCAGCAACAACAGCAGCAACAATACAAATAAACGATGACAAAAATCAATGCTTGAATGATTTTTCATTTCATTTCATAGCAAAATTTTTCATAACGATTTTGTCTATTGAATTGCATTGAAGAAAATTTCAAAATTCTTCTGAATTCTGTTTTTTTTATTGAAAAATTCTCTCTCGAAAAAAAACATGATTGATTCTTGAAAATTTTGAGAATAATGATTTTCTTTAAGAAATTCTTTCTTCAATAAAAAAAATATGAAAAATTCCAAATATCAATTATCTTAAAGAAGCTTATGTATTTCTGCAAAGCATTGTGATATTCAAAAATTTTAAGTTTATATTTTTTTTCGTTTATTACGGAATTCGTTTTTGCTTGAAAAAAAAACAAATTTTATTCCCTACATTTTCCCATTAAAAAACGATAATGATGATGATGATGATCATAAAATATTCTAAAGAAAAATATAAATAATATATTACATAATTATAGTTAATAAATAGCCATTCTCCCTGTCTCTCTGTCTTCTCTCGCCATATATCTAGCTTTGAAAACATAAAACATTTGAATCGGCCATAATTCTTTCATTATTTTGTTGAAAATATATTCTGTATTTGCATACATATTTGAAAACTTTTTTTTTGATTCCACTTATCAAAATAATTACATCTTGAGATTATCATTTTCGTTGTATTTTATTCCGTATTTTTTTTGGCAACTTTTAGCTGAAAAAAAAGAGTGAAAAAATGGATTTTAATTTAGTCTGATTCAATATTTTTTTAGTGTTTTACAAGTTTTTATTTTAAATGAATAAAATTTTTTTGCTGCTCAACAAGAAAAAAAACATTCAAATTCTCAATTTCTCATAAAGTTTTTTCGTTTCAAAAATTATATTTTCATATGATTTCCACTCTACTTTGTGTGTGTGTGTGTGTGTGGTGCAAAATTCATAAACTCAAAAGTTATCATAAAAAATTCGTAAAATGGTAAAACACACACAGGCATACATACACTCAATAATATTCTTTGCATTTGCATTTAAATAGATTTTTTCGTAATTTCTTTTTATTTTTTCCAAAAACTTGAATCTCCAATCTGAATATTTAAACACTTTTTTTCATCCATTCACTTCATTCATTCGTTCATTCATTCATTCACAAATGTGTTTCTGTTTGTTTGTAAAAATTTTGTCGCAGGCATTGAACGATAAAAAAATGAATTTTTTTTTCATTTTAAATTTTTAATCATTTGGATTTAGTCAAGTTTAGTTTGAGTTTTAGTTTAGTTTGGATTGGTTTTTTTCATTTATTCATTCTTTCGTTCGTTCATTCATTTAGTTTTTTAATTTTCAAATATTTTTTCAAACATTTCATAAGATAATCCTTTATTTTTTCATCTTTTATTACTTCTACTGCATTTGTATTCGTTGAAATATATGGAAAATTATTATTATTATTTGCGATTCGTTTATATTCATTTAATAATAATTTCGAATGAAATTTCATTTCCCATTGCATTTCAGAAAATGAATGCATGAATATGTGTGTGGGGTATTTTTAAATTTTTAATGCGCTTTCATCGAGTGAAATAAGTGGAATAATTTCATTTTTTTTTCGAAGAAAAAAAATGTTGAATTTTCTATGTGTTTCTATGTCTTGAAATTCGATTTAAGAAAAATGAAAATTGAAGAAAATTTCATCGATATCAACATGAAAAATATATTGCTGAATATATATTAATATGAATGAATATCCATTATTGGAAAATTTCATTTTAAATGAAAACGAAGAATCGAAGAAGAAAAAAGGGAAAAAAATTGAACATTTTTCATTTGGATTTCCATTTTTCAACATTTCATTTTCTTGAAATATTGAAATTCCGGTTGTTGTCATACATTTTAAACACATCGATTCATCGATGAAAATGCATTTAAAATTGTGTTGCATTGAAAAAGATTTCATTTCGACAGAATAAGTTAAGGAAAAAAGGAGAAAAAAATTATATTAAAAATCAATATTTGATTTTTTTTCTTCCATTCTCCAATTCATATTCGATGATGCGTTTTTTTTTCATTTAATATTTATTTATTACTTGTCTCCATTCTAATATATTATGTATGTTTGTGCTGTGCGGAATATGGAAAAAAGTGATCAAATATTGAATTTGAAATTTTGATTTTTCCATGAATTTTAAAATTTAAATTTTAAAAAATTTGAATTTGATAATCTTTTTTATATTATTATTATTCGTATATGAATCGAATCGATTTACGAAATTGATCGATTTGAAATTTTAATTTTATTATTTTCTATTGGAAAAATGATATTTTCGATAAAAGCTTTGAATAAATTTTCTTCCAATTTCCCATAATATAAAACAATTGGCAATTTTTTTTTTGTTTAAAATTGAAAAAAATTGTCATATTTTATGATGATATCTTTCATCAATTTTATTTGTTTTTGTCAAATTTTTTTTTCCTTCTCAGAAATTTTCACCATATTATTATCGTCATTTGTCGTCGGTTTCGATCAAAAATAATATTGTTGTCAATATTCAATTATAATGGTTGATTTTTATCATTATTAATTTATTGAATATTCAAACTTTTTTTTTGCTGTTGATAAACATCACATTTGATGTTAATGATTATGATCTCCAAGTGTAGAAAATTTTTTTTCTTCAAAATTTTCAATTTATTCATTTGAAAATTGCTTATGGCAATTGCAATTTAAATTTAAGCATCTTTTTTTTTTTCTTTTCTATGTCCATACAATAACATAACACAAATCAATACAATCATTATTATTATTTCGATTGATGATGCTATGATTCTGTTTCGATGAATCGAGAAAAAAAATAATCGAAAAATGTAAATGATAATGATGATTTTGATTATTTTTTATTCATTTGAAATGAATAAAATCTAGCCAAACAACTAAGGTCAAAGTTCTTATATATTTTTCTCCTTTCAAAGTCCTTGAATAGTATAAGAATGAAATGGCCATTTCACTTTAGCTATTAACATCAGAGGACGTTAGTTGTTTCATATGTCTGAAAATATCCCAAAAATATTCAATTATCAATTGAACTTTTAATCAAAATTTGAAAAGATGTTTGAATTTGAATTTTTTTTTCGTCGATTTATTTATTTTCATAATTAGTGAGATAACCATAACAAATTTATTAATAATTTATTCTTGGCAAATATCGACAACAAAACCAAATAAATAAATGAAATATTTTTAGGTAATATTTCGTACAATTGCCCTTTTAAACGAATGAAAAAGAATTTTTTTTTCTTGTCAAAAAGACATTAATATGGTAACAGAAATTAACGCCAAACTATTAAGTGTAAAAATAATTAGTAATTTGAAAAAATTTCGGAAAAAAAGTTGAAAATTCCATCTTGAATTGCAAAAAAACAAGGTAATTATCAATATTTATGATTCTGATTATGTTTATTATGTTTTTTCGAGTAATTTTACTTAATACTTCACGAGGGTTTCTTTTTTCTCATTTTTCTAAATTGAAAATAAACCGATTATATGAATATTTTTTTTTCGCTTTGAATCGGTTGGTTGTGTGAGATATCAATCAAAGATTATAATGATTTGATGATAATGAAAATAATTTATTGATATTAATATTGATAATGAAAATAATTATAATCATAATGATAATGACCACACCATAATTATTAACATTTGATTTGTCATTAACACCATCATCATTTTTTTTCGTTGTTTGATTCATTTTTGTATATATTATCATTTCACATCGTTTGGTAATTTGAGCTTATCAAATTCTAAAATCATTTGAATCATCATTTGTATGAAATTCGTCGTTTGTGAATTTGAAAAATATTTCAAATTCTTTTTGAAACAAAATCTAAAAACCACCTTTGACATCAATCAATTTTGATCAGTTTCATTCAATTATTCAATTCATTCATTAAATTTTAAAATTTTTCTCCGACAAAAAAAATCCTTGATTAATTTCCAATTCTTAAGTTTTCTTTTTTTAATTATTTTATTTACGAATTTTCAATCTAGACAAATTACTAGTATTATAACATTGGAAAATGAATAAGAAAAAATTTTCGAAATCAATGACAATTTTTCTTCAATTCATTTATTATCCGTTTCTTTGAAATCAAATTGATTAGTTTTTTTCTTTCTTTTTCCTCTCGCTCAATAATGCTCATTGATTGATTAATTTTCATTATTCCTGTGAAATGAAATGAAAAGATTCATACCGAATGATCAATGTTTATGACCTTTTTCGATACTTGAAATTTTTTTTCTTCTTCAAAATTCAAATCATCAATTTAGACTGATTTAGATTCATATAATATATGAATGCATGTGCATAGATAAAATATTTGAATAATGAATAAGAATGAACAAGAGATTGAATCATTATTACAAATGATAATATTAAAAAATTCAATGATTTACTATCATTCAAATTTCTTTTTTTTCCGTAACATTAAGCAACCAATGACCATTGTAACATGATGTTTTCAATGTAATCACGCTTTTTCATTATTATTTTGTTTTGTTTTTATTTCTTGTTTGTCGATGATCAATGGACAGCAGCAGCAGCATCATCATCATTATAATCATCAGCATAATGGTTTCAAGAGTTGCCATTTAAATATTTTTATAATTGTATTATTACTTTGATAGCGAAGTAAATGGAGGGTATTTTCGTTTTGCATACAATTCTTTGTGCATTCGAAAATTTAGTTTGAATATAAATACTTGAATACTGTTTCACATTGTAATCTGAATGTATTTATGAAGATTTTTTGAATTTTTTAAAAAACTACATTTCCATATTTTCAACATGATATTTTTGTGCAGAACTTTATTGGTATGTCCATCATAATCATCATTATGATCAACATTCATAATGATGTTCGACAAGCCTTGAGTTTTTGTTTTCTTCTAAATTCCTATTTTACATGTTGAATCCTTTTAATTCGATGAATTTCGCATGAATTTTTTTGAAATCATTCACATAATACATAGTTATATGTGTATTCATGTATGAAAAGTGGTAATTATAGCTTATTAAAATGAATAATCACATATCTATTCATTTTACTGATATTCAAATGATTTTTTTTTTTTTTTTTGAAATCTTGAAAATATGTGATTTTGAATAATTTAATTGAAAGAATTTCAATTCTCAAACCTGATTTCTATCCATCAAATATCCATAATCGAATTTACTTTGATTGTCATCGTTTCGTTTCGTTTTTTTTTCTGATTAGGCCATCTTAGATGAAAATGACATTAGCTTCTGGGCTTCTCTTATTTTTCCTCAAAGTAAATTACATACAATCCAGATAATTTTTTGTTATAATTTTGATTATTTCAATAATAGCATCAATGATATTATGAACATTAATGGATATGTCATTTGCAACCTTAAATTCAGTTCAAGAGATGCACATGAAAGAAAGAAATTGTAACAATCTTAATGATAATTTAATTTTTATAAGTGAACAGAAAAAATCTCTAATGATGTAAAGAGCATTTTTATAATGCAACATTTCCCAATAGAATATTCTTTATGATAGCTGAAAAAATAATCATAATGATAGACAATATTAAAACAAAACCTTTTATACAAAATGCAATGAATGTAAATCTAATTTTCATTCAAGATCTCTGCTAAAACAGAAGCAAAGTCAAAATGTTTTTGAATTTTTTGTTTTGTTTTTGTTTCCAATAATTGATTTGCCATCAAATGGAGCATTATTTGTGCATTTTTTCAATGAAGAAAATTAATTACAATAATGAAATTCAAATGATGACCAAACCCGAAACACAAAATAAACCGTTGGCGGCCAATTTTAATTTTTTGAAAATTGAAATGAAAAAAATTGATTGAAAAATTTGAAAAATGTTCAACAATTTCTTACATGGCAAAAGTAAAAAGATGGGGTCATCATCAATAATGATCATCATCGTCAATGTGTGCCAGTGTATTATATATTTGCATATTCGACATGAAGCAAAAAAAAAATGAAACAAAATGCTTGTTTATTTCAACCAGACAAGCCATAGGTTTGGTTTAATATTTTACATTTTTTTTCCTGTTTGTTTTTGCCAATACATTTCTCAATTTGAATTTTCAATATGCAATTTCAATTGTGACTCACCTGTGTGTGTTGCTTGTATGTGCAAATTTATTGTTATTGCGTTCATTTATTTTGCATTTCTTCTGGCTTCAATATCGTATTTATTAGTATTTATATTCACAAAATATTCATATAATTTACATAAAATGTGAAAATGATACAAGATTTTTGCTTTTTTGTTTTTATCTTTTTCTACATTTTTCATTTTAAAACTGGTATTTTGTAGAGTTTTACATTACATTACATTAGGTAAAATAATGATAAACCGCCAAAAGCATCAATTAATGTTGGAAACATAATAACCATATAAACAAATAAAAGCTATTATCATTATTGTTATTATTGACTATTATATTCATTCAATAGACAATAATAATAATAATAATCATTTTGTTTATTTCTAATGATTTCAATATTTTTTTTTCATTTATTTCTTATTATTCATTTCACATGCATAATATTTGCATGGTATTTTGTTGTTTTCTGGTTTTTTCGTCTTCATTTTACAACTGATTATTAAAAATTAAGGTATAATTTTTGTTGTAATAGTTAGTTATTTGGAAATGAATGATAAGTTTTTATTTCATCTTGTTTGTGGTCATTTTTAAATCTGTTTTTTTTGTAAATTTCTATTCACAAGAAAACAACAATATTCATTCGTTGTTTTGAATTTAATTGTCAAATTTAAATTTTTTCTCCGTCATTTGTTGATTTGAAGTTTTTTTAAATGTTATTTTTAGGCAAATCGGAGGGATTGGCTGACGCTATAGCGTTTCGTGTGTTGTTGTTGTTGTTGTTGTTGCTGATGATGATGATGACCAAACATCATCATTTTCGATAATAAAAAAAAATTTGATTATTCATTATCGATTCATTTTGCCCCGAATAGACAGCCGAAAACACTTTTTTTCTGGTCATTCGATACATTAAAATTCGAAAGAAAAAAATTCAAAATCGAATCGAAATTTGACAGGAAAAAAAATATGGTGAAAATTTCATGGTCATTTAATTATAATGATGATTATTTTTAATGATAAGTTTTATTTGCTCCTTTGATTACAAACAAAAAAATTGCCAACAAAAATTGAAAAATTTCAATAAATTTAAATTTAGGATTGGTTTATATGTGTATGCAAAATAGCTATTTTGCATCATCAAATAGGATAATTTAATTATTAATTTTTATCAAAGCATTCATTCATTCATTTTAATGAATGAAAATATTATCATTTTGAATAATGTAAATAATCAATTATTTACATTTTTCTGCCCATAGGTGTAACAAAACTCCTAAATGAAATATTTATAAATTTGAATAAATAATATTGTGATTTAAATGTATGATGCATGAAGGCAAAAAATTCATTCGTTTTAAGCCATGTCATCATGTTGTCGCTGCTGCTTATCATTGATGCTGCAAATCGCATGTATAAAATGAGCGAAAATCAGAATTTAGCAATTTTTTCCATCTCTTTCTACGGATTTGCATATTTCCAATGTAATTAAATCAAAATAATTTAATTTAAGTAGAAAAAATCAAAAAATAAATGAAATGCATCAATCAAAAATCTTTGCGATTGATGATCAAATATTCAAAAACAGCCAAAAACTCAAACTCTCTAAAATGATAATCATTATTATAATGATGAATTAGATTATGAAACTTTTTCATTTTTTTCTTCGTTTTCTCAAGTGCATTTTCATTCATTCACATTTGCGGTTATTCGATGATTACATCTATCACATTATTCAGTAATCATCGATTATCATCATGTATATATTGAAATGGATAGGTAAAGATCTATTCGTTTTTATTTTTGTTGTTGAAAATAAATTCCATTCAATCTATTTATGCCTAGAAGCAGTGAATTCATGATTATGATAATCATGAATTTTTTCTCTTTCTATTTCTTTTCCATTGCTTTTGGCAATTATTAATTTAATAATATTCAAATTTCAAATCACTGACTTGAAATTTCCTGAATAAAGAATTTGAATTCACCGAAAAAAATTGAGCAAAAAAATGAAACAATTATTTTTTGGAAATCAAAGAATTTGAATGAATTATTTGAAAGTATTAAAAATATTTCCAAATTAAATATTATTCTTGAATTGAATGTGTTAAATATTTCTGTGAAAAAATTGAAATTAGTGAATTGAAAACAAATAATATACCATTAGATTAGAATATCGGTAGCAAATGATCATTTTCATAGTTTTTCATACACATTTTTGCCCCATAAACCAATGTGTGATAGCATTTCATTTCATTTTTCTTCTCCATTCGCAAAATTTATTGTAGAATAATGTGAAAAAAAATGAAATTCAGGTGAAAAATCGAATGAAGAAGATAATGATAAATTATTTTCTTTTAAATACACACGCAATAATAATAATGATGATGATAATATATGCTTTAGTAATGAAGAAAAAAAGAAGGCAGCTAAAAAAGTCATTAGTCCAGGTATGGAAAATGAAATAGGAATTTTTTTTATTTTTCCCTATTTCATTTTCGATTAATTATTGTCTTCTGACATTTTCACAATTTCGCGTTTAACAAACAATTCGTTATGGCTGCTGTTTGGAATTTTCGATTTTTTTTGCTGCAATTTCTATGCTCTCTTCGAAGAAATATTTTTTCCCAATTTTACCAATTAATAACTAACTACTGAGTTATTCTCAAGTAGTTCGAATAGCTAATGTTAATTAGTACTAAGTTTTGTGTGTGTTTGTTTCTAAGGGTGAAGAAATGATGGGGAAAAAGTGAGCTTTTTGAGCTTCATTTTTTCCTAATTTTTACCGTTCGATAGTGAATAAGTTTTTTCTATTTATTTATTTCCTCGATAGAATTTACGTTGAAATTCGTGCGATTCTTAATGAAATATTTTTTTCTGCTCTGAAAAAATGAATAGAAAACACAAAAAGAGTTCAGTTTCGATTATTATTTTCCATTCAATAATTCAATTGCTCAATAATAATTCAGTTAATTATATTTCTATCATTTTCCGAATAGAAAAAAATAGAATAAATGAAAAAGCTCGATTCAATATTTCGGAAAATTTTCCGTTTATTCATTCATTGATTGAAACAAGGAATAAAAAATCAATTGATTCCTAATAAATTCTTTTTCAAAAATTTTCCATAAATTCTCTGAAGGTTTTGGATAAATTCAAATGGATTATTATTGAATTTGAATTTAGCAAAACATAAAAATGAAAATGATTTCAAAAATTTAATTCAATTTATTGATTATTCATTCATTATTTTGAGTTCAAAAAAAAAATCCATTTGAATTAAAAAGTTTTTATTGAAATTCCAAGTTTTAATTCAGATATTTTATATTTTCAATAGAAATGATTTCCAATGAAAAAATATAGTCTCAAAATTGAATAAAAATTCAATGACTATCTCTTGTTCATTTGTCAACAGCTACTACTACTGCTTCGGCTGTTGCTGCTGTTGATGCTAAATGGTGAGAAAGCAGGTGTGTTTTTATGTGCATTCATTTTCTTCCCCGAAAATTTCCATTTAAATCAGAAAAATTAATGTATTCCTATCAATTAAAACCATTTGAAATTTTAATTTTAATTTTTTTTTCGTTCCTTTGAATTTTAATTGAAAATGTCCACTCTAAAAATTGCCTATAAACAAATTGATTCATTTTTTTCCATTATTTCTATGAAAATTTATTTGAATTTTTATTCATTTTACAGGCAATTCATCATTTTTCATTCATAATAATTATAATTATCATTGTTGTGATTGCACACAGCAAGCTGTGTGTACATTTTGTACATTTTTTGCTTGTTTTCATATTATAATATTTAAGGTAAAAAATAAATGAATAATTTTGATGAAACGCCTATCGTTTAAATCATTACGTTTAAATAAATGTCCACTTTTGAATGAAAAATTTAAACATTCTAAGTTTCATTATTCTCTTATCATCATTTAAAGTTATAAATTATATAAATTAACATCCGTTTATTTTTGCTTTACTTTACATTTTCGTATCAACAGATGAATGTTTAGCGTCCACAATATTTAGATTACCATTGTTTTTATCTGTGTATCTCGCGAATAGCATAATTGACAAAAAATAGACTTTTATAATAATAATAATTATTATTATAATCAATCAAATTCTTTGAACATATTTAGCCACATTTTTTCAAGAAATTTGAAATAGGATTTAAGTTTAAGTGGACTGAATTTACCGATCTAAATAAATTTATTTAAAAAGAATTTCTTCTTTCTCAAAAAAATAGAAATGAAACCTATTTTTGACTAGACAATGATTGTTCATTACAAATAATAATGATGATGATGATGATGAAGAAGAAAAAAATAATGAAAACCTTTAAATTTTAGCTTAAATTAGCTCAAAACCAGAAGGCATATTATTTACTCGTTGTTTTCTTTAGTTCATTTTTCGTTTATCAAACGTTTAAAATGAAATACATAGTTTTTTTCTGTTAGTTAAACTTGTCATTTATATTTTCAAGTGTGTGTTTATTGTCTGTTGTTGTTGTTTACCTGGACAAAGATGAAAACAAAACAATGTTCAGGGTCAAAATATAATAATAATGTTTGAAAAAACTCATTTAATTTAAGAAAGAAAAAAAAATTGGCAATTAATTTTGTTTTTTGGTCAAAACTCTTTGCGAAGAAAATGAATGAATAAATACTTATCTATATATGTTTCTTATACCAAAGAAAAAAACAATACAAACCATATTATTATCATGATAAATCATTCATCAATTTAAACATTTTGTTTTTTGTTGTTTTTTCCATAAAAATCATTTTAAACTACCGAAATTTGAAACCATTTTTTTCTCCAGAAAATTTTTGAAAAATTTATTCCGTAGAATTTCAAAAATTTCAGCTCGAAAAAAATCCATTGTTTGCACATCCATTTAGTTGTTGGAATTCTAGAAGAATGTCTTGTGATTTAATTAAAATTGCAAAATTTTTTCTATGAATTTGAACCTCAACAATTTCTGAACGTAATTTGAATTAAGCCATAGCCAAATAATCAAATTAAAATGTTCAATTCAACAAATTCCTAGTTGAATCATCATTAATTATGTAAATGCATTTTCAAAGAAAATTTTTTTCAAAAGAATATTTAATTGTTCTTCGTTGATATAAAATTTGAAATTCAATTGATTTTCATAGTTGCGAATCTATGCAAAGCAATACAAAGGCAACGATAGATGGCATCGTCCAGCTGTAATCGTGTTTTATCTCAATTTTTCTTGCCTGTGATTGTTCGATTGAAATTATTCGGTATAAGAATCATTCCAAGACTTCTTGAATTATTCCTTGAATCTTTCTGCATTTTCCTCATGATTTGCATCAAAGATTTGATTTTTCATTTAATCTGGAATTTATTTTCCTTGTAATGTCGAAAAAATAATGAAAATCTCATCTCATTTAAATAATAAATGAATTTTTTTTTGCTTGTATTTTGGTTTGTTTTCGTTTATGAATGTTTATAATGGGATAGCATCTGTCGATTCGATTCCACTTTGGAATTCAGTTTTTTATTCGGTTTTTTTTTCGATTCGGTCTTAATATCATCACTTGACTTTTTCTTCTCATGAAAGCATCATTAAGAATGGTCAAAATAATAATAATAATAATGATAATAACAATCAAAATCATAATCTCTACAAATACAAAGATGAAAAAAGAAGAATAAATTCCAAATTTTTTTATATTCTTTGATTTGATTTGTTTCACTCGAATAAAATAACAGAAAAAAATATTATCATTACGGCCTAATACGTTATTTCGGGCAAAAATAAACCAACGCGAATAGGCGAATAAATCTAAAATTTTTTTTTGGTTAAATAACTTTGCTTGTTATATGATATTATGTATTGTATTGTATTATTATTATTGTCATTTGTATACAATATGTTTATTTGTGGTATTGTGTCAAAAAAAAAATTGACCAATTTTATTTCATTTCGATTATTTTGTTCGACTCTCTTGATTCTCTCTGGTCATCAAGCATCTTTTCGAGTTATTTTTCGTTATTTTTCAATGACGACCATGTTGTTGCTGATGCTGTTGTTGTAGATGGAATGAAATTGGGAAGAGTGAACCGAGAAAAAAATTCTGTAAATTAAAGAATAAAAATAATAGTAAACATCATGTGTTCACTCTTCATTGCACATTTCCATCATCATCATCATCATCATGGTTCATAGAATCAAGAAGTGAAATTATTTTCGAGCATACAAACATAAAAACAACATGAATGTTACACGGACAAATGATCCAAAAAAAACAAACGCTACAGCAGCTGTTTGTATTTTCATTGGTTGTTGTTGTTGATGTTATTTGTTGGGAGTTCAAAGAATTTGAAGGAGCGAAAAATAGAAAACAAAAATGAAATAACAACAACATTGAACGAAATTCCAGAGATTCCAACGAACCAAAAAAAAAAAGAAACAAAACAGAGAAATAGAAAAATTACACATTGATTTTGGTAGAATATCGTAGAATAATTCAGAATAATTCTACGAATTCTACACAACCAGACAAACAAACAAACAACCAGCTACCCAAATAATCATCAATTTGATTTAATTCATTGTGTATACAAAATTAAAAATGAAATAAAATACAATTTTTTCTTCTGACATTTTCACAATTCTAAAATTCTGAAAAAATGTGTTTGTAAATGCAAAGATTTCACAAGTCTTTTGAAATAAAACTACGTCATTACAATCATTACATATCAAAAGAAAAAAAAATTTGATACTAAATCAATATAAATCGATTGATTATTGTTTGAAAATTGAAATTATCAATTGGAATTTCTTATTACATTTTTTTCCCACACAATTTTCATAATTAAATTTTTTCTTTTGATTCATTTTAATCATTTGAAATGTGGCATCTCTTGAATTCATGTTGAATTTAGATATCGCTTTCTTGATTTTTTCTTTTATTATGTTCCAATTATTAAATTTTCATCTATTTGTCCTCGATGATAAATTTGGGAATTTTTCGATTTTTTCTCATCATAACGATGATATCGATTAAATTTGCTTTGATGACCTAAATTTTCTGTTTTGCCATCAAAATGCTTTGGTGTTTGACAATGTCTAAGAGAAAAAAACATTGATAAATATTTATTCATATCTTTATTTTTATCCATAGACGAACATTATGAAAAATTGTTGTACATTTCTTATATATAACAATTCTTATGACCGAAAAAAAAATCAAAATCAATAAATTATATTATCAATGTCATTATTTATTATGTAACGGAAATATATATAACAATTCATAAATATTTTTGTTTTTATTATTACCATTATTATTGCTGTTATTGATCGATTAAATGTAATAATCAAAACAGCAACAATGAAGAAAAAAAATCAAGATAATAACATTATTATTGTGATTATTACTGTTATTATGTAATGTTTATGACAATAAATGTTAATTGAATCACTAAAAATATCATAACGAAGCCAATGATCATGATGATGATGATGACGACGACGACAATAATAAAAATAATTTCCATCAATTGAATTCAATTGCAATTGAACTGGTTCAATTTATGTTTTCTTTTTTTTTTCACAGCTAAATTGAATGCAATCGATATTAATGACCGAATGTGGTCAAATGGTTTCATTCTAAATTTATACATTATCATCGATCAATTTTTTTCATGGAAAAATCGCTTATGAAAATAATATCTTGAATTTCCGTTGCCATTCGATAGATGTTCATCCAATATAAATGAAATTCTATTTTTATCATTTCTTTTCATTATTTATTCATTTTGAAATTTTTTTTTTTATTTTTCACTGATGACAGTCATTAATTATTCCTTGATATTTTCGATATAAAATTTTTTCACATTGAATTGAATGTATAGTAAGAAAAAAACCTGATCAAAGATTTCAAATACCAGATGCCGACAATTAAAAAAAATTGTTGATGAGATGATAGATTCTTCAATGTTTATCATTCAAACATAATATTCTCTTCATTAAAAAAAAATATCATCATCAATATCAAAATGAACGATATACTTACTTATTCATTACATTCACACATAATAATATTCACAGGTTTATTTTGTTCTAAAAGTAAAAAAAAAATAAAATTTCAAGTTTGACTTTAAGAGCTTTTCGTGTATAATAATAGTCAAGGTTTTCAATGTTGATTATACATGCAGAAATTGATGATGGTAAAGATGTAAAAATCAGATATGAAAATTAGAAATTCGTATTCATTTTCGTATATAGATGATTTTTCAAAAGCATTTCGAAACGTATATTCATCAATATATCCATTCTCTATCCATCCATTCTATTTAACCATTATATGAATGGTTTTTTGCACTAATGAATTTCATCAAAAAAATAAAAATAAACAGGCCGGTTGACCATTTTCCTTTATTTTTCCATCGATTTTCTCGATACGAAAACATCATAATCAATGATTATGAAGGAACGAAAATCATTAAACTTGTATCTTGGATAATTCTATCAAGGTTATTCAAATATAACTTATGATGCTTATAATAATAATATGCACTTGTAAAACAATGAATTAACATTTTCGATCAAAAATGGTATACATTTTCTCACTAGATATTCATTGATTTTTTCATATGCATATCAATAGCTATTTATTCAATAAGATTTTCTTCTTAGCCCTGCAATCATAGATAATTATTATTATGATTGTTATATTATCCATGATCGAAGAAGCTATCAAAAAAAAAAAAAAAAATGGTGAAAAAAAACTCAAATAAAAACAATAACACCAAAAAAAATTTTTGAATATCTGTACTGCGTATACACACACACAGAATTGATGATTATATCTTCATATATATAATTTTTGATTTTTTTTATCTATTTTTTTTTCACAAACTTGATTTTATTGCTGTCAAAATTAGGTTCGAAATAAACGAATATGTGTTTGTATATCTGTACGTTTCATATTATAAGGCTTTTCGATGTAAGGTGATCCTTTAATTAGTTTTTCGATTGATTTTTTTTCTTTACTTGTTGGTGTTTGTATGCATTTTGGGCATTATAAATATAAGATGATCTAGTGAAGCATATAAATTTCATGCATATGCAAACACAAAACTTATGTTTGCTGCACTTTGAATATTACAATTATTATTTATGATTTCCTGGTCAAACATATAGTTTCTCTATTTTCTTTTTAAAATCAAAAATATTATCAGACAACGAAGAATTTCCATGAATAATAAACAATGAAAAATTCGAGAAATGATTGGCATTGAACAACAATGATCGTTTGAAAATATATATTGAGTTATGATTGAATTGAGAAAAAAAAACATCTCTAAATATGGATAATTATCACGTGATTATTATCGGTAAAAATAATGATAATTGCATATCTTGATGTTATTGATAATGATAATGATGATTGAAAACAATGAGAGAACACAGGTGCATCATGAAAAAATTCGAACAAAAGCAATATCAAATATTCAAATGATCATAAATTTTATATTGAAATTAATGTACAAAAAACAATACAAATTTTTCGAATGATAATAATTATAATTATTATAATAATCATTATCAGAGTACAATTATTGTTATTTACGAAAATATTTATCAAATGAACAATCGATGTGTAAAAAAAATTTCCTATTTCATGATAGAAATATGTAAAAAAAAGTCAATTATCATTACTCTGCGTATTATTCATGTTTCACATGTGGTGTTGAAATGATGAAAAACTGATAGAATGATTGTAAAACTTTTTTCTTATTTTGATGATTCATTATGATCGATTGATCATCGAATCATTTTCGAAAAAAACTGAGGCTAACCATCATAAGTAATAAACAGCAACTTTACAAGTAAAATAAGAGATGGAAGTAATAAAACAAGAATAAAATTATTATTATTATTATTGATTAGCATTTGATTGATTTAATTTTTCCATATATTTGTTTGTATTGTTCAATAATTCTTTGCAGTCGCTTTTAATGTTATGAAAAATGTATTCTTCTTAACTTGTAAAACATAACAAGTCGAATAAGTTGGCATGAAAAAAAATAAGTTTTTTTCATTCCATCATTTCAATATATTATTCAATCGATTTCCCATGCTTAATTTTTTTCTGCTCTCAAATAAAAATAGAATTACATTTGACATATCTGTACACTCATACACACACACACACACATACAAACAATCGATATTTTTCTTGTTTTCTTCTCAAATATGTATAGTTTATAATTTGATTGATTAGTTTTTTTTCATCAATATTCGGCTGTTTGGTTGGTCGGTTAGTTTGGTTGATAATTTTCGAAGAAATTGTAGAAAAAATAAAACATTTTCGATGATTGTCTCTGTCATCGATTTTTCTTTTTATTTTGTTTTTTTTTCATGAAGAAAAAATAAAATTAAAAAACATAAACTGAGCGAATATATGTACTACTAATCATCATCGTCATCATCATCATCATCATCACTCCAAGATCTGATCAATCGATCAATAACAATCGATTTATGATGATGATTGGAAAAAATGGAAATTGAACAAAACAATGATTGTATTTTTTTTTTTTTTTTTTGATCACAAATAAAATTCTATTGATTAAACTGTGAATTTTTTTTTTCAAATGTTTTTCCACTGTGTTTTCCAATTATCATGTTCATAAATGGACAACATCGAAGGGAAAAACAAGAAGATTTAATCGATCAAAGAAAAATCAAAACAAATTTTTTTTTGATCGATTTGATCGGATTTGATTTGATAATTTATTTCTCAGCATTCAGATTTATTTTCCCTATTGTCCATCGCTGAAAATCCGAGAAATTTGAATTTAAATTTAAATTTGAAACTTTTTTGATTTACAAAAATCTCTTGATTCATATCATTCTTTTGAAAATAATTCCTTTCAAAATCAGAAAATAACTTTTTTGACAATTAAAACAATCACGCAAATTAGTCTTTTTTCTTCTTTATTTCTCGTTTCCACTGTTAATCAGCAGCATCTCAGCAGGTAGTTTATTAGAGACAATAATAATAATGATGGGTCAAAGAATGCAACGATTCAATATATTTCATTAAGCTGTCATTTTGAAAAGAAAAAAAATTGAAAATAATTAAGATTTTTTTTGAATGTTTTGATTTAAATTGTAATTAAAAAAACAAAATTGAAAAGAAATTCAAATCAAACAATTAGTTTCAATGGCCACACAGGATTTTGTTTTGCGACCGTAAATGTTTATTATTTATATTCGTGTATTCATTCACGAACATTTTGTTTATCGATTGTTTTCTATCATTCTCAATGATCGATCGAGACGATATAATTTAGCATCAATTAAATATTTTTCAATTTTGAAAAATAAAATAAAGCAAAAAATAAATTTTGTCATATCATTCTCGAATGACATCGAACACAATACAAATAGCAAAAAGCGAAAAGTTTTAATTGCTCACGCAAACTAAACGTTTCATTTCGAAAATTAAAACAAAAAAAAATGCCATCAAAAATAATCATGGGCAAAGTTTTCTTTTTTTTGCTTGAAATTTTAATTCAATTCAAATGTTGTTTGAATGACCTCTAACCTCGATTAGTCATGAATACTTTATATTTTTACAAATTATTTTTGATGTGGATGGATTATATATTTGAAGATGAAATTCATCTGAATCTAAATGAATAAATGAACATATGAAATTAAAACTTGAAGAATATCATTTTTTATCGAAATCTAATTGAGTTTATGCACTTAGGTTGTTGGCAAGCGTAGTCATTAAAAAACCAGTGCTACCTGTGTTGTGTGTTGCTTCATTTATATATTTTGTAATTTTTCTTTTTCTTAACTTAACCTTTGTTTTTAAGCTAAGTTCATCTTCATCATAATCATCGAATCAAATTTAAAAAGATGCATTTGATGATGATGATGAATTTTGATTGTGACCTTTTCTTAAAAATATGAAATAAATTTTCATAATAATTCATCATCATCATCATAATTCTGGCAGAGATTTTTCCTCTATTTCAACCAATATTCTTGTTTTTTTCTGAAAAAACAAAATTTTGAAATTGAATTTCAATTAAAATTCAATTTGAATTAAGAAGATCCATGTTTGAAATTTAAAAAAAAAATTCATCCAGGTTTTGCTTATGTCACTTATCGGAGGGAAAATGGTGAAAAACAAATCTCAATGCCTTACGATACTCGCTGCATGTTTAATTTCACTGGATAGTTTATTTGAAGTATTTAATCATGAATTTAAAAAAATGGACAAACAGCAGCAGTCGAGGCTATACTAATAAGGTAAATAACAAGGTGCCAAATAATATGACATAAACTTGCGTATACGTTAAATACACGAGTGTTCATTTTCGCTCAGTTCAACAAAATAAAAAAATTATTTGAATTGAACTTTGAAGTAAATAACAATTCAAAAAAAAAACATGTATTCAGAAACAAACAAAAAAATGAGTGGTTGATGAATACGTCAAATGTTTTTCAAAATTTTCTGTTGAATGTTACAATGTAACAATATTTCAAGAAAATTTTAACAATTGTTACAAATTTACTCTCATTTTTCTCAAATATATTCTACAAACAAGCTGAAAAACATTTTGCTACTTTATTATGGCAAAATATTTGCATGTTTTTCAATCATATTTTTTTCGCATTTTCATTTGGATTCATTTGTATATTTCATTCCATTGACATGGAAATTATACAGTACGTGTGATAATAATGATGATGATGATTATTTTGTTGTTTAATGTTTTACAAATAATGATTTTAATAATAATAATAATCGTCGTATGCTTTTTATTTTGTCAAATATGACACGTTATAATCATTTTTTTTTCTTTCTATGTGTCTGTCAATGCATTGAATATGAAAATATATATCGATTCCCCGAATTCAATGCTTTGAATTTTTGAATGATTCAAATGAAACATGGCATAATAATAATCATCATAATATTCAAATTTTACATTTTTCAAAATGTTCTTTTCACAGCCAATCACCCTGTTAAGGTGACATTTCACTCGTCATGCAAAAAAATCAGTAGCCCTTATATTTAACATGAACATGATTTCAAAATGAACAACAACCGAATATTTTTTATATTTTTTCCCTGTTAAATACATTTTGAATCTTCCGGATCGTTTTCGATTCGATCGTTGGACATGGTGAAAATCATGTAACCACCGAGTATTTGAAATGATTAAAATACAATCAAAAAAATGGACATGTCAATCATTGTCATTATGTTTTAAATATATCTCTAATACCCTGTTAGAAATCGGGAAAAATTCTGGGTCCTAACACACATTTTTTTCTCAGGTTTTTGATCCTCGGTTGAACATGTTTCGAAAACATTCCAAACCTAAAAAATTAATCTGGCCATTGGTTTGACTGTACCGATATGGATTTTGATGAAGCATTGATCTCAGATTAATTTTGTGTGTTGTTGAATAGGGAAAATTGATGTCGAAACGATAAGAAAATGAAAATTTAGAGAAATTTTCGCTCAGCAGGTAAAATTTAAAAATGAATTTTTCAAAACGACTGAAATCAAAAGAAAAAACGTGCTTTAAATGTCAAAAAATTAACAAGAAAATTTCAAAGAAACAAAAATTCAAGATCCCAAAATATTCATCTTTTATTTGATTGTATAATTGAATCGTCAAAGATTTGATGAACTTGATTTGAAACAAAAAAAAAATTGAATTAAAATCAATTTCTGTTGTTTGTATGCGTGTATTTGCGTTGTGATAAGCCAATCTTGTCAATCATTTCTTTTTAATTTTTAAAGAAGATGTACAACACCTGGGTCATATTCAGAAAATTTTCAAATATTTTCAATTTTTTTATTTATTCTCAACACTCGTAGGGTGTAAGCGATATGTGATATTCATTCAATGATGTGTTTGTGAGTATGTGTTATCTATCTATCCATGAATGTATCAATGTCGAACAGGAAATTTTCATTCTTTCATTTCTTTTGTTTCAAAAGAATTTTAATTCCATTTCACCGAATCCGAAACGAATCGAAAATTGAATTGTATTAAATTGAAATATGAAATTGAATTGGATTGAATGAAATTTTTCACTTTCTTTCATTGAAAATCTTGGCCTTGTCATTGAATCAATCGATGTATATCGAGATATGTGATCGAGAGATGTATCACACACATCTGTCATATCATCAATATCATCATCATCGTATCAAAATCCGCAAAATAAAACAATGTGAAAAATCTTTTATATTTCATTGATGTCAAATACAGAATTTCAAAATTTCTCACCGAAAAAAAAAACTATTTTTTTCATGATATTAAATGAAAATGAATGGTAATATTGGTTGTTGTTGTTTCTATGAAATTATTTTCGGAACAAATTAGAATTCATAAATATATGTTTGTCAACGTTAGAATTTTATTATACAATTTAACATTCTATATATAATCATAAAATATATTAAATTAACAACAATTGATTCAAATATATTAATTTAATTGGCGTGACACCTCCCCACCCCTATTTTGAATTCATTAGGATTGTAATAGAGTCTTAATTTTTTCGTATTTACGATTTCTGATTTTTTCTTTGTTGGTTGATTCGTTCGATTGATTTCAACGTTTTGTTCTGATATAATCGATAAGATTTTATATGGCCCTTCCATGACCGGGGTCAATTTCCCATTATTAGGATGCCAAGCCACTTCCACCAACACTTCATCACCAACTTTGAAATTTGGTGGTCGATATTTTCTGTCATAAATTTCTTGATTTTTATTATGAAATTGATCACTACGTTCATTTGCGATTTGTCTGGCTCGTTCAATTGTCGGTTGATCATTAATTGTTAATTGTTCATATGGTACAATCCCATATAAAAGATATGCAGGTGAAAAACCAGTTATATCATGTAATGTATTATTATATTCTTTGATGATTTTGTCCATTAATGTTGTCCATGTTCTGATTTTGATTTGTGGATCATTTATTTTACATCTCAATCTCTTCATCAATTCTTGATTAGTCCGTTCATTCAAACCATTACATTTCGGGTTTGCCGCTGACGTTAGTAAACGTTTGATGTTGTTACTTTGTAAAAATTTATGATATCTTTGTGACAAAAACGCTGGTGCTCGATCGGTCAGAATTTGTTTTACTGGTCCTAAGCTTATAATTTGTTTCACAATTTCTATATATGTTTCAGTTGATGTCGATGTATGTGGAAAAGCCCACGCATATCTTGTACAATGATCTATCACTAAATGAACCAAATTTTTACGTGAACCATATTTACCTAAACCGCTTATTGTATCAATCGATATTAAATCAAATGGTTGATGTGCTGGAGGTAACGTTCCAAGCATTGAATATTTCTTTTCTTTGAATTTTTTATTTTTCTGACAAACATCACAGTGTTTTACATAATTACTGATGTCATTGTACAAATTTGACCAATAATATGTCGGCGAAATTGTAGCAATCATTTTCTTTGTACCAATGTGACCAAAACGCTCATGACTCTCTTGCAAAATTTTAAGTTTCAATGATTCTGGAACAATAATTTTCGTTAGTCCATGTCGATTTCTGACATGCAGTCCATTGATTTTTTCAAATTTATTAATACCATTCATTTTTTGTTGTTCTCGTTGAATTTCTTCTTTACTTATCAAATTAACCTTGACCATTGATGCTCTTGATAAAGCATCTGCTTCATAATTAGTTGACCCTTTCTTATATTTAATTATAAGATCGTACATAGATACACGCAATGACCATCTAAAAAGACGACCCGTTAAATTTTTACAAGATTTTAACCATTGCAAAGCGGCGTGGTCAGTTACAATTGTGGTCACATTTCCATGAATATAACAATGCCACTTTTTGAGAGCTTCAACAATTGATAAACACTCTAATTCAGTAATTGTATAATTTACTTCGTGTTTTTGTAATTTCCTTGAATAATATGCAATTGGCAATTCTTCGTTATTAGAATGTTGTTGTTTGATTACAGCGCCAATGCCGGTTTTACTTGCATCACAATAAATGATTGTCGGTAATTCTGGATTGTAAATATTCAAAATTGGATGCTTAGTCAAACTTTCTTTAAGTTTAATGAATGATCGTTCACATTCATCTGACCAAAACCATGGGCAATCTTTTGCCAATAAATCTGTTAATGGTTTGCGTATGATCGCATGATTATTGATATATTTATGATAGACATTTTCCATGCCTAAAAATCGTTGTAATTCTTTAACATTTTTTGGTGTCGGATAATTTTCGATTGATTTAATATTTTCATAACTTGGCTGAACACAATTATATGAAATCCGATGACCAAGATAATCAATTTCCTGCATTGCGAAATGACATTTGCTTGGTTTTAGCTTGATATTTTCTTTTTCACATGCTAACAATACTCTTGATACATCTTCCAAATGATCATTGAAATTATCACTGAAAATTATTATATCATCAAAATAATTTTCAACATTTTTTAATTTATGTTTCATTATGATTTGTCTGATAGCCCTTTGGAAAGTTGCTGGTGCATTTTTTAGTCCGAAAGGCATCACAACCCATTCCAAATGTTGATTATGAGTGGAAAAAGCGGTTTTTGCGATATCTTCTGGATGCATTTGAATATGCCAATAACCATTTGCAACGTCCAACTTTGAAAAATATTTTTTATTACATAACTTATCAATGATTTCTTCAATAATTGGAATTGGCTGCTTATCAGTTATTGTGGCATCGTTTAACTTCCTGTAATCAATACACATTCTCGTCTTTCCCTCTCCCTTTTTCTCCGCCAAAGTAATTGGAAAAGAATATGGAGATGTTGATGGACGAACCAGATTTTGTTTCAACAAATTTTCTATGGTATCATCAATCACCTTTTGTTCTTTCTGAGACGTGCGATATGGTCTTTGGTAAATCGGAATTTCATTTTTCAATTCAATACGATGATATAGGTGTTTATATTGTCCTACATCACTTTTCGATTGTGCAAATGTATTAAATTTGCTAATTGTTTCCATTAATTGTTTTTGTTGATTATTAGTTAACTTTGGATTAATATGGAAACTTTGTTGAATGTTGAAACATTTTTTCTTTTCTTTTCTTTTTACTATTTTGCAATTATTGATGGTTAAATCATTTTGTCTCAAATTATTGTTGTTGAGATCCAGATTCAAATCAAATAATTGACTGGAATCTAAGCCCAGCAGTAGATCAGTGGTAAGATTTCTGATCACGTGAACTTCAATATTTCTAGTAATCCTTCCAATTTGAAGATTTACACGTACGCGACCCAATGATTGTGTAATATTGTCGAGTTGACGAATATTAATTTTTGAATTATTAATTATTTGTAATTGCAATTTATTGAATAGGCTTTTAGAAATACAAGTAATTTCTGCTCCCGTATCGATAAAAGCTTTGATTGGTTTATTATTAATAATGCAATTAAAATAAATTAAACCATTGGGTCGCTGTCTACGTTTTTTGTCGAAGTTTGGACTGTAATTTTTTGATCATTCACACATATAACTTCAGCATGACGGCCACCACATCTTTTACATTTGTATCTGGATCGACACGTTTCCATTGAATGATTATTTCTCAAACATAAAAAACATAATCGATGTTTTCTAGCCATATCTCGGCGAATCTTATTGTTTAGATTATTAGCATTACAAAAAATGGTTCTGTGATTGCCTTTGCAAAAAATACAGCTAGAAGGCATCGAATAATTGACCATTTTTTCTTTTACTGGCAAATTTAATGAAATGTGATTGTTGACAGATTTTTCAAAATATCTAATAAGCTGTTCACAAGTTTCACCATTATCCACAGCATTTTTAGAATACCATTTTGACAAAAAAGCTGGTCTAATTATTCGTTCCACAGTGACTTTGTCTATATTATGGTCAATTACTTGTTGATATAAATTTGTCATTTCATCTACTGTTTGTTGCATCTGGTCAATATCATTTTCATTTACCATTGGAACTGAATTAATTGCATGAAGTATTTTATTCAATATACGATCATGATTACGATATCTGTTTTCCAATCGTTCTTTGGCCATTTGATAATTAGTCTCAGTTTCGGCTAGTTCATTAACCAATTTTGCTGGTTCATCTTTCAATAATGATTTCAATATGAAAAATTTTTCAACTGACGACAAATTTTGATCTCTGTCAACAACGTTGACAAATTCTCGATAAAATCTATTAAAATGTAATATTTCTCCATCAAAATTTGGCAAGAAACGTTTCTGATATTGCACGTGGTGGTTGCCATATTGTTCGTTTGATTCTGTTAACGTCGTTACTGGTGTTGGCTGGAAATATTCTAATAATAATTTACATTTATCCACATATTCTTCATCTTTTTCATTGTAACTAACTCCATTTTCAACTAGTTCTTCGTTAATATCCACCAATTCAACAATTAATGTCTTGACTTCATCTTGCTTGTCTTTCTTTAATAGATTAAGATAAGCATGATTTGCATAAACTGTAATTTTTTGTTGCAAATTACTTTTTTGCGATAAAAGTCGATTAATTTTCTCAACTTCCATTTCAAAGAAAATCCTGTTGGCTTATGTCAACGTTAGAATTTTATTATACAATTTAACATTCTATATATAATCATAAAATATATTAAATTAACAACAATTGATTCAAATATATTAATTTAATTGGCGTGACATGTTCAGTATATCTATGATAGATATGATAATAATAATTATAACAAACATCATGAACATTTTTTATGATGATGATGATGATAATGTTAAACATCCTAATAATAATTGAATGAATTGATTGAATGAATGAATGAATGAATCAAACAAACAGATGTTAAGAACATGGAAAAATGTTAAAGTTTTCAATGATTTTCAATGATGAAACGAGAAAAATTATTTCGAAAAATGAAAATTTCAAGTTAAAATTGGAAATTTGAAATTTCAAATTGAAAATTTCAATGTTTTTCAATGATGAAAATCATAATGTCATTGTTTTATTTCTTCTGTGAAATGATTTCTTTGATTTCAGTCTTTGATTTGTCCTACAATGACATTGACATTTGAAATTGAAATTCGCTTTTGGAGAAATTTTTATCAATCAAACATTTTGCGCACCAAACAGCTATGTAAAACGACAAAGAATTGTAATTGAAAATGCTACTTGGAACACACATACAGTACAGAACTTGTAAAAAGGAAAATTTTTTGAAATTATTTTTTGATTGTCATTTCATAATTTCAACGAATTAATAATTATAATTCCAATAATAATAATAATATGTAAATGACACATTGTATACATCATGTTTATGTGTGTGTATGTGCATCGATAATGTGCATTTGACAACCATGAAAAGCACTTATATTTGAAATTTTTGCTTTTGATAAAATCTAAATACGTGTTTTGAGTTGTTTTTGTATGCAAAAGGCGAGGAAAAAATGTCATTTGACATTTTTTTTGTTGTTGCTGTTGTCGTTCTTGATAATTTTTAATCAATTCATTGTTTGAAATTTTTTTCTTTTGAATCATGTTTGTCGTGATTAATTTTATATTCTCATTAGTCATGAATTATTTTTTTCCCGTTAATTGTTTGAAATCATTTGTTTATTCAATTCGAAAATCGAGCATCCAAAAATCAAGATAAAAAAATCAAATTTGAATTTGAAATAAGAAACCGGAACACTTTGAATTTTTGGTCATTTTCTTTCATCGTTGATTAATGAGAATTGACCCAATTATCTCTTATGACTTTTGATTGACATTAAATAAATGTTTAGTGTAAATAAATGTGTGTTTCGATGATCTTAATTTCATGTTTGATCATCGTCTCGATGATTATTATTTGATTGATTTTCTCAAAAATCGATGATTTCATTTTTCCTTTTCCTTGTTTATTTATTCATTATTTTTTCATGCTAAACATCAAATCAACAAAATACAAATTGACCACAATAATTAAATTCGATGATTTTTGTTCGATAGAAAATTGAAATTGTGTCTTTTTTTCAATTCATAAATTGATGGATGAAATAAAAAAAAATTTATTGTTGTCTTTGAATCATTGTTATCATGATGATGAATTTTTCAATTTAAATCGACCAAATGTTTCTGTTATTCTTTCCTTCAAATTATTTATTATTAAATAAATATAAAAATGATCATTAATCTTAATAAAAATGAAATGAAAATTCAATTCAACACTCCCATAAAAATAAATGAATGACAATATAGAAAAATTACAGAAGTCAAGAATCATTAATAATTGAAATCTTTACCAACATCTTTATATCGATGATGATGATGAACAAATTGAATATAATTTAATTTTCAATTTTTCGATTTTGGCTAATTTATTTGAACAATTTCAACCAACTAACCGACAGACAGAACAAAAATAATTGAACAAATAAACAACAACACGTGTTTACAATTGATCGTATTCATGAAATTGTTGACTTGTTCGCAATAGATTAATCCTTTGACATTTTAAATTTAAATTGATTGATCTTTTTGTTTTCGACTTAGTTTGAATTTGGTTTCGTTTTTCAGTTTAATTAATACTAATTAAGACATTAATTTTTTTTTATTTTTTGTTTTGAATTTTATTTGAGATTTCCTATTGTTCCATTTCTCTCTTTGTTGAATTGAATTCTTAATGATTATTATCAATTATTTATTATTTTATTTTTCTCGAATGGTTAAGGCTCATTAATCATCGTCATAGATGAAAACAATAAAACATTATTATTTTTGAGCTATAATTATTATTTATGTGCAGACACGAACAAACAATCATTGTTTTGGTTGAATGAAATATAAATTATTTTTGATATTAAAGAAAAAAAGATGAAAAATGTCATCATTATTTCCGATTGCTATTGAAATATTTTTTTTCAAATCATTAATGAAGAAATTATTTTCTTTTTGTCACCAAGCATTAATTGATTTTCAAATTGAATGAAATACTAAAAATAATTTTTTTTTTTTACATTTTGAAAATTTATTCTTCTGCAGAATTGCATTCATCATCAATTTATATATGATTCAATGATCGATTGCAATAGCATTGACAAATTTTGACAATACATTTTTTGTTATTTGATTCACACATATTCAGATCGAAATATGAAAATAAATTCTCTTGAGATATTTTCTGAATAAATTTCTCAATGGAGAATAATGTAATCATATTTCCATTTTTTTTTTTTTTTTGTTTTTGATTTTTCATTTATTTTTGTTCATAGAACTTCTAAATTATAATTTTGAAATAGAAAAACTATCATTAAATGAATGAAAAATTTCGTTCATTTTTCGCTAAATCATTTCAATAGCTTTTCCATCATTTATATATTCTCAAATATTTGCAAGATGTTGTTATTACATCATATTTTGATCAATTTATGCATCAATTGAATTGCAATTTCTTTCTTTTCATTTTTTTTTATTATTTCGTTCACTTTTGCTCCCAAAAATCCGATAAACAAAATAGGATATTCCCGCTATTTATTTTCATTTTTTCGGTCTTCATCATTGATAATCTTCGCATTGATTAACTTGATATTATCATTGGCATTTGATTGAGTTTTAATTATAAATTTAATTTCATTGCATTTGATTGTGTGAAATTGAAAAAAGAAATTGTGTGAATGCGCATCACACAAACAACAAATTCCCGATTGATTTTTTTTTCGTTATTCGGGAATTATCCTTGAGACTCAAGTTTTTCGCTCTTTTGATTCTGTGATAGAATGGTGTTTAGACATGCTAAAACTAATAAGTTTATGGAATTTTTTTGATTTTGAAAATCAAAAAAAAAATTTATTTCATTTCATTTTTTTTCGCTTCAACAAATTTCCATTACATTCGATTATCGTTTAATTCATGTTTCAATTTAATTTTTTGTCATTCAATGTAAAAATGTGAATTAATGAATGAGTGGAGAGCTCCGAAAAAAAGGAAAAATTTCATCTTTTTTTTTCGTGACAATTTTGATTTTTTCATTTATTTATTTATTCACTCGTTTTAAATTAAAATAAACATTTTTTGTTTCGTTGTTGCATTCAATGAATGAACAGTTAACACTTTTTGTCCGTTTGTCCAGATTTGAATGATAATTTATGAATATGAATTTAATCAAAAAAATGTAAAAAAAGGCAGGGAGATTTAAAATTTTTCAAATTTTTCCCTTTTTCCATTTTTCATTAAATGGACAATAATAATTATACAGACATATGTGTTAAGCTCAAAATGAATGAATGACAATCGTAGCTTTTTGAAAATTCATTTTTTCCTATTTATTTATTTAATTCAATCGTTTCATTTTGAATATGAAAACGACGAGACAACAAAAAAATTACAAAATTCATTAACATCTTTTTTTCATTATTATTATTTTGATTAATAAACGATGTTCGCATTTTGTTTGAACAAAAAAAAAAAAAAAATGACGAAGAACAAAATACGCTGCATACACGCATTGAATTATAATGATTATGATAATAATGATGATGATAATGATTTGATCATATTAAAATTATAATAATAATAATTGAAGTGAATTTATTTGAATTCACCCATTCACACTATAACAGAATTTATAATAATAATAATAATAAGCATCATTATTAATGTTTCTTTTGCTTTTATTTTTTCATAATTTTATCATTGTTGATGATGATCATTATTATTATGAAGATTTTTTAGATGATTACAATGATGGATTTAGGGGTGATTGTAGCAGTGATTATTATTGCTGTTGTTCTTGTTTTTGTTGTTTTTTTTCATTTTTGAGTGTGTGTGTATTATTAATCAGATCTTGTTATTCTTGTCGTTTGTAATTATGTTATTTTTTTGAATAAAAATGATGAAGATAATTTTTGTTCTGTTTATTTTGCATATTTTTCCCATTTTTTTTGAATGACATTTGTCCAACCAACCAACCAAACATTGCATGTGGTTGTCATTTCAAATTTTTTGTTCTTCACTCAAAAATATTGATTTTATCAGTTGAATTTTGACAATTCTCCATTGAGAATTTCCATTCATTCTTCAGTCATTTTGTTTGGATTGACCATTCACAAATTTTCATTTACTGTTTGTATTTCAAGATTTGATGATTTGAAAACAGAGAAAAAAAATCAAATTATTTTGAAGATAAACTCAATTTAACTCGAATGTCGATTAAAATCGATTTGTTTTGCTATATTTAACAAGATATTCATGATTTTATGATGTAAATTTCATTATAAAAAAACCTAATTTTCGTTTTTTTGCTCAAAACATCAATATATTTCACTTTTAATTAGAGTTATTTTTATAACATATAACTACTGTTTGAATCGAATAAAAATTTGATCCGAATTTCGAAGGGAAAAATTCATTGAATGTATGTTCATTGAATCGGATTTTACCAAGATACATTTTATTTCCTTAGCCCGTTTCAATTTTTACTTAATTTCTCCTTTTCACTGAATTACATCAAAGTTTGCGTGCATATGTTTCATATCGTTTCATTTTTTTTAGTGTAAAATGTTTGATAATTGTGTGGCTGGCCAAAAATCATCCACATCACTACGGAAATGGAACATTATCGTAGTCGTCGTTGTTGTTGATATCTTTTTTTTCGCTTCTCGTTTTGATCTCTTTTTCTTTTCCATAATAAAAATGAAATGAAACCAAACCAAGCTGGTATAGGTATCATGGGAATCGTTTTTTTTCTCGCTGCTAAACAATTTTCGTTGCAACCATTATTATTACTTGGAATGTCATGTCATATCCGATCTATTTATTTGTTGTTTATTTCTGTTGTATTATTTTCGCTTGTTTTTGATATTAACATGATGATTTTTGATAGATTTCATTTCATTTCATTTCATTCATTCATCTATTCATTCATACGCATTCATTCAACGCCATAGAATCAAAGACATTTAACATGTGTTTTCAGCTGTTGTTTTGCTGTTTTTATTTCAATGTCGCAGTTGTTATAATGTTGATGATGATGAAAATTGTCATACGATTTTTGGAATAAATTTTGATTGTTGTTGCTGTTCTTGTCGTGTATAACTGCTGCTATCGCAGGTTTCAATGATTAATGTAAATTTTTCAGTCTATTTTCTATTCATCATTCAATTCAAAAATACTGAACGACTCGAAAAAAAATAAAAATTCGATTCAAAATGTTCTACGAAGCGAAAAGTTCCATTAATTAATTGAAGAAATATTGAATAAATGAAAAATGATGAACTTGGTACAAGTTTTATTTTTTTTTATATTATTCTTGATTCTATACCTTCTTCAAAGCTTCATAGCTTGTTAATGATATTTTCATTTTGCTAAAGATCAATATTGGAAAAATGGTCGATGTTTTTCCTCTCTTTCTTTGATGTGTATGATTTCGCTCTTGATAATATAGTTACAACTGTCAATGACCTTTTTTTGAAAAAAAAAATTTTTGATTTAAATTCAATAATTTTTAAAATTCTATCAAAGTGAAAGTATATTGTTTTTCTTCAAACTTTCCCTACAAACAAATTGTTTATATTTTGTGCATACATCACGAAAATAATCAATTTTTATTGATTGATTGATTGAATTCTTTGAATTTTCAAAAATTTATTTATCATCGATGCTAATGATGATAACAGATGCAAACAAAAAAGTGAAAAAATTACGGAAATTCTTTGTTCAGTGTTTGTGTTTGCTCTAATTCTGTTGTTTATCTTCCATAAATAATCGCAAAAAAGAATAATAGAATTGAGCGAAAATTCAAATTCCATCAAATTGGGTAAAAAATTGAATTAAATTCAAATTTCTTCGATAAATTCACACAAATCAAATTCGCATTTTGTATACGAAATTCATTAATTTAATTTCTATATTTCTCAATTTTTTTTCTCTTCTTTCAATCAAAAAATCAGAGTTCATCGATGAATCTCTTCCACCACTGTTCATCGATGTTAATTCAAATGATGATGATGATGATGATACGAAAAAAAAAAATTTAAAATGAATGGGCTTGGAAGAATTTTTAAATGTAATTTTTAGCGGCTTCAATTTGCTTTTTCCTCAGCCATCGTTCAAATGTTGTATGATACAATAACGCCAATCTAAATTTTATAAGAAATGAAGAAGCAAAGAGAAAAAAAATCAATCAATCAATTAAATTTATCGCTAAATTTTAAATGATTTTCATTTTTTTTCTTCATTGCTTTTTCAATTCATTTCTACAGCCAGAATCATTGAAATAAAACAATGATGATTGTAATCAAACAAAATTTCAATGAAGCTATTTGTCTTCATCATCAATGATATTCTTTTAATTTTGAAAAATTTTTCTAAATGAAAAATTTCCAATGTGAAATTAAATGTGATGAATCAAATGCGGAACTGAATTTCCACTGAATGAATGAATTTACAAACCCAAACATTGAATGAATTGATATTTGTGTATGAGAAACTATTAGAAATGAAATTATTTCGATTTTTGATTATCACAAATAAATATAATAGTAATTGTAAACAATGGAAATTTAAAAAAAAAATTTGATTGATCAATTTCGATTGATTCAATCGAATTGATTTCAATTATTGTGAAACCAACCACTCAAATAAGGGAGAATTTGTCGATTCTAATGATAAAATCAATTCTAATAGAAGAAAAACCAAACCAAAAAAATTGCTTGGAAAAAAACCTCGAAGATTATGTTTCATTGTTTGTGTGCTTGGTGAAGAAAAATAAATAATGAAAATAATAGCAGTATCTCTGGTTTTGTCAAACTTTGGCGCTCATCATCATCATAGAACAATGTACCATCAATGCCTTTATTTGATGGTGGAAATCCTCAAATAATGAAAAAAATACCTTATCGAATTGTGTGTTACTGTGCTGTGTTGGATATGTTGCTAAGTGCAAGCAAAAATCCTGGCAAAATACGAGTAAAAGAATACTTAATTAAATTACGACCATCATCGAAATAAAATAAAATAAAAATGGATATATCCAAGCTGCAACTTGATAAAATTTATGGTTCATAATTTAAAATAATAAAACAACTAAACAATGACAACAGACTAGATGTAGATTGCAAATCTAGATTTTTGTTTTGTCTTGTTTTGTATTGTTTCTGCTCAGTGATATTTCCAACCAGAAATCCAGAAATTGTTTCATTTTTTTGAAATACATTTTTTTTTTTTTGAACGATGTTCACGATTTTTGCTTAGTTTCATTTTCTCACTTGTACGTACATCATCTCATTGCTTTATATTGTCATGGAATTTGATGATCCAAGTTAATGATATTTATATTATTATTATTATTTTCGTAATCGTAACAGCGAAAATTCTTTACCATTTTCCGAAATAGAAAGAAAAAAAATTCTTGAATCCATCCATTCATTTCACCGATCGTGTATTTCACATATGGATTATTTTTTGAAATTGAAATTCTATTTTGAAAAATACAATTTTTTAAATGTAATTTGACACTAAAATTCTTTCGAAAAAAAAATTCAATTCTTAAGTTTTCACCACTTGAAATGTTTTCGTTTTCTGTTTTTCTGTCCAAATAAAAAATGGAAAATGAAAAACACTCGAAACAATAACACAAATCCGTGACAACCAAACGAAAACGTTTGTCGTCTTGGTGAAAGAGGTAAAATTTATAATTGAATCATCAGAATTGTTGAAATTTATTTTGTTTCGAAACAAACTAAATCCAATTTTCAAAGGAAATTTCCTTTTTTGATGGAATTCTTTGTAAAATTTCTGAATTTCGTATTCTGACCCATGCTTTTCGACAATGAATGACAATCGTATAAATGATGATAATCGCAATAAAAATAAGTAATGATGAAAAAAACAAAAAAAAACGAATGAATGCTTCATTGGATTTGAAAGTAAAAAAAAAACAGAAATAAGCTCAAATACAATACAATTTCCGTTTCTGAAATAAAAATATTCAAAAATATGTTTACAACATTTTTTGAAAACATTGATTTGTACTAAAATATTACAATAGAATAATGTATAATGTACAATACGATAAACTTTGATAAGATTTGAATTTGTATTCATTATTATTAATATATTTATATTTATATAAATATTAATAGCATGATAAAATAATTCAAATGCAACAAAAAAAGATGTTTTCTGTACGGTTCAAATATTTGTTTGTTAAAACAGCTAGAAAAAAATCTTAAAATCTTTTTTTTTATTTGTTTCCAATGATAAAAGCAATTGAACTTTTTTTTTTGATTTGGTGATTACCGAATTATTTTTAATGTTTTTCGATTCGATTTCGTATCGTGTTCTTTGTTTGAAAAATTTGTAATTCAAAATCATTGTTGTTTCATCATTTGCAATATTTGTTTTATTTTTCAAATATTATCAATGAAAATGAAATGGATCATTTGTTTTTCAAAATAACAATACTAAATTGAATTTAAATTTGAATTCGATTCGATTTGAATTCATGTATGTTTGTTGTATATTCGTTGTTAAATTCAAATTTTGTTTTCATATTATAATTGTTTTTTTCTCAGAATTTCAATGAAAGAAAATAATCGATTTCCATTTCATTTAACATTTTGCATTTGAGAAAAAAATATGTCAATTTTCATTTCCACTTTTGAATTAGAAAAATTTTAAATTCAAAACCTTTTAATAGAATATTTTCCAATGAAACATTTACGTGAGATTCTGTTTTCATTTTCTTTCATTGAATATTTTATATCATTGTGATTGACAATCTATTAACATTTTTTTCCTGTCTCATTTACAAATGTGTAAATATTTACCTTTTATTTTTTTTTTTCACTGAACAATGATCATGAAATGATGTAATTGTTCAAATCGATCGATTATTATTGTTTGACATGCTAATATCAGTCCGGATGATCTTATACTATGAAATGAAAATAGAAACATGTCAAAAGATTGTTTGCTTTCGGGATGATCGAAAAAAGAGCTAGAAATAACCAGCACCCATCATAGAAAAAAGCAAGTATTGTGCTTCATTAATTAAATTGAATATTTTAATAAAAGAAAATGGCTCATAGAAATTATTCTTTCAAAATTCTTTTCGCCAAAGACAAATGATTTTCGAATTATTAAAATATAAAAATGCTCCGAACTTTCCGAAATACAAGACAATGGCATTGGCATTTGTAGAATAATAGAAAGATTATGAAAAAAAAACTAATTGAATTGAATTTGAGTGTAAACTAGAAAAATATAAGAGACAAAAATTACTCTTTGACACGCTAATAATCATTTATAATGATTTTGATTATAAAAACAATTTTGAGCCCTAAATAATGAATATGATGACGAACAAACAAACACATAGGCACAACAAGCTGCATGTTTGTTTTATTTATTCATTTTTTCTTCTCTTCAAATGTCTTCAAATTGCTTGAAATGAACAACCAAAAAATAAAAGGGTAAAAAATGAAAATTACGAATAAATAATTCTTGTTTTTCTTGTTTGCTTGTTTGTCGCAAACATTAATATTCAAAATTGCCAGTAAAAAAAAATTGAATTTTTAATTTGAAAAAAATTTTCAAAATTCCTAATAATAATACGATAATAATAATGATATTGAAATTTGTATTTTCACATACGTTTCGATTGATTTCAAAATTGATTTCAGAATTGACAATTGCGTGGCAATAATTTCTTGTTATATTTATTCATTATTTTGTTTGTTTTTCATTATTTTCAATGCATTTTTTTGTTTCCATTCTTCCATTCCATATATTCATCATTAATGCGAAAAATTTCAATTGTGTTTACATTCTTAGTAATTATTTGTTTCGTGTCATTTATTCATATTCTTACTGTTTTATTATTATTATCATTTTTTATTATCATTATAATATTCAAATTCTTAATGATTAAATGAAGATTAATTACTTTGTTGTCAAAAGTGGTAAAAATATTAATAATAATAAAAAAAAAGAAATACGGCACAATGAATTCAATGAAAACCTTAGTACAGCTAAGAAAAAACAATAAAAAAACAAAGTTCAACTTGTCATTTGAAAAATTACTGTCTGTTTAAATGATGAATCGATCATTATTATTACTATTTTTGTGTAATTTCTTTTCTGGTATGAATTTTTTTTCTTCTATTTGAAAGATTGATTGAATTTTTTCGTTTTTTCTTCCGTCTCATTTGATTCTATGGCTTTTTCTTATCTTTTGAGAATAAAAAAAAAGAAAAAACAATAAGAATTTTCATCTTTTTTCTTTTGAATTCATGATTCATTGAGTTTTTTTGGTTGTTGACCATTGTAATAAATGAATTAAATATACATGAAAAGAATTCATATTGAATTTTTTGAATATTTTACCATAACAATTTTTTTTAATCAAGATTAATTTTCAATACCTTTTTTTCTGCTAAGCTGAATTGATAGTTATGCAAATAACATTCAAATGATAAATGTTCGTAGATGAATAATTGAGGACGAAAATTTAATTTCTAGTCGAATATTTATTTATATAAATATAGTTTCATCGAATTCAAAGTGAATAAAAGATAAAATATTATCAATAATTAATGTTATTGCATCGTCCAAACGATTCTGAATTCTTCCAAAAGAAATTTGATATAAATTTTATAATTTTTTCGATCAATTCTGGAGAATTTATTTCTCAATCAATTATTGTTTATATTTTGGAGTTGGATTCAGCAAAAAAATTGTCCAAAATTGATGTCTTTTCAAATTCGAGAAGAAATTTGAAACTTTTCAATTGTTTTTTTGTTTTGAAATTTTCATTGTTTCCAGATGATTTTTCAAGTTTTGCTAGGAAATGTTTTTTCTCTAAAAAAAATGATGCATTGCGTGTATCATTCTCATATTTCATGCGAATAAAAATTATTATTAATATCAATAATTATCATAAGTGCAGTAGCCGAAGTTTTCCTTTTTTAAGGAACATCGATTTTTAATATTAATTCAGTGAAAAACAAACAAACACAATTCTCTTGAATGAATGATGCTTTAAATTTGTATTGCGTGTTTCATTGATCCTCATTCAAATGAAAAATCTTGATCAAAAACAATTAAAAAACAAATAAAAAAATTTGAATAAATTAATTAAAACTATTCGATTAGGTCAATGTATTCGTTGATGATGATGATGATGATGATGATCATAGCCATATAGACGACTCTGAACAATGTTATTGTTTTTTATGATCATCATTAATATTATTATTATTATGAATATGATCATCATTGATTGAATTATTTATCATCAATCAATTTCTTTCCAGTTATTTATTTGTTTTCTTATTAGAAATGGGTAATTATTCTTTTGTTACCATTGTTTTTTTTTTTTTTTTTTTTTTTTTTTTTTGGAGATGATCATAAAAATAGCAATAATAACATCAAAATCAATAATAATGTTTATTAATTATACCAATAACAAATACAAATAGAATTGAAAATGACCTAGAATGAACAAGTTTTTGCTTTGAAAAAAATAATAAAAATTCAAATTCAATTCGACATGGCAGAGAAGGAATAAATGAATTGATTTATTACGCACTCTATTATTATCATCATCATCATCGCAGCCATTCCCATATTAAGATATTTATGTTGTATTTTTATTATCATTTATTATTATTTATTCAATGTTCATTATGGGTTCGATGATGATGATGATAATAATAATAATATTCATTAATTGTTTATTTTTTTTGGCCATGATCATTGATCAATCGCATTGATAAAAATGAATTGTCATCATCATCATTTCAATTATTTCATTTTCATTATTCATCATGTCTGCTCGAATGATCATTGAAATTGAAAAAAAAAATCAAGTGTATTCAAAGTATTTTAATTGAAGAATCATACGAGATGTTTTTGGTGCGTGTTTTTTCATTATGTAATAATTTACTGTTGGAATATTTTCATCATTTCATTGAGAAACGTCTCATTCATCTTTCAAAAAAAAACCTGAATGTAAGAATTTGAAGAATGAATCAGTGCACTCATGGAATTTCAAATTGAGAAATAAGAATCATACACAAATCATCATCATATCGCTTGGGGATTTTGCACTCATTTTTCCCGTTCGCTAGAATGAAATCTATGAATTTCATCAAAGAGAAGAGCGAAAAACACTAAGAATCCATTCACATGACAAAATCATATAAAGTAAAAGTAAAGCAAAATTATAATTTCGATGACAAAGTTTCTACGTATGTATGTGTATGTGTTTTGATATTTATCTGCCATGATAATTCTGGTACATTTTCTGGTGAATGAACTACACCACATAGATTCTGATTTATATTCGTATTCGTTTCTTCCATATTTAGTTTTTCTATCCTTTCAAAATTTATTATAATATTATCATCATGATTATTATTATTATGAAATTCCCTAATGATTATTGAATATGATGAAATCATTGAAACTCTTATGATGATTTTATTTTCGACTGTCGCTTTAGTTGATGTTGTTCTAGAAGTTGATGATAATCTAAAATGTATTTATTTATCGATAAATGCATTATCATTATTATTATTATTATTGTTTTTATCCAAGGAAAAAATAAATAGCTTCGAATATTATCATTCAAGATGAATCAATCTGATTTTTTGTTTTTGCTTTTGATGCATCAAGAATTAAAAGGATATTTCTTTTCGGAATATCAATTTTATTCATTATTGCTGTATATTTTTACTTTGTTTGGACATTTTCTCTACTTTTTTTTAGCTCTAAGACTGAATTAATGCAAGTGACAGCCGAAAATTCCACTTGGTCATACAATATTCGAAGAGTGAATTGAAGCTTTCATAAATAAAGAATAAATTCTTGGAATGTAAACAACAAAGTAAAACCTTTTCCATCAAATATTTTGGTTCTCAAATTGAATAATAGCGATTGATGCATATGAAATGAGTATGAAAAAAGCCAAGAAAGCTTTCAATATTCCTGCATAAATATTTGCGTAAACTGCATCAAAAACAAAGCACAAAAATAATGATAATCGATAAATAATCAAATGTTTATTTATTCATATTATCATCAATATTACAATGTATTTACATTTTTTTCGATCATCTTTTGATACATAGGTTTTGTTTGTTTGTTGATGATGACGGTGATGGTAAAGTTACTTTGAAATTAAATGGTTTTTTTTGCATATAATTTTGTTTGTTCTCGTTTGTTTATAGATTTTTTCCATATTGATTATTCTGAAGGTTCTTTGAGAAATAAGAAAATAAATTGCAAAAATGTGTCAAATTGAATATTCATCCAAGTTCCGGACGATGAAAGATATTCAAATAAATTCAAATTCATATGCTTTGACACGTGATTTAATTTGAATTTTTTCCGATTTTTTTCACGAATTTTATTTTGCTTTTGCATCCATTTAATTTTCTCGAAATTGTTATTCGTTACACAGCACATCAAATAGTTGATAATAATTGTAATTATTTTCAAATTTATTAAAAAGTTATGACTATTTCAACTTTTTCATAAATAATTCATAATGAAGCAATTGAAATTCACAAATTTTTTCTTCTCAAAACGAAAAATTCTTGATTCAATTTGAATTAACAACATGCACACAGAGTAAGATTTGAATTTGATTGCATAAATAAAAATACTTTCACAATTTTTAAATACCGGACAATAATCTCAATTTTTTTTCTCATTCAAAAAGTTAATTGAACCATCTGGTTTTTCATACTCTATTTACATGGAAATTTTGTTTGTTTCAAGATCTAATCATCAGAATATTTTGTCCATTTTTATTTGGCGTCAGCAGCTGTGTGATTATCAATCGAGAGTATATAAAGTATTTTGATAGAATCGATAGAATTGAATTTCATTATTTTCATTTTCTATTCAAATACTATGGATTTGTTGTTGTGTTATTAGTACCATTATTATTTAGTTTTTGTTCATCTGAAAATTTGCTGAAATTTTCGTTTTGCTTTTCGTTCATCATCATCATCATCATCCGCATCATGATGCATTTGAAATGAAACTTTTTTTTCCTTCCATCTTCATCCATATTAAAATATCGATTGATCCATACGAAAAAAAAAAATTTTTTCTCTCAAAAATAAAATGTAATTCGGAAATGCGTGTGTGTGCAGCACGTATTCTCACATCAATGATTTCGATCATTTTATTTCTTTATTTCACTCGTATTTTAGAATATTACTGCTGACCATTGGTCATTCATTTTTCAATACAGTCAATAATAATATCTGTTAATCATTTTGTATTTATGCCATTTTATTTTTCTGAATGATAATTTGTTTATTTCCATTGATTGCTTACAATGCGTTTGCCTTTTTTTGCGTTTCTTTTTTCACTTCATTATAATCTTTCAAAATGAGCATTACTTATGTTACATTGAATAGAGATGAAATAAAGATTGAATCTAGTTATTGGTTCCATAATCATCATCAACATCATCATTATTATTCCTATAATTTCATGTATCCATTGGACCAGTAAATAATGTTTTTGCCAGCAAAAAGAAGAAAAAATTTGATGACTGACACAATATTAAATAAGAATAAATACAATTTCATTTTTGAAATTCCAAATTATTTTACGGATTTATTTTTACATTTAATGTTGATGATTATGTGATGTTATATTATTGTTGTTGTTGTTGTTGTCGCTGACCGATAGCTTTGTATGTGTTTGAACAAACATTGAAACAATTGTCAAAGCCAATGAAATGAAACAAAAAATTTCAATTTTCACTTTGAATAAATTTTTTCCTCCTTCTGCTTCGTATTGGCGCTGGTTTGGTCCATTTTCAATTTTAAATCATTTTTTTTCTGGACATTTTTTTCAAAATGCTTAAAGGTTAAAATTATTATTATTATTATCATCATTATTTTTTATTTGGATAGAATGAATTTTTTTTATTTTCCTCATTTCTTTTAAATTGAAAAATTCTGAAAATCTGATTAAAGTTCTTATTATATAATATTTGAAAATTTATTTCCATTTTTTTCTACTTTATCATTGAAAATACATTTTCAATCCAGAATAAAATAACGCTTCATTCATTGTATGTTACCATCAATATAAAATACTTAATTCATTTTTCGTGACCGTACATAGTTTTAAAAAGAGAAAATAAAGTGATAAAATAAAAAATCCATGTTGATTTAAAAAAAAAATTCTTTTAGATGCTCATTCATTTTTTCGTATTATTTTTATAATGAAATAATAAAATAAAATTGAAAATTGTCACCATTTTTTATTGGTCGAAATAAATGAAAAACGAAAAAAAATGAAATCAAGAAAATGTATGCATGATTTACTGTGATTGTCTTTTTTTTAAAGCGTGTGCTCGTTCGTATATAAATATTAAACAAATAAAACTAATATTATAAATGTTATAAATTTTCATTTTATCATTATTATTATTATTATGATTATGATGTGATAAACATGCATTGGTCAAATTGCATCTTTGAAAGCAATTTAAATTTTTTTTTTCATTTTATTCTTGTGACAATCAAAATAAGAATTTATTCCTTTATTCATTTTATTATTACCACTATATTCTCTATCATGATTCATCTGCATTGCAGATGTAATTATTCTCAGGTCACAAATGTGAAAAAAATGGAATAGAAATAAATTCCAATTTTGTGTTTTTTTTTATTTTGCATTTTTTCAAATTTGTTTATTTCCCATATATTATAAATATGAATTTATTCGTTTTCTTTCATGAAGTTTCTTCTACGACCACAATTACGATCAATAATCATAATATTTTTGTTGTTTATTCATTTGTTTGTGTGTTGTATTCTATAAATGAAAACAACGTTTGATAAAATATGAAATTTTTCGATCATCAGAGAAGAATGAAAGAATTATGAAAAATTTCGTGTTAATTTTGAGTAAATTTTCGGTCCATTTTTCAGTGAAATTCTTCTTCACCCAGAGTATGGATTCTTCCATTCGCAATATACATTCATATATTCACCATTCAAAAACAATAAATCATATTTATCAAAGTTAACTATTCTCTTCAGTGTTAATAATAATAAAAATAATAATGAAAATCGAGTGGGACGCAAGCGAAATAGAGTGTGCTTGAAATGAATGAAGACCTTAAAAACATATTTTTCAAGTTGGATATGTTTTTATTTTTATTAATAAATGAATAAATATGAATAAAAAGTGAAAATTATTGAATAGATTTCATTCATTCATTGCATCATATAAAGATTTGCACCAATTTTTAGTACGTGGTTCGTTCACATCTTTGACAGCATCGAAAATATTTTAACTATTGCTGCTGTATTTTCAATAATATAATTGTCATCATCAACAATTAATACATAATGCAAATATCCGACAAAATACAATGGTGAAGAAATAGAGAGAAAACAAAAACACTTTCAATAGCGATAACAATAATCAATCTTTTCAAATTCAATTCAATTCAACGAAGACAAATCCTTCACCATAAATTTGAACAATATGTGGGAGATTCCAAATATTTTGGATTTCCGGAATTATTATTGTTATACTAATTTCAATTCAAAATCACAAAATCAGTGTGATTATCATTGATTCATTCATTGATGACAATAATAATTCATTATCGCTGATAATAATAATAATGAAAATAAAACAATATATGAACAAAACGAAATCAATTCAATAATCTCCTTCAATTTCGATTATCATGATTTCCGTTTGAATAAACTCTTTATCATTGTTATTGTCATTGATATCGACAATAACAACAATAAAATAATCAATACAAAAATATGTATTGAATTTTTCCATATATAAAAGTAATGATTATGCTAGATTATGATAATAAATTTCATCTCACAAGTATTTGAATGAGAATTTTTCTTTTCTCTTCTCAATCAATAATGAATTCATCATCATTATCATCATTGAAAAATAAAATATGATGCTATTGTCGAATTCTTAATAACAAAGTTATTTATTTATTTATTACTTTTATTTATTTTGTTTATAATAAAGCAAAACTTTATTATTATTTTTATTGTCATCTTTTTTTGGGTGTTTGTTTCATTCATTCATTCATTCATTCAATTTAGCTTACGATTGCCAATATTTTTCATTGTTATTCAATTGATACAATTGAATAAATATAAATTGAATTTCTTGTCATTTCATTTCATTTTCCTGATAACAAACTTTTGTATTTGAATTCATTATAAATTTTTTTTTGTTGTCATTTCATCAATGATATAAAAACAAAAAAAAAAAAAAAAAAAAAAAAAAAAAAAAAAACAAGAGCCAAATTGAAACGATGAACTTTATTTTTATGGTTTCAAGCTGGCGCAATCTTTAGTAATGAAAATATTGTATTTAAAAAAAATTGTCAGCAAGCTTTAATTGTATTTGCTTCTATGATTTGTGATTATTTTTTCAAAAAAAAATATATCACAAATACAAACATACGCATCGAATAGGAAAAAAGTCTCAAGAGTTTTATCCCAAATTTTTTCATTTTACACACACAGACAAATTGTAAAGAAAATAATGCAAAAATGAAAATACAAAAAAAATTAAACTAAAACTAATAGTCTAAAAACTAAACGAAGCACATTATTCGTTGTTTGACAAATAATAGAAAAAATGAAATAATTCAATTTGCACGGATTTCACTTGCGAAACAAGAGGGAACATGACAAAGATGAAAAAACTCAGATATTTCCGATCATTTTTTTTTCGCTTGCTAGATGTTTTATATTCGACAATATGTGTATATTTTGTCACACAGTTGCCTGTCACAATTGTATTTGTGTGTGTGTGTGTGTCTAAGTTCACATTCATAACCAATTTTCATGGATCAATCAAAACCAATATTGCACCTTACTTTTTTTTTGTTATTCGGATAAATTGTGTTTGTATTTGTATGTGTGTGTGTGTGTGTTATGTGAATGAATACAATCGAATATTACAATTGAAAAGTTTTATTTGTCGAAAATAATATTTATTTATCACAGGAATATATATTTTTGGTAGCACATGTTCATCATCATCATTGTGTTTACGGTTTATATCTCAATTAGACAACATGCTAAATATAAAAGTTTATATTATTATTATTATTTTTTCATTTTCAAACAAACAAATGGATCAAAATATCATCAATTCATGGATCAATTCATGAATTATTCTTATTATTATGCAATAATATTGCCCCCAAGAATAGGCTGTAAAATTGAAATGAAAATATACAGATGTTTTAAATGTTCAAAATTCTAAGGTTTTCTCTTTTCATTTTTTTGTTGTTAAAATTGATAGAAAATAATTTATTATTCGAAAATTTGGCAAATTTCACATAGATTGAACAACTGTGTTATATTTGGGGGAAATTTTTTCCTCATTTCTGAAATCCAACAATGAAATGAAAAAAAAGAATCTAACCATTTGAGGATTAATCCCAATATCAAGATTTAATTACTTAAATCAACAATCGATAATCAATCAAATACAAAACAATGATGCAAACATATTTCTATATTTGTTTTTGTCCAATGCTGCTTTCTGTCAAAAGCATTTGAATATCATAATTTATTTATTTTTGCCAAAAAAAGTGAATTTATTTGTCAAAATGATTTCATTTGAATTTCAAATTTCTGGCCGAAATATTCTCCTCGATTTCTCTGCTACAAAAAAAATGCATCAGAAATTTCCAAAAAATTTGAAAAATGTTTCAAAAAAAGTTTAAAAATTCATAATTTTTTGAACATTTTGGAAATGAATGACCGTTTAATTAAACTTGACAAATATGTGTTTGCTTGAAAATAAATTTGTTCATTTTGACAAATTTTCGCAAATTCTTTCGAAATAAATGAATAAATGAACGAATGAATGAATGCATGAAAATAAAATCTTATTCGTTTCAAAAATTGTTAAATAAACAAACAGTTTTTGGCAGTTATTCTGCAGAATTTCGGTTTATTCCAAATATTAAAATACATGAAAACTATTCACATTGTCAACAATTTCTTTTCGATGCTGTTTATTTCTGTTGTTGTGTTCAGACACCATCACCATCATTCAATGATGATTTTTAATTCTGTGATGATGAAATGAACGGAAATATATGCCTTCGAGCGAAATTAGAATGTTTAGTTACAAATATAATAACGAAAAAAAAGCAAAAACATTTAAACATATACATAGAAACGATACAAAATTTTGTCTTTTTGTTGTTGATGGATGTGTTGAATGTTTAAGAAAAAAAAATTCATACACTTTGATTTCCTGACAAATTTAGCATCGAAGAGTAAAAAAGAATGAATGAAGAAATTCAAATTAATACCATAGTCAATGTTGTTGTTGTTGTTGTTGTTATTTTATCAATTTTTACTTCCATTATTATTATTCCTGCAATTCGATGCGATTGACATTGATTTTTCCTTTTTCTTTTTCGTTTTCGTTTCTTACAATTATTAAATGCAAAAATTGTTTCCGTTATTTTAAAGAATGATAGCCATCGGGCAAAATTTGTTTCGATCATTGAATGGTATAAAAATAATAATTAAGATGTAAAAAAATATCGAAAAATTACACAAATCGAATACACAAAATTTGAATAAGAAATTTCAAAATTCAAAGTTATTCAAAGAATTTTATTTCTTTGCTTTGAATGTTAAGAAAAGAAAAATTGTCTTCGATAAATTTACATTCAAGAAAATTCATTGAAATTTTCAAAGGAAAAAACTCATTTCAAAATGAACAAAATAAAAAAATCAAATTGAAAGTTTTACGAACAACAACAACATAAAAAAAATCAAACTTCCTTTCAGATTTTTTAGATTATTCAAGGTTTTATTTTTTATTCTTTTCTCCTAGTTTTTTACAAATTCTGTAAATCTGATTTTATTATTCTCAAAAAGAATAAGAATAAGAATACGAAAAAAATAAGTTTAAGGAAATTTAGTTTGAAATTGAATTCAAAAAATGCTAAACAATAAACTCAATTGAATGTTTCGTGGAAAATATAATAAATTTTCTTCATTCTACTTTTTTCAACGAGAAATACTGAATTTGAAAAACTCTGAATTCAAAATTATATTATCCAATAGCAACCATAGAAAAAAATTCTTCATATTTGTTTTCATTTTCTATTCAATTCTGCTCCGTATTTTTTCCATAGAAATGATGAATAATATTAAAAATAATAATTCAACTTGAATTTCGGAATTTTTTTCGTTTTCCTTATACATGCAGATATTCAATATTATGAATTTATTCTGTTTCTTTCATCTACTAATATCTACTTGGAATAAATTTCAATATATTCAACATTCAAAAATAACAACAACAAAAGACAAGCAAAATAATAATTTCAACAACCGGATTTTTTTTTCTCATTTCTATGGAATGTGCCAAAGATGTTTACTTTGAAGCAATGAAAGCACTGCGAAAATAAAAAATTTATTCATCAAAAGAAAATTTTTTGGTACAAAATTCATTCGTTGAGAATTTTATTTTCGTTGCTGTTGTTGTCAATGAATAATTTCATTGAATTTAAATTTTTCAAATTTTGCTCGGCATAAAAACTTTTAACACAACAAAACAACATTGCATTTCAATGCGATCAACATATTCTTAGCCATTTATTTTCGCTATTCTTCACACGTAAATGATGAACTCGTTTTTTTTCGGTTGAAAAAATGAATTTAATATTGTTCATCACTTTTAATTTCGGTTAAAAATGAAAGAGTTTCATTTTTGAGCTTTTAAATGCTTCATGAACATGCATTGCTATGCATTATTGACGATTTAAATCCTTCAATGAATTATTATTGATATTGAGTGAAATGAATGCGAAATTTCAAGCAGATTAAAAGTGATAAAAGTCAAGTTAGTTAATAATTTTCGTTCTTTGATAATTTTTGCGCCACAGATCAAGTAGAATTTAGAGACAATTCTCTTAATTTTAGCCATCTGATAATTCAATGAAGATGTAACAATATCCACTTCATCATAATAGAGAAAATGAATGAAAATAAAATGAATAATTTCAAAAGAATTTGATCAAGTAAAAAATTGAAATTGAATCGATTCCAAATAAAAGCTAGAAATTCAAAGTAAATGAATTTAATTTTCATTAATAAGAGAATGGAACCGAGAAAAAAACCAGGTTATATCAACATTATTTTGATTGATTTTCTTCTTCACTTTTTTTTCGTTTAATTCAATTGAAAATCAATTCATTTTCAAATGAATAATTTTTTTTTATTTTCCTCTCAATATTTATTTTATTTTATTTATTTTCCCTTTTATTTTCACTTCATTTTCACCGTGCTTCCGAAGTGATGATGGCAAGAATTTTTCTCCTCACAACACTAACAATGTATTAGTTTGTTTTTACGCCCCGTAAAAAATTACCATCATTTCAATTTATTATTATTATTATTAAACACACATATGTCACGTTTGAGAATGATATTGAAAAGAAAGAAATAAAAAATTGTTTTATCTATTTTATATGGTCGTTGTTTGTATGTTAGTTTATTTATTGGTGTTTGTGTTGGTTCAATTTGATTGAATTGAATTCAAATTTTTTTTATACTTTATAACTTGTCTATATTTAGGATGTTTATTTGCAGAATTCTTCTACATTTATAATTTATTTTCATTCAGTAGAATTTTCAAATAAAAAAAGGAAAAGAAACGTGCATCTATCGATTTCATATCAAATTCTTTTGTATTTGAGACTTGAGAATTGTTGTGAATCACTCGATTCAATCGAAATGAATAGCAATCAGCACACAAGTAATAGTGTTGAATGTAAAAACTCTTTACATCAATTGAAATTTTTATTTCCATTTTTTTCCATTCTGTTGTAACTTGTACTGAATTTGAAAATGGAAATTGAAACGAATGAAATTCCATTCCATTTCTATGATGAATGATTACTTATTTGTTTGTTTTTTTTTTGTATTTTTATTGGCGTTAATATCATTATTATTCTTCGAGAAAAGATTCATCTATTACTCGAAATTCGTTTGGTCCAAATGTGTTTGCCTAAGAAATTTTCCTTTATTTTTTATTAAATTATGGCTTTTATTCTTATTTTCACTCGCGATTCTGGTAGAATATAAGAAAAAACCTCGGAATTCATCGATTCTCGACATCAAATTGACATGTTTTTTTTCGTTTGTTTTTTTGTATTCATTACTGTGCGAATAAGATGTGACAATTTAATTTTAAAGTTCCATTCTGAGACCAAGAAAATTTTCTGTGGAAAAAATTTGAAATATCTTAAACAAACAATATTCTAATGATTTGCGGTATTGTAATTTCGATGCAATTTTTTCTTCAATATTGCGTTTCCCTTTCTAAAAATGAATATCATTCCTTGAACTAATTTTGGTCTATTTTCTCGGTACGTGGATCGAAAATGTCAAAATAACTTTGACAATTTTTCGTTTCTGGTTTGGATTTGTTTGAAGAGAACAAAATTGACAGTTTTCGAAAAATAAAGAAACGTTTGTTTACTCAGATTGCACACATTAAACGATTGATATCTGAATCGAATTTTAAGAATCTTTTGCAATTTTTAGCGAATGTGTTGGATCGATTTTTTGCGATCGAAAAAAATGAATGAATGAATGGAACAAGCTGCGAAAAATGTTGGCTAAAACAATAAATGTTTCCGGTGATTAATTTCAATTTATTATTAATATTAGATCACTTTTTTGGTTGTTATGAATGTGATCCATATCTGGTATTTTTGATTTCACCCATTTTTTTCATTTTCTCGAAATTTATAATCACTCTAAGATTTCCACTTTCTCGGATTCTAGACTATCTAAGATTTGAATCTGTTTTCGATCATCATTGTTTTAATGAAATTTTATTTATGTAATATGGCTGAGGAACAGCAATATGTAAAAACAAAAGCAATTTAATTTAATTATATATTAAATCAACAATATATGCAAATTATTTATTGATATTAATAATGAAATTTTCCATTTTTTTTTATCGTAATTTTTATTTGCCCTTTTTCCATCATAAATTTTAATCATAAAAAATTTAAATAATTTTTTTTCGGGGCAATATTTAAAAGAATAAAGAATAATATTTATGTAACATATATATCCGGTAGTATTATTTGTTGCCATTATAATATTCATTATTATGATATATATTCGTAAATGTGTGCAAATAAATAATAATTTATAATTAATGTTTTTTTTCTGTGAAATTATAATTACAATAACCAACTTATAACCGAAAAAAATAACGGCAAACCAACGAAAGGAATCGCCAAGATTATTTATTACATTGGATGTTTTGACCATCCATTTTTCTATTTTGAGATGGCTGCTTGTTTTTTAATTTTAATTTTTTGTTTGTTTGTTTGGCTGCTTGCTTGCCTGTTTTCCCATATGATTTATGCTCAATAACAAATGGACTGAAGCAATAAAGGTTTTTGCTGTTTTTATTATTATTTTTTTGGTATTTTAAATCTGTAAAATATAATGATATTGATAATAATAACGCTAATAATAATAATAATGTTCCCTGATGGTACATTGTTTATATTTGTTTGCTTGTTGTCTGTTGTTGTTTTTGTGTTTTCGTGGTTTATTTTCAATTCCGTTAATCATGAACACTACCACTATCATTATCTTGTTTCATTATTTTCAAAAGTTTTCTATCATTTTTTTTCAATAAAGAAAAAGATGAAAATATCCAAGATGACAATTCATGATGATGCTATTTGTTTGCTGGAATTTGTTTTCATTATTCTTGATTAATTATCTTGTAACAGTGAATCAAATCACTGTTAGCCTGAAATAATGATAATAATGGTAATGTCGATTCAAACAACAGCAACGTAGAGTGAAAAACAAAAATTCAATCAACAATAATTGCTTTAGGGTTATTATTCAGTGTTATTGTTGTTGTTTAGATTAATTTCTTTTCCTTGTTTCGATGATCATCATGATCATGATCATGATGAATCAACCACAAACTAAGCATTATTAATCGAAAAAAAAAACTGTGTAAATTAATAAATTGTGTGTGCGTTTGTAGTATTTCTATTTTTTTTAATAATTAAATATTCTACGAACATGTACAGTCAGCTTGTTTGATTAATTGTTTATTTGATAATGAAAATCAATGTTTTCATCAATTTCAAGCGATGTTATGTAATAAAATTCTATGAAATGATCTGTGATTGACTTTAAATCGAAGTGAATTTTTTCAATTTGAATTTTTAGACGATCAAAATATTTTGATGACTCTTACCCAATACCAAGATGATCAGTCAGAAGTCTATTTTCATTTTTCTCGAAAAACAAAAAGTTATCGATCGATTCTCGATTTCTTGGTCCATCATCGATGCAGAATCATTTTAGAATTGGACTCTTCTGAAGTTTTTTTTATATTTCCGAATTCTTATTTTTTGCTTCTCTGGAAAAACCTTCGTTAATTCTGGATCAATCGTTTATTAATACTCATGATAGAGGATAAATAAATATTTTTCACTTCAAACACAATGACCCTCGGGTCTTGAAAATTTTTCGTTCAATGTTTTTTTTTATTATTATCGGTAAAGGTCATTAAGCAATAAAAAATAAATTTATGGTTTAGGTCAACATCTGTTATCGGGGGACTTGTGTGAAAAATATTTGTGAGCTTAAACAAAATTGAAAATGAAAAACAGAAATTCTGGTTCATTAGTCGTTGTCGGTTCCATATATTCAAATTTATTTTCGAAAAAATTTTTATTTTTGTTCCGAATAATTTTATTTTCCGTGTAAAAAAAAAATAATTCTCTATTTTTATGACAAATATCTCTCTGGAAAAAAACGAAGTGAACAAACAAAATTGGTCCCAATTTTCTTCTATTTTATTTTTATTTTGTCGGCAAAAAATTCACATAAACATTTCTTATGTGAATATGTATGTGTGTGTGTGTGTGTGTATTTATAAACGAAATTAATGAGCTACAATAAATTTATTCCATTTTTTCATTTGGATCAATGATCAATGATCAAAAATTCAACAAAAAAAAATTGTTGAATTCTTTGAGTTCACACTATTCAAATCATCATTATTTACTTATTAAAACAAATAAACATGTAAACAAACAAAATTCTTGAATAATTTTGGCTGAAAAACAATTCTCTTGGCTTGATTTTGTTTTATTTTCAAATTTTCTCCAGTTTTTTTCTGGGAGCAGCTACCAGAAAAAAATGAAAAACAACAATAAAATGAAATGACTACATTGAATAGCAATTAACAATATAAACCAGCCAAAGATAAAATTTGCGAATAGCCTGCACATACACACGCACACATTTTTGAATGTTTATGGTGAAATGAAACAAGATTTTTTTTTTTCTTTGGCCAATCGTAATAATATTTGGATTGAAAATCGAAATATTATTGAAATTTTTCTCCAATTTTTTACGATTATTTGTTTTTTTTTCTGTCTTCGCAGAAACAATGATAACAGTAATATAATAATAATGGTGATCGCCAGAAATATAAATAAAATTTTCATTTATTTGTATATTCATTTATATTCATCTATTTATATGTTTATTATTTTCATCTAAAGATAAATTTTTATTTTATTTTATTTTTTTGTTAAACTCTTGAGGCAATATTTTGGCACCAAGAAACAAATAATAATAAACATGTAATAACAATAATAATACAATAGTAGTAATGAATGATAATAACGATATTGAATTTAAATTTTTTATTTTTATGGCAAGCCAAAAATTCAAATGTAGAAAAAAAAGGAAATTTTAAGTTTAATTTTCCCTTTAAAATATAAAGAAATGTTTGGTGTGGATATCATTTCATTCGTTCATTCATTCATTTAAATTCAAACATTTGAATTCGCGTGTATCAAGTCTATGATATTTTTTATGATTATTATTATAACCAAAAATTGTGTGGTGCCGATTTCGTTTTTTATTTTTGACTTTTTATTTCAATTCTAATTAGTTTTGATATTATAATGATCAAATAAAATAAAAAATAATAGCAACACCAACAACAATAACAACAAAAATCAACAGCATTCATCCGATATCATAAAGTTTTATCATACCAAAAATATATTCATTCATTCACCAATTTCGATAAAATATAATAATGCACTTCTGCATCCGATGCATTACTGATGATATGATATGACATCCGATTCTAATCCAAAATTAGTTTTTCGAAAAAAATTTTGATATTTTTTACAACTTTGTACTTATTGTTACTGATGCTGCTGCTGTTGCTTGGTGAATAGTGATTTTTTTAAATCTTAATGCTTCTGGTGTTTTTTTCAAGCCAAAGCTTTGGCCGTTGTTGTTGGCATTGTTGTTAGCTTGTTATTTTAATTCGAAGAAAAAATATTCATTCATTGATGATAATAATAATAATAATGATTTCATCAAATTTAGGCGCAATTTTTTTTATTTCATTCCATTTATTTTATTTCGTTTTATTTTTCTTGTTTTCAAATTGTCTGTGATGATATGAAAACACGACAACAGCCTACACATGTCGAAAAAATAGAATAAACTAAAATTTTCATTTTTCTTCTTGTTTAATTTCAATCCAATTCGTTTTGATGATGTTTCCTAATAATAAAGGAAATTTTCAATATTCTTCATTATCAGATTGTTTTTTTTTCATCGAAGATTCGAGGCAATCAATATTTGAAAATAGTTTTATAACTAGTTTTACTTTGATTCTTTGCTTCACTTTGATTGCTTCACCTTCTACATTAATCTATATGAAAAATAAATAAATTTGAAAATTAAAACACGAGTATCAATGATAATTTTTTTTCTTTTTCATTTAATGACCATCCTTTTTTTCAATGTTGGTTAAATTTTTTATATTTCGACCATCCATCTTCAATCAATTATGTGATTGATTGTTATGTAATTTTTTATTTGTATATTTTATAAATTCAAAGCTCTTCGAAAAAAAGGTATTGAATTTTTATTTTATTTCCAATTTTTTTTTCATTCGTTTTGGGTTTGAATAACTCGATGAATATATTGGATGATTATTTGAATGATTTGATGATGATACGAATGATACCTACGCAATTCTTTATTTGAAAATTGCCTGATGAAAAGTTGAAAATTTGTCATTTTTTTCTCTTGAATTTAATCTGAAAAAAATGAAAAATTCAATAATCATAAATCACTTTGCATATGGGGAGAGACAAATGTACAATGTTTTTAAATATTTTTTTATGAAAATTCTCAAAAATTTTTATGAAAATAAAAAATGTAATTAAAAACTTTGTCGATTTATAATGTGATGTTATCATCATCATTATCATCATCGGACAGTATTATTTAAAAAATCTGACCTCGAAAAATTCAAAATTTTTATTATAAAAAATGATGAAATATGGATTTCGCTGTGTCCATTTTTAATAGCCAGTTTGAATTTCACAACTTTTCCATCAGAGGTCACTGCTTTTCCTCAAATGTCAGTTCGAATGCAATTGATTTCTTTTTCTCGTTTGTTTTCAATTTTCAATCGTTTGTTTGACCAAATTTTTTTTTGCTTTGCTTAGTTTGTTAGCTTAACCGTTTTCTCTGGTTGCTGTCTTATTCAATTAAACATTTGCATACAAAAAAAATCGTTTTCTTTTTTCTTCAAATTCACTTGCATTGGTCATGTGATTTACGATATCGATTTATTGATTGATTTACTTTTTTTTCACTTGAACCATTCATCTTGAGTTTTCTTTATCAAAGTATTTTCCTTTTTTTTTTGAACAAACCATCGGGTGATCGATTTAAGTTTTCTTTTTGACATCAAAATTCTTGACACAGAAACACTAACTTGAAAACATTCAATAAAAATAAAGTTGGCAATTTTTTTCACTGTAAATTTACTTTTTTTGCCACATTTTTGTCAGGACTGAGATAGCTAAACAATTTTGAAATCATTTTTTGCTTCGATTTTGAAAAGTTTTCATCCTATTTCACGTTTTTTTGTTGTTGTTTTTCTGGTGGCCAGCGATTGAATTCGTTTTTATTATTATTATTATGATCACACTATGATCTGAAATAGCCTCAATAACCTCAATCATCAATCTTCTTTGCTCCTCATTGGTTTTTGTGTGACCTTCTATCATTCGATGGTGATATCCGCTGAATATCACTAGCCAAAAAAAACGCCCAACCTAAAATATATCAGAAAAAATATTGGTTTTAACTTAAATGATGCGTAACAATAAATGATTTGTTGTTGTTTGTTGCAAAAATTTGGTTGGTTATTGAATGTAGAATACAAAATTCATGTGCTTGGTCATTGAATTCACACAAAAAACAAGGAAAAAACGAGTGAAAATCACATGAATCATTTGAGGTCATCGTTCAATGTCATCATTACATTGATTCATGATTTTGAGTGAAAACACTTTAATTGTAAATAATAGAATATTCTAAATAACCCAAAAAATGATAATTCTAAATCATTATTATTCTTATTTTTCATTGAATCTCAAGTATATTTGATTAAAATTCTATTCATTCATACTGATTGCGTTTGTATTTGTGTGTGGCAGTGTGTGTGTCTGTGTGTTGAGATGATCAACATTCATATACAATTCAATCTATTTGAATTAAAAATAATAAAATACAACAGAAGAATTTCGGAATCTATTTTGCCGGATAATTAGATTTTCTCCAATTCACAATATTTTTCTTTCCATTCCATTCATTGAATAACAAAAATATAAAAATAAAAAATCGGACATCAATGAAATGAATTGAAATGAAAATGTCCAGGAAAATAGAATCGGAAATCAAACATTTGTTCATTCAAAGATAATAATAATGATAATAAATAATGAAAATAAATTGTATGAATCTGAATAAAAATAATAAAAAGAATATGTGAGAAAAAAAACATACAAACCAACCAAATACAAAAATTGGTTTGTTCAGATGTTTTTCTGATGATATTACTTGCTTTGATTTCTTCTCTTATTCATTCAATGAATTCAGAAACATTTTCAATCAGAAAAAATGGCTGAAATTGGGCTTCATTCATTTTGTACCCACACACACACACACACACACACGTGTATTCATTCATGAAACCAGTGAAAAAAAAATTAAATGAAACATAACGTTGAAAACAAAATTGATCATCAATCGATGCAATGTTTTGAAGCATCTAAATATTGATTTTCAAATCAATATTTATACTTTTATATTACGTTGTGTTTTCTTCTTTCAAAATTTTGTTTTGAAAAAAAATGAAAAAATTTCAATTCATTTAACCTTTTCAAATCGAGCCAGAAAAGAGAAAAGGGTACCCAAATGTTTATTGGACCATAATTTTTTGTACCCAAGGAACAAATGTAGATTGAAATTAAATTTTTTCAAGTATTTCATAGTATTTTGGTTCATTCAATTTCCGAAAGTTGTTGTTGTTGTTGTTGTTGTTGATGTTCATTTTGCATCATTTAATTGAAACATCTAAATATTGTTTTCATTTTGAAATTTTTTTCCTTTGAAATTTTTCATTTGAAAAGCATATTGTGTTCAAGCGTAAATTACCTAACTGGGAACACGTTGTTATATAATTCATTCATTCATTCAATGTTTTCAAAAGCCAAAACTGATTATTTTTCGCAAGTATTTATGCTGTTTGTTTGTTTGTATGTCAAAATTGTTATTGTTATGTTTTCGGTAACCGATTTAAATTCAGACAATTTCAATTCATTTTAATGTGAAAAAAAAAAAAATTAAAATGCTTCGTTGATTGTGGTTGATGCTTGAAAATTGAAATATTATTAAAATTTCTCATTTTGGAATTTTCAAATTGAATTCACTATTTAATCAATGATTACACATTAAAAAATTTTGACAATCAATCATTTGGACACCCTTTATATTTTGATTTCAGCGAAATTATTGCACGAACCAGTAGCCATTTTATTACAATTGATTGTCACCATTTGTGCGATGTGTTAGTGTGTGTGTGTGTGTGTACGCACATTTTGTAGATGAGAAAAAAATTTCAAATTGAAAACAAAACATTGAAAAAGCCACCCGCTAGTTATTCATTCATTCATTCGTTGGGTTTCCTTCCATTTTATTTCATTTTTGTCGATTTTTTGTTATCATAGTCAATGGACCTTATCATTATCATCATCATCGTTATCATTGTTTGAACCAGCTGAATAAACTCTATTGCACACACATACGAAAACAAAATGAATCGAAATCATGAATGACAATTGAGTGAAAAGAAAAAATGAAATACAAAAAATACGAAATTTTGAAAACCGTTTTGATTCAATTTCCAATTACCGACCAATAAAATACCAGCTACCAGGTCATTTAATTGTTTTTTCTTTTCGCATTTATTTTCGTTTTTCAATTTTTTCCATTCAGTATATGTCACACTTTTAGCAATATAATTATCTGCCGACACACAGACTGAAATGCTCAACAAAAATTATTATTATTATTATTGTTGTACAAAGCAAACAATTGAAAAGTTAACAGCTTTTAAGCTGCTTTTAGGTTCAAAATTTTTCTACCATTTATATTTATTTATTGAAGATTTCGTGACAAATTTCATTTGATTCAATTAATTTTTGAATGATGATGATTTACTATGTGATTGGTAGTAATTCGTGATCATTTCTATGAATGCTAATGACATTGAATCTGTTTGAAAAATTTCGTTCATAAATTTTTCATTGTAAATCAATTAAGTAATTTGAATATTATTGAACAATTTCGCACACCCATTTCATAAGAATTTTTATTATTTTTTTTTTGTTTCACTTCAAAAAACATTCATTCAATTTTCTAAAATGGAAATTGATCAAATTTTGAATTGAATCATTATCGATCGATTGATGAGGGAAATGATAATTTTGGCATTTCTATTCTTTTACCTTGAATGTTTTTCATTTCATTTGCTGACCACACAGAATTATCTTATTTTTTCAATCAAACATATGCGAATCATGTAAATGACCTCTGGAAAGAAAGGTCCGTGTTGTTCATTATTTTATTTTCATTATTCAAATATCATTATCAAATTATCATTTAAAATTTATTTAAATTTTTCTTTTCGATTGATTTTCAAATCAATCTGATAATCGAAAAAACCATATTGATAATGATTTTTGAAGAAAATTCAAATATTCAAATTCAATAATCAAATTTTATCAATCCGGTTCCATCTATTTTTTCTTTGTTCTTCTTTATCATCCTAAAGAAATCAGGTAGAAAAGATGGAAAAATTTGAATACAAATGTGTCCGGTCCTTGCTGCGGCAGCTGTCGTTTGTCATCGTTTTTCAACAAAAAAAATTGTCAACCATCGATATTCAATCATGATTCAATTTGATTTGATTTTTTGAAAAGCGAAAAAATTTCTTCAAAAAAAAAAAAAAAAAATTCAAAGAAAATCACAATACTTGTCAAAATGTACGCATTCGTTCATTCATTCAAATGTTTACGACTCAATTAATCGAATATGCATACGTGTTCACCCTGCACACTGCATACCACCAAAATATTCACCATTTTCTGGCCATCTTTTTTTTTTGTTATCGATAAAATGATTGCAAACAAAAAATGAAAGAAAGAAAATAAATTTCATTATTTTCGATGCTCGTTTGTACATATTCAAATTTTATTCAAATATTTTTTTCGTCTTCTCTCTGACATGACAAGCAAAAACGAGCGAGAGAAAAATAAAAATTTCGACAAACATTTTCACATTGTCAACATTGTTTGGTATGTTTGTGTGTATCAGTTGGTGTATTTTCAATATTTCACTAATGCATATTTCCATATTTTCTTTTGATGATCCATTTTTTTTGTTGTTGTTGTTGCATATCCACCGAATAACAATTGATAATGAAATGTGTCAAACCAACAATAACACTAACGAGAGAACGATCATTGTACGACAATCTAAAGAAAGTTCGAAATATTGATCGTTTTATTTTATTTTCTATTGAAAAATTTTAAATTTAAATTTGTATAGGTTTAAAAATTTTCTAACTTTATTCTAATGATAATCAGAAGGTCACCATATAATAAGTAAATATGCGAGAGTGAAGACAAATTAAGACATTTTGTGAGAGTTTGAAAAGAAATTTATGAAAACAATCATCATCGTCAATTGTTATTCAATTGATGGTATGGACCCTTCACAATGTGTTGTTGACTTTCAAGACTATTGTTCGACAAATGAAGAAGAGAAAAAATACAAACAAAAAAATAATGGAAATAAAGAAATATCAAGGTAAAGCTTTCTAAATGTGTTTAACGGTAGAAATTGAAAATAAAAATTTTTTAAAAATGAATGAATGAATGTGAGAATGAATGGAAAAAAGTGTCATTTCAATTTTCAATAATTTCAATAATTGAAAATTGAATGAAGTAAAATAAATAAATTTCCATTATTTTCATTTCTTTTTCCACATAAAAAAATTTATTTCAATGTACCTTCAGGTTAAATTAATGCGAACAAAAGACCAAAAAGAGAGAAAAATGTGCTAAATGACCATTTATTCCTGGCTACTGGCTTTGATGATTATTTTTATTCCTTTAAATTGAATGTTTTTGTAAATTTAACAATTTGAAATTGAATTTTTCATAATAATAATAACAAATTTTACAATGATTTAAATGAATGTTTGTAGCATATATAATCGATCAATTACAATTATATTTAGTGTATTTTTTTTATTTATTTCTTACTTATAAATCATTTTGAAAATTGTTCGATTCAATTTACGGGTACAATTGAAAATTTTACCTTTTTTCTTTTTTCCAATGAAAAAAATGAATGGCTGGTTATATTTATATCAATAAAATGACATTTTTGCTTTTCGGCAAGAAAAAAGTTATTTAGGTACGGTGCCGCCTTTTACGTGTTGCATTTCTCATTTGATATTTTTACCTGAAATCAATCATTAAAAAATTTATCATGAAATGCTTCGTGCAATATTCGATGACAATAATGGACGAAATATATGGTGAAAATAAATGTGTTCGCCACAAACACATTAACACTTGGTTTTTTTCATTCATACATTAATTGTTTATTCTGGTCGAATAAGTTTTTGAAATGAAATCTTTCATTCCATTCTCAAGAATGAATTGAAATCAAAAATAAAAAAAAATTTAATTTTAAATGTGATTGATGACATTGATGATAATGACGGTGATGATGATGATAGAACGCGTGCAGCATCTTCCTTGCTGCGTAAAAAATAAATTCAATAAAATTTTAGAAAAAAGTGGAAATTAATTTCATTATATTCTTATGTAAGTGTGTTTATTGTAAAGCTTAGTGAGTAACATCGGCTTGATGTGCGTAACATGCTTCGAGAGAGAATAAATAAGTGCATAATTCACTAAAAAAACTTTTGCATGTTCATTATTGTCTGTGTGTGAGCGTGTATCATTCATTGTCATCATCAATTGTTATGATAATCATTGTGTACTTTATTATTATCATAATTTTTTTCTAAATTTTAATATAAAAATTAAATTTTCAACTTGTGTAAATATAAGCGGAATATAATATATTGATTCATTCAAAATCATCATGTACAATTGATAGATTCAATGGTCACGTGTGTTTTTGATTTTTTAGATTGAATTAAGAGTACGCGTAGTGAGAAAATTTTCATTAAGTTCTTTGGGTATTTTTTATTAATAAAAAAAGCAGATTTTACAATTTGAAATGCTTTTTCCACAATTTTTTCTTTTTCGGTTCCTGTCATGTATCAATAATAATGGATCAAGAGGATTAAGTGAATGTAACTGTCGGAATTATTATGAATTCATTGTTTCATTGAAGAAATTTTACCTTAAAATTTTTCGATCGATGGTGTCATTGCACTGGTTGACCATAATAATGATAATAATAATATGATTTATAGCCTTAAATTTTTAATGGATTTCAAAGATGTTTTCATTTTTTTCACGCTAAGCTATTGTTGAACCTTTGTTTCAAAGATTTTGATTCAGATTTTACAATTTTTTTGGCTGAAAAAATTATGTTTATTTTAAAATGAAAAATATATCGATTATGATATCGGTGACGAATCAATGATAATGATTATTATTATTATTATTATAATGTTTGTAAAAACAAACAAAAGCTTTTGAAATGAAAAAACAACCATAAACAATGGTTCTGGTTAGTTTTAAAATGATTCAAACATTTTTTCAATTATTAGAATTTCCAACTGTGTTGTTTTTTCGATGTTTTTTTTTTTTTTTTTTTTTTTTTTTTTTTGAAACATTCATCCATTATTTACATCTTGTGCTCGAAAGAAGTAAAACAAACATTGTTTTTCTATAATAACAATGATGGTTAATATTTCATCCAAATTTTTTGATATTTAAAATTAAAAAAATAATAATAAAAAATAGTCTCATTGTTTCAGATTATATTCAGACAATGTCTTATGTTTCAAGTTTCGAAGCTTAACTAATGACAATTTTCTTTTTTTCAAGGTTCGATTACCTTTGTTACCAAATATTACTGTACATCTATCCATTTTATTTTTCGGTACAATTATCATTGTGTTGATATATTATTTCGGTTTGATGATAAATTAAATTGAAAATTATGAATACAATGATAATAATAGTAATAATGATAAGCAAAACGAATCATATTACAGTTGTTTACTGTTTATAAGTTTTTTTTCTAGTAGATTTTTCTGAAAAATTTAAAATAATTTTTAATAACATTGTAAATTCTCGAAAAAATTTCAAAAAATTCAAAGATCATTGACTTTAGAGATATTCGAGAAGATAAGAAGAAGAAAAAAAAGGATTTAAATTTTTTTTCTTCTACTTTTTTTTGTCAATTTTAAAATTTTCAGTGATAATGATAATTATATTTGCCACAATGTGTCAAACATTTTTTAATGATCATCATTATGATAATAATCAAATGATCAAATGATGATGATGAGTTGTGTGTACATGAGTAAATCAGAACGACATAATATTACAATCATCATAATGATGATAATAGTAATGAAATAGAAAAAGCAAAAACATGAAAAATTATCTCTAATCTTGAAATTAAATAAAAACCTACACATGATGATGATGATGATGACCCGTTAAAAATTCGATTTATTTTAACCAAAAAATCGAATCCGGTTTACATATGTGATGATGTTGTTGTTTGAATTGGCACGTAATTTTTTTCGTTCTTCCGAAGATTACATTGAAAAATTGCTATCAAAAAAATTGAAATGAAATGAAATTAACCTACGTAAACATTTGTGTGAATGGTAGTTGATGAAGAAAAAATAGAAAATCTTGATTTATTCATTTGATTATTTGATGATGATGATTTTCATCATTAATATTATTATAATTCATTTCGAATTGAAATTATATTTGAATCAATATCGATTAATTGAGAAATGTTTTTTCTTTTTCTTCACAATTAATCCATCAATTCATAATCTTTTCCCCTCCAATTCTTGTCGATGAAGATGCTCCAATTAATTATTGAAAATCACTATTGATCGTAAACACCACCACTCATCATCAAAACGATTGAAATATTTGATGAAATTTTCGTACTTGTTTTTCTGCGATTAATTTCCATGAAAATAATGTTGTTGATAATGATTGTGTAAGCCTCTCCCAGATTATTCATTCCAACATGTTTTTTTATTATTATGATGTCCATTTTTCGTGTCCAAAAACTAACCTTGTTGTCAACTTAATTTTCATTCATTTTGTTTTTTTCTGATTGATAATCAAAAGCAATAATCATTAATAATTACCTGATTATTGATTGATTTTTCAAAATATTTTTCTTCGTTAATACTTATTATTATTTTCATTAACTATTCATTCATTCATTGATAATCACAATCATTCCAAATAATTGTTGTTGTGTGTTCAATCTTTGATTAAGAACAGAAAAATAAAATAAAATTACAATAATCGATCAATAATTTGATGAATTGATTATTATAATTCATTCATAAGTTTAAAAAGACAAAAATCGAAAAAATCATTGTTTGCAGATTTATATTTATATTTATTTACCTATGATAAGATCAATATTGTTGACCATGGTCAACATTTTTATTTTTTAATACAAATGATTAATTCAACTAATTAATGAGACAATCATCTGAAATTATTGTTGAGAAAAATCGAAAAAAAATTGAACAATTATAATTGATCGATTGATTGATCATGAATATTTTTGATTTTTTCAAATTTTTGACCGAAAAACATTGACACAGACAAACTAGGTGAACAATTATATAATAAAAAAAGATGGAAAAAAATATATTTGATAAAATACATTTTTTTCTGCCATCAAATCACCATTTCTGAACATTTAAATTGGGTGATTTGATGATGGCAATGATGCTGATGATGATGATGAATAAGAGTGAAAAAAAAGTGTTAAAATGAAATATATCGAAAAAAGCAGAAAAAATATTCAGGTAAACAGCAATTGGCAATTTTTCTTGACATTAAACTTCAAACTTTCAAAATTGCTTAATATCTGTTGCTTAGAATGTGTGTTTGTGTGTGGGAAAACATTTATCACACATAACATTTGAAATTTTTTTCTTTTCATTCATTCATTCATTTTTTTTCATTCAATTTTTTTTGACTTTGATAAAGTTGAATTTTTGTTTTTTTTTATTTTGCTATCATTGAGACATTGAAAAATCATTTCATCCATTGAATTCAACAAGAAAAAATTTTCAATACAAATTTAGATTTTTTTGAAAAATATATGCACTTCCTTTTGTCAATATTTTCTATTTGAAAAATATAAAATTTTCTTGATTTCACCATCACAACACTGTTTTTAATCATCAATCAAAAAATTAACTTTGTTCTTAGTTTCCAATTTTTTAATTTATTATTTCAGTCTTAGTTGTTGTTGTTGTTGATGTTGTTGTTTAAATTGATGATTACAATTATTTTTCTTCTACTTCTTCTTCATCATTCTCCCATTATTCGATTGACCTGAATTTAATCAATTGATTATTATTATAATAATAATTGACCGACATTAATTTATTTCATTTTTTTCATATAAAATTTAAACAACTACCGTTGTGTTCAAATTGGCGAGAAAAAAAATTCCTGTTTCCAAATGTGTCGGTGTTGGTATTGATTATCGAAAAAATGATTATTATCATCATCATTATTAATACTGTTCTTTTTTTTATTTTTTAATTTGAAAAATTAAATGTTTTTTTATCTTCCTAACTCTTCATAAAAGTTCATTTCAATGTTAATAAGATGTTTGACACTTGAAGCTAATAATAATAATAATAATGTTGATAATGTTTGACGCCCGATGATTCAACACTTTCATCGGGGAATCAAAAATGAAAAAATTATTAATTTTTTCTGGTATCATAAATAGATAATAATAATAAATATTTAGGTTATAAAATAAAGTTTGGGAAAAATAAAATTCTACGAAAAAATAAGAAAAAAAATAGATTGAAAAATTGTTTCATTTTTAAATGAATTGAATCAAATTTAATTTTTTATTTCAAAAATCTTTAGATGACGACCACCGTTGCTGCCATGTTGATGATGAAAATGTTTGATATCAATTTTTTCTCTCAGTGTTACACTGAAATTTTTCTTAAAAATTTCAAAATACCACCAACACAAATACAGTTGAAAAAAAACGAATCGAAAAAAAAAAAATAAAAAAACATTGTTGAATAAATCGAAATGAATTCAATGAATATAAATTGAATTGAATACAAATTTTCAATTTTGCTTCAGGTTTTCTTTTTAAATATTAATTTTGTATTTGATCATTTATTATGGAATTGATTTCTGAGAAAAATACAATCCCAACTAATCAAAATGTTTTGAAATATATCACAATGATGACGATGATGATGAGAAAATTGAATATATTGAATATAAATATGAAGCAAATACCATAAGTTAGATGTGTAAAATAATTTATAATTAATTACTTTGAACCTAGCCCATGTATTTCATTCTTTGTTTGACTTTTGTGAAATTCGTGGCATCAAATGACCATAGCAAAGTACAAAATTACGGACCTAGAATCAATTTCGCTCTGTTGGAGTTTTCATATTTTTCATATGCATTTCAATATCGATGTTATATGATCTTGAAAGATCAATCTGAGAATATCGAAGATCACCTGCAATGTTTTGCATTTCATTTTATGATACCATTTCAATCTGAAAAATTGATGTGTCACCTTACGGTGAGTTCGTATATGCATAAGCATAGCGAATTTGGTGAATTTGAGAACCAAAAAATTGAATAAAATTCAATTCTCATTCATTTTAATTTTAATTAAGTCATGTCAATTTGTTATTTTTCAAAGCCATCTCATTTCATTCAAAATTCATCTGGACTGAGAAAGAAGAAAAAAAATTTGTTAAAACACACAATGAGAATGGAAAATATTATTCAGCGTTATTCATTTTTGAATAATAATGTCCATCATCATTCGTCAACAGCAGGGGATATACTGATGATATATGAAGGAAATATTCATTTGAGATGGTGTATTTTTGACTTGAAATTTATTTCGCTCAGATGTTTCATGAAAGGTGTTGATATTCAAAACTTGTTACTTGCCTTTATTTCAACCAAAAGTAAAAAAAAATCAGAATGTCCTTGGAACATTCAATATTTGTCAGTGAGAGAAAGAAAAAAATTCTAATCTGAATCCTTTGACCTCTAGATAACCAATTTTCAATAACCAGACAAAACAATATTTTATGAGGTTGAATAATCAAATAATAATAATCATAAAACACTCCCAAAATGTCAATATTTATTTCAAATATTTCATTTTATGATTATTATCATCGACTTTTCTTCATCATTCAAAAAAAGAAAGAGGTACAAAGGTTCATCACTCGGTTGTTGTAGGGTAACTAAAAAACAAAAATTAACTCAAAACAAATTGTCAAATGCATTCGCCATCATATGACAACGTAAATTTTTGTCTATGAAGCAAAAATTATTAAGCAAAATTATGCATATTTATTTTATATTCTTTTATTTTTGCCAAAAAAATGAAAAAACACCATAAATCGGCAAAATAAACAAGGAAAATAAAAAAAAATTAAATATGTATCCGCCATTTTCCATTTTTACCTTGTCATCATCATTGTTTTTCGATAAAACAAAAAAATTATCCATATTTCTTGTGTGTGTGTGTGTTTGCATATATTGTTATTTCGCATGTAAACACAGCCGAGTTATTTTTCTGGATTTTATTATTTATAATTTTTGCCATTTTATTTTTTATTTTTTAACTTAGCCATAACAACAAATGGCGAAAATATTTACGATTTATTTACCAATCTCATAAATTTGTCATATTTTATTATTATTATAATCATTATTATCGTTGCTAGTGTCTATCTAGCAAGAGTCGATAATTAGACAACAACATTAACCATGATTTTTTTTTGTAAATATTTTCGTTATTGTAGATGAATGATTATTGATAAAAATATGGAAAGAAAATATTCATGTATTTGTGATGTAAACAGTATTAATTCATTTCTTATTTATTCAGTTTTAAGTTTATACTTTAATGTTGTTGTTTTTTGTTATTTTGTTATGAATATAAACATTTATCCAAGCTTATCTTAATGTTTGCTTGTTTGTTTGATTGAAATCTCGCCATGTATGTATGATTTCGATTTTGCCAAAGTTTAATGAATGTTGTTAAATGTCAATGATAATCAAACAAACAAACAAACAAAAATGTGCATAAATATTAAATTGAAAAATGTGAAATCCATAAATTATATAAATTAAAAATTTTTAGCAAAAGAAAAAAAAATCAACCGAATCAGTTGACAACAACAAATAATTGGAAAATATTTCATCAAACTAATGATGAATATATTGTTCAAAATGCTCGAATGTTATAAATATTCTAACCAGCAAAAAAAAAAAAGTTATTTATTGATGATCATGATTGTCCGGGTGTTTGATTTTCACAAGCATACTGTTATTCATTAAATGAAAGAGAAAAATATGAGAAAATTTAAATTTAAAAAATAATAATTAATTTTGAACATTTTGTTTTTCTCTTTATATGAAGAAATTAATCGAAAAAATGAATAAATAAATAAATAAATAAACATGAATACAGATTGAAGATTATCAGAAAAAAAGGAAACAAATTATCACAATCAAATGAAAGATTTCACACAGAGATTCGAAAATCTTTTCAATCTTTTTTCATTTTTTTTCGATTCTCGAATATTAAAATGTATTGAAAATGTATTCAATATAAATGAAAATCTGTGTTTGAAGCACTTGTGTAAATGAATGAATCAATGTATGAATGAATAAATGAATGGAAGAAAAAGGCGAAAAAGTTTTTCAAAAAAAAATATTTTCTCAAATCGAAAAGATTGATGTTTATCATTATTATTATTCCCTGTATTTCAAATAAATATTTTGTAATACAAAAAATGGAGAAAAATTTCCAGTAAATTCTTTCTGAATGAAGCAAGAAAAAAATTTCAAAAGTTTCTTCGTCATTGAATTTTACTTAAAATTAAAAAATTTAAAAAATAAAGAAAAAAAAATTTCATATTTACCATTTTTTGCTTCTGGCATGTTACGAAATGTTGAGTTGAATTCCTATTTTTTTCGAATAATAACCATTTTGCTTCATAACAACGAAAAGAAGCGGAAACATCGTTTAAATTGTTCAAAAAAAAAAAAAAAAAATAGAATGTCTATTATCAGATTTATTGATTTCAATAATAATAATAAACTATTTTGAATTTAACATTGAATTTAATTTGATTTGATTTTCTCTATTCAATTCAATTCAATGCTGTCTGGCAAATATTAAAAAGAAAATTTCATAATTTTTGATTGATTTTCGCTTTTTTCATTGGAAAAATTTCCATCAAAAATATTTCGATATATTCGATTTATTTGGACATTTAATTCATTGAAATTCTTCGAAGAAAAGCAAATAAATAGAAATAAATGAAAAACTTTTAAATTCTTACAAGCAATTTCACTTCAAATCAATGAATAATGATTCAAAATGTTTTCCAATAGATTTAAGGCAAGAATTCTCCTACTTTTTCTTCACAATTTCTTCCCCAATTCAATTCCAATGCTTCGATTTCGATTGCCATTGAGAAATATTTCATAATTGTTTTTTCTTTCATCTTTTTTGCTCGGTAAATGTTTCATTCTCGGGCTCATTTTACACCACCAACAGCCGAAAATGGGCCCGAAAAAAATTTGCTGATGTTAAAATTAAAATTTTTTTGAGAAATTTTATTCTTTAATACATTTTTCTCAGTTAACTTTTTCGGTTCTCTCTTTAGTTTCACTTAAATGGACTCGTTTGGTGAATCGTCCATTGTTTTTTGATCGTATTCGATACATTTCGTTGTTGATGATTCTGCTGATGATGATGATTCAGATTCTCGATCCAGAAAAACATCGTTACCCATTTCAAAAACATTTCATTTAAAATGTATGGCAATGGATTCCGATTTTTTTTTCAAAGATTTTCAATTTAAAAATACCATCAATAATTCATTAGACTTGCGAGAGAATGAAATGAAATGAAAAAATTTAAACGAGAGAAGCGAATGGTGAAAAAATGGTGGAAAATAGATTTTCGTCGTCGTCATAGTCGTCGTTGTTTCAAATTTTGTCGATTTAAAATGAAAAAAACTGCTAACATCGACAACAACAACAGCAGCACCAGCTATACAAGCGATCGACGAAAAAGCATACAGGAAATGTTTCATGTATGAAGTTATTATTATTATTTTTTTCAATCAAAGGGGATGATGATGATGCTTTCAAAGAGAGGAATCTAAAGAATCGTTAAGAATTTTTGCTAAATTCTACTAAAAGTGGCACAGTTTTTACGTACACACACATTTACGTTGCCAAAAAAACACATTAAATTTTATTTTTTTTGTTATCAATTTTGTTATCAAGATTTTTCCTTGAAAATACAATAAATATGTTCGTGCTGTCGTTGTGTATTTGAAACAGCATTCATTGCTGGTAAGGTCTTTGTGAAAGGTTTATAATTTAAAATTAATTTTTTTTAGCTAAAAATGTTTCTGCTATGAAAAATCTATGAAATATTTGAAAGTGCATTGAAACTTGATTATGATTGAATCATTTGAAAAAAAAATCAAGAGAAAAGCTGTTACATTTTATATGTTAATGATGATATAGATGATGATGAATTTTAATTTCTGATTTTCAATAATTTAAATGTGAGAATTTATTATTAATTTATTAAATTTTTTCTTTTTTCGAAGAAACTAAAATTTTGAATGTTACAGCATTTAATTATTATTTGAAATATGAAATTTTCTTTCGAAGAAAATTAAATGAATTTTGATTTTATCCAAATTTTTAATTGATTTAACATTTCTCGATTATTATTATTATTGTTGACCATTTCGATGATATCGAGTGAATTCGAAAGCAAAAAAAAAATTTAATATTTAATTGCTTTGCAATTAAATTGAACAAGAAAAATTTATTATTATTCATATCTATGCATTCGATATACAGTTAATTATGATTTTCTTTTTATTTTTGATATTAAATTCATAATTATTGATTGGATTCAAAAAAAAAAAAAAAAAAAAATTATTAAAATCAAGAAAAAAAATGTCGAACAAACACTTTAATTAACGCCTTGTGGTGGTTGTTGTTGTTGTTGATGATGATGATGATGTTGATGATCATTTTCTTAAGGATGTTTGAACTTGATTTTTTGATGTTTTCCCATTTTTTTTTCAAAATAATTCATGATGATAAATGATTTAAAGCGTGAACACACAGAGATAGGTGGTGGTGGTGGTGATGATGATGGTGATGGTAATGGTGGCAAACATTTTCAAATTGATTGGTGATAGTGATGTCAGTGAATGTAATGGTGGTGGGTAAATTTTTGTTAATTTTCATTATTCAATCGATATGATCATTTATTTTGGATGTATTTTTTTTAGAAATACATACTTTTTTCAATAGTAATTAATTAATTAAAATAAAGAAAAAAAAAGATATTCATATATAAAAATGAATGGATGAAGATGACCATCAAAAATTTTGTTCGAATTTTCGTTCAGTTCATTTTCTCCCTTAATCGTTTCTTGATCTTTGAACGGATAAATGAATAGAAATGAATAATACGAAAAAAAAACAAAGATGACATCATAATGATTCATGATGTGAATCGAAATTAATGAAATGAAATCAAATAAAATTAAAAATTACCACATATTTTATATGGTGGATATGTATGATATAAAAATAAATCCAAAGCTATGTTTGCGTATGTGAAACGGATGAATCCTTGATCTGATTTGAATGTTCAAAGGAAAAAAAATTGCAACACAAATAATGATCAAAAAAAAAAAAAAAAAGCAAAAGAAAAATCATCAAAATGTCCCATAAATCCAAAAAATGATTTTCAAATGAAATTTTGATATTCTCTTCATCAACATCATATTACAACACATTTTGAGCACATTTGGTTATGCTTGTTTTGGTTTTTCATTTCATTTTTTATTTTAATTTTTTCAATCATAATTTGATTGTATGAACATTTTTTGTTGCTGTTGTTTGACATTGAATATTTTTGACGTTTTGTTCGCAATTCATTAAATGATAAGATTTTTTTGATGATCATCGTCGTCTGTGACTATATCTATCCATTCATTCAATTAAAATATTCATTATTCGAGCCTAATCTATATCTTTTATCTTGTTGTTATATGCATGCAGCAAAAAATATGTTGAAGTTGTTCATATTTTTAGATTGTCACAATGATTTTTTTCTCTCGAATCAAAGCGAAAAAAATGATTGATAAAAACTAGTTCAAAATTTTCGTTTTTTTTTCAATCATTTGCAATGAATAATAATAATGAAAATTATTATTGATTATTATTTAAAATTATAAAATTATAACAACAGGTCAAAGGTAACAGAACTTGTCATTCATTTCGTATAGTTGTCATTTGATAGATAATATTTTCGTTTTTTCAAAGATATGATGATGAAATAAAATTGATGATTTTTTCAAAACAAAATGAAGCTTCAAATATTATGGATTATATCTATGAGTATTGGATTATCTTTGATCATTAAATTCATTAACAGATATTCAATGTTAGACAAGGATTGATCACTTTGGAGGAAAAAAAATGAAAATTATATTTAATTTTCAAATGATATGTATTTTTTTTTACTTATAAATATTCATATTCGTAACTCGATCATTAAATCATAAATGAGTGATTTAAGCATTAGTGTGTATGTGTTTGCGTGTGTTTATTAAATATTTCAAGGATTTCGATTTGAAAATGAAAGAAAAAATCTTTTGATGGATGAATTTGAAAACATCAAAAGCAAAATGTTATCATCATCAAAAATAAATATCATCATTATCATTATTGATTATCATAATAAGTAGCATAATCATTTGCTTCTGAAATAGAAACTTTTTAATTTTTCCCCAAAAAAAAATTGAATTTGAATTTATCTTGATTTTTTCTGAATTTTACTGTCCGTTTTTTCGTAAATTTTACTCAAAATATCATTATTTCAATTTTCCAATAACTTGTTGATTTTCAATTTTTCATATTTTTCATCTCATTGATCATTGAAAATCCGATTGAAAAAAATTAGAAAAAAATTCAACTTTTAAATCATTATAATTTGTCAAAAAAATCGAAAATTATTGTTTCTTCTTTGACAAATCAGAAACACAATGGACATATGGTCCATTCATTTTTATGATTATTATTATTCTCATTTCTTCATTTGACATACACGCGATCAATCGTTTTAGATTAACTATTGATTTCATTCAAATCAAATATGATCACATAGCAACTGAGCGATTATTTTTTGTTTTTGATCCATTTTCGGGATTATTTTCGATTCGTAACGGAAAAAATCGAAAAATTTATCGGATTAATTTTTAGAAATTTCAAAGAGTTTTCATTAGGCTGAAATTCTTTGATTTGTAATCGAAAAAAATGACTATTGTTGAACATAATAAACTAATTATTATATTCGTTCGAAGCATGAACTTATACCTAATTCAAAAATCAGAACCATGTTAAACAGTTGATTTCGATTATTGTTCAAATAATCAATTCAATTCGAATCATTTTTATGGCAAATAATTTTTTTTCTTAATTCAAAACATTTGCTTACGATTTGATTATTCACCAGTGATTTTGCTCAACGATTTGGTATCGCTAAATCAGAGCTACAATCATCAAATTTAAAGCATGAGAATGTTCAATTCTGGACCGTATCTATGATCTCGATTATTTGATTGATATTCTTAAATTAGCCAAATAAAAAAAAACGAAAGATTTCAATTTGACAATGATAGATTTGAATTTTCATTTCATAAAGAAACATTTGGTCGGAAAAAAATAAGAAACATTGCTTAACAGGAAATTGTGGCATTTCATTTCGTTTATTCATTTATTTTTTGGCTGAATTAAATTGAATTGAAAAAAATAACACCAAAACAAAGAATAACAGTCAAACCAATTTCCAATGAATTTTTCATCTTAAGATGTTGATGTTTTTTCAATAATGTCGTCGTTTGTCATTGTTGATGTTGTTCATTTCACAATTTTGGCAATTTTTCAATTGAAATTCTTCAACAATTTTACCATTTGTTATTATTTTTTTCTGATAATCGCAACAATTAATTTTCCTTTTGAATAACCTTGATTGATTCTTTACATTTTTGCACCAAAATGGACGAGTTTATTTTCCTAAATGTATCAATATTATTTTTCCATTCATTTATTTCAATTTTCAATCAATAATTGTTGACCAAAGGTCAGCTACATTTAAAGTAGAATGAGAAAAAATGAAATGAAATGAAATGAAACTATTGTTCAAAATTAATTTCCATCAAACAACAATAGATCGATGTCATTGTTGTTGTTGGTGTTTGATGTGTGCAGATGTGTTCAGGGTGAGATAATCCTTTTTTTCCTCATACGAAGTGCAAAAAAAAAGTATCGAAAATTGAATTAAATAACACCAATACAATGACTCATTTTTTTTCTATTCTCTGGTCCAAAAAATGCTATACCATTTTTCATCAAATCGATGATGATGATGACCATTAATTTGTTTGATTTTATTATTTGATTGTATTCTCGGGGTGTTTGTGTTGTTGGCACGGTGTGAACGACACTACCAACAGCAGCGGCGGCAGCAGACACAAATCACAAGCACTCACAGTGGTCAAATTGTAAATATCACAGCAACAGCAATGATCAATTGTGAAAGTATTATGAAATTGAAAAAAATTCTCAAATACGCAATACTGACTGGATTTATTCAGAATCTAAAGCGCGTGTTTTCATCATTAATACGCGCACACACACACATACATTGTACGCGTGTTTTTGATTTTAATTCAATAAAAGAAAAACGATTCTTTAGATTTGAAGAATTTTCATCAAATTATAAATAATTTGTCTTTGTGTTCAACAATTGAATTGTATTTTATTTCGATTAATTTTTTTCCAACGATTCTCGATAATTCTTGAGCAGATTTCAGAATTTTTAGATTCCAGAATTTCATGATTTTCTCAAATCATTTCGACTGTCATTTCAAACAAAATTTTGATTCGTTAAGTTAATACATTTTGATTATTTCAATTATTTTGACCATTCTTTGTCCATTCATCCATTTTGGCCTCTCTCAAATCGATACTTATACAGAGAAAAAATGCATTTCGGTTTGCAAACAAACAGTGAACAAAAAAAAAAAGACCAACGCACGTGACCAAATCATTTGATGATGATGGACCAAACTTTATTTGTCATTTATTACTATCCACTACTAATATTTTTTTTTATAAAATAATCAACATCCATCGAGAAAAAAAATATATTGATATTTTCTCTTGCCCAGCATTCATTGTGTCAATATTATTATGGATTTTTTTCGATTATAATAATAAACAAACGGTGAAAACGGTTCTTCAAAAAATGTGTTTCCAAATTCAAATTAAACTAAACCAAAAAAAAATTTATCGCCTCAATTCATCTATTATGGATCTATTGCTACATTTTTATAACTTTTTTGTCGATAGATTTTTTGATATTTCAATGAATTTTCAATGTATCATGATGCTGCTGTTGTTGCTGTCGCTGTTGATGTTGATGATGATGATGACTGCCTTGGGAATTTGTTTCAGAGAGAAAAAAAATTTGCACACTACAAAATATACACCCGGTAAATAACTGAATAAAACTTCGACGGATGTTTTTCTGTGGATCGTGAGCTAGTTTTGCGATCGAGTTTTTCTGTTTTGGGTTCTACAATTCAATTTTCGAATATGATTCATACATTTGAGATATTTGCGAGAATATTCCATTGAAAAATTTTGGAAGCAGTTTAGAATATTTCAATTCAGACATTTTTCGGTTTTTTCTCTCGGTTTCTTCTTTTGACAACTTTATATGTTGTTCTTCAATGAAAAAATTGAGAAAATAATGCAATATTTGTTCAATGTTCAATGCAATGATCATAATGAAATAATGATAATAATAATAATAAATACAATGACAGATTAGAGAGAAACGAAAAAAATGATATGAGACTGTTTTGACTTGAACTTGACTGACTAATGGAGATATTTGATGTTGATCATAATCATTCCAAAAGTCCCTGTGGATAATTTCAAATTTTTTTCTTTTAAATTTTGGTATTTTGGCTTGCAGATCTCTTATCATAATTCATATTATCGGATAATTTTTTTTTTTGGCTTAAAAGTCAGTATTTCATTATGTTATTATTATTGAGATTATTATTATTTTTTCTATGAATTAAGTCAAGTCTAAATATTTCAACTATAGTTTTTATACCGTTATATTCTCAGTTTCTCAGTGTTTGATGCGGCACATTTTATTCCTTTGTAGTTTTACATTATTTTGTTGCGAATTCTTCGCTAAAGTACAAGGTCAAAGGTTGAAAATTGCTGTTGTTGTTGTCGTTGTTATTGTTGTTATTATTGTTGTCAATTTTGACATTTCAAAATGAATTTATTTTATGATTGTTTTCTCCATTTTTCTTTTGAATTTTTTCTTTGTTTTTATTAATTTGTAAACACTAACAAATAAACACAAAAACAAATATGTAAATATTTTCTGTGTTTTTGATGTACGGCGTCTTCATGAAGAAATGATGATGATGATGTAGCTGTCGTCGTTGGTCGCTGTTTGTTTTTGTATTTTTCAGGCTTTGTTTTTATTTGATAAACAATGGATGAATAAAATAAACAAACAAAGGTCATCAAGTAAGGTCGGGGCCAAAGACAAATGTTTATTGAATCGAAAATATTTGACCATAAGTTTCTTGTTTTGTTTCAATAGTTGATTTGAATCAGTAAAACAATAAATTTTAAGTTTATTTGTTCAAAGTGCTAAAAATTTATTCAGAAACGTTTGAATCTGAGATTTCGAATTCAGAATTCAAGGTTCTTGAATTGAACTCTTTGAAAATGATTTTCATCAATCTATTGATTATTGAAAGATGCAGATTATATCATTTTCTTTGAATTTAAATTTGAAATTATCGAGAAAATTTGAAGACCTTTGATTATCATTCAGAATTCAAAGAATTATTTGGAAAAAAATTTCTATCATTAAAAATTAAAATCAATGATTCATTATGATGAATAATGATAGTGATTTTGTGGCGGTTCAACTTGTACAAAACACTATCATTATTAATCGATATGGCCAGTATACAAGAGCTTTGATTTTTAAATTTTTTCATTTCATTTCAAAAACAACTTTTATTTCTTTGAATTTTCGATTATGATCATTTTTTATGGAAATTTTCCTTCATTTTTTTTAATAACTTTTCTCCATTTTCATTTACCATTCAATTCAAATCATCAGAATATGATGATTCAAGTTATATGATTCAAAAAAATAATAATAATATAAATAATCAACACAGACATTGAAATGAGCAGCCAAAAAAACGAAAAAAAAACCGAGACTAAATTAAAAATTGTCTTTTCGAATATTCATCTTCGAATATTGGTGTGTGCGGCTGTGAATAAAACGCTGAACATTGACCAAAACATCGACCCTAACATTAAAGAAAATGATGTTTTTTTCTTCTTCAAAATTTATTTTATTATCATCATCAAACGAAAAAATAAAAAAAATTAGTATCTTGTCATTTATTCATTATTACTGTTGTTTATTATTATTGTTGTCGATTTTGACCTGTTAAAGTTTGTGTTCATGATCATTATTATTATAATTATTGTCGATTGCTTTGGGTCATACATACCACATACATTTTCTTGTCGATATCATTATGATAATTTTGATTATCGGTCTTGTTTTTGCTTATTCGAAGCGAAGCAAAGAAAAAAAAAATTTAGATTTAAGATTTGATCAAATTATTGTACTGAGAAAAAATACATGCACACACACACAACACACATCTTTGATGACAATTTTTTTTCCACAATTTTATTTCTTGTTGTTCTCTTCAAAAAACTAAATCGCCAATTGACCTCAGTGTATACTGATATGAAGAAAATCGATTATTTTTCGATGGATTTTTTTTGCTTAAATCGATCGATCAATCAATCAATCGGAGATAATTGGATTTAATCAATTCATAATAGAAATGTGAAATGGTAAATTTTCATATAAAACAAGTCTCAAGTGGAACAAATTTTGTTCAAAAGAAAAAAATAAATAAATTTCCAATTGTTAAATCTATCATTGCCTAAAGGAAAAACCGGATTTTGAAAATTTACCTGGTGAAAATTAAAAAAAAAATTTCCATTAAATATGATTTAATTTACCATTAGTGAATTCATTTTTTCTTTGAACAAAAGATTTAACACTTATTAAAAATCATTTTCAAAATGTGTGTGTATTTTTGAATATCTTTAAAAAATACAGATGCTTGATGATAATCAATTGGCTTAAGTTTTCGCTAAAGAAGTAAAAAGAGCTTAATCTCTTGGAAAACTACCGAATTTTTCATTGATTGCATTGTTTTGCAAGATTTTTTTTTCTAGATTTCTACAACTTTTCTTAGTTGTTTTTGAATCAAACGAATATTTCAAAATATTTGCCAAATATTTGCAAAACATTATCTTTTGAAAAAAAGAAAAAAAAAACTTTGGAACAATTCAAATCTTAAACATAAAACACTCTCAGCCAGTCCTTACATTGAAATGAAAATAAATTTCACCGGTAAAATATTTTCATTTCGGATGAAATAATATTTTTCTCAAAAAAAAATCGAAATAAAATTGTTCAATCAACCATTTTGGGTGTTGAGTTTTATTTGATATTGCAGTATTTTTTGGTATGCATAATTTTTTATTTCAAAGGTTTTCACATTTCTCATTGTTTAGCTTTCACCATTATTGTTTGATGATAATCGCTCATACACACACACAAAACACAATTGTTTACGGGTCATATGTTTGTGAAAATATTAAACAAAAAAGCAAAAATCGACAAATGGATTTTTATTTTCATCGATTAATTTAGTTTTTTTTTCAATTCACATATGCATTCTTCCACGTTTCACGTATTATTATTTTCCATTTTACAAATCTCAAATTTCTAATGGATTCTTAATGGATCATATCTTGATTAAGTGATCACTTCAAATGTTATGATCCATCATCCATTCTTGTCCATAATCAAGAAAATAAAATAATGAAAATTATTGAACCGGATTTTTTAATATTTATAATTTATTTTTTTATTTTAATTCATTTCTAATTCATAAAATTAATGGACCTAAGCTATTCATATTGTTATGTCATGCAAATATAAATTTCAAAGCCAAAGACCTTGGTCGTAAAAAAAAATTGACGAAAATTCAGACGAAAAATGTCCTAAAAATAAATTTCAAAAAGAAAGCGTCTGAATTGCAATATGATCATTTGACCATTGTAACTCGCACACACACACACACTTGCAGGACCCTAGGATCGTATTCACACCACGTGTTTTAGACATTACGATTGAAATTTTTTATTTGTTGAAAATTTTGAAATTTATGCTTGAAAAGATTAAAAATATGCAATAACAAACATTCAAATAAACAAATGAAAAATATTTTAGAAAAAAAGATGGAAAAATAAAACAAAAGTTTAAAATATGAATAAATCTTTGTCAAAACACAAAACAAAAAACAATTCAATGGAACGAATTTTAAATGAATTTTTTTTTGAGTTTCGTTTGTTTGTTTCTCTTTAACAATTCAAATCAAAAAAATATTTAAAAACATCTGATGTTTGGTGGTCTTTTGTTTTTTTTTCGTGATGAATGCTTGGTCATTTACCAAATGTCATTTGGTAAATATGTGTTTGATGCTTTCATAGAAAATCGTCAAATTAGCATTATCCATGTATCGTATTATCATTTAAATAATGATGATAATCACAATCATAATGAAAATGGTAAATGCTAATTGATTTTTAGTATTCCATATTTTGTTTAAATATGATAATATTTACAAATTTTTCAACTAGTCATTTTTCATGAATGTCAGAATCTTTTTTCCTATTCTTTTCATTCTGATTTAAAATGTAAAAATATCAAGTTGATTAAATCAGTTAAATCTTTATGAAAGCATTGAATGGTTGAAATACTGAAACAAACGAATTGAAAAATTCATAGATTTTCCATGATAGATAAAATATGTGACAGAATATAATGAAGAATCTTTATAAAATATACACCCTTGTAATATTTGGATATGTTTAGAATTTTAAATAACAAAAACAAATAACAAACGATAATTGATTCAAATATCGTTTTGTCATTCCATATTTATTTATTTTATTCATTATGAAATGATAATAATGATGATGACGATGATGACAGCGACGAAATATATGATTCAATTTGAATTTCAATTTTTTGTTTCTCAATTGATATTTACACAAAAAATTCATGAATTCATTTCGATGATACTTTTTTGATATTCAACTAAATTCTAATTTTGACGGTGTGTGAGAAACTGTCAAATCATTGATTGTTATTTTCTGTGGTAAATTCAAATTGAAAGAAAAAAGCAATTTTCATAAATCTTTTGGTTTTCAATGTAATTTTGGCTTTTTCTTATTTTCAGAAGAAAAATCAAAGCAAAAAACAAATAAAATTAATGCAAATTGTTTTTTCTTTGCTTTTTTTAACCCTTAGAACTCGAGGCAAATACAGCGCAAGCAAGCCAGCAGCTCGATAATTTTTCACACTCATGTAAAAAGGTGCCTGAAGGGCGCCTATAGAGTTGCTGCATTATATCTTATGGTGAGCTATGCTCACCGCTCGAGTTTTAAGGGTTAATTCTTCAAAAATTCAAGAGATTTAAGAGTCTTGTTATTATAATTTCCATTTAAAGAAAAAACTAAGCAAAAATATTTGTATTGTCATCATTGTCTGGATGTTTGTTTATCATCATCATTATTGAGTTTTGGTCATTTTATTTTATTTATTTTTATAAATTTCCATTGAATTCGTTATGGGCTTTTCGTTTTGTTTTGTTTCTGCAAAATCATTGTTGGTGGTGGTCGTTTTTTTTCATCCAAATTGAACCCAAACAATGTTTTTTGCTCAAATTTCACTTGAAATTTAAACAAAAAATAATAATTGAGTTTAAACTAAAAAACAACCGAAAATTTCGAGAAAAAACAAAACCAAAAAATATGTTCAAGTCTTTGAAAATAGACCAAAAAATCAATTGAATTTTGAAAAAAATATTTAATTATAGCCTATTTTTCTCTGACTTTCAAACTATCTGTCCAGACTATCGAAAATAAATCAGAAATGAATAAATAAATAAATATTCAAAAAAATAAATGAATCAATACATGAATTCGATCAAACTTTGAAACTTTTAATTGATTGTTGTTGTTGTTGTCTTTCCCCTTCTTGTTATTATCGTTTTTGTTTCAATGTTGAAACAAAAAAAATGTATTAACTCAGCAAAATAAACAAGTTAAAAAATGAATGAATGAACGGCAATGAATGAATGAATGACAGGATAATAATAATTTGAAATGAAAATAATTGATTAATAATATATGAAAGACAAAAAAAAAAATGAAAAACTTTTGGGTCCATAAAGTTTTCTGGTTGTGCCAAATAATGTTCAACATGTGTGCCATGTTGTTTTCTTTGGCCATCTAAATGCAAATGTGCAAGTGAATATTCATTTTTTACATTATTTTTCATTGTGAAAATCATTCCACCAGCGAACACCATATACATCCATCATTGTTTATTGATTGGATCGGCTCATTAACTTTCGAAGTTTGAAATTGAAAATAAAGCAAAATTTCATAGGGTAAAGAGAGAGAGAAAAAACCTGGTCATAATGAAACGACGACGACACACAAATCATTTGAATACTTTTCAATAATTTTCAATTTCAATTTCTTAAAATGAAAATTTCAAATGATATTGACATTGTTAATGAGTAAGAAAAAGAAAGAGACATTCACATTCATTCACTTAAAAATGTTATTCATTTTCGCTTGTCATTTTTTTTCAGTCGTTCGTTGTTTGTCGGTTTTTTGGATCGATTTTTGCTTGATTGAAAATTGCTTGTTGTTTTGTGACCACATGGAGTGGCGGCAGTGACGGTGATGGTGTGGTGGTGGGGTAAACCTTGACCATAAGACATGAGAGGACAAGCCAAATAGAAAGAAACATGTTAAACTTTTCTAATTTTAACAAACGAGCAAATAACAGCAGGAGTTTCAGGCATTCTAATGAAGAATTGAAACTTTTAAGTCAATTTTTGCATGAATTGCGATAATGTGTTGATTGTTTTTTGCTGGCAAATGTTGTTGATTGAAAATCATTTGCGATTTTCTTGAAACAAAAAACAGCAAAAAACTAATCATCGATACATCAACAAGGTACCAGGACCTACCGATGAAACTAAAACAGGTGAAAATGAATGAACTAAACCCTTTGGGAAATTTCGCTCATTAATCATTGATTTGATTATCGATTTGATCATTGATCAAATGAAGGAAAAAATGTAAATTTGATGACAAAATGACAAAATCTTAGCTCGTTTTGATTCTAAGATCGTTCAAATGAATTATGACCAAATTTAGAGTGACCAAAGCACTGAAAAAGTGAAATGAATTTACGAGAATCATTATTTGAAATGCAATTATTTCATATTTTATTTTATTTACATTTAATTTCTAATGTTTTTTTTTTTCGTTTACTTGCATCGTTAAAAATTATTGTTTGATTTTCATTTAAAAATTTGCAATTACAATAGCAGTAGGCATAGAGATGAAGCTAGAGAGAGAATCGAAAAAAATGGACAAATGGCTCGTTAATATTATTTTTCAAATGTTTTAAGCATCTTTGATCCTATTATTGTTATTATTATTATTTCTACTAATATTTTCTATTTGATTCTCAATTTTTTATGAACTAAAATATTAGAAATGAAATAAAAATAATAATCATTTTACTATTTTGTTTGATATTCCTTCGAGATAGAGAGGATATACAATTTCCAAATCATACTTAATAATGACTCAATAGTAATGATTCAATATTTGATTGGTGATTTAAAAATATCAAATTACCTTGATATTTTTCTTTTAGGAAAAAAAGTGAACATAGAAATTTCATGTCCCAATAGTGACATAATTTTTTTTTCGCTCGTTTCTGGAGTAAATTGCATGCAACAAACATGCAACGACCAACGGGCTTCGACCACCATCAGTTATGAGTTTTTTATCTTCATTCATTCATTCGATTCGTATGGGATAATGTTCAAAGAGAGGAACAGTGCAAAAATCATTAATAATGTCACCGATATTTTTTTGAAAAAATTTATGAAATTTGTTCCATTCAAATTTTTCATTTTTTTTTTAAATTCTCATCTTATGCAATCAATGCAATTGATTTTTGATCAAAAACAAAGATTGAATGACAAAAAAAATCAATGATTTCAGAGTTACAAATGAATGATCAATAATCAATCGATCAATTTTTGAATATTTTTTGTTCTCTGCTTCTTACTCGTACTCGTAATTCCAAATAATAATAATTGGAAATTCTCTTCACATTCTTCATTTCTTAGATAAGCGAAGCAAAAAATTCGAGAAACAAATAAATAAATAAGAAGCTTATTATCCTTTTGTTTGTTTGTACGAATGTGTATGTTTAGTGAATTATATGAAATGAAACGAAGCCGAAATGAAATGAGAATAATACGACTCAAAAAAATGAATGAATACACATTTCAAAACAGTATAAAAAACAAAACATAATCAATAAATATAATCAAAATACGATTATGATTGATCATTGATCGAGAAAATAGGAAAAGCTAAGAGGAATAGAAGAAGAAGATATGATATAATAGGAATTGAAATGAAATGAAAAATCTGTTTTCAAACTCTCAAAGGTTCTCTTTTTCTGCTATTTTGTATTTCACATTTGATTCATCAGCGATTGATCATCAAATATTGGAAAAAAAAATGAAAAAGTCAATGATAAGCCAATGTTAATTGCTTTTTCCTTTTCTCATTATTATTATTATCATTTTCATTTCTGGTAGTTCAACAATGTTGAAATTGAAACTTTTTTTGGACAAAAGAAAAAAGGAATTATATCGTTTTTTTTTGGCTTTTGTTTTTGCCATTTTCATTCCGGTTGAATTCAAACAAAAAGAAGAGAAGGTAATCATTTATAAATAATAATAATAATAATCATAATGATGACGATGATAATAATGATGATCATTAAATTCAATTGTGAAACGAGAAAAGAGAAAAATTCCACAAAGAATTGAAATGAATTTTTTCCATTGAAGAAAAAAACCGACAAATAAACAAACAAATGAAGAATTATTTTTGCCATTTTCAATTTGAAGCAGATTATGATCATTCAATATTATCATTTGCCACCAATTCATTTGGTCAGGTGGGTGGGCTTCGGTTCGGTTAAAAATTAAATTAGCTTAAATTTTTCAAAAAATTGAAATGATCGCTATATGATGTGATCGAAACGAAAATTACAAATTAATTTCATAACCAATTTTCGAATAAACTTTAGATAATGATGGTGATAATCAAGTGAAATCTATTCTTGAATTGAATATTATACAAAAGTCTATTTTTAACATGTTTTTTTTTCGTAGTTTTAAGGCATTTTACTGCTATTTTGATAGATATATTCAATTGTAATCGATCAATGATAATAGCGGTCACCGTTAAATTTGATGTTTATTTTTTGAATGAAAAGAATGATTGAAAAAAATGAGAAATCGTAATTCGAATTGAATTGAATAATGATTGACATTTATTCTATTTTATTATTTTGAAAAAAATATAAAAGCTAAATCGAGTATTGTGATACAATTTTCACTGTTAAAGTAATCAAATTATCATCATTATTATTGTGTTATTTTTATGATCAAAATTATATGCACTCATTATTCATCATTTTAATCGATAATTTTTTCACATAAAAATAACGCCATAATGAATAACAGATTTTTTGGAGCCAAAGAAAAATGAATAACCTAACTGATTCAAGTGTAATTGATGCTATTAAGTTTTTCAGAAATTTTCAGAATAGAAATATCCGTTCATCATTCAATTGAATGATATATTATTCATAAATAAATATTTTGACCTCTGTACATCAAATTGAATTCATTAAAATTTTTGAAAAAAAATATTTTGACAATAAAATTGATGATCAAATTAATAATGAACAACAACAGCGAAATTTATTCATAAATATGATTTTCAATCATAAAATATCGTTCAAACAAACAAATAAACGAAATGTTCAATGAACTAATTAACTTTGAATACATTTAATTTTCTTTTGAAAAAAAATTAATTTGACGATTAATAACGATAAATTTTGTAAAAAATTTAATTATGATCATATGTCATCGAAGATTTAAATTGAAAAAATTAATTTTAATTCAAATGACAAAAACAAGAAAATTGAAAATCATTCATTCGAAATGAGGAGAAAAAATTATGAATTTTTAATTTAAAATATTTTCAATAACACGCAAACAAACAACAGCCCTTAAGCGACAACATCAGTTTTCCCCAAAATAATGATAAATCTTAACAATATTTCAATAACAATTTTACATTTAGTACTTTGCGATTTTATCTCGAAATTTAAAGCAAAAAAGAAAATGAAAAAATTTGAAATATTTTGTTTGCAAACATTTCAATCAATCAATCAATCAATCGAATCAACAATAGTTGATGATATTATATGTAAATATTGGCCAGTCGATTAATAATAATCATTGTTTTGACTATGATTTTTAAATTCATAACCATTTAAAAACCAAAAAAAGACCCTCGAAATTTATTGGTTCGCAGATAGGTTTTTTCTATTTTCAATTTTCATAAGAATATTTCTGAAATGTTTGTTTATCATCTTATTCAATCATGTGGATGATGATGATTCGGTTTTTTCGACTGAATAAATGATCAAATATGAGTGTGTACATGTGTGTGTGCCTCTGCGATGAATGAGCTTCAATGGTTTTTCAATGATGATGATTGTTGATCGATCGATCTATCTATCCATCTTATTCGATGATGATGATTGATTCGAAACTGAATTTACTTGAAATTTTTCGATGATGAACAAGAAGAAGAAGAACCAGAGAAAAAAATTTATGATGATTTGTTTTGACAAGTACTCGAACTCGAAACGTAAATATGAATGTTATGTCTATCATTCAATTCCATCAATATGTTCATTCCACACAATTTTCAATATTTCCTTTCCTTTTGGCTATTATTTTTGGCATCAAATGCATCATCTTTCTTCTTCCATTTCTGGTTAGTTTAAGATTGATGAAAAATATTTATGTTTTTCGTTGATTGATTTGCGCCTTTTTTTCAATTCTATCGTCTCTTCTCTTCACCGATTTTCAATCAATTTTCAATCATTGTTATCATCAACATCATCATCATTGAATTGATAGTAATTCAATCTAAATAGATGAGAAATGTGTGATGATAATAACAACATCAACAGCAACAACCACACCATGTCGTTATGTATTTCGTACACGTTATTCGCGTGGGATATTTGATTCATCATTATTATTCTCATTATTTTCATTATTTCCAATATGATAATAATGAACAAACAAATGAAATGAATTTTTTCTAATAATAATAATTGCAAACATTGAATAATTATTTGTAAAAAATTGACCCTACTATTCGAGGTCAAAGTTAAATATTGCATTTTATTATTATTTCAATTCATTTCGTTTCAATTTTAATTTTAAAATGTTTGAAATTTCTTTTTTTTCGTTTTCTTTGAAAACAAAGAATTCCATTTATTTCTTTGAATATCCATCGATTCTCTTCAATTCATTCATTTATTATCACGCAATGCACGCAATTTCGATGATGGAATGATTCAAAATGAAAATAAAATGGAAAAATTCAGCATCTTTTCAAATCATTTGTGTTTTCAAAAAAAAAAAAACATTTCTTATATAATTAACAGGTTTTGATCATTATTTTTTTTTGCATTTCTCTCGTCATTCATCTGCTGCATTGAACATCGTTATCGATCGATCGATTGATTGGTAAAATATATTGATTGGTCGATATTTCCACAAAAATTTGAAGAAATTTTTCAATCAAAATTTTCCCAAATACAAAATTTGCATGCAAATAATTTAAAGTGTTATTAATATATTCTTGGAATCATATTTTCAATGTCATTTCGATGGCATAAATTTCCGATCATCATCATCATTTTATTATTATCATCATTATTATTTGAATGAAAATGGATGGAAAAACTCAAATAACTATCCATTATTACTTTTTGATTACTTTTCTCTTCATATGCACATTTTTTTTGCATCAAATTATTTGACAAATTTGAAATCTCTGCTCTCCCATCACCAAGTTTCAAAGCTGTTTATTTGTTTGTTTATTTATTTTTTCCAACTGATGAGAAAATAATGAATAATAAGAAAATATTGAAAGAATGGAAATGGTTTTTTCTTTCAAAATTCAATTCCAGTAGTGTAAAAGTGTTGAAAGACGATAATGATGTTGATGTTGATGATGATGATGATGGATCGATCAATACAAATTTGTATGAATATGGTAAAAAATAAAAAATTCAATATTTATTCAAAGCTTTGACAAATGGCAACATATTTTGTTTTTGTTTTGTTTCGTTAATGTTGGTAATGATTATGATGATGATGATGTGAATGTCGTAACAATTTAATGGTATTTAAATAAGGAAAATGTGTCGAGGAAATTCGACGCAAAAAATTGAACAAATTTAATTCAGTTTCAAAGATTCTGATGGCAAGGGTTGTGGCTGTTGTTGATGCTGTTTTCATCTTTAATTATGAATAATTTTAAATCAATTGAGTCCATAAATAGTCCATTGGCTTTGAGGAATAATTAGGCGTCAAAAATTTTTCTCGTTTAGTTTAGTTCAGCCAATACGATCGAATTATTGATCAAAAAAATTTTATCAAAAATTTAAAAGCAAAATGTTAATTTGTCAATGGGCGCGTTTCTTTTTATTTTTCCCTATTGACTTGTAAATATTAATGTTACATTGATTGATGATAAATTTGTTATTTTCCAAACAACTAATAGTGTGTGTGTTTCAATGCCATACGATCGGTTGACCATATATTCAAATGGATTCAAATGATCGAAGGAAATAATTGAAGAAAAACTATGAACACAAGTTTCATTCATTTTGTTTGTCTGTTTGGACATTTATTTATTTGTTTTACTTTGGGGCAAAATTCAAAATGGCAAAAAAATCAAAAAAATCGAAAAAAAATGAAAATAATGACCAATGAATTTTTTCTCATACACTGAAATTTTAATCGAATAAAACCAAAAATGGTCATCCTTGAAACCTCAAGATATGTGTGTGTGACTATCTAATTTTCTAACAAGAACAACAACAGCAAAAACTGAAAATCGATTTGTTCCAACACATAAATACAAATACACAGACAAATATCGATCAAATTAAAAATTTTAATCATAGGAAAAATAGGAGAAAAATGAGAAATTGCTGACGATTGTCACACAATTCATTGGAACATTCATTGAATATGATGAATGGATTTTCATTTCATTTCATTTATTTGATTTCAAGAAATGAAAATCTATGAAAATATGCGTAAATGGAGATGTAAAGATTAAAAAATATATGAATTTATGAAAAAATATTGTCAAACATCAATGAGACTACAACTAAACAACAAAAATGTTGTGATTATCATTTGAACACAAACCACACACAAACACAACATGCATCTAAGACTATTTAATGCTGTGAAAAAAAAGAAAATCAGGTCAAAAAAATTATAAAGAAAATCGATTTGATAATATCTTTTTTTTTGAAAAAATGACAAATCACACTTCATAATTTCTGCTTTTGCTTTGCTCTTGATTCATATCTATCTATCTATGTTTGAAATTGAATTGAAATCAAACGAGAAGAAAAAGAAATATAAATTGTCAAATTATTTTTTTTAATCCAAAAATTTATTAAATATCAAATTATTATTAAGATTAAATTAATAATAATAATTGTTTCAAAGCTACTGTTTGCTGCCATGTAGAAAATTGAATATTTATTGATCAGGATAAATGAATACAGAGCAAAATGAATGGAAGAAAAATGAAAAAATAATAATCATTTCCAAAAGATTTTAATCTGAATTTATTTAATTTCATTTCATTTAATTTGATTTGATTTGATAAGTAAAAAAAAGTAAGAAAAAAAATCAAATTTAATCTTCCAGCTACTGGTCATAATCATCATCATCATCGCCATCATAATGATTATCTTTTGATGATGAAATTGATAATTTCATATTTTATTTTTCTCCAATTTTTTATATATTTAATTTTCTGCGAAAAAAAGGTGCTTGATCAAATGATTATATTGAATCAATTATTATTATTTTCATTTTTTCAATAATTATCATTGATTGATTGATTAATAAATTTTCAAATGATTATTCAGCTTTTCTCGTTGAACATAATTTGATTTTTAAGACTTGTTCATTAGAATTATTCAAAAGACTTTATCATTATCATCATCATCCTCATTTTGGGCAATAAATTATTTCACCATTCGATTATTATTTATAACATATTGAATCATGGGTCAAACTTGAACAGTTTTTTTTCGTTTTTTGATAAATTTTCAATTTCATTCGACACACACTCATATATAAATTTATTTAATATTTTTCATGTTTTTTTCCATTCATCTACTTCTTTGTTTGTTTGTTCATAAATTGATTTTGAATTTATAATGAATATTAACCAAGAGAATTCTGAAGAAGCAAAAAAAACCGTGATTCGATTCTCCATACTCCATTCACTTTGTTTCTGTGCTTAAAAATCTTTGTTTGTTGATCGTTGAGAATTGGTTAGTTTTGAATGTACTTCTTGAAAAAATATTGTAAAACTTATAAATCTTGTTTTTATCCACCACCACTCTACACACATTGGATTGATATGTTAGCACATGAGAATAAGTTAAAAATTTAGAAATTTAGTGCAATGACTAAGTAATAAAAAAAACAACAACTACTTCAATAAACAAAAAACAAGGGCCATAAATTTTACCTTTGACCTTTTTTTTCATACATTTATGATGATGAATGCTGAACTGAACACACTGCACTGCTGCAGTGAATGCTGACAAAAAATGAATAAATAAATAAATTTTGGTTTCAGATTCGTGATTGATAAAATGTTCAATTTCTTGTATATTCGCCTTCTTTCTTTCTTTATTCAGATATTCTTCAAAGTTTGATGATGATAATGTTGATTCGATCAGATCGATTTATTATGTTTTATTTTTTCTCCAATCATTATTATTATTGTTTCGTATGAAAAATACATAGGAAAAATAAAATGAAATCCAAGTGTTAGTGTGAATTGGATTGGCCAAAATGAATTTCATTTCTTGTTAATTTTAGGCTTACTTCGATATGAAAAAAAAATTCAAGTAGTACGTATAAAATGATGATGATGATGATGACCTTTGACACAAATGAAAAAGTCCCTTGTTTTCTATCCAAACTCCTCTTCTTTTTCTTCTTCTTCTTACATCATTATATGATTCAACAAAACACATCACCACACCTTGAATATTGTAAAATGAAGTTTGTATGCATATTATGCTTGAATTTGTTTTTGAAAATTTCATTTTGTCCTTACAAATAATTAATACAGTAATAATGAATATTATTGTATAATATATTAAAATATTATTGATTGAAATAAATAAAAACAAATAAGTGCTGTTTTCTAGGTAGTTTATTTCAAATATTATTATTCAAATGCTTTAGGCTATCTCATCATATTCTTTAGAATCAATTTTGGTGTTTCGAGATAATGGATTATTATAATTTGATTGATATTTTCGTTTCTTGATGTTATACTTCGTTATAAATGCAAATTTTCTTTTCGCTTATCGATTTGAATAATGGAAAGAAAAAAGAATCAATGGATTTTTTCCTATACAAATATTGATTTTGATCATTTTGATTTGTATTCTTCAATTTCTATTATTGATGGTCATTGTCCGCAAATAATATTTTCAAATTTTTTTTTCTGTTCTTTTTCAAATAGAATGGAGTAGAAGCACGTAAATTCGTTGCGAAGAATAAAGAAATAACAAAAAACATCAATTCCCTGCCACTACCATAGAAAAATTTCTTCTGTTTTTCAACTTTGTAAAATTGTGGAAAAAGTTTTATTTTTAAAAAATCTATCTTTGCCTTTTCTTCATGCTTCTACCTTGTTTTTAAAATTTTTTTTAAAAACTTTTCAAGTGAATTTCCACTGTGCTTCTACTTTTAACATTTCTGCATTTGTTTTGGTTGAATAATTTTCACATGATAGTAGCAGTTGATTGCGTAAAAAAAGGTAGAAGCATCATTTGATGAGAAGAGAAAACTAGTTCTGCAATTTTTAATTCAAGAAAAAAAAATTTGAAATTTTGAATAAACAAACACAAGCAGACACATAACTTGAATCATTTCTGTTTCGGCTTCGTACCGAATTACATCGGCCATGTTTGATTATCGTGTTTTTATTTTTCATCTTATATTTTCGAAATGAATCATTGAAATTCATAGAAAAATAACAAAAATTTGTCTGTTTACCCTAACTCTCCAATAGGTGCTGCAACCGTCCAAACAAAACCAAAGAAGTGAATAAAAACATCAATGTTTTATTATTAAAAGCCTCCAATCTGAACAACAAACAATGATCATTTGTATTTCATCTGATTATAAATTGAATAATTAATTATAAAAATCAATACTCGATTGAATCATCTTCATTGTGAATCGTCTAAAAAAATTCATTACCAAAATCAACAATTTTCGATCTAAAATACTTGAATTCTTGCTGAAGATAAAGTGCCATTTGTTGGATTTTATTTAAAGAAATGATAATTATTATGACATAATCGAAAAATACAATACTCAAACAACAGCAAGAATCATTATTATTATCATTCATTTGCTTATCATCGTTCACATCATTTGATTTGATGACAAAATTCAAATTTGTTTTCACAAAATTTCAAATTGATTTATCTCCATTAATGTTTTATGTGTTTTCGTTTCGTAATTTTAATGATTTATCATTGAAAAATTATTTTTTCGAAAATCAACAATTTATCATCGAAAAAATAAGAAAAAATTTTATGTTGTTCACAGATATTTTCTTATTTATTTATTTATTTTCTTAAAAAAATCAAACATAAACAATTTTGAATTTACAGAAATTTTACTTCAAAAATGAAAGAAATTAAAATAATTTCAATGTTATCTTTATCTTTTGAAAAATAAAATTTGTGGATGTGTGTGTGTGCGATATATGTTGTGATTTGTATCTTCTCTCTGCAGCAGCCAGTGATGTTGTTCAATTTCATTTCCATGTGTTTTTTTTAAAACTGTGTGTGTTCTTGATTTTTTATGAAAATAAATTTTGTTTTAAAATTTTAAAATTTTACATTTAAAAACATATAAATATAATTTAAAGAATCCTTGCCACGCCAGAAAAATAACGATCGGAAAATCAAGAAAAAACAAACAAACAAACAAATAACGACAACCGACTCAACGTTTGCTTAAAGGTAAGTCATTCATTCAGTGAATATTCATATATTTTTATTCATATGTACAGATGTGTGTGTATGTTTCTTGCTTAATCCCTTTCAATATATCTTTATCTTATATATTGAGCAATTTGAATTTCTTTTTCTTAAATTTATCGAAGATGACCAAATGAAGAAGTAGAAAGGCAAATGCACCGTAAAATAACATCACAAGCAGCACACATATATGAAGAATTGAACAGATTTTTATTCATTTATTTATATTTGAATCTAATGTTACTGTTCTTTGATGTTTGTTTGTATTTATTTCTTATAAATTTACCCTCTTCATATCTATTTTTTTCGTATTTTTCGTTTAAATGTATTCATTTCCAAGTAATCTTTATGGTTGTGTATTTTATTTTCTTGCTGAAAATGAATGCATTACAAATTAGTTTTTATAAAAATAAATAATTTAATGAACGGAAATTATATTTCTTTGATGAATGAATGAATGAACGAATGAATGAAAAGTAAAATATTTCTTCAAGAAAAAAAATTAAAAATCAAAAAGAAAGATTTCAATTTTTGATTATTAAAAAATCAAAAATTTGTCGGCTCTGAATTTTGAGAAAATATTCAATTTAATGTATTTGTATATGAATGTATGAAAGATAGAAGAAAGAAAATTTTTCAACAAAATAGGATTGACTTTTTTTTTATTTTTCGCAAAATTCAAAGTGAAATATTGATATGAAATATAAAATAAAATAGTTGATAAATGTTTTTTTAATCATTGGTTCAATTACATTGAAATTTGCAAAAGAAAAACAAAAATAAATTGAATCAATCCTTAAATTTGATTTTTGTCTATGATTTTATTTAATTCACATAAAAATTCAAATAAGTCTTGACAAATAATCAAATTTTTTTCCTTTTTGTTAATTTCTTTTCATCATTTATATTCAATTATTATGAAATAGTTTTTGTTGTATAACAGAACTAAACTAAAAATATTATAATTTATGATTTTATATTATTCATATTTTATCATTATTATAATGTATGTTGTATTCATTTTGTAAACATTTTATTTTATTTCTATTTCATTTTTTTCTTTGAAATAAAGTCCATTATCAATCAAAATCATAAATATGATTTTTGATTGAAAGAAATTTTCAGTAGTCAAATTGTTTACGGTTGTTGCTGTTGCTGTTACAATTCATTGTTTATTATTCAATATTTTATTCAAAAAAAATTTCATTATCGAAACACTCATAATTCATTTATATTTTTCCAAATTTTTTTGTGTTCATTTTTTTCTGTTATTTCAATCATAAATAAGAAAATATTCAATCATTCGTATATTTTCACAGCAAATGAATGGAATGATTTTGTTTCTTATATAACATTTATCAAAATCAAAAATCCAAATGTTTTATTTATTTATCGTTGTGTGTGTGAATGTGTTGTTGTTGTCTTGAAACATAACAACACAAATCCATCATTTTCATATTATGACATATTCAAGGTTTCCATTCAATCATTATTTATTTGTGCTTTTTGTATTGTCTTATTTCGATTTGTTCTTATTATTCAAAGAATATATCATTATTTTCCATTATAATTTTCTTATTAATGCAAGATGATGATGATTTTTCAATATTTCAATGTATTTCTGGTTCAATCGAGAGAAAAAATTTCGGCTGCAAAAGAATTGTTCAAATGATGATCACAAGTTCAATGTCTTTTAAAGAAGAAAATTATGAAAATTTAAGTTGAAATTTACAAATGTAAGAAAATGAAAAGAAAAAAGAATTGAATTGCATTGTCTTGTATTGTCTATCTGTGTGTGTGATAATTGAATTGAATTGAATTGGTTTCCTCTCTTTATGAATATTCTTATTCAAAAAAAAAATGTAGAAAAAGAAAATTCATTCAAATTTGAATTTAAATTCACAAAAGTTTGAAATACCCCTTTATTATTATTGTTCTTTCGGTGGTTATTTGTGTGAATACAATTGAAAACATCCAATGATAATTGATTGTAATTTAGTTCGGAAATAAAAGATGCAAAATATTCAAAAATTTCAATTTACATTTGTATATTTGTGCAATCAAATTGCAACAAAAAAAATGTAATCATCATTATAAACTAATCAAATCTTTGAATGAATCTATGCGAATGTTAAAAATTATCATTCGACAATTGAAAATGAAAAAAAATTGTGTAAATAAGTGAATAAATAAATAACCAAATGACAACAATAACTATGGTAACGACGACAACATCGGGAGCATCGAATAAATGCTCGTAAATTGAATATTTTTTCTGTTGTTCGATTGCCCCCACACACTCATAATTCAATGTCTGTTTATTCGTGTTTATTTATTTGTTCTCGAAATGTTTTGATATATTATTTTCAACTTGAAACACAACTGTACATTGAAGCATTGAATGAATATGTTTCCCAGAAAAAAAATGAATCAAATATTTTGTAACAAGAATTGTGTTCTGAACAATTCTTATGAAATTTTGAATAATGATGATAACATTGTTGGAAAAATAAAGTTCAAGTTATTCTGTTTTATTTTTTTGATTCATTATTTTTATTTATTTTTCTGCCATTCGTACGTTCGTTGAAAATTGAAATTTGAATTGGAAAATTCAATTGAAATTTTTCATATTATCATGTATAGAATCATGTTGTGAAAATTTAAGTTAAAAAATTGGTTACGTTCTTTATGAATTTCACGATTAAAATTCCATAGAAAAAGTTCTAGAAAAAACGGTTGTAAAAAGCACATGTCAAAAAGTTCGATTAACAACCGTCCACAAAAAAATTAAAGAATTAAGTTAAAAATTGATTGTAATAGTTTGAATAGTTTTAATTAATGTAGAACAACAAATGATTGTAAGCTTTTCCATTTTTTGTAATAATGCTTGAATAATTTGTAATCCTTTTTATAAATTTAGCAATAATAAAATTGATAGTTATTGATGGTTTTGAATTGATTAATTGATTTAAAATTGATGTTTTGGATTGATTCGGAACCTTTAATGAAAAACCAGTCGTTTTCATTACAGAATCATCATCATCATCAAATGATATGAAACGTGATATTACTATTTATTATTATCATATTGAATTTTTGAATTCCATGATGTTCGTTCACAATGTTTAATTCCATTCATTTGTTCATTCATTCATTCATTTGTTTTGAATTCATTTTGTGTGAATACACCAAAATGAATACAATTTAAATTTACAATTTAACAACTTGTATTTGTACAAATAATATTCAATACTCTATTGAATATTCGTTTTTTCATCTATTATTTTGTTTCATTGTTCTTCAGTGATGTTTGCTGTTGTCGATTTCGATGTAGTTGGTGTTATTGTTAGCTGTTTTTTTATTCTTGTTTGTTTGTTTATTTATTTATTTGTTCAGACAAGTAGATATATTTCTGAATTTCGGTAATGTTTGAACAGAAAAAATAATAATAATCAGAAATAATAAAAAATCTATTAAATATATTATTATTACGATCAAATGTTCAATGTAATTTGCTTCTTTTTTTTCATCAAACTTTTGAACCAATTTCTGTTTTTTTGTTTTCATCAATTTCTTGAGTGAAAATATATCTCGATATTTGCTCAGAAATGTAATGAAATTTATATATGTTTGATAATCATAATGAGAAAATTCAAGCATCCGTTTTTTGAAGTAACAAAACGAATAAAGAAAATTCTTTCAATTGAACTTTCAATTTCTTATTAATAACAATAATAATACTGATGAAGAATTGAATCGAATTGATCTGAATCGAAATCAAATGAATGAATGCATGATTCAAAATGATTGAATAGCAAATTCAAAATGAAATAAATGAATATTATAACTTACAATATTGAAATGAAATGAAATCAATGAAATGAATAAGGTTCACGAAATATATTGATATTATTATTTTTCAATCATTCTTCATTCATTTTTTCAATTAAATCAAGTGAAAATCAAGTGCTATTATACGAAATATATAATCAATTTCTAATATTTGCTAATGTTATTCAATTTTGAATTTCTTTCATTGAATTTTCGAATGAATGTTCATCATTCATATGAGAATCTCGTTGTTTCTAAATTTTAATTATATTCAATTGTTTTAATATATCAGTATATGTGTGTAAAGATTCTAGAGAAAAAACTGGAAAAAATGATAAGGTTTGTCAGATAAGGCCCTGAAAATGATGAATAATACGAATTTTTCAAAAGAAATTCATAAGATGTTTTACCGAAATTTTTTTCCTATTTACCCCATTCAAAATTGAATAGATTAGATTCAATTTGGTATTCATTTCAATGTGTTTGAACAAAGCAAAATATTCATAAAATCTCGAGTAATTTTCGCAATCTTTTGTTGATAAAATTCTCATCATAATAATATTAACAATAATAATGCTCATAACCCTTTAACATATTGTTGTTTCCATTGTGTTATCATAATTTCGTTGTACTTTGAGGTTATTCATTTTTCATATTTTCTATTCAATTTCAATAATGATCACATCAATGTGACAGATATCTTATCACGTTTATTTTTTCTTTCTATGCGATATTCAAATGAAAAAAAAATAAAAAAACCCACCCAAAATGTATTATTTGTTCTTGTTTATTATTATTATAAATTGATGATGAAAGAAATTGAAAAAAAAATAAAAATCATTATCAATAATAAATGTATGGGGGCAGATACTGATGATAGTTATGAACAATTCTATTACTTCATTAACAAAAAAAAAAATGAATTTTATCATTCAAATTTTTGTTGTTTTTCCATTTTGTCGCAGCTTCAAATGAATTTTGTTTTTGATTTTCAAAAAATTTTCCATAAATGATATATGATTATGATGTTTTCATTTTTTTCAATCATATTTTTTTAATTGAAACCACTTTAAAGTTATAATTTTCAAGTTTCGTTTCCAAGATATTTCTAATTAAGATTGAAATTTTTGAATATTCAATATGCAAAAATAGAAAGACATCGAAAAAAAGGTCAAAGTACATTTGAATCAAATCATTTTTAATTAAATTTTCATGATGATTATTCTCATTTTGACTTGATTTGAATCAAATTTCATTTCAAATCATCTAATTTCATATTTCTTCTGTGTCGACCTGAATTTCATATAAAAAATAATCATTATTAATTTAGAGGGGAGCAAAAAATTTGTCCACTAGTTGCATCGTAAATAATTTTCGAAATCATAACTGTGTTTATATGTGTAAAAAAATATGATTCGTAACAAATCGTATCGATTCGTTACGTTCTAATTTTATTTATTCGTGTGTAATTTTCACACCAAAATTCATTTATTTGTAAATATTGTAATCAAAATGGAAACTTGTGATATTGATGAATATTTAATTTTCAATAGATTTGTATTCCAAATGATTTAATATTCCAATTGTCTTTTTGCAGTTGCTCATCATCTGAATTTTCATTGATTTCTGAAAAAAATGAAATTTTCCGGTTGAATTTTTGAAAAATAAAATTTTCCTTTAATTTTTCTTAAAATTTCTCAAATAATCCAACAAAATGAATGACAAATATATGGAAATATGAATGCAAATTTTCATTTTCAGTTGATTTTTCACGCATTCACATTATATTATTCGCTTCGAATCAGTTTGCCGGATGCAAATGTTCACATTTGTTTATTTATTTATTCATCAATTTGCATCAGTCGGATTCAACTGATGGTGGGGATGATGCACATTGAATATATGATTATAATGATGATGTGTTTACACATTCCATACACATTTCTTATATTTTCAAGATGAAAATTTTTTGCTCTGAAAAAATTCAATTTCAAGAAAATATAACGAATTGGAACAATGACAAATGTATTGAAATTTTTCGTTCTTTCAATTTGAAACGCGGAAAATTTTCTTCTTTATTTTGAATTTGAAAATCTCAGAATGAAATAAAATGCATGTCTACGAATGGTTTTCGATGGAACCATTGGACCGTTTTTCTTATTTCATTTTATTTCTTTTTAAATTCATTCGCCAATGAATGATGAATGGAAAACCATAAAGATTTCTATTTTTCAATTCATTTATTTATTTTCTTTTAAAATTTTCTTTTCAAAAAAATTATAATCATAACAATAATAATACAATAATCGATTGATATTTTAGCTGCTTCTGCTGTTGTTATTGTTGTTGTTTTACCTGTAAATTTTATTTTGATATTCACAATTTTTGTGAAATGAATAAAAAAATTTGAATGCAAATTTTCAATACATTCATATTGATTTGATTTGAATTATTTTACAGCCACCAAACCAGACCCTGTGTACTTGGGTTCTTCCAATTTTATCTTTTTTTCTTTTTTTATTTTGATTATTATCGCTCACATTCCCAAACACACGCTCGCTCTCTCACACACACACGGTCGCTATTATCGCCAATTTTCAATTTTTTTTTCATGGGTAAGGTCTTTGATATTATAATGAATACCTTTCGTTATTTCCAAAAGACCCTGGTTCGTTTTTTGAGTTTTTTTTTCAATTTTTTTTTGATTGGTCATTGATTTTGACTTTATTTTTTCAGGTTTGTGCTAAACTCAGTAATTTTTTTCTGTATTCATTCATTTCTAAATGAAAAATGTATAATTTTGCCCAATCGAAATGGCAACGTCAGATGACAGGGCATTCATTTTGTGTGTGTATGTGTTTGTATGTTCTCGTTATTTATCGTATCAGAAGAATAAAAAATAAATTGACCTTTTGTTGTGTTGTGTGAGTAGTGTCTCAGATGGTTTTCAGTTCCCTTCTTCTTTCATTTGAATTTTTTCAAGCAACAATTTGATTTAAATTTAAAAGAAATAAAAATGAAATATATCTAAGACCTATTCAATTTAACGATGAATTTTGCTATGAAAAAATTCTCAGAAAACCATTCAATCATTTTTTTTCTTTTCATTCCAATTTAAATGAAACTTAGTTCTCGTTAGCAGAAACAATGTTTCTAAAAGCATTTTTTGGTTGGTAGGAATTTCTATTCTCATTCAAGAAATAGACAAAAATCGTAGGTCCACATGCTCTTAAATGGTTTTTTTTTTGTTCGCCATTTATCAGTATTTTTCACCCTTTTAGCGATGAATTGAAGCAAAACCATGATTAAACAATTTCCCAAATTTTTGTAAAATTTGAATTTTTCACATGTTTTGTTGGTCCAATCGTTGTTTGTTGCCACATAAGTGAATGAAATGTTTGATTCACATTGAATCATTCTCTATTGATTGAAAATTGATTGATAATCGATCAATTTTATGAGAAAAAATCGATGAGAAATTGTTAAAACAATAGAGTAATTTGGTTATCTGGAAAAATGTAATTATTTTCAACAAAAAAAAAATGTTCCGTATTTATTGTGAAAAATTTTTTTAGGCCCTCAGCCGAAATCTCTTAAACAATTTCATCTACCATTTGTCATATTCATTGTTTTACATGATGACAAATTGTCTTTTATTATGATTACATACAACATATCATGATAACAGCATCATTATGGTGTTTGAAATTTTCATTTCATTTCCATATTTTTTCATATGGGCGCCATTTGATTGTTTGTGTGTGTGTGTAGTTCTTTATTTTTTATTTCATTTCTTTGTTCCTCATATTTCGATGCACGCAATATTATTACTTTCAAGTAATGACTATGATAATAATATGATAGTGAATGATGATCACATCATCGTATTACGATTCATTTCCATCATTTCGATTTTGTCGTTTCAATTTCATATATATTTTATTTTTATTTTTTTCGTTAATTTCGTTTCTTTATATTCTTCTTTATTTTATTCCATTCTCCAATGGATAATGATCCAAAATGATTCAAACAAATATTAGTATAAAATGCCCTCTATTACTGCATACACACAATGACGTCTTTTATTTCGGATGTAATTTCATTTTATCACTATTATTATCATTATTGTCGTATTTATATAATGGTAAATGCTTGTGCAAAGATCTTTTGTCTTCTTTTTTTCTTCTTTCATTGAAATTCTCTCATCTTCATTGGAAATGAAATATAAAATTCAATGATGATTCAATTTAAAAGAGTTTTTTGTTTGTTAATATCATTTGGTGGTTGACTCGATTGATTATCATCATTATTATTACAATAATGATTTCCTATTTTTTTTCCTGCTCAAAAATCAAACATCAATAGACCAAATAAATAAATTAGAAGAAATTTGAATTTCTGCACCTTCAAATTCGAAAATGTGAATCACTCGATAATTTGATAGAAAATAGTTTTGAATCGTTTCTTTTTTCATTGTTTAAGGTGAATCAATCATGATGAATAATTATCATCATTTGGTTCCGGTCTTTTCGTGTGCAATCATTGACTTTTAATTTATTTATTTTTCGATGCGAAATTTTATTCGTTTATCAATTAATTGACAACGAATCGATAAGAAATTTTTTAGGAAGATTTCGAAATTAAGAAAAATCGATGACAATCTTTTATCAAACATTATCATTATTGTCATTATTATTGAATAATCTTGAGGCTTATATTTAATTTTCTTTGAAATTCGTATCTTTCTTTTTTTGTATGCGCATCGAAATTATTGATGATAATGATTGAATTAGCGAAAAAATCGAAAAATTGTCTTTGAATTCAGCTCTTTTTCATGTCTGCACACACAAATATATCCAGGTACAATTTGCTGATAACAATTTTCATTGGTAAAATTTAATCATCGAATGCTTTTGAAATTCATTTTCCAAATACTTTTCATGTATGTGTGTACCAATCATAATTCTTTGATGATCATTCGATAATGATAATTATTATTATAATTATTTTCATCATCATCATCATTTTCGTATGTTTTGATCGGCTTTTTTTTGCTCGAAATATTTTTTTCTTGAATTTCTCCGAACAACATTTAAATTTTATTATGATCATAATGATGATGATTTCAAATTTGATGACTTTGATTTTAGCTTTGAATTCTTTTTTTATGGCATCAAAATTAGAAAGAAGAAAAATTAATTGTTTTTTATGTTTCTTCGATACAAATAATACATCTTATCATATATAAAAATAGAAAATATATTACAATCATTATTAAGATGAATGGTTAAATCATCTTAAATGATGACAATGATGGTCACAAATAAGAGCAAAACAGCACCGATGATGATAATCATAACAATAATAATGAAATCTGATTATTTATCATTTAAATTTGAATTTGATTTGTTTTTTTTTCCATTTTATTTTAATATTTCGCATTCATTTTTGTTTTTTCCATTATATTTTAATTCTTTTTCTATATTTTATGCATGTATTATTTGTTATTTATAATGATAATGATAATAACAATAATATATTTTGATGATGATGGTGATGAATCCAGATTTTTTTTTTGTTTTGTTTTTCATACATAAATTTTGTTTTGTATTGTTTTTTCGTTTGAATTTGGTCATTTTCATATAATAATAATAATCGTAATCATAATAATCATCACGTTTTCTGTGTTCCAGAAAAAATGTTTTATTTTTCATTTTTGTTTTTCTCCGTTGTTTGTTTATTTGATGATAATTTTTTTCTGCTGTTTATTTGAATTGAGTAAAGGCAAAAAAAAGGCAAATAAACACCAACACCATCCAGCAACATAGCCATCATCATCGATGGACATATTATATAAATGTGGCAGACAAGACTTGAATGTTTAATTTAGTTTCATTTTGCTTGGTGTTTTTCCCTAACGTTTTCGGTTTTTCAATGTTGTCATGTTGTTGGTGTTTGGTTTATTGGTTTTTTTGCTTTGCTTGCTCATTTGTTCATTCGATTGGTTTGGCTGGTTGGTGGATATCCAAGCTCGAAGCAATTCGTTTGTGTTCAGCAAAAATAAAAAGCAATATTTTTGCAGATAAATAAACAACAGTTCACTTTGCAAAAATGAATGAATGGACACAAAAACAATTATCAATTTTGAATTATGATAATTTTTTTTTTCGAAAATTAATACTTGAATAATGTCCAGCCACCATTCAGAAAAATATGAATGAATAAATATGAAAAATGATTTGATTTTGATTTGATTTTTTTTTCATTTTCATCTCATCCAAAAACAAGATTTTAAAAATCAAAATTCATTCATTCATTCAGGTGTATCTAAAGCATCCATTTAGTTGTATCTTTTCCGAGCTGTATATATTTTCACATTCCATTTATTCAATTTGATTTCACTTGAATTATGAAAAAAGATGATTTTTATTCATCTCCAAATATTTTCATAAACCTTTGAGTGTGTGTGTGTGTGTGTGCAATGTTTAGCTTCTCTGTATAGTTTGTGTACACATATTGATTAGCATTATGGCCATCATCATCATCGTAATGGCATTAGCTTCTCATACGCATCATCACGAAACGAGCCCAAAAGTCAATTTGTATTTATATTTATTTTTACTTTTTTTTTGATTGAATTTTTCATTTTTCTGCTATGAGAAACGTTTTATGAAATATATATTTAAATATATAAGTCAATCAATTAATATGATGATAAAAGTTGAGCATATGAATTATCATTTAGTATATCGAAAAAATGGCTTATATCTCTTTTGCCTTTTGAATGCATATAAATATATAAAATATACGTGGTGGGGAACGCAATTTTGGTTGAATTTTACTTTTTTTTTTTCACGAAATAAAACTTATAACACAACAACAAGTTTTTTTTTTTTTTTTTGTAAAAATTTTATTTATTGATCAAAATGATAATGACAACATTTTATGAAAATAACGACTGACTGAATAATAATTGACAAATTGACAATTTTGATTAAAATGACGGAAAATATATACATTATGAGAAAGGAATGTGATAGAAAGGTAATTAAATCGAGGATGTTTTGACTACTTTAAATCATAATGATGTGCATGTTTAGCCAATGTGATTAGATTGGAATTTTTGCCAAATATGGTAATCAGCTAAACATTATCATCATTAAGCTAACGATTTAAAAATTAATGATGTTAAATAACATCTCTTTAGATCAATAACTACCATTTCTATTACATCTCCCCTCTAAAAAAAACAATACGGGGGGGTGGAAACGCGCAACTTTTTGGATTGACATTAATTTCGTTTACACAGCGGTATCATCTACTTCTGGGCTATTTGATCCTTGTGATCTAGCTTGATTTTCCAACTCGATGAATTCTTGCGATCGTTCTAATATTTTTCTCTTCTTCTTTGTCAATTTTATCCTTCTCAATATTACGATGAGTACACCAGCGATAATAATCAATAAACAGACTCCTGTTGGAATAAGCATCAACCATTTATTAAAACGATCTTCTTCAGGTTCATCAAGATTATTCATTTCCGCTAGTAATTGATCTATGTTTTTCGTTTGGATCGAATAATTATAAATTCCACTGTATAAGTTTTTCCCAATCAATTCGTTTTCATACAAATGGAATGAATGATTTCCCAGCGTTTTGCGTACTGACGGTCTGTGATGGAAACTTCCAGCGATAAACTCCTTCTTCTGTGGGATTTTATAAATTTTGTTTTCGCATTCACTTGTTATGTTTTCGATCGTTATCAATTGTTTGTAACAATATACAAAAATAAATTTATTGTTATAATGAATTTGTAGTTCTTCTTGATTGAATTTTGATTTTGTTTCACAAAATTTCTTTACCCATAATTTTTCGATTTCATCATCCTCTTGACAGCTTGTTGGTTTATTTATAATAAAACTTTCTGAACGTTTCTTATGATGAGGATGTAAATGGAGTCTTTTTACGCAATCTTTTTCTAGATTATACAGCATATATCGTGGGCCACTGTATTCGTACATACAAAATTTATCTTCTTGTTGTTTATATAAAGTAAAGGGATGGCTTTCATATACAATTAATTCGTCATACGGTTGAGGTTGTATAAATTCCAAAATTAAATCGGAATGTGATGACAAATCACATCCAACGAATTCCCATTGTTCATATTTATCTTCGGAGGTAACGATTCCGGGAAACAATAATTCAAATTCTATTGGGATTATACCACGAGCCAATTCATTAAAGAATTTTTTCAGATTTTGACTGATAGTCACCATTTGTGATCCCACCATAAGGTCATAATGTAGACCATCTATTAAATCTTCCATGGTTTTTCTGTTGTTCATTTGTATTTCGCCCATCTTATCCAACTTGTCCACCATTTCTTTCAATATTTCTTTTTGAGAGTTCATTAAAACCTTGATTTGTTCTTGCTGTTTTCTTTGTGTTTCTTTCAATGACTTTATTTTCTTTCGTTCAAACCAATTAGTTACAAATCCAACTATCGTTTGTCCAATATGTAATACCTTATCGTAATTTTCGAATAAGAATTTCGTACCTTTTAAAATACTTCCAACAAATCTTTTTCTTCGCCGGTTTTCTTCCATAAAGTCATCATATGTTATATTAATCTTATCGCAATTTTTATTTATTGTTTCCATTATCCAGAAATCATATCTTGCGTTACATTCAAAACGTCTATCCGTTCTTTTAAGGATACTACATGGATTTACTAAACGAATATAATAATAGGTATTAACTAATTCTTTTGTGATAGTATGATCGGTTTTTTCCCAAACAATAGGATCTGCGACGGAGGGTTCATATTTCCCATTAGCTAGGTGTATCAGCATTAGTGAAGTCAATAGCACCATATTACACGGATGAAATTTTGGCTTGACTTGGGAAATGTGAACTTTTTCTAATTTTCCCTTCTTCTGGATTTTCAGCATTGTATTCCCTTCTTTATCGACCACTGGAAACGGGCCTTCAAATCTTGCGTCCAATTTTTTCCGGTTCAAAGCGTTTCCTTTGGAGACATACACTTCGTCGATTATTTCCAATGGTAATTCTTTTCTTGTTTCATCATATTTTTTCTTATTTTTTTCATGCATTAAATTTGAATTTTGAAAAGCAATTTTTCGTGCTTCTACTACTTCCTCCGGTCCTAATATTTTTTCATCATCATACCCTGTCAACAGAAATAATGGGGAATACTTTGTGACACTATGAATGGTTTTATTGTATTCTTCAGCTGCTTTTGCAGCATGCGTTGCCCAGGATAACGTCCTTTTTTCTCTAGATGTTTCGTATATTTTATGACGGATTCGATCGCAAATTGTTTGGTTTACACGTTCGACTATCCCATTACTGGAAGGATGATCCCTCGGGATAAACATAATACTTATGTTGTTCTTATTCAAGTACGTTTTGAATTCGGTTCCTTTTATCGCGGGATATTGGTCAGCAATAATCAATTTTGGATTTGTTACGCTTTGAATTTTTTTGACCAAATTTATCATATCCTTTGCCGTCTGCGTCCTTGAACAAATAATCCATATAAATCTTGTAAAAGCATCGATTGCCAGATGTAAAAATCGTTTATTTGATCCAAAACTCTGGAATCCTCCTATGGTGTCGATATGGACGATTTCGAATGGTAATTTCGCTGGTCCTATTTGGCCCATAAATCCAAAACGATAAGAGTTTTTCTTGGTGATGTTACACACCTCACAATTTTGCACCATTTTTTTTAATGATCTTCATAATATCTGGGGTGTAATATCGTCTGGAATAATGCTCGTATAAATGGACTGAACCTATATGACCAAATTCGTGGTGAATTCTTCTGAGTTCGTTTTCCGCTTCCGCCTTTGGGATGAAGATTTGTTCAAAATTCTTTTTCTTTCGATAAATAATTCCATTTTTTTCATAGCATTTATTCAACTGTTTCGGATTATAATTTTTTTGAATTGCAATAATTTTATCAGTATCTTCCCAAAGATTTGTAAACATGATCATCGGAGCTTTGGCCATCTCTTCTAAATCATGGATCGGATGGCGTGAGAGGTAATCGGCTTCTTGATTATCAGCGCCCTTTCTGTACACAATAGTAAATTGATACGAGCTTAGCCGCAAAGCCCAATTGAACAACCTTGTTTTCGGCTTTTTTATTTTTTTCAGGCTTTCCAACGGTTTGTGATCAGTAACGATAGTGAAATTTTGTCCAACTAACCAATAATGCCAATATTCTACCGCTTCAAGAATTGCTAAGCATTCTAATTCAGATGCTGAATATCTTTGTTGATATGGCAGCAACTTTTTTGAAAAGTAAGCGACAGGATATTCTTGTTCATTGGGATGAATTTGTTTCAATACTGCACCAATACCTTTTAAACTTGCGTCTGTGTAAATTTTAATTTCCAATTCAGGATTGAACAATTTTAAAATAGGTTCTTTGATAAGCAAATTTTTCAAATTTTCAAATTCTTTTTGTTGATTTTCGGTCCATTCCCATTTCTGATTTTTCTTCAATAATTCCGTTAGATAATACGTCGTTTCCGCTCTATTCGGAATGAATTTATGGTAATAATTGATTTTGCCAAGAAATCCCCTTAAATCTTTCAAATTTTTAGGTGGTTCTGCTTTTATTATTGCTTCAATATTTGATTTGCATGGAGCGATTCCATGTTCAGAGATCTTATGTCCCAAAAATATAATAGATTTCATACCAAAGATACATTTCGACAATTTTAATTTTATATTTTCTTTCAGCAAAACGTTCATTACATTATCCAAATGCGTAAGATGTTCCTTCTTTGTTCTTGAGAAAATAATAATGTCATCAATATAGTTGTGACAGTACATGTGTAGATTATTTCTTTTTATTAATGACCATATGATTCTTTGGAGAATCATCGGAGCGTTTTTTAATCCAAATGTTAGTCTTTTCCATTGATACTGGTCGTATTTTGTCACAAATCCTGTTTTACCACGATCATCGGGATCTATCATCACATGATAGTATCCTTGGCTAATATCTAAAGTTGTAAAATACGTCGAATTTATTAAGCGTTCATCAATATCTGATATTTTCGGCATGGGATAATGTTCTACAATTGTTACGTCATTCAATTTTCGATAATCAACACATAATCTTGTTTTTTTTCCTTCGTCTTTCTTATCAACCAGTACTATTGGAAAACAGAATGGTGAGTTTGATGGTTCAATAACATCCATTTTCAATAACCGGTCAATTTCTTTATCGATTATTTCCTGGTCCATCGCTGTACAGGGGTAAGGACGGCATGTGATCGGTATTTCATTTGATAGATGAATTTGTGCCATTTCGTTTTTTATACATCCAATATCTTCTTTATTTTTAGCAAAAACATCTTTGTACTTTTTCAATAATTTTCCTATATCGTGGTCTTCAACGTCCTTTTCTTTACCTTGACCAATATTAATTTTTACTTTCCATTTGTTTTCATCTTCTGGAGTAATACTTATTCCGAAACTTCGCATTGCATCCCTGCCTAAAGCGATTATATCTTTTCTATGCGGTACAACATAAAATTTAACTTCATGTTCAATATTTTCAATTTTTACTGTTGTCGTACATATGCCTTTTATATGAACATTTGATCCCAGAGTGATTATATTTTCGTTTGATGGTTTTTCTTTTAGCAACAGTTTTTTGACATACATTGGTGTTATGAAGCTGATGTTTGCTCCGCTATCAATCATGAGTTCTTGTTCAAAACTATTTACTTGGGCTTTCACTACCACTGGTTCTTCCAAATCTTTTCTTTTAGCCATATCTGTTGTTTCCGTCTTTGCCATCATCATGTGGAGCATATTTGATTCTAAATTTGATAGACCAATTAACTCATCTTCCATTGTCTGGACTTCATAATCATCAGGTTTTGTATTTTTCATTTCTTTTCTTTCATTTGTATCGGAATTTTGTTGAACTTGCGACCTCATATCATTACTTGTTGTATTCATGGTTTCGCACACATAACTTTCTTTAACTTTTGTTCTTGGTGTATTTGATTGGCGTTGTGGGTATTCAATCATCTTTCTTTGTGGAGACGTAATCGATCGATAATTTCCTTTGTTAACATTAGATTGATTTGTCCATCTTGGATTGTCTTGCTGAGGTGTTTGGCACAGAATTTCATGATGACCACTTTTACAAATTTGACATATTCGTTTTGAATTACAGTTTTTCATACGATGTCCTTTTTCTAAACATCTGATGCATAAATTTTTTTCCCAAATTATATTTTTTTTGGTTTTCAACGGTATTTTAGCGTAGCAATCAATAGATTTATGTGTTGGATTATTACAAAAATAACAATAGGTTGACCTTGTATTTTGTCTCTGTGGACTTGTTTTAACAATTGGATTGCAATTCAGGAAATCATCAAAGAGATTCTGATCTTCCCTTCTACTTCTAGCCAATTTATGTTCTTTTTCCAATACTTCGATAATGATACTTAAATCGGTTTCGCTAACACAACCCAATTTACTAATAATTTCATATGTCAATTTTTGATAGATGATTCTTTTGAATTGATACGTGTAAGCGGGATTAATATTGACCTTCGTCATTAATTTTTCAGTTTTCTTTATGTCTTCCAATATTCGTTCCATACCCATTATATCGAAATTATTTGTCAACTTTGGAAGACTTCTTAACTGTTGAGCTATATGTAAAACGACTTCATACGGATCATAAAATTTTTCACGCAATATAGTTTTGACCTTATCGTAGTCGTCTTCATCGCCCATACTATTTATAAGTTGTCGACTTGGTCCATCTAATTTTTCAGCAATTATATCGATTTTTCGTTGCGGGGGTAAACAGCTAAGGTCTAAAAGTGATGTTAGACTTTCGAAAAATTTCCGAAAATCTAAAAATTTCCCCGAAAATGGTTTAATTTTTTCAATTTCTTTTAGAATAAATTTTTCAGGCATCGTTTTTGGTTCAGCTTCGGTTGTCATTGTGATTGTTTCCTGTTGAACTTGTTGATTAGTTATATTTGACTTACTTGGTTCATTTCTAGCTTTAGTTGCGTCGTCTTGGATGGTCATTTCAAATATATTTATTTTTTTGATGTCTTGCTTTGTTTTGTCGGCCACTTCGTATATTTTATCAAGTTTCTGATGATAATCTGTATTGATCAATTCATATTTTTCGGAATCAAACGGAAGTCCATGTTCACGTCCATAATCTGCTGATGCTTTGAATTTGGCTCGATAGTCTGCGACTTTCTTCGCTAATTCCAATGTTTTCTTTACCAAATCGTAAGCATCAATCGTTTTTTCGTTAATTTGGTTAAATACTTCAGTTATCATTCGCCTAATAACTGGCTTCTCTTTCTCCAATTCCTGGAGATTCTTCGTCAAAACGTCGGAGGTACTCATCTTATTAATATTTTGTAATGTTATCTTGCTGGCTTATAAAATATACGTGGTGGGGAACGCAATTTTGGTTGAATTTTACTTTTTTTTTTCACGAAATAAAACTTATAACACAACAACAAGTTTTTTTTTTTTTTTTTGTAATAATTTTATTTATTGATCAAAATGATAATGACAACATTTTATGAAAATAACGACTGACTGAATAATAATTGACAAATTGACAATTTTGATTAAAATGACGGAAAATATATACATTATGAGAAAGGAATGTGATAGAAAGGTAATTAAATCGAGGATGTTTTGACTACTTTAAATCATAATGATGTGCATGTTTAGCCAATGTGATTAGATTGGAATTTTTGCCAAATATGGTAATCAGCTAAACATTATCATCATTAAGCTAACGATTTAAAAATTAATGATGTTAAATAACATCTCTTTAGATCAATAACTACCATTTCTATTATATCTCTTTTGCCTTTTGAATGCATATAAATATAAATATTTTATCAATTTTTTCTGGTGCATAATAATCTTAGACAAGTTCTGTTTAAATGCTTGAAGCTGATTGAAATTTTTGATTGATACGTGTTTGTTTATCGCTTGTTTCCTTTATTTATTTGTGTCTGTTTGTTTCTTTCTTAATCGTATAATTTTAATAATAATAATAATGATGACTGATTTAAATATGTAAATAGTTTTTTTAATGATAATTTATCAATCAAAATTGTCCAGTAAACAAAATATATTTTGTTTATTATTATTATTATTATTTTGAATATTAAAAATGAAAAGAAATGGAAAACGATTATCATAATTTTTGATTTTGATTGATTTTCAATTTCCATTTCATTTATCATTTTTTTTCAATCAGTCAAACCCAATATTTTGCTTTCTTATGTATATAAATATTCAAGAGAAGAAAAATTTAAAAGGTGTATTGCCACCGGTTATCATTTTCGTTTTAAATATTATTTATTGAATTTGATATTTTCGATAAATCAAAAATACAATTTCATTTTTATTTCTGTTTCTTACGATAATTTATTCAGCTATAGCGATATTTTTTCATTTATCCGTTAATTTATTTACCAAATCCATCAATAATCATTCCATTTGGACAAATAAAAGGCTCAAAATCGGGCTTCAAAATATTCAAATGATTAATATCCTTTAGGCACTGTTACAGTGTTTGAAGATTTGGTGTTTTGTCAAAAAAAATCAAAATCCATTTTGCCTGATTATGTAAAATATATTTGAGATGAATTAGGGAAAATTTGAATTGATACAAAATTTCAAAATCTTTTTAAAAAATATTAACAAATCACAATGTTTTGTGTACAATACTTGACCAAAAATAGCTCAAAGGCAAAGTGTATGATACGCCTTGCCAATTTTTCTGGTTATTGAAATGTAATAAATCACTAGAGCAAGATCGATTTGCTTGCTATCGATTAATCCTTGATGATGATGATGCAAAACCTCTAAAAATTTTTGTTTTTGAAATAAAACCAAAGCCTAAAACCTATTCTCTATAATCCATTGATGGAAAATCCAAATCTTTGAACGTTCACATTGATATCCCTTGAAGGCAAAAACCAAAATAAAACAATTTCAAACTAGATACAAATAAGAAAATATTTTTCGAAATAAAATGAAAAAACAAAATAAATTTTCCCATTTCTCATCAAAATCAAATTTTTTTCGTCTTTCTCAATGTGATCATCATATTTGATATCAGGATTGGTAGCATCTGATCACTTTTGTCTGTTTGGATCCAACTATTTTTTCAGACTTTGCATCATCATGATCATCATCTATATTACATCCAATTAAAATTATCTTAATCATTAACATGATGATAATAATAATAATAATAATGTTATTATCCCCCCAAAAAAATAGATACAAAAACAAAAAATATGAAATTTAATGTGCATCAACAATATTCATTTCAATTCAATGACCATGTCCACATTTTTTCTATGGACAACAAGCAATTTAATGATTTTTTTCCACTGTTGAATGAATCAATGTTCCATCTTGCATACATTACATAAGATTACGTATTTTCATTTCCTTTTGTAAGATTATATAATCATCTTTATTATTTTTAATATTACTGTTATTGTTACTGTTATCAATTAATGGTGACCAACTGGCCGCCATTCTTTCGAAAAAAAACGGAATGAATGAATGAATGAACAAATGAATTAATGAATGGACTCGATCATCATCGGACTTCTCTAATTTTAATTCGACCTGAATTTCATTTGTTTTTTTTGTCTTGATTTTTTCTGGTTTCAGCTCATTGTTATTTGTGGCTGATTAATTTATTATTATTATAATATGAATTCTACCTTTTTGTTTTTTAATTAATATCTTTATATGCTGGTTTTGGTTGTTCTTGTTTTTTCAAAAAAAAAAAAAAAAAAAAAAATAGTAATTCATCATTCATCATTTGACAATAAACAATCATGGATGATGATAATGAAGATGATGGTTTTACATTGTTTTTTTCATCTGGTCTTGTTTGCAGTTGAAATTAATTGTTATTTCATTTTTTTTTTCTTATGTAAAATCAAAGAAATGAAAATAATAATAATGTTAATTTTAATCAATCCAGATGCGTAATTTTTAATTGTTTTTTTTTCATATTTTCAATTTGCTCTGCTTTTTTTCCATATCAAAATGATGGATTTTTTATTATTATTATTAATTTTATTTGATCATAAAACAACATGGTCACAACCGAATAATAATGATGATATTATTATTATTAATAATAATAACCAATAGCCAATAATAATAGCAGAAATTATACACATTTCAATTTCAATCATAATCTTTTCAATAATTAGATCAAACATTATTTTGTTGATGATCATGTCTTGTAATTGTTTTTTGCTTTGTTGCTTACGTTGTTGCTTCAGTGTATTTGATGATTATTTTCGCTTCAACATTTTTTTGCTTTTCTTCTTAATTAAGACAATTTTTGGTTAATTTTTTTATGGTTTTTCCATCTTGTTTTCATTTTATTATTCTATATTTCTGTCTCAATCATTGAAACTTCTGTGAAAAATAAAAAAGCAAAATTCAATCACAGAATTCGTGCTTAAACGATTGTTGTTGTAAGCATTAATGCATTATTATTATTGTTTTCAATAATCAATCGTTCAAAACGAAACAAACAAAAAAAAAACAATTTGACTACCGATTATCATTATTTTTTTTATATTTTTAATAAGTCAGGTTAATTATTTGTGTATAGCTACTCCATACTATTACCTGCTACCTTACAGTACAATTTATATTGAATATTTTCTCATAAAATGAAAAGCTTAATATCAAAAATCATTGAATAAATGAATAGAAATGAAAGAAAATTGTTAATCACGTTTTCTTTTCTTCTTCTGCTGCTGCTGATGCTGTTGATTATTATTGATCAATATATTTTTGTATTTCTTAGTTAGTTTTTTTTTCACTTGAAATTGAAAAACAATCAATTTAGGCTAATCAATTTTTATGTGTTTGTAAATAAAGATTTTTTTCTTATTTCGTTTTTATTGCAATCATTATTTGTAACTACCGAGTGAACAAAACAAATGAATTAAAAGAAATTCATTTATTGTTTCAAGAAACAAAAGAAGCTCAATTCAATTTGAATCAAATCAAATTAAAATGAAATAAATTCCGAATAAAATTCAATAATGAGAATGACAATAATAATAATCAAAATCAAATTCTTTTTTTTTGAATTTTTCAAATAGGTTACCGCAATCGCAAATCGTTGGTAATGTTTGACATCTCTGAATGAACTACAAGAAAGAAAAACTATTTGAAATATTTCGTGTGACTTTCATACCCGATTATATGTGTATGTGTGTATTCTTATACTTTAAATAATCATTAAATTTGGAAAATTTTTCCCTTTCATCATCATCATCTTTGCAGTTTTAGTTTTGTGCATTCACATTTGAATTCAACTCGATAAAATTGAATTTTCTGGTAAGTTTTTCATTGAAAATATTTATTTTTATTCAAATGTGTTCTCATACAAAACTTGCACACAAACGCGCACACACACACAATCACAAACAATTGTCTCATAATCATCAGATTGGCAATCGTTGTTGCCGTTTTTCAATGCGTTAATCGTCTTAAAGACCATTGCATTATTCTCATATTATTTCGTAGAATTGAATTAAATTATTTATTTATTTATTTATTCATTCCATGAAAATTCATTTCATTTCTGGTTTCTTTCAAAAAAAAAAAATTTTTTTGATTGAGACTTCTTTATTGTTGATGTGTGAAATTGTTTTGAATTTTTTCTAAAAACTTTTAAATCTATTTTTTTCTTTCGAAAATTTTCCAACTTTGAATTGGTTTTTAGCCAAAAAAAAAAAAAATGAAATTTTGATCCATTTTTCAAACTTTTTTTTGTTTTGTTTTGTTTTCAATTTTCAATTCCCTTTTTTTTCTACACATATTTATGATCATCAACAAAAATATAAAAAGTTTGAAAATATTTATGAATGGTCATATTTATATTTATACAAGCAAACATTAGCTGTTTGCTTCAGATTTTCCCGAAATTTTTCCAACTTTTTATTTTCGATTTTTTTTTTTTTTGACCATTTATTGTGGACCAAAACAAAAGCATTAGGATAGAAAATAGGATTTGATTATGATTTTTTCTCCATTTCTGGCCACCAAATAATAAACGAATCGACATCAAAACACACACAGAGAGAAAACGAAAAAATTACAAAGTCTCATTTATCATTTAAAACAAAACAAAATTATTGTTTTCACAATAAATATTACATGTGTGGATACATTTTATATATCATTACATACATTACGTAAAATTAATTTTAGAAAATAATAAATAGTAAATCGTGAAAGAAAAATAAACATACAAACAACAACATTGTTTCTTTTGTTTCTTGTGTTCCTACGGATTCAAAATTTGATGTTTGTACCATATGAAATTCATATAGAACAACGAATACATTGATTCTAATCGATTCGCAGTGATTCTGAAAAACACATAAACAAGTTAATAATAATGAAAATAATGAAACAAAAATTTGAAGATTTATGATTATTTATTTTTTCTCCTAAAAATATTCCTCCCCTTCATTTGTTTTCTCAAACATCAAACAACAAGCTTATTTTGCTGTTAAATGCGGCTATTTATTTCATATTTTGTTTTAGAATAAAATGTTTATGAAATTATCCCGTTGCAAAAAATGAATTTAACAGAATAATGTTTATTTTCGGGTTCAATATTTGTTTTTCAATGTTTATACATTGAATCTGTTTCGCTTCTTTAGGCCATTTTTCCTCTTTTGTTCAGCGCTTTTGCCTAAATGACAATGACACGATTTTTTCTTGGTTTCAGTGTTTGACTCTGACAAAATCAAAAAAAATATTTTTTTACTTCATAAAATAAAACTTTGACACAAATCAAAAAAAATTTCTTATGTATAATTAATTGATCCAAACTGATTGATTGATTTGCAATTAATGAATCGATTTTTTCTCCATTTCAAATTCAAGAATCTTAATTTCGCATACTCTTTTTTCGAAAGAAAATTGAAATTAAAACATTTTGCATTGTTTTTTGTTTTGTTTTCATTGATTTTAAATATCGATTTTCATTAAAAAGTGAAATAAATGGGATAAAACAAAAAATAATCGATTCATTTCGCAATTTTATTCAATTTTTATCAGAGAAGAACCATTTCCTACTGCCAAAAAAATAATCAAATAATTCCAATACAAATTCGCTAATACAAATTTATTTTATCATAAATATTTTAATCGTTATCAATATTTGTTTGTTTGTTTGGTTTTCAATTTAATAATAATAGTAATAATGATTAAAATAATAAAAAATAACCCGAAAAACAAACATTTTTTCCCATTTTGAAAATGCTTAGCTAAGCTTTTCAAAATTTATAAAATGCATCCCATAATATTGAAAAAATGAACTGAATCCTTTCCTTTTTTTGTAAAAAATGAAATAAAATTTCATTTCCAAGCTCCATTTTGTTATTTTTTCAAGCTCTCTTCTATGTTCATCCATATTATGTTTGTTCTATGGATTTTTTCCCGTTTCTTTTGCTAATATTCTGATATATTTTTTATTGTTTGTTTGATGTGTATGTGTGTTTGTACAAACAAACATTTAGATTTTTTTTTCATATTCTCTCGTTATAATTGTGATTCCCATTGGAAAACAATTATATCAATTATGATGATAACAAAACTTGGAAAACATTTAAATGAAATTGATGTTTTTAGTAGTTGTGGCGGTAGTGGTGCAGGTAGTAGTAGTTTTGGTTTATGCTGCTGAACTGAATTTTGTTTCATCAATAATTTAATTTCATGAATGGGTCGACATAATGACAAGATCGAATTCATTTGATTTCAAAGAAGTTTCAAAATGTTGTCATACTTGAAGATATGATTCACCTAAATGTAAAGTGATCGAAATTCTTGTATTATTATTCTTCCATCGAATGAATAATTTTTCCTTGTAGAAACTGAATTTTTTTCCTGAAAGCAATTATTGTATCTATTGGTTTGTGTGTGTGCATGTCGATGACTTAATATCTTGAATGAGAAGTACAAATTGAATTTTTACCTGAATTTTCTTGAAGGAATTTCATTGAAAAATTCTTTAGTTTAGTGTGTTTATTTTTAGTTATTTTATAATGATAATAATGACAATAATTTCAAGTATCTAAACTCGAAAAGAATCAGAAAAAAAACTTTTTTATCATAAAAGTTGACATTTAAAATGAGAAATACTTAATGAAATTTCAATAAAATAAAAAAGTTTCAATTTTTTTCCTTTTTTGTTTTTTTGTTCATTGAAAATTTTAAAATGATTAAATTTTGAATTGAATTATTGTGTTGCTGTGCTGTCGCATAGCAAAAAGTTTCATTTCGATAAACAATGTTGAACACATAAATTGAGAAGAAAAATAATTGATAAAGAAATGAATTGATTCATTCATTGATTGTTTTTGTTGAAGATTTTGTATTTTCTATAACTTTTGCAAGCTAAAGAAACTCTTGAAATTGAGTATTGAATGATTCATCAATACATTTTGAGACGATATGACGAGAAATTTATGAAAAAATATTGATTCAATAATGTTCAAATGATGATGATCATCATCCAAAAATTGAAAATTTTTGAAAAAAATATTTCATACTAAAGTGTTCATTTCATTCGTAACATATGAAAATTCTTATTCGAAAGAACAAAGATCATTATCATCATTTTTCATTCATTTATCATCATTCATCATTCATATGTGATGGTAACATGCACACATACATACGCCATATGGGTGCCTTGATGATGATCATAACAATAATAATTTCATGGTTGGGCTAAAAGATAAAAGAATCGAAAGACAAATGAAAGAATTCGCGAGAAAAAAGAAATGGGAATCCATTTTTAAAAATTTTATTTTGAATCTTGTGATTCATTCATTCATATTGTCATCCGCAAATGATTTCAAAAATTTTCAAAAAAAAAAAAAAAAGGAATTCTATGATCATTCAAATATGAATTTCATCATTATTTTTCTAAAATTTTTGAAGCAATTCGCTCAAACGATGGCCACCCTTACCACTCGGCGATCATGGCCACTATGAAATAATGATGAATTGAAGAAGCTTTTTGTGTAAATCTTAACAAAATTTCCCCAAAAAAAAATTCAATTTTAATTTATTTTTTCACTAAATTAGTTTTTTCCAGTTCTTTTGAAACATTTTTCAATAGATTTTCTCTTATTGTAAATACGCCATTGCTTTCATTAATATTTTAACCGAATTCTTCATTTCTTTTGAATTCAATTTTCATTTTTTTATTATTTTTATTTTTTTCTCGTTGCTTCCGTTTTATTATTACTGTTGTCATTGTTGTTGTTGTTTGGGAGCCATCCCAATGAACAATGTGTCGATCATCATCATCATCATTCATAACCAGGCGACACGTCTGCTGTTTTGTAGTTTTATTTTCTATTTCTATTTGCGTTTATATGTCTTTTCAAAATTTCATTTATTCATTTCAATTTTTTTCATTTCGCTAAGCGAAAAATTGGAAAAATTCAAGAATTGAAAAATTTACAAAAAGAAAAGAAAATCGATTGAATTCTTATTCCTCTTTCTCTCATTCATTCATTTCATTTCATTTCATTTCATTCAATTCTTATTTTGATCGTTTGAAATTTCCGTTAAAAAATTATTATTATTATTATTTTTCAGCCAAAATTCACAATTCTTCTACGCTACTTTATATTGGAATACATATAACATTAACAATATAAATATTTTCACATCAATTTATTGTCATTTTGTTTGAAAATTCATTGTATTGTTGTTGTTGTTGTGTATTTTTCAATAATAATAATATATTAACAATTCAATTTTTTGCCATTTTGAGTCTTTTCAAATGATGATTCTTAGCTAGAATCTTAAAATATTATCATTATTATTACTATCACTCATCATCAACAACGCAAAATGATAATAATGATGAAAATTTTAAATCATTGAAAATAAAACAAAATTCTCCAAAGATTTCTTCGTAGAAAAAAAATGAAAATATCGAATGAATGAATAAAATATTTTTCCCAAAATTTTCATTTCAATGAAAGGATTGTCATCATCATTTTTTTTGTTTCACCAAAATTTGAAAATTCTCAAAAAAAAAAATTCTCCCATCGAAGCTTATTCTAAGTTTATTCATTCAGTTTCTTCGTTCTTAGTCACACAAATCTGTTGTTGACATGTTTCAATTGATGATGATGATGATGATGAAAAAAAATGAATTTTCCATTTTTACCAAACACATATTAAATTGAAAAAATTGGAAAATTGAATTTTAATTCATATTTTGTTTTATTTTTTCTTTGTTTTCCTACGATTTATTACCCATTGAAACATATGACATTAACAATGAATCGAATCTAATGATTCGTATAATAATTATTTAATATATTTTCATCACCACGAACATACGAATATATTTTTATTCTGTAAGAAAACAAAAACAGATGACCAGAGATTGCGATAATAATTGTTTTGATTATTATCATCATCATATATTTAACACACACAGTATGAATTAATCTTTTATTATTTTGTGTTCAAAAGACATCATTTATCTTTCATTTGGTCATGAATACACAGATTTTCATTTTTTGCTTGGAAAATTTATCACAAGTCAACTGTTTCCGATTCTATTGGAGGCAATTTTGTCTCGAAAAATAATTCCCGACATTTTTTTGCCTCATATATAGAATTTGAGATGCAACTAGGGGAAAGTAGTGGCTTTTTTCAGAATCGGGAAAAAATTTGAAATATTTTCAAATCAATAAGATTATTTTGTTTATATTTTTGTATGTCCCATAACAATAATAATGAAATTTCGATTTCCCATTTCATTATTATCATTTCAGATGAAAAAAAATCTCATGAATATAATTTGCATTATATCATTGATTTTATGCTATTATTTTTATTATTATTCAAGTTTCATCGTTGTTCATCATCGTCTTATTCAAAAAAATATGTCATTGTGTTGTTTGTGATGATTTTTACCATGAATTTTAAATGAAATTTTGAAAAATTCTTTGAATTTTTCATTTTTCTTATTTCAAATTTTTATTTTTCAACAAAATTCTTTCTTGGTCGAACGCAAAAAGACTTATTTGTTTCTCTGAAAAGATGTTTAAAATCAAAGTTTTTTCCACTTTGAATGAATGAATACGATGCTTGTTCTTGTTTACTGCATCAAAGTCTTTTTTTACTTCAATTATTGTATTATTTATATGGCATTCTTAGAGAATTATGTTATTTTTTGTAATATAAGCAGCATTATGATTTCTATGGTAAATATGCAGAAAAAAATATATCAGAAAATACCGTTCGCAAAACATTGTTTTCTTAACATTTTTTTATTTTGAAGTAAATCCAAAATAATAACAAAAAATAACAAATAAACAGATATACATCCAAGTTATATAAAATTTATAAATAAATAAATAAACAAATAATCTTTACAGACGATCATCGTATGTACATTGTCGTCGCATTGTAAGTTACGGTGCTCGAAAGATGTTTCATTTTTTTTTATGTGGACCATACATTGTAAATAACTGAATAAATGAAAGTGTTTATCCCTTGTTTTGTGTTTGTTTCCTTTCGTTATTTTACAATGTTTTCCAATATAAATTCCAATATATTTTCTATATTTTTACATTATGGAAAAATAACCAGGAAAAAAATGAAGCGAACCTCATTTTCGTATCCGATTACTATCGAATAATAATAATATATATCTCCCTATTTATTTATCCACATCATGAATATTCTTCGTTAAAAAAAACTTTTTATATTTTTGCCATTTTTCCGTTAGTTTCACTTTTGATCACCAAAAAAATTGGTTATTCTACAATTTTCATTTATTCATACTTGCATATAAATAAATAAATAAATAAATGTGTGCTTTGAATGTTGAAAAGAATTTTGTTGTGCAAAAAATCAATGACGGTTAATCTCTGTTATTTTATTTTATTCCACTTTTTATTTTCTCCAAATGAATATTGATAATAATGATGATTATTACGATGATGATGATGATCATGATGGAAGAGAGAAGGATAGCGAAAAAAGTTGCGAAAATCTGATAGTTTTTATGGCATTTTCACTGTTAAGAAAAAAAGCATTACTCTCAGATAAATTCAAACAGCAAAATATGATTCTACAGAATCCGATTCTTGTGATAATTTCATATAAACCAAATGGTTAAAGTTATAGTTATACTGAATCTACCAAACGAATGTTAACGATGGATGAAATGGCAAGTTTCAAATTTCATATTTCGCATCTTTAAGTTAATCCGGCATTAATCATCATCATTATTTGAAAGGCGTTCAAAGTGTCTTTGTGCTCGTTCAAGCTCGATATATCATAATTTGAGACATTTCATAAAACATTTGAATGAAGAAATTTCAAGAATAAAGCACACAACTGAGAAAAGCATGATTATCGATACCAAACTTGCTGTGTTGTTGTTTGTTCGTATTGAATATACAGAGATTCTTCAATTGAATTTTGAATTGTTGAATAAATAACATATAACGGTGGTAAAAAAGATTAAATGCCGGGTGTTGTATTTGTTTGTTATTTCTTCTTCCAATATTTCCACACATATTTTCTTACTTATATGTGTTTGGTGTCAAATGAATCTTTTTTTTTGTGTTCATTTCTTACCACTTGGTTTCGATTTGTATAAATGCACATCTTTTACAATATAAATCATGCGAACAAACACAAATTCATGATGATGATTATTACAAGTATAATATTTCATTCAACGCGTAAATAAGTGTATCATCTTTCTGCTTTTTTGTACTGAAAAAATGTGAAAACCAACGAAGAAAATGAAATGAAATCGAATAAAAAATAAAAAATTATTCACATTTCCATACCGAAAAAAACTGAAAAAAACAAATGTACGCCCATATATCATCATGGATGCCAGTATTCCGCTTATTATTATTATTATTTTCATTATAATTTTTCAATATGTGTTTTGAATAAAAAAAAAGTATCATCACCAGTATACAAGTTTTCAATATACACAACAATTGAATTGAATTGAATATATCAATCTTCAATTTTATTGTCAAAAAAAAGTTTCCAACGAAAGAGGAAGAATAAGAGAATTCATTTCAAAGTGATCAATGTCGTTATTTTCTTCGATGCATCAAACATTCATTGAATTTGAATTTGTTTCGTGTGTTTCGCGGAATGAGAGAGGAGAAAAATTGAAAAATTTGATCCAAAATTTTTTCTCGATTCTCCTCGATTTTTTTTTTTACATTCAATTTTATTTATGAGCCTGTCAAATGGATGAAATTTTCATTTTCCGTCCAAAAAAATTTCATATCACGACATTTTTTTTTTTCTCGATACAATTCTGGTTTCAATTTTTTGATTCGTTCGTTTCTGCAGCTCAGGAATTTCATTTTGCCGTCAGTTTTTCTGCGTCTATTTCATTTCTGCCGTAATATTTATACGAAATATTTTTTTTTCATCCAAAACTAATGTTTTATATCGATGCATATTTTCATATATTATTATGTTTATTTAGTCTTTTGATGCTAGAAATGTATTTTTATTTTTAATAAAAATGTAATTTTTTTCGATGCAATTCTTTTGGCTCCAAATTGTAATGATAATTATCTTTGAATTCTTTTTTTCATTTCATTTTTATTCATCCAATTTTTTTCCAACAAAAAAAATGAATGAATGAATAAATGATTCTGCTATTTCCTTCGGTTAGTTAGTTAGTTAGTTAGTAATATCATCATAAATTAATAATAATGATATTAATAAACGATTCATTAGAATATATTTGGATAGATAGATGCATATGCATGAACATGTGTTCATTTCCATTTATTATTATTAATAAATGCAACATGCATTTATGCATTCATTTATACTGCATACATGCGTTTATTTTGATATTTTGTCATTTTTTCTTCTTTGCTTCTTTCAATTAATGATATCTTTTGGAAATTTTTGATTCGTGATGATATGCATTTTGATATTTTTTTTTACTTCAGCTGTTTTGAAATATTACGGAATGAAAACAAGAAAATTCCATTCATTTTCTCTCATTTGCCCTTTGGGTAATTTTTTTGAAAGGCAGAAGAAAAGGAGTTCTATTTTCGCCTTCAAAATAAAATACGAAATTTTTCATCAATTTTAAGAATCTTGACTCATTATCTTGGTGATTCTTCAATGAAAGAATTCAATTGAATGATCAAAGGAATTGAAAGATCATCATTTTCTTTTCCGTAATCATCATGATATAATATCATCGAAATGAAAATCTCTTGGCCTAATTTTCGCTCCCATAATTAATGATTATTTTCTTAAGGTTCTAATAAAAAGCATTTACAGTAAATTCTTGCAATTATCCTCATTGCTTTTTATTCATGTCTGTGTTATCCAGCAATTATAATCAATATTTCTCATCGAGATTCAAACATGAATTAATCAGCAACCGAGTGAAAAAACATATGCCAATCGAAAACTCAGAATCACAAATATTTACAATTTTATTATTATTATTATTTCATATTTTATTCAATATCTTTCCATTTTTCGGCCACCCACAACACCAACACCAACATCATCATCGTCTTCAAACAATAATTCATTTACTATTTCCGAATAATAATAATAATAATAATAATCGACAATATTTCCGAAATGATCATTTCTTTTTCTTCTCTCCTCTCTCCATTCATTCATTCATTTATTTTTCATTTTCTTAAAGCTTTTCATTTCGTAAATCTTAATATGTCATGAAAAATTCGTTAATAAAATTCGTGTGTATGTGTGTATGTGTGTTTGTAAATGTTAATCCTGATAAATCGTCATGTTTTCATATTATTTTTCGGCCGAAATTTTTTTCTTACACATTCATTATTTCATCATTATTATTATTACGATTACGATTATCATTGTATATTTCATTTAGAATTTTCAATTGAAATAGTTGGAATAATAATAATAATTTTAACAAAAATGTATCTTTATTTCTTTCAATTTTTCTTATTCCAATAATTCTTGAAATCTTCGTATGAGAATTTTTCGTTCCTCTTCTTCTGATTCGCATGATTCTATTTCTGGTTATTTAATCACACATTCATATACAGGCATATGTTTTCTTAAATATGCTTGTTATTTGTGGTAGAAACATTTGAAAATGATGAAACAAAAACAAAAAAATGAAAAGTTTGGCAATTTTTCTCTGTGTATATGTTTTGCTATTAATGTTATTAATTAGATACACACACACACACACACACACACACACACACACAAATACACATTTTCTAAGACTGTAAGCAAAAACGGCAACGGAATCTATAAAATAATATCATTTTGCCATCATCTTAATGTTTTGATCATATTTTTCCTTGATATCGTATGCTGTATGTGTGTGTGTTTATATGAATTTATTTGATTCATATAATCTTTGATTGGGCTCCATTTAGACTAGGGCTAATGTTCCATCATCGTTGTTGTCTTACAAATATAATCGACTTTTCTATTCATCATTTTCATAAGTTTTCCTTAAAAATTGATACAAAAACAATGTTTCAAAAATGTATTTGTCCAGATTTTAAATTTGATTTGCCAATGGTTAGCCAACATCGTAGTCGTCATCATCACTATTACCACATTTCCATAATTATGATTAACGACATTTGTTTTTCTAGGGGTATATTATTTTCTGCTGACATTACATTCTCAAACGAATTTATTATTTATCATATTTTATAATTTTTATCCATTTTTATTATGATTTCTTTAGAAAATAACGGCTAAAAATTCTTTTTACAAGAATCAATCTTGTAATATGTGATTATTATAATATGCAAGTGAATGCGAAATGTTAATGCTCTTTGTTTGGAGCGAAAATTTTCAATTTAAGAATTGAACACACACAACACAAATTCCATCATTATTTAATGTCATTTCTTCTTCTTCATCGAAATAATCGAAAAATAACAAGAGAGCAGCAGCATTCTTGCAAAAATATAACAAAAAATTATAAGAGTTAAGAAGCAAAAAAATTTTTATTTTATTTTTCATTTTGATAATTTTCATTTTCGTCTTCTCATTGGTGGCTATATTTTACCATCATTTTATTTCATTTCGTTTCGTTTCGTTCATTGATGTTCTTGTTCATGTTGGTTGAATGTTGTTATCATTGTCGAAGTCGTCGTCGTCGTCGTTGTTATTGGCTGCTGCTGTTATGTGAAGAATGTAAAGAGATAGGAAAGAGATGGAAAAAAAATTTGAAGATAATCATATTATTATTATTATTATAATCTCATTCATACGCATCGTTGATTTTAACCATTTCTTGTTTTATTTTCATTTTAATTTTTTCGCCTAATATTCTTTGCATTTGCTGTATGTGATTTTTTCAAAAAAAAAATATAAAAATATACATTTTTATTTGTTGCAAATATATTATAATTTATCCAAAAAAATAATGAATAAACTTTGTTTGTATCATAGATTTCAAATCCACTATCATTGTATTTGATTTTGTTTCAATTTCAATTTTTTTCCAGTTTTGCCATTTGAAATTGTTCAAAATTTAGATTTTCTTTTTTTTTCTTATTTTTCACATTTCTTGAATTTAATGGTTATTCATTTTATATTCATGATTATCGATTGAAATTGATCTAGAATCAAGTTGTTTTTGTTGTTGTGTGAATTGATAGCTTTCAAAAAGAAAGAAGAAGATAAACTTTGCCCATATTCATGGTTGTGTGACCATGAACTGTTGTGTAGAGCTGAAAAAAAAATTTGTGATTTTAACAGAAATAAAATGATGAAAAAAATAATGAAATATTTTCTATTGTTTTAAAATTTGTGTGTTTCTGTCAGTGTGTGTATGTTTGTGCGAAAAAATAAATGTAAAGTGTCAAAATAAAACTAATTTTCTGTTTTTTTTTAAATTTTTTTCCCATTCATTTTTCACCAATAGTTTGATGCTCATGTTGTTATCAGCACACAAAATTCAAATAATGCTATGAATAAACCAAAAATTATCATCTGTTTTTGCATTGATATGAATTGAATTCAAAAAATTGTTTATTAAGATGGTAATAAATTTACTAGCAAAATCATCGATAAATTCAGCTTCGATTAACCAAGCACAAAAATCATCCAATGAATTATGTTTATTATCATCATCGAAAATCGTCAATGATACTGATTCTCGACAGCATTTTTCATCAATAAAATTATCAAAAACAATGAGACGATCATCATCATTTGAATTATCATCGAAAAGATGTTCAAAAAATTCCGAATTATTATTGCTACGTGATAATAACGATAGTATAATGATGGATGATATGAATGACAATAATGATTTGAATAATATTTGTCATAATCATCATCCTGATTATAGATCAAAATTGATTAATGATAATATTGATAGAAATCTATCAATCGACGAATGTTGCTCATCATTATCATCATTGAAATCAACATTGTTATTGTGTAAAAATATTTTATTAAATTCAAATCAATCATATTTTCAAAATCAAAATTTCTATCATCATCATCACAATCATAATCATGGATGCTGCCAAAATGATCAAAAACTAGAAAAAATATTCATAAATAATTCTCATCGGACAAAGTTATCATCATCATCATCTTTATTATCATCCACCACTAACACATCATCATCCATCATTTATATTATAATCATTATTGTTTCATTGATTATATCGACAACAAATATCCACGTTGATGGTACACTAGTCCATGGACAGCAGCAACAAGAAACCAAGAAAGGTAGGTTGAATTTTTTTTATATTTCATTTTTCGATTTATTTATTTTCATTGGATTTCAATAATTTGTATTGAATATGTCAGAAGATGAAAAAGGAAACATGCGATAAATCTTTAGAGAATTCCATCTTAAAAGATGAATTCAGTAAAACCATACGTATACCAGACAATCAATCATCATTAAAATGCGACAAACAAAAATGAGTCAAAAATATTTGTGAAAGTAAAATGTGAAAATATGCATATTTTTACTTTCTCCTTTATCAAATAGATTCAAATGTAAATAGATTGATCGTAGAAAAATAAAAATCAGAACTCGATGCTTAAACTAGCCAAATAGACTATCAAATTTAATTCACTATCTGAAATATGTATGATGATGATGAAGATGAAATTGGAAAGATATTCGATATTCTTTTGCCATAATTATTATTATTATGACTATCATTATTTAATAATCAATGATGATTTGTCTGAACATATAGATAGACATACACGCAAATTCCAATGAAAATGAAAATGATGATGATGATTGAATAGAAAATGAAATTTTCATATGTATTTATGTTCATATATTTTCCTAGATTCTGTATTCTCTGTGTGTATTTATTTATTTATTCATAATGATTAAGTAAAGTAAATTTGATATTTTGCCATTTTCATATATTCGTCGATAGAGAATCCAGAAAAAAAGGAATGTGTAATTATGAATGATGAATGTTTGATAATAATAAACGAACGAATATCGCTAAAATCATATTTCATATATTTTCATCAATGAATATCAATATATTCCCACTTTTTTTTGTTTGCCAATTCCAAATCCATTTTATGCGTGTGTGTGTGTGTTGTGAAATTGTATCGAAGTATACCATATTGGTAAATATCAAATGTAAATACATTTCAAATATCATATAATCATTGAAAATGAAAATTGAAATTTCATTATTATATAAATTATCACATATTTGATCTTTGATGATGATGATGATTTTGAACCAAAAAATCATTTCTTTAGGTGAAAATGTGTGTTATTTTCAAATGAAATTATTTATTTATTCAATATGATCGAAATTTTCTGTTAATACAACATCAAATGATGATTATGGTTGAGAAGAATAAGAATGATATGAAATGAAATGAAATTTTTATATGTATCTTTGTTCAATTTTTCGTTTTGATTTCTTGTTATTATTATTAAATTGTTAAATCGTGAATCACAATTGAAATGAAACACATACACAGTGATGATGATATGAAAAACAAATAATAAAATGTATTCCATTCATTCGTTTGCTCGAATTTTTCTTTTTTTCCAACAAAACAAATAAACTAATAGTAAACTAGCTATAATAACCGGCACGCACGTTCCAGATTTTTTCTTTAAATATTTGTTTCTTGTTATTTGATATCGTTTTTCCATGTGAAAAACGAAATCTTTTTCACATCCATAATCATATCTTTAACTTTCTCGATTTCTGATTCAAGCGAATACAATGTGCAACGACGATTTGTATTATTATCAAACTAATTGGCCTAATTACTTTGATAATTTTTCAGTTTTTTCTTCTATTTTTTGCTCTGTTCATTCGCCTATTGTGTTGAACATACATGTATCACACACACATGTATTTATTTATATTTATTTAAAAGTTTAGAAATTAAAAGGTCTATGACACTTGTTATATAAATGATGAATGAATGAATGAATGAAATTAGCTTTATTAAAAATGAAAATTTATGAAAATGAAAATGTTTTAATTGATGATTATTTCTGGGTTATTTTTGCTCGTTGTTGTTGAATTTCGAAAAAAACATGAGATAAACAAATAAAATCAGAAACAAAACAAAAATTTAATTCGTGTGTTATCGTCATAATTATTATTCTGTTGATCTGAAATATCTGGAACACACAGATTAAACAATGATTTTCACAATATTTCTCACATCTGTTATTCGATTAAAAAATATGAATTTATTTCTTCATCTTTATGCACCCATGATTATATCGGAAAAAATCTAAAATTTATCTCCAAAATCTTAAGCAAACAAATTGAATGTAGATGATGATAATAATTTTTATTTTGTTTATTGACCATTCTTGTCTGGTATTTCACCATTTTGTTGATAAATTTTTTTCGTTTTTTTTCGGCCATTTATTTCATCAAATTTTATCAACAAAATGTGTGTGGGAATCGTTTCGGCTTTCTTCTTTCGTCGAAATTGACAAAAAAAGAGGGAGACCTACATTTGAAATTCATCGTAAATCGTAATTCAATTCGAATTGAAAATTTTATCAGAAAATTTTTTTTTTTTAATCCAAAATCAATTTTGATTTGAAAATGTATTGAATTTTCATATCCAATACTTATAATTTATGTGTATTCATTGATAAACAAGTATTGATTTTCAAAAATCAATGAATGAATTGGTAAATTGATGAATTTTGAATAATGTTTGATATGAAATATTATAATTTTGCAGTGTGAAATAGGTTGTGACCATTGAAAATGGTGGCCTACTAAAATTACAGCTTCAGTTTTTGGCGTAAATTTGCACCAAAAAATTCAAATAATTTAATTTTTTTTTCAATGATAAATATATGGCTATATCTTATTTTAGGTCTGATGATGCTGCAAACGCAATTTTTTAGAATTGAAATTTTCAAATAAGTATGTGTGTCTGTGTGTGAAAAATCTCACACTAATTTTGGACAAATTTTTTTTTAGATTTTCTTAAATTTCACCTGATTTTTCCTTTGCTTTAAAACTGATTATGATGATTGGTCGGCAAACAGCGATTCGCAGCAAACAGCAATTATGACTCAAATATTCAAATATCTTGATGCCATTTTTTCGCATCTTATTGTTGCTGTTGTTCGATGATTAACAATGGGAAAACAAAACGTAGAGAAAAGATGCAAAATTTTCATTTTTTTTTCTTCATCATTATTCTATTTGATTTGAATACAATTCACTCCACCTTTTTTGCTTCGAGGTACAAAATTTGATACAATTGTTGTTGCTGCAAACATTATTATTAAAATCGCTTCCAGATTTTAATCTAATTGTATCGATGCTCAACCTTTGATTATTTTCTTTGGTCTTTATCAAATATTCCATCTTTAAGTCTATTTTTTTCCTCAAAATTTTTGAAAATTCCAAATGTCCATCTGCAATGAAAAAAATTGTGTCAAATTTCTTTGACTCAAGCCCAACATTGATTGGATTCCTATATTCATTTGCTTTATCATTACTGAAATTAAATCATTTTGCCCCTTCATTCCTAGCTAATGTTTTGTGAAATTCTTCTCTAAAACAATTACACGTGTCATTATCATTTGATAAAGAATAAGAGGCGTATTTTTTGTTATATTTTTAGATCAAAATGATTATGTCATTTGTTTGTTGAAGAGAAAAATGATGAAATTTTCGTTGAAATTATCTTTTCTAAAAAATCTTTTTGTTTTTTTGGCAAACGTTGCACTTATTCTGTGGAAAACAAAAATTTCAATTCTTTTAATGCAAGAATTAATTTTACATTATTATTATTATCATTCAAAAGAAATTATAATAATAATGATTGTACTATGTTTTATTTTTTTTCAATTGCTTAATGTTAATGATTATTATTCTTTTTTATGAGATTTTTTTGTTTTTTTGTTTGCTTGATTGAAATTTATTTATTAATATCATTTTGGCTTAGAATAAAATTTGGAAATTCATTCAAATCGTTAATAATAATACTTTTAAGACTTTTTTCAATTGAAATTTCCGCTGCTATTTGAAGAATCCAGTGTGTATGTGTTTCATTCCAATCATTAATTTATTTGTTTGTTTTTTTTTTGAATTTTTTCTAAACGTTTCAATGAAGCATCAATCGTGCAATGAATGTAAAATGTTCGATATCGATGAAGCTAGAAAACCATGAATTTGTTTTTGTTTTTTTTTCAATCTTCTTGTTTTATTGATTTTTCTTTATTTGAAAAATGTTTATTTATCATTATCATCAACCTTGTTTTTTTCAATATAAAAAAACAAATTTATATTGTCTTAAATTCAATTAAAATATTCAACTAAAACACACGTGTTATTTGTGAATCGAGTTGAGTGAAAAAATTTCATTTTCATTCATTTATTGATGAACGAAGCAGCGAAAAAAACGTGTCTTTAAATAAATTGAATGATATTTCATCAGTTTTTGTTGTTTCATTTTCAGTTAAAATATTATTAATGTATTTTTCTTGTTTTTCATTAAATTAATGAAAGGAAAGGAAAAAAGTTTGAATAAATTTCGTGCATCATTTTTACAAATGCACAAAAAATGAAAATGATGCATCGATTTTCATATTTCATACATTTTTTCTTTTTACTTAATATGAAAATCAAAATCAAAATTTTCAATCATGTTTGTGTGTGTGTGTGCGTGTTTGTATGAAATTAAAATAAAATTTTACCCGCATTTTTTCAGCCTAATTTGTACCTGTATCATCAAAAATTAGATCAACAATTTTTTTCGTTTATTTTCGATCATTTTATCATTGATTTCATCTTCGTTTCCCCCCCAAAAAAAAATTTGCTGATTAGTTGCTATTTCGTGTTTCAATTATTTCAAATTATTTTCATCGTGGTAGTCATTTATTCCCTCATCAATTTTTCCCTATTTTAGGGTTATCTCGTATTTACTGTAAATAAAAATGTAAATTAGTTTTCACTTTCATTTATTTATCCACTCACAAAAACACTGTTCGATGATGATCTACATATCTTTAATTAAAGTCATCATATTACCTTGTCCGGCGTAAAGTTAGGGTGACATCTATCTAAATAATTCAGCAATCGCTTGATGTTTCGGGGCCAAATTTTCACCACTAGTACTGGGACTAATGCTTCATCGAAAAAAAAAGAATTTTCGAATTTCCCTCAGAGATGACCCTAGAGTGGCCCATTTTAAAAAGGTCCAATAAAAACAGCATGATTTTGACAAAATCATCATAATTCCAGGATTCACAGCTTCCAGAATCCAAAAACAATTGTGGGAAATTTTGATGGGCCTAGGATATTCTCAGAAAACAGAAGAAAAATCGATGATATCAATCATCAGTAGGAGAAAAAGCTCAAAAATGATCGAAGACTAGTCGTTTGTTTAAGGGTTGAAAAAGACCCGAGAATCCGAGGAATCAAAAAAATGTTTCAAGAATGTAAGAGCCTGGAATGTTGGTGATCTGTTCCTCAAATTTGAAGTTCCTATGAGCCTTGTGTGGAACATAACACCCCTAAAATCAAAGCAAGTCAGATTTCGAAAAATTCGAATCCAACAATGGGACCCAAGACCAAATCACCTTGAAAAAAGATTGATGTCACAAGAGTTCACTTTGCTCAACACGTCTCTCAAAGTGATAGTGACACATTTCTCCCACTGAAAAATTCTGGGCCCCACTACAGCATACTCTTGTTGAAGGAAGTGGAAATTTTACCCAGTTAAATAAGAGCTAGGACCAAAATTTTTACAACAGGGATCGGGTGAGAGAATAGCATTCTCATCATGACCATGGATATCCATGTCATCGTCTTTCGGCATCTCTGGCACGAAAATTAAGCAATAACAACCAAGGCCCATAGGACGTTAATCGGGACCCATGGCCCGTTCAAGAATGGTTGAAAAAGACTGCAAGGATATGATATTCTTCTTGATAATGTTTGGTTCCATGAAAATTAAGTTGTCACGTGATTATCCCTGAAAAACTATTTTGACATTTAAAGTCGGGTCAATATGACCCAGGTCATAATTTTTGTGACCAAAACTGTCTTGTCTCGTGAAAATATGGATTTCAAGCATTCGATTACAAAATTTAAATATTTCCAAAAATACTGCTAATTTGGTCATTTTGAACAGTTTGCAAAAGGGCCATTTTGACAAGGTCCCTATGGTACTTGGGCCTTGAAAATCATTTATAAGGTTTGAAGAAAACTAAATTTTATTATGTTAAAGTTTCGCTAAGAAATCTTCAATAGTTTTTGAAAAAATTGAATTTGAACACTCCTAACTTTACTCCGGACAAGGTAATATATGTATGCTGCAATTGTTTCAGCGTATTTCATTGTCTATATTCAAGAGAGGATAACAGAAAAAAAAATTTGGTTATCATTCTTCGAACATCATTTTATGTTTATCAGATTAAAAGATTTTGATTTGATTCGTTTTTTAATCCGTTTTTACTCTCGTTCATAAAATGATCTAATCTTAAGATAGTTCATTTTATTTTATATCGTAGAAATAATATTTATGAATTGATATTTTTCATTGTTTTTATTTTATTTCATTTTATTCATTTTTCACAAATATTACTTTCTAAAATTTTATCTTATTGATCAATTTTTTTTGTTTGTTTCGAGTAAAATATTATTTCCTGGACTATTTTTTTCTCGTTTTATGAGAAAAAAAAACACATTTACCGGATAATCAAAACTTTGTTTTGTTTTGATTTATTCATTTATTTATTTATTTATACATTTTGCCATTGCTTTCAATGTTTTCTGGTTAATATTCATTCATTTTCAAGCTGTATATTTTTTATTAAATTGATTTCAATTTTTTTCATTTCTTTTTCTGCAAAACGAACAAAACATTGAAAAACAATGATTGTTAAAAGATCATAATAATGACTTGGAGCTAATAAGTTGCATAAAATTTTATGCTTTCATTTCAATTCCTGATACCAATCTATGTGTGTGTGTGTGATCGTTCGTTGTGAATATATATTAATCATTTATTTATTCATATAAATAAACATTTCAAGAAACAAAAATTGCATGCACAAACACTATGAATACTCAGAAAAAAAATATGGTGCAAATTATTAATATTAATTATGTACTTTTTTCTGGCTGTTGTTGTCTGTCTGCTTTTATAACGTATACCCGCGAGTTGATTATATCATATTGAAACCTTGCTATTTTTCTATTTCTGTTCATCAACAAAACCAAAAAATGAAAAACACCCTCACTTTTTTTCGTTCTCGGATTTTCAATCATTTGCACTTGTATCATTAATTAATATTTACTGTATCCGTGTGCGTGTGTGTGTGTGCTTGTTTGTTGCTGTGAAACGTGCTAAATATTTTTTTTTATATGATATATGATATCAGATATGATTTGCATTTTATTTATTCAAAAAGGTTATGTTGAATATAAATTTCAATTTATTTTTGTCTGCTTTTTTGAATGTAAATCATCTAGAAAAACCAAAAAAAAAAACTTTGAATGATTAGTTTTTTCTCTAGATTGCAATAAATACTCGAAATAAAGTTTAATGAATGAATTTGTATGAATGTTTTAAATGTTTGAATAACTTTTGGTGATTATTTTTTCAATTTTTTTTTTTTTGTTTTTTGGTCATTATGGCCAAATTTGCTTGACCACCGTGCACAAAAAACACGAAAATTTCAAATGTCATTTCATTATTTCTGCTGTAATTATTCACATACAAACAGTGAAAGTTGAATTATCCATACAGAGGTGAGGTGATTGTGTAAAATAGCAGGTAAAATTATGTGAAAAAAAGTGTCATTTCATTTTATTTTTGTGCATACATATTTTTTCGATTGACAATTTTGATTATAATGATGATGATGAAGAAAAAAAATGAATTGCAAAACCAACCTGAAAAAATGGAAATTTTTCTATGAAATTATACAATTTTCCTCGCTATTTTGTCCTATGAGCCATTCAACAAAATACATTGAATACTCTGTGTGTATGTGTGTTTTAACATCATTCAAAAATTTCATTCATTTGTGATTGTCCTGATTTTATCTTGAATTTTTCCATTCTCTTCTCTCCACATCAATTTAGTTCTTTGTTTTATTATTTTTCAAAGAACAAACACACATTCATATTTTTTTTCATATTCTAACATTTGTTTATTTATTTATTTTGAAATAAATGAAACATTTCGTAAATATTATTATTATTATTATTAATTATACTAATTAATTTGATGATAATTTTTATTATTCCCATTTTTTTCTTTGAAAAATATTTTTCACCATTTTGTTTATATTTGTGTCATTTTTTTTGTCTTTTAAAATAATTATTATCATATGTTTAAATATGCATTTCGATGTTCATCATCATATAGTGACCATAGTTGACCATTACGCCTTGACAATGATTATGATTATTAATCATTTTGATTTATTATGAAGAATTGCATGGACATTTGAGACAAAACAAAATATGACCGAAAAAAACAGTTTTGGGATGATAAACTTTGAATAATTGTCGCTGTTATTGTATGTTATTCGGTCGTTATTTCATATAGATCATTCACCATTATTATGGTCCATTATTTCCTATTCGATGGATGAAATGAAAAAATATGAAGAAATTTTCATACATTTTTCAGTAGTTTAAATTTTTGACACATCTTATGTGTTACATAATTTTGTTTTGCTTTGTTTTTTGTTATTTTTATTTCAACTACAAAATGTATTCATCTTCATATAACAATCATATGGTCATAATTATCATTACTTAAAAAGTTCTTATCATTTTTATCATCATCATCATTATTATTTCGTTAACATTATCATTCGATTCATTTTTTGAATATAAGTTCAAAAATTAACTTCATTATTATTTCAAAAAAATGAATCTTAAATACATATTTTTTCTTCGCACAAAGAATAACAGATGAAATCCGAATGATAATATTGGACAAATATGATGTTTTTTTTGCGTTCAACAGTCTCTGTATTTTTTATTTGCGGTACGTCGCTTTGCATTCGTAATATGTTTTTTTCACTTTTTTGGATATTTTTTTGTTTGTTTCAGTTCCATTGTTGATAATAAATGATGATATTAATAATAATAATAATAATCATTTGACATATATGACCCAATTTAAGGTTTTACGAATTATACAATTTTTTGTTTTTTTGAAATCCTTTATTATTATATTTTCATAATGTTTTGATGATTATACACGGTGTTGTTTAATTTGTTCAACTGCTGCTGCTGTTGTTGTTATGAATGTTTTTCATCCTGTTTAAGCATCTTATTTTATTTTTTTTTGAATGAAATAAATTTGTTTATTTGTTCAAAAATTCATTCATTCATTCATCATATACATTTGTATTGATCGAAAAAAAAGGAAGAGGAAAGTTGTTGTGTACGTTTCTTTGTTTTCATTTCTTCATATTGCTTTATGCTTATTTTTAAACATATACAATATTCCATTATTCATTCATTCATACGAATTCAAAGAAAATAAAAAACAAAATTTTTTTTTTTGTAAAAAAAATCGATCGATCAATTTGAAATTTTCGATTAGTTATTTGATTTGATTGATTTTTTTCTTCATTTCTTTCGCATTCATGATTTATGAAAAATATGGAAAATAAATGAAAAAAAATCCATAAATGTGAAATGCTTTAATCAGATTCAAGATTTTTTTTCTTTTTGTTTTTCATTATTTTGATTTGAAAGGGAATAAAAGAAAAAAATTTCAAAATATTTTTCGAAAAAATCAATGAAAGTTGCCAGTTATTTGAAAAAAGGCATATTTTTTTCTAAAATTCAAATTTCTTTGAAAAATATTCAGCCAATTCATGATGTTTTGGCGATCATAACGATGCTCTGTATGATATTTATGTGTGAAAACAATGATGTTTCTGACGAAAAACAACAAAACATTTTTCTGTTTTGTTTGCAAATAAAAACAAAGAAATGTCAATTCTCTGATTTACAATCATCATCATTGTTTATATGTTTAAATGAATAAACAATTGCTGTTGCTGAAAAAAATCTGGGCCATTTATCTTTTCATAAATTAATAGGAAAAATGTAAATGTCATTTGTATGTTTCTGGTTTAGGCCAAATTAAATTTATCGGCAAATGTCATCATCGTTTTGTCTTGCCATATTTTAAGTTCATTCGTTCAGTATTTATGGGGTTTTCACACGTATTTTTTTCGACAAAACATTGATAAAAATTTGATACAATTCAAAGCAGATGTTTTTTATCATCTTTTTTTGAATATGAAAAAGATTCAATGATATCTTCAAATTTTTTTTCCATGAATCACGACAAAAGGGAAATTTTGATGAAATTGTTCAAAAATTTTTCGATCAAAGAAAATATTCGCAAAGAAGATTTTCAAATTTTTGTCCTTGTACAAAAATCATTTTTTTTGTCCAGCTTCTCATTATATTTGACAATTTTCTATGGTCTTTTCACTATTATTTGTATGTTTGTACATCTTTCATATTTTTTATGTGTGCAAGTGTGTGTGTTTATTACACCAATCAATGTGATTCTAACGATGGTAATTAAAATCAATTAAAAATTTGAAAGTCTGTCGCCAACATGAAAACAAAACGCAAAAAAAAATAAATAAAATTTCAATACAAACATCATTAGAAAAAATTATTTTCGCTCATTATATTTGTTTGCTGTAAAATTTTCCATACCATTGCATAATTTATTCAATGAAAGTATTAGAAAAAACATACAAACATCAAAAATTGGAACCTTGATTTGTTTTTTGTTTTCATTTCAAACCATAAATTAAAATAAAATTTGAATTCGCCCTTTGGATAAATAATAATATTTGGAAAAAAAATTCCAAAATTAATATCATTTTGATTTGAAATTGAAAATTTTATTATTAAGCGAGACGAGACGAGAGAAGAAATGAAAAATGGCCATTGGCCAATTCGAATAAAAATGATTGTCGATTATTATCATCATCATCATTATGTATTATAATGTTGATGATGATGTGCCAATATATTATATAAAGGCCAATCGATCAATGATCAAATGTTTTTTTTTACTAAAAAGAATATTTCCATTTAAAACAAAACAACATTTAAAAAATGAAATAATTTTCTCACATCATTAAATGAAATTTATATATTTATTCCTTACTGTTGTTAGCATTACATAGCCATGATAATAATGATTAACATCGAAATAAATGGAAAATATCGAATAGAAAAAATAAAATTTTAAAATCCCACTAATCAATTTGAATTTTGAAATTTTTAAAAGTATTTCTCTTTGATCATTTGTTCACATACATCATTTGTGTTTGTGATTGCATAGAATAAAAAAGTTTTTCGATGAAAGATGAACAAACAAATTCTGCAGAAATAAATAAATAATCAAATATATTAAATTTGATCATCGTTTTGGGTATAATAAATTTTCAAAAAAAAAGTAATTCAACATGAAATGACAATTTATTGTCATTTTAATTTTTTTTGTCATAAATTTTAAATGGGTGAAACTTTATGAAAAAAATATTTTCGTTTTCATCATAATATTTATTTATTTTCTGTCAAATATTATTTGTACGCTTTTTCCTTGAAAAAAAAGTAGAAGAAATTCAACTTTGGCCCAGTTTTTTTCTGCTTCGTTTTGTTTGCTTAAATAATTACAAATGATGATAAAGCTGTAATGTGTGTAATAATCATTATCAAATGATATCATCAGATGCTTTTTTACTTTTTATTTTGAAAAACAAATAAATAAATAAAATAAAATGAAAATTGACCATGGGATTTTTCTTTTTTTTTTTACTTTGAATTTTGACCATTCTTGAATCGTATATTTATTCATGTTTATTAATTTATTCATTCATTCCATCCATTCAATTGAATCCGATATTTGTTTTATAAAACAGTAAATTTGATCCATAATTATTATCATAATTATAATAATTATGGCAAATGTTTGAATTGCGTGTTCGAAGTTGTTGCCAGTTGTATGTTACATGTCTTTTGTTATTTTTTTCTTATTTATGTATGTTTATGCATAAATTTCACTGATAAACGATTTGAAAGATTATCATCATTCGAATTCAAAGGTAAACATTGAAAATTTTTTTTCCACATAAATCGATCATTTAATAATGATTATAAATCGATGATTATGATGAAAGTTTATCATATCTTTTTTCATTGTCGTTTTTTTCCTCAATATTCAAACGATGATTTGTTATCTATTATCACCATTGATTGTGAAAATGATTTTCGTTTCATAATTCATTGTTGTTCCAAAATGACAATGCATAAAGAATGAATGTGTTTTTTTTTAGATTTTGAACACAGGTAGCATTTTGTTTCAGTTGTCTACTATCATCATCATTCGCCATTATGAACTTGCTGAAATCTGTTCATTGCGTGCCAATTTTAGCTACTGTGCGTGTTACATCTGTGTGATTTTTTTTGTACATTGTTTATTTCACTTTATCAACATCATCATTTTGAATGATATGCCATTGGACAATTTATGTGTGTGTATTCAGCTAATTTCAATAAATCATTCAATCATTTGAATATGATGAATAAATCATTCTTTCAATGTTTTTGTCTGCGATTATTATATTAAAATGAATTTGAGCGAATCAGATTGGATGAATTTGAAATGAATGAATAATTGTGGAAAACTAATAATAATCACCTTTTTTCAATATTTATTAGACATTTAAATTGAAATGAAAAAAATAATCAAATATCTCAGAAAGTTTCACAATCAATTTTGGAACATTTTGTAAGAAATTAGGGAAAAAGTCTAAAATGAAATAAAAACAAAAAAAACACATTGACAATTTGATTGATCCTATTCGAAACGCATCGATTCAATAGTTTTTCATTTCTTTTTATCATCAACATCATTATTGAATCAAGTGAATGAATTAACATTCAAACATTCACAAAACGATCAATCAAATTCACATTTTTGCAGCCATTTTTCATTCATTGATTAAGCCAATTGTATGTGTCTGTGTGCCTGTGTGTCTAAGATTTGACAATTAAATAGAAGAAAATGATTATTAAAAAGAAAGAAAGAAAAAAATCTCAATCAATAACATCAATTAATAATAACAGTTTTCTTTTTTTTTCAAAATGAAAATTATTTTCAATTAGATCAATGTGAAATGAGTGAAAATGAATGAAAATGAAGCAAAACAATTGAATTAATCATCAATGGAAAAAAAATACAGAAGCTGGGAATTGAAAGGCAAAAATAAATAAATTTCAAATGAATAAATAACAATTTGAACCTTGTCAAACATTTTTTTTTTCATTTTTGTCGTTTCAAATTTCGATTTGAAAATTCGATTATTTTTGTGTGTGTGTGTGAAATCTGTTTTTAGAAATCAAATCAATTCATAAGTCAAAGAAAACTTGAAAAAAATGTGTTCACACAAATACATACACACACACACATACTGTGTTTGACATATTAAATACATTTCTGTGTTATAACAAATATATATTTTTTCCTCTCATTTCGATTGCATATCGAATTGTTGATGAATGTACACTTATTCATTCATTTCATAAAAAAAAAATTCATAATCAAATTGATTGATAAAGGGAAAAATAGATTTTTCATGGAAATTTCAACTAGCTCAAACATAAAAAATGAAAAGCTTCAAAAATTCAAATTAAACATCACATTGAATCATTAAATGTCAAAAAATCATTTCATCATTTGTACATATGAATATGTATTTGTACAAACAAATGTAAATGATGTTAGAAATTTAAATTTTCAAAAAAAAAAAAAAAAAAAATGAAATAAAACACAAACACAATCAAACAGATTGTTGTTGTCAAAGCGCGAAAAAATTCGCGAGATTTCGAAGATATATGAAATAAATAATTTTGAATTTCTTATTCAAAATTATCAAAATAAACATCAATTTTTTTTTCTATTTTGATGACTTTGTTAATTATTTTAATTCAGCGAGAAGAAACGAATCAAAAAACTAAAATTCCTAAAAATGAAAATAAAAAAACATTATCTGATGTGAATTTGATTCGCTTTTGGTAAAAATTTTCTTTGAAAATTTATTGAATAATCATTTTTTAAAATAAAGAAATCATCTTTGTTTGATTTTTTTTGATAAGAAAATAATTTCAAGTGAAAATTTTATCCCTCATCCGAAATCAATTGCAAGAATTTGTTTCGTTTTTATTACTCGAACCATTTCGAAAAAATGAAAGAATTTTGACCTTAATTCATTTTCAATGGCCATTCATTCATTGATTCATTCAATACGTTCATTCTATGAGTGTTTTTTTTTATTTGGCTCGTACATTTTGTATGTTGGCTAATTACAAAATTTGTAATAATAAATAAGTAGAAAATGATTGACTTGAAATTAATTAATATTTTCTTGTTCTATTCTTCCTTTTATTTGTTGTTCAAATTTGATCCAACAAAAAAAATTCGATTATTAATGTAGATTAATAATCAAAATAATGATAATTGAAAAAATTGCTTCATTTATTTAAGAAATTAATTTTAAGAAGTAAATCTTTCAATTAAAGAAGTTAATTAATTTCTGAGCGCTGTTTTATTGTTTTGAATAGTTTTTTTTATCATTTTGAATGACTTTGAATTCAATTATCTCAAATTGTGCATAATTTTTTTTTTTTTGCTTCTCCTTTTATTCGAAAATTTTTCACCGCATTTAATACTCACATTCAAAACGTATGAAAATAATTATGTTGTTGACAATCATGTTTTTTACCCCTTTGAAAATTTATTTTCAGAATTTTTTTTTGTGACTCTATTAATTGGGCATTCTCCCACGAAAAATTCTAATTCAATTTGGTGAATATGAACCTTTTTGAATTTAATTTAATCAAAGGTGTTTATTCGGGTGTTGTTTCTGTTTTTTTTCAAAATTTTAATTTCACCGCCTAATCAAATTGAAATCTTTATTTGATTATTCAATTTTTTTTTTCGCCATTAGTAAATGATTTTAAAAAAATTTTAATTAATCAATCAATAATTTATCTTAATTGTATATGTGTGTAGTCAATACTACCTTTTCTTCATGTGTTTGATTATGTGTTTATTTGCATCCCCTTGAAATGCTTTGTCAGTATCAAAATCTTAATTAATTAATTTTTTTATTTTAAAATTTTCAAAAATTCGATATCTTTTATTTTTGTTTATTTGAAATTTTTCAAATTTTTTCGTTCTCTCAATCGTTCATTTATTCATTCGTTTATTTGTTTAATTCATTAATAAATCACTTGTAAAAACATTCAACATTCAATGATTTTATGTATACTGGAAAAATAAAATAAATTTTTTCACGCTGTCTAAAATTGTCTCTTGTACATTCATTATTTCATTTCATTCGTCAGTGTTTTATCACATCATGAACTTCAACCTTGTTTGTAGTTGTCTTTGCTGCCGCTGCTGCTGCTGTTGTTGTTGTTGTTGTTGTTGTTGTTGTTCATTGATGGCATTGAAAAATGATCAAGAAAAAAAATTGAAAATTCTCATAGATTTTCCATTAAAAAAAAAAACAATTTTTCCATTCTTTTTTTTTCAATTTTTGTTGAAAAATTCCTGTATATATTCTTAGGGAAAATTAATTATACGAATATCTATTTATTCCTGTTTGAAATCTACCATTTGATTTTTTTCCTTTTTCAAATTGTCAAATTTTGACACTTTCAAACCAGTGATTTTATTTTATTTCATTTCTTCTTCAAATGTATGCCAGTTTTGTGCTGAATAGGATATAGAATCTATTTCTATTTTTTTTTCATCAAATGGAATGAATAATAATAATAATAATAATGGTGATAAAAATAATAAAAATCTCACCATGAAAAAAACAACACGGAATAGAATACATGATACACAAATATATCATTGTCCGTTTTCAATGTTCAATTCAATTCATTCAAGCGTAGAATATTTCAAGCTCTTGGATATTTTGTGTGTGATTTTTCTCCTATTCGTTTTGTGTGAAGATTAATTGATAATTATATCTGGATTCAATCCTGGCACAACACACACACACAGAGACTTATGTCATGCAATGGATTTTTGTCTGGTTAAAATGGCAAAAAAATGTCATTTCAATTTTCGTTTAAAATTTTACACTTAAATTCTTTGATAACTTGTTTTTTCCGCTGTTGTCGTTGTTGCTCTTGTTGTTGTTGTTTGTTTACTCAGCTTTTTCCATTTTTTTTTTTTTTTTTTTTTGAAATTGATTTGGTGTCAAAAAAGAAATCCTAAAACACGACAAACATCAATGATAGAAGAAGAAGATGGAAAAAAATCCTCGAAAAACAAACATTAAAGATTTCCTGAGATGATTCTTGAAAGATGATTTTCTTTTTTTTTGAAGATCCAAATCCACGAATTGGAAAATCCATTCATGTCAAACCTTTTTTTCATTCTATCTATGAGACATTAATAATAATCAAAGTCTTTGAAAATCATCAATTATTGAACATAGATTTATGTATTTTCTGTTCAGTTATATCATCATCATCATTCAATTTCAAGATGAATGATTGCAAATAAAAAATGATTTTATTTTGTTGTTTCTGATTTCATATTTTCTGTTATTTTATATTTCTGGGTTTGATCATCATCATCATCATCTACCACCACAAATCAACATCAAATATTATTGATTGATTATGATTAATATTGATAATAGTAATAATAATAATAACATTATCAATCCATATTTATTGATAAGAATGATAAAGATGTTTGTTCATATTTTTTGTGATAGATTAAGGATAAATAAATAAATAAATAAATGGGAAAAGAATAAGGATAAGGTCAAACCTTTTTCCCAAAAAAATGTTTTTGGAATGAAAATATTCGATTTTTTTTTTTGACTCAATATATCTATGTCATTGCTGGATGGTAAAAATAATTACTTTTTTTCTGTGTCCATAATAATCATATATAACAGCAGCAGCTATGACCATTCGCAAAAAAATAATAATGATGATAATCATTCATCATTGGTCATTTGTTTTCTTTGTTTCTGGCTACTGTTTTGCTTTGTTTTTTGAAGTTTTTTTTTCTTAGCATTTAAAATATATGGGATACACACACATCATTCAAACCATAATCATAATGATATTGTTAATAAATAATGAACCATGATGGGTTTAGTTATTATTTTATTCTATGCCTTTTTTGCGAGGATATTTTTATTTTCATCTGTCATCTTTGGGTATTATTAATTTGAATGCATCATACATAGCATCTCATCCATAGATGATTATAAACAATACAACAACAACAGCAACAGGTGTATTTATAAATAGACTTTTAGTCGAGAAAAAAATGTTTAATATTTTTTCCTCATATTTTTCTCATCAAAAAAAATATAAAAAATAAAATGACAAATATTTTAATGGCCAGAAATATTTCATATTTGTTTTGATTTCATAATTATATCTTTTTCTTTGTTGATTACTTTTGGTTGTTTATCTATTTGTTTTTTGTGCATTTTTTTTGTACTTCTTTATCTTTCTGCATAATGAAATTCAATTCTCAAAAAAAAGCTTCATAATACACTCACACACACACACAAATGATGACATAATGATTAAGAATAATGATCATTTTCGTAGTTGTAGTTGTTTATTTAATGACAAATGGTTTTTTTTCTTTGTTGAATTTTTTCGGCTAATTTTATTTACATTTCACCCATAATAATGCTTGAATATTTGACCCTTTTTTTCTTCACCATTGTTTATTGTTTACAAAAATAATAATAATGGATAGATTTAATTGTCAATTAGATGTTTTTTGTTGTTGTTGTTGTTGTTTAGTTATTCGTTTGGTTCCGGTTTTTTTCCCTATTCCTTGATTTCGGTTTATCTATCATTAATTCAATTCTTGTATTTTTTTTTTGTTTTCGATTTGCATAATCAACACACACTCATATACTCACGCACCACCCTTTACATAAATAACCTGCAAATCATTTCGAATAAATAACAAAAAATACATGTTGAATGGCCATTGGTCAAACGTGATGCTAATTGTGTTTGTATTAGTATTTTGATTTTAAAAATTTAAATTTTTAAAATTATAATTAAAATTTTTTCATCGTTTCTTGCCTTAACATTCATTCCATAGATCCGTATAATGTATTTGTAAATGAATACAACCAGAGAAATAATAATGAAAAATGTCATAAATCAATTTTTTAATTTCATATGTTCAGTGAACCTTAAACCTTTTTTTATTTTCAAGAGCAAGCATACCTTATTATTATTATTATTATCCCTACAGAAAAGGAAATAAAATTCACAAAATTTCATATTCCATGAAAGATATGTCATCAAATCATTATTTTTATTATTTTTACGATAATAATTTTAATAACCATTTCGAATAATAATACATATTTTGTCATGACTTGTCATCGTCATCATCATTTTTTTTCTTCATTTCATCTACAAATTTGAATGAAATCCCGAAGAAATTCTGTTGATATTTTTGAAATATTTCTATTCTAAAATCAAATTGTCACAATGACAAATTTTATATTCCATTATTATCATAATATTGAATAACAAATAATTTATGCGCATTTTTTGATTTTTGCCTTTTTTCCCTATTTTTTTTTTTTTTTTTTTTGATTGACATAAACTTGTTGATTACAATACACAATTTTCATACGAATTTTTACATGTTTTGACGACCAAATATAATACAAGTCAAATAAAATAAATTTGCTGATCAATCAATTGATCTACATTCAACAAGAAAGCGAAAAAAAGCAAAAATTGATGTCGAATAAAGCCACAATCATTATTATTATTATTATTACAATCATCTTTATTACAAGTTTTGATTTTCCAATGATTGACCATTAGATTTGAATACATTTTCTTTTTTTCCCATTTTGAATGAATGTTCAGTCAAATTTTGTTATTTAATGATTGATAATGTATGCATTTTACAGTGTTGAAGCAGTGTCGATTCAAGCGAAGAAGTATTATTCAATGATTATCAAGTTCACCGAGTTCTAGTTTTTATTTTTGCCAATTTTTTTTTCGATTTTGAATTTCATTTTTTGATTGTTGTTGTTTGAATCACTTTGTATTCATTGCCAATGGCTATCAAATATCTGCATTTGCAACAACAACAACAACATATAATATCATTTGAATTATATTATATTCGGTTCAAGTTAGATTGAAAAATAAAATTTATAATGATATGGTTGATTTTGATGATCTTTTTCCATTTTTTTTTCTGGTCAAGTTGCATTAGAGTTTATCCTGGTCATTCATTGATTCATTTATCCATTCATTCATTCATTCATCCATTTGATCTGTCCAGTCTTCAGATGAACCATTTTTCTTCATTTTTTACCTCGATAATTTTCAAGATTCAAGACAATTTTCTTTAAAATAAGAAAAAATATATATCTGTCTTACCATCGGACGATGAATGATGCTTTTTAGATCGTCGGATATAGATGATGATCATTTCATTTCATTCATTCAGTCATTCATTCATTTTTTTGGATATTGTTAATGACATTATTATTATTATTATAATCATTATTTTCATTTATATTAACTGTATTTATATTGCTGCTTGTGTATATTTGTATGTGTGTGGCTGTCATTTCGATGATGTTAATATGTTGATGATGATGATGATGATGTGATTTGAGGATTATTATCACTCTATATCATCATCCTACTATTTATTTATTTTTCTTGCCATTTTGAATGAAGAAAAAATGTTTAATATTTCAAATGTAAAAGGAAAATGGTGGTCATCATCATCATGATGATGATCATTATTAGTGGATAAATAAATAAATATTTAAAAAAAATCAAATCCAAAATTCAAATGAAATAAAATCAAAATGTGTGAATGTTATTATATATTTGATATTAATATCATTGATAATCATCAAAGAAATGATGATAATAATAATAATAATTATTATTATTATTGTAAATTTCATGTATTTGGCATATAAAAGTAAAATATAATTGAAAATTAAACCAGAATGAAAAAATGGATTAATAATGAATCAACTTTGCAGTCCTTCATCATTATTATTATCATTATTTTCATTGATTTTATTGAAAAAAAAAATTTATTTTCATTTCTTGTTATTTAATCATATTTCAAAATGAAAATAATCGTAATAATAATAATGATGATCGAAATCTTTATATTTTCGGATGAACATTTGATTCAGTCATTTAATCCATTAAACATCAATGAATTAAGGCCATTTTAAATTTTCTGTTTTTCTGCTTAAATATCAACATATGTGGTCAATTTTAATCATCATCATCGAAGTAAAACGAGAATATCGAAATGATGTAATGATGATGATGAAGAAAGAAAAAAAAAATTAAATTTCATAATTAATCCACAAATTTTTCGTTTCTGCTTATAATATCCGTGTTTGAAATAGGTGAGCGTAATGAAAAGAAATATAAGGGGGATAATATTTCTTTTTTTCAATGATAATCAAAGTTGAAAAAGTACAAAATACAAAATAATAATGAAACAACGGCAACAACAATGTTAGACGACCTGTGTCCGAATGTATTTTTCGTTTTTTGTTTTTTGGTTGAATGCATCTCCAGTGTGATGATAATCGACAAAACAATACACATGAATTCCTGAGATAAATGAATTGAATTTTTTGTTAATGAATGAATGAATGAATTTATCTTCATTCTTCATAGTTGAATACATTTTCAACTATGATGATAATGAGATTTTTTTTGGTTCATTATTTCATGCTTTTGTTTTAAAAAAATTCATTACTTAATAATTCCCAGTAGCGTAATATATATCTGTTTTTCAAATAGAATTTTCATGAAAATTTGATCATGAAAAGAGGAAGAAAGACAGAGAGAATAGAATCAAAACGTTAATTATTTTCGATGGTCTTTGTTGTTGTTGTTGAATTGTTGTTCAACGAATTTACAAATACAATGATGGAAATGGTCATTATTATTGTTTGAAATTTCTATGAAAAATAAAAATAAAAATTCGGTCAATGAATTTTATTTCATCCCATTCATTCATTCATTCAGATTTTTTTAATCCAGTAGTGTCGATAGTAATAAGCATCTATTTAAATGAACGATCGAGAGAAATAAAATTTGGGTTGTTTCAATTCTCAGAAAAATGAAAAAAAAAATTTTATCAATTCTCTTCCTCCATTGTAATTCGATAGGGACAAACAAACGAAAAAAAAAAAAACGAATCGACAGGTATAAATCATTATTTTGGTGACATTTTGATACCATCATCAGCTGCATTGTATTGAATTAGTATGATGAGATGATAATGATGATGAAGATGATGATGATGGTAGTGAAAATCTCACACACACACAAATATTCCATAGAGAAAATTCTTTAAAATTATCATTTTCAAGGTTATTTTTTCTCGATTTGGTTTTTATTAAACTAAACTAAATCATCATTAAATCTCTTTATTCATCTGTCTATTGAAAATGAAACAATATTAATATCATAATGTATACCATTTGAAAAATTGATTTATTTTTCCTCAAATAGATTAAAGAATATATGTGTGTATGAAATCTATTTTATCTCCATTATTCTAATCTATTTTTCATTGAATTCTGTGTGGTCAGCAGCCAGAAAAAAAATTGAATTGAATTTTGCTGGTTTGATTTTTAGATTTTATGAAAGGAAAAAATAAATTTCAATCCAGGTCAGGTCAGTGTTAAGGTGTGGTACACTTTTTTTCAGGGAAAGAGCTCATTTTTATTAAGAAAATAATAAAAATGATAATAATAATAATTATAGTAATAATCTATCGGTCTTTCAATAATAATAATAATTTTCATCATCATCATCATCATTAATTCTGTTTGTTGGTTGTCGTCTTGATCATCGACATATAGCCGCTTTTGTTGTTGTCTGTTTCAATTTTGCACACGCAAATATCTTTGGTAAACACAATAAATGATGATGATTACACAATTGACCAGTACTGCTTCTTTTTGTCTGTTTGTTTGTTTGTTTGTTTGTCAAAAAGATTCACTTTCTTTTTGTTGAATATGATCATCTAAAAAAGAAAAAAGTCTAAGGTTTGTCTCGCAAAAAAAAAAAAAAAAAAATGCCTTGAAAAACGAATAACGATGGATTTTTTCGATTTCTCCACTTATTTATTGTATACCATTAAAAGCATGGTGTAACAATGGCTGACTTTGGTATTATTATTATTATTCTTACGATTATAATTATTATTATTGTTGCTAAAACCATTTCATTTACCTAAGAAATTCACTTGGGTCTATTAATCAAAACATTGAGAATGTAAAAAAAAAAGAATTTATGAACTCAAAAAAGTGTATCAATGAAAATAATTCTAGCCAATATTCAATGATTCCAGGTTAATACATTAAGAATATTAATAAATGCTCAAATAAATAATCAAATATTCTCTTCATTTGCTCCTCTATGATCAATCATCGATGGAAATAATAATGTTTAAAGCAACAAAACAACAATGAAATGAATCGCATTTATTTCTGTGTCCTTTTTTGTGAAAAGAATTATTTCTTAAATCATTAAAAACTTAAGGCGCCAATTTAGTAATAATAATAGCGATTATTATTATTATTATTGTAATAATATTTTAGTTTTTTAGTGATATTTATTTATTTTATTTCGTATTTTTGCTTTCTTTTTCAATTCAAAGTTAAATTAGAAATTATTAGTCCTAAAAAATATTCTCAATTGGGAATGACGAAAGATGCTTAATGTTTTTGTGTATTTTCAATTCATTTGTCCTTTTTTCAACTTTATTTTTTCTTTCTGATATATTTTAATGAAAAAATGAAATATAAAATAAACACGAAACAAAAAAATAAATAAAATAAAACACATTATTAATTTGAAATAATATATATCGATGATGTTTTTTGTTTTATTATTTCTATTCATTTAAAATAAAGTCGATGATGATGATGATTATATGCGTGTATGTATGTGGATATATATGTGTGTTTAATACTATTTTGATGATCATCAAATAAATTAACCCTGTTTTTTTTATTTGTTTGCCGTTGTTGACCGTTTTCTTAGAGCTCTCATTCTTCTTTCAGTCATCATCATCATTATTATTATTATTTCATGTAATATCGTCGAATTTTTTTTTGGTCAAATCATTTGTCGTTTATTTGTTTGTTTGTATTTGTATTCGTAAGATTATTATTATTACCATTATCTTACAATATAATGATATCGATAATAATGATTGTAATGATGGCATATTTAACGGTTCCAATTTTTTTTTTGAATTTGTTTGTTTTTCACATTTTTTCTTAGGTCATTATTTTGTTGTTTTTTCTGTTTCTTTGAAGTTTAAAACTTTAATTTTATTTTATTTTATTTTTTTTGTTGGTTTATTATGATATTTCTATTATTATTATTATTATAACCATTTTCTTTTCATTTGTCCAAGTTCATTGTTTTTTCAAAGGTTTGTTTTTGAATTTTTGCGTTTGTTTTTTTTTTGAACAAAAAACGAAATGAATCCAAAAATTATTTCGGCTGTCGCCGATGCTTTTATTATTGATGATTGTATTTTTTCTTTCGTTTTAATTTGATCCCATTTTTACCGGACAAATTTTTTGAAGAAGTAAGAATAAAACTGGTTAAGGTTTTCATCATTTTTGTTTTCTTTGAATTTTCGTATTTTTTCCATTCATCCTTTCACATCATCAACAATGTTTCGTGATCCAAATTTTCATTTTCATTTCAGTTGTTTGTTTTAGATATTTACCAATGAGAAAAATAGTAATAATGATACTGATAATAATTTTTAGCTGGCTGGCTGATATATGGATATAAATAAAAAGTAGAGTTGGTTTGGCCAATTAAATTTTTATCAGTAAAATAACATGCATTTTGTTTACTTTTTTTTTGTGTGTCTATGCGTGTGTGAATACAGTTTTTTAGAGTTAAGATAAATCGAGAATGGTCGTTTTATTTTACGATTGGTTTTAGCGATGGATGTTTATTTATATGTTTTCTACACTCTTGTATCCAATGTGTAATAAATAAATGAATAAATAAATTAGTTATAATCATCATCATCATCATTATTTAAAACTCTCCATTTTTCGTTTTTAGTTTCGTTTTTTGTCCATCTTTCACTAATTACTAATGCATTAAAACAAAAACAAATAATAATACTAATAATGATAATAAGCTAGAAAAACCTAAAACGAAACGATGACGACAAATAAACATTTCTCTAATATGTTATATCATGCAGTGAATTTAATTGTTTAGAATATGTAAGAATGTGAATGTGTGTGTTTGTTTATGTCTATGCATCTGAAGATTTTTCTTTTGGTCAACGAAAAAAAAATATTAGCAATATCAATAATGAAAGTAGCATCATCTGATGCTGCTATTTGTAGTAAACTGATTGAGGCTAAAACTAAAACTTGTTCAAATCCATTCACTATCTATCTAAATACACAACTATTGACTTATAAATACTTTTTAAAAGAATGTCTATTTCATCAATTCATTTCATTTATTCTTGTTTTCACATATTTTTCAAAGATGAAAGGAAGAAATTCTGTGATTTTATTTTTTGAAAATTTTTAACTAATTCAAACAAGTGCCAAATAGACAATAGATACAAATTTGATATCGAAATTTTAATTGCACATTTGATACTTGTAAATTGAATGAATTTTCTTTTTCAATTTTTTTCTGATAATTTAAATAATAGAAAAAAATAGAGGGTCACATGCTGAGATATTTTAATTATAAAAATGTGATCAGAAATTCTACCTTAGCAAATGATTTTTTTTCATGTTGCATGTGAAATTCTTTATTTTCACTTTCGCTATTTTTTTTCGGCAATCAAATTCATCTACCCAATTTTTTTTCTTCAATTTCAATGATAACGATAATGACGATGATGGATGATGGAATCATAGCACAAGGACCAATCATTTTTTATTTTCATTTCATTTCATTTTCGTTTACATTTGGTCATGTCATTGACATTGTTTTTCAAATATTTTTTTTCTTCTTTACCTCCACATATTCTTATTGCACCAATAGTAATAACTTCAAGTTCATCATCATTTCGATTGTGATCCCCTGTGGGCTATATCATTAACCATTTGTCCATTTTGGTTTATCATTATGATTTTTTTTTCAATTTTTATTAGCGAAAGAACATGTCAAATTCATTCAATTTTTTGATTGAATAGTTTTTATTGATGATGTTGATTAGCTTTTTTCTATTTATTTGAATATATATTGTTTTTTGCGTGTCCATTAGATCAAATCTTTCAACCGATCATCATCGTTATAATTTGTAATCATTATTATTACAGAGTTCTTCGGTTACGTACAATTGTTTCAAATTTTATTGTGTATGTAGACATGAAAAAAAACACCTGAGAAATAATATTGAATGATGAACAAGATAGAATAAAAATTGGTCTTTATTATTATTCAATAAATTATCTATCCGGTCTTATTTAGAATGTCATCATTTTCATCATCATCATCATTTTCGACGATCGTTAACAGTCATTGAATTTAATGGACTGCTGATGATGATGATAATAATAATAATAGCAATCATTATTATTATTTTTGTTACGTTTTCGCTATTTATTTATTAGTTTATTTATTATTTTTGAAAACATAATATATTGTTTGATATGTTGACATGTCATCATTATGACCAGAAAGGAAATGTAAACCATAAAACAAAACAAAAAAAAAAAAAATTTCATTCAATAACATTCAATCTTTCTACACTGATCTGATCTGTACGTTCTTGAACCTTGAAATATTTTTATCGCCATTCATAATTTTTTTCTCTTCACTTTGATTAAGAGTCATGGTTGATTAAATTTTGTTCCATATATTCTTTGCTTAGTGAAATATAAAGAAATCAAAATTTGAAAAAAATGTTTGTTGCTTCTGCATTGAAACATTCAAAATTGCATCGGAGAAAAAAATACGCTTATTATCATCAATTTTCTTTGATTCTTGCTCGAAAAAGAACTAAGGTATCATCATCATCATAATTATTATCATCATCGTTATACGTCGTTATACTTATATGTACTTTATTTGATCATTATCTTGTCAAATGAAATCGAAATATATTCGTTAAAAATAATGAAATACCATGTGTTTTTAGCTTTAAATCTTACAGACTAAACTCAACAATTTTTTTTTGTAGAATTTTTCAAAATTCAAGTTACTTTTTATGCTTTATACACACAGAACTAGATTTATTTGAAAAATGAAAAATTCACCGACGACTAATCGACAAAGAGATCAACCATTGATTATAATAGCTTTGTGCACATAGCTTACAGCGCAATAGTTGATGATTTAATGCAAAAAATAAAATTAAACCTGACCTGTTGCTGTTGTAGCTGCTTTGAAATTTTGATCAAATTTTTTGCACTATCATAGTTCTTTTATATTTAAAATTACTTGTGTTTTATACATATTGAAACACATGCATATTTGAAAAAAAAAAATTTGAAAATCGTTTTTCAAATATTCTCTAATGCTGCTAATGTCAAAAGAAATGAATGAAAGAATGAACCAACGACCGAATGAATGAACAAATTTATACTTTATTCATCTCATGCCAATTGATAATGATGATGAAATAAAGTGTGTGGTGAAGGTAAAAACCTGACTTTTCAGAAAATGGATAGATTTGAAAAAAAAAGTGACACGTAATTAATTTCAACGACTTTAAATGCTACCGTAAATACATTGAATAATGTTTGTGTAGACACACTAGAAACTACTCAGGATATGCTCTTCACATATATTAATCATTTTAAGGCTATTTTGAAAAAAAATTAAATTAATTCAAATCAAATAAGTTTTTTTTTCCTGCAAAAAACCATTATCTCTAAACCAAATAATATCACTTTCTTGAAAAAAACGAAAATCAAAATCTTCAAAAGATTTTTACAAATAATTATTAAGACGAAATTACTTAAAAAGCAGAGATATACAACAAAATTTGAAAATTTTGAAAAATTTTAAATTTTGATCAAATCTACGATTATGCATTGAGATATCTACGATTTTTTTCGGTTTTTTCGGTTGTCTTTCATGAAATTTTCTGGTTGAATATCTAATTTTTTATCCTTAGTAGAAAAAACAATTTATTTAAAAATGAAATAAATTAGTTTTTCTCTAATCATGACATTGATAATGATAATAATGATGTTTATCGCGTGTTTTTTCTGTATTTTTAATCTATTTTTTTAAATTTTGATTTAATGAGTTTGTTTTTATCTCATTTACCATGTGTTATTGTTGTTTTCTATTTTAAAAATTTGAATAAATAATGAATTTTGTTCTTATTTTTATTTTTCATTTTACAAATAGAATGGTCTCCATCATCATCATTATCATCATCAGCATTATCGACAACGATAAGACCAAGATATCATACATTGTATGCATGTGAAGGGAATTCATTAGAAATACAATGTGAAGAAGGAACACATATTAATTTAATAAGAGCAAATTTTGGACGTTTTTCAATATCAGTCTGTAATGAACAAGGAAATGTTGATTGGAGTGTCAATTGTATGGCACATCGTTCATTTAGAGTCATTCAAGAAAGGTATGTGTATTGCTTGTATTGCTTCATTTGTGTATTTGATAGATTGATTGAAATGATTTTATATCTTTGCAAAATGCAAAGAATTTTCATTTCAATCAATTCTAAATATTTTCATTAATATCAAACTCATCGTATTTTAAAATTTGATTGACATTTGAATTCTTAATTTTCAATCTAATAATAATGTTGATGTTTGTGTAATAATTTTTTAGGTGTGCTGGTCGTTCTAAATGTAAAATAGAGGCAACTGTTGCTACTTTCAATGAGGATGCCTGTCCTCGTGTACATAAATATTTAGAAGTACATTTCAATTGTACAAAACTTAAAATCGGAAATGTACTAACACAACAGTCATCCTCTATTGATTCGGTCAATCAAACAAATCAAATTAATTTAAATTCTGGTAAGTGTTCAAGTGCAGACTTTTCTAATTCGTGTTTTCTTTCTCTTTTTTTTAATATTATTATCAAAATAAAATTCTTGAAAATGCTGTTATGCTCGCTTATATTATTATTCTTTCAAATTAACTTCATTGCTACTAACAAAATAAATATAACAATTTCATAATCTAACAATCAATAATAATAATAACAAAAGCTGTGGCTCTAAAAATTATTGTAAATTACCTGCTTCAACCACTATGTTTGGCGACCCTTGTCCGGGTACATTAAAATATTTGGAAGCACATTATCAATGTGTCAAAGGTATCGATTTTAAACTTTTCCTTCATCTGTGAATTCCAAATTCGACCTTTATCAACTTTTTAATCTGTTCTTAACTTTTCTTCAATTACAAATTTTTTCAAAATTTAAATCAATCATTTATTCTTCATCCCACATAGATAATGATGGAACTTCTAATGATAACAACAATAATGATGATGATATCAATCAACACCAAAATCATCATCATCACCATCATCATCCGATTTCATTTCCACCAGTCGTATTATTTCCTGATCCAATGCAATCAATGAATGGAATTGGATCGACATCAACCGCATTGCCGCCACACATTGATTTGACATCACAAGATATTAAAGATCAAGAAGAAGCAGTGGAAAAAGCACCATTGTCGATTGTCGATGAACCTGGTCCGATACAGGTCAAACCACCAAAGCCGATTGATTCATTTGATGACACTTCATCATCGCAATCAATGGATCAAGATGATGACAATTACGATTATCCTCCACTCATCAAAAATGATTCGAATGATCAATCAAATGATTTACCAAATAATCATGGTCAATCAACATCCACAGTAATGTCGCCAAGATTATCGCAATCGAATTCTATTCAAAAGCAAAATTCATTCAGTCAGAACAGTAATACTAATAATAATCCTGCTCAAATTCCGCAATCCTCGTCTTTCCCATCGTTGTCCGGTCAACAACCGCCAACAGCAAAGCCACCTAAACCAGATAATTATGACCCACCATATTCAGTTAATGATCCATCTTATACATCACAACCAGATGAAGTGCTCTTGGTGCCAGTTCCCGTGCCAGTACCTTCAATAGATTTAGTTTATGATTATTGTCGGCCAATGTATGCTAAAAATCTCAATTGGAACTGGACAATGGCTGGCAGTGTATTGAGGCAAGCTTGTCCGGTTGGAGCTAAAGGTATTGCAAAATGGTCATGTATAATCGAAAACGGTGAACCAACCTGGACTCCACATTTACCTGATATGTCAAATTGTTCCTCATTGTGGATTGCTCATTTATTAGATAGACTTCGTTCACAAGAATCAATATTTTCATTGGCTGAAGAATTAGCCAAAGGAGCTAAAGGAAAAATTTTATATAGCGGTGATTTAATCAGTGCAGCTGATATTATCAAACAATTAGTGATCCGATTAGAAACCAAACTTGAAGAAAGCAAAGATGATCAAGATAGACGTGCTCATTTAATTAAAGAATTATTGAATGTAAGTCATTGTACATGTGTAAATTTTCATCAATCACTTATTTGTTTTTTTCAGTCTGTATTGAATGTTGCTAGCAATCTATTAGAAGAAATACAAATGGAATCATGGCATGAATTGAATCCTCATGATCAACGTTTGGCTATTCGGACAATGATTCGTGCAATGGAACGTGTGGCTGAGTTATTAGCCGATGTGCGATCGCAGCCAAATTACAATTTTGTTCGAACACATAACAATATATGTAAGTCAATGAACGCCAATTTTTTTTAGAATTCGGTCAATTAATTTGTTCATCTTTTCGATTAATAGTGGTTTCTGTGCACGTTCATGCATTATCATCACTAGAAAATGGAATGCATTTGCCATTTATATTGTCACAATATGATTCATCGGTGCCATCAATATCAGATGCAACATCTAACGAAGTTTCTGTGCATTTACCATATGAAGTGTTACTGCAGCATGTAAATGATCAAGGACAAGTCAAAGTTATATTCTTGATGTATAAACGCTTATCCAATCTGTTGAAAGTTCGTTCTCCACCCAACACGTATGATTATCCAGTTCATTTGCAACCTTATGCATATAAACAATTATCTGATCGAAATGAATATGAATATCCGATTTATCAATACCAACGTCATCATCATGCCAACGGAATGTATCATTCACATCAACAACAATCAATAAACACTATTATAAATTCCGATATTGTCGGGTTAATAATGGCTAATGATTTTCAACATTCATCATATGATCGATTACCAGTTCCATTGAATGGAATGGTTGAATTTACATTCAGACATTTACAAACCGAAAACGTTACCAATGGTCGTTGTGCTTATTGGGATATGAAACGAATCGACGAAGATACATTCGGTGATTGGTCTACAGCTGGCTGTGAAACATTATCTTCTAATCGTACTCACACTGTTTGCCGTTGCAACCATTTGACTAATTTTGCTGTTTTGATGGACATCACTAATGCACCGGTAAGTCTTTTAATAGAAACACACTTAATGCATTACTTATCATCTTTATTCAATTTAGCTATCTACAAATGATGAATATACATTACAAATGATCACAAGAATTGGTTGTTCAATTTCCATTATCACATTGGCCATTACGTTGCTTACACTTTCTGTTTATAAGTATGTTACATTTATTTTGTCTCAATCAGTCTTAATTGATTTGATTTTCCTCAAATTTATAGAAGCTTGAATTCGATAAGAAATTCAATCCATAAACATCTTTGTGCTTGTCTGTTGGTTGCCGAAGTTATTTTCTTACTGGGAATCAATGAAACCCGGATCAAAATAGTTTGTGGACTGATAGCTATCGCATTACATTATTTCTTTTTGGCATCATTTTTGTGGATGTTTTTCGAAGGTCTACAATTGTATACAATGTTAATACAAGTATTTGAACATCGTCACAATCGTATGACGATTTACTGTCTAGTTGCATATGGTGCACCTGCATTATTAGTTATTGTTGCAGCATTAGTCGATCCATTATCATATGGAACATCACAACATTGTTGGTTAAGAACTGATAATCATTTCATTTGGAGCTTTTTGGGACCAGCATTAGCTATTTTGATGGCAAATGCATTATTTTTAACGTTGGCTATCAGTGTTATATATAGACACGTTCCAAATTCAATCACGACATTTACAACAGCTCATCAAAAGCATCATCATTCACAACAGCCTCAGCTTCAGCAACAGCAACAACATTTAAAAGTTTATCCATCAACATTAACACCATCACCATCTTATTCGATTACTGAACATAGTAAAATGCATTCGATTAAGTAAGTGAAATCGATTTATTTTAAAATTTTTGTTTCAATTAATTTTTTTTTGTTTTCATAATAGAATTTGGATACGCACATCTATCTCATTATTAGTGATGTTGGGCTTAACATGGTCGATTGGTGTTTTTTATTTAGCCCGCCCATCATTTACATCAGCTTTCATATTTACATTGTTCAATTCATTGCAAGGATTACTGATTTTCATTTTCTGCTGTATTTTGAATGAAAAAGTTCGTGCCGAATATCACAATACTTTAGCACGTATTTTTCGTCGTTGTTTTTTCTTTCGTACAATCGATACCAATGCCATGACATTCGGCACGAAAAGTTCTTCAGACTCTACACGTTCCACTTCGTTACGTGATTCACATCATTTGATGATAAATGGCACGACACATGGCCATCATTTATCTCAACAGCATTTATATATGCAACAACCAGCCGCCTCATTTCTGGGGTCAAGGAATGCTGCCCCACGTACATCTTTATTATATTTGAACGAAATATTAGGGAAGACAAATGAAACGCCCACTGTCATGAATTCTCCGACAACTGATCAGCCATTGATTCCAAGTCAAATGATGCACTCAACACCATCGATCCATCAATTTCAATCTCAAAGTAGCCTTCAACCAGACAATCATCAAACGCCTAATCAACAGCAACAACAGTCAACACCACAGCAACCGCATTTTACTCACAGTCGTCTAAGTCAGGCATTGTCCAGTATAAGTCAAATAACAATGCAAGATGATGCATCATCATCTGATTATGGCTGCCGTCGTCTAACGCAAATGATTGAACATATTTATGAATGTATTGATGAAGATCCATATGTGGCCAAATTATTATTGCCGGCAATTCAAAGATCTTTAGATAATCATCAAGCACGAGCACATCTGTGTCAAGATGGACAACAAAATGGCCCTCATCGTGGTCTTACACCGGCACTTTTAGCAACATTAAATCGTGCATCCCAACGTAATTTAATTCAGATGCGATTACAGCCAAATAGTAGTTATTTGTCATCGTGTAATCCACACTCTCATCATACTCTTGGCCATGGGAATATTGGTGGTATGTAGTTGAATTGTTTCTAATTAAATTTCCATGGGAATCTAATCTTTTTTTTTTTTTGATAATTATACAGGTTTACATCTTCCTGCAATTGTTCGTGATAATACAGCCATGAATGGCAAGACAATTTCAAATGGATCTGTAGTACAATCTCAACAACAGCAGCCACAACAAACAGTAGCATTATTGGATGGTGATCAAGTAAGATGCTGTGCATTAACTGATCATAAACTATGCGATCATCAATCGGAATTGAACAATTCAGTCAATAATAATAGTAACAACAACAATAATAATAATAATATTTTACATCATTCACAAAATATTCAACAACAACAAACTCAACAAATTATAAATCATCAACAAATGATGAATGTTTTGAAAGGACAAACAAACACTAATATTGTCAATAATGCCAATAATAACAATATTAATGCCAATGGAAATCGTCATCATTTAGCCAGTGAATGTTGATGTGAATGAATCATTATTACTAGTAAACAATATACAAAATTGTTTTTTCAAATGTGATCTTGATTTTTAAAAAAAAAATTATATATTTATAAAATAATATGTAAAACAAAACAAATTATATATTATTCAATCCAATTTTTCTTTTTCTAATATGAATTGTATATGTGATATTTTCATTAATCAATTTTTTCTTTTTCTTTGTTTATTTTTCTGTTCATCATTATCTCCTCTACACAAACAACAACAACAACAAATCCTTTGATCATGTAAACACATAAATTGGTTATTATTCTAATTTATGAAATGAATAATTAAGAAATCATTATTGAATTATAATTTCAATTTTAACTTGTAATTTTTGATTTTGTAAATATGCATTTTTTTCTTTTTTTTGTTTCCTTTTTCATTAATTTAGGAATTTTAATTCCAATTTATAAATATATCATTAATATATAATATGTCCAAACTTTTGCAAGAAAAATCAATAAATAAATAAATAAGCAATCATTCGAATACATTTGCGTATAACAATCGACGATAATTATTTATTTGTTTAAAATGTATTTTCAATGTGTTTTTGAGTGTTTTCTTCTCTTCCCATGTATTGTCAATAAAAGTGTAAAATAAAATTAATTCATCATGAAAAAAACTAAGCAAAAATTGCGAATTCATTGACTAATGTTTCATTGTCAAAAAATGGTTTTGCCGCCACGATTCAATTTGATTTTGATTTGAAATAAAAAAAATCAAAGCTGCTTACATCTATGAACAAACTCGTGAAATTCATGGTATTTCAATTCTCGACAGCTAGATGGCAGTTAAAATTAAAAATTTTTGAATTTTTTTTCGTTCAAACAAAATTGGCGCGAAACTTGCCACTAACGCGGCATTTAATAAGTTTTTTTGCAAGCTTACAGGGTCTTGTCGTGCGAAATAACCGAGGCTATTTGTTATGCGAAATGATGGATGATAATGAGTTTATCATGAATTTTATGAGTTTATCATGACATAGATGTGATGATAATTTCGAGCACAATTTACAAAATTATTTTTATTTATCAATTTAATTTATTTTATTTGAAATATATTCTGGCATATTAGATTGGTCTAATACCTTTTTCAATGGTGTAAAGAATTCCCGAAAGTTGGAATTTACCATCAAATTTTTTTTAGATATTTTAATTGTTCATATGTACGAAGTTCACTATAGTATTCGTTAATGTTACTATTGAAATTGTTGTTGTTATTATTATTGTTATTATTGATATGATTATTGAAAAAATATTGTTGGAATGTGTGTTCTCGTTGTCATCATTAGATTCATGAACTGAATTTAATTTTTCATCATAACGTCGATATTTGTCCATGATTTTATTATATTTTTCTTGGTAGTCTTGATTAATCAATTTGAATTGTTCTTCATCGAAAACTTCGTTATTTCCTTTTGAAAATTTTAATCTTTCTTCATATAATTTTTGATATTGATCAATATCTTCTGATAATTTTCTGAATTTTGTCATGAAATCGTACGGAGCACATCTTGAATCGTTGAAGATTCTTGTTATGGTTGCTCGAATCGATGATTTTTTTTTCATTGTTTTGCGTGAGATGAGTATTACCATCAGTTGGGGTTTCAATTGCGTCATGGGAATTTTCCATTTTTCAGCTATAACTCTTCTTTTTTTTTCTTTTATTTGCAGCTATTATTGACCAAACAGATTCAAGATCTTGCTAGCTTGTCGAAAAATTCAAATTTATTAATTTTATTTTTCAAATTTTTGATTTTTACAATTTAATAACTTTTTTGACTCAATTCTGAAAACCGAATGAATCGTTTTTTCTTTTTTATTTTTATACGTTGAAAAAACAAGATTTTAGCGGTAAAAAATTGGGCAATTCAGAAAGGACAATTAAATGGTAATTTTTATATTGACATATATATCAAAAAAACTCAATTTTAAATTTTATTTTTAATATTTTTTATTTATTTTTATTTTAATTTTAATTATTTTAATACTACCGAGTGAGGTAGTTGATCCCTCAAAACTAAGGTGACCAACTATTTTTTGTTCAGAAAAAGTGCACTTTGTAAGTATTATACTTGAAATATAAAAAGCAAAAAAAAAAAAAAATACAAAATAATAATAATGAATGAATGAATGAATGAATGAAAATTTGTTGAAATTTAAAAGACGGCAAGCCTGGCGACCCTTGCGTCTATATAAACTAATTATGATTAATCAAAAATATATAAATTTCTTTGTCGTGCGAATCATTGACCATAGAAAAGAATCTTTCAACTCATGCATTGGTTCCGGGCAAACACATCGAAATTTCTATTATTATTTTCAAATATTTAAATAAATAAATAAATAATAAATAAATTTTATTGGAGCGAGTTATCCTATTAAGGATATTTTCGCTAAATAATATAATTAAAATAAAATATAATGTAAATGTTTATGTATTGTTATGTGTTGCCTTGTGTTGTCTGTATGAGTGTGTGATATATGTATTTAAATAGTTTTATAAATTGTTTGTAAGTGTGTCTGTTTTGTGTGAATTGATCTAGTGTCGTGATGTGGTGCAGGTTTAATTGTATTTTAATTTGTGTGTATAGTGGGCATTCTATAAGTAAATGTTTTGTGTCTTGTGTTGTGTATGAACATGTACATGTGTCCGTGTCACTTTTTTGTATTTTGTGTAAGTATTCTTGGAAGTGACCGTGACCTGTGAAAAATTGAGTAGTGTAAAAGTTTGTTTTTATGTATTTGGGAATTCTGTGTGTTTTGAAGAACTGTTTGAAGTTGTTGTTGGTCAATTGTATTTTCAAATATTTCAACGAAAGATGTTCTTTAATGAAATGTTGAAAAATTTCGACCCATCTTTGGTCGGTGTCGATTTTTTGTTCATTCCAAATTTTCAATTTATCTTCATTCAAATAAATATTAACTCGACGAATCTCTTCGAAGAGAAAATTGTCGTCAATTTCAATATCATTAATTTCGTTCTTCAGAAATTCAATCGTCTCTGTAATTTCATTCCATTCAATCTTGCTGTTAATTGATATCCATTTAAAACATTTGAATGAATGAAAATGAATCATTTATCATTCAATTTCGATGTCCAATATTTTCATTTTATTATATTAGCTATTTGTGGCGAAACAGCCAACATCATAGTGATGAATGTCAAGTAAAATGACATTTAGTCATTTTTGTAGTGGGTTTTTGTTGATTTGAATAATAATAATAATAATGAATGAATGAAAATTTATTATTTAAACGACGGCAAGCCTGGCGGCCCTTGCGTCGATACAAATTAATTAAGATTGATCAGAAATATATAAATGTCTTTGCATAAATGTATTGTATTTGAGTAGGTATAGTGTGATTGTTGTGTCTGTGTCTGTTGGTGTGTTGTAAAAGTATTTTTGTATAATATGTTGTGTATGTGTGCATGTGGTTAGTATGTGTAATGGTGTTTGTGTTGTGTCGCTGCATGTACATTCGTTAGTGTTTGTAATTTGTAGTTTGTGTAAGTAATCTTTGAAAGGCCCATGGCCTGTGAAAAATGTAAATGTGTAAGTATTTGGTGTTATGTTTTTTGGTATTGTATGTGTTTTGAAGAATGTTTTGAAATTAGTGTTTGTGGTGTTGTAATATTGTCTGTGAAATGTTTGTTTGTGAATTCATCTAAGTGTTGTTTAATGATTGTGCGATCTGTTAGTGTTCAGATATCTGTTCAGTTCTTGTGATTATCGTAACGTCATCCGCATATGCGATGATCTCGTTATTACTGATGGAAAAATTCTTTAATAAATCGTTGATTAATATGTTCCATAAGTTGGGAGATAGTGCACCACCTTGTGGGCAACCCTTGTTGAATTCTTTGTTATGGTTAATGGATGAATAAGAAAATTTGCCGCATCTGTTTTGTAAGTAAGATCCAATTATTTTTGTTATGGCTGATGGAACATTGTAACTGTCCAACAAGTAGATAATACCTGGATACCAGGCATTATCGAATGCACCTGCTATATCGATGGCAATTATGGCGGAATAATAATAATAATTTATTATTGCGAGTTATTCTTTTCGGATATTATCGCCAAAGAAATGAAAATTAAAATAGATAAATATTTATGTAAATCAGTTTGTATATGTGTTGCCTTGTAAAGTCTTTCAGTTTTGGTGTGTACGCTGAACAGTCTAGGTTGATTTCATTTGTGTTAATGAAGTTTATGAAGTTAGCTATTGTCTTACTTCTTTTTGGTACTTTAACGATTACGTTATGTTTTTTGCATATGATGTTGGTTTTTGTTGATTTTGTTTTTGTATTTGAAATTAGAAAAAATCAGTTTAGTAGTTTTTGAGCTTTTGAAAAGAAAACCTTTATCTTTGTTTTGTTTGTATCATTGTATTTTTCGTATTAATTTCGTTTGTGTTTTTTTGTATTTTGAATAAAACGACATTACGGTACCACTAAAATTGATATCTTGATTTTGGTTTCTTCACAGATATTTATTTTTTATAATGGGAAAATACAAAAAACAATCCGACGAAGACCGCGAAAGGGTCATTAATTTATACAACAACAGTAATTGCGGAAATATTGAACATCAAACGAACAATTCAGGCACAGGATAATTGTAAGTGACGGTTTGCTTATTTAATTGTCGAAAGTCAATACATAGTCGAATATTACCATCAGGTTTGCGAATAGGCATTATTGGATTTACATATTCACTTTGACATTCATAAATAATATTATCGTCGATCAATTTTTGTATTGTCTCGCTTAGGTCATTATTAAAAGCATGAATCAGTATCACATATGATAACATTTAACCTTTTATTGTTTTTTTTATACACTAATAGTAAATACAACACAATACACACATGTACGATACACACAAACACTCACGTACCCACATACACCCGAACATATAAATAGCCAACTCTTAGGAACCTAAAATTACACATTGTTTTTTACACGGTTGCGAAATAACCAAATTTAAAATAAATTTTATCGTTTTTAAATAAAATTCTGTATTTTCTGAACACCAAGTCGTATTTGTCGTAAAATGTACAAACAAGAAAGAATATTTCCAACAATTGTTTTTGGAAAATCTTCCAGTAAATTCGAGACGAGTCACGTGTGATGAATTTGTACTTTGAAAAATTTATTGTTCTCTTCCTTTTCCTGAAATGTCTAGAGAATTCTATTTTTCGTGTGGTTTTTCACATATAATTATTGTAACTTCATAGATGTTTACCCATTTCTATTTTCATCACTGTCTCGTGTAATACTGTCTATCAATTTAAATTTGTGATTTTGTTTTCAAATCCTTTGATAATTCCTATAATAACAAAGGATTGTAAGTTAAATTTTGTATTCTTCTTAAATTTGAATATTTAGAATATTTTGTAAGGAGTGAAATTCTTATATAAATCAATAATATTCGATATGTTTGTCATTCGATCATTGTCATTCGATCATTGTCATATCATTATTGTATCGTAAAATGGCTATATTTAAGATTTTCGATTTACCCAATAACGAGAAAGATGCGGTTGCTATCTTGCAGCATTTTAATATCTTGCCTCGGGCGTACAAATGTACATAATATGAAGCTGTATTTTTGCAGACGTATCTTTTGGCAGTGTAATGTACGTGGATGCTCCCAACAGGTCGATCTTAGAAAGGGAACTGGTTTGAGTCCAGCACAATGTCTTTTCTTACGGCAGTCTGGTTCATCTACTTTTGGTGTTGGGAACAGACCACTCATGAATTCTGCAAAGTTCAGTTCGATATTTCAGGTCCTACGGTCGTAGAATGGACAAGGTGAGTAACATTTCAAAATAAAATTATAATTTAATTGATAATCATAGTAATTGTATAATTCCTTATAATTATCACAGCAAGCGAAAAAAGGAAGAAAGATTGGTGGCCCCGGATGTATTGTGGAGATAGACGGAAGTCTATTCACTAAACGGAAGAACAACAGTGGCCGGATGTTTCCCGAACAGTGGGTGTTTGGTGGAATATGCAGGCAGACTAAAGAATCGTTCGTCGTGACCGTACCGGATAGGTGGCCTTAGAAATGCCCTGGCGAGAATTAATATTAACCCTAATAAGTTTTGGTAGTCATTGGTTATACACTCAATTTTGACTTGAAAATATTTTAACCAATTGTCGCGAAACGCGTGGAAAATTCTCGAAATAACATGAGGCAAGAGAGCTTGACATGACAAGCTTTATCATTTAATCAAACGTAATTTTACAATTTTTCAGAAATAAAGAACCTTTTTACACCTCATGCCAGTCACAGTTTATCGTCGCATGACAACCAATGATTGTACATAGTCAAAAGTCAAATTTCTTAAAATTATTTTCTATATATAAACTTTGATTTCTTTTCAAATAAATCAATTAATTACTTCTCAACTTCAAATCGTAGCACGCAACAGCATAACAAATAGCCTTAGTTAATTTTTCGCACGACACGTAATCATCGTATAGTTGAAGATAAATTATAGTATTACAAAGTTGCTACTGGTATTCGGGATTCGTAGCAACACAAAAGATCGAAAATGTCCTCCGAACAAAAACAGAAATTGATCGAATAGGGGGGATGAAAATTTTACCATCACACTTCGCCAATTATCGAATAAAATCCGCAAAGAATTTGGCATACATGTCTGCCATACAATGGTCGGCACATATTTATCGAGTTTCCATTACTCGTTAAAATCTTTGATCCGAATTTGTTAGAAGAGGAACGATCCAGACACCATCGCCAAAAGACATCAATATGCTCTGGACTTTTTGGCCTGGCAAAGGAAGTTCACAGACAACAAAATTGTATTCATCGACGAGGTGGGCTTTGCTGCAAGTTTTTCTATGACACTACAGCTACATTAGTAGCACCACAACAGTGAAAATAGCTTTTTAAATCGGATCTATGAAGAATCGTCTGATAACGCCTTTTAGCAAAAAATTATCCACAAGGCAATAATTTGTTTTTATAAGTGATTTTTAATTTTAAATTATTTATTTTCTTTATATCAATAAAATTAAACTTATGATTATTCTCTTCGACTTATGTCCTAATTATTGACCGCTCGCCCACAACTTACCACTATCAGTAACAAAAGTATTAAGTATTCAAATTATTGTCGTCATAAATTCGCACGACAATTGATCAAACCCCATTTGAGCCATAATTATGACACTAATGATCTATGGAATTTCATGATCAAAGCTGCTCAAAGTTGGACAGAATTAAATTACCGTATCTCGTAGATTCGAAAACTTTGATACGAATAAAATCTAGAATTTCAGACTACTCCCTGTAATTAGACTGAACAGAAAGTTTCGTTTGATGGCGAAATCTAAGAAACTGGAAAATTCTACATGGTTTTGAGGGCCAACCAATTGTTTGCAATTTTACAATCGTCCTTGAAACCAGTTTAGGATCGACCATGTGTATATTGCTGAACAATGGGCTGGCAACATGTGGTTTTGATAGCAATTTTCTTATCATTTTTTTCATTTTTGTTTGCTAGCTATTTTTACGATTTTTGATAATTGTGCTTTTGATTGTCAAACAATAAAGTTCACCATTTTTTTATAAAACGTGTTTGTGTTTGTTTTTTGGACCGAAGAAATCGAAAGCAATAGTTGATTCGAAAGCGGCCATTGCATTAAAATTGACGATTTGAATTTTTCCCAACAACTCCCCATTGTGGATTCCAAAGGAATCAATATTAGCCTCATTATTAATCAGCAAAATCCATAACGAAAATGTGTGTGCATCAAGTATGAGTCGAAATAGCCGCCGCTGAGCAAGGTGCTCGATTTTCTCTAAGTGTTAATCTCTATTAATTTTATTGATTTAATTAATCTTTTAATACATTCCTAGATTATATAAGTGATAAAATTGATCAACAAACTTTAATTGATCTTTTGTGCTAAATTTTGTGATATCTACAGTAATACACTCACAAACAACACCAATTCAATCTGAAACGTTTCCACAAAATACAAAATTACTACTGTGACGCCATTATGGCTAAGCAACAAACAAAAAATAAATAAATACAAAATAACGAAAATAGTCCAACTATGGACCCAACAATACCAGATAATAATGATCTCGAATCGTTAATAAACGATGCTTCTGTGATAGAAAATTACGGCCTGGAGAAATGCTGCGACACTCTTGAGTTTTTTCAATAAAATGAAAGACAAACGGACAATCAACAAATACATCGATTAAATTGATGTATTATCGGCGCAAATCCGAGCGATAGCGTCTAAACAGGATTTATTGTATAACATGAACGCATCAATTAACGAAATAAAAATACATTGAACAAACCTCCAACTTATTCCCAAATCACACAACAAACACTCACACCACAGACAGACAACAAAGTAGAAAAAGAAACAGAAAAAACCATAATCATCAAAAATGTTTCAGCATACACAGATCTTACCACCTTGACACAACAAATCGTAAACAACAATAAAGACCTTTCCAATCTCAAAGACGAAATGAAAGTCCTTTCCAAATGAAACGCGGCAATAACTCAGCCAGACACACGAACATAGTAATGAGAGTGAGCCTAACATCAACAAGCGACACTTTTCAATCATTCATACAAGACGCAACAATACCAAGACATTTCAAAAACGACTTTTACACCAATCAGATCATCATAAACACCGGACACTTCAACAGTTACCTACACAAACTAAACATATCACCTACACCTTCATGCTATTGTACAGAACAACCAATACAAACATCTCTACACTTACTTAACTGTCCCCTTATTGCCGCTCTCAACCAACCATCCTTTGACCCCACCATCCCCCTACATGAATACATTAACAACAGACAACATTTCAACACACTAAAACACATCTCACAATATATAATACAAAACAAACATATATACCACTGTACACATAATAACACTTGTAAATAATTTACTGACACAAACACTAACACAAATTAATTTTAATTATTATTCTTATTTTTAATTTTTATCTTTATACGTTCTCCGTCCTCGGCCGTGATTGTGTTCGATTTTATTTTGTTCCATCGGACAGTGATTTCTTTTCGGATCTGCGATATGTCCATCTTCAGTTGCTCCTGACACCAGTAGCACAATTTGGACTCGATTTAGTATTTTTTTCACAAAATAATCAGATTTTATTAGATTTATTAAAATTATTGTTGTTGTTGTCTCAACGTGAATAACAAAATGAATGACAAGACGGTTTCTCTTATCAAGTCTTTTATATACAATCTGAACAAATGCCAGCTCATCGCGCTCTACCAGCGTGCCACTACCCCATCTCCACGAGCTTGACCGACACGAGGGCGCTGCAATATTCAATTTCAATTTTCAGTAATAAAGAATTTCATCTATAACTATCAATCGCAAATATCGTTTTTATTTGTTTTGATTTTTATACAATTGGCGTGTTGTTGTTCGCCTTTCCGTCGCACGTCATACGAGAAGGCACAATGGAAGGTCAGAACAAAGACTAAAGATTTCATCTCTGTGGCTAAATACATCTATAATTTATACATCGTTGCCGCATGCAATGATAGATTCTTACCATCATATCAACAACATCAAATGAATCGATTTTCTCAATCCTGACGTCAAACAAATTATAGACCCATAGAAATCCAAAGAAGAACTGTGTCAGCCGTCTCAAACGTCTTTAAATGCATATTTCATAATGGTTATCATAATAGTGAATTGTGTAATTGTTTATCACCATCGCAAATAGTCGACAAGATTAGATCTGACCGTATTTGTATAAAATGTTTGTCTCGTGGTCATATAGCAAGATACTGCAGAGATAGAGTGGTCAATTGTTCGATCGGCAAGTTACGTTTCCGAGCTACATGACATTACTAACTTGTTATATGGACTCTCGTCACGTGTACCATCACCAGCCAATAATGTTTATGGTGAACCAACAGCTCATGCTCATGAATCACGTCAAATGCAATCACAATAGCAAGTTGAAACAATAGCCTCATCGGTTCCTACACAGTCAACATCATCATCCAGTTCGAATAATATTATGTACCACCTTATCCTGTTTCAGCAATGTCATCAACTCCGTCTACACAATCTGCCACAGCAACCAGTGTAAATAATCAGAATACATCATCATATCAAGTTGCTGTAATAACATCTACTGCTTCATCGCAAATAACATCACTAATCCGAATATGTCATCATACCCACTCCAACAATCCGAAACAACGATGCTAAAGTACCAATCGCTCATCGGTGGCCGATATTGTCCAGTTTGGTAATCACCGTGGACCATAACAACATCATTCAAGAAATAAGAAAAAACTATTTTGAATATTTTTAAGTCAAAAACATCGTTGTTTTTACGTTAATCGTTCATCATGTGGAATATTTATGTGTGATACAAACGAAATGGCTATTGAAACAAAAAAGAAATATATGTGATTAACCTTGATCCATCATTCAATGTAAAGAAGAAATAAGTAAAAAAAAATCAAAATAGTCGATGATTGTCAGTTTGATAGATTTGGATAAATGAAACAACAAAAAAAAGGTTTATGATTATTATGATAATGTAGATTATTTTAAATGAGTTAGTTTCAATAGTTTTTGTAAGTATTAGTCTGCTATAGAGTGAATAATTAAGAAAAAAAAACGCAATATTTGAATAAACATATTGTTATCTATTTAATGATATTAATGATTTTGATACCACAACATTAAAATGATCATCATTAAATGAAAATTAGATCATTATTGAATTAATTTTTCTCCGAGCAAAATTCAAACAAAATAAATAGCAAAAACATTACAAGCGAAAGCATGCTCGAAAAGCAAAATCTGCTTTCGATTTCGATTTCAAACATTGAAAATGATTGTCAAAATATTTTTTTTTTTTTTTCGTATTTAAATGTATTAAATATGATTAAAACAAATAAAAATTTAACTTAATCGATTCATTCATTCATTTAATCACTGATTACCGTAATAATGATAATCATATTTGTTCAAAATTATATTTCATTTCACCTAACAATTTTTTTTGAATATTATTCAATGCTATACAGAAGAAATAAATTTAAAATTTCAAAAAAAAAATTATTATTCAATCAAATGAATTATTCAACAGGCGTGAGGTTTATTTATTTATTCATATTCATTTATTTATTTGTCCATTTGCTTAATTTTATAATATTATATCAAGCATTAGATGAATGTGATGCATTCAACATTTCCAATCATATCACATTCATATATTGCAATAATGATAAAAATTATTAATAAAAATCTATGTGATATCAAATTTTAATCAAAAATTCAATGATGATAAAGAAGAAAAAACATTAAATTTTTGAATATTTTGAAAGTGAGCAAATATTCAACCAACTCTCTCCGTCGTACAACATTATTCAATGGCCAATCCTTGAATTATTAGTGGTTCATATTCATCATTAGTGTGTTTATGATGTAAAATTTTCCAACAAAATGAATATATGAAAATGAATCATGTAAATTTATATTTTACACTGTGTGTATTTTATTGTTTATGAAAGAAAATTGTACAGCAAAATGTTTTCAATGATGATAATAATTCAAATAAAAGTAAAATTTGAATAATAATCAAATGATAATAATCAGAGAAGAAATGAATTGAAAATGCATTGGAATTGAATGAATTTGAATTGAATTCAATTGAATGAATTGAATCGACGATGCAATAAGAGTGAATTAAGAAAATAAATTATGACAGCAATGGCAATGATTTTCTCTACTTTTTGAAGTACAATTCTTGAATTGTACTTGAGTATAAAAAAATGAAAATGTTGATAATAATCAATATGATAATGGTTCCGGTTCAATAATAATGTTGCTGTTGCCGTTGTTACCAGATGCTAACCAGCACCCAAACGCAATGAATAGCTGAATGAATGATAGCCGTTCACCTGTTGATTTTTGGTTTTTCTGTCCTATTTTACATTCTCAAATAAAAATTTTAAAATGAAAAAATTTAAATATTTGTCATTCATACTTGAACAACATTTAAAAATGATTAATATCATAAATTTGGTTTTTTTTTCAAATTCAAATTCAATGTGAAACAAATGAAAATTCTTAGTTATTCATTATTTTAAATCAAAAAAAAAATTATCATTATTAATGTAAACAACGTGTTTGTTATTGGAATTTACATTCAAAAAAAATTGATGATAATTTTTTATTATTACTATTATGTTTACCTTTGAATTTACCATTTTGTCATTAACAAAATACAAATAAGAAAAATGAAAAAATAAATTAAAATAACAATACAACAATTATGAGGTTCAATTTTTTGAATTTTTTCAATTTTTTTTTTGTTTCGGTAGAATGTATGCACAAGAATAGCCATGACGGCCAATAACAACAGCAACAACAGTGCACAAGTATGGTGGTAGATGTGCAGCAAAACAAGTTCTTATGAATTAAGAAAAACCCTTTATTATTATTATTATTATTTTCCATTATTTGATTACAGCAATTAATTTAAGATGTTTTTTTTATTTGATGATGATTCTGCTTTGATTGTCGTTTGTTTTTCATGTTGGTATTGACTGTTTTCAATTTATTTTGTATATAAAAGTAAAATGATTACGGAAAAAAAATCTTTCTTCTTCCTTTGATTTGAATTCAAAGAATTTTTTATTAAATTCAAGTAAAATTTTTTTTCTCGTTGAAATTGCATAATCATGAATTTGAATGCTCAAAATGTGAGTGTCTAGTGTTTGCTGGCATTTTTCGTTGTATTTTGATTGTTTTTTCTCGGTAACTAGTTTTTAATTATCGTATTAACGATAATTTTTTCGACATTACATAATGTTAATGGACAGCAACAAATTGAGCAACAAAATATCGGTATACCAGATATGATTAGTCCATCAACAATCGATGCTTCATCATCTGGTTCATCATCACAATTTATTTCTCAACAAAATATTGGGATACCGGATGGACCGAGTGCTAATGATATAAGTCAGCCAATTTCATCTCCATCGTCATCATCATCTGCTTCATCATCTCAATTTATTTCACAGCAAAATATTGGGATACCAGATGGACCTAGTGTTAGCGATATGAATCAGCCATCTTCAATGCCATCAATATCCTCATATGGTTCATCATCACAATTCATTTCGCAAAAAAATATTGGAATACCAGATATACCAAGCACTGGCGGTGCTTATCAACCAATTTCATCAAATTCATTAATGGGAGGCGGTATTAGTCTACAGCGTAATCCGGTTGTGATGATGACCAGTATACCCACCATGAGTACATCTTCTTATGGATCAGCAAGTGGTTTTGTTCCTCAACTTAATATCGGCGTACCAGGTACAATTAAAGCGCCTTCTGTGATGGTCATGACTGGTGGACGAAGTGGCAGTGGAGCAACAGGTCCAATACCATTGGCTGTCAATAGTCGTCATACTGTTGAATATGTTGATATGCCATCAATGATGACAAGAAATTATGTTTCATCTTCTTTATCAGGTCCAAGTATGATTCCATCTGGTTCAAAAGGTACTGCTGTGCGTGGACAATCAACAGGTGGAAGTTATGCATCACAACAAAATATTGGCATTCCTGGTAATTATGGTAACCGTCAAGTCATTACATTGCCTGTTCACAGCAGGCACACTGTTGAATATGTAGATGTCCCATCAACAAGTAATTACAAACCGATCACTGTCCAAGTGCCTCCAGCACGCCTTGCTGCCAACATAAATTTTCATTCTGGCTCAAGTATAAAAGTTACACAAATGCATGAAAGCTCACCCGGTAGCTATCAAGAAACATCATCTGTTGATGAACCGATTCGTCTTTCGCACACAGTTCGACGTCCAATTATGCAAGAATTGAGAGAAACAATAATGCCATATCGTAAAGTAATCTCTATTTATGATCTTTTTTTCAAGTAGCAAAAACAATACGCTAAATTTTATGATTTGATAGGTTGTACAAGAAATTCAACCGGTACAGCAAGAAATAAGAACTGTAGTCGCTGTTGCTAGAAATCCTGGCACAGGAGGCAGCATGAGAGCTGTAAGTGGAGTAGGAGGTACAGGTGGCAGTAAATCATTTGCATCCGCTGGCTACGGTAATTACGGTGGGTCTATGATGCCATTAATGGTTTCTCCCCCGAGTGGAATGTTTGGAAGACCAATGATAAGTCCTGAATCAATGATGATGACGTATGGAAGTAGTATGGGTTATGGTGGAATGATTACAAATCCTCAAGGATACAGTGGCGGCAGTAGTTATGGTGCAGGTGCTGCAAAAACTAAACCCTATAGCATGACAGGCGGAAATGTAGGCACCAGCAGTGCTGTAGATAGTAGCAGTGATCAAGCATCCGCACCGAGCTTAATTTCACCATCACCTAAATCAACAAATACAGGTGCAAGTCTTGTTGGTTCACAACAACGTAATAATGGTGGACAAAAAGGTAGACGTTTCTATGATGGATCGTATAGAATTGGACAGCAAAAAATTTGAGAAAAAATCAATTAAAATTGATTTACAAGTTATTATCATCATAATTTTTAATTTATATTTTATTGGAAAAAGGCAATAAATATCGAAGACTAAACACTGCTGTTGTACCTGCAAAACAATAAAAATTAATGCCAATAAACTCATTTAAATATTATGGCAATCAAAACACGAATTCTTGTCTGAATTTTTATCATTAATTTTCTTATTATTATCAATATCAGATTGGTTTACGAATAATCGTCTATACGAATGTTATTAATCAATAGTCAAACATGATTTATTTTCCATTAAAAAAGGATTACAAATATACAAATCAATAAATTAACACGCTCATTGACAGTATTAAATTATTTGGTAACATTTTATTGTTCATTGTATTTCGAATACATAGTCCATAAATATGACATTGGCCTCATCGAAAAATATTTTTCAAATAGCATAAAATCAATTAATGGTTTGAATTAATTAATTATCAATTTGTTTTTTTTTGAATAATGAATCATGAATAGATTTTCATTATCATTGATTATTTCCATTTAATTCTAATTTTTAACGTCAACATAAAAAACGAAAAAAATTGAAATTAATTGAAAATTTCCATTTTTCCTATTTTCAAATGCCTATTATGTGGAAAAATTTGTAATAACAATTAAAAGAAATGAAAAAAATAAAATAAAATAACAATAGAAAATTTCCATTTCAATTATGATTCTATGTGCAGGTATAATTTTTCATTTTGTCTCGAAATCTTTGAAATATTAAAGATTTAGAAGGTTTCGGCCATTACTTACGACAAAAAAAATTGACAAATATCTTTCTTTATCACAATTTTTCTCCAATCTTTGTCATCATTCAAAATTTAAAATATATGAGTGTGTTTTACAAGGTTACACAAGCTATCATATATACCAAAGGCGCATAATGGTGGCACTGTTGGTGTTTTTTAAATTCATTCAATCAAAATTTGACGGAAATATACTTGTTTTGATTTCGTAGTTTTTATTTTCAAAGGCTTGAAATGCATTCATTAGATTCAATCAACTTTGTTTGTTTTTGTTTTTTTTCTAGTGTAATTAACTTCTCTTTTTTCATTTCTCTTCGTTCAAAAAGAAAAAATGGTTTTTTTCGGGTTTCAAATTCAATGTTGAAATGATATTTGAAATAAAAAAATTCATTTCAACATGTCAAATTATCGTGTTGTGATAAAGGAACATGATTTCAATTCATCATGTTCCTTTGTATCTTTGTCTTTCTTGTTTAATAAAACAGATAAGTATTTCAATCATTAATCTATTTTTTCTGTTATGTGATATAACAACAAACAAATGATTTTTTGATTTGTTTTTTGGCAGAAATTTCACCACATTTGATTTTAAAGAAATGTCATTATGAACATTAATTGTAAACAATGTTTCAATAATGACAACAACAACAATAATAATTGCACGCTCAAACAAATGAAATTTTTCAAAATCTCAAAAATATATTTCAATGTTTATTTGGTTTTATTCATTATTTATTCAAATATTATTATTTTACAATGTTTAAATCAAAATAATAAAAATGATCTTGGTGAAGCTTTAATACCTGGCCAAAGAATTTCTGTTTGTATCTTATTTTATCGAAAAAAATTCATTTCCATTATTTATTTTTTTTTATCAAATAGTTTCAACGATTATCATCGATGCCAAATATAATATTCCAAAATCAAACGCCGATTGTTCGTTCATTCATACCTGATGATAATGGCCCTTTCGCTAAACAAGGTGAACCAATATTTGATGAAGCAATATTTCGCCGTTCACAAGGACATTTTAATCGTGAACGTATACCTGAACGAGTTGTACATGCTAAAGGTTCAACATATTATGGTGTATTTCGTGTTACAAATCCTCAAATTGCCAAATATACAAAAGCATCATTGTTCAATACATTGGGTAAAGAGACACGATTGGCAATTCGTTTTTCAACACAATTAGGCGAAAGAGGATCTGCTGATACACCTTTTGGTGAAGTACGTGGTGCTGGCATCAAATTCTATACAGATGATGGAATTTATGATCTATTAATGATTAATATACCAGTGTTTTTCATCAATGATCCACAATTATTTCAACATCTTAATCATGCACAAAAACGTGATCCACGTACTGATTTACGTGATGCAAATAATTTATGGGATTTTATTTCACGAAGACCCGAAACATTGAATGGAATAACATTTGTTTATTCTGACTATGGACAGCCAGATGGTTTTCGTCATATGCCTGCATTCAGTGTCAATACATTTCGTTTTTCAAATAAAAACGGTAAACGTTTTTATGTTCGTTTTACTATGCTGCCATTAGCTGGAATACGTAATCTTAGATTATCTGATTCAATTCGATTAGCAGGTGAGTGAAAATTAAGCAAAAAATTATTATATTTTGTTTTTATGGATGTTGAAAATTTTTTCTCACATTAATTATATTATGAAATTAGATTCATTATTTTATTAAAGTCGAAAATTAATTATCATCATCATCACAATTTTAGAACAGTGATTTTCCCACAATTAATCTATTTCAAGCAATTTAGATGATGATTAATTAATTATTATTGAGCAATATTTTCAATAGAATAAACATATCGAAATCATAAATATGAAAATATTATGAAATCTGGAATTAACAAAATAAAAAACTAATAAATGTAAATTAGATCATTAGAATCGATTAATCTATTCTCAATTTTATTCATTTTTGTTTTTTTTTTTTTTTTTCATTAAGCCAATTACATGACAATCAGGTCAAATTCAATGTTATCATTAATCCTTTTTTTCAAATTGATAATGATAATGAAAATAGTATTGATTATCATATAATAGTAATAACTTTAATGAATTCAATCATTTTATTTTGTTTTTGATCATATAATTTTATATGTGTTCCATATATTTATCTTTTTCATTCGTAATGTTTCCTATTTAATTATAATAATATTGATTTTCATTTCAATCATTGAATATTTTGTGATTTTATTCATTTTCTCTAATCATTTCAAATTCAATATTTATATGTGTATTTATATTGATATTAATCGGTAAAAAAAATTAACATTAGTAATTTGCTTTTCTCTATTTGATTTGCTAATTTAGGCGAAGATCCTGATTATGCACGACGTGATCTATACGAAGCAATTGAAAATGGACAAAAACCATCATGGGCGTTATATGTGCAAGTTGTAAAGGCCGATGAAATCGATAATAGTTTTACATATAATCCATTTGATTCGACAAAGGTAATAACAGACTTTTTTTCAAATTTTAATCAAATTCACTTTTTTTACTCATTTATTATTCATTTTCTATTCAGATTTGGCCGATTGAAACTTTCCCATTAGAAGAGATTGGAATCATTACATTAGATCGTAATGTTAATAATGCATTTGCTGAAAATGAACAGCTAGCATTGAATCCAGCCAATTTGGTTCCTGGTATTGAATCATCGCCTGATCGTCTACTACTGGGCCGTATGTTTGCTTACATAGATACACAATTTTACAGGTAATCGGAGATTTTTAAAGTTTATCATTATAATAATTGATTCATTCAATTATAGATTAGGAGTTAATCATTTATTGATACCGGTTAATCGTGATCATAGCGATAGATTGAATGAACGAGATGGTTTCATGCGCACTGATGGAAATTATGGTTCATTACCAAATTATTATCCAAATAGTAAATTCAATGATAGACCACATTTATTCGACATAACAGCGCCACCATTCTCATTTTCATTTGTTGATATTGGTGTAATTAAACCAGATTCAATACAGCAACAATATCAACATGCAAGAGAAACCTATGAAACATTTACTCATGATCAACGACAGCGTTTGCATTTCTATTTAGCTTTTGCTTTCAATATGATCACAAAAAAAGAAATTTTAAACAGGATGTTAGCACATCTGATGAATATTAGTCCTGAATATGGACAAGGTGTACAAAAAGAATTGATTAAAATTAAACAGCAATCGTACAATGATCATTCACAACAACAAAATGACAAACGAACAATTGAAAATTATGATCAATTTTACAAAAAATAATTTCAATTCATAAAGAAATAATGCTGATTATTTCCTTCCCCCAAAATGAAATGAATAATAATTTATTTCTTTTAAGGAAAATGCTTGATAATATTATTATTTACATTGATTAAAATGTATTTCTATCAAAATCATAATATTTACAAAGAAAATTGATAAATATTCATTGTTGCTGTTATTTCGATTAAGATGTAAGTAAACTTCAAGATGAATTTTTTTTTTGCCCTCTCTATTTGCTTTCAATTAAACATTCATTTTGTAAAAGAAAGAAAGAAAAAATTTCCGGAAAAAAATGAATTGAAAAATAATGATTCAAAAAAAAAAAAAAAAAATTCATAAAAGGTAAAGGTTCATTCATTTTTTTTAATATTAATCGATTGACTTGAAAATTAATTGAAAAAATAAATAAATGAATGAATTTGTCTATGAATTCAAATTCCCATTAAATCAACAATTGAATGGGTTTTTTGATCCAATCGATTACATAATTATTATCGAAATGATTATGAGGTAATATTGATTCTGAAAAAAATTTTGTCAATGATCAAAAATAATGATAATCAGACAAATTACAATCAAATTTTTTTTCTCTGATTCTACAAATGAACATATGTAAAATGAACCATGTCCATCAATCAAAAAATATAATTTATGAAATAACATTGATTGTTTTGAACAAGAAAAAAAATCAAAAATAATAATTATCCTTATGTCTAACATCATAATCATTATTATTGTGAAGTAAATGAAAAACAAACAAACGAATAGATAAACAAAACAGGTGATTGTTGTTGTTATTTCGTTTCTCGATTATTTCGATTGATTATCGTTTTTTAATGAAAATGGTAAAAAAAGCGATATCAATAATAATCATATAATTGAATGCTCATTTTGCGTGCCTACGTTCAAAACAAAAAAACAAATATTTATTTCATTTCATTTTTCTTCATCGAATATGATTAGATTTTGATTTCTTTTACTTGTTTTTGTTTTTTGTCAACTTTTATTGAACTTTTAATGTAATTTTTTCCCAATTTTGTTGCCAATTCATGATCAAATTGATAGACGAAAAAAAAAACAAAATTTTTGTTGTTGTTTTTGTTTGATAAAATTTTTTTCTACTTCACTTTTTTTCTAATATGAAATCATTTGAAAATCACGAATAAAATTATTGAAATCAATCGAAAGTGAGTGATTAAATCTTCTGAAATGAAAACGATCTAATAAAAAAAAGTGATTATATTTAATATGATGTTTTTTAATATGTTTCAAAAGCTTAATTTCAGTGTGTAGTCCAAATTTTATACGATTTTTCATTTGAAATGCATTGAAGCTATTTGTGTTTGTTGACAAAATGTAAGAACAAACAGATGAATTTCACTTGAATTAATTGAAATGATCAGAAAAAAGCGACCATAAGATGAAATTTAAACATGCGACATAGTTCTCTTTGTGCGATTAATGATAGAATAGTTTTTTTTCGCAATTTTTCTGTATCAATATCGATTATCGAATTAGTCGTGAAAAAAATGGGTGTCATTTCAAAGCTCAAAGCAGCAACAACATCGACTAAAAAACATCAAATTTTGATCCTGTGAATTTTGTTTTTTGAGAAAAAAATAAACAAATTAATCAATAGAATTTTCTCATAGCCATTTGAGGCTGCTTAAAGCTGTTCAATTCATTTCGATTCAAAAAAAAAAAACAAATCACAAATCGACAACATCAACATTAGGCATGAGAAATTTTTCTTTTTCTTAAATCAATAGATTTTCCATGTAAATTTTTTTATTTTGTACACATTACATAATCATCAATAATAATGATGAAAAAAAAATTTAATATTTTGGATCAATGATTCAATCGACATTATGTAACCATTGAACAAAACAAAAAAAAAATCATTGAATGAATGAATGGCTAAAATATCTCGTATTTTCTTTGCCATATTACTTAACCTTTTCATTTTCATATTAAGAAAATAAAAATTTTCAAATTGTCTTCTGTCGCATACATGGATGTATTTTTATAGCATCATTCATTGTCATTTTGCCTATTGAACATCATCATCGTCGTCGTCATCATCGTAAAAAACCATTTTTGAATATTTTCAAAAAGAAAACAAAATCCAAAATATATAAAAGAAATCATTGATGTTGAAAACCATTTTTCAATGATAATAATAACAATAATAATAATGATCATCAATTTACTTGTCTACTTGGTTTTTTTTCTATAGAAATATTACAATAACGTAATTTTGTGTGAACAAAATCAAATCAAGTAATTTTTGTGGGATCATTGTAAATATATCGACATGGAAGATATTGATATCGACTTAAATTTCGATTCAAGAATCTTTGTCTGCCTTCAAGTAATAACAGCAGTAGTCCATGTTTTAAAATTTTAAAAATCATAGAAATTTGCACTTGATAAATTTATTTATTTTTTCGCCATTTTCATACTTGTAGTGAGATTGATCATATTAAAAATAAAAATGTACGAGTGAAATTAATTATTTCTTATTACTTTCTTATGATCGTTGATTATAATTATATATCTTTAATGGATTATTCTTTGAGGGCAAAAAATGTATAAATTACAGATAATTTAGTCTATTTAATATTTTTATTAATTCATTTGCACTAAAAAAATTAAAAAAAAAAAAAAAATACGGATGCAAACTGATTCAGTACAAAATTTGCAATCAATTTTAATTTGCTTTTAAAATAATCCATAATCTCAATGATTTCATTAAATTTCGAATTAAAATAGCCTTGAACTTAGATTCTATGTGAATCGAAATTTTCGTAATTTAATCAGGCACATTTGAAACAAAATTATCGATTAGTTTATTTTTGAATAATTTGGATTTATTGAGTAATTTTTAAAATGATCAATAAAATAAATCGAATTATATTCAAATTTTGAATGAAATTTTTCGGTCCATCATTTGCCTTTTCTATCATTTTACTTTACATTTCGATCATTATGATCAAACAAATCATTAAACCACACTCAACGTCATCATCATTATTCATTTTTTGTTCATTTTTTTCAATGGCTATTCATAATTTGATTACATAATGTTTATTTTTGAATGTCTTTGTGGAAAAAAAGGAAAAATGTAACATAATTGTATAATACAATGACATATTGATTTTCCTAAGCAAAAAGAAAAAAATCATCCATCATCAATGATGATGGCTAAAAAAAATCACTCGAATTGAATTGATACTCAAAATAATTTTTTTTATATTAGCGAATGAAAGAAAATAAAAATCAAGTGGACGTAAATTTTCATTTTCAAAATAAATATGAAATTGTCAATTTTCATTTTCTGCTTCATATGAAATGCATTTGAAAGCAACAAGTGTCATCATTATTGAAGGAGAAACAAAAATGAATGTTTTTCATATTTCATTTTACATAATATAAAAAAATTTCATAATATTAATGGTATTTTCTCTGTATTCAATTTGTATATGATATTTGACATTGAAAAATATATATTTTTTTGCTTCACCACAGTCTTCATATTTTTCAATTAAAATTTCGATTATGATTGAATGATGACAGTAAAAAAAGCATTAAGCATTAGTCAAACGAAGATGAAAATAATGATGAATTTTTTTCATTTACTCGTAAATTCCTTGGAATTTTAATTTAATTTCAATTTTGAAATCAATTTATTTTTATTAATGTTTTCTTCCATCATCATCAGAATTGCATTAAACAATAGAAAATTTGAAATTATGAATAATTGAAATTATTGCTGTGTGTAGGTTTCAAAATTTTATTGTTTATTCTATTCAAATTAAGAACGAAAAATGAAAATTGATGTAAATCAATTTGTTGTTACAATTTTTCGTATTTTGTTTCAAATTTCAAGAAAAATTGAAAAAAAGTGTTTCAATTCATTCGCACTCGTATAGCAAAAAACATCTGAACATATTTAGACATTGAACTTTTTCATTATGATTTCGACGAAAAAAAAAAGGTCAATCAATTAATCATTTTTGCAATTTCATATGAATGATCTAATTTATTATTATTCATATGCAATGTGAAAGCATTTGAAAAAAAATATTCATGGAAAAAAACATATAGTCACCGTAGATGAAAGATTTATTTGTCAAATCATTGTCTGGTCAAAAAAAAAAAAAAAAATTTGAAAAATAAATGAAAATAAACAATTAATGAATGAGCATATATGAATTTTCATAATTTTGTAATCAAAAAGTAAATTTTGTAAATTGAATTTATTTTTCTGTTTTCATTTTATTTTCTGCTCGTATATGAAATGAAGAAATTTGAAATCGTGATAATGTTCACCATTTCAAAATGACCATCATCATGATCATAATCATTATTATTATTATTATCATCATCATCATAGTCATATTTTCTTTTCTTTACTTTTTCCAATTTTTCGATAGTCATAATTATAAGTATTTTTTTCTCCAATTAATGAGAATGACAGATAATTATTCGTGATAGTAATAATTATAATTATCGTATTTTTCGTTGATGAAAATAAAAAAAAAAAATTTCAGTTTCATTGAAGAGGATTAGTCTTGTTATTCAAAAATAAAGCTTTAAAAAAATAATGGATAAATTTCAAATGGTTGTTTCAAATTTCAAACGGCATCTTGTTGTTTGGATCGATCATTGAACTGATCAATAAAAATTATCGATATTTTCATCAATATTTTTTAAAAAAATCTGTTCATTTAAATTGTTAATTAAAAATTAATGATTTTTTAATGAATGAATTTTGTTTTTCAAATAAAATATTTCATAATATTTTTTGCACAGTAAAATTTAAATAGACATGTGTTTCTGAATGCAATTCATTCATAAGAAACCATTGATTATTATTATTATAATTTTTGATAATTTATCTTATCTTTGCTTTTTTTTTTGAGTTGTAACAATTTTTTTCTTGGTCGAAAAAAATATTATGTAATAAGATTTAGCATCATTTTTTTCGTTAATAATGATATGTTGATGATGGTCGAGGTTAAGTACAATGATGATGAGGAAGATGATTAGTATATTTGTAAATGCATGTGTGCTATTATGGTACATTTGTCCGAGTTTTTTGTTTGATTTGCAAATCGATCATCATTTTTTTTTCTTTGGCTTTATTCGTGTTCAAGAGCATCAATGCATTGATTTATTTATTCGTAATATTTTCTTTTCATCATCTTGAAATTCTAAACAAAAGAAAAATGTTGCCATTTTGATTTTGTACGTAATAATTTTGAATCATTTATCATGAGCATAAGCACAGACCGATTTTCATAATTTTCATTTTTTTTTGCATATCCTAAGACTGATGAAAATTTTGATGAAAGCTGTCCATTTTAGACAATTTTTTCATTATTTCAGTCTAGTTTATTTGAATTTCGAAAAAAAATGATATGAAATCAAATGAAAAATTTGACCAAATAAAGAGTTTTGAGTTTTATTGTTTTTTTTTTTTTTTTTTTTGTTTGAATGCATACATTAGTGAATAAAAATAAAATGAGAGTTTGATTGAAAAAAATATAATGATGTTGTATATTTCATTCATTGTTCTATGTCAGGTAGAAAAAAAAATAATGGCCAAATAATTGTAGACATAAAATAAATAAATCGAAAAGAATTACATTTTTCATTTTTCGATTATGATTTCGATGATAATGATGACCAAAAAAAATCAAAAAGAGAAATCAAATAATATTTATTTATTCATTTGTTTGGCTTGTGTTTTGCATCAATTTTATATGACATAAAGAGAGTGTAAATGATTATCATTTCTTCATTTTTTTTCGGGATTATTCAAAAATTGACATAGAGTAATGATATATATTTTTTAAGAGTAAATAAATAAATAATGACGATTATTAAAATGATGTAAGTAAGTAAGTAAAGTAAAAGTAAAAGTGATTTTAAAATGTCAAAATAAATGGATTGTAAAAAGAGCGGGACAAAAAAAAAATCAACAACAACAATAATAATAGTAATAACGGGTTATGGCTGGTGTTTTCATCTCATATTTGTTTTTGATCAAAAATTTCATTTTCCATTTTTTTCTATACAAAATGGAAAAACATTCATCAATCAAAATCATATATAAATGATCGTAAATGTTTGATATGACCAACAAACATTCATCATTTGTACATTTGTTCTATAATCATCCAAATCATCTAATATTTATTTATTTATTTTAATTTTTTTTTTTGTAATATAAACATAATGCTTCGAGTAAGTTGAATGATTGAAGAAAAAAAAATGAAATGAAAATATTTTTTTTCATTGTAAACTATTTGAAAAATCAATCTTGATAAATTCATAACCAAAATCAAAAGTGATTGAATTCACCGAATATTTTCGACATAATAATTTTTGTCATCAAATATATCAACAATTATAATTATCATTTATTTTATTCGCAGTTCATCGTTGTTGCTTCATTGATCGCTTGCGCTACCGCTGGTGGTTATGGTGGTGGTGGTGGAGCTGCTGCTGGTGGTGGAACAAAAGGTGGTTCAGCAGGCGGCTCATCAGGCGGTTACGGTGGTGGATCAAAAGGTGGTTCATCAGGCGGTTCATCGGGTGGTTATGGTGGAGGTGCTGGCGGTGCTGGTGGCTTTGGTGGTATGGGCCATGGTGGTATGGGTGGTGGTTTTGGTGGAGGTTTCGGTGGTGGATTTGGTGGTGGTGCCGGTGGCCAAGCCGTTCAAGCCGCTGTAGTTTCAAACCATCGTGTTGAATTCCGTGATGTTCCTTCAACTGGTGGTGCTGCCCCAACCACCATCGAAGTTGGTGGTAAGTATTTGAATAAAAAAAATCTTATGCAGTCTAATTTTATTCAATGTTTGAATATTTTAGCCATGTCAGTCCCAGTCAACTTGCTCTTCAAATCAGCTAGTTCAAATCTTAACATTCAACAAGCTCACGAAGGTGCAGCTGGTTCAGTCCAAGAATCACAATCAGAAGATGAACCACATATCCTCAAACACTCAGTCACTAAACCAATCATCCAAGAAGTTCACGAAGTCATCACTCCACAACGAAAAGTGAGTGAAATCTTCATTTGACTTCGGCAATGATCTATAAATTTTTTCTTTACAGATTACCCAAGAAATCCAACCAGTTGTCGAAGAAATTCTTACCATCGTCTCAAAAGGTATAAATTCTTCACAAATATATCAAAATAATGATGATAATAATCAATTATGAATCACTTTAGATGCTGGTGGACGTGGAGGCGCTGGCGGTTTCGGCGGCGCTGGAGGTTTCGGTGGTGCTGGCGGTTTCGGTGGTATGGGCCATGGTGGTATGGGTGGTGGTGCTGGTGCTGGTGGTTACGGTGGTGGATCAAAAGGTGGTTCATCAGGTGGTGGTTATGGTGGTGGTGCTACAAAAGGTATTGGCACCAAAGCCGGTGGTTCAAAAGGTGGTTATTAAAAAATATAAATAACCATGTTCTTTTTGATGAACACACTTCATTTTCCGAGATCTAAACAAAAAAATTCCATGATGCGTTTGATCAAGTCAAACAAATCAGAAAAATTTTTCATTTTCAAAAAATTAACAGTGACAAATTTCATTAAGTGAAACACCCATTTATTTATTTATTTATCAGCTATAATCATCTGTAATTTAAAAAACCACTATTCAAAAAAAAATTTCAATTAAAATGACATTCAATTTGTGTGATTTTGATTCAATCACTTTTTTTTCATTGTGAATTAAATGCACATAAAAATGTCATGAATTTTGTAAAATTTTCATTTTATCTTTATTTATTTATTTATTTATACTAAATAAAAAAACTGACAAAATTAATGTTTTACGTTTGATTATTTTTTTTTCGATTCGATCAATAATAATCAATCATAGGCAATATTAATTATTCATTATTATTTTATCAGAAAGCAAGAGTTGAACAAGATATTTCAACGGACAGGCAAATTGTGATAAGATTAATTCGAGATTGAATTATTGATTCATGATAATTTATGACCATAATTTTTTCATATTTGAAAATGGACAAAAGTTTATCTAAGAAAAGCGATGTGAATAGATTAATATATTATAATTGATTGATGGATGAAAATTGACGAATTTGACAAAGAAAAAAAAATGCTTTGTTTCACTGATTAATCAATTATTATGATTGAGATCATATTGATTGATCAATTCAGGTCAATTGAATTCAATCATAAATTTATTAACCATCAACTTATGGAAAAAATGAAAAAAAAAAATATTTCGAGAAACGCTGAGCATTATTATTGTTTTAATAAAATCTTGTATTTTTGAAATTTTATATTTGTCATCATGGAAATTTACATCGATTTCAATTAAATGATTAGATTGTTAGATTAATATACCATCATCAAATAAATTTTAGTAATATGACATTTATTTTTCAAAAAATGACGAAATTAGTTATTTTATGAATCACCGTAAATGTTAAGAAAAAGGCTTCGTTTTAACAGTGGGTCCATCCAACCAAGCTGCGCTAGCTGCTTTGCGCGATTAGCAATGTATATGCGATGACTAAAAGACAAAAATGACTCTGAAAAACAAAAAAAAAAAAAAAAAATCAAAAATTCAAAAGCATATTCCATGAAAAATCAATCAATACAATTTTTTTTAAAATTCTAGTTTGTGAATAATTTATTCAATTTCAGTTATTAAATAGAAATTCATCATTAAAATATTACATATGAATGAATAATTGTTTTTGGCTGTTGCAAAAGAAATTTATTGATTAATTTTGAAAAATGAATTTGTTGCCAAAGACACACAAAAGATGACCACACTCTTTTTTTTTTTGCTTAATATAAAACACGCATCACATAAATGAATAAATGAATTTTAATTAAATGGAATTGTTAATTGATTTCAAACCAATAGGTCATGTATTATAATAATCAATAATTAATAAATGGACAAATGTTTTTATTTGAATAATATGAAGAGATAATATGGAGACTGATAAATGCATTCAGACATGCATTTCATACAGATGATATTATTGATATTTTGATCGAATATTAAAACAAAACAAAAAAAAAAAGAAAATATTTTGTAGGATATACAAAGGTGAGATGTCTTCTTATGCAGTTGTCGATGATGTTGCATACGACCACGCTTTTTTCTGTTCGATTCATAGGAGAGATGATGGCCTAAACTTGAAAATCATTTTTTTATTAATATTAATAATGAGATTATTGAATAATGAAATATTAATTATTTCTGCAATTAGTAATGTAATCCTGTGTGTGTGTCTTTGTTGAATCATAGAGTGTATACTTTCACTCGTTTTCAATTGTGAACTGTTGTTTGACTTTTTGTATATAAACGGAGGCAAAATCCATGAATTAAATCATCATTAAAACATTTCATTATTTGAAATCATCAAAACAAAAATTATTCCTACTTATTAATTTTTTATATATTGTGAAAATAATATAATAATCAATATCAAAATGTTCCGAGTAAGGACTTTTTAAATATATTTCCGATAATGAATTACCGAATATTTTCCCATTCAACATTTACCGATATTTTCTCCGAAAATTTGTGTAAATCATCGTCAACTAAACAATGTGTTTTTTCTTCCTATTTTCTTTCAGTTCGTCGTTGTCGCTTCATTGATCGCTTGCGTCGCTGCCGGTGGTTACGGTGGTGGCTCATCAGGTGGTTATGGTGGTGGTAGCCGAGGAGGCGGTTACGGTGGTGGCAGCCGTGGTGGTTTTAGTGGCGGTTTCAGTGGTGGTTTTGGAGGCGGTTTCAGCTCTGGCGGCTCTGCTGCTGCTGGCCAAACTGTCCAAGCTGCTGTCGTTTCAAACCACCGTGTTGAATTCCGTGATGTCCCATCAAGTGGTGGCGCTGCTCCAACCACCATTGAAGTCGGTGGTATGTATCGATTAATTTTTCGTTTGCTGTTTCTCATCAAACTGTGATTATTTGTCAAATTTAGCCAACGCTGCCCCAGTCAACTTGCTCTTCAAATCAGCCAGCTCAAACCTCAACATTCAACAAGCTCACGATGGTGCTGGCGGTTCAGTCCAAGAATCTCAATCAGAAGATGAACCACATATCCTTAAACACTCAGTTACCAAACCAATCATCCAAGAAGTTCACGAAGTCATCACTCCACAACGAAAAGTGAGTGAGGTCTGAATTGGTCTCTAGGAAATCATCAAAAAATTTTCTCTTTACAGATTACCCAAGAAATCCAACCAGTTGTTGAAGAAATCCTCACCGTTGTCTCACGCGACCAAGGTGGTAAGTAATTATGAAACTTAATAAAATTTCAAGATAAATTTATCATAATTCGAAAACAGGCGGACGAGCTGCTGGTTTCAGTGCTGGTGCTGGTGCTGGCGCTGCTTTCGGTGGTTTCAGCGGTGGCCGTGCATCTGGTTTCGGTGGTGGTCGTGGTGCTGGTGGTTATGGAGGTGGCCGCAGTGCTGGTGGTTCATCAAAAGGTGGTTATTAAATCAAATAAATTTGATTGATAATCAAACCTTACCGAATCAATTAAACAATGAGCTGAATATATTCACTTATATCACACTTATTATATGCATCATTCATTTCGAAAAAAATATATCAAAACCATCGAAATTATTTATTTATTAATTTATTTATTTTTAGCAAAACAAAATATTTTATATAAATATCATACATAAAATACAATTGTAATATTCATATTATGTTAATTCATGTATGATCAAATTATATTGATCAAAAACAATAATGGTGTAATTATTGAAATTATTTAATAATTTGCCAAAAATAAAAATGAAAATTTTCTTATATAAATCACAGAAAGTTTAACAAGTTATTCCGACAGACAAGTGAATTGTGATAAGATCAATTCGAGAGTGAATTTGATTTCTGGATTAATTTTAGGATTTTTCATTCATTAATTGATAATGAACAATTATATCATTTTGCCTTCTGGGTTTTGATTAAAATAACGATTGAAAGTTATCGGTCTTTATGAGTATATGCGTGTTTGTTTTCACAGAAAAAGTTTTTACTCTAAGAAATAATCGGCAAAATTTTCTCATTTTAATTACTAAAGCATTGCTGCTTGACAGTCATTAATATTACTAGGTGGTCAAAACCTCGTCAGGGTTAACTCCGACAATTATTCATAATAAACTATCATTTTATTTATGGACCAAAATTTATCTTTGAAAAGAGATGTGGATAGACCAATATTATAATTAATCGATGGATGAAAACTGAGGCATTTGTCAAAAAAACTGTTTTGTTTAACAGATAAATCAATTGATAGGATTTGTGTCATATTGACATCAAATTGAGGCCAACGATCCAACTTTTACAAGTAAATGATAAATTTACTATGCAATAACTTATGAAAAGCGGGAAATATTTCAAGATATACCTTCATCATTCAAGAATGCCTGAGTTTGAATCGACGTTATAATATGATTATACTGGTGATTGGAGGGTTTTAAGTTTTGAATATCATTTGGGGGGCATTTTGAATGAATATAATAGAAAAAATGATGGAATGAATGAATGAATCAGTTATGAACAATATTTTATGATTACAAATAAATAAAAGCAATCATTCACAACATACATTTCTATTGATGATATTATTGATATTTTGATCGAATATTAAAACAAAACAAAAAAAAAAGAAAATATTTTGTAGGATATACAAAGGTGAGATGTCTTCTTATGCAGTTGTTGATGATGTTGCATACGACCACGTCTTTTTTGCTCGATTCAAAGGAGAGATGATGGCCTAAACTTGAAAATCATTTTTTTATTAATTTTAATAATGAGATTATTGAATAATGAAATATTAATTATTTCTGCAATTAGTAATGTAATCCTGTGTGTGTGTCTTTGTTGAATCATAGAGTGTATACTTTCACTTGTTTTCAATTGTGAACTGTTGTTTGGCTTTTTGTATATAAACGGAGACAAAATTCATGTATTAAATCATTATTAAAACATTTCATCATTTGAAATCATCAAAACAAAACAAAAAAATTATTTCTACTTATTTATCTTTTGTATATTGTGAAAATATTATTATAATCAATATCAAAATGTTCCGAGTAAGGACTTTTTAAATATATTTTCGATAATGAATTACCGAATATTTTCCCATCTAACATTTACCGATATTTTCTCCGAAAATTTGTGTAAATCATCGTCAACTAAACAATGTGTTTTTTCTTCCTATTTTCTTTCAGTTCGTCGTTGTCGCTTCATTGATCGCTTGCGTCGCTGCCGGTGGTTACGGTGGTGGCTCATCAGGTGGTTATGGTGGTGGTAGCCGAGGTGGCGGTTATGGTGGTGGCAGCCGTGGTGGTTTCAGTGGCGGTTTCAGTGGTGGTTTTGGAGGCGGTTTCAGCTCTGGCGGCTCTGCTGCTGCTGGCCAAACTGTCCAAGCAGCTGTCGTTTCAAACCACCGTGTTGAATTCCGTGATGTCCCATCAAGTGGTGGCGCTGCTCCAACCACCATTGAAGTCGGTGGTATGTATCGATTAATTTTCGGTTTGCTGTTTCTCATCAATCTGTGATTATTTGTGAAATTTAGCCAATGCTGCCCCAGTCAACTTGCTCTTCAAATCAGCCAGCTCAAACCTCAACATTCAACAAGCTCACGATGGTGCTGGCGGTTCAGTCCAAGAATCTCAATCAGAAGATGAACCACATATCCTTAAACACTCAGTTACCAAACCAATCATCCAAGAAGTTCACGAAGTCATCACTCCACAACGAAAAGTGAGTGAAATCTTCATTTGTATTCGGAATCATCAATAAATTTTTTCCTGACAGATTACCCAAGAAATCCAACCAGTTGTTGAAGAAATCCTCACCGTTGTCTCACGCGACCAAGGTGGTAAGTAATCATGAGACTAATGAAAGATTGTGCGAAAAATTAATCAATATTTAAAAAAGGTGGACGAGCTGCTGGTTTCGGTGCTGGTGCTGGCGCTGGTTTTGGCGGTTTAAGCGGTGGCCGTGCATCTGGTTTCGGTGGTGGTCGTGGTGCTGGCGGTTACGGAGGTGGTCGCAGCTCTGGTGGTTCATCAAAAGGTGGTTATTAAATCAAATAAATTTGATTGATAATCAAACCTTACCGAATCAATTAAACAATGAGCTGAATATATTCACTTATATCACACTTATTATATACATCATTCATTTCGAAAAAAATATATCAAAACCATCGAAATCATTTATTTATTTATTTATTTTTAGCAAAACAAAATATTTTATATATATATTATTCATAAAATACAATTGTAATATTCATATTATGTTAATTCATGTATGATCAAATTATATTGATCAAAAACAATGATGAATCAAACCAAATTATTATTTAAAAATTATCCAAAAAATAAAAATGATGATTTTCTTATATGAATTGAAAGAAAGTTGAACATTTTATTCCGCGAAACAAGTGAAAAGATTAATTCGAGATTGAATTTGATTTCTGCATTAATTAGGATTTTTCATGTAAACATCTTCATTTATTAATTGATAATGAATAATTATATCATTTTGTTTATTTAGTGTGTGTTTTCACAGCAAAAGTTTTTTTACACTGAAGAATAATTGACAAAATTTTCTCATTTTAAATACTAAAGCATTGTTGCTTGCTAATTATCAACTTGACTAGGTGGTCAAAACCTCGTCACGGTTAACTCCAACAATTATTGCTTATAAACTATCATTTTAATCATGAACCAAAGTTTATATTCGATGATAGATGGCAAAGGATAATTATTTTAATTGATTCATGGATGAAAATTTACAATTTGACAAAGTAAAAATAGATAAATCAATTTTGATTGAGATTATATTGACATTACAGGGTATGAAGTTCTCATTCGCAGTTTCAAAATTGATTTGATAGTTTTGAATGTAATTTTGAACTGTACAATTATGAAATTCAATTTTAAAACTACGATTTATCCTTTTGAAAAATCATTCGTTAAATTCCGTACGAAACTCGTGACAAGTGATTGATCGAAATCTATGCAAATTGGATCGCCATAAGTCTATCTTAGCTAATAGATAAGACCATTTCATTAATGGATCATATTTGTTCTTATTTATTTTCCATCAAAATCGAAATCGAATGAATGAATAATGAAGAAATTTTAGCACAAATAAATTCAAATAAAAAAATGCAAATCTATTTTTTTAAATAAAATACTTGTCATCATCATCATCATCATAATCTGCATTTAAAATGCAAAAAATAAATCATTTCAAATTTTATTATCATCATTTCATTAATAAAATTTTGAATTAATTTGAAATTGATTTTGATATTTTTTTTCAATTTTTTAATTTTAAAATTTTTATTTTCCAATTACAAAAGACCCTGAAGCTTAATAGTAATAATCATCATAATCATCATCATTAGACTGTCGTTGTAATTATTATTATTATTATTACATTTTTCAAATTATATTTTTTTCTCATGAAAAAATTAATGATTTTTGATCATTTATTTTTTCAAGGTTTATCGTTTAATAATTTATAAATAATTTGTAAAACACCTGGATTTAATAAATTATACGAAATAAAAAAAAATATTAATAAAATTATTCAATCATCAATTATTTCCCTGCTGTACACAGATTGCATAACAATTTTTTCAGTTTTTTACGATTTTATTTTATATTTTTTGATTTTGACTAAACATAAAATTCAATCAAAATTTTCCAAGTAAAAGATGATCTAATACAAATCGATGAATTAATGAATGGATGGATATTAATATTAATTTTTTCTATCTTCTTTGATTGAAATCCTCCATATTTAGACGATCAAAAGTGAAAGGATAAATTTTATCATTTCATTATTTGAGTATATATGATTAATAATTGAAAATTGATGAATTTCGACAAAAAAACCTTGATGTCATTTGTTTATTCAATTAATCTTCGAATAGATATTTGGTTATGTAATAATTTGATGGTTATTTTTCTTAAATTACAATAATTCATGATTTATTCGAATCATTACTATTTTTATAATCAAATCTTGTAATTTTAAAAAATTTTCTATTTGTCATCATGGTATTTGCATTGATTTTCATCAAAAACTTGGCTGTGAACATGATTTTAATCAACCATCAAAATCAAATGAACTTTAGTAATATGATATTTAATATTTTTTTTTCGAAAATTTGTCATCAAGCATTAAAACAAAAACTTAAGATGGTATTATTGAGTTTAAATTTAAGCATTCGATCATGCTCATTTCAATCTGATTTCATTACAATCATTGTCACTGATTAATGATGATACATTTATCATTTAGTGATTGATTATTGTTTTGTACAAATCTTTCAAGTTTTTAAATGATCTTTGAATGAAAATATCAATCAAAAAAAATAGTTTAAATCAATCCGATTGAAAATGGAAATTTTTTTTTCTTCACGAATTATCGTATGTAAATTATTTATTCAAATCAAAATCTAATCATCGATCATTGATGATCATAATAAGACATGATATGTGTTGCCAATTCATTTTCAATCATTCAAACATGATCATCATCATCATCTAATAAGTCGAGAATTAAAGAAAATAGCTAAATAATAATAATAATAATGGATATCTCCGTAGTTATATGGTGCCACAAGGCCACAAGGGTTTGCATAATTTTTTCATTTTTCCTTAGAAACAACAGTTTCACGTTTCGTTGTTGTTTTTATTGTTGTTGTTGTCGTTGTCGTGGTTATTTCAAATGTGTTGGCACATTTTTTCAATTTTTTCATTCATTTCTTCATTCTTGATTTTTTTTTTCATTCATTCCAATCCATTCACTCTCATCATCATCATTGAATGTGTAATCAAAATGAAGAAAAAAAAAATATTCTTTTTCTTCATTACATTCATTAATCTCATCGAATACACATCATTCATTCAATTTTTAAAACGAATAAAAAAAATTGAGAAAAAAACAGTTTAGCCAATATAATAATAATAATAATAATACTGCTATTAACCATTATCATCATTATTTGTGATGAATTAATGATGATAATCACATTGATCAACATTTTCACTATTGCATGATGTTGTTTGTTGTTTTTGTTGTTCTTGGAACTCGATTTGATTGTTAATAATGACGCTCATGATGTTGATGATGATGATGATGATGATCTAAATGAATTAAGGGAAGATTAAATAATTTTATTTTCTTCATTTTGTTTCGATGTAAAAAATCATCCATTATTATTATTTTGTTTTCAAGGATAAATGTATTAAAAAATTATAATATAAATTATATAATTTTATATGTCAACAAGCGTGTTGTGTGTTCGTATGAATTGATGTATTGGATAGGATAATTGGAAAACGAAAAATATTTGAAAAAAATTCATTGACCCGGAGGGAGACATTGTGCGTGTTAACATATACAGACATATATTTAACAACACGTGTTTTTTTTTGATTTGCTGATGTGTGTGTGGTCATGATCATCATTCCCCCTTAAGAAAATTTCATTTTAAATACACTCATTCATGATGATATGAATGTATGAATGAATGGATGGCTGAATATGAAAAAAAAAAATTCAAAAACAATCCCTTTCACGAAATCGAAATAACAGTCTCGACACGAATATATTTTTGCGCAAAAATTAAAAAAATTTACATGAAATTATTTTATTTTATATTTGAATCAACTTTTGACTCTTGAATAGTGAAAATGATAACTTTTTTGTTCTCGTTGGCCAAATTAAACAATTTTTTGAAGATAAGATTGCTTACTAAAACATATATGGTAGAGAGAATTTGAAGCGTAAAAAAATGAAAAATTTCATGATCATCTTAATTACAAAACTATGGCCATAATAATAATAATCATTTATTATAATTTCGAATAGAAATTAAAACAAAAATTAAATAAAATAACAAAAAAAGATGAAATCAAAAAAAAGATGAAATTTTATCAAAATTTTTATTTAATATGACTGTTGTTACATAAAAACTGTTATTAAAAGGTTGGAAAATTTTCGATTAAAAACAATGATAATAATAATAATGATAGTAATTATCATTTCATACAATGTTTTATATAATGTTTTCATAGTCGATCATCAAATTTCATAGAGAAAAAAATAAGGCTTTTTGAATTATCATTTGGAGGATATTTTAAATGAATATAATTGAAAAAATGATAGGAATGAAATGAAATGAAATGAATGAAAGAATGAATCAAATATGAACAATATTTTATTATTACAAATAAATAAATGCAATCATTCCTAACATATATTTCTATTATAGATGATATTATTGATATTTTGATCGAATATTAAAACAAAAAAAAAGAAATAAAATATATTCTAAGGATATACAAAGGTGAGATGTTTTTCTTATGATGTTTGTTGCTGTTGATGTTGTTGCTGTTGCATACCATGTGAAATTGATTACATTAGCTTCATATTGTTGTTGTTGTTGTTGCTGTAATGTTGTTATTATTGCTACTGCTGAGATCCAAAGAACAATATTTGTTACAGGAGACAGACACACCACCACGTTTTCTTCTTTACGATTCAGGGGAGAGATGATGGTCTAAACTTGAAAGTCATTTTTTAATAATAATAATAATAATAATAATTTTATTATTATTATTGCTGCAATTAGTAATATAATCCTGTGTAAGTGTGCGTGTGTGTGTGTGTGTGTGTGTGTGTGTGTGTGTTGAATATAAATCTTAGAAGTATATACTTTCATTTTTATTTCAATTGTAAACTGTTATTTCGGTTTTTGTATATAAATGGAGACAAAATCCATGGATTAAATCATCATCAAAACATTTCATCATTTGAAATCATCAAATCAAAATTTAAAAAAAATTATTTATTTGTATATTCTGAAAATAATATAATAATAAATATCAAAATGCTCCGAGTAAGGATTTTTTCAAATATATTTCCGATAATGAATTACCGAATATTTTCCCATCTAACATTAACCGACATACTCACCGAAAATTAAAATGTTTGTAAAATCATCGTCAACTAAACAAAATGCTTTTTTTCCTTCCTATTTTAGTTCGTCGTTGTCGCTTCATTGATCGCTTGCGTCGCTGCCGGTGGTTACGGTGGTGGCTCATCAGGTGGTTATGGTGGTGGTAGCCGAGGTGGCGGTTACGGTGGTGGTAGCCGTGGTGGTTTCGGCGGTGGTTTCAGTGGCGGTTTCGGTGGTGGTTTTGGCGGCGGTTTCAGCTCTGGTGGTGGTGCTGGCCAAACTGTCCAAGCTGCTGTCGTTTCAAACCATCGTGTTGAATTCCGTGATGTTCCATCAAGTGGTGGCGCTGCTCCAACCACCATTGAAGTCGGTGGTATGTATCGATTAATTTACCGTTTGCTGTTTTTTATCAAACTGTGATTATTTGTGAAATTTAGCCAACGCTGCCCCAGTCAACTTGCTCTTCCGAAGTGCTTCAAGTAACCTCAACATTCAACAAGCTCACGATGGTGCTGGCGGTTCAGTCCAAGAATCTCAATCAGAAGATGAACCACATATCCTTAAACACTCAGTCACTAAACCAATCATCCAAGAAGTTCACGAAGTCATCACCCCACAACGACGAGTAAGATAATTTTTCTTTTTCGCTTAACAAATCAATAATACATCTTTCACTTTCATTTCGAATAATTGAATCGTACAGATCACCCAAGAAATCCAACCAGTTCAAGTAAGTTTGGCAATATAACAATCTTTTGATAGGTTTACTAATCATTCATCAATTTGATTATTTGAAAATTTTAGGAAGAAATCCTTACCGTTGTCTCACGAGACCAAGGTGGTAAGTAATCTTGAAACTAATGTATAATTTTTCGATAAATTAATCATCATTCAAAAAAAGGTGGACGAGGTGCTGGTTTCGGTGGTGGCGCTGGTTTCGGCGGCGGTTTCGGTGGTTTCGGCGGTGGTCGTGGATCTGGTTTCGGTGGTGGTCGTGGTGCTGGCGGTTATGGAGGTGGCCGCAGCTCTGGTGGTTATGGTGGTTCATCAAAAGGTGGTTATTAAATCAAAAAAATTTGATTGATAATCAAACCTTACCAAATCAATTAAAAAATGAGCTGAACATAATCACTTATATCACTCTTATTATATGCATCATTCATTTCGAAAAAAATATATCAAAAACATCGAAATTATTTATTTATTAATTTATTTATTTTTAGCAAAACAAAATATTTTCTATAAATATTATTAATAAAATACAAATGTAATATTCATATTATGTTAAATCATGTATGATCAAATTATAATGATCAAAAACAATACTTATATAGATCCACCGAAATTATTAAATTCATTTAATAATTCGCCATAAAATAAAAATAATAATTTTCTTATTTAAATCAATGAAAATTGTATTTCATTTTAATTTTTATCATTACATGTCTTGATGAAATAATGAATGATAAAATTTTTCAATAAATTATGCGACATCTTCTGTTACAGATGGTAATTGATCATGAAATCAAAGCTCATGAGCTCATTACCTTTTCATCATGTTTTCATGCTACCTGTTTGTGAAATGCAACAGGTTGTATTGAAAATAAAATTCATTGAAAATTTGAGTTACTTTTGAATTGTTTTTAAAATAACAAAAATGATTTTAAGCAAAACAATTACAATTCAAAATTATTACAAAATTGTTCATTGTAACAACATCATGTTTCAAGTGTCATCATTTTGTAAAAACAAGTGGTTTATATTTTTGCTTAAAAATAAACCAAATTAAAACAAAACAAAAATTCAATGTAAGTTGTTGAATAATAAAAATAATGTTTTTATAATTATTTTAAATATTTTTGTTTTGTTTTCATAAATTTTAATTTTTTAATATTAATCAATATAACAAATGCCACAAAAAGTGTCATTATTCACTCATTTATTCATTTATTTATTTATATTTAAACATGAATAAATAGGTTGTTGTTGTTGTTGTTGGGAATGATGATGACATACTAAATGTCAACATTTGAATTTAAATAAATAAGTATTTTGTCCTTTTTTTGAAAATTAAAGCCAACCATTGTTGAAATTGAAATTGAAAATTTAATTTTCGATGTCAAAATCTTTACATTCGTTTTTGTTTGTTTGTTTGAATTTCATTTATTCAAAACAATTATCATTTCAATTAATTGTTGCCATTGAAAAATGAAATAAAATTATTCATTTTTTTAAATTTTAATTTTGTGTCAAAAATATGCATTTACAAATTTCTTAATTTCTTTTAACAAACCATGAAGAATCGATTCGATTTATGGTGAAAAAATAATTTTAAAAATAAATAATTTGTCCATAAATTTGTCTCTTCAAATGAAAAATATTAATTGAATTTTCTTCTTTTTTTAAATCAATATTTTATTTTTGAATAATGTGATCCATATGGATAATTAATGAATTGATTAAGAAAAAAAAAAAAAATGAATAAAAACAGATCGAGATAACGATTAATGTGTTATTTGGTTTTTTGCTATTTATTCATCCAATTTTTTTTTTTTTGCTTTTAAATTAAAATTGAAATTATTTTTATCTCAAAAAATTGAATAAGACTCAAATTTAAAGTGATTGAGTCATTTAAGATTTTTAAAATCTTCATTTCGTCTATTTTTTTGAAGATAGAGTTAAATTTACAACTAAAATATACAAAAATTTCAAGATCTTTAATCATCAATTTGATGATGATGGCCTTTCACATCGATCATCATCAAAGGTCAACTTTAATTATTGTAAATTGTTTTGATTGATTATATTGAACGGGATATTCGACCATTAGTTTATTTTTATAAACCTAATCGATGATATTTTCTATACAAATCCTTTTTATATAATCCATAAATTGATTTGAATTGATTTTTCTATTTTTTAATCCAAGATAAATCCATTTATTAAATAAATATCAAATGTTATATTGAGTAAATCACCCATAGTACCTGTAATATTATCATGATAATGATCGTATTTAGCATCTTTCTTTTTTTTTCTCGAATAAAATCACTAAATGATAATCATTCAATTTGAGTTTTGGAAATTTAAATTTAAAAAGTGAAACAAAAATTGAATTCATTTCGGTTCATTTTTATGGAAACCTTAACGATAAAAACTGGTTTCGATTTGAGCCAAAGAAAATGGTTATATTCCATTTTCATTTTTGTCTATGTAAATCATTGTATCACGCCAAAAAAGTGATGATCGGGGTAGCACATATGATTATTTTTGTACTTGCACAGTTCTGTGTGCATGAATAGATATTATCAAATTGATTTTAGCGGTGTGTTGATGTGTGTTTTACACTGAAACATTTCACAGAGGATAATGTTCCAGTTTTTTTTCAATTTTCGATTTTCAAAAAAAAAAAAAAAAAAAATCATTTGAATTTGTGCATTATCATTGATAAATGATCAAATCTCTTGCTCTTTATCATTATTATAATCGTTATTCGTTCACATCACATTTTTCCCTTCCCTTCACATTTATTTATTCAAGGCGTGATAATTTCTTATTTTTTTTCCCTCAAATAATTTTTTTTCGGTAATATTTTACCGTATTCATGCATTTAAAATCATAAGAAGAAGGCTCATTATTATTATTTCTCATTGAAATGATGAGATTTTTCAATTTCTTTTAGCTGGAATCAGTTTTTTTTTCCCAACAATCGGTCACTATTTTTACGGGTCGATGTCGATGTCACCATTACACTTACACCATGTTCATGTATTATCGGTCGATATGATCTTTAATGATGATGATGATGATGATGCTAGTTTTATTTGTTCGGTGGTAAACATTTTTTTTTTTTTTTTTTTTTTTTGATAATAATAAAATGTAGTTCACATACACTAACACAAACAAATAAATAGCAAATACGATTTTTAAAATAAAGATATATAAAAAGGAAAACCGAAAATTTGAATTTTTATTATTTTCTTTCTTTTTTTTTTGAAAAATTATTTTCATTCAAAAAAATAAATTTTATTCAAAGTTATTTTATTTTGTTTTTGATCATTTTGAAATTTTGTTTGAATATTTATGATTTGCACATTCTTGAAACAATGATTACATTTAAAAATTTGTCGATAATTGTTACTATAATTCTGATTATACAAAAACAAAAATGTGAAGCAAATGAAATTGAAAATGAAAATGCAATGCATCCCACGACACAGAATAAATTTCCAGCTGCAGTTGATTCATATCATCAAATCCGTTATATAGAAGTGCCATCACAAAGACATGGGCCTAAAGAACCACAAATACATACATTAACAACACATTCATTGCCCATGAAATTATTATTCCGTACTACTTCAAGTCATTTACATGTTGATCAACAAGATGATCATATACCGGATCCAGTTACGCATACAATGCCGCAAAATAAAGATTATCGTTATTCATCATCATCACAAATACAATCAACTCGATTAGCATCACCACAATTTACACCATCATTATCGCCACCACAGCAAACAACTGCTTCACCACCTCAATTAGCAATGCCATTGCAAGATCCTATGATATCACCAATTATTCCAGCTAGAATGATGGCATTTATTCCAATTACAGGAGCACTGCCATCGCCATCACCAACACCACAGACTCCAACAGATCAATCCATCGCATATCAACAATCTCCATTAACTGAACCACAATTGATTCCGATTTATCCAACTACTAAACAATTTTTCAACGCTCCATTAACACAGCAGCCAATCACATATGCAGCTGCAACAGCTACGCAATTTTTATGGCCATTAAATTTTTATCCAATGGTGCCTGTAAATAATTATAACAATAATCGTCCACGTCATCATCATCATCCATTGCCAAGATTTCATTTAAAAAATCGAATATTTCCATCGCCACCACCACCACCACCACCGGTTAAACAATTAACTGGTTTCTATTATCCAATCAACAACAATCATCGAATGAATGGTGGTGGTGTAAACAATATTCTATGGCATCCATTTGGATAATAAAATAAATAAATAGGTCAAACAGTTTTTTTCTGCAGACAAACGCTCTTATTTCAGTTTTTTTCACCATAATAAAAATGATAATTTTATTCTTTATTATATAATATTTTTTTCCATAATTATTTGTACATTATCATCCATATCACAATGTCATCACATTAATTTCATAAAACAAAAGAAATTTTCAAAAAATGTATTTTTTTCGTTTCATTTGTTTCTATAATATAATTTTGGCTTTAATTTTTAATTACATAATAATTACATTTTAATGTTTCATTTATTCAATGTTTTTTTCTTGTTTTTTTAGAAACAACATTTAAAAAATGAAAATTTTTTTACATTGTTATTGATGATGATGATAATCAATTGATCGTCAAACGGTGATAACGATTATGTTTTGTTATGTTTAAAACAATTTACAAAAAACAGAAGAATTATCCAATTTCAAATGGTTTATAATATTCATTATTTGACTAATTTTTAGACAGAAAAAAAGCGTAGTAACCATTGAAGGACATTAACAGCTCATATAAAAATAAAATGAATAATAAGAATAATTTTTATTGTTATTATTATCATTATTATGTAATTTTGAATAGCATGAAATTTACATTTAATTTCTCAAGATTTTCGTAGACAATTTCTGATCATTATCAGTCGTAGACGTTTCATTTTTTCTTCATAAATTTTGTTTACAAAAATTTAATTCTTCATAATTATGCTTTTTAATTATTCGAAATTTTCATCTAATTTTCGCCACAAATTCTTTAATCAAATGAAGAAATTCGTTTTTGTTTTCCATTCCAATTAAAATGATAATTGATAATTAATTCAGATATGTTTCAAGATAATTAATGTTTTATCAATCAAAAATGATTGATCAATTTGGTCAAAATCAATCAATACATATCGATAATGAATTCATTTTTTTTTTTTTTTTTGCGCAATGATTTATCGTTTATTTAAAAGGTGATCTTTGAATTTTTATTTGTTTCGTTTTTTTAATTTGTTAATTTATTCATTTAAAATAATGATTTATGTGTTTTGATAAGTTTTTAGAAATGATTCAGCTTTAGTGCGTGTTTGTGCGTGTTTAAATGAAATGCTTTGCCATAATTACCGATTAAGAAAATGAAAAAAATGAATGTATCAATAAAAAAAAAATTGTCGGTCAAATGCATATTATCTCAAATATTGATATGTTTAATGTGAAATTTAAAAAACTTGTTCCATAATCGAAATCTTTGATATTATTATTGATAGAAATGAAAATCAATGTAAATAATGTAATGATAATAATAATAAAAAAAAATAAAGATCAAAAATTTTTTTTTTTATAACCTCAAATGGTTATAAGATTATAGTTATTATCATCATCAGCATTACTTATGGTATGGTAATAATACTAATTTTTTTATGATATAAATGTGATGATTTGAAGATATCAAAAGAAATAAATCAGATAATCATAAAAAAAACAATAAACACATGAATATAAATCAGATACAACAATAACGAAAACAAAAAACATATGCATCCTATGTTTTTTTATATGTAATAAGAAAAAAATATATATTGTACTGATAAATTCAAATGACAAACATTATATAATTGATTTTCACTATAGATTGTCGAATGATGTTTGCATAGAAATGAATGTAGATATTATAATGATAAAAATTACAATTTTTCGAAAATCGACAGTCGAAAAAAAAAATCAAAATTTCATGATAAACGACATTTACAAGCAAGCAGAAGTGAAAACATTTGCGGTTAGGTCATTATTATCATCATTTCTAGCCGTTCTCATCATCAACATTTGTGTTTGATCAAAGATTAATTATCATTTACGTTTGGATCGTTTGGATTCATATCAATTCGACATGATTTGTTTGCCGCACACGCATTTTTTTTTTTTTTTTTTTTGCTTGAAATTTTTCCATTTCTTCAGAAAAGTCTGGAAAAAACAAACAGGAAAAACAAATTTAAAAATCATCGATGATCCGATAATCACATACGGCGGACACACATAGGTGATCGCAGATAGTAATAGCATTGGATCATGGAATATATTTTTTGTACGCACGGAAAATCAAAAAAAAAATTATGAATGACATGTGAAGCCTTTAATAACTATAATAATAATTATAATTTTACTATAGTTTCAAGCCTATCAATTATAGATATTGTGGCTAATATGGATAATAAATTCATTAGTATTTTCATAGATCAATTTTTTTGCCATTATTTAACAATAAATATTGAAATAATAAATCCAAAACTTGAAGCATGACTATTTATCGATATTTTATTTATATGATTTTATAACTAATATATTTACAATGTTTTTCGTTTCTGTTATATTGATCAATAGATGAATCAATAATTGATTTCTACAATGCAAAATCGATTTGAATCGCATCGATAGACTAATGGCATAAGAATTGATGGATACATCAAGCATTAGTGATAATAGCTTCGCTAAACGAAGATTTACTGAGGTAATTAAATTTTTTTTTACATTGTTTCGTTGATCGACTAATGTTTTTCCGTTTTTTTCCTGACAGATGAAAATTATGATTCAAGCACTCATTAATGATGCACCCTATCATTTTTTTGATTCAAATTCGATATAAAAAAAATATTGAAAATTTAAAAACATTTCCATCCTTGTTCTCTATGATTACGAAATGAAGTTCAAAGACGCGTACGTTTTAATTAAACATGATTGACATTTACTACTGTTTGTGTGTTATATTCAAATGGTATCGAATAAAATTGAAAAAAACAAAATTTTTTACCATCTTTGAGGCCAAAATCTCTTAATTTTTAAGAAATTTTTACTAATTAATTTTTTTTGAAGTTGAACGTGTGTTTCGCATCTCAATCAATTAAATCAATGCAGCATGTATCATCTTTTATATTGAAATGAAGAAGAAACTGAAAAAAATAAAAATAAAAAAAATTAACATCTCTTTGTATAATTTTATTACCATAAATTCATTTTACGTGAGGAAAAATGTATATTGTATATGACAACATGAAAATTTGTTCGTTGTTTTTTTCAATTAAAAAAAATAAAAAAAATTGAAGATAATCGAAATGAATCGAAAATACTCTTTTCCGATGTTGATGATTTCATTAATGAATGAAAAATGCTTACTTGAATTTAATTTATCGGAAAATGATGGAAACTATATAAATGCTTATGAATTTTGATTCAAAATGCAATTCGACAACAAATCCGAAAACGATACATCAAGTATTATCAAGACATTTAAAAAAAACTTTCATCTAAAATTTACTACAAAAAATTATCAAAATGCTCAAAGTATGTTTGGTTTTTCATTTTTATTGATTTTGATTTAAACTAATATTTTTGATTTTCTGGAAATAAAATTAGTTCGTCGTTATCTCAGCTTTAGTCGCCACTGCCTGTGCTTATGGTAATGCAGGATATGGTGGAAGAGGAGCCGGTGGATTCGTTGCTGGATCAGGTGGTTATGGTGGTGCCGGTGGTTTTGGTGCTGGTGCTGGCGCTGGCGCTGCAATCGTTGCTGCTGCCATCAATTCAAGACATAATGTCAACTTCGTAGATGTTCCAACCGTTCAAAATTTGAACCCTGCCACCGTTGAAATCGGTGCTAGCCAATTGCCAGTAACAATTGTTTTCCGATCATCGAGCAGCGCCTTAAACATTCAACAAGCTCATGATGGTTAGTTTTTGCCTTTAATGCATTATAGCAAAATTTTTCTAATTATTCTTTTCAATCAAAAAATTTAGGCGCTGCTGGTACTGTTCAAGAATCATCCAGTGAAGGTAAATTAATCGTTTTGTCTATCTTTATTCAAATAATTAATCTGAATTTTATTCTGATAAAACAGATGAACCACACCGATTGGTACACCGAGTTACCAAACCAATCATTCAAGAAGTCCATGAAGTCATCCAACCAATGCGAAAAATTCAACAAGAAGTTTTGCCAGTCCAAGAAGAAGTTCTTACTCTTGTTGCCCGAGACAGTGGTTTCGCTGGTGGTGCTAATCTTGGTGCAGGTTTTGGCGCTGGTTTTGGTGGCGCTGTCAACACTGGTCTCGGCGGTGCTGTTCGTCTTGGTGGTGCTAGTGTTAGTGCTGGTGCTAGCGCTGGTAAAGCCAAAGCTAGCGGTGCTGGTGTTATTGTTGTTTCAGGAAAATCAGCTAAAAGTGGCTATTAAACCTTAAATCAATTGATCAATTTTGTAAATACAAAAAAAAATCAATTCGTTTAGAACAAACAAATTGAAAATGACTTCAAGCAAGATCAATTAAATTTTTTGTCTATCAAACAAAATAAGCAATCTTATTCACACATAACACGCACATCAATAAGCATCAATCTTACATATCTCATCGTTAAAATAAAATTCATTACTACATAATTTATTTATTTGATTTGATTTGATTTCAAATTAATTTATTTGTCAACTTAATAAATAAATATTTGAAAAAAAACAAAATTGAAAATTGATTGGGATTTGTTTTTTCAATCCGTATCCAAAATCCAAATGTGTCTTTACATAATTTCCATGAATTTTTATTTTTGCATTTAAAATCAATGTGATGTCTAAAAAAAATCTTTGAATACGGAAATCGTTAGCAAAATTATTTTTCGTGGAAAAAAAATTCGCATAAAAGATTGTATTAATAAAATCACAAATCAATGACAAATGAGATTGATTTAAAATTGATCGATTCGAAATTGATTACTCAAGAAAAAAAATGCACTGAAAAAATTTGTTTCAAAAATCAATCCAAAATTTGAAAAATTTACAGCTTGAATCTTGGACTGCATTTTCGATCCTAAATGAAACACTCAATTGCCCAAGCTAAATTCACTGTTTTCAAGATAAAACCATGTTTTTTTTGTACATGACCAAAATGAAAATTTTAGCGATGAAAATCATCTAATTTGCATATCAAAGATTTCCATGAATTATGATAGATCAAAACCTAATCAGAAAACAAAGTGAAAATGATCCTGGATCAAATGTACAGATTTTATCGAACAAGCATCATCATTGTTTGGTTTTGTTTCTATGAATAGACAAAAAAAACTTTGGATGAAATATCTTTGATATTTTTATCTACAAATGGATATGGATCAATGTTTATCATCATTTGATGATCCTATTGTTTAAAACACTATTTAAAATTTAAAAGAAAAAAAAATGATTTCTTTTGTCTAATGTTCAAAAGAAAAAAATTACAAAAAATAAAAAAATTGAATTGAATGAAATGAATAGACGAAAAAAAATAGCAATAAACACAGATATCATCATCTTCACATCATTATCATCGTGTAAAAGCCTAAATAGCCATAAATAGTCATCGAAACCGACAAAACAACATGTTTTGTTTTCGTTAAAAGCGAAAAAAAATATTGAACTGAATTCAAAATTTTCCACAAAACATACTAATTCAATACTTTTTGTATTGCATTATGATACTCATGATTATGTTCATATTGAACATTTTGATCATTTTACATATTTTTTTTATATTTTTCCAGCTCAACACATTGAATTAACAAAAATTGGAAGTGAAAATAAAATTTTATTCTTCGCATAAATTGAAAATTTTGATTCAATTTAAAATTTCAAATGTGCTCATCAAATAACAACATATAATCCTTAATCCCTGTTTCATCCCATTTTCATTTTAAAATTATTATTATTATTATTATTATTCGATTTTATGTCAAAGAACCATTCATATTTCATTTAAAATTCATATTGAATTGATTCCATTTTTTTTCGTTGATTTTATTTCCACTGTGTTGTTGTTCCACATATATTTCTTAACGTTTGATAAAGATTTGTATGTGTATGTGTTTCAAATAAAATAAAAATACTGGAAAAATCTTGAATCTCAAATATATTCAGGATGAAACTAGGAAGAGACAAAAAAAAATCTCGAATAGTTTTATAGTAATTTGATGTTTGGCCCCAAATGTATCGAAAAAAAACATCAAGTTGTCCCATCAAATATCAGCAAGTAACGAACAAACAACATCGAACACCATTAACATTCATACGATGATGGCCATCAATTGACCGAAATGATATGAATAAAATTGAATGAATGTAACATATAGAGTAAATAAATAATCTTTTTTTTCAATGATGATGGCCTGTGATAATAAAGATTTTTTTTTTTAAATTTTAATAAATAAAAATATTTTTTTTAATGAATAAATGTGAATTTAGATTAATGAGATATATAATCATTTTTGAATTTGGAAATTTTCTCCTCTAAATTAATTAATATTGAAATATTGATAAATTTGCACGCAAAAAATTATGCCAACATTCCACAAAAAAAAAATTTTGTTCAAATCAGATCATCTATCAAAGATAATCATCAAATTTAAATTTAATGTTATTTTTCGCATAAACAACATTCGATGATAATATCAAAAGAAGGAAAAACAATGAAAACACAACATTATTCGAATTTAATTTGTTCCGAATTTTCAATTGAAAAAAAAATAATGCAAATTTGTCTTGATTTTATTTAATGATATTTATTGAAAAAAGAAAGAATTGTTTGGCCAAACAATGGAAATTCAATAATATCAATCGAGGATTTACAATAGTTGTTGTTGTATTTAAATTCAGGGACAATCATTGAAAAATAATAATAATAATAAGATGAAATTTTTCATTACTATCAATCAATCGTAATAGTAAAGTGACAATAAAGTTTGAAAAAAGAAAAAAAAATCAAGATTGAACGACAATAAACGACCGACAACAATAAGAGAACACGAATTTCTTTGCTTGTAAATCGACAATAAATGACCATTAAAATGGATTATGTATTAAAGCTTTTCTTAACAAATTCAAATTATACAAGTAATAATGATGATTACAATAATAATAATAATAATAATAATGATAGATTATTGTCCGCAAAAATGATGATCAGATTAATAATGTTATTTACTGTTATCGTTGTTGTTGTTGTTGTTGCGATTGAAAATCATGTAGGATTTTCATGGTAATTATTTTAAATAATGTTTTATTTAAAAAAAAGATATTCAAATAACAATAATAATATTATAATGTCATCCATATTATTACTAATGTGTAGATGCTGATTTTGCTGATGTGATTGTTGATTTATTCTTTTTCTTTTTTTTCAAATTTATTTCGTGAGGAAGAGATTGGTAATAATTATCTAATGATCATCCATTATTATCATTATCATCATCTGAAAACTGTTGTTGGCCAAAAAAACAAGAATGATTTTTCGTTGTTGTTGATGTTATTATTGATGATTATGATGATGATGAAAATGCAACAAGGCCAATGAAGATTTGGTTATCGTTTATTGTTGATTAAAACACATACAAATACAAAAACATTAATTGTATTTATAACAAAATATTTTTTTTTTCAAAACTATGAAAAAAACAAAATAATAGTTCCTGTATAAATTTTTTTTTCGCTTTGAATTTTATTCATTTTTTTTTCTTTTAAATAATCATAATAATTTTGGCCCAAATCAAATCATTCACGATTAATTTTTGAATCGAGATGTTTTGATTTTTTTTTCTTTAAAAAAAATAAAAAATAAAACACACATAATGATAATCGATTTGTAATTTTCCCTGATATAATTTTTTTTGAAATTTATTTATTTTTATTTTTTTTTAATTACATTTTCATCAATCATAGAATAATGAATGTAATTTATTAGCAGCAGCAGCAGAAGCAGAAAAAAATGTTTTTATTTTCAAAGGATTAGCAATATTGAAAAACCAATGTTTTACTGTTTTTTTCAATTTTTTTTATTAAGACTAATTTGATCAATTTTCTCCGATTTAATCGACCATTTAATTAATGATAATAATTAAAATTCGTTTCTTAAAATCAAATGTTTTGTCCTTTTGATTTTTGTTTCTAAATTTCTTTCCAGAAATTAGAACGTGTAGAAGAATTCAGCTCAGAATTTTAATTTTCTTCTCCTTAAAAAAAGATCAGTGACATTCAATAAACAAAGTGACCATTTAATAATTAGTTTTCCTGAATGTAAATAAATGAAATAAAATAATTATAAATCATTATCAAACAATACAGTCAATTCATGCAAACGAAACAAAATGAATGGAAACATCACGCTTTTTTCATCAATCACACACACACGCATATGGAAACAGAAGTAAATTGAAATTCAAATTTTTTTTTCTCTTTTAAATAAATAATGAATAAAGTTTTATCGAATAATAATGATGTTGATAATTTCCTTTCGCCCAAACATACTGGTTAATTGCAACAAGTAAATAATGGGTTGTCCGAAAAGTTTTTGCGTCTAAATCAATGCGTTGCTAACTTAAAAATCTGCAAGAACTTTCTTGACAACTAATTAGATATATTTATTTCATTTTCAATTTCAATTTCATTTCCATCAGTTGTGACGATGATATTGATGATCGAGATGGTACACATTATTCACACGATATTATACATACGATAACAATAAAAATAATAAATTATTGTCAGTGTCATGTTTGTAGAAAACTCATTTATAACAAAATCCAACAAACGAAACAAAAAAAAAAAACACGTTCAAACACGTATTGCGTGTTTTTTTTTTCATCCATTCATTTCATTATTCAAATCTCGTATATTATTTAAATGTCAATGATATCTTGTCCAGACAATATTTCATCTCGTGTCACAGAATAAGAAAAAAAAGAAAAACTGTAAAGCAAAACCCAAAGACAATTCATCACATAAATTTTTTAAAATATATGAATTCATTTATGTGTATTTATTAATTTGAACAACATTTAATCATCATTCAAATCTCCATCATCATGGTTTGAAATATGAATTAATGAATTTATGATGTTGCTGTATGGAGAATTCATACTGGGCGCTACTTGAATAGACTGAAATAATTGTCAAGAAAAGTAAAGTGCATTTATTTAATTTTAATTTTTGTTTTTTTTTGTTTCATTTCATCACAAAAAATACAAATAACATTATCCGGATATATGTACTAAACACACATTCACATTCATTTTCAATAATCAAACATGTGTTTGATGTGTGTGTGTGTGTGGTTGAACGAAGGTATAAGCTTGTAATGCAACAACAACAACATCAACAAGTATTAGCCACAGTTGATTGCTGAAAAAAAACTTGAATATATCAGTAATGAAAATGAAATAAACCAAGTAAAGTTGAAAAATGAAATGAAAATCAAAAAAAAAAAAAAAATCTTTAAACGTTTCCTATTTCATCATCATCATCATCATCAACATCATCAAATTTTGAAAATTTATGTATAATAAATACACATTCGGTTAATTTCATTTATTCATTTCATCTTTTTATTTAATTCGTTGTATTTCATCGTTTGAAATTGGATAACAATAAAAATTATTAAAATTAATGAACAAAGTGAAAAAAATTTGTTTCAGGTTAATTTGTTTGATAATGATGATAATGATGAAAATGATAATGGTGATGATGGTAAATGATGATGATGATGACGATCATTGTTTGCTCGGAAACACAACGAAAAACATTATTATTATAATTTATATCAGCATCTTAAATGATGATAATTATAATAATGATAATAATTTTCAACTTTGAGATTTTTAAATGAAAATTATTATTTGAAATTAAATTCAAGAAGAACAAAATTGTAATATTATTATTATTTGTATTATTATGTAGATTATATGATGAATATCATGATAAAATCATGATTATAATAATAATAATAATATCAACGATAATAATTATGGGAATAATAATAATTTATCATACATTTTTTGCTTGTTTGTTTGTACGTTTGTTTGTTTCATAATTTTCGGAAATGTTTGATTATGATAACGATTCGGAAGTGGTTTTTGGCTTTTTTTTTGTTTCTTAAGTTTTTTTGCTGATCATTATCATAATAATAGTAATGATAATAATTCATCAATGTTGAAATAGAAGAAGAAAGTGAAAATGAATGAATTTAGAATAAATTTCAAATGAATTATAAATGAATTTCAAATTGTGAAACGACAGCTATGAAAAGATGTGAAAATGAAAGCGATTCAAATGGAAATGAATTGCATTTCATGGTGGTAAATGAAACCGAGAACAATTGTTTTTTTCCCCATTCTTAGATAATAACAATACCGTTAAAATATTGATCATATTTTTCAATGTGATTGTGTACCTGTTGGCTGTCACTGTTATTTTTGATTATTTTTTGATTTTTTACCCGTTTTTAACGCTTTGAATGTGAATTATGAAAAATATTAAATAATAATTGATGCAAACAATACAAGCGCAAACACACATTGGTTACATGCACATCTTTGCACACCAGTTTTTTCTAGATATTTGTTTAATGTCTATTTTAAATAATCATTCAATCAAATCAATTCATGTTGTTGCTGTTGATGTTGTCGGTCCATTAGATTTTAAATGTGCAAGCATACGATTTAACTTTTTTCTTCTTATTGACTCAATGAATCAATATTTAATATATATCTGCATGATATTTATTTTTTTCCCCAATCCATTCCCCTAAATCAATTTCTATAATTGTAAAAATAAAATGAAATTTTTTTCAGTACATTTTTCGCTTTATATCAGATAAAAATGGAAAAAATGAAATAAAATGAAATTATTATCATTATTATAATTCAAGTTTTATAATTATTTTTATTATTATCAATCCAAATTGATATGAATGTTGATTATTCGTTCATTTCTAGTAATTTGATTGAAATCTTAAACAATTTATCCGTTGTGTGTGTTTGAATCATATATAAATGGATACAAAGATTCATATTTGTATCTCTTATTTTTTGTATTTATTGTTCATTATAATTGTCTATCATCATTGAATAAAAGATAATTTAATGGTATGGACAATGGTACAAGCATTTTATTGTTATTTTTTTTATTGTAAAAGAATCCACAAAAAAAGAAAAAAAATGAAATTTTAATATCGATCTCATCATCAATAAATTAATTCTTGAATAAAAGTGAAAAGATAGATTGAATTCAAAGATTTCATCGCAACAATTATGGCGATGAATTATGATTATGGAGATGATGATGATGATATGGATGTGAATTTGAGATAAATTATCATCAAAAAATAAAAGTAAAAGTTTAAACATTCAATCTTTTGCTATATGAAATGATAAATTCATATTATTGTTTATCATTTATAATTTATCAATTGTTGCCTTTTTTCATAGAAAAAAAATACTGTTAATATCATCGATATTATCTTACATAGCAAACAACAGACAACAATGAGATTAATGTGAGATGATAATAGACAAAAAAAAATTTCGCTTTCATTTTCATTTTTGATTTGATTTTTATTGTCCATTGAATTTTTGCATCTTTGTCTTTATTTTTTTTTTTAGATCAATATCTACGCTAAAATTCATTTATGAATCATTTTTATATTCAATTTTGAATATAAATCACCAAATAATAATAAAATTATCGAATAGTAGATTATTAGACAGAAAAAAAAATCAATCACTAATCAATCATTTTTTCATATATTTTCTTAAATTACAAATGAAACAATATAATGTCGATATTTGAAAAAAATTGAATGATGAGCCAGATAGATATTGGTTTTGTATGTATAATCATTACAAATTAGACAAGACAAAACAACAACAAAAAAAATCTCGGAACAAAAATGAAGCCAGATAGATAATAAGATTCAGGAATGAATTGTTTTCCATACATGCACAATGGGTGATTGATTTTCGCTTCACTTAATTGAATGGAAATTTTTCCAACAAAAAAGGTTTGGATCATTTTTTCCATTGAAAGTTTTACAATTGAATTAAAGGTTTTTTTTTGCGATTTTTCGGATTTCAATTTTTTCCTGGTTCATCTCTTGGATAAATCTCAAATTTCACTTCAACATCATCTTCATTGAATAATTAAAATCAAAACCAAGAAAAGCAAAAACTGTTCAAAAAAAAAATTAAATCTAAAATATGATTCATGTCGGATGACTTTTAAAATAATATAATCTCTCCAACATATTCCAAACACACCATTGTTTTTTGCTTGAAATATTTTTTGAAATATTTAAATTTTTTTTGGTTTCAATCATTCTTTGAAAAACTTGAACATGAATGGCTTTTCAATTTCGCCAATTTTTTGTTCAATTTTTTCATATTTGGTCTACTATGATATGTCTATTTATATGCACACATTTGACCAGTAGAATGTCCATTGAAGATTGTATGAAAAGGATTAAAAAACTTTCAATTTTTCCTGGATAAAAAAGAAAAAGACGAGCAAAATTTGCATTGAATGTGTTTTCAATAATTCATTTTTCGACAGAAACGAAAAAATAAACGAAACTGTTGCACATTTCATTTCAATCACATTTTAATCCAAATCATCAACAACGTGCACATCATCATCATCGTATATTAACCACGAAATATTTATTATAATTTTTTCGCTTTTGCTTTTTAACATCAAATGCAAAAAAACAATTCATCATTTCAAAAAGTGAAAGTATCGGGAAATGAAATTATTTTTCAAAGATAATTTCCAAGTAAATCTTTTTCGTTTACTTCATTATGCTTTACCCTAGAACACGCACACCTTGGACATAATTTGATTCAAGTCTAATTTATCATCAAATTAAAAAAATTAATAATTAAAAAAAAAATTTGATGATCCAAAGATTATTAATTCATTTAGAGGGGAAAAAGAAAATATGAATAATCATCAATTTTAGGAAAATTATGATAATTTTCATTTTTTTTTCGAAATGAAATTAATTTCACTTCATACTCATTTTATGTACGTTCATTTTCTTATCCGTTTTGACCATTTCAAACTTGATCAAATAATCATTCATTTTGTTGTTTTTTGTTTTTGTTTAGTGGAAAAAATTTAATTTTTTGTCAATAAAATTTTTTAATATGATCAAATTAAAAGAAGATAATTGGAAGAAGAAGAAGAAGAAAAACAAGAAATTGCCATCATTTTCATTTCAATTTTTTTTCAAATTTCAATTTCAAAATGAATATATCTGAAAATCTATACAGGTAGACAACAACCATGATTATGGTGTTTGAAAAATCTTTGTGTTAAGGTTGATAATTTTGTTTTTCAAAACATTTCTTCTCTGTCTCTCCCTAGATTTCTGTCCCTAAATTGATGATGTCTATGCTATGTTGTTGATTATTTTATGTCCGAATGAATCATGTTTTTTTCCCGAGTAAATGTCGGATTTTATTTTGATGAAATTTCATGATATCAACTCTCTCTCTCTCACATTGATTCACATTGAATCATGTTGCTATGTTGTAATTTATATTATCACCAACATTCACAAACGTCCACACACACACACATTTATGAGATAATAATGAAAATCGTTAAACATCTCTTCGACCTGATGATGATATTAAATGAAACGTTATATTTTCATTATTATTATCATCATTTTATTATTGGTAATAATACGTGCAGAATTATTTCTTTTCCCGATGATTTCAATTTTTTTATTTATTTATTTGAAACGTACAATTTCACTTCTTTTTTTTTGTATTAATGAAGAGAAATCAGAAGAGATTATCATTTCCCGATCATTCTTGTGTATACTTGAATAATGATATCGCGAAAAAGAGACTTATGATTGTTAAAAGTGTTGATATCTATTCCAAATTATGTTATAAGAGTAAAAAAAGCATAAAAAATATTTTCATGATACAATTTGGATCAATGGATTTTCGACTGATGATGATGATGATGATTATTATTATTATTATGAAGAAAAAAACAGCATCAACAAAAATTAATGAGAAGAAAAAGCAGAAATAGAAGTGGTCATCAATGTATTTAACTTTCATTTTCTTTTTGCATAATATTTTTCGAAGATTTTTCGAATATAAATACCGGCACCATTCTTGGAGAATAATCATCATTCGAAATCATTCATTCATTGATTTAAATCATCAAAAAAATAAATTTTTAATATAATTTTTTAAATTGTTTAATACAATTAAATAACAAATAACCAAAATGAAGGTATAGCAATAAACTTTAAAATCATCGATTGTGTTTTTACTAAATTTTTTCATTTTTTTTCTTTCTTTGAAAAAATGATCAAACCACAAACCATAATCACCATGAATGATTGTGATCTTCAGTTCTTTATTGTCTTGATTTCAGCTGTTGTTGTTAGTGCCAGCGGTTACGGTTCCAAAGGTGGCGCCGGTGGTGGTTACGGTGGTGGCGGTTATGGTGGTGGTGCTGGTGGTGGTTTAGGTCTTGGTGGTGGTTTCGGTGGTGGTCGTGGTGGTGGCGGTTTCGCTGGTGGTATCATTCCAGCTGCCGTCCAAACATCACACAATATTGAATTCCGTGAAGTTCCAAGCACTGGTAGTGTTCAACCAGCCATCATTGAAGTTGGTTCCCAATCACTTCCAGTTATGATTCTCTTCCGATCAAGCTCATCAACCTTGAATGTTCAACAAATGCACGATTCAGCTCAAGGCAGTGTTCAAGAATCATCATCAGAAGGTTTGTGAAAATGGTATTATTTCGAATTGTGATCTCACTAATTTATTTGACTGTTTTCAACAGATGAACCACACCGATTGATTCACTCAGTTACCAAACCAATCATCCAAGAAGTTCATGAAGTCATCACCCCATTCCGTAAAGTAAGTTTGCAATTTAACCAAAAATTTATCTCATAAGTTAATAATGTGATTTCTCTTTTTAGATCACTCAAGAAATCCAACCAGTTCAAGTAAGTACAATCATTAACATGGTGATTTCGTGTATTTATCTAATCTGTTCTCTTATCTTATCGAATAACAGGAAGAAATCAATACTATCATTGCTCGAAACCAAGGTGGTGCCCTTGGTGGCGGTGCTGGTTTTGGTGGTGGTGCTGGTTTCGTTGGTGGCGCCAGCAGTTTCGGTGGCGGTCTTAGCGGTGGTCTCGGTGGTGGCCTTAGCGGTGGTCTTGGTGGTGGTTATGGTGGTGCCAAATCCGGCGGCCTCGGTGGTAGCCTTGCCAAATCTAAATCTTCAAGCTATGCTGCTGCTGCCTCATCACAAGCTGTAATTACTTCATCCAAACCATCATCATCATCATCATCAACCTCAACATCATCAGCTTCATCGCCATCCTCATCATCATCATCATCAGGATCAACCAAAACATCATCTTCCTATTAAATGGGTTGATCATCAAACTCATTAATATTTATCTCATCATCATCATCATGAATGAAAATCACGAGAAAAAAATGAAAAATTAAATCAAATCAATGATTTTTTTTTTCATTATTACAATTTTTCTGAAAAAAATTGAGAAATATGTATTTTTTCTCTTATTTCAATTTTCCAATTTAAAAATCTCATTTTTAAATCGTCACATAATTTTTTTTCAATTTTATTTTGTTTATTCTATTTTTTAATAAAACAAAATATTCAATAAATAATAATCAATCAATCAAATAATTGATAGGTCATTGTTTATCAATGATTTTGCAATTTATTTTCTATTAATTCATATAATTGATCATAATAAATTTGATTCATCCGGAATTCTTCATCTAATTGTAATTGTATTCGATTAATAATTGTTTGTGTGAATAAATTTAATTGCTGAATCATTCTTGAAATTTGTTCTTGTTCATCATCAAATTTAAATATTGCGTTGTTTTTGAATATACGTTTAAATTGTAAATCATCCTCAATTTCATCACTTGAATCATTACTATCATTCGTTATCCACATAATAACAGGAAATGAATCAAAATCATCATTATGATAATTATCTTTATTCAATGCTGATGTGAAATTTCTTTGTCGATTTCGACGGCGACCACGACCACGACCACGACGACGCCGTCGACTCCGATTATTATTATTGGCATTAGTATTTCTAGTATTAAAATTAGTAACTGTTTTTCGTGCTGTTTGACTAGTCAAAAATTTTGACTTGGAAAAATTTTCACATTTGAAATCATGACTTTTTGACATTTTTAATTAAAATGAGAAATTTTTTAGAAAAAAAAATTTATGAAAAATTTATTTATTTATACAAAATAGAAAAAATATAAATAATGAAATAATTGAATTTTCATCGGTGTTTAGTGCTGAATTTTAAAAAATGAGAATTATTGAATTGAATTAAAATTTGACTGATAAACAGGCCATCATGAATTCCATTTTATTTACAAAAGTTTTTCCAGGCAAACGTTGCCAATCAACAATTTTAAAGGGTCCATTCAATTGTTGCCATTGTGGATTTGTTACTAAATTACTTGGTAAAAATTCTTGTGGTGATGATGATAATTTTACTTTTATTCCAGAATGTGGTCCACTTTTTACTGACAATGTTCGATCACCATTCGGCGATATTAATACCAATGATGATGCCGTGCCACAAATTGGTTCTTGTTTTCCTACACCGACCGAAGCATTTAGTGATACAACTTTCCAGCCCATCGCTTTCGCCAATGATTGTACAGCAATGACTTGATGGTGAGAAACAAGATTCAATAATAGATGGCGAAGTTCCTGTGATTCAAATGACAAATTCAATAAACGACCATCCTTCATTATCGCTTTAACAGTTTTGGTGTCAATATGAAGTATGACTGATGTTCGACAACTATTAAGGCCTTCATAACCATATGAATAAAGATCAATGCGTACTGATGTCTGATTGGGAGCATTCAAATAATTCCAATTCGGTATGATTAATGGATCTTGTATTTCAATAGCTAACGAATCAATCAAACACATTGTTCGTAATCTCAACATTGAATGTTGTGCTTGCTGAATAACTTGTTCTAATATTGTCTCATTTTGGGAAATTTTTTCCAATGTTTTTTTATCGTAAGCACGTGGACCAGCGACATATCTTGCTGAATTGATAGCCAATGTAACTGATGTAGGTCGAGGTAATGGAAAATGCATATTATTATAATGAATTTCATGTAATAATTGATATAATGTATGCTCTAAAACAGTATTATTACTGGAACGATCATATTGAGTTGAGCTATTTGGTGATGGATGACAGAGATTGATAGATAGTTGCAAGCCAGGAAATAATGGCGCAAGGATTTGATTTCCGGCTGCAATCGTCGGTATAGGTAATTTTAATAATACAGACTCATGTGCTAATCGTTTGAATAATTCATTATTGAAAAGCATGTTTTGAGCAATTTCTAAACGTGTTTGCCATGATGGATCGTTTGATTGATTTTGCAATTGTAGATGTGATGCTTTTAATGGTTCAAATAATGAATTTGATTGTAAATTTCCTTTGACTGTACGAATAACATAAAAATTTCCACCTTCTAATGTTTTAGGTGTATGCACGACCAATGAACTGGGATTCTGTGGGGTTTGATTTTCATTACGAACAACTTCAAATGTTGCTGGCTGTGAAAAATTTGACCATGTACCTCGATAACTTAAATCGCCAATAATGTTTTGGCCTTTTTTTCTCAATCGCCAATTCTGTCGCATAGCTCTTAATTCAGTATGAAAATCATTTCGTGATCTTGATGCATGATTTACTTCCATTTGTAAACGATCTAGTGCATTCGAAATTAATTTAGATGCTTGCGATATAGCTTTTTTCTTTGATATCAAAACAGTAATTTGTTTTTCATCAGTAATACGATTTGAATCTTTAGCGATTGGTTCAATAGCTAAATAATCAGGTTCTTTTGCAACTTTGATGACATCATACATCACTGATATATTTGTAAGTGCATTCATTATTTTAGATTTGATTGATTCAAACTGTGGTGCTAACTGACAAAATGGTGGTCGTTGTTGTGGATTAATAAATGATGATACATTTATTTGCACTTCTGGTATATCAAAATCTTTATTATTATTATTATTGTTTTGTCCATCTTGATTCGGTAATATTGTTGATAATTTATCAAAATCAATACGCTGAATAATTCGAGCGAAATTTTCTGACATATTCAACGGTTGTTTATAAATTTCTGTACCATCATTTAAAATTTCTTGTACAGTATATTCATCGGTTACTTCCATTGAAACTGTCAATGAATTATTATTATTATTGTTATTATTTAAAGAATTATTGGAATTCATATTTGATTGTTGTATTTATGGCTCAATCTAAATTTGAAATGAAAGGAAAAATTAATCAAATAATCAAAAGTAAATTCATATGTCAAAATTTACGAAAATTTTCAAATATCGTTTATTTTTGAAATTTGAAAGAAAAAACTGAATGAATTTGTGTTGCTCAAAAAAAAATAAATCAGGCATGCGAAAAAGTCGATCAACATATGACAGTACGAATGTTGTGAGGCAAACCCCATCGGGTTGAAATAGATTGTTTGGTACAAATAGGCACCTTATGGCACAAATGTTGATGTAAATAATGGATTGCTTGACGACCATATATGTTACAATAGTCTAATTTTTATTAGGTGTAAATAGCCTCATTGAAAAATCATTTAGCAAGTGGCCGGTGGTTCAATGAAGCGGCGGGGTAAGATCAAGCTAAAACAGTTTGCTGATCGTGTATCTCGTTTAGAAGAGTGTGTTGTGAGGTGAACCGTTTTGGGTTGAAATAAATTTTTAGGTATAAATAGACACAACAAAATTAATTTCATGAAATTTTTTCAAATTTATTGCTTCAAAATTTTGTTTTTTCACATTTGAATCATTTGCATTAAACATTTAATTATGGCCGATTCTTTAAAATTTGTTCTCTTTGTTTCGCTTTCGTTTGAATTATTTCCTGGATCATAAAAAAATGAGATTTTTCAAAATTTTTAATCTTTCCAATTTTGGTCAAGTAAATAATGAAAGATAAATTATTAATCGTATTACAATGGTCTTTGTGTATGAATTTGTGTCTAATAATTTGAATTTTTTTCATTTTTATTCTAATTTTTTCCACTATCTTCTTAACCGTTAGAAAAATGGTATAAAAAGCAGATCATTTATCATATGACTGAATTGAAATGAAATTTAAATTCATCCAATTCACTTATTCCTAAATTTTTTTTGAATAATGTTTCGGGTACGTAATGTGAAATTATCAACCAATTGCAAATAATTCTGATTCTTATTATTTTAAGATCTTCATTTTAATTTGTTCATTATTATTGATGAATATAATTGAACCCTATCGATCAATATCATCGATATTTGCCGCAGATTATAGTGATACAAAAGGTTTTTCAAAAGATTTTTCAAAATTTAAATCACCAGCCACAATTATCAATGAAAAATCATCATCCATATCTTCTTTTTTATCAAATGATCAACAACGATTGACGAATATAGGTTACAATAGCGATCGATCCACTTATTATCATCAACAAAAAGAACCACCGCAATCACTAACTCAATCACAAGAACTATCATCAAGCTCATTAGTAGCTGGTCCATTATATAAAATGACGGATGTTACAAGTCAATCATCTGCTCAATCACCAAATATTGTACAAGCTGCTGTACAAAGTAAACACGAAATACGATTCCGTGATTATCCTATAACCGACTCAGTTGTGCCAACAACAGTTGAAGTTGTAGCCATATCTGTACCATTAAATATTCTTTTCAAAGCTTCGAGTAGTCTGAGAATACATCAAACACATGAAGGGTCAGAAGGATCAATGCAAGAAACGGTCAGTGAAGATCAACCTCATCGTTTATTGCATTCGGTTAAGAAACCAATTGTTCAAGAAGTCTATGAAGTTATCACACCTTTCCGTAAAATAACGCAAGAAATTCATCCTGTTCAGGTAAATTTCTACTGGTGATTGATCAATTAATTGATATTGATTTTAAAAAATAGGAGCATATCATAACAGTGATTGCAAGAGGCAATGAAAAAGAAATTCAAGGCAATAATACGACCGAGTTTTTAGAAAAACTTTATGATATGGATAAACAACCAAAGGGTCCAACAATATCATCAACATTGACAACACAAAATTCATCATTTTACAGTATGAATGTCATCGATAGTGGCGCGTCTTTGTCAAAGCAAACGAAGGGCGGCTATTGATTGGATTGATAGAACTGAATTCAATATAATTGTCTCCTCGCGAATAATCAAATGAGAGACAAAATTTTAATTTCATTCTTTTATTAATAAATATTATAAATAATAAATTTTACAAGAAAAAAAATCATAATACAAAGATTTACAAGCATAAAAATAACATAAAAAATTATGTAAAAGATTTTAGAAAACGATTCTCTTCAAAAAATGTATTCATCATCGAATTCATGTCATTAATCATCATATTTGATTGTGTCGCTGTATTTGTTGATGATGTCGAACGACATGACATCACAGATGATGATTGTTGTAAACGTGACATTGATTGGTGTTGTCCACCATACACGACTGTTGAAGTCATTGATTGATTTTGATTATTATTGTTATTATCAATTTGACTTGTCATTGTAGCAGTTGTTGTCGATGTCGATGATGTGATTGACTGCTGATTGAATGCCATAGATACACCATCGTTGTTATTATAACAAGAAAAATTGGAATAATTTGTATCATGTGTCATCATTGGATATGGCGGTGGCGATGGTTTATTCTGATTTGATTGTTGAGTTTGTGATCTATAATTATTATTCCATTGACTGTATTGATTATTCGTCGAATGTGTTCGATAATCATTATTCATTGATTGAGATTGTGGTTGATTTGTATAATCATAATATTGTTGTTGCTGCTGTTGTGTTGGATGATATAATTGTGTATTCTGCATTTGTGACCGTTGCTGTTGCTGCTGATTTTGATTCCATTGAGGCATAGGATTATAGAACGGTGTGGTGTTGGGCAATGGTTGCTGTTGCGGCCAAATGTTGTTGTTGGTAGATCTTGTATCTTGATATGCTGGTGGTGCTTGTTTTGGTGCTGGCGGTGGCTGTTGTTGTAGAGGAATAGTGCCTATGAAATTTGTAAACGAATTTAATTAGAAAGTCATTCATTTTCACAAAATTTCACTAAGAAAATACCTTGATAATTCGCATTCCAATTAGTATTATTATTATTATTATTAGGTGCCATTTGTTGTTGATTATAATGAGATGGAGATGTTAAAGGTCCATTTTGATAAAAATTCTGTTGCATATTAATGACTTGCATATTATTGTTTACATTATTAATCACTGTATTATTCGTTTTAGGCATAGATGATGATTGTGCAGTTTGATTTGTGCTCTCTACTTTGATCGGTGTTTTAGTTGATGATGGTTGCGGGATAACGATGCCAGTCGATAGTTGTTGTGCTGAATTAATTGGCGGCATTGAAACTTCATTATTGATCACAGTTTGAATCGATGCAGGAGAAGACATCATTGACACTGCACTACCAGGCGACATCACAGACATTGGTGTATCAGGCGACATCAATTGTTGTTCATTAATACTTGTGTCGTTGCATATTTCTTCTTTGATATTCTCTGTTTCAAGATATTGTACCATTTCATCAGGAAATATAATAGGCTCTTCAGCGACTGCTGTGGTTGCATCCGATGTAGCCAAAGGCTGTGGGTTCTGAGGGGGATCTTTAGTCTGATTAATTGAAATTGATTGTGGTGAAAATGGTGGAATAATATTAGATAAAGATGGCGTTGGTAATGGTGTTGGAGACATATATTGTTGATCATGTGTTAATGCTAATGATTGCGATTGAATTACAAGATTTTCGGTTTGCTTCAAGTGTTTAGGTTCATTTTGTTGTCGCGAACGGTGGCCACATAAAGAATGTTGAAGAGCTGTGGAAGGTATTGAATTCAGACTTGCTTCAGATGAACGACGCGATGAACCGTCTATTGAAATCGGATCATATGAATTACAGCGATTCAATGTTTGATCGTTTGATTGAACGGAGACATCATTAACACCATTTCCTGAATATCTTTGTTGTTGTGAGCCATATTGTTGCTGATGAATACTATTATTATTGTTGCTATTATTTGTTGAATATGAATTATTTGTGTAATGTGAATTAGAATTATCTGAACCGAGTACTGAACTATAATATGAATTTGAATGTAAGCTTGAACTGATACTGTCAGTTCTTGTCAATTTTGTCTTGCTTTTCGAGGATGATTTTTCTTGTCGATTGAATCCATCATCATTGCTGCTATTGCGACGATTCGATTTATTGAACATATTAGGCAGCCATGTTGCTGCTGTTTTCAATCCGCTTTTTATTGCTTTGAAATTATTTTTGAATACATTTTTTGATCGTACCATAGATTGTGTATGTGCAGCACCACCATTCACCGAGACCATCATACCGTATGGTTCTTCAATATCAAATTCAGAGTAATTTGACGATCCTTGCTGAATAAATGATTCGTTTTCATCGTATATTAAATCATTGTTACCACTATTATTCGTTGGAGCTATCCATTCTGTATCATAATTATTATTATTATTGAGACAAGTGGTTGACGCTGCCGTGGTCGTCGTTGAAACAACATTATCACTGATTGGTTCAGAATAAATAGTTGTCAATGGAGAATTCATTTCTGTATATACAGCATGATTTGGATTATCATTTGAATCTTGTTGTACATTTTGTGGAGAACCATAACCACCTAAATAAGAAGAGGATATTAATCTTAAATTCTAATAAAAATATAAAAATTATTATACCTGATCCATTTGATGAATTACTAGATGGAGAGAAATTATCACCATTCGAAGGAGATTTATATGGCGAACCATTCATTGAACCGAAATAATCAGATCGATTATTGTTAAGATTAATAAATCGACTATTCGAACGATTACCACCGCTGCCACCATCATCATTGATTTCTGCATGTACAACGATTTTATTTGCGCAATTCTTTTTATTATTGGTATTGGAATTATTACTCTTGATGCTTTGATTGTCCATTGCATCAGTACCATTTTGATCGTTTACTAGATTAAGACCTTTATGTTTTTTCGTTGCATATACTTCAACTCCGTGTACAGTTTTAACGTGTTTGCGTAATGATGATGGATCTGTATATTTCTTCGAACAACCCGGTACACGACATGCATATGGTTTTTCATTAGAATGTGTGCGATTTTGATGCTTTGCACGATCGGATGCATTTGAAAATGCCTTTTGACAGGTTGGAAATTCACAAACATACGGTTTTTCACCAGTATGCGAGCGTAAGTGTGTTTTAAGATTCTCTAATCTTGAATATGCTTTTGTACAGCCTAGAATAATTTTAAATTTTTTGAAAACATTATTGATTATATTCGTTGATTGATTGAATTTTGATTTAAATACCTTCAAATGTACATTTATGAGGTTTTTCACCTGTATGTCTTCGCATATGTACGACTAGCATATATTGTGCTTTGAATGGTTTCTCTTCTCGGGAACAATCTTTCCATCGGCAAATAAAATTCTTTTTATTCGTATGAATATGATCAGCAATTATATGTTTCACTAAATCATCTTGTGTTGAAAATTCTTTGATACAATCATTCCAGTGACAATTTGTTTCAATAAAATCATCACCAGGTTCAATATTATCATCGATCATCAATGTATTAGTATTTAATGACTGTTTTACATTATTATTATTCTTATTATTATTTTGATTTTGATTGATATGATTATAATCGTGATTATGCCCATTGTTAATCATTTGATTATTGTTATTACTCGCAGAAATATTATTAAAATGTTGATGTACAACATCAATATCATTTCTTTTTGATATTTTCGAATTATTATTAATACGATGTTTATTATCACAATCACCAACAGTTGATGACACAACATTGGAGGCAGTTTCACGATTGATGGTCGATGATGTTGATGTTGATTGTAAAGCGAGATCATTTGGTTGTTTGGATGCTGTTGTCGCTGATGCTGCAGTAGCAATTGCAGCTGAATTATTCAATGATGATGATGAATGTGGTGGTGGTGGAATCAGTGGCGGCGTACACAATGATTGCTGTTGCTGCTGTTGATTAGGATATTGTTGTAGATGTAAATTAGATAAATGATGTGGAAATTGAGGTGTATTAAAATGGAATGGTGTTGTTGAACCATTCAATAAATGATGATGATGAGCTGCAGCAGCAGCAGCAGCTGCTGCCGTTGGACTTGCTGGATGATGATGAAGATGATGATTGTGTAATAATGGTGAAGTGCCAAGAATAGGTGAACGCATCAAATGATGTAGACTAGTCGGTAAGATTCCATTGTTTGATAATGTAGAAATGCCAAATGCTGGACTTAATGTGCCTATATTTAAGATGTCAATTCAAGAAAAAATTTATTAGAACTAAAGCCTTTAAACAAACAAAGAAAAATACATGCAAAACAATTGTTCTTTCAATAATTGTAACATGCAAATCAACCATCATCAATCGATAATAAATAACAAATTTAGAAATTAGATATATGCGTGATTTTATGAACAGAAAAAAAAATTGAATCGATAAAAATTTAGGGATTGAAAATTTACTTAGAAAAAAAAATTCAAATTACTCCCAAAACACGAATACAAAACTATTTATCACCTATTAAATCATTTTCGAGGTGGTAAGAATGATTAGAATAAAAAAAATTGCTGATAAAATTCCAGCAAACAAAATCATAACAAAACTGAAATCAAATTGAAACGGCTTTTGACCTTCATCGTCGTTTCATTATCATCATCAAAATTTTCATAGAAATAAAATCAACAATAATAACAACAACATTTTTTCTGGAATAAAATTATAATCGATCAATGATCTGCTGAGACTGATGATCAAATTTATTATCATTGTTTTCATTATCTTTGGCCAGTGATGAATTGAGAGAAAAAACACCAATAAACACGAACAACAATAGTAATAATAATATTTATTTAATGGTGCGCTGCTTTATATGAACAACAATGAAAAATTAACAATAAAATACCTAAGATTCATTTTTCGAATAGAATTATAATTCCTGAGTATTTTTTGTATGAAATTCGTTTTCCTTCTTGAAAAGAAACAATGATAAGTACAAAATTATTACTGTGATTATGACCAAAAACTCAAAATGTGTAAATCTTGAACAAATAATATTCTCAAGATGTTTCTCCATTATTTATAGATACACCAGATTGTAAAATGAAATGAATTTTGAGATCAAGATATCATCGAAGCAACCAAAGAAAAAAATTGATCTCATTGATTAACATGGATGAATTTGAAATAAAAGATTATATTCTTTATTTTTATTTGTTTCAAAAATTTGAAATTTTTTTCATTTATTTTTTCACATCATTTTTAATGCTGTCATCATCATCCAATATTTTTATCTTTCTGTATATTCTATCTATTCGATGATATAACTATATTCAAGATCATCATTTTCAAAAAAAAATTGATGCTATTTCTTGTGCATACATGGGTGATATTATTATTGCTATTTTCATGTGTAGGATGCAAATGAATGCAAAAAATAGCAAAAATTAAAAAACAACCAAATGAAAAACATTGTCGACAAATCAATTTTTTTTTTGTTTGTTTCTCTTGTCTTCAAACTTTTATCACACCATGTGAAATGTTTAAACACATCACGAAATATAAATATAAATTTCAAATATCACAGCATGAATCGTTTGTTAGTTTTTGTTTCTGATCTTCATAAAATGAAAATGATTTAAATAAAATTCTTTGTATATTTAAGGCCTACACACTCTTATTTATGATTTCATATCTGAAACATGGGTAAAAGCTTCATTTTTTTTTCGCTGGTTGTTGATGATGATTATGATATTATTAGACAGGTTATGTATGCATGTGTGTGTATTGAATGTTGTTTTTATTATGATTAAAATACACCCAGATGTTTAAAATATTATTATTGTTGTTTAATGTGATTGAATTGCTGATATTGTGTAAATATTCATTCGTTTGTTTTTAATTTGAAAGATTTAAATTAAAAGAAAAAAATAACAATTTACTTACCAGCACTTAAATGTCCATATGAACCAGATGCAGCTGATGATGAACGAGATCCATTTACAAATGAAACCAATGAATTTGGTGAAAAACGTATCATTGAATTGATATCAAACATTGCATCATTTGTATATGATGATGCACTCAATGCACGTTTACGACTTGAATGTATTTGTGAATGTGAACTTGGTGTACGAAATAATGGCGTTGTAGTCGATGTTAATGCTGTTGTTGATGTAGTCGTGGTTGTGGTCGATGTTGAAATTGTTGCTGTCGACATTGTTGAATCGATTCCATCACTCAGTGTTTGACATTGATTATTTAAAAATGTTTCGTTTGCTGATACAGCAGCGACAGCGGCTGCAACTGCCGCAGGATTATTTAAAAATACTGCAGCAGCTGCTTGAACAGAATTTTCATTATTTAATCCGGATCCGGATACTGATGATGAAGATGACGCTGATGATGAAGAAGATGCCGATGATGTTGACGATGGTGGTGTTTGACCAGATAACACAGCCATCGATGCTGCCATTCGTTGATTTAATAAGCTCATTTGTTGTAAATAATCTGGATTGAATGTCGGTGACATTGCTAATTCTTGAGAAAAGACAAAAATTTCAGGTAAAAGATAAGATGAGTGAAGCATTAATAATAACACTAATAATTAATTTATTGGATAATGAGCCAAAATATTCTTCGGAAAAAAATTTCCGGTAAATCAAATGATAAATCAAAATTAATTGGAAAAAAATATTAATAAAATACATATAAGTATCGATACTAGCCAACTTATACTAATGATATTATATTTATTTTTTATTATTATTATATTTCAATATTGACTTGACTGTAGAATGAAACACGATAAGAATACTTGAACAATTATCAGTTAATTAATACATTTTTTATCAAATTTTCATTTTATATTAGAGTATCAGAAAAATGTACAAACGAGAAATGATAATGATGTGCATTTGCAGGTCCAGTAAAAAAAACGATAAAATAAGTAAAATATCAATATATTCAAAGCAGATTTATAGACAACGAATGTCAAAAAAGCAAGATATGATCTTGATCTTTATAATCACATCATAATCGTTAAAAAATAATCATTGAATTGAATCTATTACTTGAAATGAGACTTTGAAATGGTCAAATTCGATAAGAAAATAAAACCATAAAGATTGTCGTGGTCGTAATCAGCTACAGGAGACAACGACATTGACGACGTCGACTTAGTAATAATTCTCGAATTTTTTTTCTTAGATTTGTCGAACCACATTTTATCAGATTATCATTATTATTTCTTTCAATTTATTTCATAGTCGAAATACAAATTCCATATACATAAATATGGTGTTTTTTTTCTAATATCAAGGTGAACAACCATACTTGGTAAAAAATGGTAAAAATTGAACAATTTGACTTGTATTTTTTTCAATGTATTTTACACAGCCAAAAATCGCTAGATAAAACGACAAAAAATCAATGAAATGATAATGAAACAATTAGAAAAGGAAAATTTCGCTTAAAAAAACACAAATTCTTATCACAGGTAATAATCTGATTTATGGATATATGTGATAATGATAATTTGAGTAAATATAAATAAAATAAGTGCATAAATGAACTGAAAGAAAATACCATAAATTACAATGTTTAACCATGAAAAAAAATCATATTAAATGATCATTTATTTATTTATTTTTTGTTTTAGAATGATTTGATTTGATTGAATATTTTATTTTAATTTTTTTTCATTAATCACTTGAATTCATAAGAATTTGTTTAATATTAATAAAATTTTAAAATTTATATTTGGTGAATATGAAGAGCTGCTAGAATAGCTGAATTTTGTCTGATAATTCACTGATTTTTGAAATTTTTAAGCTAATTTATATGCTCAAGTTTTCGATTAAAATGTTTTTCAAGCGAATACTCTTCAATTAAACAAGAATTTCTTAAGAAAATTTTCAAATTGAAATTCTCGCGATTCGCTTGATTGATTTAAAATTTGAAATTGAAAATTAATCTATTTTTTCTTCATTCGTAAAACAGGAAATGACAATCAAAATTATTTTCATCATCAATTTTGCCGTCAAATGATGGAAAAAAAATTTATCGATTTGATTATTGGAAATCATGAAGCGAAAAGCGAAGAAGAACCCAAGACGACCTAATTCTTATCGATCATTTGAAATTGTTCTATTTTCAATTATCATTTCATTTTTGTTTTTCTGTCGACTGGTGATGAACAGCTATGACCAATCATCATTGTGTTTCAATGAAATTTCGAAATGGAAATTTCAATTTTCGAAAAATTGATGAAAAATGAAAATCAACAACTTGTAAACAAATTGAAACTCCACCTAAAATTTCGTTCATTTGAAATCAATTTAAATTTTAAAGATGATATACCTGTCAAATCGAAAAATTGTTTTCTAGTTTGGCAAATCAAGTGTCAAATATTGATATTTTAATTTGAAAAAAAATTGAAACTTTGAAAAATCAAGTCAAAACACGCACAAAATTTTGTAAAATTTTATCGATCTCGGTTCATAGATTATGAATTTAATTAAGAAGAATCAATATTTTTTTCTCAGATAAGATTTAAATTTAATTGTTTTATTAATTTTACATTTTTTTGAAAGAGGAGTGGTGTTGCCAATGAATATATGCAAATAAGAAATCAGGGCAACTTTATCAATTGTTTTTCTAGAAGATTTTCTCAATAAGAATAATCATAAAATATATAATGGAAAATACCGCTCCTCAAATCCGGATTCATTTTATTCAAATTGTTTGATTTTTTATTTGTTTTCTTATTATTTTATCAGAATAATGTTTTTATTAAATACTTTCGAATCAACAATGAAAAACAAATCATTTAGACACACAGAAAAGGTGGAGTATTTTATTTCAATTATTCTTTGAAAATCTATACTACTATATATTCAAATTATTATCAGTATTATATCTTGAGAACATCTTAATTTTTTTCAATTAATTTGTAAATCAATCATTCATTTTTTTTTCAATTAACCTACCTGGACTTGATAGACCACGAAGTGAAAGTGCTGTAGGACTTGATGCGGCAGCAACAGCGGCCGCCGCCGCAGCAGCAGCTGCTGCAGCTGCCGAATGTGATGGATGAGTGTGATGATGATGATGATGCGCCGCGGCAGCAGCAGCAGCCGCTGCAGGGTGTAAATGTGGACTTATTTGATGAAATGGTGATGGATAAAATACAGGATGATCATATGGCGACAAACGACTAACGGCAGCGGCTGCAGAAGCTGCTGCTGCTGCATATGCAGCTGATGCAGCAGCTGCAGCTGATGAAGCTGGTGCTGGTGATGTTGGCGATATTGATGTCACACTACCATTAGTCGTGTGTGAAGGATGATGAGGATGAGCATGGTGCGGGCTATTGAATGGCTGATGTATTTGTGTTGCTGATAATGAACTCCATAGATTATAACGTCCTGGTTTTCATGATTATAATTAAAAAAAATTAGAAAAAATGAATGAAATTAAGAAAATCAAGGAACTAGGTAAAATATTTGTTAATGAGAAAACAAAAAATTATTACATCTTAATTAATTGAAAAAAAATGAAAGCGAAAAACGAAAAATTCTCGTGAAAATAATTAAAACTAAGGTAAAATCAGGGAAAATTGAGGGCATTTTTGTATGCACGGCAATTAAAGAAACATTAGGGGCAACATAAGAAACCCAAAAGAAAAAAATTAATTAATTAATCTAAGATTATTCAACCAAAGAAAGCAACAAACAGTTCAAACAAACAAATCACCCTGGAGGTTATTGAAAAATGCCTCATTTTTTGCACGAAAAAAATTGGAATCAGAAAAAAGTAACAAAGAAACACCTTAAACGTCTTTATTATTTCTTAAAGTGTTCTTACCTTCATGTGTTCTTTGATCGATTGGCAACATTAATGGAAATGCTGGTGATGTCGCCGATGTTGTTGTGTTGGCCACAACACCACCAGCAGCAGGATTTGTTGTTGTTCCACCATTATTATTATATGATGATAAACCTGTTGAATATTTTGAAAAAATTTAATTTTTAAAATTTAGAAAAATTACTTTAATCTAAAAAACTATTTAATTTCAATTTTAATGAAATATTATCATTATTATTGAGATTAAGATTTCATATTTCATATCAAATGTCTTTTGGACTTTAAAATAAGTTATTATAACGACAAATAACGATAATGAAGACATCAAGAAAAAATCATGAAATCATTATCATCTACAGAGGTCCAATCAAGAACGAAAAAAATAATGATTATGATGATTGGCTTCATAGCCGAAGATAAAGAATTCATTCACACACACAGATACATGTATAATTTTTCATATTCCATCATCATATTGATGATGCAAAGAAAATAATTATGATGTTATTATTATTATTATTATTATTTATGATGATGAAAATTTAGAATTTTTAATATTATTTTTCAATGTAAAAATTGATGCTGTCTAATTTTTCATTCATAATAAATCAAAGGTTATATGGCTTGAGAGGTAGAAAGGTAGAGAAAATATATTTCATGATGATAATCAAAGTTAGTCGAAATTATACATCGTTCGTATCTCCCAACTAATTTATTTATTTTAGAATTTTGCTTCTAGTTTCCCTTCAGTTTCCTCCTCGTTTGAAAGCAACAGTAATGCCAGAAAATCACGATGAAAAAATAGAAATGACTTGTAGTACTTGAATTTATTTATTTATTTTTTGAATTCAAATTTTTACTTTTCAATTTATATCCATCCATCTATCTATCTCTCTCACAGTCTTAAAGATAATGTGTCCATCATCATCATCATCATCATCGCCATCACCATAATCATTGAATGCACATATATTTTTGACGTTTGTACTTGTGCATATGTTTGGAGGGTTTAAGGTAGCTTGTTGTTTATGTTATCATTATTTTTGTTTTCAAATAAATAAAATTCATTTTTGGTCATCGACTTGATTGACCACCATTTTTTCATCTTTCATTTATTTGTTCAATTTGATTCTCCTCTGAAAATAATAATCTCAATCATCATCATCATCAGTCAGTCAGTCGATCATTCAACCACCTGTTCGCCAAAAAAATTGAAAATTTCACCTTATTTCACCTTTTATCATTTTTTTTAGTTTCATTCAATAATATTTGAATGAATAAATAGAAATATACTTTCACCTTGATTTGTTCAAGTTCAGATTTGGAGAAATTTCTATTTTTTTCATTTTCATCAAACAAATTTTTTCATCTCTCTCGCTCTATTCACATCTTACTATCTTAACATATTCTACATCAATTATTATTTTTCTTGATATGATAAAATGATGAAAATGAAAAGAAAAAACTTGAATTGGATTATATCATTATTATCATTATCATTATTGATGGTAGACTTATTGAACAAAACAAAGTGAAAAAAATGAAAAACGAAAATAATGATGAATTATGTTTAATCGTGGAAAATATAAGGAGAAAACATTGGATGGTTCAAAGTGCAAATGGAAATAAATGAAAAATAAAATAAAATAATCAAAAATCAAGAAGCAAATAGTGTGTAATACTAATAATAACGATATATTTTGATCATGTTTTTCATTCATTTTCCATAGCAAAGAATCTTAGAAATCTTGTATTTACAAATGAAAATCGTGTATTCATGAATTTTTGAAAAAAAAGAAGATACAAGAAAAATGAATTAAGACATTGTTCTCCTTCTTCATGATGATGATGATCACACAAGAATGATCAAAGAAGGCAAAATGATTAAAGGTAAATATTGAATATAAGAAAAAAAAATCGATTGATTTTATTTTATTGGTAAAATGATATGGCAAATACTAATGATATTGAATGTATATGTTGATAATGATAATCAATTGAGCTTTAATTATATTCGAAGTAAACGAATCGTCATTTCGTAAAAATTTCAAAGAATCACGAATTTTAACGAATTTGATGCTAATTAAATTTTTATATTTTTCTTAAATTTTTAATTTCTTCTAAGAGATTTACAAATAATTTTGAAATAATTAAATTTTTTCTTTAATTTCGCTCAAATGTCTTAATTTTTCAACAGCAGAAATAAGAATACACGCAAAAACTCACCGAAATGCGGTTCCATCCTTGAATTTTTCTTCAATTCTTCGGCAGAAAAATAACGATTCTATTTGCCAATGTTGATATTCGGAAAAAAATGTTGATTTATTTTTCCTCTTCAATTTTAATTAATTTTTTCCTCGTGAAAATTTGAAAATTTTTCAAAATTTTTATTGATTAATCAATTATATAATTAATTTTACAACAATATTCGGTGGAGAAAAAACATTTCTTCATTTTCGATTCGTCGTTGGTTTATGTCGTTTCATTATTATTATTCGTAATCGTTGAATTCTTGAAAATAATAACAATTATAGAAAAGGAAAATGTTTTCACTTGGCAATGATTGAATTAGATTTGATCGTTTGACTATTGTTGAAGCTACGAATTCCAATCGATGTATGGCTGGCTAGCTAGCTGGCTACTACTGGTTGGTGAGAAAAACAAATTAACCTGTTGAAAATAGAAAAAGAAAATCAAAGTTAATAATGAAATTTTCAATTTCTCCAAACAAAATTTTGATTGATTATCTGATAATATTAATAATAATAATAATAATAATGAAATGATTAATTGATTTCAATTCTATTTCGATTCAGGTTGTTTGTTTGGTATCCAAAGCAAAAAAAAAAAAAAAAATATCAATTTTTTCGTTTCTTTTATTTATTTGTTTCAATTCAATCAAATCTCCAAAACATTCAATTGAATTTTGCTTTGTATTTCTATTTTCATCTATGAATAATTATTGATTTTTTGTTGTTGTTGTTGAATAAGAAATTTTGAAAAAAAACTGTCAGAATTTCTTATTTGAAAAGAGGAGAAAATCTTTGAATTATGATCAATGATGTTTGAGGAAAGAAAAATGAAATAAATTGGAATGAATCATTATTTTTTCATTTACATCTTGATTCAAACAAAGAATAATTTCTATTATTCATTGATAAAGTCAGGTAAATGGAAACAAAACTAAATTTTTTTTTTCTGTAAAATTCTCGAAATTTCAGTGTGATAATTTACCATAAATAATTTCATAACAATGAATTTTAAATTGAAATTTCTTTTTTAATTTTTTCAAATTGAAAAATTGATTGAAAAAATAGAATTCGAAATTCAAAAATCAAAGGTGAATTATTGTTTAAAACATTCAGAATTAGATAGGTGAAAATACAATAAAACACAACCAAATCAAATAGCAAATAAACAATGAGATAATCTTTCATTTTATTCTATTGTTTGGAGAATAACAAAATGAATCGCATTCAAAGAAACAAAATAAACATATTTTCATAGAAATAAATAAATGAAAATAATCAAATCAAATCATTTATTTTATCCATCATTTTCATCTGAAAAAAATAATGGTGATAATAATGAATGATGATAATTGTTGTGAACATATGAATACATGCATTGAAAATATACATTTGTAGCAAGCATAAACTATGCTTTCGACAAATGCTTGTGTTTATTTGAAATAGGAGAAAAAATTATGTATTCTGGTCACAAAATCATCATCATCATCATCATAATCATCGACCGAAATACAAACAAATACCCATTACAATTATAAATCAAAAAAAAAAAAAAAAAAAAAATTCAACAGTACACAGGTCATAATTTTAGATAAACATATTATTCCGATATTTTTGATATGACCGAATGTCAATTGTTTTTTGTTTGGTTTAAATGAATATATTAACAAACCGAAAAACGAAACGATCGTGCCAAACATAAGCGTCAATAAATTATATTCAGTCAAATTTTCGAAAGTGGAAAACATAAAATAAATAAATAAACTATGAAGTAAATAAACAAAAACAACAACAATGGCCGAAAATCGAGGAGAAAAAGGTGAAAACATAAGAATTTCAAACTGAATTTTTGAATCGATACATCAATTTTTCATTTATTTATTTATTCTTTTATTATCGAATAAATATAAAAAATATTGAAAAATCAATCAAATGTATCGAACAAATAGATGAGAAGAGATGAAAAAACAAATATTTTACAAAAACTTATCATGTATTTCATGAATATACGAATATATTCTGCAATAAAATACTTATTTGCGATGTTTTAATTTTTTACATTTCATCTAAAATCATTAATACATTGAAAACAATATGAATGAATAAAATTCATCAAAATAGCAAACAAACAAACAAACAATTATTCAAAGTCACGAATTTTTTTTGTTTGAAAAAGATTTCATCTTTAAAAGCTTATCATACATTGTTGTTGTTGCTTGCTTTTAGTTGATGATTATTATTCAAACAAGTAAACAAATAAATTTGTAAAAAATAAAATTTTTTGATACCGAAAAAAATGGATAAAAAAACAAGCAATTGTTTATTTATTCAAATGTATTGGGGAGCCGTGTTTTAATACAATGAATATAAATAAACATATATCGAGAATAAATGTTGAATATGTAAATAATGATAATTTATTCAAAACTTTTGATTAGAGAAAAATCTTACAAAAGGTAATGTAAATCTAGAGGAGAAAAGGTGGAAAAATTTTTTGGGCTGTCAAGTAGAAGAAGAAGATGCAGCCAGCCGAAATGATGAATTAATTTTGATCATAAACATCTTGATTTTCGGATTTTTGTTTGTTTGTTCTTTACCAGATTTCTCATATTTTTCAATTATGAAAAACATAAAAATCAACAATAAAAAATGATTTATTATTAATTTTTTTTTGCTTTCAAAAATGAATTTGATACAAGTAAATCATCATTTTTTTACAAAATTATTTGTCTTAAGAAAAAGGCAAGGATTTACAAATTGTTTCAAGATTATTTCAATAAGAAAAAAAAAACATGAAATTGTATCAAAATTTGAATAAATAATTAATTTTTTGGGTGTTTTATTTCATCATTTCTCCGTCGTTTGTTAAACAAAAGCCATATAGCACCACAAAAAATTTTAAAACATCAATATATTATAGAGTTTGATGCGCACCGAATGAACAATTCGTTATATATGATGCTTGGATAATATATTTTGCAAGATTTTATTATTAATTTTTTTTCGACTGTAAAACTGCCGCTGCAGTATATTGATTCAAACAAAAGTACAAATCAAATAATGAATGGGCGTTCAATTGTGCGATATGATTATATATTTATCCTGCAATCGTGCAATATGATGAATATAATATGGTAAATATCCATCTATCTATATATGAACACGATATTGTTGGTGATAAATTATGCATTTTTTCGTTTGAAATTTCAGAAAAAAAGTTCAAAATTTTTCTCACTATTTAACAAATTTTGAAAATAATACATAAATAATATCGATATATTTTTGAATTATTGATAATAATAATAAAACAAAAGTATCATGAAAATACAAAGGTCAAATACGAGGTTTAACAACAACAACAGCAAATGCATACACAAATGCGAGAAAAAAGGGTTAATATTTTTATTTTTCAGTTCATTTTTAAAAGATTTTCTTCTTTCAATAATTCTCATGATTCGTTCGTTTTTGTGTTTGTTTATTTGCCGACACGTAAATAATTTGTTGTTGTTGTTGTTGTCTTGTGATTTCTTTAATTTTGATATTTCTTCACCATTTTTTCCTTAGTTTTTCGCATATTATTGTTTATTATTATATTTTATTTGCAAGATGGTATAAAAGGAGTTTAAACACATTAAAAATCAAAAGCGGCAAGATTTTTGTTCAAAAAAAAACTTGTGAGAAAATTATCTTAGCAATTCTTGCCAATATCACTGCTTATGATGCATCGTTCGTTTGTAAGCATCATTTTTGTTGTTGTTTTAAATATAATTTCTTGGTGTTGTAAACATTATTATTATTATTGACAGTCATAATAATAATCATATAACTAATTATATTCATGTAAAATGGCGAAAAAAATTCTGAAATGAAATGATATGCTGCAACGACGATAATAATGATGATAATTCTCGAAGAGAGATGATTATTTTAAATTATTCATATTTTTTGTTTGTTGTTTGTTCGGTGTAATTTCTTTTGAATTTATGAATTCACTGTAAGATATAATGATATTTCATTGCCAGAACAATGCTGCTGTACCCCCAGTTAATCGATATGTTGACCTTAATTATTAAATTTTTCATTTTTTTCTTTCATTTGTAAGCCTTTCATTATTTTTTTCTACGAAAAATATCGAATAGAAACGATAATCTTTGACCTTTTTTCATGGAACATTTTACACGATTTTCCATGTTGAAAATCAATGAAAGAAGAAAAGTCTAAATTACGCAGTTTTTCACATATACATGAAATATATCAATATGTTTCCTATGGAATATCAAATTTTTCCTTTGTAAAAAATTTGGATCAATCCTTTTATTTCCAAAAATGAATTTTTTTTGACAGATATCATGATCCATTTGCATTTGAGGAAGATAGGAAAATATTGAATTACAACAGAGAAAATAAACGATCAATATTCAAACGAAGCCAAAAAACTCTTTCACTCATACGTTTAACCCATTGACAAAAAAGAAAATGCTGAAAATCATCAAAACAATTGCGATGCTTGTAATCGATAATGATTTTTCGTTTTTCCGAAAAGAAGAACAAAAAAAACCATTTGTGGTTCTCAATGGTAATTTGAAACCAAAATCGATTGATCAAATTGCCATTGTCATTGTTGGTTTATATCATTTGACAGATTTTCACCATCGAAAAAAAAACACCTCCTAAGGGTCTAAACATATCAACAAAGTTTATATGTGTGTTTCGATTGAATAATTTGTTGAAATCAGCTTATAATAATGAAATGGACATTTTTTTTTCCATTTTTTTGACATGTCAAAAATGCATTTCTGTATTATCATCATAAATGTGTATTTACAAAATGATCACTCCCACCGTACCCATGAATGGCTGAAAATATCAGATAACCGATGAATTGAATAATGAATGATAAGCTTCTTTTCTGTGTGTTTGGTCAAAGGAAAAAAAATAATAGAACTAGAATACACTGAGACAATTACAGTATTCAACATTGGAAATTTAACATGGCACACAGTAGCATTATGTGAATTGAATTTAACCAACAAAAAAAAAAACGAAGAAAAAAACACATTAATACCGATTAACAGCAAAACTTATTGTTGTTGATTTCATAATCCGGATTTGTCGAAAATCGAAAAAAATTGAATGAATGGAAATATTCATTTTTCAACTATGAACAAAATAAATCAACTTCAGGATAGACGAAAAAAACCCATAGAAAACCAAATACTTTTCATTATCGTATAAAACCATTGAACCATTGCAAAGCTTTTTGTACAAGCACTACTCATATGGTCCTTGGTTTTTCTTGTATTTTTTTTTTTGAATAATTGTCAAAAACCATAGAGAAATACATGTCCATTAATATAATTAAGCTTATTTTATGTGGCACAGTTGGTTTTGGTTTTTTGTTCTCACTGAATTTTTATGTCTAAATTAGTTTATATTTGGATTTATTTTATTATTATGGAAGAGCATTTGAGGGAAAAAATGCGTGCATCACCGTGTAATATGGTTTAATAATCACATTTGAACACGTTCTGCACGCAAATACACTCACATACGCGCACTTGAACAACAATTGAGACATCATTTGAGGCAAATGTTTTTCAATGAAAAGCAAATCCAATGTAAGCTGTGAATTTTTTTTACTCTTTTTGTTGAAATTGAATATATGAATAATTAAATCAATGTTTCAAGTATATTTTAATACTGAAAAAAAGAAATGTTTCAATGCAATTTTCTGCTTCTTCTGCTGTTGACAATCTAAAGTCAAGTATAATTTATTCAAATAACAAATAATAACAACAACTGCTTCCGTTTTTAAAAATATAACCAAAATGATTATTTACACTTTGTACGAATATTTTTGTTTCATTCATTTTTCGTTCTCGGTTACCGACACCAGAAACATACATAATAATAATCAAAATTCATTTGGTATTCTTAACACCATACTATACATAATTGTGTGAAAAATTGTGAGAACAATTTTTTTCGGGTGACAATTTTGAATTTAAGCGTGAAAAATTCTTTAAAATAATTGGTCAAAAAAGAAAAAATTGATGTTTATGATTAATTGCCCAGTGACGATGTAAATGATTGTGTTTTGACATTAAAAAAATTGTCATAATCAAATATGAATAAATTATCAATCGTTCATTTTTACAGGAGAGATATTTTAACAACTTAATTTTCGGCTGTTGTTTGCCAGGACAAACATACAAAAATCCCTGGACATACAGGCAAAATGAACCGAAATAATTGAAGTTATGTAATTTTGAATTTAGTTATGAATTTCAAAAAAAAAAAAATTGATCAAATAATTTCATAATTTCAAATAACTTTAAACAATTGAAATTGTAAATATTTTTGGTCAAAAATAATCATAGATTTTGAATGAAATTTCTTGAAAACAATTTTCAAAAATTTTTGAACATACACAAACACCACATACTGAGTGCATTTATATTGTTGTTGAATTTTTCATTTTTCTTGGGAGAATGAAATATTTTGCATTTTCAAAACATTTTTTCATCATTATCATTATTATTAGGAGATATATTTACACGAACAACGAATATTGGTCGTCGTCGTCGTCAATGCCACCAATTTTCATTTTTGTTTGTTAACTAAGAAAATTTTCAATGATAATTGGCCAATATTTGTTGTTTTTGTATTAATCATTCATTTTATTCATTTCTTCGACCCAACGAAAAAAAAACCCCGCAGTGATAAGGAATGGGATCCATTTCTTCAAGTTATCGATACCCCCTCTGCATGATATTTATATGACTGGGTTCAATTCAATTTTTTTGGAACATTGTTGTTGTTTGTTGTTCAAACAAAAATCATTTGTTTCTGGTTGTTTTTTATTGAATGTTTGACGACAATAGCCAATTGTCAAATGTTGACAATCCTTTTTTTTTGTTGGCTGTTGGTTGTCAGAAAACTCATAAATTTCAATCAATTTTCATTGACATAAATGAATATCTAGTTAACGAATTAGTAAATGCATGGTGAGTGTGTATGTGTGTGTGAATTGTCTGTGACTGTTTGAGTCTTTTATTTGAAATCATAAAATTTTATTGAAAGTAAAAAAATAAATAAAAACATTTGAAAAATTTGATTGATTCAATTAGACATTATACTTTAAAAACAATTCTTAAGATTTCTTATTAAAACAGATTCAATTATCATTTTTTATGTATAAGATTTTCAATAAACCAAAGTATGATTACCATCATCTCCTTGTCCATTATTTAAATGATAATCATTATCATGTTGATGGCGCGATTTATCAAAAATAGATAAAAATATCAGCAATAAAATTGTAACAAAACAAATCCATACAGTAACAATGATACCACATTTAATCATAAGAAATCGATCACATTTTTCTTCGAATTCATTATCATTATTGATTAATTGTTCATGTGAATCATTACCATTACCAACATAAGGAATGTTAATAATTTTATTATCATGATTATCATAATGATAATATGAATTATTTTCTTCATCATCTGAGTGTATCGGTGTTGATGGTGGTGCTGGTGGCACTGATATTGATGATACTGTTGATACTGATGATCGACGGCGAATAATCGGTTCACTGTAATAATTTATTTCATTATTATTATAATCTTCACATTCAATAAAATTATTTCGAATATAATTTCGCCATAAAAATTCATTATAAAAGTGATCTGCATCATCATCATCCATTTCATCATAGTTCATTTCATCTCCACGTTCAGTATTAGTCGTGTTTACTGTAGCCATTGTTGAACTATTTTGGGAACAATGTTCAACATCTTCAAAATTCACGCGAACTTCTTTTTCATTATTGCCATTTTTCAATTCGCTTATTTCATCATTAATTACATCAAACGCCAATTCTTGAGTATGTAAATTATTGTTCAATGATTCAATAAAACTGATTCGACGTTTCTCTTTTTCATCACTACTATTATCACCATTCTTTCCTCGATTAGGACTAGAGCGCCAATCTACCGAAAGTAAATTTGTAGTATCATTTGTATAAAAATCTAGCCAATGAAATTCTCTTGAAATTTCACTTTGTGAACCGATACGTTCTTCAAATTGACTAGTTGTCTCAATATAATCATTTGAATCTTTAATGATTAACAAATCAACTGCAGCAGCCATAGTTGTTGTGGTGGTTGTTGAAGTATTAGTCAAAACATCATTACAAACGTGATTGTCAACATCATCATCAACACCACCAATGAATAATTTTGATTGTTGTTGATACATTTTTATTTTTTGAGTGAAAGAAATATGATTCAATAGCTGTGTGAATGATTCAAAGGTATTGTGTTGTATTCAAAACCAAATATGGTAGTAAATGCACTCTTATTTATAATCAATTTCATATGATTATTCAAGTTTAATTCCAGAATTTCATCGATTGTTTTCAATTTTACAAGAAAAAAATCAATACTTTAACAACAATCATCAATGAAACAATTGGAAAAAACCACAAAACAACAATAAATAAAATAGCAAAATATCAAATTACTAAAAACTGAAAAAAAACCGCAAAATAGAACAACAAAACTCATGTTGAATTAAATATTTAACATATGGGACATCGAAAAATGTGTGTACAAAAATGATGGTTTTGCTTCGTATAAAAAAAAAACAAAAACATCTTATCAATTCTTAGAATCAATAATAATGAATAACAATGATGATAGCAATCAACAGGAAATTATTGGATAATTTTCAGATGAAAATCTTTTTCGTTTGTGGTCTAGACACATATTTTACCAGATTTGCTCTGAATAAATGAAAAAAAAAGAAAAAATCAACAGAATAAACTGTTAATTGTTTTTACTGAAAGGAAAATATTTGAAATGAAAATTTTTAAAATTTTCATATTTTATGGAAAACGATTACCAAAAAATGAATGAATGAGCATTCATTTTGTATGATTTGAATTTGAACTTTATTTTTGCGTTGAAAAACAAAACCAGAAATATTATTTTTCAAAATTTGATTTGATTCATTAATGTTAGTAAAGAATTTCAAAGAATACGATGCTTTTCATTCATTTTCAATTGTAAAATATTTCCAATTCTTTAAAATTCTGTAAATTTTAAAAATTCAAATGTTAATCATTCTTTTGAATGATGTGCAACGAAATTAACATAATATAATATCAATGTTGTTTTGCACGATATATTTGTTCAGTTTACAATTGAAACAAAGTGAAAATAAATGAATATAATGTAAATAAATGCTTTTTTTTCTTAACAAAAAAAAAATCATTAGCCGCAATCAAAAATAAATTTGAGGAAAAAAAGAAAATTTTTCAAATGAAAATGAATGAATTACATTTCAATGTTTTTTTCTTTGCGAACCGTTGATGATGTTTCTTCAACATAATGATGTTGATGACCAGAATATTCTTTTGAATTGAATAAGTCATTGAATCATAAGTCAGTCATTCAGTCAGTTTTTATTTGAAACATTTTTTTTCAAATTTATTTTTCATTCATTTGAAGATGTATAAATTTGTAAATTTGTGTTTTCCAGAACATTTAAAATTAACAAAAAACAGTATTAACATCTACAATAATAATAATAACAATAATAAACTAATAATAATAACAAAAACAAATTTTAAAATTGAATTTTTGTTTAAAAGAAAAACAAAAATTTCAAGTTGTTTAATAGTTTATTCGATTTGAACATTTCTAATTGATTTGTTCATTTTTCTTATTCGAAAATTTTTGTTATTTTCACCAAAAATTGATTTGTTTCAATTTCAAATTTATTTTTAAATATTTTTTTCAAAATCTCTTTGACTTTTACAATGATAATTTGAACAATTTCTAACAATACAGAATAAATCAAACAGGGCGCCACATACAGTGCGCGTTGAATTTTTCGAAAAAATAACGATTCAAAAACATAGATTTATGATTATTATGATTTTATCATTTCATGTTCAATTTTTGATGAGGAAAATTGCTTCGTTTCGTTTTGTTTGTAAATGTCAATGTTTGAAAACAGCCATAAACAACAACAGCAGCAATAAACATGTGTCAACATGTTCGTGACACGTGGTCAGTCGAAATTTTTCAAACAAAAAAAAAACTGACCATAAATTGACAATACGTCCTCCTAAAAAATAAATAACATCTGTAGTGTGAATTATGCGTAGTAATTATCACACAAATCAATCATTAAACATTGAAAAAAAAAAACAAAATCGTAACATAACAAAGCAATATGTTAATATTCACATCGAAAAATAGCCATAATAATTCATAGTAATCATCATCATCATGATGATAATAAGCATTGTTGTGTTCGCTTTGTTTCAATGTAATCATAATTTATGATTTGATTATAAAATAATCATTGATGTTTGGATTATTGAATCGATAATAATAATAATGATGATTGCTTCTTGTATTTTATCATTGAAAATCTATTCATTTTTTTCCTAAAATATACTGACAATTTCGCCGAAATAAACATATTCAATTTGAATTAAAATCAAATTTAATCGAATATTTTATTTTCTTTTTGCCAACAAAAAAAAATGTAAGAAATTTGTAATTATTTGAAATGGAATTTTTCTCTATTTGTAATGATTTGGGCACCTATCATAAGTAGTAATGATAATGATGATGATGATAATAACAACATCGGGCGATAAACCAATTTTGTATAGTTTGCTAGAAGCCAAATCTTTGAAAATTGCTCGAATTTATTTCTATTTTTTCTCTCAAAAATATACACATTTATACGAATCGTATTAAATTAAAACATTATCATTTCGGAAAATTCGTTTTTTTTTCAAAAAATTGAAAACAAATTGAAACCACAACTTTTAAACATTTGGCCACTACGATTAGAAAGAATTTTTCGGGGAAACAAATTCTTCGATTTGCTTTTTGCTTTTTCGAATCTTAAATGAAGAATTCTGAAGAAAATTTCATGAAAAAAAAAACAAAAAGACTTTGATCTTCCATCTTTGAATGTTTTAAACACAAATCTTAGAATATTTCAACGAAAATATACTCATATAATTATGATAATAAATGTCTATTAAAGACACCAATATTTGAAAAAGAAAAAAATTTGATAAATATTAAATGGATCTGTTATCATTCAACGAATATAAATTTTGACATTTTTCTTCTACTTTTTTATTTCTGATGATTTTTGCTTTAAGTAATCTTAGCTTTGAAAATTCATCTCTGACTTCAATAATAAAATGTGAAACAAGATCAAAAAGATTTTTGGTGCATTTAATAATCTAAGATATTTTTTAAATAAAAAAACAAAGTTTTCCGAAGAAAAATGAACAAACAACAACAAAGTAGAAAAAATGTATTGATTTTTATATGGAAAATGCTTTTCTTAAAACATTTTTTTCGTCATCATCTTCATCATTCTTCGTTCGTTTTAAAATGGCAATAATAATTATAATTTAAATTTAATCTTTTTGAAGGGAAAAAAATTTTCAAAAAAAAAATTGACAAGAATGTTGTTTTTTACTTTGAAATCCTAATAAGTGATGAACAAATAAATTTTCATTAAAATGTTTTTATCGAAAATGTTTTACTTAATGCAAGTATCTTCCAAATATCATTAGGAATTATTAAGGGGAAAAATGAACAAATTTTTTCAAACGAAAGAAACAGGAGAAAAATTCCTTAAAGATGCTTGAGAAATGAATGAAATGAAATTAAATAAGATTTGTATCATGTTAATGGCCAAAACAAAAAATGTGCGAAATTTTTGTTTGAATCTGAATATTTTTCTATCAATTTTCAAGCCTTAAAGTTTGAGCTATGTGCAAATATCATGTATCGACATATCGAGATATCATGTTGTTCATTTTGTTTTTTGACACACAATTGTTGAAAAATTATATCCGAAAATCGACGAAATAATCGACGATAATTTTTCGTAGAAAATTTTTGATATTAATATGAAAATATGGAAATAACAAAATGGCTTCATCCAACAAACAGTTATGTTTGTGTGCATGAAATTATCAAGAAATTGGCCAAAAAATGCCGATAAAATAATTTTTCAAGAGATCAAAGAATCAGTTTTATGTTATATTTAAAATTCTTTTCATTTTCCTTCATTGATAAAATGATTAATAATGGGTTTTGTATCAAAATGAAATGAAAAGAAATCGGATTCCTTTAAGGCAGATTTACTTTATTTTATTTTATTTTTTGAAGGTCAAAGATATTTTCCATTTTTCATTCTACCAATGTTCAATGGCTATATTTCTCAGGTAAAATCAACATAATAATCGATACATGTTTGTGAATATCGAGAGAAGAAAAAGAAAATTGTCGGGGAAAATTTTTGGCCAAAAAGTATCGAAATATTTATCATCAAGACAATATGAGCTACCATTCTTTCGTTTCATTTCATTTCTGTTGGGTCCAAACAATGAATCGTGTTTCTATTCATTTTTTTTCTCAGATTGATAAAGATAATTGTGTGAACAGGTATATAGGTAGCCGACATGGTCAAATAATTGTTGTTTGGTTCGGTTAAGAAATGAAATGAATAAACTAAATGAATGTCCACCACTGCTGCTGCTGTAATAACAATATCGATTCAATTGATTGACTGCATTTATTTGTGAATGTAATACATATGATTGAATTGAATCGAAGAAAAACAGAAATTACGATAATAATAAAAATAAATACGCGAATTTTCCATATATCATTCTGCTTCAGTTAGTTAGTTGGTTACCATTTTTCAATATTTCACTTCTACTGAATTATCATTGATATTTGTTAAATGGAATTTTTTTTTTATTTTAAAGCAAAAAACACAAGACATTTTCTGATAATGTATTAATAAATGCATTCACACAAATGTAAAAAAAATGAACAAACGTATGAAAGTAAAAAGAATTTTGATTGTCGTTGTCAATATATAATGTTTGATTGTGTGTGTGTGCATGTGCGCCAGCAGTATTGGCCCATTGTGATTGACCATGAGATATCAATGATTGTGTTTATTACATTTGAATATTTGTGAAATATCATTATTGTTGTCATTATTATTATTGTAGTCGATATAAATATCATTGTGTTAGGACCCCTCATAGATCTATTGCATATTGGCCGAACATATTCATTTCGCTTATGTGGTCATATATCTTTCAAAATGTATTTGATTGCTTTTAATTTTTTTGAATAACAAATTTTTTAAGGCTAAAAAGAGTTATCAAAATGTATTATTCACTATAGTCGGTTGATAATTTTTTAAAATGGGACAAAATAATAATTTTCAAATGTCAAATTTGATACAATTTCATTTTAGTGGTCGTTGTTGTCATTATACCAAAGATATTGAAGGAAAAAATTGTCATTTCAAACGACGACAATCGTTAAGATGATTTGTAAAAATGAATGAAAATCACAAAATCAAAGGATTACATTGAATTTGTAAGCTCAAAAATAAGCTGATAATTTATGTTATTAATGTTTTAGATAAATTATCATTATTACTATTCAAAATTCAAATTTAAAGTCTTAGGATACTGATTTGTCTAATTTTGATCGATTATTGGGGATAATTATCTTATCAGGTGGAAAAATGATAATGGTTTTCAATGTGTCTGATTGAGATTGAAGTATGATTTCTCATATGATTACCGGATATTATTAAATTTGTTCATTTTTTTTTTCATAGTTAAAATAGCTTCAATCAAGTAGCTGATTGAATAAAATGAATTCATTTTCTTGTTATTCATTCTATTCAACCAAAGACAGCTCAATTATTAACGGCTATGGTCAATTTTATTTTTCTATGGTCCCTAGCATGAAATGTTTACAGCTTTTTCGTTTTTCATTTTTTTCTTTTCACCAAACCAAATATTATCGATTATATCAATCAGTTAGAAAATGGTAATATTTTTTTTTTCGCAAAATTGTCGAACCTTAAAAATTAGCTTGTCTAAATGTTTTGATCAATTTTTATTTTTTGCAAAAAGGCCAAAATTTGGTCAAAAAGCGGAACCAAATTTTAGCACAAACAATTGAGAATAATAAAATAGACCAATATTTTTTCAATGTTTTCAAGTTTGATTATCATCAAAAAATGAATTTCAATTCAAATTTAATTCAAATACATTGAACTTATAAATGAATATGATATCAATTTTTGATCTGATTGTCACGCACAAATCATCGAAAATAAGGCTAAAAATTTACGATTTCACCGTACGTTGTTCACTGTTGTTCTGATTGATAATGATGATAATTGAGTGAACGATAACGCGTGCATACTCGCAAAACAATGATGATTGAAATAAAGGTCGAAAGATACAGAAATGAATTTGTATTTTTGATGTCAAAATAATCATCATCATCATCATCACTAAGGGTATCCACCGTTCGATCTATCAATATATAACAAGCTACATTTGTTTGAGGTCAATTTTTTTGAAACGTACAAGCAAAACATAGAAAAACAATTGCGAATAATTGACACGGTCAATATTTTTGAAAACATGAAGCAAAACAAAACAAAAAAAAAAAAAAAAAAATAAACAAGACATTGAAATGAATAAATCAAAGGTGACAGCAAGCTATTCAAATAGAACAATTCAAATACAAATAAAATTCGTGATGGACAATCAAGAAGAAAAATTGAACGATAACAATGAATGATGAATAAATGAAATGAGCAACAATCAACATGAAGATCAAGATCAAAATCAAAATGAGAAAATCTTACAAACAAACAGCAACAAAAAACATTGATAAATGTTTTCTACCAGATTTTTTCGAATCAATAATCTTTGAACACAAAATCTAATCGCATTTATAATAAACCATCTAGAAAAAAATGATTGAAATTCAATGTTGAAAGACCAAAATGAAAAAAAAAAATCTAAAATTTCATGCGAATGTGATTTACTTGTCATCATCATTCATTTCATGGACTAAGCAGATGTAATTTTTACAATTTTGATTCTTTCTACTGAAGAATGAAGAATAAAGTTTTCTGATATCAATATTTTAATCTTGGACACAGAGCAGAATAATTGAATTTGAATCGCATTGAAACGCTTCTAAAAAATCAAATTTAAAAATTGATTGAAATAATCTGCGACACTTACCTGCTTGTATTGTGTTGGATTCAAATAATTTGGCGATGTTTCGAAATAAAATAATTGAAATGATGAAATAATTATCAAAATTCCATAAAATTTAATTTTTCCAAAAATTAAATGGACGATTTGATGATGTTTAATTAATTTTTGAATGATGTCTCAATTAAAAATTAATGAAATCATTAAATTTTAATTATAAAAATAATCACAGAATCATTTCACTTGATCAATTTATAAATTAATTAATTACTTAATTAATGAAAAATTTTTATTTTAATGATGTTATTCAAATGAATGATGAATGATGATGGGGTCAACAGAATTTTTTTTTGATGATTTTTTTTCAACACTCAAGCAGTCGTTCACACACACACAGCAATAATGATTCGGGGGTTTTTTCAAATTAAATTATTCATCGATTACAGATTTGAATGAAGATTTGTAAATGAAAATTGCAAATAGAATCATCAAAATAAATGAATTCAAAGCAAAAAAAAAGGATCATTGAATATATCAATTCGTTTTATTTAATTCAATTGAACAAAAAACAACGATAATAATGTTAATTGCCTATTCACACAATTGAATTGAATCATTGAAACTGAATCAAAGAAAAAAACTGGTAATGAAAATTATATTTTTTCGAAATTTGAACCTTACAAAATTGCTAGCAGTGTGTGCTTGGAGCTTTTTGGCAAATCTCACATTTGAATGAATCGAAAATGAAAACTGAAATGAGAATTGAACACACAAATTGTTGTAAGAAAATAAAGTTGTTATGTGTTATGGATATATTCATGTATTCAACATTCGTGCTGGTGGTTGGTTGGTTGGTGGTGTTCTTGCTGTTGTTCAGTGTTATGGCTGCTATTGACTAGTGGTGGTCGACGATTCGACGATGGCTTGTTTGTATATTTTCTGGTTTAATTCATTTTTTTTAGTTTTTTAAACTCATAGTCACATTAGAAAATTCGGAAATTCATACACACAACTAAAATTGCTGCGCCTGTTTTTCAGGCTGTTATATATTTCTTATGATCAAATGAAAATGTTAAAGTAAATACTTGTTGCTTATGCCAATATATTAAATTCAATTCACAATCCAGTTCAATTTTCAAAAGAAAATTTCTAAGAGTAAAAATTTCTGCAAATTTTTCTCTCTTTTTCTGTGAATTTTTGCTTTTGCCATTCACTTTTATTCCACTACTACCCTCAGGCTTTTTATACAACAATTTCAAATTTTCTGCCATGGCAAAAAATGAATTAAAAATTCAAAAAAAAATTTTACAATTTTATTTTTGGCCGAAAATTTTCAAGAATATCAATGAAAAAAATTATTGGTTTTTTTATTCATGTCTTTCAGTGAATAATAAATGAATGAATGATCAATTTATTATATTCATTAATATCAATTTTACAACCTTTTCGCGCCAGATAAAAAAGCAAAATAATAGGCCCGAAAAGACCCATATTGGTTGTACATTTATGCCTAACATTTATATGTGTTTATCATGGTAATTTAGGTTATCAATTTTTGTATGTTTTATGATTTTAAATTATTGTTCAAAATATTTATATCATCCATTATCAATCGATTCACTTTACCCATTTGTGTTGTTGTTTTTATTGAAACAAAAGCAAATTTCATGATTTTTATGAGAAAATTAGCTTTTAAAATTAAAAGAAACAAAAATCGAGAAGAAAACCCAAGGTCTTCGCTATCTTTTTAGTATTATTGATTCAGCAAATGATTGATTGATTGATCGATTGATTATAAACGAAGTAAAAATTGATTGCACTAATTAAAAGAGTGGACAGCGAGCTGAAATGAAGGGAGAAAAATATTTTAACACATTTAGTTAATATCATTAACTTTGAATGGCTACAAAAAAAGTGAAATCCACTCGGTCAAAATTGGTGAACGAGAAAAAAAACAAGTAAAAAATGACCAGTGTAAAAAGAGGAAAAATGATCGATGATTTGCAAATGATGGATTAAGACATTATTTCTTTCTTTTTTTACAGAAAAAAAAACTAAAATCATTATTTCACACCAAAATATTCATAACAAATTTGAATTTTTAATGTGTTAATGAATGTGTGTCTGTCTATCTCTGATATACGCGCATTATGAATTCATGTGTCATGATGATGATGAAGATGATGATGATCACCATCATAATCATAAGCAGACACCAGAATATTTCTATAAGAAGATTTGTTATGCAGTGATTCGGCAAAGATTAAACAACTAAAAAAAATAAAACAAAAACAAAAATCATCAACGAATAAACAAATAAACACGAATATTGAAGAAACGAAAAATTAAATTTCAAAGATGTTTTGTGGGTCTAATAGATGCGTGTTCATACATATAGAGATAGAGTCTTAAAACAACATGTTTTGGATTTATTTATTTTTTTTATTTATTAATTCAGTGTTTATTGAATGCTAAGGAAAAAAAATTGGATTGAATCGAATTGCTGATATTGGTGAAGCAACAAACCAATTCGACCAAGATAAAATCAAGTATCAGGCGATCTTTGATATAAAATAAAATGAAAAATTAAACTCTGGTTGGACAAGATTTCACTTCAAATCTCTCGTAGAGCGCGATGAAAACCTGAAAATATTTTTATTTTTATTCTTTATTATGTTACAAACATCATCATCATCAAGCAAATAAACAAAATAGAATGCGCAGACAGGCATTAAATTAAGTCATTTTCAATCTTTGATCGCGTGTACATACACAAAATACACGATTGCCATTGTACATTGTCATGATTTGTACTTTTGCATTATCTTGTCTTATCCGTATTTATGTGAGAATTCAATGGAAAAAATCATCACTGACAGTCGAAGTCGATGTGAAGAAAGAAAGAATGAACAGGGTCCGAGCTTGGACTTGAGAATTTTAACATTTCTTTCTTCTCAAACAGATAATGATAGCTTCTGAGAATGATGATGATGATGATGATTTCTGGTTGATGAAAAATATTTTCAATTTCACCATTCGTGATGATCAATTTAAAATTTGAAATGAAATGAAAAAAATCAAATTCAATTCAATCATGATGATGATGATCATGATGAAGACGTGCCAAAATAACAATTTTCATTCTTCATTTTTTTTTTTTGTATTTACTGACAAGATAAGGTTGGTCCAATCAATGATTATCATAATGGTGGTGGTGGTGGCGGTTGTTGTTGTTGCCGTTTTAATATTTTTTTTTTGATCGATTCATTTGATTGTTGTTGGTGGTGGTATGGTGTGGTACCATCAACAATGGTGATCATCATAGGTGTTGTTCATTGTTTGTTATACATTCAATATTCAGGTATCCATCTTTCAAAGTTGTTCGAATTCAACTTTTATTTCGCCACACATTATCATCATCATTATTACTAACAAACAAACAACTAAATTTAGAAATTTTTCATTTATTTCTCAAAAAATTCAAATAATAATAATGATCGATCAGGGGTTTGTTTCAATTTAATATCATTATTATTTCAGACCCTAGGGTTTTTTCTTCTTAGTCATTCATTGAATGTATACGTGGAAAAAACACTTGAAATGATTTTCATGATTCATTCATTCATTATTCACATATGAAAAAAAAAACACATATGACCTTTTAGGGCCAAAGATTTTACACCATTTCTTTTTGATCAATCAATCAATAGATGAACGCAAGAAACTTTTGAATCATGGGTTCACAAGTATACACAAACACACTCACACAAAACACACCACCCCCACCAAAATCTATTTCAAAGCATGAGTTTATTTGTTTCACGATTATTATTATTTTGTAAAATTTTGTGTGAACAATCATCAAATAAGATTCAAATTTTGATGAAGAACTAAAAGAAAATAAAGAAATCGAAATTGTTCTTCTTGAATAAGGTTGATATTCTTATGATGATGATATCGAATAGACCACCACTGCCACCACCACCATCATCACCACCTCCTCACCTTACTGATTGGTGACTTGTGATGATGATGGTCATTGAATTCTAAACAAAAAAAAAAAAAAAAATTACGAATTATTACATCGTTCAATGACCAAACACAGCCATTCATTTCATTTGATTTCTTAAAAAATCCACAAGAAAAACACCAACAACGACTTGAAAATCATAATAAAAATATTTCATTTCTTCATTTTCATCTGCATCTTGATGATGGTAAAGAACAAGGAGGAAAAATCATTGGAACTTTAAAAGAATAAAACGATGATGATGATGATATGTACCTTTCATGATACTACCTGGGGGTTTTTTATTTATGTTTATTATTATTTTCATTCGAGAGCAAAAAAATAAAAATAAAGGTCAGGTCAAAAATTGAGAATTAAGTCATTATAATTTGTTGTTGTTGTTATTATTATTATTGTTGTTGCTGGTGCTGGTGCTTATATGTTATTTAATGCTTTGAAAAATAAATAAAATAAAAAATCACGAAATCATCATCATCATTTTTCTTTAAAAATTTAATATTCGATATTAAATTTTCAAAAAATTTTTATGTGAAATTTGTTTTTATTTTTTATTTTATTTCATTTTTTCATTTTAAACATGAAACAAGAGCAATTTTATTTGAATTGAGCGTATTTTTCAATTCATAGTGTTTTTGTTTTAGGTAAAAAATCAAATAAATTTAAGAATGATATAAGAAAAAAAAACCAAATTTGTGTTCAAAAAGAATCAAATAAAAAAAAATTAATGCGATTTTTGGGTGATCGGCAGCGAATCAACAAATACAAATATATGAATGTGAATATTTGAAAATATAAAAATCGATTGATTGTCAATCAATCAATGAAACTTGAATCGAATCAAAATCAAATCGATTCGAAGAGTTCATGAAGGCTAAATGTGATTTTGGTTCATATTTCTCAAAAATATTTTTGAAAATAAAATATTTTCAAAGATTTAAAATTTCTTCACTCAATTTTTGAGCTGTTGGGTACTTTTTGCTTCAACTTTTGACTCTGTTATTTGAGAAAAAATTCAAAAATTTGAACTTTTCTCCTCAAAAAAAAAAATCCTTTAAAAATTTAAAACGATTTATGAAAATGGTTTTCTTTAAAAAATCAGAAAAAAAATTTCAACTTTATTCTCTGGTGTATTGGAAAAAATACTTATAAACATTAATATGATTATTATTATTATTATTGAATACACTTGAACTTTTCATGTGTCTTCAGGTGTTGTGTGTGCATGTTGGTGATGGTGGTGGTGATGGCGAATATTGAATAGGGAAAAAATTTATTTATTTACTTTTTTATTCATTTATTTATGTGTTTGTATGTTCAAATTCCACAATTAATAATCATAATAATAATATTTTGGTGGGTTCATAGAGTTCAAAATTTTGTTCTGGAGAAAATTTTTGCTTTGAAAAATGTTAATAAATCAAAAGATCAGATGAAAAATATTTGAAAATTTTGAATTTTTTTCCCAGTTTTTTTAAATAATAAAAGTCCATGTTTTCCATGTGTTTTTGGGAATTGATTTAAATTCTGCATTTATTTAAAGCAAAAATGAAATTTTCTGAGAAATTTCGAAAATCATATGGTCCATCATCATTATCATCATCATCATCATGGTCAGATATGCCACCACCCAAATCATCAAAATGAAAATATTTTCAGTCAGACAGGATCTTTAAAAAAATGTAGATATTTAAATTGAAAAAAAAAAGAAATCAAAAAACAGATAATTTGCATTGGAAAATTGAATTTTTAACAAAAAATAAAATTATCAAGAATGAATTTGAGTGGCGAGGAACAAAAGATAATAAAGATGTTTCGATGATGATTATTTAATACGTTTTGTTCCATTTAATCATTGGTTATAGATAAATTTCAATTGAGGAATGAAAAATAGAAATAAATTCAAAAAATCATGAATTTTCTATTTAAAAAATTTTTGATTCTTAGAGAATTCAATTGATAGATCATTGAGTTCAGAAAAGAAAATAAATGATTCGGACATAATCGTCGTTCACGCTATTATTTACATCCATTATCAACATCAAAATTCCCCTCGAAAATATTCTCGCATCAATTTGAAACTCGATCGATGGATTAATTTGCAAAATTTGTAAAATCTTCTCTATAGGACCTAAGATAAACAAACACCTGTTGATTATAATAATGTTCACAATTTATAAAATTTGATTAAAATAATCATAAATAATGAATCGTATATCTCTTTATAAAAAAAAAAACTAAATAAAATTAAGTAATTATCATCTCATCATTTTATTTCGTTCTCTCGATTAGTTTTGTTTAAGCATGACCATTTGATTATAATTTTTCTCTGCAAAATAAATAAATAACAAAAATGAATAAATAAAATTTAGAAAATCAGTGAAATGTTTCACCGACACATAATGAAAAATTAAAATTTCGAAAAAAAAAGATGAAGATGGTAACCCTGTTCACACACACGCACATGCATAGATTTGAAATGTCTTATTCACATATCAAAAAAAGTAATCTTATCGTATATTGCCCTTATACATTGAAAAATGAATGAACAAAAAAGTAAATGAAATAAATAAATATATCAAACCTCTAAATTGCTTAATTGTGTGTTTAAATCATGTTTTTTGGTTGTTGTTCATGCATTTGCTTTGCTTTGCACATCATGATGATGAAGATGTTCAAACAACGAAGTTATAATCATGATAATCTTATCATCTTTGAATGAATGAATGAATGCTTTCATTTGGTTTCTGTTTGTTTGTTTTTTGGTTTGTTTAATTTATTTTAATAAGTTTGTTTTTTGTGAATAATAAATGATCATCATAATGATGATGATGATGATAATGATTAAGATAAGCAAAAGAAATTAAATGCAAAACAACTGAAAAAAAACCAAAAAAATCACAAAAAAAGCAACGAAATAGTCATTATCGACAACAACTACAACATCAACAATGATTGTGTTGAAAATTAGATCAACAACACTAACACAAAATAGAATAATTCAAAGGTAAAAATTAAATCTCAAGTTTAAGGTTACTGAACAATGATTTGGAAAATAAGTAAATAAACTAATTGTTGTTTTCTTCGATATATTTTCTTGCTTATTTGTTCAATTTTCTTGATGAAAATTTAATAATAAATGATGATTATAGCAAAAAGAAAAGCTCAAATTCACGAACTTGAATTTTTCATGTACCCGAATCGAGCCAAAATATTGAATGATTAAAATATTTTCATATTTTTCTCAACATATTAGTTTTCAAACATGATAATTCTTTGATTCAAGTTAATGAAGTAAAAGGAATTTTTTCTAAACATTACACTTTTTTCTATTCAATCATTCATCAAGTGAAAGTTATATTTATTTTTGGTTTCAAAACTAAGAATTAAAATGGAAAAAAAATCATCAAAACCATTATTATTTTCATCATTGATTATGATGATTGAGTACAAATAATAAATGGAGAAAATTATCGTTGAATAAAAGGTAATGAAAAAAATATATATCATTCGGCGACGTTTAAGGTCATTGAAATTATATATTTTCATCTGATATTTTTCATTTTCATTTGATATCATTATTATCGACAACCTTTGTCTATTCGATAATAATAATAACGATGATAATCATCATTATGATGATCAACTGAAAACAACAACATCAAAATCGGTTGTATTTGTGAGTGTTTTCTCTTTACCCAAAGAAGAAAATGTCTAAATTAACTTTGGTGGTGGTTGGTATAATAATAATAGAAAATTAGTTGTTTTGCAGTTTTTTTCACGGTGATCATGGTGGTTGTTGTTGGTTAGTTGATGGTGGCAGCGGTGATGATGATGATGATAAAGATAATAATGATGATGAACAATGATCATTATTATTAATCATTAATGGTGCATATATTTCGTTTGATTTTGGTGAAATGAATTTTTCTTTGTTCTTCCATTTCAAGCCTGTTGATCAAATCCAATCATCATTTATTATATTATCATTGATATGATTAACATTGAAATTTTTTATTATCATTTTTCATTATTAAGTCATTATACGGTTGAAATGATTTAAAATTATTTTATTTTTTGATCAACAATTTATTTATTTGCTTATTACCGGTATCTATTCTGAAAAATCAACGAAATTCTATTTGGGTAAAAATTATATGACTCGTGTAAAATTGAATTAAATTTAAAATTTTACTCGAATTTCATTTGAATAGGAAAAAAAGAAAAATAATCCAATCAAACAACAGAAAAATCAATGAAACATCATTAAGCATGGAAATTTTTTTGTTTAAATTTTTCTGGTAGTCAAAGTTCATACGAAAATCATTGATATAATTTAGTTTGTATCATTACTCGGTCATTAATTTTAAAGAAAAAAAAATGAAATCTTTAAGAAAAACTGAAATTAATCCAATATATTGATCATTAAAAATGTTACAATCAACAATACATCCGAGCATCATTATTCGGTTATTCAGTATCATTGTGTTGATTCAATAACAAGGGAAAAAATTCAGTTCAATTCAATCATTGGAAAACAGATCGAAACAAAAAAAAATCATTAAAGAATTTTTCTGTAGTTTTGAATATTTGAAATTGAAAATTTTGTTTCATTTACGCAAATTATTGATTTGCTTATTTATTTAGTTATTTTTCTTCATCAACTTGTTGCATTTGCCATCAGCAGTGATCTTATTTTATTGAATAAACAAATAAATAAACATACATATGGCAAATCAAGTGGTAAATTTCTTATTAGAAGAAAAAATAAGGAAAAAACTTAAAAATTGGTTCATATTTATCTCTTTTCTATCGAAGAAGACAACAACAGCACAAAAAATATTTATATTCTTAGACTCCTCATTGATAAAACACATATAAATATATAAATAAACATCGACAAACACATGTGGGTGTTTTATTTAATTATTATCATCTTGTACATCGTGTGTTTACATTAATAATTTTGAATTTTTTAAAACATATTTTTTCTTCCATATATTTTGTTTGACCAAAAAAATCTGATACAGTTTCATTTGAAAATTTAGTTGTTTTTTATAAAGTGTAAAAATTCATTTATTTTCTTTATTTTTTCTTATTCCATTCATTTTTTTAATAAATTTTATTTATTCAATTGTCTTGTTGAGATAAAACAAACAAATGAACAAGACGAAAGAAAAAAATTCAAATTCAAATAGAAAGCAAAGCAAACAAACAAATCATAATTCAAACAATATGAAATTTTTTTTTCATCAAAATGATGGTTGCCAGTTGCCATTCGCTATTTTTGCCATAAGTATGAAATTATCAATGAAAAATCAATCCAATTCTTATTATTTTTCAAATTGATTCATTGAATTAGACAAACCAGAAAAAAATGATATTTTTTTCTTTGAATCCAATAATAAGAATCCAAGCTATTTTATTATGTATGAATGTGTAAACAAAATTTTTGATCTCTAAGCAAATGAAACCAGGCACACAATTCTATATGTGGTTATTGTATGCTCAGCAACCGACTCTGGAAAAAGAAAAAAAAATCTGGCAATTGAATACGTTGAATATGTTGAACGGCTTAAAAATATTAGTAGTGAAAACATTTTCATTCAAACGAAACAAGCAAACAACAAAAAAAAACTACAAAAACAAATCATTATATTTTTCGACTAAATGTCGGTATATAATGGCATCAATTTCCTGCCTTGTATGTAGTCTGTATTCTTGATGTTTAACTAAATTGAAAAAAAATCATTTTATTAAAAATAACCAGAAAGAACAAACGAGTAAAAATTCAAAATTCTTCAAAATGAATTAATACTTTGATTTGAATCAATAATGATAGCAATTATAGTCAATGATAATTCAAAGCAAACCGAAAAATTTTTCAACGAAAAAATTCAATTTGAGAAAATTGACGAAAAATCTGCGTGTGTGTGCTTCGATATTGCGAATATTAAACGAAATGACTCCAAAAATTAAACGACCGGAACATGGATAAATGTATTTTTATCAAAACACACAAAAATGAAATGAAACGTAAACAATTCCATTTTTTAATGAATTGAATTCGATCAATTGAAGGCTTTATTATTGAGAATATCAACTTTTGAAAAATGAAAATAGAAAATAAAAATATCAAAACAACAACAAGAACAATTTAGACGATGTAGAAAAAATAACAAATGATAAAAAATTAATGATTCAATAATCATAACAAAAATAAATCAATTTGACAATAATTTGTGGTATTATTTCATTTTTTTCGGTGTATTTTTGGGATAAAATTAGTGAAAAAATTGAATAATTTTGAACATTTTGAATTTATTGGCACAAAAATTGCAATCCTGTGTTTGTATGTGTGTCGGTGCGTTTTTACGTGTTAGTGAATGTGCACATGTGTGGCTCAATGTGGTTTAGCTGCAAATGGTTGCATAAAAATAATAAAAATAAAATCTTGAACTTGAAAAATTTAAAAAATTTTTAGGTCACATCATGTTTTGCTTCATTTTCCCATTTGAAATTTGAAAAATTTGAAATAAAAAATAAATGAAAATTCATATCTGTTATTCGATTGTCGTCGTCGTTGCTGTTGCCATATTTCGACCATAATAAGATTTGAGAAGTTTATTCATTCTTTTGGCTAAAATCTGTTTTTGGGAAATTAGGAAAAATTAAGAAAAATACAACAAAGATTAGATTTGGAAAATTGAAAATTCGGGAATTATTCACTTCAATAAGATTTTTTATGAGGATAAATTTGATTTTCAAGAGAGAAAATGGAAAATTCCGATTGTCTGATTGAAATATGAGTTAATTGAAAATTCTCTGTTAGAATTGCTTTTAAATGAATATTTGGGCGCGTAGTCTTTGCTATTATTAATATTAAAACAATGAAGAATACGAAAAAACAATTATCAAACTAAAATGAATGGAATTCATTCCTCATCATCATCATAACCACATGTAAAACAATAATGATCATTGAAATTGAATATTTCTAATTGAATGAAATAGAAATAAATACAAATGCCTTAACAAAAAGCAACAGGTGAATTGATTGTCATGATGACCATACCTTCAAAAAAAAAAAAAAAAAAAAAAAAAGGCAAAAAATTCATGAAATTGTTTTTTATATGAATTTTTTGATTAATTTCTGTCAAAATTATTACAAAAATTAATATGGACGCATCTAATGCTCATTTTAAATCGGAGCTGTCAAGAATTTCAATGATTAGGTCATCGACTTGGCATTTAAACACCCGATTCATGTCATCATTAACATCAACCAAATCATTGATTATGAAGCTTCAACAAAGTTTCAAAAATAAGGTATCAATTTTTAAATTTTTTTTCATGGAAAAAGAATTTTTTGAACGAGAATTTTGAAAAATCTGCCATCAAAAATTCAAATATAAATTATATATTATCATCATTGATTTTTTAAATGTCAATTTTTCTGGCTATATTTTTCCACACCACATTATTTTCAATGACAATGTGACAAACATTTTATTTGACATTCATATCAGATATTTATACATTTTTCACTCAAAAAATCGTACTCCTATTTTCAATGAAAATAAAAGTGATGATGAACCAGAAAAATTCAGACAAATCAGCGGCATCATCAACAATGCCATCATCATCAACGACCATAACAAATCATTACTTTTACAAATGTCATACATCGCACACATTTTGATTATTTGATTTTTTGCTTAATTTTACCCAAAAAGAAAAAAGCCAACACATTAATAAATATGGATATCGGTCAAATGTATCAAATCTTGTTCATCATGATAAGCAAACACATGCATTATTGATATTTGAAAGAATGAAGAAATGGTCAGAAAACTGAAAATTTCGAGTGCCACCGTTTTATTTTACTTTGTTTCAAGTATTTCTAAGTCTTTCACTTTTTGGAACTTCTTTACATTCATCTTCTTCATATGGTTCAAGTGGCCCATTATCATCATTTTCATCATCATCAACATCATAATCACATCGAAAAATCATCATTCATATCAGTTGGTCGTCATGGTTAACTTCTTCTTCTTTAAAAACGTATTTGTGAATGAAGGAAAGCAAAGAAAATGCAGAAATAAAACCAAACTAAGTGTCTGTGGCTATTGGCTGCTGTTGCTGCGATACACACAAACTCTCAGCACAAACACATTTAAATTTGTTTAAATTCAAACAAAAATTATTATTTGATTCTTATATATTTCGATTTGATTCATATTTTTTTCTTTTTGAAGATTTTGAAAGAAAATTTTTCACACACATTTCAATTGAAAAATGTGAAAAATCAAATTCTTCCTACGCTTAGTGAATGGTGGTGAAGCAATTTTGACTTTTTCACAAACATTTCTAGTTGCCCCTCGACAAGAAGATCATATTTAGATCATATTTGAAACGGAAATACTCTAAGAAACATCAAAGGACTACTCAGCTTTCTTTGAAAATTTTTGAAAATTTCTTAAATCTTTTCAATTATGGAACATTCGGTAGTTTGAAAAAATGTGAAAAACAAAGAAACTCTTTGAAAATTTTTTTGAAATCAACAAGACAAATGTGACCAAAACTTAAAATGTATATGAAGACAAGCGAAAATCATATTTATCATCATTTCTCTGCTTTGAAAAGATGAATGGAAAAAAACATTTGCTGAAAGATTCATCAGACCGAATCAAATATATTTTCAGCAGAATGAAAAAAAAAATCAAAAATAAATGGCAAAGATGATGACGGCTGCGGCTGATGATGAGGATGTTTTACGGTGCGATGATAATTCATAAGAATCTCAAATGAACAAATAAAATGAATAGTTTTATAAATATTTTCAACAGTGAAAAAAAACGAAATTATATACTCAGTTTCATGTCAAATGATCATCATATATCTGATGAATTGTCGGCTAAAATTAGAAATATTAATCAAATAAAAATTTTGAAGAATAAAAATAGATTCAAATATCATTGAAATGCCATCTACGATGTGCTAAAAGAAAATTTGTTTCAAAAAATTTTCAAATTTTTCACAATTAATGACAAATTAACATCATCAATTTATTAAAATGACATTGAAAATTCAATGATACAAAGGGTCTAGACATGGATTTTCATTTTTTATTTTTTTCTAAATTTGAAATCAATTTTTGTGATTTTTTTTTTTTTTTTTTTTTTTGAAAATTGAATCATTCAAAATAAAATGTCATTGAGGAAATTTTTGTTTTGTGCCTCAAATCAACGTTGACGTATCATGTAAATTTCAATGCAACATTCAAGATTCAATTTACTGCTTATTTTCATAATTATTATTACGATTATTTTTATTGTAAAACATAATAATTAAAAACAGTTCACCTCATTAATTCATTCATATTCTCTCTCATGATCATGATCATCAAAAATCATAAACATTAAATCATTCAAGCAAACAGAACAAAACAAAAAAACCAACAACCATAATCATTATTATAATCATTGAAACTAATTGCAATTATATTCATAAAAAATATTGATGGGTGCCTTTCTATTTCAAATTTAAGATGAAATAATCATCGTAATAATTTTGGTTTTACATTACAATAAAATTTACACGTGTTTTCAGAAACAGAAAAGCGAAAAACAAATAGAAACAGACATTTAATTATTGCTTTGCCCTTAAGGAATAAAAAAATATGTTCAACAGGTAATTTAATCATTTAATACCTGTTGTATGCTTTTTCGCTAGTTTGTAATTGAGACAAAAATGATTTTGAATTCGAGCTTAGGCCAAGTTCAGCATCATATATTGATGATGATTGGATAAGGAAGAATTCATTGAACTTGGAAATTATTTTAAATCGTTTTTTTTTTGTTTATGTTCATTGTTGTTTCAAGCTTTCTGAACATGTATTCAAATTAATAATAAAATTATTTTTGTTTCATATCAAGCATATAGAATACATTTAATATTTAATAAATACATAAAATGTTTTTAGTTTGTTTTTATTATATTTTATTTCATTCAAAATTCAAAAACGTAAGAAAATAATAATTAAAATCATACATTTTATGAGTGTTAACCCTTTCATTACATTTTTTCCCTCATTTGAATAAAAGCAAGACAAAAAAAATGAATAAATAAATAAAATAATGAAATCATTGAAAAACATACTAAATTCATTCAAATAAAAAAATGATTCAAATCATTATAAAAAATGCCAAATATATGAAACCATATTTGAAAATTTTATGCATGCAAAATAAAAAAAGGTCAAATGGTCAATATAAAAATTTTTCATTTTGCATATGTTTTTTAAATTTAACATTTTGCTAAATTACAAAATGTGTCAAAAATATGATTATTATTAATATCATTCATTATCATTATTATTATTATTATTATCGCATAATAATGATTACTGGACATTGATCAAAATGTCACCTTAGGTTTAAAAAAAATGATTGTAATAATCATAATCATAGAGACTTGGACAATTGAAATGTTTGTATTAAAAGAAAAAAATTACGGACATGAAGAAATGAAAAAAATTGTCAAAATCAAAAGAAAAAAATTATTTGAATGATTAACTAACTGGTCGTCATTCATTATAATCATCGAAATCATATGTGAAATGATCACAAGAGCATGAATTGAATTTAAAATATGAAAGAAAGACGAAATAGAGACAGATGATATACCAATAAATCATTTTTGAACATCAAAATTCATCTTTTTTACCTGCTTCATTCACATTTGTCGGTATTAAAATGAATGATATAATTTTGTGGTGAAAAAAACAGAAATAATTCTTCGGAATTTTCTAATTTTTCCCGTAAAGAAATAAAGAAATATTATTCGTATTTCATTTTTCACTTACCTGCATAACTACATGTTGCTGATGTTGCTTTTGATTTTGTTGTTGTTGCTGTTCTTTAATGTTATTATTATTCGTTGTTGTTGTTGTTGGTGTTGTCACATTATATACAATTATACGCTCATTTAATGATGATGATGATGATTCCAAGGGATTTAAACAAAAATTCTTTTTGGTCATCACCTGGTTTGTGTTGATGTGAAATTGGCGAAATGAAAAAAGAAGATAAAGAAAAATGTAAATTTAAAATAATAGATCATATATAATATGAAGAAATCATATGGAAAAAATATAAATGAATGTAATTCAAACAACAAATGTAATAAACAATCAACAAAATAAATATATTTTCTTGGTTAAATAAATAAATGGATAAATGAATAAATGAATGAATAGACTCACAAGCACACTAGCATACACATAATTATAGTCATTTGAGAATTTCAACGAATTCAAATGGACGAATGGAAAAAAATTCACTTCTGAATTTTTTTTCCTTTTCAAATGTCAAAAATGAATAAATGAATTGAATGGATAAATGAATGAATCGAAATGAAATACGATGACAATCAACAACAACAATAATAATCACACAATCACATAATAATAATAATGCTTAATAAGCAGCAATAATAAGACACCCAATTGTAAAATGATAATGATAATGTTTTTTTTTTGCTTTTTTTTGATAATTTTTTCACATTCACTACTGCTGCTGCTGCTGCTGATGATGATGATGATAATAATTATAGTTGTCAAATATTATTGTTTTTTTTTGAGTGAATAATTTTCAATACCATTTGGCTGAGATCATCATTGAAAACTGAAAAAAAAACTCGGAAAAAACTAATTTTCAATTTTGAAAATTATTATTATTTTTGTTTTTTTTCGCAAAAACAAAGATTATATAAGTAAATATTAACAGTTCAATTTAAGGTTTTCAGTTTTTTTTGATTTTTTTAATCATAATGATATGATTAGAGTAATAAAAAAAAAATAGATTCAAGTTTACCTGGAAAATTGATTTTTAGTTGGCACACAAACGTGCAGAAATTGAGTGTCAAAATCAGAAATTAATATGCATTCAATGTGACTAATTCTTTCACAATGAAATCTAATCAATTTATTTACTTTGAATGGGTGAAAATAAAAATGAAGAAACTGGTGCAAAAATATTTATTTAAAAAAACAAATTAATTGATGAAGCATAAAATAATCGATTAAGAAACTTGAACAAAAATTATAAATGGTGGAAATATGAATTCAATTAAAAAAGAAGCTTAACTAATCAATGATATTTCACCTCATTATATGAGTACATGATAATTCAAACAATTTCAAGAAAAATATAAACAAAAACTTGAACTTTTTTCAAATATAATCAAACAATGATATCATTCATATAGTGTAACAATAATAATGATGAAGAAAACAATGAGAAAAGCTAATTCATTTTTTTCTTTGATGCTAATTTTACTTGATGATCATCATCATTATCATCATCATCATCATAGCTCTAACTTCTTTTCTTATTCTTTGAATACAACAACATAATCAATCTATCTATTCAAATTTAATTTATTACGGAATGCAAAACACACATGGTATGAATGTGAAATTTTGGCTACCGTATGTCAAATTCAAAAAAAAAAAAAAAAAAAAAAAAAAAACAGATGATAATAATGATACTAATAACAACAATGGAGAAAATTGGCAATTTTCTTCAATTTTTCGGAGTTTTTTTTTCTGAATTCAAAGAGAAAAAATGATGATGATGATATACCTAAAATACATTTAGCTAGTGTACTCTTAACTCCATTCGTCGTCACGATAATAATAATCATATAATGGTGAAACGAATTGAAATGATTATGTTTGATGATGATAATGGTATCCCATTAACCATTGATGAACCATTATTGTCTTTGTTATTTTGTGAAATTATTTATTTTTTCGCCTTATTAAATTTCTTTTATTTTTGCGAAAAATTTTGAAATTAATTTTTTCAATTTTTTTCTGCAAAATTAAGCAGCTACTACCCACTACTATTATATTCACCCATTATGCATTCATCACGAATAAAAATAAATAAATATCAAACATACACTTTTTTCTTATTTTTATCTATCACCTTTATATTAACTCTATTTACTCTCACCCTTCACCATAAACGATTTACGGACATTTTTACTTAAATGACAACACAATGACAATTTAGAAATGGAAAACAATTAGATTTAGAATTGTTTTTAAATTGCTTTCAAACATCATTATCATTGTTGCGAAAGAGATAATTGTGATACTAAGACTAATATAAACAATAATGTTTTTTCTTGAATCATAAGGTCAAAAAAAGAATGAATAATTCAACATACCTTAAGTTGTAAATGTATTCGATAATTTTGATCCAAATATATTTTATTTATATTTGACCATGGTTCATACCAATCCAATTCCCATTCATTTGATATCAATGTTTGTTTAATGAAAAGACAATGATTATCAGTCAATAATATGATTGAATTATTCGAGACATTCATATGATATGAATAAATATCATTTTTGAATTTATCATTGGTGACTTGCTTCAATAAACGATAACCTAGCCAAAAAAGGATCGAATTTAAAACAAATATATAACAAGTCAAACTCATACTAACCATTTGCTTCTTGATTGGAATATACTCGTATTTCTTCACGATTAAAATTTCTTGGCATTCTTATTGGCTGAGCAATTTTCTTAGAATCGATTGCATTATTGAAAGCTTGTAATGAGCCTGATGCAAAATCAATGACACTAGTGGTTGGTTGTGCAAACACTCCAACAACACCTTTACCGACACCTTTAAAAAGGCCACCAACACCTTCTTCTTTTACACCTTCGATCGGTTTCGTAACGACACCAGTTATGCCTGATATTATTCCTTTGAATAAATTTTTTCCACTTTCAGTAAATGTTGCTTTGCGATTCATACGTTCGCGGCGATCTTTTTGAAATTTATCATCAATTGTTAATGATGCTACGCCAGTTCCAAGACTACTGCCAATACGACTTAGTGCGCCAGCAGTTCCGCCGATTACATTTGAAGCTAATGATTTGACACCAGTTTTTAGTCCTTCAGCAAATTCATCAGGACCATGAAATATTCCAACAGCTGGTTCATAGAAAAAATCGCCAATACCTTTTTTGAAACCTAACGCTAATTTCATAGGATTACCAATAATATCGAGGCCAAGAATTAATTTATAAAATTGCTGTAATGCTTGATTTTTATAGTGATCAGTCACTTGTTTGAGCAATTCTTTTTGGCCAATAAATAAACCTTTACGCTCAAAATAATCTAAACGGAATAATGTATCACTTATTTCGCCAACAGTACCCATTAATCGTATCAATAATTCTAGTAGGAAAAAAGATTGTCCATCAGAAACTTCACCGAGGTTGATGCTTAAATGCAATTTTAATGGCCCGAACATTATGAAATCATAGTATGATTTATTCATCACATATTTTTGTAATTCATCCGAGCTATTATAATTAGCTAAATAACTTAAATCATTTTTTATCAAATCTTTATCTGTTTCTTGCTCAGCTAATTGAATATCGAACACATTCATTATTTTGAATATCCAACCTAAATCAATTTGAAGCATAAATTCTTGTACCAATAATTGTATGTGTTTATAACGATTAATTGAGCCAGGACATATGATTGCAGCAAATTCAATGAAATGTTTATGTTCAATTTCAAATTTATCAGAAATTGATTTCGGTATTTCAACAGGACTGAATACGACATCATAAAGATGATCAGTCATTTGATTGTCGATTTGTATGTTATTAATTCGTACATGAACATTTTTTACGTGTTCAGAACTAGTATACGTAATCCATAATCCACGATTAGCATTTTGTCTAATAGAAAATATTAACAAAAAAATATATTTAAAATGAATGATTTTAATTTAAAATTTGGAACCATTTATTTCTTACCTTAAATAGCAACGACGAGGTTTCGTCATTATCATTGATGAAAAATCTACCTCATAATTTGAATAATCAGATCTGATTTCTGTCGCATCGCTATTCATTTTTTTCAATATATAATGTTGATACATGTGTTCTAATGTTTCATTTTCTTTTATCGAAACCGACTTGAAAGGTTTATTCATTTCTAAACGATATTCCCAATCATTCGAACTTTTTATCGATAAATACATTAAATCTAGCTTCTTTTCATTATCAACAATATTCAAGCCAAAACCTTTCAATATCAATTCGCATGACATATCAGGTTTTGTTAATTCATGAGTCTGGAAAAAAATTCATTTAAAAAACAGTTCAATCATGAATTGAATTCGGAATTCAAACAATATTTACCATGAGAAGATTACGTGGTAACGATTCATCTCTAGTGAATAACAATACACGTTGTTTGCCATCTAAAAATGTAACATAAGAATATTGTTCTTGAAAATTAACGATCGTATCAAAATCAATATTAACGTCGATGAACTCATCATCATTTAATGATATTTTATAGACTAATTTTCTTGTTTTGTATGGATCAAGCCAACAAAAATACGCCATATGATTTGGGAGCAATTTTGTAACACGTTTTCTGTGTTTCCAATCCGTAACATCTAATTGACCATAATAGATAGGATAGTTCATTGAATTAACAATCAATACTGGTGCAGCACCATCAAAATATTCATTTAAACGTATTTTCGCTTCCAATTCGGTCACATCGATTTCGACATAAATAAATTTGTTATCCACTAATAATAATGTTTGTGATGATTCACATAGTGAAATATATTTTGAATCATAGCGTCCATTTTCTAAACGAAAACAAATACAATGATTTGAAATTTTTTTAGGATAAAATGGCATCAAACAATTTGTATCTATCGAGAACCAATCCTCTGAATTTTCTGAATACAAAATTTTTTGTTTCGTCAAGTTAATAATGGAATAAAATGATTCGATATTGATTATTTTTGTTAATGTTATTCTCGAGGCTTCTATTCTTACAGTAACAAAATATTTACGATGTGCAACTTTTGGTGTTAATGTCGCTTTATATGGTGCAACATCGACAGGGAAATAAATTGAAAATTCTGAATCAGCAATTGCTAAGCTTAGCTTTGTTTTTTTCGATACTTTGCTCGGATCATAAGAAAATAGAAAAGGTTTCTGCTTATATTCATCAATATTATCAAATCGATATTTGATTGAATCATCATTTTTCATATAAACAATTTCATTTGTTCGATTCATAACCCAAAATGTAGAATACAATGATAATACAAGTACAGAATTTTCAATACGAAATTCAATCGGTAGTGTCATTTTTGTATTTTGCATTTTTGCACTTTTAAATGTACAATATGTTGTTGAAACTTCAAAACCATCTTCAGGTATAGTGATACATGCTGACCAATTATCATTTAAATAATTTAATAAATCAAAAAATATGATCGAACTTCCAAAACTAATATAAGACAAATTGAACTCTTCACCCGATTCTAATGTATGCTTTTCATTCAATGGACTATATGAAAAATTAATAGGATATGGTAGAAGATTTTTAAATTTAGCCAAAGGTATCATTCTGACTGTATATAAATATGATTCATTATTTTCAATCAAATCAGTGTCTTCATATGTTATCAATTGTTTTTCACCACGTAATTTAATTCGAAAATTTTTCTTGGTTTTTTTACACATACAATTGATTAACAAATATGGTCTTTCTTTTTTCGGTGAACCTTTGCAATGTTCATTATGTTCACGTTCACGTGTTTGACGCCATAGAAATGAAGGATTACATAATTCAAAATCATTTGATGGTTTAACATATAATTTATCATCACCATAAACAATTGGAATTGGTAGATAGAAATATGAATTTGCTTTGATATGACCAAAAGGAATATATTGATTGTTGACGAATTTATATATTTCGAAAGAATTATCAAAATTATTCAATATTTGTACATTAGAGCGGAATATGATCTCTTTGGTGCCACCACTATCAACGACTTGAACAATGAACTTCCAACATTCATTGACTGGATAACATTTTATCGGAGTGAAATAGCAACGTATTATGCTTTTGCGGCAAATTATTTTTCTTTCGACCATCAATTCATTCGATATCAATATATTAATATGCAGATGTATATCATTCAAGTCTTTACACTTGAAAAAATATTCTTGACCATCTTTTAGCAGCATTTGGGCGTTGCCTGCTGGTCTACGTTGCACATCATTTAATTTAGTAATATTTGATTGGTTTATCAATAAATTTATATCGACACCAAGATAATTTTTAATTAATACACGATTAAGCTCAGTTATTTGTGATTTTTGCTTAGATGTTCGCAATACACGCGTGAATGCTTCATTAATGTTGTATAAAACATTCACCGATGATTTTGTTAATAACAATTCAAAATTTTCGACTGCTATTATTTGAATTTTTTTCGTTTCCTCGTTTAACCCTACATTACCACGGAATATAAATACACGTTCATCAACAGGTTCAATCAATGGTTCCCATGATAATATTGAATAATTATAATAATCAGCTAGCAATGAGCATTCGAAATTGAAATTTTTGTTATCAATTAGTTTGGCAAATATTGATAATTCAACACGAATCAATGGATGTGATTCTATACCACCGGATTTTATTAAAAAAATTATTTTACCCATATTGAATATTAAATTGCTTTTCTGGCCAGATTTTTCTTGTTCATATTCTTCCAATAATGTCAATGCATCTTTAGCAGGCGATGCGTATGTTAAATACCATAACTTTTTATCAATTTTTTTCGGCACTAATATACTTTCATCAACATCGATTTTATCATTTTTATCGTTTGTTTCATCGATAGGTTTAGGTGTATCACCCATAGCTGCCAAAATTTTCAGTATTGTATGCATCATACTCGGTGATATGTTTATGAATATATCATCAAATGTGAAATCCAGCATCTGTGTCTGACTTTTAATTGAACCTTTTATAGTAAGATCAGTTGGAGCCATTATGTAGACACTTAATTTCCCAGAATTGATATAATCAAGATAGTTAGTTAATGCCATGTTTATTTGTGCAATATAAGCACTCATAATAATTATATCTTCTTCCATTTTTATATTTATTTTCGTTGAACAAGTTAATGCAACTGCTTCTGAATTTGCATTATCAATCGATTCAAGCATGAAAATTTCCATCATATTCAATGAACATTCAATCATCATCTTGGAATTCTTTGCGTCTTTTTTATTAGGTATATTCTTAACTGGTTGATTCTTATTCGTCTCATTTTCCATAGACTTTACATTAGAAGCTGCTTCGGTTGGCTGTTGCTGTGATTGTTTGTCAACGATTGAAAAGGCTTTAGTTGACACATCTAATAATGCTAAAATATAATCGATAGCTAATATTAAACTAAATCCAGACATTGTTAATATTACAACTCTTTCATTAATTTTTTGTGCAATATAAACTGTTAGCATTGATTTTTCTTCATCATCTTCTGCAGGACCATTCTGCTGATGTTGTTGCTTAGAAATTACGCATGATTTCGATAACATTGTCACAATACCATTTGGTTTTCGTTGTGGTCTCATATCATCGATTCGTAAATCATTCAATGTACAATTTATCCACAGTGTTGAATCGGTTAATGTTTCACCATAAACAGATAATTTTAATATCTGAAATCTAGTGAATCTATTTATATCATTACGATTGTAACGATACATTATTAAATTAATATGATTTAATCTAAAACTAAATACTATTTCTTTATAAGCAATAATGCATTCTTCTCCATCAACTATATCTTTTTCGATTTTCTCAGGTTTTTGCTTTTGTTTATTAATTTCTGCAACAGTTAAAGCGGCATAATTCATGGCATCAACAACTTCATCGCTAACTTTCACCGGTTTCCCTTTTGCTGCTGTCGTGGCAGATGATGCTATGGACTTTATGGCAGACATTGATTGTTCGAATGACATTTCTTCAGATTCGATTGTAGGACCATATGGTAATGTTGTCAATAGTAACAATAATTGCGATACTTGGCTATCACTTGCTTTTAAATCGATAAATGGCAATTGTCCCTCTAAATTAATTTTAGGAAAACTTCGATCATTAGGTATGATTGAATTCTGGATGGTGACAATAATTTCAAAAGGGAACAGAATATGTCTTTCAGTATCTAAACGTTGAAGATCATCTTTCCATTCATTTCTTGAGCTAAGTATAACTTGAACATTTTTGACATGACATGTGTATGTTTCATAAATCATCTGTTTTATTTCATTTTTGTCAGTCATATCGGTGATTTTTGATGCGTTTGATTTCGGTACCAAAGTTGACTTCAAAGAAAATTCACCCAATGAAACTAGTAGGAATAAATCAGCTTCTTCAAAATCCGCTTTTCTAGGTATTATAACAAATGATGGTTCAATATTTATCTGTAATTGTAGCTGTTTATGTTTTTCAATAGCATTTTTTAATTGCGAAGATGTTACTAAACGTAAATCAACAAATTTATTCTGAGCAGCTGATTTTATTTCATCCAAACTGATTTGATTAGCCGGCGTGAATAAACGAAATATGTGATTAAATGTATGAATATCATAGAGAAAATGTAAACTTTTGATATCTAATAATACCGAAAAATCACATTTTTTATCCAATGGATTCAATTCAAACATAAATGTGAGAAATTTTTTATTCACTGTACTTTTCATTAATGCAACATTATTCATTCCAGTTATTTTTACTGAATCCATTTCATTATTGATAATAATATTGCCGGTGCATGGACGATTTTTGAAACCAATATTGAAATTGTTCAGTTCTATCAAAGCAATATTTTCATTGTTACTTTTTATGGTAACATTAAAACAATTAATACGAAAGCATAATTGATGAGCAACATATTCAGGTGGATATAATATTGATAACGCATTTTCATCATAACCGATTGCTTTATATAATTTTTCTTTTTCTTCGCCTTCTGTGAATTCTTTTTTCAAATCTTCAATTACTGATTTAGATTTTTTATCTTTATCATTTTTATTTGGTGATGATGATGTCCACCAACTACTGAACCATCCACCAGTATTATTAGATTTTTCTTTTTCTAATTCTTTCAATATTTTTTTAGTAGCTTTTTCAGCTTCTCCTCTACACATTACAATAACGACTAGACTCAACTCACGTTCCAATTCTTCCAATTCTTTATCAAGTTTTGTTTCACCAAGCAGTTTTCTTTTATATAATTCTGAATATAAACGTTGACGTCTACATGCTTCTGCGATATGTTCCCAAGAAAATTCCCGTTTACGCCTACGTATACCGGTTTCGGCAATGGATGTGTACAAAAATTGCCACCATAATCTTGGATTCTCTTTTTGAATTAAAGAAAATGAAAAAATCAGAATATTGAATGGAAAAAACTGTATGAATTTAAAAACCTTTGATAGGAATGTTAGGCCTCCATTTTCGATATGAACTAGCAACTTTCATGCGATCAATAGCATCTAATAATAATAATAAACATTGAACTTGTTGATCGTTGAATTGTATTTTGAAATCACTGAGATGCATATCTAAATCCACGATTGAATTGCGATAATTTGATGATTCTGGTTTACGATCGATTAGTGCATAAGTTACGAAATCATTGGGACATAGAATGTAATTTGCCATATGAGAAACATTTTCATTTTGTTTGAAATATGATTTTAATTTAGACAACACCAATTTTTTATTGGTACCATGATGACGATCAATTTTATTGTGATTCAAATAAATAGCGAAACCTTCTAATTTCACAATTTTATTGATAATATTATCATTATTTGATCCTTTTTTATTCTTGTTATTGTTCGCAGACTCTGTTTCAAATATTAGTCGATTGAATGCTAAACCAATTTGAAATGGTTGCGAACATGATGTGCTATCTTCATAGCAAATATGTATGTTGGAGATGAATATTTGAATATTTTTGATAGCTGCTGCAATCAATTTCATAAAGAAACCATCATCATTATTATTTTTATCATCACCATTCGATGATGATTCTTGTTCTAATTTTTGTTTGATAATTTCAATATTTTCAAGATATGCTTTTTTTTGCTGCCATTCATATTTTTTCTCATCTTCTTCATTATATTCAATTTCAGTGTTCGGTACAATCACAGCATAAACATCACTAATTCTAATTATAATCGGTTCAGTATAAATATTCATCCATGGAACTTGAGCTTCAATTTGCCCAATAAAACCATGTGCCACACGAAATGGCAAACGTAACGAATCGAATGCATTTGGTTTTATATTAACATTTATTAATTTAAATTGTCCACTCCAACCGAAAATATTTAATTGATCAGCATTAAAATCTTCAACAAATGGTGATAGAAATTTGTTCATCAAACTCGTTACAATATTTGATAAAACCATTATTAATTTCTTAATTGAAATCAATCAAATATTGAATAATGATGTATTGAAATTTAGAAAATAAAATAAAAATAAATCTTTGTTTAGTGCAATTGATTTGATAAAAAAATTATCAGTTCGATATAAATGCACAATAGCAGGTAAATAATAAACAAAAAAGATGTTGATTTGAAAAAGTCAATAAATCACTATCAATCAATTTAAAAACAACAAAAACTAAAAAAAAAATCAGCCCACAATTTAACGGCAAAACAAAATTCTCATATTTTTAAATATTTATCATTTTCAATGTTTTGATTGAATGAAAAATTTTTATCAAAATTAAATTAACATATAATTTGATTATTTTTATAACGATTAAAAACAAGAAATAAACCAAACAAAACAAAATATAAATGCAACAGTTTAATTTAATTCAATTTTTGATTTATAAAAAAATAAAGACGAAAAACAAATAAAAATAAAAGTAATCCGAAACTACATATGATTTTGAAATTCGAAAACGTTATCTATGAATTTTCGGGTAAATGAAAAAATTGAAAAAAAATTCAAAATATCAAGTCATCAAAAAAATGATGGAAAGTATTTGAGAAAAATAAAATAAAATAAATTAAAAATTATTACAAAAAATATATCAAGAAAATTTATCAAAATTGTCATATTGCGAGAAATGGAATTCATAATTCAATGAAATTGTCATTCATTTCCTTATCGTTATTGCTACTGTTGTTTCCCAAAATTTACATATATAAATATCAAACAATCATTTCCTTGTTGATTGCTGAAAAAAAAAATTCAAATCTTTGTTCAATATCGTTCAAATAAATGTTCAATATTTTGTCGATAATATTTCAATACAGAATTTCTTTTCGTTTTGAATGCTGATGTTAATAAATCATTATCTGGTGTCCATTCTTCTGGACAAATATATATTTGTACTGGTATTTCTTTTTTACTTAAACCAGCTGATTGTGATACTTGAATAATATCATCCATTATTTTATTGTAAATTTCATAATCATTACATAATTGTTCATGAGTCAAATGTGTTTTATGCAATTTTTTCGCCAACAATTTCAATTGTTTTGCATTTGGAACTATTAATGCAACAACATCATTAATTTTTTCATGCGTACAAATGCAACAATTTTCGACAGTTGGTGCTGTTTTCAGCGCTGATTCGATACGACCTAATGATATATATTCACCATTAGGTAATTTTGCTAAATCTTTTTTGCGATCAATAATTTTTAATAAACCATTCGGCAACATTTCACCAATATCACCACTTTCTAACCAACGCATACCATTTGAATCAACTTTGAAAACAGCTTTTGTTTCATCTTCAAGTTTATAATAACCTTGTGCCACAAGAGGACCACCGATAATTACTTCACCACGTGGATTAGGTTTGTCATTAATAGTATATCCCCCTTCTTTCCAATCTACTAAACGTATCGTTGCACTTTCTAACGGTGCTCCAACTGTACCATATGTTATGTCATCTAATGTTTTTCCTGTCACACCACCTGTTGTTTCAGTAAGACCATAGCCTAAATTCAAAGAGAATATGTTAAAAAAAGAAAACATTCACAAAAATATTATACCTATCATAAGTTTAACATTTAATGCAGCACGTATTAATTCTTCAGTTTTTCGGCTCAATGAAGCACCCCCACATACAATAAATTCTAATTTACCACCAAATTGATCTTGTACACGATGACAAATTAATTTATCTATAAGTGGCGTGCGATAACCACGATTAGTCCAGCGGATTTTATAGTTCATCAAATAAGTGAATAATGGTGGTAAAATTGGTGATCGTTCTGATAATTTTATGTAAATTTCTTTGACTATTCGGTCCAAAATCAAAGGAACTGTAACCATTGTAGTAGGTTTAATTAGTTTTAGATCACCTGTTTGTCCTGGTGGATTTCCTGGTGATGTATCGGTTAGTGTGTTCGGATTGCTATAACCGATTGTGACACCACCACAAAATAAAAACCATTCCATTGAAAAACCAAGACTATGAGCTAATGGTAAAAACGAAGCATATCTATGCCTTGGGCCTTGATCAGCAATTGAAATCACATTACTTCCTATCGCCAACATTGCCGATATCAATTGTTCGTTTGAAAACATTACAGCTTTTGGAATACCAGTAGTTCCTGATGTGTACATCGTAACTACTACTTTATTAGGTGATGGTAATTCTTTGGGCAAAGGTATGGACGCTTTGCGTCCCATTTCTTCTAATTGATCGAATGATATCAATTTTATATGATCTGGAAATTTCGGTAGTTGCAACGATTTTTGATAATTATATTGCATGTAGACGATTTTTTCTACAGTTGGTAGTTCATCGATAACATCATTTATTCGTTCAAGCAAATCAAAGGATGTAACGATAACTCTAGCTTGTTGTTGATTGACGCCATACACGAAACCTTTTTTGCCTAAATTCGAGAACAAAGTCGAAAACGGTATATTGTATAACATTAGGCCGAATGATGATAAGAACCATTCAATACGTGTATCGGCGAACATAATAACATTGTCTTCTGTTGTCAAACCTATACTTTTGAATCCTGAACCAATGTTCTCGAATTTTTCAAATACTTCCTTCGTTTTCATCCAAGTATATTGATCAGCTAATTTAATGTGTTTTAATAAACGGCCATCTTGCATGATTGGTTGTCCTGATAAATATTCAAAAAAAAAAAAAAAAAATTATGAATTGAATATAAGAATTTCTTTCATTAAAAAAACAAACCTTCAGCATCTAGTTTCAATTTAGCTGATAATACTTCACGATAACCTAATCTATCTTTTTCCATATCTTCGACTTTTTTCATTTTATAATATATTTCATGTAATGTTTTAGCTTTATGATAATCATTAGGCAATACGACAGGATCTCCTAAACGTTTCCATTGAATATAATCACCATTAGGTGATATCTCTTTGATGGCCCATTGTTTTTTTGATGCACTCAATACACGCCATGGTCGTTGATAAATAGTATAAAATGGTAATGTTATTGCTGTATATGTTCCAAGTATGAAACGTGTGTTCAATAAAACCAATTTCGGTAATATTTTTTCTTTGAACATGTTTTCTTATTTAAAATGATATTTATGAATCAATACAAATACAAATGCATATAAAAAAAAGATATTGATATATTAAAAACAAATATTTGAACAATTAAGTTAATGGCACAAAATATACTGAGAAAAATTTGTGATCAATCAAATCAATTTATTGTCATTATAAATTTTTGTTGATAATCACTGATTCATAATTTATAACAAACAAGTGTGAAAATACCATGTTCTCAATTTTTTTTTGCTACAACTTTAGCATTATTCACTCATAGTTTAAATTACATCAATAATACTATGTAATGAAATTAAAGATTGATTGATTGGCTGATCGAATGATGATGATTCGTATGACAACTAGCAAATATTGTAAATAAAATTGGGTTTATTTTTGTATTTATTTGTTTATCATCATATTATCAGAAATACTATAATCAATCCAGGTACAACATATCAATGATATCAATGGACGAATGATTGATGATTACAACATATCTATGTTTTTTATCACATCATAAATAAGATACTGTTAAGAGAAAATAAAAATATCTGAAATTTAATGTTGACATTGATGATGAAAAAAAAAGTTACTTACCTTGGTCAATCGATTGATTGCAATGTTTTTATAAATAAATATTCAATCATTTTGATAATCATTGAAGTTTAATAAACCGCGTTTTCATTCGTATTTATTTATTCATATTCATTTTGTGTTGTCACCACCACTAGCAATCAAACAGTTTCACTCACAGTTAAAGTTAAAAAACAATTGAATGAAAAAGCGCGAAGTAAACACAAACATATAGAAATTAGATATGTTTCGCATATTTCAGTGGAAATATCAAAAAAAATTTTTGAATTTTTCGCCGAATTTATCTTTCAAAATTACGCTAATATTCAAATGTACCCAAAAAAAATTATCATTAAAAATAATTTGTCGAATCATAATTTCCTTATCTGACCTAAAAAAATAATTGAACTTCAAAACCATTTTGCAGTGAAAGGAAATGCCAATATTTTATTTGATCACGAATTAAAATGATTTAAAAATTTTTTTTTTGAATAAAATTCATTTTTGAACACATTCATATTTTTAATAATGTTTACGATTCGATGCTGATAATGCATTAAGACGTAATTCTTGTAAACGTTTGAAACCTTTTGTGATCATTTCTTTGACTAGAATTAACTCAGCTGATGTTACATTGTCTAATGTGATATCGCCAATAAACATTGAATTTTTTTCATAGGCTTCACTAAATAATTCATGCACAGATTTTTTTAGTATGGCTTCTCGACGTTCAATTAGATCTGAACATTGTATACTGCGGCCAAATTCTTGTTCTAATAATTTTAATGTTTCTCTCCAATGTTCATTCGGTGGTGGTAATAAACGATTCGTTTCTTGTTCTTGTTCCTGTTGAAAACGTGGTAAATTATTAATCCATGCGGGTGATATGATTGAACATTTATTTTGCCGGTGTAGATTGATAGCTAACCACATTGGCACTTTTACTGGGACTGATGGACGAAATGGGCCAAAATCACCGGTAATTAAATTTAGCTGTCTATCATAACGAAATGTTGGTACTATTTCAATTAAATCATCTTCAGCAATGAATTCACAAACATCCATATTTTTGAGACTTTTATTTTTTTGGATGAAAGTTGTATAAAAAGTTTTTTTGAGAGAAAAATCAAAAACAACGCTTAGAATGTCGATAAATCGCGCTTAAAATGAATCAAACACACATATTTTCTGATCCACACAAACAAATAATAAACAAAACAGATGTCGCTAAAGATTGATTTTTTCAAAATAAAATTTTGATTGGAAAAATTTTAATAAAAAATCAATGTAATTTTGCTTAATATTGTTTCCATAATTATTAAATGCTTTCACATCAATTGTTTAATAATTTTCGCACATTCTTCATGTACTTGATCAATCGGACGACTACAATCAACACGTTTGACTAAATTAAGTTTATCATAATAATCAATGATAGGCATTGTTTGATTCAAATATGTATCCAAACGTTTTTTCATTGAATCAGGATTATCATCAGTACGACCTGAATGTTGTCCACGTCTTAAACAACGTTGAATACAAATTTCCTCTGGACATTCAAAAAATAACACTAATTGTACATTGACTTTATCACCGACAAATTCTTTCCAACCATCCAAATTATTCTGATTACGTGGAAATCCATCGATTAAAAAATTGCCAGTTTCTATTGGCTTGTCAGTACCCTCAACGTTTTTAGCTAATTTTATCATGTGTTCTAACATTGCATTCATTAATAATTTGCATGTTATTTCAACTGGTACAATTGTACCATTTTTTATGTGTTCAGCAATCAATTCGCCGTATTTCGAACCAGGTGATGATTGTTCTTGACGTAATAAATCACCGGCTGATAAATGGACATGTCCGAATTGCTGTTTATTGACAAAAGAGTAAAAAAATTAACTAAAGATCAAACAATTTTAATAAAACCAAAAAAAAAAATTTACTTTACTAATTCGAGTACACTGGGTACCTTTACCGGCACCAGGACCACCGAGTACAAATATTACATTAGGTTTCGGTAAATTATTCCAATCATACATATTGCAATTTGAGATGGTAAAAAATTTACGAAAAATTTGCAAAATATTGAACGATGATGATAATGATGATGGCAATGAATTGATTAATGGAAAGTTTCTATCAAATTTTTCTATATAGAATGTATGCATAAATCTACTGTTGATTGAAAACAATTTTCTAATGATAGCTGGTGACATTCAAATGGGAAAACAAATGATTATCAATTAAAAAAAAATTGACAGACAATTTTCAAATTATCACATATTAAAAAACATGGCAAAAAGCAAATGTTGACGAGTTACAATTTCAGTAAATCACATATAGTATCGATACTATCGAAAATATTGGCAGAAAATTTAAATTTTGAAATAAAAATTTGAAAAACTAACATTTGTCGACATCGGAAAACTCCCTATTCAATTCAACATAATTAATTGATTTTTATTATTAACTTGAAAAGTTCATTAAAATAATTGGATCAAAATAACACCCATTATCAATTTGTTAATTTATTGATCAATTCTGTAGGGGGAAAAACCGTCATTACATCGATTTCTTGCATCAATTATGAAGTATAATGATTAAAATTAAAAATATAACAAATAAAATTTTATCAATAATTTGTACGACAATCAGATTTGATTTTGATATGTTTGTATAATATTTTGATGGATTTTGATTTGCTGAATTACTGCCGCTGCCACCGCCACTTGTATTTTGATTTTCCACATCTGAATTTGTTAATTGTACTGATTCTATATCTTTGCTTACAAGATAATGTTGTAATGGTTCCAATGTATTCATTATGATTGCAGGTATTTGATATGTTGATCGTATAAAATTCAATGAAAATGCAAACCAAAGTAACGTGAATGATGTCATCATGATCATTTGTCCAATGTATTTAACTTGAAAAAAATTTAATTTAAAAAATGATTCAAGGAATTAAATCAATGTGAATTTGAAAATAAAATTAGCAAATACGTACTGACTTTAGGTATGCCTAATGAACCAAAACCAAGTTTATTTCCTAAAAATAAAGCAACCAATAATAATGTTATGAAACATAGCATACTCAAATGAAAGCGTAATTGATTGCGAACATCCAGAAATAATGCCATCAAATTTAAAAACAAAACGCTAATTATAGGGAAATAGATGACATAACGATAAATTGATGTTTTACGTCGAATATCCAATGTGAATACAACTTCAGGAAAAAATCTTCCACCTTCATTTGTATCGTGTACTATGTATTCACACAATGAATCAACAATGTCCCATTCCGAATTTTCTGAGAAACTTGTCAAATCAATTTTGTCAGCTAATTAAAACAATTAATTGAATCAAATCAATCGGAATCATGTTATGATAAGAATAGAATAAAAATACGTACAAATATTTATCAAATTTAATGCATCACCATCATATGTCCATGATGCAAAACGAAATAAACATGATTGCTCATCAAATGGCCAATCAGTTAGATCAACTTCACAAATCGTTTTCATTGACAATGCTGGCATCCAAAATATATCACCACTAAACCATAATAATAAATCTGAATGCGTTGTTGTTCGAATAATGTTTTCGGAATCAGCTGAATTAATGATTGTAATATCTGGACGGAAAACTTCGTCTACTTTGACACGAATATCTTCGATACCTCCATATTCACTTGGTTTCCATTTGAGATTTTCATCAATCCTTAGAAGAAAAAATTTCAAATGTTTCGAGTGAACTCTTAAAATTTAACTTACCATGATAAACGTAGCCATCCTTCGGTTTCCAGCATGTTTGTTTTGACATCAAGACTTTTAATATAATTAATGTCTAAATAAATCGAAACATTGACTGGATGTGTATAGTTTTTCACAGGTCTTGCTAATACATCGTAACCACGATTTTTAAATAATTCTTTCCGCAATTCAACAATATGATCTATGATGAAGAAAAAAATTGATTATTTGGTAAAAAACTAGAAGAATGTAAGGAATTACTTCGAATTTCAATATCGTTGGAATCTTTACAATTTATCAGCATTGGCAAAAGCATAAACAACCATAGAAATTTCAACATTTTTAAACATGAAAATTGTGTGAAAAATATTTTCATCGGATTCAATAATCAAAATACAAAATCAAACAATAAATGACTGATGATGAATGATTGAACCAATTTTTTATATGTAAATTATCAATAATTTCCATCGACTAAAAAAAAGAAATTATATTTACAAACTAATACGAATTGATCAACATTATTCTCATAGATTTTTTTTTTCAATTGTTAAACATCAAATCGTTACTGGTATTGAATTGCATTTTTATCATCAATCAAATATTTTTGTTCATGTTGAAATTACAACGAAAAAAAAAAATCCCTTCCTTACAGGGACAATAAATAATATTGAAACATGATTATGAATATCGCTTTCATGAAATTTAATTATGATCAAAAGAAATTAAATCCTCATTCCATGATGTTTAAATCATTGTTCACTTTTGTTAATTTATCTGATTGCCAATAAACAAATTTACAACATTCAAATTCACAAACGAACGCACAACTGTTTTAAGATTAGTAGCCGTTGATGATATTCAAATTTCATGGCTAAAATTAATATTGGAAAGAGTATTAAATTCAATATCAATAATCATGATGATGATCATAGCAATCATCAATAATTTTTTTTTCATCGTTTTATTGATTAAAATAATAGAAATTTTTGATGAGAACAAAGGTTTTCTATGTAAATAAAAGAATAATGTCAGCGCTATCGATGATTATAATATACCAATATTAAAATTATGACCATTTATATCATAGAATAAGAATGTATTATAGTCAATAGAGTTTTCATCATTGGTTATGGTACGTATAACATCTTGTGCGAGAAATCCTCCAACAATACTACTAATGAATGTGAATTGGCCATAAATTTTTTTCGTCCAATCGTTTAAAATTTTAGTTGATTTTGTCGATGACCATTGATTTAGCTTTTGATCAGTGTTATTGATAGTATTTAATTCATCAAGAATTTCTTTTTCTAAATTTCTCAATTCATCATCAATCTCATCCGAGACCATCAATGGGAATGCATTTGTCTTTTCATAATAACGGAATAATACTAATATCACTAAAAGGTGATTTTTTAAATTCTCAATTTTTTTCATATCTCTGTTTGAAATTTTATTCGATTCATGCTGGTTTTTCAATGATATTGTTTTTCGTTCGAATGCTTCACCGATTGGGACATATTTCATGCCATTTTTTGATTCATTGCCAACATCAATGAATACCATTGATAAATAGCCCCATGAACAAGCAAAAAAGAATGGTATACAAAGTTGACGACATAATTCATTCAATTTGATCGCAGTATTCAATCCGTCATTTACCAATATGACAACGTTGAATAATTTCAAGAAATTTTTGGCTTTGGTTTCATCTAACAATATGGTTGATAGGGAATCTTTTTCAATATTTACTTTCACCATCGGATTTAAGTCATTTATAGCTTTTTGACATGCTTCGGCTCTATTCATACCAATTTGATTACGAGTGAATAAATTCGACAACATATCGTATTGTGTGACTGGTTTATCATCCATTATTGTTATTGAATTAATACCGGCCAATACTAAATTCTTGATTATTTCAGTAGCTAATCCATCCAGACGAATAATGAGAACATCTGCAGCGCGTATTTTTTGCTGTGCATGTATGCCCCAAAGACGTATTTGACGATCATAAACTTTGGCTTCTTCGTCGGTAAACATTTTTTTTAATATTTATTTTTCGTAATAATAAAATTGAATGATGATTTGATAATTAATTTAAATTAGTTTCATTAAAATTAAAAATTTTAAAAAAATAAATGAAATGTTTTTTTTATGAAAAAAAAGTAATGAACGAAACAATCGATTCTTATCAACAACAGACGAGCATTTAAAGAGCCTTTGAACAGAAAAAAGCGTATTTTTATTTTTATTTCTTGAAGCTTTTGATTGTTGTGATTTTAATTAATCAAGAAAAAAATAGGAGTAAACACTTGAAAATTAAACAAAATTACAAATTTTTTTCCAAGATTAATCCATTAATTTTGAATCAATTTTTTCAAAAGATACAACAATGAGTGTATCTGCATCGATTCACTATGTTCTTCAAGCAACAGCTTTATTTACATTGACATGTATTTCACTTTATTATTGTTTAACTGGACGTGGTCGCCGTGCTGGTGATGTTGCATGGTTTCTTGAAGGTATGATGACAATTGTTTTTTCATTTTAAATATGAATATTACTAATTTCGATTCGAAATTCATTTCAAAAAGGGGTTTCACCATATATGTGGGCATCATTAGGTGTTGGGTTATCGATTTCATTATCAGTAGTTGGTGCTGCAACTGGAATATTTACAACCGGTAGCTCGATTGTTGGTGGTGGTGTAAAAGCACCTAGAATTCGAACAAAAAATTTAATATCCATCATTTTTTGTGAAGCCGTAGCTATTTATGGAATCATTATTGCAATCGTAATGTTAAATAATATCAAAGAGTTTAAAGAATCAGGACTCAGTGAAGCACAACGAGCAAAAAATTATCTTGCTGGCTATGTTATGTTTGGTGCCGGTCTAACTGTCGGATTTGGCAATCTATTTTGTGGTCTTTCTGTTGGTGTTGTTGGCTCTGGTGCAGCATTAGCCGATGCAGCTAATCCAAATTTATTTGTTAAAATTTTAATTGTTGAAATTTTCGCTTCAGCTATTGGTCTTTTTGGTTTAATTGTCGCTGTTATATTGAATGCAAAAGCAGAAATGGGCGATGTTCGAGCATGAATGATGAAGTCATGAAAAAATCATTCCATCTCATCGAAATCAATCGATTATCATTTCAATAGTTTTTCTCTTATGTTATTATTTAATTTTTAATTAATATTTAATTAACGAAATTAATGTAAATTGCTTTAAACGCATCATTTAAATCTCATTTTTGTTCACTTTATTCAAGAATTATGAAAAACAAAAATTCGATATATTTCCTAGTCGAATAACATGTGTGCATGTGTGTGTGTCAAATTTGAATCAAATAAATTATTATTCGAGAATTATTAAGAAAAAATTGTTTTAACACTACTTTGAAAACATTGAGATGATGAAAAAGTATTTAATTGTTTCAATTATAATATTCATTCATCAATATCGAACATTATCTGATAAAAAATGTATTCAAATTAGAAAATCATTATTATTACCATATTCGAGTGATTTTTCATTCCATTGTAATGATTGTCTCCAAAATAATGATAATAATATAAGCGATGTAGACTCATTATGGAAATTCATACCATTATTTGAAAGTACAATTTATAATATTCGTAAATTTCAAGACAAAGACGGTGAAAAATTGATTGAAATCAATTCTAAAACAGGTAAATTGATACAACGAAATTTGCACTTAAGCGGAACATTATATTGTTCATATCAATCAAAAATCTTGGCAATTTATCGTATTATAATTTTGAACAATTTTGAACGAAGAATTTACAGGCATTTAGCTGATAAAGATGAGTTATCATTGTATACATTAATTACCATGCATCAGTATTCATTTTTAAATCTACAATCATCATCGTTAGCGCTTCAAATTTATTTCGAGAAATTATATGAGACAAAATGTAATAGAGATAATCGTCATTTTTCGATTGGACAGGAAGTATTTGTTTGCATGATTAAAACAATAAATCAGTCATCATCATCATTAATTAATGATGATAATCAATCAATATTAATGAAGGTCATTGGAAAATTTGGAAAAATATCTTGTGCTGATCCGCTAGTTGATCGAAAAGTGTCGAAAATTTTTCATGAAAATTTCAAGAATAGTGATGTTCGTTTAATAATATCATATACAATATGTCGTAATGAAAATATAAAACAATATCATAGACACACAGAGAGATATTTACCATTCTCAAGTTTAAAAACAATGTTCCAATCAACAAAAAATTTAAAAAGAAAAATTCATCAATATACAGTTATTTCTTGTTTGAAAGAACCCATATCAGATTTCAATGATATTAAACCAATTAGATGGTTCAAAATAAAATTTGACTATGATTTAAATGAAATGTTACGATTAGGTTCGAAATCAACTGAACAAGTAATGCAATGGTTATCACCATTGCATGTTAAGCGAACATCAAAAAATCGGATATTAATAGATTGGTTAGGAAATATTCATATCAAATCATTACAGAAATTTGATACAAGCTTCATTTACAGGTAGAAATTGTAATTTTCAATTCAATATCCCTAATTAAATCAATTTCAATCAATAATAATGAATCATCTTATTTCTTTGACAACCCTGCTGCAGATGTAATGATGATCAAACGGAAAAAATGAAGAGATTGAGATCAATACGAATAATTTTAAAACACTGGGAATTGCCATCATTGTCTGAAATGTTTGGATTCAAGAATACAACATTTTACAAGATATCATTTATTTTAATCATATTCATAACATTTCTCATTATAATCATTTCGAATCGATTAATTCAAATTGATCAGAGAATTTATTGAGAAAAAAATGGTGATTTAATCATTTAATGTTTAACTTTAGTTTGACATGAACTTGATCTGGCATTTGGTTATAAGAGCCAACATCGACCCATCTATAAACGGAAAGTTCAGAATGTATGGCTGCTGCAAAGCTTAATTTGTATTTGCATCATTTTCATTACCACAATACGTTACATAATAACGATTGATTTCAATTAAATAAAATAATCAAAAAAATACTTGTACAAATTCATTGATTATTCATAGACAAATAGCAGATGAATTATAATTTATTGAGCAATAAATTAAATTAATTTATCAATCGCACTGAATATCTATTATTATAATTTATAATTCACGGATATCAATAAAAATAATAATAATGATATCAGTGTTTTGCATAGGTTGGTATCTTTCGTTCATTATTCTTATCATTCCCCTACACATAATCATCTCTATCATCATTATATTGATGACTTTTGTGAATGAAAAATGATGATGATCATAATAATAATATTCGTTATAACAATCATTATGATTGATTTATTATGAACAGAAAAATAAAATAATAATTTACTTCAATAATGTCGCTACCAATTCATCAATAGTAAAATATCAATTCAGACAAATTTTTTTTTTCGTTCAATATTCAATGAAAATTGATTGCCTAAAATTTTACTACCGAAATGAATGAATGATGATTACGCTATGGTAATAATGATGGAAATGATGAATAATGTTCAAAATATTGCTTAAACATCCAAAGGTAATGATGTATCGAAAATTGTGTGTGTGTGTGTGTGTGTGTATACCCTTTTGCTTTAACGACACATAAAACCGTGAACAACAATATCATCTCAATCATCATCATTATGAAAGCAATAATATTGTTTAATGTTGAACCGTACAAACGGTTCATCGATTTAAAAAATTTCTTCAGCCAAATTCTTGTTCAGAGGGTGAACGATAAAAAAAATTATTCAAAAAAAAACCAGAGTTTCTCTTTTTTTTAGCTACATTACTTATTCATAATGGTTGATCACATTTAATTCAACAATAATAATAATGATTATAATATGAAGAACAAGATTCTTTTCCATTCTTAAAGCAATCTTTGAAAAACATAAAACAGCTTTTGAGTACCGTCCTTCGAACAATTTTTTTTCTTTCATATCGTCCATTCATTCATTCATATTTACCTGTTATATGTCAATGGCTGCTATTATCATCATCATTATTATAATGTAATAATAATAATAATTGAAAGAATGAGAACGATAACTTCTCAGAGAAAAAGGAGAAGAAGAAGAAAAGGATAAAAACCTCGATCAAGCTACCATCGTTTGGTCAGTACGAATTCATTTCATTTTTTCTTCATGTGCCCATATTTCTTATGATCGAGAAAATATTATTCTCATATGTGAGTTTGCTGCTGCGGTGTTAAAATATAAAATCGATCAATCGATCATAATCCAATCAATAAAATAAGATTATATTAAGATAAAAGAATAAATAATCTTTAATAATTCAATCATATTCACAAGATTTTATCGATCAGTGGAGTAAGAGAAAAACGAATTCACTTTTCTCACATCATTTTTTTATTTCTTCATTAATTTGATCATCAAACAATGAATATTTTATGACCATCAATAAACATTGATCAGGTTTTTTCATTGTGAATAATTGAAATAAATATAAATATTTCTTGACATAGCATCAACGAGAAATAAATAAATCAATCACTTGAAAATGTTTTCATTAAAATCATTTAATGGTGATAATTATCGATGTTTCATCACCATGATAATTTTTATCATCACGATATCATTAACAAATTCGGTAGCCAAAGGTCAAGGTAATTTTTTTTGAAATTAATTATCCTAACACATTCATGTAATGAATTATTCATTTTTCAAAACCCAAAAAAAAACCAAATTAGTTCCATCAGAAATTGATTTGAATTATGATGATTGTTTAACAACGAATGGTACAATAACATTTGAATTAATCACCGGTTTTGTATTTACATCGACCGCTGATACAGTTACTATGATGATACCGGGTGTATTACATTTAGCTGAATGTTTAGATCATTGTCGTCAAAATCAAACATGTAATTCATTAAATTTTGAAACAGGACTTTGTGTGCTATTAGGTTCATCAGCAATACAACAACCAGATGCATTGCAACCATCACAATTTCCTGTATTCACTATTTATGCACAGAAAATTTGTTTAAAAGGTAGGTTTCATTTATGAAGTTTATTATTGTTATTGTTAAGATTTATTCATATTCATTCATATTGCATACAATCACTTTATCGTGATCATATCATTATCTTTAATCTTAAAAAAAATAACGATAATAATCCATATTCCAGTATAGAAACACAAAAGGTATCAAAATATGAAAAAATATAGAGATGTTAAGATTTTTTTACTCTGCTCTCATAACTTTCAATTGTATTTTTTAATAAATATTGCTCTTGACCACTAATTTCATTGACAATAATAACACATTGTTTCTTTTAATTCATTTAAAATTCATATGTGGTCATTTCATTATCAGTTGGAAACTTGCCAACAATCAACAGGTTGTTGACATTTAATTTCAAATGTTTTCAAACGCACATGTTTTTTATTCAAAATTATTTCAAGTATTTCAAATACAAATGAATTTTTTTATTTATCTGTACTTTTCTGGCGTTTGAAGAGTTTGAAAGTTTGATTATTCATCGAAATAGAAATCATCTTAGAAAAATTTCATTGATTGTTTTGCATTTTTTTAGATTCTTCGATAATAAATAATGGCTTTTCATTATCAGATCGTATATTTAGCTATCGAAGAATAAGAAAGAATTAACTTCAAAAATGATAAGTTAGAGTTCATTTGACTGCCCGAAGTGGTTACTTTTGAATTTTTTATCGATCAAAAATGAAAAATTCAAATTAAAAACGAAAACAGTTATCAGAATTGATTTAGGAATAAAATGAAAATTGAACGATGATTTGCAATTTCTATCTTTGTTTTCTGATTGAATTTTAATGACTTGCAAATACTGTTTGCATTTTTTGCTTTGCTTTCAATCGATGATAAGCAAAAGAAAATGAAAGATATATCGAATATTTAAATTTTTTTTTCTCAATGTGAAAGTGTTGTGGCGGCTTGCTGGCCATCGAAATTGCAATATTTCAATACAATATTTCTAATTTATGACCAATGAAAAATGTCATTTTTACCCACCAATCATTAGACAGGTGAAATTGTCGTCGCATTCATTGATTGATTGCGAGTTTCCTTTAAAAATCTCAATTTCCATTGAATTTTATTCAAATTTTTTTTACTAGATCGCATAAAAATGATTATCGATCATTGTTTATTTCCCCAAATGATATCATTATCAGATTTTTCTTTTTTTTTTTTTTTTTTTTTTGGTTTGTCCACAAATAAATGGACATCAATGATAACAATAAATAAACAAATAATAAAAGCAATCGAATGAATGTGTCCACAAATTAATTTATTCATTTTTACTATGAATTACAATTATTATTATCAGTGTTAAAGTAATTGTCTGGTCATTGGCCTTAACCTATGGGTCGAAAAATGTGTGTTTTATTCGAAAAAATGAAAGAAAACGGATACAAAACTGTATGATTATGTATTCAAATATTTTTTTATAAATGTATTCTTTCAATTTGTAAACAATTAAGTGACAAATTATTACAAAAACCCAGGAGAGAGAGAACAGAAATCAACTTTTAATGTTAGTCATAATACAAATGTTAATAATAATAATGATTCTGTTCTTAAGGGTGTATTGTGTTTATAAATTTCTTATAAAAATCTTGTCGAATGAATGCATGTTTTCTTCAAAATACCATTAATGAATTGAAATCAAATAACCATAACGTTATATTGTTGTTATTTGAATTTTTTAAATTGAACATGTCATAATTTGTCATTAAACCATTATAACAAGATAGGAATAATGATAATCATAATAATAATGACTATACATTTTTATTGATAATAATCATTAGAAATAATGGTAATTAATGTTCATGTCCATTATCTTGTTATCATTTTTCTTTTTATTGGTTTGGCTTGTTCATGATCACATAAAATGAAAATTATCTTTACATTTAACAATACACAAGTGACAAGTATATAATTGAATTAACATGGAAATTTTTTCCACGAATGAGATTAGAACTGTAATCTTTATTTGTTGGGAAACATTATTTGACCACTTGTTTTCTTTTCATTCAGTGTAAATTCTCATATAAAAATGTTGGTTGATTCATATCAAGGTCATTAAAAATCACTGTCAATAATGATTAGCATGCTTGTGACATTGAAGAAATCATTATTTGACGACTTGAACTCAATTCTCATTCATATCTTGGTCAAAATTTGGAATTTAAAGAATTTTTTCCCCTTTTCCATTGTCATATTTGTTCTTCTTCTTCTTCATCCATTCATGAAGACTTCCTGGTGAATTTTATGATTTTGGCTTTTGTTTCATGGTCATCACGTTTTGAAATGAACAAAAAATGAATGAATATATTGATATAGAATGTTTAATATAAAACAAACAAGTTTGAATTTTGAAAAAAGAAAGAAATTTCATTGAAGAAACAAAGATTTAAACTTAAAATCCATCGAAAAAATCTTTGCCCAATTTTTTCCCTTTATTTTTTGAAAATGATTCATTGTTTTTGTTTGGTTGGGTAGATAGTATCTGTCATTTTTGTTTTCTGAATGGAAATATCTGTCAAAGGTGTTAATGATTATTATCCATGGATTATTATGTTTTATTATCGTTATTATTGTATTGTTGTCCATTATAATTTTCATATCAAAATTTAATGATGATACTAAACCCAAGAGTGGATTGAGAAAAAAAATGATTTTTTGAAAATTTATTTTTTAATGATTAATTATTTAAAATTTCATGAAAAGAAATAAAAACAGGACAAAATATTCATTGTTATTTCATAATAATAATAAGCATAATCATGATGATGGGGAGGTTTGACTTTTTTGAATCGAGGATACATAATTTAAAAATTCAAAAATTCATCATTATTTTTTATTATTATGGTTATTACTGTCCATTATGACCATATGAATAAAAAATAATAATAAAAAAAATAATTTTTTTTCAATTTTGACGAATGTCAATTCTTTCCCCTATTTCAAGTATTTTGACATGTTCATTTATCTCATTTCCCCCCAATAGATTTAGATAAAAAATGTAATAACAATGGATGGACATTTGAACGTGTCAGTGGTTTTGAACTTCGTGAACATGAAAAAAGAATACTGCAAGCACCTACCAGTCAAGATTGTATGCAAGCATGTGTTTGGGAACAAAAATTTGAATGTCGTTCAATAAATTATGAATCTAAAACTGGTGAATGTTGGCTATCCGATATGAATCGTCATACAGTCAATATTAATACTGAAATTCGTTCACAAAAATATGGTCCATCATCGGGTAATATCGATTATTATGAATTTAATTGTGTTCAAGGTAAATTATTTGCATAAATACAAATTTTCATTTGTTATTTTTTTTCAACAAAATCTATTGTTTATCAGTTTATTAACCTTTTGAAAATATTTTTCAAACACCATAAATATCCATATTATTTACACTTTAAAAGAAAGGAAAATATTTTCATCCATTTGATTCAGTTGATTTGATTTATGATTTGCGTGTGAAATTATCGTAATCGTTATTACTATTATTATAGTTAGCATTTATTATCCATCTAGATAAGTTTATAGGAGATTCATATAAATTTTTCAACACTTTACCATCTTGAAATAAGTGATGATCAGTTATTACTATTATTTTTGATTACAGAAAGATAATGACTAGTTTAATATACAGTGAATTCATATCCTTCATGATGAACATCACTACCAACTTTATGAATCATCATGATTAATATTATTTAGTCTAAAGATTGATATCTATTTATGACTGATAACTAGTAATTTTTTTTTTTTTTGATTATGATGATCAAATTTGATAATTTCTCTATATTGAAATATGACAAATATTAATGACAACTTATTTTGTTTTAATCTTCTAACATTTTAATCAAATAGAACCAAAAAAACTTTGTGATTTTAAACCAATACATGGAAGAATATTGAAAACAGTTGATTCTGTTTATCAAAATATAACAACACTGGATGATTGTCAGCAACAATGTTTAAAAGGACCATTCAAATGTCATTCATATGATTTTGGTGATCCAAGCAATCCTGTTTGCCGTACAAGTCATTTAGATAAGATTTCATTGGCACACATTGATAATCCTTATATTGAAATTTCTGGTGCATCGACATATGAATTACAAGCATGTTATGATGGTTAGTTTTTTGTTCATTATTATTATTATTAATATTATTATTGTTAATAACTTTATCATTATTTGTTGATAATGTGTTTTTTAATATCGTGATGATTTTTTTCCTTCTCAAATTTCATCAGTAACTATATTATGTGAATCTCGTGAAATGATTGCAAAAGTACGATCATCTAAAATATTCGATGGTAAAATTTATGCAAAACGTAAACCATATCATTGTATGACGGACGTAAATGAAAGCCTTGAATTTGAAATACATATGGGTTATAATGATTTAGAATGTGATGTTCAACAATTATCGCGAGGTCAATATACCAATGATATTGTCATACAGCATCATGATATGATTGTCACTACACAAGATCTTGGTCTTAATATTAATTGTAAATATGATCTATCGAATCGAAGTATTTCGAACAATGTCAATCTTGATATATCTGGGTAAGTTAATGACAATATTCATTTTTTTTTGTTGGAAAAATAGATTATCTTCAAATCTTTCCAACTATCATTCATCGAAATGGTAGAAAATGGTAGAAATAATTATTATTGTTCAAAAAAATAATGATTTTACTATATGACTTTTCGCTATGATTAATTATTCTCAAAAATTTGAAAAATATGGAAAAGTCGTGAAATAATGAATCATAATCTCTGAGAAATGATAGGCATTTTCTTTGAACATAAATCATAGAATTATATCCATTTATCGATCATGTTAGTATTCAAAGGATATCTTCATCATAACCCCTCCGAAAAAAAGGGTACGACGAACTAGTTCAGTTAAAATTATAGTTAAATTGTCATATTTCAAAGGTGTAGGTGGTAGTTTTAATGACATTCTTTTATGCCCAAAAAAACGATCATTATCTCTTATCTCTTAGAACAAAATTGTTGTTGATGATGTTGGGTGAAATATTGCAGATTGTCAGGTTTAAATTTTGACAAAAAAAAAATAAAAAAATAAATCTTTGAATGTCAAAGATTTATTTATTTCTGAAAATGACAATCGTCAATTGTCTAAAAATTGTTTTGATTTTTCCAAGAAAAAATAAAACAAACATTCATCTTTCATTATGAATATTTATATTGTCACAAGAATTGTCGCATAAAATGTGGTAACAAGGGCAAATACGGAAGAATTTTTGCCAAAAAAAGGATAATTACCAATTTACCTAAGCCATTAGCAGTTATATAATTAAAAATTTTAATTTATTTAAATATTTCAAGTGTTATTATACAAACGATTTGCAAATGCAAATTTTTCTTAGCACCTAAGCACTTAAATTATATCCTGTCTTCATTTAATTCAATCGAAAATATTCAAAATTTTACACTTGGTTAATTAGTTAAACATTATATGAACAATGTATACACCTTTTTTCAAATAATTACAAAAATTTTAATTTTATTCATTTTTTAAATTTTTTTTAATGCCAATGCAGTAATTTACAACCGATCGGTACACATTCAGCTGTAGTTGATGCACCAAATGTTACAATGAGAATTGTTGACATGGACGGTTCGAATGTACGATCAGCTAAAGTTGGTGATCAATTATTGCTACGTTTCGAAATAACAGATGAATCTTGTATGTATTTTAGCCTCTCATTATCATTCGGTTGAATTAATTTTCCGATTGCGTGAATTTTCACAGCACCTTATGAATTGTTTGTGCGTGAATTAGTAGCATTAGATGGAACCGATATGACTGAATTTGTTTTAATCGATTCTGATGGTTGTCCTACCGATATTGCCATTATGAAACCGGTATTGAAATCTCGTGATAATGCAAAAACATTGGAAACCAATTTTGAAGCATTCAAATTTCCTTCATCTGATATTGTTCAATTCAAAGCATTGATTACACCATGTATAACTAATTGTGAACCGATTAATTGTAATCTTAATTTACCAAATGGTCGAACTACTCAAAGTATTTCATACGGACGACGAAGAAGACGTCGTTCACCAACGAATGTTAATAAATTGTTAGATAATAATGATCCACGACAAAATGTCATTTTAGTAGAATCATTAAGCGTCACTGATAAATTTACAGCCAAAGATGGTAAAAGAAAGAAAATTGAACAAAATAAAAATGCCGAGGTTTATGCTGATTTTGAGGGTAAATATTTTTGCATTATTCCAATTTTTTTTATTGTATTTTGACATTTTTATCGTTCTAATCATAAAGAAAATCCTCTTTCAGATGATCGTTCCCCAAGATTAGAGATAACATCACCATGTGTCAATGTTATCAGTTTAATGTTGTTCGCTATTGCATTTTTGATTTGTCAAACAATTCTAATTATTAGTTGGTCATATGTTTGGAGTAGAAAACGTAAAAATTCATTGCTTGAAAATGAATTAATTTATGGCGGCCTACCATCATCATCATCATCATCAGCAACATTATCAAGTCATTGGTCAATGACACCAACATCAACGAATAAATCAATGAATAGGATGTCCATCCATAAAGGAACAATTAGCTCAACATTGCCACCATCACCACCAGCACCAACAACAACTACATCATTATCATCATCATTATACTCGATGGCTAGTCGTCAATACGGATATTCAAAATAATTTTTTTTAATTTTCCATAAATTTTTTTAACAAAAAAAAAAAAAAGAATGAATGGTACCGGGCTTAACAAAAAATATCAAACATCATATTTATTACGACATGAATTTTTTCTTTGGCTTTTAGACATCATTTACATTTATTCATTTCATTTTATCTGAAAAATTTTATTTATTTATTCATTTTTTTTCCTACAAAACACTTGTTTATTTGATAGCACACTTGAAAATATTCAACAGGATTCAACAAACAAACAAAAATTTTCAATAATTGGTGGGGTCTGATCCTAATTTTTTTTTTATTTTCACAAAAACATTATGTAATTTTTTGATTTTTTTTTATTTGACAAACATTTATTTTGAATTATGAATTTGAATTAAATGAGAAATTTTAATTTTTTTCATTAAAAAAATTTTTGAAATTTCAATTTTAAATTTTCAAATACTGCAAGCGCATCCACCTGTAGGTGAAAATTTGAACCAAAAATTAGTCGTTCTTTATGAACAACTCTTAATCAAAAATCATCATGCTTTTTTGGATGTTTTTCATTTGACAACAATTAATTATTGCATCTGATTTAATACATTTTATTTCAACAATCATTTCATTTTATTTTTTTTTCAAGAATAATTTCAAATTCAAATCAAAATGTCTGATGACCCTGAACGATTCGATGGTTTGTTGCTATCGATTGCTCAACAACATGAAGGTGGTGTGTTACAATTTTTAGATACAATATTTAGTTTTTTAGCCAGAAAAACCGATTTCTTTTTCGGTACCGATGAAGATAAAGTTAAAAAAACTGTTGATGATGTTTTTGAAAAATGGAATAATGAATCGAAACGTCTTCATAAACAAAATGAACAATCAAAAATGGAAAAAGAAAAAAAACATCAAGAACGTTTGGCTGCTAAAAAACGTGAAGAAGAACAATTTATTAAAAAAATGAAAGAAGAACCAGCCATCGTTGAAATAACCGATGAAGAGGCAGAAAAAATGAAAGAAGAACAGTTGCGAAAAAAACAAAGTAAACGTAAATAAAAATCTTTGAAAGTTTCAATAATGAATTAATTTTCTTTTGATTTATAGAAAATGAACAATCTAGTGAAAATGAAAATAAAAATGAAGATACAGAAAAACAAGAAGATCCTGATCAAGAAAATGATGCTGTGAAAGATGATGATGATGATCCGAATAAATTGAAACCAAATGCTGGTAATGGTTGTGATTTGCCGAATTATTCGTGGACACAAACTCTTGAAGAAATTGAACTAAAAGTTCCGATACGTTTAGGCATTAAATTAAAATCACGTGATTGTATCGTTAATTTTCAGAAAAAACATTTACAAGTTGGTGTCAAAGGTAATGATTTATTTTATTTAATAATTATTTTATTGAATCAAATTTTCTATTCTCAATCACAGGCCATCCATTAATAATTGACGGTGATCTTTATAATGAAATCAAAATTGAAGATTGCTTTTGGGTAATTCAAGATGCTGTAATGATTGTCATAACACTCACTAAACATAATAAAATGGAATGGTGGAGTAAATTGGTCACCACTGATCCTGAATTAAATACAAAGAAAATCAATCCTGAATCATCAAAATTATCTGATTTAGATGGTGAAACACGTAGTATGGTCGAAAAAATGATGTATGATCAACGGCGTAAAGAAATGGGTCTGCCAACATCGGAAGAAGAACAGAAACAAGAAATGTTAAAAAAATTTATGGCTCAACATCCTGAAATGGATTTTAGTAAATGTAAATTTGGTTAATGAAGAAAAATTCACCATTTGAAAACAGAAAAGTCAATATTCATTAACATTCAATGGTCTTAAAATTTTAAAAATATCTTTTTAAATATCGTTCAATAAAAAAGTAAATTACATTACAATAATAATTATACAAAAACCATCCAAAATTTAAATTTGAATTTTGTTTCATTTTTATTTTCTGTTTGAAAAATATTCCATTATGTCCAACACAGTTGCACGCATTTTTTAGTTTATATTTAAACAAAGATAAAAATTAAGTATTTCATTTTTAGATTTTTTTTCTCAATATGACTAAATGAAATGAAAGAAAGAGAACAAATGATTACAGAATAATTTTTTTTCAAAGAAATGAGATTACACATAATTCCGGTTCCATGTGAAAAATTGATGAATGCCCGAATAATTTTTGTCGAAATGATTCGGGCATTTGAAAAAAAACAATTACAAATAGTGAATATTTATGATAACAAATAATCATCAGTTGTAGTATGTAATAATTATGAATTTTGTGTGAAAATATTTGTGGAAGAGAAAATGAAAATAATTCAGTTTTGTTTGAAAATTTTGCTTTGTATAATGTTGCAATTGAGAAAAACAAATGATATTTACAAAATTTTAGAAAATATTATGACGAAGAAAAACGTGTTTGAATGAATGTCTTGAATCAGTTATTTTGTAGTTTATCAATTTGATTACGGTAATCACCAAAAAAGGAGAAAAAATGAATGATTAGAACAAGCTCAAATGTATTTGTTTTGTAGGATTATTATTATAATTATTATTATTATGATTTGGATGATATGAGCAATTCTTCAAGAATGAAAATAATTTTTTTGTTTAATATCAATCAAATAAATAATGTGTGTAATTGTTGAGATTATTCGAAAATATTTATATAAGTGGATGTAAAGAATTGAATCAATAATCTGATTTTTTTTCAGGCACAAAATGAATGCACAATCTTTTTGTTTTCCATATCGAAGATAATGTATGAATATGATAAATAAATGTGAAAGAAAAAATATGGGCGATGAATGAATGCATGAATATTTCTTTTTTGTTATAATAACAATAATAATTTGATAATAATAATTATAATTTGCAATTTTAACTTTTGAACAAAAAATTTCAAATTTGTTTTTTTTTCGTTTCAATAATTTGCATTCGATGCTGGTACAACATTGAAAAATTGTTGAAAATTCCTTTGTTTACCATTCATTATGCGTGATATTGATGATTTTGAAATACTTTTTCCTCTTTGTTGAAAATATTTTCGTATTTGATTATGTGTCCAATGTTGAGATCTTAAATGCCACACTATATTAAAATCTTCTAATGTTAATTTTGTAGCACGATTAGGATTCAATGAATTCACTATTTTTTGAAGAAAAAAATTTCATTTTTTTGAAAATAAATTCATACAATAAAATGCAAACTCACTAATGCCAGGTGGAAATTGGCCATCAACGAATGTTTTAGGTACTAGATTAGTATCAGAATCGGTTGATCCATCGACCAACGATGCTGGTATTTGTAAATTTTGAATATTTGCCAAATCTATTGGTTGATTAGTAAGACTACTCAATGTAGTCGGTTTCGTAGTACTTGTTACTGGTAAATTACAATTGTTCATTGTTGTATTATTATTTTTATCAGCTTCTGGAACAATCAAACTATCTTTGAAAGACATATCAATCGAAGGTTGACGATTAGATTTATTTTTTGGATTTTTAATCAATGAATTTTCAGCATCACGCTCGAAAGGATCATTGTCATTATTTGTACTATTCAGGTTGTTTGTTAAATGATTATTATTATTATTATAAATTTTATTAAGATTCTGATGCGTTGATCGTTGTTGTTGTGACTGTTGCACATTATTGCTAATATTATTATTGTTGTTGTTATTATTATTTGAAAATGAATTTGTTGATTGAGGAAGTGGTGGTACGATTGGATGCGATTTTGAGATCCGATGTGTATTTGAGTGTAATTGTTGTGCTAATGATTCAGAATTAGATCCATTATTATTATTGTTAATAGTATTTTGAGGTCTAACTTTAAGATCATAGGGTTTAAAACGTTCTGGTTGTTTTATCAATGATAAACGATTATGATTGTTGTTATTAAGTGAACCATTCGCACCAGATTGTTTTGTAAAATTATTATTATTATTATAGGGTACTTGTTGAATGAGGCTCAAACTCTTTTTCGAAGATCTATTAAATTGTGATTGCTGCTGTTGTTGTTGCTGCTGCTGTTGAAGTTGCGATGCTTGCATTGCTTTCTGCAACAATGATAATTGATTAAGAAAGTTTGCATCGATTTCTTGTTTTTTCATTGCCATTTCATTTTGTACATGATTAACATGATGATTATTATCTAAATTTTATAAGAAATTAAATAAATTTTTGGTAATAATTACGAATCAAAAATGAAATCAAAGAAAAAGTACAAACCATCAACGTCAGAATCTTGATCATCATCATCGCCAGCATTACTTCCACCAACACCACTGCTGCCTATTACATTATCATCGACTATCATTTCTCTTTCATCATCAATATCATCATCATTTGCACCATCATTGAATGAATCTGGTATTCGACCACCATTCAATAAATTAGTCATATTGATACCACCATTATTTGCAATCATTGATGGATTCAAACCATTAATCGGTACTGAATGGAAAAATTTGAAAAAAAAATGATCATCAAATCAATAAATTAATTAAAAGTAATTTTTATAAGGGAATTTTTTTAGTAGGAATCAGAATTTTTTTCAAATGCATGCATACCTTCTGATTTACGAGTAGTACGTGTTTCTAGAATTATGTGATTTTTATAAAATTAGGGGAAGTAATTAAGAAAATAAGAGATAAAAGGCAATTCATTTTAATGTTCATTCATTGAGTAATCGTCATGTATTTGAAAAAAGAAAAAGATGAAGATAAGTTCAAGGCATGAAATACTAATCATTGAAAATATTTACCTTTCTTCTTTTCTAATAATCCAAATGTTTTATAGTGTGAAATTATTCTCCTAACCGATTTCCTACTAATTCCAATTTGACGACTGATATCTGTATAACTTGCACCTCTCATGTTCATTTGAACGACCAATTTTTTTGTTCTAAGATCAATACGCTTTCCTGGACCTGAAGAAAGTTTGAATAAACAATTGGATTAACAATGATAAAGATATTTTGGTCATTGTTACAAACCTCGATGGAAATCTTCTTCTGCTATTATCGATTCTGGTTCATCATCATCAATCGGTTGTTGAATATGATGATTCATATTATTATTCATAAAATGATTTTGATTATCATCATCATTATCATCATCTGAACATCCTTCACTATGAATTTTCGTCAATTCGTTCATTTTTTTCAGATAGCCTTCCAAAATTGTTTTACCCCCATTGCCTATTATCTCATCAACTATTGAATTATTATTGCCATTTGTATACATTAGATGATTATTATTATTATTGAAATTTTCATCATCATTATTGATATTCATATTGATATGGGCACCGCCGCCATCTGAATCGATATCATCATCTTCATCATCGTCATCCTCATCATCATCGTCTTCACCATTTAGACTACTATTGATACTATTGTTGCCAGAAAATAGCGAAATTGGCTTATCGTTCGCTGACATTCGAGAAATTTTTTTATCTAACAAGGACATCTTTGATGGATTAATAGTAGCGCTGCCGCCAACTACATTACCAACAAGTGGAAGCGATGATGTAAGCATTGATGAATCTATAAACCATGGACGTTTAGGCGTATAACGATTCGATTCATTTGCTGTAGCCGATGCAGATTGTAGCGCTGTCGATGCTTTCATGTTTTCGATGAATGCACGAAATTTTAGTTCTAATTGATGAACATAAGTAGAAGTACGCGTGATTTGTTTACTTAATTCAGATGTGAATCCACAATGACATTTAACCGGTAACACAATTCCTTTGTGAAGTGTTGATGTATCATTATTATTATTATCGTTATTATAATTGCTAATTTCTTCGGTATTATTGTTATCATCATACATTTTCATTGATTTAATGAGAACATCCAATAATACCTGTCTATACTCAAGTAATAATTGCGTAAGATCATTTGTATTCATATTCATCAATGGTACATTATTATTGTTATTATCAAATAGCTTCAAATTCTGATGCTGTTGTTGATGAAATAATTTTGATTTTCGTTGTAATTTTTGTTGCTGAGAAGGTGATGATGATGAGCATGAAAAATCTGTAGGAATTTTCATTTTATGACTATTATTTCGACTATTTGTATCGAATGAAGATGATGATGCTAAATGCGATGGTGATGTGGATAACATATTCATGTTCATGAGATGATTATGATTCAATGAGGGCCTTTTTGAAGTGTTTTGATTCTGTAAATTCAAAATTGAATTTGCGTCTACATTATTGTTGTTATTGGTATTGCTATTGCCATGCGAATTTGAATTTGATTTATTAATTGAAAGATTTATTCCAGATATCGATTCATCGTCGTTCGATTCGTTTCCGTCATTTTGTTCACATGTTTCAGATTGCTGTGGTGATGATATCGGCGTTGTACAATGACTACTATTCGATATTGTTAATGGTAATGGTTGTTGCAATGATAATGATGATGGCGATGCTGGTTGTGATGTTGTGTTTACTTGTAATTGTAATGGAGATGATGATGGTGATGAAGATGCTGATGATTCAGATGATGATGATGATGATGGCGATGAATTACCGGATAATAAACTTGTTGATTCACAGTTGTTCATTTTTGAAATTTTTTTCTTTTTTTTTGAAACACGAATTTTAAAAACAATAGTAATGTTTTCTTTATTTTTGTAATAAATAAGTACAATTATTATCTTCTATCAAATTTGACTAAAATAAGAAGTTGTTTAAGTAAATTAGGCACTTGTCGTTGTTGTTGTTGTTATCAATTTCATTATAACATATTTATAAAAATTATCAATTTTCATGCAACAGATGGCCAATTATTAATTGAAAGTATCATCATTATTATTATTTTTTCCATCAAAGAAGAAGAAATATGGTGTCAATATTTCAATTAATCTCAATTAATATAAATGAATTCGAAAAAACAAAAATTTTAGGACAAGATTTTTATGTTGCTGTTGTGAGATCTTATGATTTCATTTCATTTTAATCAAATATATATCTGCGAAGAAAAAAAACGAGACAAAAATAAAACAATTAGAATTCAAAGAATCACAAAAATGAAATCAATATATGTAAATGTCTGATTTTGAAAGAATTTTTTTTTTTTTTTTTTGGGATATGAATGTCGTGCTTAGTTTTATATTATTTTACTTTCTGGTATTAAACATCATGTAGCAAGGCAAAAAAAAACCCCGATATCATATCACACACAATCATACCAATCATCATGCACCAGTATTCAAATCGTAAAGATACTGAACAACTAACATATATTTAGGAGAAATTTATTTGCATTTATTTCTATTTCAATTTTGGTGTAAATGTGTGTGTGGGGGGCGTATGACTGAAAAATAATTATCATCGAAAGAACTATGGTTTATATTGGTATGCAATAAATAATGATGATGATATACAACAAACGAATGATGAATATATGTGAATATGATATTAGTATTTTTGATTCGAAATATTCGTCTTATTGAAAATCTGTAAAAGATTTCCAGAAAATGAAAATGATTAAGAAGAAGATGATGAAAATGAAATCCAAAATAGAAACATTTATGCATTATTTGTATGAAATATTTTCATTTCGTTTCGTTTCACCAAATTGTTTTAGTTGCGATGACAATTTTCATCGTCGCTGGTCGATGTTTTTGCATATGAATGTATATGCGTGTATGATCACATTTGAATGATTGTTGTTGTTGTTGGATGATGCTGGATGACAAGAAATTTCAAAATAATAAAAATGAAAACGAAGAAAAGCTTTTTTTTGATGAAAAACCTTCGACTAAAGCGAAAAATTTAGAGCAAAAAAATGAAAACAATCATCATCTCGACACATAAATGTGGCTGGTTTGAATAAATAAAACTGATTCAATTTCAGAGAATTGAATGTTTTTTCGCATTTTCGCAGCATTTCAAAAACATTCAAAAAAACAAAACCAAACAACACTAAATGAATAAAACTAAATGAAAATTTGAACCAGAAAAAATTAATGAAAATAAATTAGAAATGAGAATCATAGGCTTGAAATTTCTTCTCAAAATAAAAAAAGATTTATTTACATACAACAACAACCAAGCACATCAAAGACAAGTAAATGAACATTTAAAATGATCATAATAATAAAATGAATAAATGCGGTGAAATCTTGGTAATGTGATGATGATAATGATGATGCTGCTGTTGTTATTGTTGATCATCATCATATAATAACAAATGATGATGAAAATGAACGAGACAAAAATTTTTTGGAGAAAAAATACTCCGTCATCATCATCATCGTTCAAATCATTGAAATTTATTCAACATATTCTCCATTCAACGATGCAAGGATAGATAGATGGATAGATAGTTGTTGTTATTGGTGGTGGTAATGGTAATGTTGGTGATCATGATGATGATGTTGGAGATGAGATGAAACGCAGCACTTATAAGCAAGAACAAACGACAGCAAATGATCATCTTTTTCTTGGTGCACATCATATGCACCAACCATACACAGAGACACATGCACACACACACACTCACCATTCATTTTTTGAATGATTGAATCAAATCAAAACAAAAAACAAAACAAAACAAAACATGAAATTTCAAATTCAAAATAAAGGAATAATCATTCAGATTCAACCAAAATCAAACCAAACTACAAATGAATACCATTTCTTCATCTGAAAATCTGAAAAATCTATCCGCTACACCTCGATCAATTGAATCTATCCATTTGTAAAAATTGGAAAATTGAAAAAAACAGAAAGGTATACATTCAAATACATTGATTCGTTTTTTGGTATATTCACCATCATCATCATCATCATCATTGCCATTTGTCATCATCATCATCAACAACATCATCATAATCATCATTTGCAATCGTCATTGTAATCGTGACTTGATAATAATAATAATGATGATGTTCATTTCGAATCAATTGATTTTTTTTCGATTTTTTTTTGTTCTCCAAGATGAAACAAGAATGATATTTTGAATACTTTGTTTTTTGTTTCCAAAAAAAAAAAAAAAAAAAAAAACGAAAAATCAAATTGTTGAACAAGGATGTTGTTGTTGTTTGTCAGTGTCATCAAAGAACACACAGATACATGATGAACACACCAATACATGAATATACCATTCATTCATGCATAGACATACCAACACAATTCAAAATTCAAAATATCGAAACTTTACATGTCATTTTACGACAATTGGAGAAAATGAAAATTTCATTTGATTTCCAATAATGTTTGATACCAGATAAATTGAAAAATATGAATGAAATTAACAAAATTCAAAATCAATCAATTGATTGATTCAATTTTGCTTCATTTTCACATCTTTGTCTCGCTTTCCCGGTGATAATTATATTTTGGAGACATTGAAGACAGAAACAAAAACAAAAATTGATTTGATAATCAATTTATTGTCTCATTTTCTTATTTTTGGAAAATTTGTTTCAAATCGCATCATTTTTTTTTTTTTTTTTTTGATGCCAATTTTACAATTGATCAAATGATCAATTGATAATTCAATTGATACGCGCTCAATCAACGATAATAATGATCCAAAAGATAAAAGTCTAAAATTCTAAAGTCTAAAGTTTTAAAAATTTTGGATGATCGTTTCAAACGAGAAGATTATGATTTGTGATTAATCAGAAAAAAATGGGGGAAACTGGTACCTGATCCAATGAATTTGATTTCATTGAATTTCTTTGATTTAAGAAAAGAAATTTATCAAATTTCAATGATTTTCATTATGATTAATATCAATCAAAATGAGACGATTTTTTTATATTTTATTTGATTTCAATTTATCCTTATCATCATCTTTTGAAGACATAATTTTGCCTCATTTCTTTTCAATTATTTTATTTGGTTTCATTTTATGATGATGATAATGATGCACATATACCATCATACATTTTCAACATAAAAAAATAATGAAATCCAAGATCGATTATTTCCTTTTGCACGAAGCATAGATTTACATTTGATTTTTTTCAATTGGAAAATTGAATTTGAGATTCAATTGATGAAATTGAAATATGAACAAATCAAAAAAAAATTTAAGAGGAAAAAATCAATTGATATTCGACAAATTATTGGTGAATAATGTTTGAAATCATTGAAAATATTGTCAAAATTATACACACCAACAACACACATATACAAACTCAGCATAAACCATGCACGCATATACGCCCAAAATGCGAAATAAACGGAAATTTCATTGTAAAAATGGTTTTTCTCTGCTTCATGTATGTGCGCGTGTGTTTCATCGATTGATAAGGTTTGTGTGAGTTTTATTTTTTTGGTTGAATTTTTTTTTTTTTTTTTTTTTTTGAATGTCAAAAACTTGTCATTTTTCAATTTTGAAATTTAAAATGTTGGAAAACAAATTCATAGATATTCATTGGGCAAAGTAAATGGAAAAAATTTTTTCCATTTTTTCATTTCAAATTGATAATAATCATTAATATTTGATCTGAAATTTTTTTTTATTTTTCATTTCAAATTTAAATTTCAAATCATGATTTTCAATACATTTTGAATGATTCTTTGATGATTAATTCTCAAATGAGTTTCTGGAGTCTCTGAAGTTTTTGTTTTTGACCTCTAAAACAAGAAATAAATGATGAGAAGAAACGAAATTATCTCATCAGCATTGCGTATGGTGTGGCATGATAAAGCCATCGAACTTGATCATCTTTGAAACACAAAAATGATCATTATTATTACCTAATAAATGATCGAAACGTGAATATTTTTTGCAAAACATCATTTGTATATATGAAAAAACATCGGCCAATCAAATTAAAGATCCCATGCTCAAGATTGTGGATCATCATTATTTAATACAAAGAAGAGATAAAAGCTCGAGGATCGATCATCTAAATATTTATCAACGATCAGCTATCGATCGATCAACCATCGACCATAAATCGTATAAACCAAACCTACCAACAAAAATCTACCTGCCCCTATACCTGTGTGTGTGTGTAGTATGACCGATAACCAGGAGAAGTTGGAAAAAAAATAAATGTCCAACAGGTGTCCCTGTCGATTTGACATCATCATATCACCTGGATATACCACTTCTAATTTTTTATTTCAAATTTCTCAGCTGAAACATGAACATATTGAAGATTAATTGCAAATTTTGGCAAATACATACACACCAACACACACATGCACACTTGACTTTTACAATTGATAATGAAAAAGTCGATGTCACCTGTTGCGTGTGTGTGTTAGTTGTGTGCATACACAGCAAAACACACACGACAGACCATAATTAAAATGACTAGTCTTTGTCCTTGTCGAAATTACAATAACAATAATATCGACGGTGTCAGCATGAAACAAATTTTCCAAAATTCATACCGAAAAACCAAACCAAACCAAAGCAAACAAACAAAAACGAACAAAATACCACTTGTCGAATATCGAAACTTAATGGGAAAATTTAAAGTAAAACGATCAATGTGAATGCTTCCTCGCTAGGCCGGTCTCGCGCGTTCGACGACCTTTGAAAATTTCAACAGAAAAACAAAAAATTCGTTTCAATGTGAAACAACCAACAACAAACACTACTTTTTCTTCTTCGGGACGGTACCATTTATTATTTAATGAAATATCATTAGTATGATGCAGTGTTTTGTTGCATATACCATCATTATCATTATCGAAAACCACGCATACTTTTTCGATGCTTACAAAATGGAATATTATTTAGAGACTGGTCGCGCCCGTTTCACTGTGATAAACTAATGGAGCGATTGGCTCTTTTTTTGGTTGTTTCGTTTGTTTGTTCTTGTTACTTGTTGCAACAAGAAATATCATCATTATTCTCATTACATTACACCATACCATACATCATACACAAGCACATACATTTATCCAGAAAGCAGCAAAGACAATGCTCAACGACAAGCTAAGAGTGAGCGTGTATAGTTCAATGGATTCATTATATTCCTTGATATCATTGCCATTGGAATATTTCAATTTTCATTTTTGCTATTTTTTTCGGTGGCCATCATCATCATCACCATCATTATCGTATCACCGGTTTGTACTCACAACAACACAAACTAGCACTTCTCATATTTTCAATTTCTCATCGTTGCAACAACGAATGGAAATGGTTTGATTTGATGCCAACAAAAAAAAATGGGAAAAAAGAAAAGGAAAAAATTCAAAGATTGGTGGGAAAAAAAAGCAATTCGAGCAAAGCAATCAATAATATCATGGATAATTGAAGGAGGAAAATGAAAAATGAAAAAAAACAAAAAATAAAATAAAATTATTTATTCGATGTCATTGTCATTGAAGAATCATAAATGATTGAATTATTCCAAAGAAAATTTATTGCAAAAAATTCTTTTTTTAAAGATTATCATAATATGAATGCTTACCAGAATTTTAATGGCTGTTTGATGGATGGATTTTCAACAAGAGAATTTTTTAAAGATGAATTCTTGGATTCGTGGATGAATTTCGTTGAATAATTTTTGTTTTCTAAGGTCAACAAACACACACACCCAAAAACATACACAGTTAAAATTCAAAAAATTAGCGACAAATCACTTTGAAAGATTGAATAGATTTGAATTGAATCATGAACACGTGATTGTTTTTGAATGAATCTGCTGATCATGAATTTTGGATCGAATGACGAATGTCAAATGTTGAATATCTCAAGAATGTTTTCACAGAGTTTCTTCGAATGTTTCAAAAATGATTAACAAAGTAAAAAAGACACAAATCAAACGATTCCAACAAATTGAACTGATTGAACGATGATAATTTTCAAAAGTTTCAGTTTCAAAAATGTGTTTCGCTGCTTTTGTTGATAATGTTATCGGTATGTCGCTGTTGCTGCTGATATATTTCATTTGTGATGATGAACATGATTATTTCAACAAAATGAACACAACAAAAATTTCATTTCAACCAATCGGAATGATGATGGTGCGGCAAAATTTCAACTCACATTCAAAAACAAAACACACAGCAACCAAACAACCAAAAAAAATGAAAATCACTAAACACAAATGCAGAACTTTCTGGTTTTCACTTCCAAACACTCATGATTCCTTCGTCAATTTTTGATATTTCATTGGATTTTGTATCGTTTCGTTTTGTTTTTGTACATGTTCAAATTGATGATTGTAATGGTTTTATTTTTTTTTTGGTATCAAAATATCGTTTGTTGATTATTATATGGTTGTAGTAGCAGCAGCCAACAATTTGGAATCGATGGATGTTTAAAAATGTGGTTGATGGATGGTTGGATGAATGGATGAATGTTTGGTTGGTTTGTTTGAATGGATGGATAGATGAATGAATGAATGGATAAATATCATCATATTCATATACTAACGCACACTAACACATGCAAAAGTTCTTGCATGTGTTTTTCTATGTTTTTTGATTTCTCCAAATGATTTGAGAATAATGTTTATATGTTGTATTGATATTACGTCTGTATGCTGCATGTGTTTGTGCTGTTTTAAGCCAAAACCAAAAAATAAAAAAAAACCAAATTTGCACATGCACCAGCGTGTAATGAATGAATGAATGATATCAAAGCAAGAAGAACAGCAAAAACAAGAAGCAAACCATTAGGCAAAATTTTTAAAATAATGGGACCTGTTGCGCCACCTGTTACTTTGGCTATTCAAAGCCAACAATTCATTGATTGAACGAAACACATTTTCTGGTTTTTTGGTTTTGTTTCACCATCAACATCAGCATCAACAGCATCGTGGTATGAAAAAGCCAAAAGAAGAAGCAAAAGAATGCATCAGCATCAATTGGCTTAGTGCATTTTCGTTGGTGGTGTTTCAACCAAACCAACTAAACGACAAGTGAGGGAGTGAACCAACGATGAGAAAATACAACGATGATTTTGGTATTTTTGGTTGTTTTTGGTTTTTCGTTTTTGTTTCTGGGACATGAGTACATTCCCAGTCAAAAAATATTAAATTTTTCCAAAGATGTTTTGATGGTTTATGGTTTTTTTTTCTGTCTCGGTTGATTGTAATTCATTTCGTGTTTCGTCGAAATATATTTTCTGGTGCTTTTCCTTGGCCTGACAGCGATGTTTATCGTCGTCATTTTGTTTCTTTTCTGGTTCTCTGCCATAGAAACGAAATAATGATTTCGTTTCCACCAAATGATGATTACATGGGCATTGAATTGTGTTGCTTTGCTTGTGTTTTGCTTTGATGATTCAAAATTGCTGCTCAGAGAATTATTGAACATGTCGATGATGATGATGATGCTGATGATGATCGTAGATCACAGCGCAACAACACATTCCAATCCAGTCCAACATATTTCACCACGATTACAACAGCCATTGAATATGTCTATATGCGCGCATTCCGGATGAATGAGTGTGTGATTTTCATTTTTTTCACATTTTTGCTTATTTTTAATTCAGATAAATTTTTTTAGACGAAAAAAAAAATTTCATTGCTTTCTGGTATCAGGGAAATAATCAAAAATGAAAAATTTTTTGGTTGAAATTTGTTCAAAAAAAAAAAAAAAAAAAATGAAATAACGCCCCAAAACACTGAAAATATTTTCACTTATCAGTTTCAAAAAGAGAGAAATTCTTTTGACTTCAATTTCCGCCAATTGATTTCAATCGATTTGAATCAACTGATCAATTGATGGAATGGTTTTTTTTCTGTGAATTTCTAAAATGTGATTTTTGAAATTCTTCTTCTATCCGCCAAAACATACATTTAAATGAATAGGCAAACAAACAATTTTCAATGTTTGAAATTTTGGATGTGACAGGAAATGTACATGAAACATAAATTTGTTCATGAAAAATTCAAACGAATTTCTGAATAAGCACATTGGTCAATGATGATATTGATTTTTACCAGAAACCAATGTTTATTATTTGGGCTGGAATTTTTAATTTTTCATATGGATAATTGAATTTTTCAAACAAAAATTTCTGAAATGAATTTTCAATTGAAATCCAAATAAATTTCTTCATAAAAAAATTAATGAGAAATGATCAATTGGGATTAGTATAAAGTTCAAGTATCAAGATAAAACCTATTCGTACGACCTTGGCATTTTTTTATTCCATCAAGGGTCGTTGATTTTTGTCTTCGAATTTTTTCATTTTCATTTTCAAACTCAATGATCAATGGATCATACATCAACTGAAGCGAAACACCGAAAAAAAACGAATCTAAATCAAAACATTGAGATGCACCACACCGGCAACAACTAAAACAACCACCAACCAAATGCAAACAACAACATTGATGTTCAACAATTGATGTTTGTGGTAATATTGAAAATACCAATAATAATAATAACAACAATGATCAACAAACATCTGAAAAAAAATTCAGGGCGGGTTTTGGAATTTTGGCAAAACAAAATTACGAAATCATCGAAAATGCACCATCATCATCGTTCAAATCGAATTTCAAAATATGATGACGATAAAAGAATTGTAAATAATTGATCGTTGTTGTTGTTTGTTGGTTGATAATTTGCTGGATGGTTGTTCCACAAGTTTTCCTTTCAAATCATTTATTTCATTTCGATATTACAAAACACATCATTCAAATTTCACGATTCAACCTGCGACGTTTAATTTCTTCTGTATTGGTACAAAAAGGAAAAAATTCAATCGTACATTGATTGAATTGAATGATTATATAATAATAAAAAATATAGTAAATACACAATGATTTACATTGAATTTGTACTGAAGCATTTTATTGAAAAGAAAAGACCAGTATTTATTCATTCGTTTTCTTTTCGAGATTTCAATTTCATTGAAATTTTTTTTTATAAAAATCAAAATTATCATTGAATTATCATGTGTGTGTTTCAGGTTTTTCATTCTTTATTTTTTTCAATATTCTTAGCGCATATAAAATAAAATTTTTCTGATTATGCGCCATTCATTGGTGGAAAGATTCATTTGGAATCGACGAGATTCCTTTCCTTTTTTTTTAAAAGAAATTGCAACAAGTTTTCTACATTTTTGGCTGCTGTTTGTCAGTTGGTACATTCAAATGATGTCGATAATGATGTAACAATGATCAGCCAACCAAAAAATAAAACGACAGAAAATGAAAAGCGAATACTTTTGAATTATTCAATTGACAACACCAACGACTACGATTGATTGTAATGGTTCATCATCATCATTCTTTCTTTCATTGTTGTTGTTTGGTTGTTACATAGAGTATTGATTAACTTGAACATATCCAAAGAAAAAAAATTCAATTTTAAATGAAATAATAATAATAATGATTGAAATTGAAAATAACAATCAATCAAGTTAGAAATTGAATGTAAATTATTATTTAATAAATAAATAAGTATTTGAATTGATATTTCCAAATATTATTATTCTTGAATTTGAATTCAAATTCAATTGAGATGATCTTTCAAAGGAAAAAATAAATTGAATTAAATTAAATGACAAATGTTATCGATTAACCAAAAAACAATTCAAAATCAATTGAAATATTTGAAATAAATTGATTCCAATCAATTGATAATTTATCAATTGAATTCAATTATCGGATATTAGCTACTCATTTGATTTTGAATAAATTTCAATTCCATTTTCTATGAATATAATTTTCAATCAACAGAATAGAAGGTGAATTTTTACATAAATTTTATCAGATAATTCATTATATTTGTGTTTGAGTTTTTATGTGAAAATGTCTAAAACTAAAAAAAATAAATCTCAAATAGATCTTTTGAAGAAATGAAAAGAATTTGGAATAATTTCAATTTGAAAAAAATAAAATTAAATAAAACAAATCCAAATTTAGAATCAAATTTTTTTTATATTGGTTGAGATGAAATTCTTATTCTCTTGAAATCGAGATCTCTCCTCTCTCAATATTTTCATTTCTCATTACTTCAAACACACATTCATGTTTTGCGGATTCCAATCGTTTCGATTCCAAAAATAAATGGATGAAAAGATTGAAAAATATTCAAATATCAAACGAAATTTGAATGCGAAAATATTCTTCATATTCATCTCCATATTCAAAAGCACACAAAAAAACATTTGGCACAATGCCTCGATTCTTTTTGAGCATTTTGTGTCATCATCATCATCAATTTACCAAAATATTCTTCGTCTTTTCGTCTTTTGGTTGTTGATCATGATATGTGTGGTGCGCGCACACACAGCAACAACGAGCACATTTGTTAATTTGTAAATTTTTGTCATTCATTCATTTCATATTTTATTCTTTGAAATTTTGATTTTGGCTTTGGAATTTTTTCTATTCATTTCTTCATCTTTTTTGAGTTTCATTTTTTTTCAATTTTCCCTCGATTCTTCAACAAAATACATCCTTAAATTTCATTTTTTTTCTATGACAAACATATCATTTGTCCTTGTATTTTGTAGCCAAGAACAACCAAGAAATGAGTGAATTGTGGATATGAGTTATAAATTTACTTGGAAACAGCCACAGTAACGAACAACATGCAAATTATCATTTGTGAATGTTTTTCTATTTGATAATCGTTGAAAAATTCCCCATTTCTTCGTATTCAATTGTTTTTTTTTTTTGTTGAAATTAAAAATTTATACATTTCCAGCACAAACATAAAGACACAGAAACAACCATTAACCATAGATGTTTCATGTTTTGCATATATGTTCCCCAACAAGTGATTAACAATCACAATCGAACATGATGATCTTGCCAAAAGAATCCCAAAAAAACCAAGATTGAAGTGAAACAAAATGAAAAACAAAATTTCAGCGAAACCAAATCAAAATTAAAGGCGTTGTCCTTGGCAGCATCATCTTTGAATGCGTGTGTGTGTGAATACCACAAGATTATTCTTGATTATTTTTGATCTAAGAATAATGAAGAATAATTTCATTTATTTGGTTCAATTGAAAAATTTCTTGATTCAGATCCAAAATTTGTCGAAACAAATTGATTCCGTTTTCGGTTTGAAGATGAAAAGTGAGAGACTCAACTAAGAATAAAGCAAAATGAAGTAGCAAATTGCTTCAATTTAATCTATTTGAATTGATTGAGGATTCAAAATTCAAAGCCAAAATTTCTGGTTTTTTTCCCATTTTCATTTCAGTATATAAATTCATTTTTAATCTTCATATTCATTGATTGATTCAAAATTTTGCTCTTAGAGCTTCTATGCACATTGATGCATGCGTGTGACGCGAAGAGGATATGAAAATGTTTTTTTTTGCCATTTCCAACATTGGCAAAGTATTCAGTGCCAATCACCATCTACTCTGCCATTTGCTGGTGTTTTGGTATTCGTTTCATTTCAATTCAATTTTGATTTTGATTTCATTCCATTGGTTCATGTTTGTATATTATGGAAATTTGCACATATGAAAAACATGCTCAAATCAAATAGTCCAACCCAAGAAATCTCCGAAAGGAAATGAATAAATCAACAAATAACAACAACGATTCTATTTTGACTTTGGAAATTTGCAAAAACAAAAAAATAAATAAATAATGACGACACAAATATTTGATAATATTCTGCATCGTCATTCCATCGATAGGCTAAACCAGAAATTGCTCCGACAATTTCTCTCTTGGTGTATCCACTGCCAGTGTCTGTGTGTGTATCCATGAAATTGAATCGAAGCAAAAAAGGACATTGAAAGTCATGTTTGTGTGACGATACGATGATGTGAAATGTTGGTTGAATTGTTTTTAATGAAACCAAAAAAAAAAAAATTGAAAATGTTTCGCGGGTGGTTTTTGTTTTATCGTTGTGTGGCTGTTGTCTTTTGGCCAAAAATGAAAATGGAACGTTCCAGGATGAAAATGATCAAGTCTTGAATTGAAGTAAATTAAAACATTTATTTCAAAATAAACAAAAACCGGTCTTGTCCATGGTGTCGACCAAATGAAAGGCAAAGTCCAAGTTTTTTTAGTTTTTTGTTTCTGATAGTTTCAAAGTTTATGACCATAAACCATTGGTCATAAACCCAAAAATCATGAGAAATGTTGGAACCCGAAAACTATTGTCCAAAAAAGATTCGATGTCATTTCCCTTACAAATAATTTACCAACTGTTGCGCATGGTTCGCATGATTCGTTCAGTTTGAGATATTTAGATGTTTTTCATCCAATTTTCTCAAGTTTGATCCAATCTTTCGATTATTTGAACTTCAATGAAGAATGTTTTTTTCCATTTCTCCACAAACATCCTCAAAGCATTTACCATTTCGCTTCAACATTTGGGAAACTGGTCTAACAACAATTAATTGTATTTGTTTTTCGGTGGACTATGTGGATAGCCTAAATGTGGATGGATTTTGAGAAAAATTTTGGTGTGTCTATCCATGTGTGTGTGTGAATGTGTTTCCATCATTTTTTCCTTTTGATATGCGCCATGAAATTTTCAAAATTTTCATTTCAGAAAATTCATGAATCTTTTCTTTCTTTTCATGAACGAAGCTTGGAGATGGATGGATGGATGAATGAATCGTTGGTCGGTCGGTTGGATGAATATGTGATGGCTGTTCTGGCCATTCACACTCACAAGAAATACCCTTGTAAGAGATCTGTGATCTCTCATGTACCAACCGAATGAATTGATGACGAATATGAAATATAAAAATCTTAATTCACATGTGAACGAATTTCATTCGTTCATTTTTTTTCTTATTTCACGATTTCTGGAATTGAAAATTTCGTTTTTATGAGGATGTTATCGTATGTTATTATCGTTATTATTATTATTATCACATTACTGCATACAAAACAAAACAAATATAAAATGCATGAATGTCTGCATTTGCTTGAAAATAATTGCTTTAGCTTGAAATTTTTCACGTCAAATCTCACTCAATTTCTCAGTCTTTTTGATCTGATTCATTTTCAAACATTAATTTGTTTTATTTCTTGTGATTTTCCTACGAATGATTCAAATATTGGTGTTGGTGTATGAATGTGAATGATTAAAGATTTATCATGATCATCGTCGTAATTTTCATTTGGTGCAATGTTCTTCAGCTTTGATGGCACTGATGGTGACGGCAATGATGATGGAATTGCTGGAAAAAATAGCAAAAACCTAACCATAAAACAGAAAATAAATGAAATCAAATCAAATCAAATGAATGTAGGATGAATGAAATTATTTTTTTTTCAATTTGAAAATTTTTTTCAAAAATCGATAAGATAATAATATTGAAATTTTGAAATTCATTTCTTTTGGCTTTATTCTAACATTTCTGAAACTTTGACATTTTTTAAAATTTAAATCTGTTACAATGACTAATTTGTGTGTTAATTTGACTGACATCAGAAGAAAATTGATCATAGAGTTTCTGTCTCGAGATTAAAATTGAGCCATTAAATTAATAAATTGAATCAGTTAATTGGAAATCTGAAAATCGAAATCGGATTTTGGTATGTTCACAGGTTCTTGTAAGGTTGGTGTGGCCATTTTATCTGACCAATGTTTGTGTATTTTCATTGAATTCAATATTCTCTCTGAATGTGATAACTATCGGGTGAGATTATTTATGAAATTATCAAAATCAAAAACTAAGAAATACTCTGAGACTGCTCGACAATTCAATTTGATTTTTTTCATATTAAGAGATTTGTTCAAGAATAAAAATCATAGAAATTATCATCATCATAATAATCCAAACATGATCACAATGCAAAAAATGAATAAATAAATCGATTCGTTTAGTTTCGTTTTGTTTTTTGTTCTTGAGATATTTTGACAAGGTCATACTTTCATTTTTGTTTTTTTCTGGTTGAAATATGTGCACACAACAACAACCAGAAACACATCGTAGAAAAATTTATCGTTGAAAATAGATTCATTTTTTGGTTTGGTAAATTCAATTGCAATTCGTTGTATTTATCAACGAATGACTACTACAAAAACATGTACATCGTGTTATGTTGTGATTTCTGGGCGCCATTCCAATTGTTAATCCAAACCAAGAGAAAAAAATGTGTAATATGTCACATGAAGAAAAAAATGTAAAAGATTCCCGAACATACATTTGAAAATGACATGAAAATTTATCCTTGATGCATTTTGGTGTGATTTATATGGTTTAGTTTGAAGAAACAGAACAGAAAAAATTTCCAAAAGATCATCAATATCATTTTGTATTTGATGATGATGATGATGAATTTATTGCAATCATCATCAATATAATAATATATGATTGGGTTGACATTTCTGCTTCATCATTGTTGAATTTGGTGGCCGATTTTTGCCCAGCTTTTTCATAATCCAATTGCTGGAAATTTTTTCGGAGATGGTGATCGAAAAACGATGGTAAAAAGGCAAAAAATGTGCCCTTTTGTGTGTGATTATGACCTGTTGCTTCCGATTCCATGCGGTTAGGCGGTTTCCAAGGAAAAAGAAACCGATTGCGCTTGCGTTGAAATTTTGAAATTTTTTTTGAAATTTGTTTCAACAAATGAATTTCAATCATATTATTTGATCAAATCAGATTTGATTAAGTTGGATTTAGATTACGGAGATATTTAATAAAATGAAGAATTTTAATAAATTTTTGAACTTTTTTCGAAAATAATACTATTTCTACCTCAATGAATTAACATGTTGTTATTGTTGTTAATTCAAAACAAATGACACGTGTTTACAACACTGTTTTCAATAAATTTTTGAATAAAATTTTAAATAAATCAATTAATTTGTATTCATTTTCAAATATGAGTAAATTATTATCACAAAGTATTTTAAGCAATGAAAATAATGATGATAGCAAAATTGTAATTGCATCTGATAATATTATAAAAGAATCGGTGAAAAAATTTCTAAACAAACCAAAAGATTCAATAAATGATGATAGTGATAATAATATAATAATACGTTCAGAAAGTGATAAATTTGATTATAAAATATTAAAATTATCAAATGGTATACGTATTGTTTTGATATCTGATCCTACTTATAAACAATTAATTGATACTAATGATGATGATGAAGAAATGGTCGATGATAATGATGATGCTGATGATGATGATTATCATGAAGAAAAAATGTCTATAGCTTCCGAAAATGAATCAATTATGAATAAATCTAATACAAAAAAAGCTGCAATCGTAGTTGCAGTTAAAGTTGGATCAATTCAAGATCCAAAAGATGTTCAAGGTATGGCACATATGTTGGAACATTTGTTGACAATGGGTTCTGAAAAATATCCCGACGAAAATGCTATCGATGATTTTCTATCTTCACATGGCGGTTATCAGAATGCACATACTGAATTAGAACATACTATCTATGAAATTAAAGTTCATCCAAAACATGTTTCAAAAGGTATGATGGTTGTTTCTTGAGTATCAATTCAAATTAATTCCTTCATTGATTAGCGATTGATTTGATCGGCAGTGCTTTCGTTAAACCACTTCTACGTCAAGAATCGATTGATAAAGAAATCAAACCGATCGATACGGAATTCGTTCAAGCTAAAGATGATGATGATTGTCGTGTAGAAGTTTTACTCAGTCATATTGCTGACGATGATCATCCAGCCCATAAGTTTATGTGGGGAAATGAAAAATCTCTCATCACTGATCCAAAGGCTAAAAATATTAATGTGCATGAATCATTATTGGATTTCTATAGAACTTTTTATCAGCCAGAAAATATGGTCGTAGTTGTGCAAGCACAAGAATCATTGGAAAATTTACAAGCATGGACAGAGGCAATATTTTCAAAAGTATCTAAACCTACCTTGCCCCAAATTGCTATGAAAATTCATAAATTTGATGGAAGATTGCCATTCAAATTAGGGCCTGATTCATGTTTCAATCGTTTTTATCAAGTTAAGTCGATTGATGATGGTACGCGTTTATTGATTAACTGGTGTTTTACACCTGTAATCGAGCAATATCTAATTAGTCCCAACGATTATTGGGCATCCTTGATCGGATACGAGGGCAAAGGTAGTTTAATCTCCGTGCTTCGCCAAAAAAATTACGCAATCGAAATATTCACTGATAGTGAATATTTTTGCTGGTCAAATAATAGCTTTTTCATCATATTCAATATTGATATACATCTCACGGAAATTGGTGAATCTAATATTGATACTGTTATTAGATTGTTATTTGAATATTTAACAAAACTACAAAAAACCGGTGCACAAGAATATTATTATCGAGAAAAACAAGCTATTGCATTGTATTCATTCAACAAAAATCCAGAAAAAGATTCATTAACCAATTGTGTAGAAATATCTAAAAATTTATTGTATTTGCCGATCGAACATGTATTGACTGGCACATCACTATACTATAACTTTGATGAAACATTAATCAATGATTTTGGGAATCAATTGACGATTGACAAAGCTAATTTTATGATTTTGAATAAAAAAATCTCAACCACAAATATAGAACCATGGATGAATATTGAATATCATTCCATGGAAATTCCTAAGCAATGGTTTATCAAAGATGATCATTTAAGTGATGATTCAAATCAATTCTATTATCCGAAACCTAATAGATTTTTGGCGCAAAATTTTGAACTTTTAGCTGATAAATTGCCTGAAAATTCTCCTGAAAGGAATCAAGGTGATTATCCAGTAAAAATTATTGATGAAAATCGTATCACTATATGGCATAAATGCGATTTCAAATATCGTCTACCAAATGCAGCATTCAACATACACATTCTCAGTCCATTCAATGAAAATTGTTTGGATGACGTTGCTCTTAATGTTATTTTACAAGAATATTTAATTATTGATTTACAAGAAGATACTTATGATGCGTATGAAGCACGTCTTAAATGGGAATTAGCGCGTACATGTTACGGTTTGGCATTGAATGCAAACGGTTTCAGTGAAAAATTAGCTGAACTAGTTTACATCATTATGGAACGCTTGTTGACTGTTAATTTTTCTGAAAATCTGCTTAATTCAATCAAAGATGATACAATTAAAGATTATCGAAATAAAAATCGTGATCCACCAACATTGAATCAAGAAATATTTTCATCAATTTTGATGGAAAAACATTTTTCGTATTTAGATCTTATATCTAAAATTCAAAACATTACTACAAAGGATTTGGTCGATTATAAAGAAAAATTTTTATCAAATATTTCATTCGAAGTTCTTGTACAAGGTATGCGTATCTGAGATGTGTAAAAAATTTTTCATGAAGCTAAAAATTCTTATCAAATTCAATCAGGCAATATCAGTATCAAAGAAATAATTGAATTTAGTAATCGGATAAAATCAATGTTTTTTGATGCTATGAAACAAAACGGTTCTCAATTAGACCGTAAGAAACAGCGTGTTTTGCAAATACCACCCGGAATGAGTCGTTTTCGTGTGTTGACTTTAGCCGATACTAGTCGCATATCACATTTGGAAATAAATCAACAATTAGGAACATTCAATATGAGATCAAAATGTTATCAATCTCTTTTTGTTGAAATGATCAATGAACAATGTTTTCATGTTTTAAGGTAATTTTTAATATTTTAATAGTTAATTCAATTGTCTATTGATTACTCTTCTCTTTCTCAAAGAACATTGGAAGGATTAGGCTATACTGTTGGCTGTTGTAGTCAAAACATGTTTGGTATTCTTGGCTTTAGCATTTATGTTTCATCTGATGCCGATCTATTTGATTGTTCATATTTAGATGAACAAATCTGTAAATTCATTGAAAATCATTGTAAAGATTACATCAACAAATTAACTGATGAAAAATTTAATGAATTCGTCACAGCTATGATTGTTGATAAATTGGCACCAAGTTTAAATTTAAATGATGAAACGAAAAAAAATTGGACTGAAATAATCATTTATGACTATTGTTTTGATCGCTCAAAAAAAGAAGCTTTATATTTACAAAAAATGGCCACATTAGACGATTTTCGTGATTGGTGTAATGAAAATATATTCATACCATGGAATCAAAAAAAAGTATTGAGCGTAGAAGTGAGTATCTTATTTTTCAAAAAAATTTAATTAACTAAAAATGAATATTTTAAATAATTATTATTGTCAAATAATTTTTGATTAGATCGTTGGAAATGGTAATAAAGCTTTGGATGAATGTTTAACATGCTCAGATTGTCAACCAATATGTAGCAATGATATTTGTAAAGATGACGATACACAAACCATACGATTTTTGCGTTCTAAATGCCGAAATGAAAATGAATTTGTTCAAAATTATGATGATTATCGTAAACGTTTACAATTTTATCCAATACAATCATCTTTGAAAGATTTGATTGATTAAATGCGATAAATGTCATAATGAATAAATGTGATTATTAATGATTATTGACTGAAAGGTGTTTATAAACTTCATGATATGCATTGCGTATCAATGCATATGGAAAACATGATTCTAAAAGATCCATGGTTAAAAATGGCGATTCTTGTACGATCAAATCTAATAAAATATAAACTGATTCCCGATTGCGAATGGCTTCTTTATCACCAGTTTCTTGTCCTAATCTTAATAAAGATGATGACGCTAATGCTAAAAATTCTTTAAGTCTTTCTTCGATATCGTTCGTTTCGGTTATTGTGAATAATGCTCCTGCAATACCATTAATTGCTTTTGCTAAACAATGAATATTATTGGCATGCGCTTCCAATTCAGGACGATAAATTGAATTTTCCATTCTGGCCAATTTAGGCAATGATATGGCAATAAAAACCATCAATAAACAAGCATATTGATATCTTTCTTCAGATTTGGCATCATTTTTTTGATTGCGCAATGCACTGACTAACGCTGAATCAACCTTACATTCAATGCCTGCTGAACCAGCCATTTCATCGACAATTTTAAGTGCATTAAAATTATCTAATTGCATCAATTCAATCATCGAACTATTAGCTGAATGATGAAAATCTTTTATCGATCCGAACAAAAATGGTATCCGTTCTTCAAGCACATCATGCAACGCTTCTTGCAATAAAGAACGAAAGCACATCATTTCACCAATAATCGTCATACGCTTAAGTACTGAATCGACATCGGTCAATTTTTTCTGCAATTCACGCATCTGCTCTGGTTGATCATAATGAGATCGTAATTCCATCAATGTATCTACATTTCTGTTGATAATACGCTAAGAAAAAAGAAAAATTATTGAAATTTTTTTCGATTACAAGATTCATTTGGCAAACCTTTAGTTCAGTAACTTGACTGGCGATGTGCCACATAATTTTTTCTGTGAGGCTTTCAACTCCATAAGAGCCGATCAATTCAACTAGTGCCCGCAGTTCTAGACAATAAATTAAAATCTTAGAATTAGTAAAAATTTCATCAATGATTTACCATTGATATCAGAATATTCTTCAGCCGAGAATGGCATCTGAGGATCAATAACTAATGAAACAAATGCTTTTTGACGCGGAGAATAAATAATATGATCGGTAGATACTTTTCGCAGCAAAACTTCAAGATACCAGTTGGTGTATAAGAACGTGATGGTTTTATCTCCGTGCGAGTCTTGATTTTGTGTTTGTTGCAACATAATATTGTTGAAAACACGAGTCATATCGATATGAACTAATTGAATGGAAAAATTTATTAATCGAATTCTATGTCCAAAAAAAACATACCATGACTCTCAATGCTTTGCAGAACGTTCATGTAGGCTCTAACGCTAACCAATAATTCGGATGGTTTGGCAATCTCTTTGGTTTGCTCATTGTACATCGTCATGTTGACCAATGATTTATTAAAACGATTTTCAAGATTTTGCGTCAAATATTCTCTAGGTGAAAATGTATGATCCCAAACATGAATGCTCGGTGTATGATTAATGGCATAACAAAGTTCTGTCAATGCCATATGTAATTTATCCATTGTTGTCAATTCTTCTCGACTTCGACGATATGATTCGGTTCCTGGCTTAATCAAATACATATTAGGACCTAAACCATTCATGCCTGCTCTTTGATCCATATTATTCGATTGTGGTCCATTTGCCGCATTTCCTCGTGCATTTTTCTGCTTGAGTTTTTTCTGTTCAGCAAACATTTTAGCGTGTTTTGGCATCAGCTATTAAGTTGTAAAAATGAATGATTGAAATTATGATAGGATCAATGATTTGTCATTCTATTTACCAAATCACTCATGATGCAATGTTCATCGCAAATTGTCGTAATAATATTTTTGGCTTCTTTTGACATTTCATCAAGAAATAGGTTAACTAATGTAATTGACCGATCTCCAATATGGTATCGTTCTTCTGGGCATAATTCATGAACACAATTCAAAAAATGGCTACAAATCAATGGGAACGCGATTATGTAACGTGTTTGAGCTGGAAATTCCAAACACATTTTGAATTGTTCTTCAAATGAATTATTACAAAAACAAAATATAGAGAGGTCACTTGTCTCATTCAACATCTGATCCAAGTAATCAATCATTTTTGTGTGGAAAACGATATTATTCATGCATTGAGCAAGAGCAGGATTTTCTATAATTGAAAATGGGTAGCGATTTGTGCTTGTGTATGTTTGCAATCGGAACCAATCCAAACGCAACGGACGAAAATCAAAAATTTGATTCTCTAATTGACTTTCATTAAGATTCGATATAGTAGCATGAATACTGTTGAATATAAAGCAATCGTTTTCAGGCAATGTTGGACTATTCTTCAAAATTTCATTCAATTCATGAGCATCATAATTGTAAAGATATTGTATGTGATAACGCTGAATAACTTGACTATATTTACGAACTAATCCACGCAGTTCTTCAATATAGAACAATAATTCAGGTAATTGACGATCAATCAAATCTTCAGGTGCAACTTTAGATTTTCCTGATTGACGAATTGGCTGATTCTCATAATGTCTCAATAGCCAATATACTTCGTCACGTGCGAATGATAATGCCATGAATACAAACAATGCTTTTGGGCCAAGTAAACCGGGTTGGTCGCTCAACAGAAGGCTCAATTCTTTCAACGCTGTCCTAAGATACTTTCGCCTCTCTCGATGGAAATGTGGTCTAAAATAGACAGATAAAATTAATAAATTTCAATTGAGGAAAATGGAATACTAACCCTTTGGTGATAACATGCGTAAATGCATCTTTGACTTCGGAAATTCTTTTACTGTAGCCTTTGTGCGTTTCAAAATATTGCTGTACGAATTGATGGATGTATAAAATTTCATCTCTAAACAATACAACGACCCAGCTATATTTTAATGCATTCATGAAAAGTTTTTGCATTTCAATTTGATTCAATGACTGATGAATCAGAAGAAAACCGACTGATTCAAAAAAAAGGTAATGATCTAATTAATCAGATTCATCAATTTTTCAAATAAATTTACATACAAACAATATATCTTTCCATCGAATCCATAGAGATATAATGACATTGTGCGGTTGTGATAGTTTTGGTCGATGGCGGACTTAACATTTGTTCTGGTTTTGCCGTCAGGCTGAACAGATGATCTTTTCGCCAGTCTTCTGCTGAAATATTTCGATTGAAAAATTTGTCAGACAATGAAATCAATGCTTGTTGTAATAATTTTGAATGTGGCACAAATTCTTCAGATAACTTTTTTATCGGCTGTTCATAATCAACAATCATTTGTCCTAATCGTGGAAAATGTGAATCAGTATGACCATTGATCATATCATAAGCAATGTTATAAAGCCCTAACACTGCTTTGCGATCTTCGACACGTGAAAGTAAAATCATCAATGACAAATATGTTACGATCAAGTCCAAATATGCTTTGGTAAGATCAAAATTACATGTCTGTTTGGAAAACAATGAAGATTATAAAAACATAAAAAGTCTTAGAGAATAACTCACGATATCAAGAGAAATTTGACAAGTGTCCATGGTCGTTAATAATTCACTAACATGATCTTTAAATTCTAATAAATCAACGAATGTCAAATAATATAACTGCAATGATTTTGTTATATTTTCTTTAAATTGACTCAAAGCACCAAATTGACTCTGTAATTACGAAAATAATGATTGGATGGAATTTCTTAAGTGAAACAACTTCAATTAGACATACGTTATTTTTGTAATCTGAAATAACGGGAAATTTTCTCACAGCATGTTTGATGATTGATTCCATTGATTTATCCAATAGAAATTGTGGCTTTAATTTTGGATCGCTACATGTCTGAAGAAGAAAAATGAGATATTTAATTTTGGTCAACGAAAATAATAATGTTTAAAAACAATCACCTTTTTAATATTGTAGATTCTTGTAAGCATACCGATTCCACGATCATTTAAGATCGTCAATTTTTCAGCCAATTTATGTTCGGATATTTTTTTCGATCTCATTTTATCAAAATTTGATTACAAATTCAATCAATAATAAAAATAATAAAATGAAAAATAGGATACAAAATATCCTAAAATAAATAAAAACAATTGACAGAGGATTTAATGGGTGCGATCACTTTTGTCAATTGCATAAATAAAAACAAATTATCCACTATTTTGACAGCCAACAACAAATCAAGGTTAAAATGGAAACAAATTCTTGTTGCTTATTTCATATTTTAAATTGCAAGAAAGATGCTGATTCCATTTAATTGTAATGGAATTGTAAGAATAATGCGCAACAATTAAAAACCGCCAATTCACATGTGATTTATTAATTTCTAAAGGATTATCATTTACTTAAACATGTTATTTAAATCCATCATTAGACATAATATTATTCGTCATATTAAATTCAATGAAAATTTTTTGATCAATCATGACAATCAATCAAGACATTTTTACAATCAAATCGAGAATCAACAGATGTCGACGATATTTTTTCATCAAAATTTTGGAAAATTTTCAAATAATAAAGGTACTATTAGATTGTTTTCCACTTTGAATGATGGAAATTCATTCAATAATAATGATTTGAATGATTTCCGATCGATAAGGTAAATTACAGAGATAATATTTAAAATGATATTCAATAAAATTTTGAATCAATTTTTCATAGTTCTCAAAATAAAAGATTAATCGCCAAATATTTGGGATTAAAATCATCTTTCATCAATGACATTGGGGCGAAAATTTCTAATGATAATCAACAGATTATGTTCAATTTCTTTTCAATGATAGATGATGATCATTTTGATTCATTTCCATTATATTTCGAAGATGTAAATAAAAATTTTCTCAACAATAAAGAATCAAGAAATGGTATCGTCCAAGATAAAAGAAATAGCACAGAATTCTTATTTTATTCATTTGATATATCAGAAGAAATGAGAAATTTAGACCAAATTTTTGAATCAACTGACAATAAATTATTGGTCATTTTTGAAGATTTATTTGATGCATTAGCATTTTATCAACAAACGAAATTGCCAACAATTGTTATTCGATTATTGAATGATGAGAATGTTATTTTTAAAAATTTTTGTCATAAATTAGATAACCAATTCAAGAAAATAATTTTATGGACAAAACATGGTTCTAAATTCGAAAAGCTGCGGAAAAAGTGCATCGAAAATTTTAACGAAAGAAAAATTCAATTCATTAATTCAAAATCAACAGCAACGCAGCTGCTTGCCGAAGATCCCAAAACTAAATTTGATTCACAACTGCTAAATGCAACACCATTAAGGCATCCATCTATATTGAGTTTCAACGATTTAAAGGATGATGTTTTTAATGAATTCAGTGATCCAACCATTGTTGGCGTGCAATGGTCAAGATTCCCTAAATTAAATGAACATTTAAAAGGTCATCGTTCAGGTGAATTGACCATCATAACTGGACCAACTGGTTGTGGAAAAACAACATTCGTTTCTGAATATTCATTAGATCTTTGTATGCAAGGTGTGCCAACATTATGGGGCAGTTTTGAAATAAAAAATATCAGATTAATGAAATTAATGATGACACAGTATGCGCAAAAAAATCTCACATTCACCAATAAAAATGAATTTGAGCGCGAAGCCGAATCATTTTCAAAATTGCCATTATATTTTATGAAGTTTCATGGGCAAACAGAAATTGATTTAATCATGAAAGCTGCTGAGCATGCTGTTTTGACATTAAATATTAAACACATAGTCATCGATAATTTACAATTTATGTTAGGTAATAAATTAATTGATTTTATTAATCTGAATTTATTTGATATAAATTCATTTATTTTTTAAAAATAATTTTCAAATTCATAGGAATGAATGTTGATTCAAATTATGATCGTTTCTTGAAGCAAGATTTTCTCATCAGTTGTTTACGACAATTTTCCACCGATTATGATTGTCATATAACATTAGTTGCTCATCCTCGCAAAGAAAAAGAAGAGATTACATTGTCTAATAATTCACTATATGGCGGGATTAAAGCAAGCCAAGAAGCTGATAATGTAATGATTATTATGAATAAATTCAATGCACGCTATCGTTGTAACAAGTACATACAAATTACGAAAAATCGTTATTATGGCAGTTTAGGTGTTGTACCATTATATTTTGACAAAGTATCATCATGTTTCTCATCATCACCATCATCGAACGCAACAACACTGTCTTCTTCATTACAAAATTCAGAATCAATTACCTCAACATATGACAGACATCAAACATTAAACTTTGATAATGAACCTATTAAAACAGATTCGATATCCGATGTATATCGAATGCGATGTTTGATAGAAAATCAATGATATTTTTGTATAAATTTTGCATTGCATATAATTTTTTTTTTCAATTTACTTAAAATAAAAAATCAATATTTTTAAATCACCGGTTTTTCAACTTTATTTTGAGTAAAAAGAAAAAAATATAAAAATTCATCATCATTATCATTTTATTAGATTTTTATGATTTATTATTCATTAAATTTTTAAAAAATTCTTTGAATCGACTAGTCACTGGTCTTGGATGATTAGTTGATAAATGATGATCAGGATACGATTCGTGAACCATCAATGGTAATCTAAATGTTGGTATATTCATTTTAGATGTCTGTTCATCTGTTACCGAATTCGATGACAATGCTTTTGGTCCTTTCACAATGATTGGCTCAATTTCACTAGCAGCTGTTAAATATTTATTTTCATTTTTGCCATAATATTGTTCCATCATTGAATCGGGATGAGATGATTGCTGTTGTGAGACAGATTCTGAGGAACCTGAATGATTATCATCATTCAATGATGATTGATGAAAATATTCTTGCTGTGAATTGCTTGATTGAGGATTACTCTGCATAAAACTTGATTCTTCAAGTGATTCTAATTGATGATTATTTTTTGCTGACATTTGCTTTGATTTTGGCGATGAAAATAGATCACCAAATGAATTAGTGGAATCATCATCGAATGATTCAAATAATTTCTTATAATAATTCATTTTTTCATCAGATAATTTATCATTAGATTTTTCTGATTGTTCAAGATGGTTTATTGATGAGGATGGTTTGCCAAAATTCATATCGTTCATTTTCATTTCTTCATTATTATTCCATGATGGTGTTTGAATCGGTGCTGACATGAAATTCGATTCAATTTTCATCGGTGAATCTTGAAACTTTGACGTTTCAATATCATTATCGTTGTTAGCATCAGCAGTTGGTGTGTAATTATCTACATAACGATTTTTACCACCGGTGATTGATTCCATCGATTCAAAATTGGCAAAATTTTGACTGTTTTTAATTGGTGAAGTTGCTGTCATTTGCTGATGATTAATCGGTTTGGTCAAAAATTTTGGTTTAGCATTTGTTGACTGATGACTGAGAACATTATCAGGGAGACGATGATTATGATGATAATTATGACTATGAGTGTGATCGGCATAATCCATGTAATGTGAAGATGGGACATGTTGATGTCGTTGTTGCTTAGGTGAATGTTGTAATGGAATCATATTATTAATCATTGGTGCTGGCATAATATTCAATGGTATCATTGCATTTTGCATTTCACCAATGGTGCCTTCATCCATATAAGGCGCAGAATTAGGCAAAAATTTTGATGACATTGGATTCAAACCATTATAACTTGGATAAGATGGTTGAGCAAATAGATTTGGTTGTTGATCAAAATCGTTCAATAATTTCATCGGATCATAATTTAGATAGAATGGATTCTGATTATTTTTATTATTATCATTATTGTTCACATTGCTTGTTTCCCCATTTTTAGTGTCATTTGCTTTGTCTGTCATATTTTTAGGACTGTCATCATGAACTTTTATGATGTTTGATGAACTAGGTAATAAATTACTTATAACATCTGGTACTTGTATTGTTAATGGTCTAATCCATCGATTTAATCCGATTGTAACTGCTTTTCTTCGTTCAGCAAATAATTTTGATTTTGGAGACGCAGATACTGTGGATGAAACTCTTGGACGTGAAGATGCTCTTGGACGTGTAGATACTCTTGGACGCGAAGATGCTGACGATGATGAAGGGGCTCTAAATGGTAGTGATGCACTTAATGATTGTGCAGTTGATGATAACATTGATGCTGCACTAGCCGATATAAATTTATTCATCAATTTATCAAGATTTGAATCATCTGCATTCGTTGCTGATGGCGATAATGATAACAAAAATATCATCAGCAAAAATGATAAAGAAATTGATTTTGAGATGAACATTTTGAATTTATTTTTTTTTCTTTGAAAATTTTTTATTTAAAAAAAAATTTTTTTTTTTTGAATTCAAATTACTTGAAAAAAATTTGGAAATTTAATTTCAGTTTTTCAAAAATATGCGAAAAATATTTTCAAACACCAAAAATCATACTAAAAGAAAAAATATTTACTTCATTCATTCAAAAACGAATCATGAATAAAACAAAACAAAAAAAATATGTTCATAACTAAACGATTAACAAATCGATTGTGAATGAAAATTTATCATAATTCAGTCTTCTTATTAACCGAAAAATTTCAGTTTTCTATTAAAAAAAAAAAATATTTTTATTTTTTGTTTCAAAAAAAAAAAAAAAAGATAAATCAATTCAATTTGTTGTTGTTGTTTTTTTCTTTTTGTTTTCTTCAACACATTCATATGCAAAATATGTGAAGACCAAAAAAAAAAAAAAAAGGAAAATAAAGATTAAAAAAAAAATAGAATAAACGCTTGATAAAACAAGGAGAAATGTAAAAAAATATGATTTGAATTGAATGAATTTGAAAATCTTTTTTTTTGAATCTTTGAGATGAACGAATGAATGGAAAAAATAGATTATGAATTATGGAGAAATTATGAAATCAAATTGAAATGTGATAAGCTAACAAAAACTGTATTTGAAGCTTGGATTTATTTTTCTTTGCACAAAACGAAAAAAAAGTATTATGTTTATAATCAGGTAAATTGGTCCAAAAAAAGGGAAAAAAAGTCTCGAAACATGAGAATTTTCATATTTTATTTTTTCGGTAATATTTTTTGACATTACACAACACATTCAGAATGTAAAAACACATTACAAACTTCATATGTTGAATGTGTTTCCATTTTGTTTCCGTTTCTGTTGTGTTCTGGTTGATCAAACATTTATATTTTCTTTTCTTTTCTATTTTTTCGATATCCAGTTTCTCTATGGTCATTATTATTTGAACAATGATTTTCGATTTCAATTTATTCAATTATTTATTTTTATTTTATTTTTATTTTTTTTTTACCCAATTTTCATCTTTTTTGAATGAATCATTTGATGATAAATTATTCAATTATTTCTTTGTATTTTATTTTATTTTGACTTTGAATCAATTATTCGTTTCTAAATTTTGATTTTTCAAAATGAAACAATAGAATGTTGTATCGATAATTTTTGGTAACTGAATATATTTGGATAATCAGTTGAATTCAAATGAAATTGTTTGATGATAATTGTTTATTTTTATATTCGCTTTTTATTTCATTTTGATTGACCATTGGATATATTTTTCCATTCGAAAGAAATTATAATTATAAACACATTTATTTGATTTCATTTCAATTTGAACATGATAAATTTGTTTTGTACTTTTCTGAATCAATAACAAGTAGGAGCGATCAATGATGATCATATACTATGGCTATGATGGCTACCATTTTTTTCTTGATTTACTGGTACCATTCACCATAAATTTATAATCAAACAAACTAACGCTTTAAACATTTGTTATCTATCTATCTCTGTGTTTATACATTTATTGTACTTTTGTTGCCATTTTTATATATCATAAATTTAAAATAATTATCATTATCATTATTATTACTATTATCGTATGGTCAGTGATTATTTACGAATGAAGAAATGAATTTATTTTAAAATTAAAAAATAGATTTCCTTGATTTAAAATTTCATTTGTTTCATTTGAAAATTTAACAAAATTTAAAAAGTGAAATTTTATAAGGAATTAAATTTTACCATTTTCGATTGTGAAATAATTTAAAACAAAAATTTAGGACAAAAGAATAATTAAGACTTCAAATCTATTTGCCAGAGCGAACAAACGACAAGAAAATGCATTATTAATTCAAATTAAGCGATTCACAATCGATTATCATCATAAATGACAATAGCCTTATTGATTTAACACACACACACTTTTATTGATTTTAAAATTCAAATTCTAAAATATAGATAGAATTAAAATATACCCCATTCTTCTGAATGAAATGCTTCAATTTAGGGCTAAGAATCGATAATTATCGACTATGAATAAATGGAAAAATGAAAAAACAAATGTAAATTTGTTTTTTATTTTACCATGGTAACTGTGGTAAATTTTTAAAATAAAAAAAAATTTTCAAAATTTAAATGATATAAGAAATCGATGGCCAAGAGAATGAAACAAAAAAAAGTTTGAAAATAAAAATATGATCTCAAATTTGATCATATCGCGATCATTATTTGCGTTCATTAGTTTCATTTGATTCAAATATCAAATATTTGTGAAAATATTCGGTAAAAAATTTATCTACATAACATTACAATTGAAAATCTACACTGGTAATTTCATTAGTGTTTACCGATTTATTAAATTAGAAATTTAAGAAATTGAAAACAACAATACACAAAAAAAACAAATGAAAAAAATACTTTCGCTTCAATTATTATAATTATTAATTATTTTCATAAGCAAAAAAAATTATCATTTCATTGTCATAATTTTTCGTTATTTTTTGCTTCATCTGCCAATGATAATCAAGAAAAAATAATGAAAATAATTTGTCAAAAGTAAAAGCAAAAAAAGACAAAATTATTTTTCCATTGTATATCACGCTGTATACACTACCATACATTCAATTTTTCATATCTAATAAAATGTTTTTACAAATCATTATTATTAACGCATAAGTGATCTGAATGAACATTGCTTTTTTCAATGAATTCAAATTAAAAATCCAGAAAATTAAGTCAACTTATTAATAGCTGAAATGAAATATACAACAACACCGAAAACAACAATTGCAAAAACAACGACGATTATAACATAGTTTTTTTTTAGTTCCATTTCTCTTTCAATATATTTAATTGTGTTTATATCGACGAACAAAAAAAAAACATATTGGTTAATTGTTAATCTTTTGTCTTGATTTATCTTCAGCGATATTTTTGGATTAAAAATTTTGATTTTTTTTCCTCTTAATTTAAGAAAATATAATTTCCAACAAAAAAGTCGAGAAAAAAATCAAAGATATTGTATTGGTTCATTATTTTTGTTCTATCAAAATTAAGATATCGGTTCAATTTTTTTGAATTTTTTACTTGATTACTGTCAGCAATCATTATCAGAAAATTGTAATAATAATAACAATAAAAATAATTAATCAAATTGATCGAATAATGATCGACAAAGTTGTCAAAATATTTTTATAAGAACTTTTAGTATATCGAAGGCAAAAAACGAGGAAAATTTATGATAGATTAGGTGTTATTTTTATTTATTTACTTTATTCAAATTTTTAGCAATTCGACTGAGATTTTGATTGATTAATTGAAATTTTTTTTTTTGAATTTTTCAAAAATAATTGAATAAGGGCTATTCACCATAAAAAAATATCAAACAATAACCATGAGACCTTGGGTATTGGTCCTTATTGTTTCATTTATTGCATATTTATTTTTCATTAAATTAAATCGATGGAAACCGGGCGCTGGAATGAAATTTCGTAAAACTATCGATGATAATAATCATCAACAACATCATTATTATTATTATCGCAATCAAACAAATAAAATAAACAATCAATAAATTATTAGAAAAAGAAAAATGAAACAATATTATGAACACACAATATGTATACAAAAATAGATAACTACTATGTAAAAATTACTTATCAATGAAATGGATGATGATTTTCTGTTGTAGCTTTTTTCTTTGTTCAGTTCAGTTGATACCTTGTTCACATTTTGCTTCTGTATTTTATTATTAACTGAAATAATGAATGAAAACATAGAAATATTCATATATTTACAATATAACAAGATGTAATTATCATTATCTCTGGTATTATTATCATTGTTATTACTATCATTGTTATTTATAATTATTGATATTATAATCATCATTTATCATTAGTCACAAGTCAAACATGAAATTTTGAAAATTTTTACACTTTTTTTTTGTTGTGTCGTTTTCATTTTTTTTTCTTTTCGTTTAATCATTGTAAATTTTCAGTTTCAATTATCTTTGTTTCACTTAGCTTTTTATTATGATGATTTTTTGATTGACGATAATGTATCAATAAATTAAAAAAAAAAGAAAATGAAAAAAAAAAATATTTGAACACATGAGTCAATTTTTTTTTTTTAAATAACTTTTAATTGTCTTTTTTATTATGAATTGAAGCTGGAGTTTTTGTCGGTGCATTTCGAAAATATTTGCCAACGTTTTTCATACCAGAAACACGTACAAATGAATTTAGTAATAAATTTTGCTGCTGTTGTTGTTGCTGCTGATGCTGCTTAGATTGATTCTGATCATCATTTTTGTCAGTTTTATTAATTAAAGTAATCATATTATCATCATCATTGTAAGGTATTATTTGTATCGAATAATTTTGTTTTTGCCAATCACGAAATTCATTTAAAATTTTTATTGCAAACCATAACAATGTTAATATTATGATTGTACAACGTATTATTGGTATGAATATTGATAATAAAACATATAAAATTCGATGACGATTATCATCGAAAATTTCTGAATTATCGTTCGCTAAAATATAACCAATCATTGATATGAATATAACATGACTTAATCGTTTTAATAATTGTATGAATGTATTTAAATATACTTTACTATTTGATTTTTTCTACATGTGAAAAAAATTTTGTATTGTTAAAATGTAAAGTGAGTTTTCTATCTAGCATTTCATTTAATTGTTTGAATTGAATACATACTATCAAATGATCATGATTGTTGTTGTAATTTAACCAATCAAAAAAATTTCTTTTATATAAAATAATTTGAAATTCATACCGGCAAATATCACATTTTGTTTGTTTTGTAATCTCCAGAAATTTTTCCAAACATTTTTGATGGACATAAGCGAATGATCCTAAACATTTACATGCAGTGATGAATTTATTTTGTCCCTCGTTGCCAGTACGACAAATACGACATAAACGTTTACGAAAAATTCGTTCTAAATCATTTTGATCGATTTCAAAATTATTATTGGCCATTTTTTGATAATAATCGAAAAATTACGATTCGAGGCTTTTAAAATATTTAGTTTCATTTATTTGAAACAAAATTAAAATTAATCAAATTATAAATGAAACAAACGTCATTTAATCATAAATTATGAATCACAGTCAATAAATGGGAGTATTTTCATTTTTTTTTACTTTTTAAAATATTTGAGGATGATTCCAAAGAACTTTAAACAAAATCTGGATCAATATTCTGGCCATTATCATCATCATCGACAGAACTTTCAAGATTCTCACGTAATGTAACCATTGATCTTGTTATTGGAGGTAAATCATTTGAATTGAATTTAATTGAATTATTTGAACGATGTTTTTGATGCTGATTACGCAATGGATATACTTCATTTTCTGATTTGCATTTTAATTTCAAATAATTTAATTGATTACGTTCACGATCACGAAATGATGATGATATGGAAGATGAATAATCATTTTTTGTGAACAGAAATTTGAAACAACATAAATGATAAATGAATGCAAATAATAAGCCGAATGAAATCGATAATATTGATGTAAAACGAAATAATATTCTGGTTGCACTATCATCATTTGTTATTGATTCTAATGTTTGATAATTATCAATTGTATTTTTTCCTAAATCAGTTAACCATAACCAATGATTATAAACATCTGGCCACAAATTCAACCAAATATTTGCCATGGCAGCACCAAGTGCTCGTCCACCACCAAAATGTATCAATAAAATAGTATATTGCATGATGACATGTGGTGAATATGTTTGAAATATTGTAGTACCAGTTGCATAACTTAAGCCGTTTGGACTGCGTTTTATCAAATGTTGTCCGTAAGCTGTCACACCAATCCATGCTAATGGTAAACAAAATGATGACATCATTTCAAATGGTAAGATTAACCAATTTTTAGACTGATTTTTCGGTGATAAAAATGATATACCAGCAAATCTCAACGAATAAAATATAAATGCCAACAATACTAAATTCATACGCCCAACGCCTGATATGACAGATTTAGCCATATATGCAAATATGGCTGTGACTAAAAATGAACCACTAGTTGAGAAACCTATTAAAAAATTTGAAGAATTCAACGAATGACGATAAAAAGGTGCTGTCATTGTATTGGATAGACCCCAAAAGCATCCAAGTATCAATACCATTGGTATAAGCATTGCTAAACGATACAATAAATACTGATTACTATGGCGGCGCGGATAACGAAATTTCGTAGGGTGCAAAATCTTTTTTGGATTGATTTTTGATGTTTCATTTGGCTGTGTCGATTTTAAAGGTAACATTATGATTAAAAACATAGTAATTGCTATGAAACCATCAAATATGATGACTGGTGGCGCATAATCATGCGCATCTTTGATTATAAAAAAATCTGATAATATACCACAAATTGGTGGCCACACAATAAACGGTAAAGTTATTGTCCAAAAGCGTTCAAATCCAGCATAAATTGAATCATAATTATTGGTATTTGCAACACGTATTGCTTCTATTAGTGAATGTGATGTTAATAATGTCAAATCTATCAAACAACGAAATAAAAAATAAAGATAAAATGTTTGATGTGGATTTCCATTCACCAAACGACATGGTGTTGGTGGCCGTGTACGTGTTGACATGCTAGTGCCAGATAGTCCCACTGTTCGATGACGTAAATTGATTGAACAATAAATATTACAATCCGGAACATATGGACGACATTGTATATTACTATAGACTTTGTGCAACATCAACAATGGTGGCGATGGCTTGAAAGTACATGTTCGTAAACCATCAAACATTCGATCAACAATTTCATCATTATTATTATGATCATCGATAACTGGCCATCGATCAAATCGCGAATCGAATTGTATGCTAGCTTCTTGTGTCAATGCCAAATCAGTCCGTATAATTTTCTCTTTCTGAGCATCTATAATCGATTTCAGTCAAGTTTCAATGTTTGATCACAAATCATTGACCACACTTACCTAAACATGAAACAACTGGATCATTACTATCATGAAAACAAATATTTACAGGATACCATGACGAATTCGCTGATATTTCAGGATTTTTACAAACATATGAACATGTCACAATTTCAAAACTGGAGAAATTAGTTGCCGGACGTTGTGGATATGTATGACATTGACCATTCCAATTCGGACATTGTTCAATGCGTAAAACATTTTCATTGCAATCATAATACATTTTAGGTGTATGTTCATTTGATGAAACTTTTGGTATGAATAATAATGAGGTTACCGATAAAAAAGCCAATATCATTGTCAATATTAGGGTTTGTTTATAACCTGATAATTTATGTGCTAATGGTCCTAAACAAAGTGGACCTAACATACTGATCAATGCTGACATACAATTAATCCAAGCACATTGTGACCATGTTAAACCTAATTCGCTTAGATGAACATTTAAAAATGGTAGCAGAGATGCTAGTGCTGTTTTCGATGAAAGAAAACAAACGATCAAAATGACAATATTTTAATTCTGACAAAAAATTGAATACAAAAATAGAAATGCCACAACTTACCAGAGTAAAATGCACAATTAATAAAATTCTGTGAAGTGAAATAATATTTTGAATGTGCCATTATGTATGGCATAATTATATGTACACACTGATTCAATCAAATTTTTTGTGAATGGTCAATGACATGAAAAAATTCTGAAATAATATTATCATTAAGTCACAATCGATAATTGATATGTTTGCTATAAACTTTGATTGAAATGAAATATGAACAAACTATTCAAATGACTAAACACGTGTATCATTTGAATGATGATGATAATTATAATTATCTTTATATCATATAATCAGATGATCAATAATAAAAATTTTGAAAATTGAAAAATATCAAAACAACTGCATTTACACATTAATGCACACACTGAATACAGGTGTTGTCAGCTCGAACAGGTGGTTTGCCACGGATATCAAACAACATCAAATGTAATTGATTTGAACAAATTTACGATTGAAAATTGATTCATTCATTCAATTTTTATCCATCAATTTTTTTTCATTCATTTTTTGAAAAACTAAATTTTTTCACGTTGATGGTAGTGGTCACGAAAAACTGATTTCGATATTTGATGAAAGAAAATAGAAAATAGCATCTGGCATTTGGTATTTCTCATTTATGTTGTTTAATGTTGATGATGATTTGTTTATATTGTTATTGTTATTATGTTGATTATACAATCATAGTTGGTCGTCGATTCGGTGGTTGGTAAATTTTAGGTTAAGCAAAATAATGCAACAACCATCATCACTCGACTACAACAACAATGCAAACTATTTCGGGTGTAAACAAATTGAAATTACAACAATGAGAATACGAGAAAAAAAAACAATGAATATACATTACCATTATCATCTGAAATGGCAAAATATATTACTTCGATGTTTAATGATGGCCATCGCCTACATTCCTTTAGTCAGTTTTGTATTTTTTCATTTATTCATTCATTTATTTATTTATTTTTTCATTTGTGTTTTGACAGCCGAATGGAGAAAATGGAGAAATTCTTCTTTCATTTTTTTTCTCGGTTGAATTAAATGTTATTGCTATTGATGATAATGATGATGATACTGAATTGTCGGGTTGTAAAATTGACTGTCAATGTAGTTGATTTGCTTTTTTAAAATAAATGCTCTTTGAATACCGAATAATATTTATTTATTTTTGCGAATAAATGTTTTTTTAAATAATAATTTATTATAAATATTTATGTGTGTTTGAGATATTCAGACAGTATTTAATCAATGAATGAATTGAACTGTATTGAAATGAAATATGAAAATATGAAATGACTATGATTTCGGTCAAAGAAGAGTTTTCAAGCTTCATTCATTCATTTATTTATTTGAAAAAAAAGCTTTTCGATAGGAGTCAATGTACGATTCTAGTGTGAATTGTAATCAGTACAAAATAAATAATGAAAAGAACAAGTAAACAAGTAATCACAGTCTGAAAGAGGAAATGAATAATTATCCATAATGGAAAAATAAATAATAAATAATGTTACATTCTATGAATCCATTAATTTTTCATTTCAAATTTTAAAAAATCTATGTCAAATTTAAATTTATTGATATTTGATTGATTCAAAGCGACTAATTAACCTGATTTAAATGAATTTTAATTAAAATTAATGTTGTTGATGATGATAAACACCAGAAAATTCAAAATTAATATCAATCATTTTGCACAAAAATCATAGCGCGAATGATAGTGAAAAACTTCAATCATCGAAAATTGATACTTGAAATTTGATTGAACCAAAATCCATTGAAAAATTCATTTCAATTTGAAATTCCATTGATGGATTTGTTTTGCAGCGGATCGCTTTGTGTAACACAATACATTTTTCTGTATGAAATTCAATGAAACAAAATCGATTTTTTTATATTCGGCTTAATTGATTGGAAATGATTGGCAAATCATCTTCAAAAAAGAGAAAGCCTCTACAATAATGAAGAATGGATCAACAATTTTGATTGGCCAATTTTATCGTAGAAAAAAAGTTGTTAGGCTAGTTGTTGTTGATCGATTACTATGGCCAAAATTTGATCATATAATAATATTTGATGATGACGCAAAAGATTAGCAAATACAGCAAAACAATGTACGTATACAAAAAACGAAGTAAGATAGAGATGAAGGTTTACAACATTGTATCAATAATAATTTATTGATTCTTATATAATTGATTACGTATAATCGTGATTTCGAGTTGTTTTGTTGAATTCTTTCTTTTTGTAATTTTGAAATGTTCCAAAAATTAAAATTATTCAAATCGAAATTTTATCATTTCCACCAAAAACGCTCTGCAGCAACAGCATGGTCAATTGCACGAAAAGCAATCAATGAAAATCTTCAAATTATACAAAACGAAGGAACATGGAAAAATGAACGAATCATAACAACTGCACAAGGTGCACATATTCAAGTTAATTATGATGACAAGAGAATCATTAATTTTTGCTCCAATAATTATCTTGGACTATCAGTAAGTCCAATATTCGTTGAAGAATTAGCATTATTTTGAGAAATTTTAATCAAATTTTACAGAGTCATCCTGAAGTAATTGAAGCTGGTCTAAAAGCTTTGAAAGAATATGGTGCTGGTCTTAGTTCTGTCCGTTTTATTTGTGGTACACAAAATATTCACAAAGAATTGGAAGAAAAAATTGCCAAATTTCATTCACGTGAAGATGCCATTCTTTATGCAAGTTGTTTTGATGCTAATGCTGGTTTATTTGAAGCAATGTTAACACCAGACGATGCAGTCATTTCTGATCAATTGAATCATGCATCAATTATCGATGGAATCAGATTATGTAAAGCTCAAAAATTCCGTTTTGCACACCGAAATATGGAAGAACTGGAAACGATCTTAGAAAAAACGCATCAAACAGCAAGAATACGTATCATTGTTACCGATGGCGTATTCAGTATGGATGGAAATGTAGCTAATCTACCTGGAATAGTCGAATTAGCCAAAAAATATAATGCAATCATTTTCATTGATGAATGTCATGCAACAGGATTTTTCGGTCGAACTGGTCGCGGTACTGCTGAACATTTCGGCATACCAGAAAATGATATTGACATAATCAATTCAACATTAGGCAAAGCACTAGGTGGTGCAGCAGGCGGTTATACGACTGGGCCTAAAGAACTTATTGATTTGTTACGTCAAAAATCACGTCCATATTTGTTTTCAAATTCATTACCACCACCAATTGTTGCTCAAGCAATCAAAGTGTTTGATTTAATCACATCAGATTCATCATTAGTGGAAAAAGTCTATGAAAATACTAAATTATTTCGCGATTCAATGAAAGAATTCGGTTTTAATATCATGGTAATTGAAAACTTTTATTATTATAGTAAAGATTCTAACAAAAATCATATGCAAAAAAATATAGGGTGATGACCATCCAATTTGTCCAGTGTATGTTGGTGAAGCACGTTTAGCTGCATCAATAGCTGATGCAATATTCAATCAATATGGCATATATGTTGTTGGTTTCAGTTTTCCAGTTGTGCCTAAAAATATGGCACGCATTCGTGTACAAATGTCAGCTGCACATTCGACCGAAGATGTCAAACAATTAATTGATGCATTTGTCGATGTTGGAAGGCAATTTAAACTTATTCAATAAATATTTTAATCATAATAAAAATAATTATTGAATCATTAATCATCATTATCTTCACTATCTTGATTATCATCATCATTATTATTTGAATTGTTATCGTTTTCTTCTTTTTGATTATCATTATTTTTTCGCAATTTTTTCTTTGCTTTTAATTTTTCTTTCTTCCTCAAACGTTTTGCTCTTTTTTTAGCTGTCAACTCTTCAGCTTTACGCCGATTTTCTTCAATTTTTTTCCTATATTCTTCATCTAATTGCTCCTAATTAAAAAACAAAAAATGATTATTTTAAAAAACTTCAAAAAAGCGTGAAAAAAAAATCCTCACATTTTTAGCTTGTGTTTCAATGAAATTCAATCGAGCATATTCTTTTCGACGTAGATGACGATAAACATGAAATTCGCCACTACCGGCACCGGCACTTGATCCTATTAAAGAAAGCATTCAATTGGAACTAAAGTATAAAAATAAATTATGAGCACACAAACCCATGACATTTCGAACAAATTCTGGTGGAGTGGCAAACTTTTTCGATTTGTTGGTTGTTGGTATCTCAATAGGTTTATCCTTGTTGAATAAATAAAAAAATATTTAAGAGAAATATCAATTAAAAAATGAATAAGAATATTTACAATATTTGCCATCAATTTTTCCAATCTTATTTTTTGCACATCAGTTGCAGTGAATGGATGAAATTTTTTGCCTGAATCAACTGAATCTTCATCGTCAGACATTGTTTCAAAATTTAAGAGATAATTTGATTTTATTTGATGAAAAAAAAACAAAACCAAAATTTGGGTGAAAAATGGTGACTATTTTCACCAAGAATCGACCAACCATGTTGTCATAGGCTTGAAAAATTAATGCCATCTGACGATTTTACCGCTTGTCGAAATTCAAAATTCAAAATTGACCAACATTTTTGCAAAAATTATTAAAATTTGAATCTTAAACGTAAAAATAGCGTTTTATTAAGGAAAGAATTAAACTTAATCATCAAGGTTTAGGTTAGAAATAATTATGCCGTCAGATTATTTTCAGTTCGAAAATTAATCATCTAATTTCATGATCATTTTTTGCCATATATCCAATAAATGAATTGCGAAATGAACCATAATAGAGATCACCTTGAGAATCAATGATTGCTTCTGATATGCCGAAAAATTTTGATGATCCTAATATTTGTTTGATTTCGCCAGTTTTTGAATCTAAACGAATAATGGCACCATCTCTTTTTGGTAATGATTTGTAAATAATGTGTCCAGTATAGAAATCATCTCGTAATTGTTTTATTGTTTCACTTGGTAAAACATTTTCATGAATATAATTCATCAATAAATAAATAACATATGCAGTACGACCAAATGATTTACGAATAAATGGCCATCTGGCTATATAATCTCGTAATACTTTACTATTAGGTCTAACTGTGAACATTCCCACCAATATATCACCTGTTGATCTATCTAAGCGAATGTTATCTGCTTCACCGGGTAATAATTGACCAAATATGTCTAATTGCTTAGCCTGTAAAGGTGTTTGCTTCGAATCAAATACTTTGCGTATGATTTCTAGATCAGCTTTAACAATGGAAAAATTGGTCGTCTGACAAACTAATAAATATTTTTGATCGGCAGTTATTTCGATACCATTAGCTAATGCTAATCCATCAATAACTTTTTGGGATTTTCCTGTGCTTAAATTCAAAGCAATAACATATCCCGTTTCATCATGATCAATAATAGACCAAGGTATACGATCTAATGACCATTTACCACTCGAAACAGTTATATAAACCAATTCAGGATATTTGGGATCAAACACTAAATCATTAATGATTCTTTTTTCATTTTCTGGTATTAAATTTTTACTCAAATGAATCAATTTCTTATTTGGTATATCAACAAGATATAAACCATTATTTCCTTCCAAAACATATAACTCATTTTTATGTTCTCGTAAACCAAGAAATCTTCCACAATCTCCTGCTTTCAAACTTTCATGTTCTATAAAATGAATTTTAAAAAAACATGGATTTTAAAGAAATGAAAAAAAGATCAGAAAAAACTTACTACATTCTTCAGAATTATTGAAACGAACAATTTCTTCGATAATTTCAGTCTTTTTATGAATTCTTACAATGCGACCACCAAGTACACCGGTATAAATATAATCACCAATATCAGCCAATGATTCAGGACCATGAATTTTGTTTTCAGCAATAAATTTTGCTTTACTGACTAGATCATCATTCCATTTGAAACCATTCAAAGCTTTATACAGATGTTCATTATCAAATTGTTTTGGTTCAATAGGAAAATCTTTGAATAGCCAATGATCTGGTAATAAACCAAATAATATTGAAATTATGATCGTATAAAACAATATATCAAATGTTGTTTTATATAGCATTGAAAAAAAATCTTTAATTTGAAATGCCATATTCAATAATTTTTGGCGAAATTGTTATTGAAATTAAATTGAATTTTATCAATGAAAATTATTGAATGTTTTTTTATTTTGAAAAATAAAAATAATTTCACAGTGTTATCATCACCAATATCAAAAACAAATGACGATAACACCACAATTCAATTTATATTGAAAAACAACAATAACAACTCAATGAACGTCGATAAATTTAGTTGAATTTTTGAATATTTTTTTTGTAATAATTTCTTCTTCTTTTAATAAGGAAAAACTATGATTTGATTATTGTCTAATATTATTTTTTTTTGTCGTCAACAATTGTTGTCAATATTGTTGTTGCTGTTGATCATAATAATACAAATTGAATCAGAAGAAACACAATTTTTTCTGTGAAAAACATGAAAAAAAAATACTGTGAAATAACAATTTAAATCAAGTTAAATGTGTGTGTGTGTGTGTGTTTGAAGGCATAAAAATACAAGTGAAGAATACATTGAACAACATTGTGTGCAGTGAACACATTTACAAACTTGATGGTGAAGATGATGATGATGATGATGATGATTTCAAGACCTGTTGATCATTGATGATTTTCAGTATATGAATAAATGAATGTATGAATGAATTGTTGATAATACATTGACATATTCATTTCTATTTTTTTTCTTCTTAAAATCTGGTTTTTTTTCGTTCACAACTATTCAGTCTCTCATGGTGAAAAATCAATTGAAATTTGAATAATTTTCAATCGATTCATCTTACTTTTGAATGATTTTTGAAATAAAAAAATTTCAAAATTCATCATTTTATTTTTTTGAATTTTGTGTCAATTGTATTCAATTCAATTGAATATGAATGGAAATAATCATGATCAAAACATTAAATTTATTCAAATTGATTTTTAATTTAAATTACATTTATTATCATTAAAATATGAGTATGAATCGTCAATTTATCATTTATAATAGTTGATTTATTAGGAACAATTATCGATTATTGCGTAAATAATGATCAATGAAGTGATGATGATGATGAATTATGGATATTATTATTTTTAGGAACAATGATTCTACCTAAATATTCATTCGAATATGAACCAATATAAAAATGTCTTTGTTGATCATTGGCATAATATTCAAATAATTCTGATAATTGTGTTGTATGACCATTCGGTGAATGTAATGAATCGATTATCGCACCATTTGAATCAATTTCAATAGCCATACCATAATCGGCTACAAGTGGATACATAAAATTTGCAACACGTATATTATAACCAAATAATGTGACTGAATCACAATAAAATATTCGTCCTATCGATTCGATAAGGAAACCAATCATTCGTGCAATACGAAAGTATGCACGTTTCAAATATGGATGATTGGCCATTATGTCTAAACAAAATGATGGACGATGACGATTACGACCGGTAAATAAACCAATCCAATATGTTTCTTTATTTGCATCCAAAGAATGTTTAATATTATCTGGTTCTCCAGGCAAATTATCGACAAATATGTCATATTTCTTCGAGTTATTTTTATCAAGATTTTTAGGCAAATAATATCTTAATATTCTTCTTTTATTGAATTCATTAATCAATATGAATGTTTTATTTTTATTCAATATTAGGCCATTTGGAAATGCGAGATTATCCATCACTGTTGTCAATTGATTGTTTGCGGTATCAAACAATAATAAACGTCCTGTTTGATCTAATTCACCGACAGTATAATAAACATCATGTAATAACCATTTTTGACTTGCATCGGTCAAATAAATCAACATACTGTCATCATTATCGTTTTCTAGTAGGATTAAATCGTCTAAAAATTTTGCTTGACCACCATCAGATAATCGATGTTTATCAATGTCCATTATCAAACGATAAAAACCATTGCCAACATTTATTTCGAATATACCATGATATGGATCGATAGCATATAACAAGCCTTTTGATGAAAATTTAATACCCAAAGGTCGTGAACAACGTCCTAATGATGATTGATAAATTTTTCTACATTCTTCTAAAGTTCGATTTTCTGGATTCAAAAATGCAACGGTGCGATAACTATCTGGAAGTATTTGAATTATTCTTCCATCAGCTATACTTGCATAAACATTTCCTTTAAAGAAAATAAGTTATTAATGAAATAACATTGAAAATTACAAAATCAATAAAAATACCATTCCATGATGCAAATGATTCTGGACCACGAATTTCATTTTCAAATAGGTGATCAGCAAATGACAACCATTGATTCGCCAATAAAGGACCATCAAAAGATTCAGGCAATTTCAAACTGAAATTTTAAATCATTAGGAAAATGTAAACAAAAAACTAAATATTTGACAATTACTCATCATTAGTTTTTGTCAAAATATCGAAGCCAAATAAAATTTCTGTATCAGGTATGATTGCTGCAATTATCAATATTATCCATGGTGTATATTTGGCAATTTTATTTGACATCTTTGGATGAATGGCAATTTTCAAAATCACAATCAATCACAGGACAGCGCAGAAAAAATGATAAAAAAGATTACAACATTTTCAAAAAATGTAAAAATGAACAATGAATGATCAATGCATATGATGTTCTATCGTGTTATTATAAAATATAAAATTTGAAAAATAAAATAAAAGTTCAAAGACACATTGCAAAAGTTCATTCATCGTTTGTTTATTTCATTTCTTCTTTTATATTTGTTTTTAACCTCAACAATTATTCATTCAGTCATTCATTCAAGTGTTTTTTGTGTATATAAACGAACTTGTTTTTCATATTCATTCGGATTATTACGCATTTGTATGGCAGCATCTACATTTGCTGGTGAATCAACATTTGGATCACTTAACATTGATATGACGGACATGACAATTGTTTCCACTGAATGTACTGGTGACCATCGTTGTAAGTGTTCTTCATAGCCATATGTTTGTGTATTTGGATTTTGTAAGATTGATATGCATACATCACCCGATTTTGAAATATTCGGATGCCATATTTTTGTGATGAAACGCATTTTCGGTGGTAAATCTGGATAATTCATTGGAAAGTGTAATTGTGCTTTGAATAGGCCGCCTTCATATAATGTATCACGCGGTCCAACAATGATTATTTCCCATAAAAATATATTCGATTCATCTACTAGTCCTACACTAAAATGATCATTCGGTTTTTTTAATAATTGTCTTAATTGATTATTTAATGATATGATTGCTCTATTTTTATTATTCATCAAACGATTATGCGATATTTTTCGTTGCGAATTCATAAATTTACAAAATCCAAACAAAACTAACCACAAAACAAATGTTTACTAAAATACTGAAATCTAGAAAATAATATATTTTCACAAATGATAATTGTTCACAAACAATAATTGATTTATTACATATTAAACATAAAATTTAAGAAAACAAAAAAAATCTAATTAAGATTTAATTATTAAAAAAATATAATTAGAAATGATTATTAACGAAACAATGTAAATCTTTTTGGAATTTGTCCATTTTTACTTTGTAATGCTGATTCGATTTCTTCGATCGTTGGCAATTGATTTAAATTACCCAGAGCAGCGACTGATGCACGTGTTTTCAACATATCTCTTGCAACACGTATCAAATCATCCTCAGTTACCTTATCAATGCGATCTATATAAAATTGAGGCTGCCGTCGTACACCACTTGATAGAACTTGTCGACCAATATCTTCAAACATCACTGGTCGGGCTTCTAAATTCATCAATAACATTGATTTTAATTGATTTTTTGCACGTTTCAATTCTTCACGTGTAATTCCATTAGTTATGGCCACGATTTCAGATAAGATTACATTCACTAAATCGCGTAATTGATTCGGATGAGCTGATGCATGAATGCAGAAAAGACCACTATCTTGATATGAATGATTCAATGCTGTTGCACTATACATCCAATGATATAAATTCAAAACTCTTGTGTACAAACGTGTATACATCCCTTTACCGGGTCCACCAGCCGAAAATGATCCTCCTCCACCCATCAATAAATTCAACACACAAACAGGCACAAAGTTATCTAAATCTTGATGTGAAACTGATTCTAAACCTATGACAAAATGGGCTAATTCAGGCATCGGTGTTGGACCAAGACTAATATCAGAAAGATCTTTGGTGACAGCATTCACACCACCAGTATATTGTGATATGGTATCATCAATTTCAACACTTCGATCTAATACAGATGTAATTGATTCATCTGTCTCCCAAATAGGTTTGCGATCAACAAAATATTTTTGCGCTAACTCAACCAAACAATCATGATCGACACCCACACCAGCGACAACCATCCTTTCTGGTTTATGATAAAGATTGATATAATCGAATAAATCTTTTCGATGTATTAGATTAATATTCTCTTCAGGACATAATCGATTAAAGCCCAAAGAATTTCCTCTATAAGCAGCTGTATGAATCATTTCGTGTAGAATCGGTTCAGGATCAGGTCTCATATCTAAATCTTGTAATTCAAATTGTATCATTCGTCGAGCAAATTCAAATTCCATATCAGTAAATTTTGGTCTCAACACAGCCTCTGATATAAGATGCATTACCGAATCTAAACCTTTTGAATGTACACTTGCTGCATATATCAATGTATCACGAGAGCCTTGACAATCACAAATTCCACCATATTTTTCTAGTATTTTCATGATCGAATCTTTGCTGTCAAAATCCGTTGTAGAATTGAATGCTAATTTTTCTATGAAATGTGAAATGCCATTTTTATGATTACGTTCATATCGAGAACCAGAATCGATGACAGCACCAACTGTACAAAATTCACCAAATTTATTTTGCGATGCAACTCTCAGTCCATTATTTAATGTAGTAATTTTCGTTTCTAATTCATCCTTTTTCGTTTTTCGGTAGATAGGTGATGCGAAATCTATTGAAAAAATTAGAATCAAGATTTTTTGAATACATCTATGATTATAAACATCAAAGCTACATACTTTCCGGTTGTTGAGATAATGGTGTTGTTTTCAATGATGAATCATGACGATATCGATGTTGTACGATTGACGATGATAATTTTTTTAAATTTGTTATTTTAAATAATTTACTAGAATACATATTTTCCTATTTTTTCAATGGAAATATATTTACAAATTCTCGATTCAAAAATCAAATTTTGCAACCAGAAAAATGTGTTTAGATTTTGTTTATTCCTGCAAACACATCAGTGAACTAATCGGATTGAAATAGGTTTTTTTTCAAATTTTAATTTATTTTGAATTTTAAATTTTTAAAAATAATAAAAATTCATTACATTTTCTCAACAGTTTCAATGCCTAAAATCATTAAACCAGTTTCCATTATTTTGACAGTCGATTCACAAAGCAGTACACGATTTAAATTGATTTTCGTTTCATTATTTTCATTTTTTTCAATAACATAACATTGATCGTAAAATTCATTGAATATCACTGATAATTCGAATAAATATCGACATAGCAAATGTAGCAATAAATTATCGACTATTTGCATGATAACATCGGGAAAATTCAATATAAATTTGGCCAATTTTATTTCTCTGGGATGTTCCAATACGAATTTTTGTTGCTGCTGTAATTCGCTGCCAATGTCTTTGATTTGTTTTTCCAAATTACAATTACGAATAATTGAACGAATTCTGGTAATCGCATATAATAAATATACTGCAGTATTGCCTTTATCATCCAACATGCGATCAAAACTGAATATATAGTCGTTATTACGATCATGTGATAGATCAGCATATTTAATACATCCAATGGCAATAGCTTTTTGTGCAATCGCCAATTCCTCTTTGGTCAAAACTTTATCACGTTCTTTTTCAATCAATTTTTGCATTGATCTTTCTAAACCTTCATTGATTAAGTCTTTGAGTTTTACTGTTTCACCTGAACGTGTTTTAAAACGTTTTCGATCTTCGCCAAGTACAACACCAAACGTTAAATGATCAAGTCGAGTTTTTTTCGGGTCATAATAGCCACAAATTTCTGCACATTCAAAAAATGATTTAAAATGAACAGCTTGTCCAGCATCAGTTGTATAGATGATTCGTGATGCATTTTCTTCTTGTACACGTTGTCGTAGAGCTGCCATATCAGATGTATCATATGTGAAACCGCCGTCAGATTTTACGATAGTCAATGGTGGAATTTTATCATTTTTAGGATAAAAAACTTTACGTCCTTCTTCTTCGATCAGAAATCCACGTTCAGAAAGATCTTTGACAACTTCAATCATTCTTTCTTGATAAAATGATTCACCACGTTCGATCAATTCTTTGCTAATATTTAAAATTTGATAAATTTCATCAAATTCTTTGCGTGAAATGTCACATATTAATTTCCAAGCTTTGATGAGCATTGGATCTTTTGACTGTAATTTCACTGTAGTTTCTAATGAACGTTTTTTAAATTCTTCTTCTTCATCGAAACGTTTTTTAGATTGTTTGTAGAATGTTTGTAAATCTTCAATCGGTGGAGGTTTAGATTCAAAATCTGGAAACGTGTCCATCAAATGTGTCAATAGCATACCGAATTGTGTACCCCAATCACCAATATGATTAATACGTAAAACTTTATAACCAACAAATTCTAATAAACGTGCAACACTATCACCAATTATTGTTGAGCGTAAATGACCGACGTGCATTTCTTTAGCAATATTCGGTGAACTATAATCGACAATTATTGGTCTATCATTATCACTATCATCAGAAAGTTTAACACAAACTTTATCATTTACGATGATTTTCAAAATTTCATCGCAAATAAATTTGCGATTAATAGTTATATTAATGAAACCTGGACCCGAAACGTTAATGTTTTCAATGATATCATTCTGGTCAATTGATTCAATAATCAATTTAGCAATATCGACTGGTTTCTTCTTTTCTGGCAATAATTTTGTCAATTTTAATGCATTGTTACATTGAAAATCGGCATAATCACTACGTGTAAATTCGATTGTTACGTTTTCTAATGTTGGAAATGCTTTTTTGAATGCATTTTTGAATAATGATTCCAATTCTTTAAGAATACTAATCATTTTGATTCAATTAAATTTTAATTAACAGATTTTTCACGAAAAAAAATTGTCATGTGGCTCTCATTCGCGCAAGCGTAACACTGATTTCCTTTTTTAGTCACGTGACTCAAAAATAAAATTTAATTCAAGTTTTTTTTCAATCATAAATCATTTACAACTGTGAAAAATGAAATATATCAAAAAATTTTTAAATAAGATTATTTTCAATAAATTTAATAATTATAAAGAAGATGGACTTGTTGAGCTTTCGATTCCAATTCATATAATTGCTGAACATTTTCTGCCATTTGTGAGACATGATCCTTATATGTGTAGCCGCCGACATTCGAAGATTGTTTAGCACCATAAACAACTTTACCATCAAATTCGTTGATTTCTAATTTATAATCAGTATTAATCTCAGATATGATACAATTTAAATGTTCTTCAATATCGGCTAATATTTGCACTTCATTATACCAGATGCAACAGCCACCATAATCAACCAGCTCTGTATTATAACAATTTCTACCTCGTTGACGACAATTAGAATGAAACCATACTTTTTCTTGTACATTCGATACTAAACTAATAGCTAAACCCATACGATCAGCGCGACCAACACGACCAATTCGATGTAAATAATTAGCTTTATCATCGGGTAATGTTATTTGTAGAACATATGGCACACCAGTGATATCAATACCACGGGCAGCAACATCAGTGCATATTAGAAATTTACATTTTTTCATCTTGAACATATCTAAATTTGATTGACGTTCTGCTGGTGGACGATCACCATGCAAACAAACACATGAATAATCTTTACGTAATTTTCTAGACAATTCATTCAAATATGCTTCAAAATTATCACAATCCAATTTGGTGCGGCAAAATATTATAGCGCAATCTATATTCAAAGTATCGATCGCTTTGATCGCATAATCAACTATTGAAAATAAAATCAATTAGTAAAAGCATAAAGTAATTAAAATATGATGCATTTACCTTTCAAAAGTTTAACAGCTTCACTTAATGTTTCTTTGTCTGGATTTTTGTAATTTTTAATATCATTATGATGAACACCATCAGTTTTGATGCCAGCATTACGTAGATTCAGCCAATTTTTATCTTTACGAGGATCAACACGTACAACAACATGATGTACAGTATCTGGTATAGAATCTTCACCTTTGAGATCGACCCAATTAGGGAAAAACATGAGACGTTCAGCTAATTTTTTCACTTCAAAATTATGTAAAGTTGCCGAACAAACAATCATTTGCAAACGTTTACCATCACGAAACATTCTCGGTAAACGATTATGTAATTGAACTATTGTTTGACTATTTCCTTGGGCAAGGAACGCATCGATTTCATCGATGATGAAAAATCTACATGAATTCAATGATAAATGGCCAGAATTGACTAATTCATTAACACGGCCTATAGTACCAGTTACAATATCTACTCCCGATTGCAGCTGATATATCTGATCTTTAGCACTAATACCACCCACCAATAAACACTGTCGCAAATCACCAGATAAATACCTTTTGAAATTTTTTATGCAATTATGAGTTTGTTCTGCTAATTCACGACTTGGTTCTAAAATTAAAGCTTTACAACCATTATCTTGCTCATCCTTGGTGCCAACACCATTATTGCTATTGAGAACGATTTGATCTGAATTCAATTGACCAACCCATTGACAATTGAATGGTGCCGGTTGATTTGATTGAAATTTAACTTTCAAACCAGCATTTTTAATGCAAACACATGGGAAAAAATGATTTTGTTCGCATAGATGTTGAGGAATCGTAAACGCGACGCCTAAATCTTTGCCATTTTTAGTCCACGAAATCTGACCATAATCAAGATCTATAATATTTCCGATCACATCAAATTTATCACCAAATTTTTCCCCGTAATCATCGAAATTTCTTGAATTACTCTTTTTTGCAGTTCCACCATATCCCCAACTGAAGCGATCAGTACCTAATTCACGTGATGCATTGGATAATGCCCAGCCGATTCTGGCTAAACCTGGTGATGTAAATTCCACTTCGTAATAGAAACGATTCTTTTTTCCTCTACACTATTAGAGAAAACCATGATCATTACTTGAATACATTCTGAAATATCAACATACCTTTTTAACAGCTTTGTTTGCACGTACACCCTGCCATTGATTTGTCACTTTACATTGTGCTGATATCAAATCGGATGACAATGATAAATTTGCATCTAAATCATATGGACTCAACACAAATTTGTCTAATAATTGAGATTGATTATTCGTAGCTGCTTTAGATTTTAGATAAAGTGTTTCCCATACTATCTGAATTACTGGTAAACAAAATGCTCCAGTTTTGCCTGAGCCAGTTTCGGCTGCCATCAATACATCGCCTCCACCAAGAATCAATGGTATGGCTTCAGCTTGTATATTTGTTGGTAATAACCAATCGATTTCTTCTAATGCTTTACCGATTTCGGGCATTATGCCCATTTCTTCGAAAGCTGTCATTTTCTGAGAATCTAATTACAAAATTAAAAAAATTTCAACACGCGAAAACAAATTGAATCAAATGAGTGTGATTAAATCACATTTCTTTAATTTTTATCTATTCATAAAGAGCGTATTTTAGTAAAAAAAATTAGTTTCAATTCAAAAATTAAGAAATAATATTAAAATTAAAATCAATTTCGCGTTAAATTCAATGATGGTAAGATGCTGGGCAATGTAAAACCAGCGTCAGTGTTTTCAGCAATATTGTTATCACCACCATCATTAACTGGTGGAATTATTTTATAACGGCGACGACATTTTTTCGATGATCTGCTGTAAAATTTTGAACAAATTTCATTCATGCCATATATTTCTTTATAAATATTATTGAATTCGTTTGGATGGCAAATATAATTGATACTTGTTATTAAACAATTAAGATATGTTGAACGAAATTCACAACAAATCTGTTTTACATTTGGTATCGAATGTAAATCATTTATTGTTTCTTCGTTCGGCATGTATTTCGAATCAAAGCGAATACGGCTTCGACGAAAATATTTTTTCAAACAAAAATCTTGTATTTTTTGTTTATATCGGTCACATTGATTATTATTTGATATGTTTGAATTACGTAATATTTCCAGCATCAATTCACGCATCGATAATTCATTTTGTGAAGAAGATGATGGCAATAATGGTTGTTCTGTGGTTGGCAAATCATCATAATCTGAATAGAATAAATTTGTATTATCTATATCGTAATCAATATCTTCATGATCAAATGATGTTTCTATGCTTTTAATACTGGAAATAATAGAAATAATGATTATCAGAACAAAAATTATTTTAATTGATTGAAAATGCTGAATGAAAGCCATATTTGAACGAAATGATATTCAAATAATCAGTTTTTATTAATATATTCAAATTATTCACGGAAATACTTACATAAGTGTAATGACTTTTCCGAATAAATTTAGAGAATATTTCCAGGATTTCCGCGAGTCATAACAAAAAAAGAAAATTCCTGGGAAATCGAAAATTTCGAACAAAAATGTTTAATTCGATTTTTTCAATTCCGGATTTTTTTAAAACTAAAATTAATTAAATTTTTATTATTTTTGAAATTAAAAAAAAATTGACTCGACATTTTCATTACATTTTAAATGATTTTTTGAAAAATGAATAAAAGTCCTGTAAATAACAATGATGATAATGAATTCATTACAAAATATCTGTACAAATTGACCAATCTTACATTATCAACAATACTATTTGTGAGAAATTTTTTCAATGAAGATTGTTATCTAGCAGTTGAATTTGGTCCAGTCAGTTTGCGATTATTGAAACAAGGATCAAATGATGCAGTTGATAATTTGATTAAGTATATCAAAAACTGTTATGAACCATTACAAAAACGTTATTTAAAAACATTGATTATGGAAATACACGATTCATTCAATATGATTGAATGTTACGATTTTGATTTTGATTATTCAATGTAAATGATTTGATAAGCAATTTTATGTAAAGATTACATATTTTTTATACTTTCAGAAATCTGAACGACATTAGAATTAAATTTCCAAGGAAAAATGATATCAATCTGATATTAAGTTTATTCCATTCAATGGACCAGTTGGATTCTATACCAAAGAGTCAAGATTATCATGTTGTTTTCAAAATATTATATCAATCTCATACACCAAAAGAATATGAGCCAAACGGGTTTATTCCACACGACTTAAATAGCCCTTTCAATAATGAGAAATCAGAAATTATCGATCAAATTGTCATAAAGGAAAATTTTTTCAAAATAAAAATTAAAAGAAATCCAAAAATCAGTCTTAATGATGGCGATAGTGATGATGATGGTGAAAAAATTGAAAAATCAAATAGATTTAAAAAGCTATACCATTGACACATACATCATTGATGAAAAGAAACTCACATGTTTTTCTTTTTTGAATTTATAAACAATGTAATTACAGCTATAAATAATTGAAATAAAAAAAATTTTCAATTTCATCAAACTTCATAATGCCTCTCATAGTTATTTGTGGTAAACCTTTGACAGGGAAATCAACGATAGCCGAAATATTGAAAACATTTTTCGAAGAAAAATATAAATCAACGGATAATGCTGTTTGCTTGGTCAGTGATGAAGATAAACTTTGTGAACAAGGAGCTAATGAAATCTATAACAATGCTCAAATGGAAAAGGATTTACGAAGTTGGTTAAAGTCTGAAACTCAACGTTTACTTTGTTCCGCAGATAATATAGTGATATTGGATTCACTTAATTATATAAAAGGTTATCGTTATGAATTATATTGTCTCTGTAAGCAATACAAGCATACATTCTCATTGATTGAATGTTTCCCACCATCATTATCTGCCGAGAAAATCATAGAATATGAAAAATTCATCAATAATTATTTCGATGAAGAGAATGCTGATTCTAACATTAGAAGATATAAACGTTCAACTTATGATCAATTATGTCAACGTTATGAGCCACCAACAATATCGAATCGTTGGGAAGAACCATTATTCAATATTGAGTTCGGTTGCGACAAAAATGATTTACCTCTGAATGCAATAGATGATGTATTATTCAATCGAAAGAAATTAAAACCAAATCGTAGTACGCAACCATTACCAGTCACTACTGATAATTTTATAATGCAAGTTGATAATCAAACACAATTAGTAATCAAACAAATACAACAATCATTGCAATTGAATCAATTACGTGATATCCATATCGACGGTACAGATAGGCGATTGAATTTAAATAGAAAACTTTCCATCGCTGAATTGAATCGTTTTCGGCGACAATTCATCAATTATATGAAAATATCATTGAATGATGGATTTAAAGATGAAAATTTTTCAATCATAACAGCATTCGTACAATTTATAAACAATAGTGTAACATCTTAATATATATCATTCATCTATTATTATTACAATTATTTTGTTTTTCTAATGTTTTAAAATGTTCAACATCAAGCAAATCAGATAAATGAAAATTTTGATTATAAATTACATCCAATGAATTGTATGATTGTAATAATAATTTTTTCAATTCAACACCATTTATATTTTTACAAATATTCAATGTTGGCTCCATTGGATTTTCAATGTAAATTGGTGAAAAATCTGGTTTAATGAATGATGTTCCTTTCTTTATTGAAATCGCTAAATTTTTATAAACAAAAAAAAACCGAAACATAAATATTAAAATTCCACGACATAAAGCGGCACACATACCTTGTGCTTCGAAATTGAATTCGATAAGAAATTCAAAAAATGAATGAATCATTTTCATTGTATTCATCATATGACTTGAATCATGTTCACTATTTTCAGTATGCTTATTGAAATCATCGATTGATTTGACTAAATTTTCCTTTTGTAAAAAATATAATGCTAATGATAATATTTGAAAATTGGAGAACCAATTACCAGGTATCGATTTGACAATACAATGCTGTTTTGACCATAATTTAATGAACAATAAAAATTGTTTTATATTTAAATGCTTTGATGCACAATAGTGTAAGTAATTAGCCATTAATAAACCATGGTGGCCATTATCATGCGATAATTCGATTGATATATCAATTTCAATCGGGGCTAAATCAAATGACATTTTTACGATCGGTATTCGTGCACGTAATATACGATTTATCTTTGATATGTTTGGTATGAATTGTTTAATTATATCAGCTATCAATGATAAACATTGTTGTATTTGATCACGTTCAGACTTTAATTCTGTCATTGAAAAATTTATTTTATTTTTAATTTTTTTCTTCTTGTTTCCATTATCATGATCGATTTGACTTGAATGCAACAATGCTAAATCTAAATCACTACGTGAATCACCTAATCCAGTCAATGATGAACCAAATGGATATATACTAAAATCATTGAATATACTTTGACATAATATTTCTTCTAATTGTGTAATCAAAAAATATCTCAAATGATAATCTAATTCATTCAAAGAATTCATTTCGGTCAAATGTCTAATCAATTGTTCATTTGTTGGAAAATTTTCTCTCAATTCTTTACAATTCAATATTGATTTATCAACGTTATTCACATTATATTCAAAATGGTTGTGAGAGTTATTATCATGATTATCTAGCGATGATGAAGATGGCAACGATTTAGTTTCTAACATTCTTGTTCGTATTGGCAATGAATGCGAATTATATCCACAATTTGATAATATTTTTTCAACATCATTCAAATCATTCAAACAAATTAGAATAAAATTTCTTCGTCGATAATTCCATGACCAGAATTCATGAATTTTTATGTTTAAAAATTCATTCAATATTTGCTTTGTTATCACTGATGATTTGGTAACAGTCGATGTTGATGGTGGCGATAAATTTTCTAACAAAATCATTTTTTTACCGATATTTTTATTTAATTTTATCATGTCAATGAAATTTTGAGCATTTTTCGTTGAAAATAATAATTTTTGAGATTTATAATTATTAAGATTACGCGTTAATAATCTAATTGATTGCATCTTTAAATTTATATTTTATATAATTATGATTTTACATTAAATTCATCAAAAAATTTTTAATTCAAAATTTACAAATTTTCGCACATGTGATATCTGAAAAAACAGAAACATCAACATTCAAATTATGAATAGAAAATCATTCAAAAATAATGTTTAAATTTGAAAATGAATTGAACATGAGAAAAATTAGAAAGAAAAAACATATCAAATCAGCTACAATCAATTGAATTTAATCAAATAAAAAAAATCGAAATTGCGAAGAAATAAATTTCCTGCATCTATGTAAAATTTAACCTTGAGTATAATCATGATTGTTATTTTATAAAATTGATGTTTTATTTCATTTCAATCCTCGAACATAATTGATAATGATATTATTGTCTAATTGATATGTTCAATAAGACAGCACAAGACACTTGTAGCTAGAATTTTTAATTTTAATTTATTTATTTTTGATTTTTTTTGATGAATTAAAAAATTTTGAATAATTCTACTGAAGATTATATTTTATTTCAAATTTATTAACAATGTTGTTCAAAAGAATCATATTTTTCATACATTTATCATTTTTATTCATGACATGTTTTGTATTAAGTTTGATACAATGGTTGAATTTTAAAATTACATCCAAAATCAATAACAAATTGCGTTTACATATCAATTTTTTGATGCAAGAATTGATATTCTCTCGTAAGTAAAGTGTTATGTTTTGATAGGATTTTCTATTTTGAATTTCAATTTCTGTAAATGAATTAATCTCCATTTAATAGAATTTGTCGTTTGCATGGAATGGTTCTGTCATACACGTGTACGCGTTATTTTCAAAGATAGAAAAACGTTTGAAAACCATTTGAAAAAACCATCGTTCTTAATTGGGAATCATCGTTATGAGACTGATTTTATGTTCTTTATCTTATATACCCGTCTATTCACTCGTTTCGGTACAATTCGTTCATTCGCTAAATATGAATTGAGCCAGATTCCAATATTCGGTTGGTCATTCATGTCGACTGAATTCATATTCTTGAAACGTGATTGGCAAAAAGATAAACAAACGATTGTTAATTCTTTGAAAGATTTAGATAAATCAATTGCACCAGTTAATTTGATTATATCGCCCGAAGGTACTAGATTTAACGAAAATAAATATCAAAATGCTATCGCATACGCGAAAGAAAATAATTTACCATTGTTCAAGTATCATTTAATTCCCCGTCCGAAAGGTTTTAATTTTGTATTGAAACATTTAATCAATCATTGTATGTATTGATTGAGTTTTACAATTGAATTTTACTAGCGATCAATTTCATGAATTTCATATTATTGATTAGATCCTAAAATGTACAATGTATTCAATGTTGAAATGTGTCAGCAACAAGATTCGTATGATATTAATTGGAAAAATTTCTTTAAATGTAAGAAAATGAATGCAGATATTTATGTTGAACAAGTCGATAATGAAAAATTGCCTGATGCTGAAGCAGATGAACAAGAATACACAAAACTTTTATATGATATTTTTCATCGTAAAGTATGAAAACGATTGATTTTGATCAAATATTTCATTTTAATTCATTTTTCTTTTCAGGATGAAATTGTTGAACAACTTCGAAATACATCATCATTTTCTAATGGTGAAATTGTTGTTAACAGTAAACCATCAATATTAGTTTTGATTCGTTGTATCATCATGAATTTATTGATTGGCGGAACGTGTTACTATTATATATTATATTTAGCATTCATGAGTCGTCTAACAATTATTGTTTTCATTTTAATCATTACTATTGGTACATATTTGATGTTCAGAAGTGCTAAAGTTTCTAATTACGGCGAAAAAAAAGTGAAAAAATGAAAATAAACAAAATGAATCGAAAATTTTCGTACATATATTAATGAAATGATTAGCAAAAAAAAAAGAATACAAAATTATCCTATTAAAAATTATTTGTTATGATTTGTCGCTATCTTTTTTGTCATTTTTACTAGCATCAATGATTGGAAATCGATCAGTGTCAATTGGTGCCGGCACCCATGTATGAAGATCACTGTCTTTAAATGTTTGAAATAATGCAATTTTGGCTTGATGATAATTTTTTGCAATATGTTTCAAACAATGATAATCCATGCCAATACAATTTTCAATTGATAATACTTTTGATTCGGACATATCAGTGTTTAAAATAATTTCATCACAAATTTTCGGATGTTTTGTTATCAAATTTATAAATCTATCTAATAATTTTCTTTTACACAAACGAGATATTCCATTATTCAAATAATTAACACCAGTTTCAGTACGAATAATTTCCAGCTGTTCAATAACATCGAATTCTCCACCATCATTGAATGATTTTTTAAGATGCCAATTGTGTGAATATGGTGGTATGAATGCTACCTGTAATAATTAATTATAATTAATATATCATAGTTAGTGATTAATGGATATAATTTATGATTTAAAGTATAGTCAATTTTTTTAAGTCAATGATTTCGACTAAAATAATCGACTTATAAACATTACCATTAAATCTTTTGATGCGGATGATTTTTCGTGAAAACCGACCTTGCATTCATTGATTCGATAATTAGGGAGATTTTCTATTCTAGGTAATAATTTCTCTTTATCGATGCGGCCATGTAATGCGCGTATCAAATGAGTATAGCTGAATAGATTTGAAACCACTAAACTTTCAATGTAGATTGGTTCGATGAAAAGACTCAATAATGATCCTTGTATGCCTACAACATTCCATAATGCAATTTTATCTGAACATGACATAAATGTACATCGTTGACTTGAGCATAATATACCATCCCATGTTGAAATATAATCGATAGGCATTGGAACAGTTCCTTGTCCTTTTTCTACTTTGCATCTTAAAGCTCCATTAGTATTATTCCTACAATTCTCATTAAAATTGAACACTCTTGAATCGCCGCATGGAGGTGATGTGATGTATAAATGCAATTTCAAATGATTCTTTAAACGAAAACGTTTACCACTAGAATCTGAGGGTTCCAAAATAAATTCTTGTTTATCAACTAGATTATTAGATAAAAGACTCTCTAATTGATCATAGAGAACATGTAAGAGACCGCGTCGAGCTAAAATTTCAGCATGTGAATCATTCACAACATCACCATTGAGTGATAAATTTTGACCTGCTATGCATTTGGTTCCAGTACCAATCGAAAGTACTTCAGCACTATTATCAATATCTGAAATCAACACAAAACCAGCCAATTCTTTGTAACGCCATAAATCTTGTTGCATGAAAGTATTCTTAGCATTTTCATCAGATATCGATTTTTCAATCAATTTATTCAAATTGACTGGATTTATATTTTCAGACCATTTTTGCAATACTTCATCACAAACAGTTCGTGATTTATCAGCTGCTTGCAAAAATTCACGTGATTCATTCTGAGCATTTTCATTTTCAAAATCCATTGGTTTATTGACATTCGATTCTACATCTTCAACAGAGATTAAGACATCAATTCGTGGTCCCATTATCGTTCTTTCTGTTGAATCTTGCAATGTATCAAACTGTTGTACTTGTTCATTTTCTTGCGAAGATTTCTTAGCAAATTTTCGCGACAATGAAGAATTTTTCGTTCTACCACGCTTATTTTTTTTCTTTTTAGATTTCTCATTTGAATCTAAGAATTGAGAAAAATAAGCGATCGCATTGGTTGCTGCTTGTTGTTTTGATTCTTGTTTGCTTTTCGCTTTGCCATGAAAAGTTCCGATTTTATTTATTTCGATGCAAGTAATGTGAAGTGGATCATGTGCTAGCCCAAAAGAACCTTTATCGACAATTTTCAAAACTTTGTTCTGGCCTGGAAATATTTCATGTAGAACTTGAATAGGTGATTTTTCTAATGAAAATACTAAAAAAAAAGAAAATAAGAAAAAAGATAGCTCGATATAATGATTTGAATCTGCGAACCTGATCTAAAACGATCAACAATTTCATTCATTTCACTTTTATTTAATTGTAAATCAATGTTTTGAAAATCATCAGAATCTTCACATGAATCAGTTGTTGATTTTCTTTTTAGTTCATTGATTTTTCTGACGTTTTGTATAAAATATTGTAAATGATCTTTGGTATCACTGTCACTGTTAATTTCAGTCATTTTCACATTTTATAAATGACAAATGAGATAATTTTGAAAATTCGAAAAATTGTTAATTTGATGAAAGATGAATAAAAAACTCATGTTTTCTTTTTTTTGAGAAATTTTTTGCGAATAATCGATACAATCGTAATTTTTTTTTCGATATTTCAGCAGAATTTAATCAGGTTGTAATTTTGACAAATTCAAAATCAAAATTTTTTGTCATTCACATATTAATTTCCATTAAAAATGTTCATGAAATGAAAATTATTATAATTTTATTCATTTCCATGATAATTGTCGAAATCGATTGTAAATTGATTGAAATTCCATACATTCCTTTACAACATGTTGAATGTTGGTTTCATAATCAAAATCATTTGAACAAATTACAATTGAAAAATTATTGTCAGCATAATGATTTTAATTTAATTCGAACAGATTTTTCAGGTAATTTTATTTTCTTAATTTCGCTTATTTCGATTGATTTTTCAATGAATTTTCATCATCTCAAAGATGAATCAAATCAATATAAAAATAGATTCTGTGAAACCATCTTATTATTACCTGAAAAATTACATTGTTGGGGCTATGAAAACGATTTGAATAATCTAACAAAAAATAATGATTGTAATTTGCTATATGAACCTGTTTGTAATGGTTTAAGTAATTCATGGGCATCAGATTCCGATGAACAATGGCAAACATTCTTCAATACAGCCGATTTCGGATACATACGGCAGCAACGAAATGAACTAAGAATGTATTGTCGGCCGAAAAATGATGAACCTCAATCAAGTTCACTTGAATGTACAAAATATACTAGATTTTGCCGCTCAAAAAATATTTACATCAATTTTCAAAAATTATCGCATCTGCCCGAACCAATACGTTATCGTGAAGATGTATTAGATTATGGAGATATTGGTGGATATGATTGTGATTATTCAAGGAACGATCTGAAACTTGAAGGTGCACATAAAAGTCCATTAATGTCTTGGTTTGCGGAAATCTCACAATTTAAAAATATTTCTTCTAAAAATCAGAAAAAATGTGATATAACAATCAATAAACCAGCTTATATCATGAAACTAGATGCAACAATTAATATGTATCATCATTTTTGTGATTTTATTAATCTTTATCTAAGTTTTCATGTGAATAATTCGTTTAATCGTGATAATCAAATATTAATATGGGATACATATCCATATAGATCAAATTTTGGCATCATTTGGCAAACATTCACAACAAATAAACTAATGAATTTATCAATGTTGAAAGGAAGAACAATTTGTTTTAAAGAAGTTATTTTTCCATTGTTACCAAGAATGATTTATGGATTATATTATAATATGCCTTTGATACCTGGTTGTTTTGCCAGCGGAATTTTTCGTGCATTCAATCGTCATGTATTATTTCATTTGAATCTTCCTGATACTGAAAGTATTATTTCTGAAAATAAAAATGTGATAAATATAACATTTATAGAGCGAAGTACAAAATATCGTCGTATTATCAATCAACAACAATTAATCGATTCTTTAAAATCACATGTACAAAATTTACCGATTGTTGTGAATATTCGATCAGTTGATTTCAATCATCGAATGCCATTTTTAGAACAAATGCGTATATCATCGAGTAGTGACATATTGATTGGAATACATGGTGCTGGATTAACGCATACATTGTTTCAACCAGATTATGGAATATTGTTTGAACTATACAATTGTGATGATCATGATTGCTATAAAGATTTAGCACGTTTACGCGGTACACATTATATGACATGGGATGATCAAAATAAATTTGAAATCATAATGGATGAAAATGATCAATTGCAAAATAATGATCGAAAATCATTGGGCAAAGCACATGAAAAATTTGTTAATTACCGGTTTGATTCTGCAGAATTTATTCGCAAAATGGATGAAGCTATCAATCTAATACAAAAAAGAAAGAATTCATTTATTCATAATAATTTGAAGGAAAAATTCAAAACAATTGATGATAATAAAATGTTAGAAAAAAATGAATTATAATTATCATTGAAAAAACAAAAAATAGAGGACATAAATTAATTCATATTAACTTAAGATTTCGTTTGATATATGCAAATAAATTTTTATATTCATCTTTTTGATGATTTTCAATAATTTCATTGATAAACGATAAACACTCATTCAATGTTGATTCATGTGTCATTTTATTATTGGTTATTTTTTGACATACCGTACGGATTACATTTAAATTTTTATCGAATTTATTTTGATACTTTAATTTCTTTTTAGACAATTTTTTCAATGATTTTTCGATGGATGATATGCGTATATAATAATCTATTTCTTTGCTTTGTAAATGCTCATATTGGTTCATTAAATTAGCAAGAGTTTTTTGTTGATAATAATCATTTTCGACAAATAAATCAATCGATGCTTTCTCAGAATTTTCTTGGTAACTTAATGTTGTGGTAGATGATTGAGGCAATTTGTCATCACAGTTTTGCAGTTCGGTAGATAAATTTATTTCATTTGAATCTTTTTCATCGATATCTTTCGGTTTTTTATTAGGATATTTTCTCTTTTTATCCTTTGGTTTGGTCATTTGTTTCACTAAAGAGTTGTCTTTAAGAAGTTTGGATTGTGAACAAAATTCGGCTGTGAATATAAACAAGACTAATAAGTGAATAAAGGATTAATATTTAATTCACTTACGTTGATCAATCGAAGAATAAGATGATGATGATGATGATGAGGGTGATAGGATGTTGTCATCGCCGATATTGTCTAAATTATCGGTATGAGTGTTTTGTGAAAATGTCGCTGTTGATGATGCAGTGAAAATGTTTATTAATGTATCTTTATTAATAGATGATGAATTCAATAAATTTCCCATCTTTTCTATCTTTAGATTGCTATTTTCAAGATGTTTTTTGATTAATGGACAACGTTGTATACTGCGATGAAATGTATACATGCTTTTAGTGTTACCCAAACCATTACAACCAGGTGTTGGACATTTTTTATTATCGGATTGTTGCTGTAATTCACTAAAACGTATACTTAATGGACAACCGGAAAGTGAACGATGTGAAGAGAATTGTCCCGATATATGTCCACTACCATCACATCCTTGCATTGGACATTGATTATCCATTTCGAATTATGGTTATAATTAGGCGAAAATTAATAAAATTTGTTGTTTGTCGTGTTTTCGCAGTTACACAAATAAATATGTGCAGTGAAAATCTCTTTTCTCTATCAATGTGTTTGTGCTTGTTTGTGTGTGTGTGTGTGTGAATTGTGTGCGATTGAATATATATTTGTTAAATATCAAAGTGTTCAAATTTAAAATTGGAAACAAAATAAATCATGGGAATTATCATTTAATTATCTAATAATAATAACCAAAAAAAATAAATTGAATTAATATTATAAAATAATTGTGGATTTTGAATGTAATTTAAATGAGTAGCGCTGTAATGGAGATATACGACTAATTATTATGATTATTGTTATTCATGTTTTGAATGATTGGAAAAAACATTTTTTTGAAATTTGAATATTGAGAACAAATTATCAAGAGTTGACATTATTATGGAGATCTATTTATAAATAAAATCAATAAATGAATAACAATTTAAAATAATATCAATAAAATTTAATGAAAAAAAAAGTTGAAAATAAATTCAAAATCGTACATTATGAACAAAGCCATTTTTTAGCATTTAAAATATAAAAGAAGGTTAAGAGGTTAATTGCGTATTTTTTTGTCATGAAGAGCAAGGTTAATTTTTGTTAATATTTTAGCCGCCATCAAAATCAAAATTCAATTTAATCATTTTTAACAACAATGCCGTATGCAAATCAATCATCAGTTTATATACCAGAAAATGGTATACTAGAAGATAGTTTTAAATTTCAAATATATGAAACAGATTTATCAGTTGCAAATGCTTTGCGTAGAATATTCATATCCGAAGTACCAACATTGGCCATTGATTGGGTTCAATTAGAATCAAATTCAAGCGTATTGAATGATGAATTCATTGCACATCGTTTAGGTTTGATACCATTAACATGTGAAGATGTTGTTGATAAAATTCAGTATTCAAGAGAATGTACTTGCACCGATTTTTGTAGCAATTGTTCAGTTGAATTTGTATTGCATGTTCGTTGTGATACAGAAGAAACGAGAGCAGTGACAACCGCTGATTTAAAATCAAATGATCCACGTGTAGTGCCAGTTTCATCCAGAAGTCAAACAAGTGAAGAATATGGCGAACCTGAAGGCGATGAAATTTTGATTGTTAAATTACGTCGTGGTCAAGAATTGAAAATTCGCGCCTATGCTCGTAAAGGTTTTGGCAAAGAACATGCTAAATGGAATCCAACTTGTGGTGTTGCATTTGAATATGATCCTGATAATGCCTTTCGACACACGACGTTCCCGAAACCAGAAGAATGGCCTCGTAGTGAATTCAGTGAATTTTCCGATGATGATCCTAGATATGAAGCTGATTATATTCGTGATGGTAAACCATCAAGATTTTATTTTAACGTTGAATCAACTGGAGCATTGAAACCGACAACATTAGTGAAATCGGGTCTCAAAGTATTGAAAAACAAATTGTCGGACCTCCTAACACATTTGTCACATGAAGTGAACAATGATGGTCTTACAATTACTCATGATTAATCAATTTTTATTCATTTTTGCTTGGAATTCCATTAATGCTTGATTTATATTCTGCAATAAAGATTTTCCCTCATCAAATTGTTGATCTGATTGTATTGAGATGTCAAATTTTGGTCTATGGGGTAAAAAACGTTGAAGTGATTGGACACGACCAGTTTGTTGAGGATATAAACGTTGGATGTATGGCATATTCATTCTATTCTTGATACCAAAATGACTGGATATCATACCATTTTTAAATATTTTACGTTGAAATCTGCCTCGATCAGGATTTTCTTTTTCATAGACAATTAATGCTTTGTCTATTTTTTCATGTTTCAAACGACCATCTTTGATTTGATCGATAAAATCAATGGAAAATTTTGTTTTCTGAACGAAAAAGATGAAGAATCGATATTGAATGAGAGAAACATTATGATAATTATTGTACATACGAAAAAATTCTCTTTGTGATCAAAAGAAACAATGTGCCAGAATATATTTTTTGGTGAATATATCAAATCACATAGATTACATTTATATTCTACTGGTTTATTATTTTCTTCATCAATATATTCTTCAATTTGATCTAAACCAACTATAGGTTTAACAGGTGATTTACGAAATAATTCACAAAGATCATTGTGATCATTTGCAATGTGTGTAGTAATGTTCTTTGAATTTGATAAGCTTAAATCACAAATCTAAATCATAGAAAAAAATCCGGTTAGAACATTAGAATCAAAAAATCATTAATCGTTCCAATGTGTTCGACAAATAGTATACTAACCACACAATAAAATTGACGCGTTCTATTTGCATCCACTTTTGAACGAAGACCACCATGTAAATCTATTAGTAAAGATTCTGCTTTTTTTGTATCAATCAATTTATAGACACAAACTACATCTCTTTCATAATCTATGTTTAAATGAAGTTAAATAATTAAATTAAACGTGTATTGAATGCCAACAAAAGATAAAAAATTACCAACTTCTTCCAAATTTTTGGGCAAAAGTCTAAAGTTTAAAATATCATCATTAAATGTGTAATCAGACATTTTGAATAATTTTCTGAAAATTGATTAAAATTTATTGACAGATGATTATGACCACTCATGGCTATTTCAACTCAAATCATAGACCTATCAGAGTTAAAATGGCTTCAGAATGAAGCTTTTTATATAAATTTTCAAGTTTTAAAATTATGATTTTTGTCAAATTAGATTTCCAATGTTTTAATGAGGACTAATGATGACATTTAAATTACAATTAATTTACAATTAATTTATTAGACGTTATTCATTTAATCAATTATTTGGCCTAAAAATCGATGTGAAAGGTTGCCGTAGAATTTTTTTTGGCAAAAATCGATAGTTTCGTTTTGAGTAATGAACAAAAAAAATTCAAAAAACATATGATTTCAAAAGTAAAACAAAACAACACCACTTTGACAATACAAATTTGGCGTAACACTATGCAGTGCCCGAAAAAAAACTATTCTCTAAGTGTCTTACAACTATTTTCTATGCTTTTTCATTCATTTATTTATTTATTCTTTTTTTTAAATTTGAGTGTAATTTTGTTTATATTTGTTTTGTTTCGTAATAACAACAATAATAATTATTATTGATTGAATTTTCATTTTGTGAATCATTTTGTTCTCATTTTTTTTGTTTAAATAATTGGCTATGCTTCACTGTTAATTAGTCATGTTCTGATCTGAATTCAATTGACTTTATTTGCTTTCATTAGTGGTTTTCATTCATTATTTTCATATTATTGTTCAATAAATTGAAAAATAATTGTTCAATTTTAAAATTTGTGGTGAAATAATTGTTTACTATCTTGAAATTGAATTAAATCTTGAAAGACTCAATAATGTCTGATAGAACTTCATGTTCAGGAGAGTCGGAAAATTTTGTTGATGCAATCGATAATGGTGATGATGATGATGATGATGAAAAAAATGATTTTGTATCAACAATAAAAAATAGATTATATGATTTAAACGATGAACAATATCCATTACATCGTTCGATATTTGAAAATCAACCTATTAGTTTCATAAAAGAATTATTACTTAAAATTAATGAGAGCAAGTCTATTGATATTATCGATATAATTAGTCAAAAAGATGTACACGGTAATACACCATTACATCTAGCTGTTATGTTAGGCCATCGTGATCATATTAATTATTTATTACAACTTAATGCACCAATCAAAACAAAAAATATTCAAGGATGGACACCATTAGATGAAGCAATTAGCTATGGTGATCGTAAAATAAGTAAATATTTGCTTTTGAATATATTTAATAATTTTGAATGAAAAAAAAATTGTTTGTTCATCCTGAATTTCTATTTTTAGTCAAAAGTATTTTATTATTAGGCCGTAAGCAAGCACGACAATCATTAAGTAAACGCTCACCTAAATTAATGGAAAAATTACTATCAATAAAAGATTTTCAAATGGAATTACGCTGGGAATTTCATTCATGGATACCATTGGTGAAACGTTTTTTACCTTCAGACATTTGTACAATATCAAAACATGGTTGTTCATTTCGTTTAGACACAACATTATTAGATTTCAATGAACGACGTTGGCGTCGTGGTAATCTAACATTCTTATTCATTGGTAATAACGGGAAAAAATCGGCAACAAACGATGATTCTCATCGATATTCATTGATCATCATGGATAATGAGCTTAAAGTTTATCAACATATACGCTATAATGAAGAAATGGATATAGATGAAGACGTAGATTTATTGATGAGTACTGATTTAGTTTATCTGCAACCGAATACCAAAGCAATTTCATTTTCACGCGCACAAAGTGGATGGTTTTTTAATCGTTATAATAAAACTGTAAGATTCAAACATTATTTTTTCTTGGTACTCATGACAATTTTTACTTGCCTATTTTTCACAGGAAAAAGTTGGTCAATTCAATGCCGATTTCTATAATATAAATGGTTTTACCATCGAGACAAAAAAGCGTCGTGAACATTTAAGTGAAGAAGATATATATGCAAACAAGGCTATTTATGAAACATTGAAAAAATCATTAGAACAGGAAAAAAATCAACGAAAATGTTCCGAAATGTCATCGTCATTTGATGATATTGTACAAATTGATCAGCAACAACAATCGAAAAGAGATTCAATCAAAAATGGTAATGGTAACAATCATATTGACAATGGTGACACAATGCATGAAAATAATTTGAATGGTGATAACAGTGTTGAAAGAATAAACAATGAAAATGATGATGATGATGATGATGATGAAGAAAATTTAATTGAAGCAGCTATGGTGACAGCAATGTCTGGTCAAGATGATCAACCGATAAAACCTAGACGATCTTTACCTCCGCCACCACCGACAACAGTTACATGGGAACAATACATAAATGCGCCTAAAGGTATGCCACCATGTTTAAGTCGTCCATGGGATCTTAAGGTACGAACGAAAAATTTTAAAGCTACACTTGCAATGGTGAGTGATTAATTTTGAATCAATGATTGATAACAATGTTTTTTTCAATGATAATGTCTAATTATAATTCCAGAGTCAAGATTTTCCATTATCAATACAATCATTATTGAACATGTTAGAAGTATTCGCTACCATTAAACATTTTAAAAAATTGAAAGAATTCATTAATTTAAATTTACCACCGGGATTTCCTGTGAAAATCGGTAATTTTCATTTTAACTCAAAAAAATTTCGAAGATAATTTGTCCTTTTTGAATTTTTAATTTTCTTTTTAATAAAAATCTTCAACACAGATATCCCAATGATAGCAACAATAATGGCGAGAATAACATTTTTAAATTTTAATTATAATGATAAATTAGATCCAAATCTATTCGAAATACCGGCTGATTATACTGAAGATCCTAATCGATTTCCAGATCTATAACAACAACGACATTCATACACCGAAAAAAACAGATAAAACAGTAAATTGATCGATTTAAAAAAAAATTTTAAACCCTGTGATTCTTTTTATTATTATAATTAATATTTCTCACTTAAAACGTACGTTTTTATTTTTAATTTTCAATAATTATATTAGTCAAGTATATATAAAAATTATTAATTTAACAACTATATTGAATAATTTACAAAATAAAAGCAAAAAAATAACCAAGATAATGTAATTTAATTGAGAAAAAAAAAGTAATGTGATATTCAATATTTTTAGAGTCATTGACAACGAAACAATAATTATTTTATAAATATTAATTCAACCTTTGATAGGAATTTTTATTACAACTACTTTTTTTTAAAATAGAAAATTCAAAGAATTTTTAAAAGTAAATTTTGTCCATTAAGTCGACACATAATTTTCTCTCTCACAAAAAGGAAAAATGCCTATTTTGAATCATATAAATTATTGAATTAATAAACACAAAAAATGAATAAAATAAATGAAAATATTTTAGACATTTTATTATTTCAAAATCTTTGAAGGTACACTAATCAAAATAATTCGAAAAAAACAAACCCTTAATAATCGATGAATATCGAACATTATCATTATTTATCATAATCATCATAATCATGATTATTATTGAAATTATCAATCAATTTATTTATTATATCACATGTATCTTATATATTGTTATTATTGTTGATTTTCATCATTTCAAATCGAGGGAAAATATATGAAAATTTATAAATTTTTACTTATTTATTTATTCATTCATTATTTTTTGTAGACATCTATGAAAATATCAAAATTAGATTTGCTCAAAATTTTTTCTAGAAACATTTCTTGAAAAGAAAAAATTAATACTGTCAACTTTTAAATTGTAAAAACATTGATGACAAACATCATACAAAGTTCAAAATGAAACATTTTGCACATCAGATATTCACGAATTGCATGTGACAACGACAAGCAATTTACATAAATGACTTTTTATTTAATCATAGAATTTTCAAAAAAAAATCATTCATAATTCATTTACCAATCATTCAATGAATAATTTGCATTAAAATACAACTAATACAAATACATAACATTTCAATCATCATCAGTCAATTAAAATGACCAAATAACGTTTATTTATATTCAATCAATATTCAACAAAAATAGATTTCATTTTATTTGTAATCAAATTTTTAGATAACTTTTTTTTAAATAATAAAATTATTGTTGATAATTTAAGATTTTTGATTAAAAAATCAAGATTCATATCTCTAAAACTATTTCAATAAAATTTCAAATTTGAAAATTAAAAAGCGCGCGCCATTTTCCAGCTTTCTAGCAAATGTATGCGTCATCGACAATTTTAAATCTTGAATCTTTTTTTTTTTGATGATTAATTTTTGATTGATACTGCTGCTACTGTTGCTGCTGCTGCTCATGATGATCATCATCATGGTGCATAATGCAGCTGCTGTGCTGCAACAATCGTAATCGCGATGAGAAATGACCAGTTATTGCCATATTTACAGGTAATTAACAATCAAACAAACAAACAAATAAAACCTTCCCATTCGTTCATTATCTAAAATTAAGCATTTCATCATTTTCTATTTTTAATTCATTCATTCATTCATTCAATCGTTTTTTCAACTCGTATTTCAATAAAAAAAAAACTTGAATTTTTCTTACCATCTTTCGATGATACTCATCATATTAGACCATACATTTCAATTTTACTTAATGCATTTGAAAAGCTTTTCATTTTATTTTTGTCTTGTTCGAGGTCAATCGCCACACACACACATGCACAACATTAATGATTATTTTATTTCCACATTCAGCAAGCATTCACATACGCACAGAACACGTCAACCTTTTGCCAAATAGCCATTTTCTCGTTGTTCGTGTATTTTTACATTCAATCATTCATTCATCATGTCTTTCTTATGAGTCCTCACTGTTGCAGCAAATCAAGCAAGCTTTGGTTTATATTTTTATTTGTATCAGACCAAAAAAAAAGTGAAAAATTTCGGACAAATTTTTGAAATTCATGTTTCATGTTTAGCCCTCGGGAATCGGCATCACACTAAATTGTTATAATCATTGATGATTCTGTGATTCAAATGTGTTTTTTGTATATATCACATCTGTCCATATGAATAAAGCTGACAGAAGCCTAAGCAGCGACAACAACAACAGCAGCAAAGAATTTACATGAATCCGCATCCAACATACATCATTTCTATATAAATGTTTATATATGTACATGTTTGTGGACTTGTGGCCTTTGATCAATTTTTGAATCTAAAAATGAATCTAAATCCAGTGCTGAATTGAAGAATAGAAAAAAAATCTATATCAAAATATATAGTCTCATGAATTGTTATTATTATCATTTGAACGTTTTTTTCGATTGAAAATAATCAAAACATTCAAATAATAACATCATTATTATTCATCCATTTATTTTTATTTATTTTACTCAAACAATTTTTCCAACAATTACAAAGTCCAAAATATTTCTAAAAAATCCGGTTTTTCTTCAGAGAAAAAACTTTTTTTTTTGTTCAATGATAACACAATCAAATATCATCATTTTGGAACCAAAAAAGAAAAAAAAAACAATATCACATAACGATTTGGAGCCGGTTTTTATTTTTTTGATTTGACTAAAATAACTTGAATATTTGTTCAATTGTGTCCATTTGTTTGTTTTTTGAATGATATTAATAATAATAATAATTATCATTCTCTTCCAAAAAATCTTCAACATCTAATCAACGTTTTTTGAGCTCGAAATCGATAAGATTTTAAACTTTTGTTCAAATTTTTTGTTGTTAAAATTTTCCAATTAGTAGTTGTGTTTGAATTTGATTTTTTTTTTTTTTTTTGCTGATCAACATTCAACTATACGTCAATGTGACATGATCTAATCGAGATATTTAATGATAGAAAAAACACCTTTTCAATTGATTTCAAAAGAAAAAATCATTATAATTGGCAATCATTATCATTGTACTTTTATTTTCTGTCTTTTTTTTATATTGTCAATGATCTACTGAAGAATTAGGATTTGGATTTGTTTGTCAATCTAAAGTTATTTTTTTTTACTGTTGAATCATTATAATCATTATCGATTGCTACGAATGTTGATTGGAAAATTTTAATTTTTCTTCCTTTTTTTTCCCTTTGATTTCAAACGTGCCAAATTCTAAACACCAAATCAATAAATTTCGAATTTTTAGCCAAAAAATATTTAAATTATTAAAAAAAATATTTAAAATAATTATGAATTCAATAATTGGTGATAATTTTGTTCGAAATTATGATTCGATCAAACATAATTATGATGAAAATGATGATTACAAGGATAATATTAGTGATATTAAAAACATTAAACACCAGCAAAGATCATTATCATTAAATTTTAATATAAATCGTACAAATTATAAAATGCTCAATAATTATAATAATAATAATAATAGGGAATTATTAAAAATTTTACAATTCATCATATTGATTATGTTGTTGTTGATCTCGTCATTCACATCGATTATATCTGCTGTATCTTCATCATCCGATTCAAAAAGTGATACATTTAATATTGAAAAATTATTAGAATACAGTGAACTAGTAGGTTTTTTCGAATTTTTCTCGAATTACTATTAACTTGTTTATATGAAATTCAATTAAATTAATTTTGTGTATTATTATCGATACAGGTGACATGTTTTGGACAGATGCATAAAGAATTTGAACAATGTAATCGTAAAGGTGCTGAAAAAGCTAAATCATTTTTAGGACAAATTGAATTATCACAAGAATGGAATCGTCGTCTTAAATGTTGTGGCACATGGAAATTACGTGATTGCTGGATGAAAGCGGCCAAACAAAAATGTACAAAAATGCAAGCTGATATGGTTTATCGATTACCTGATTTAATAATGCCAGCATTAGTTGAAGAATGTCAAGAATATACGGTCGAATCTGGAAAATGTACATTACCTGTTTGGCTAATAATTTGTGTAATTACAATCATATTATTAATATTAACATCAAGCTGTAGCTGTCTATGCTATTGCATACGAAGAAAAATTAATAATAATAAATATCGCGCCAATGGTTTACCACCAACCGCCAAAAGATTATCATCCACATCATCATCAATTGAATATAATGTAAAAAATAAATCATACAATCATAATAATTTTCACCATCAAAATGGTATTTTAATGAACAAAATCAATGGTGATAATTATGATAATATTAATCATAATGATTATAAAAAATGTAATGGAAATAGTCATCATGGTTACAATCACAATAATCATCATCATCATCATCATCACCACCACAAAAATAAAGAACAGCATCAGCATGAACAAAAATCAATCAAAATAGAAACATTAGACTGTGTTGATAATGAAGAATTGACAAAATTAAATCCACCACCATCTCCTAAGCAACAACCACCAACAAAAATTCCTTCACAAAACGATGAGGAAATTAGAATGAATTTAGTTTGATCTAATTTATTATATTTCTTCTTACATGATTTCCTGTTTGTTTATTATTTATTAAATTTTACCTGGACACAAATTTTTTTAAATTTATTTTTTTCGCATTTTTGAAATTTCTGACATTCGAATGAAAATAAATAAACATCAAACACGATTAATGTAAATTTTTTTTCAACTTCACAACAACAAAGGGAATAAAAAATATTTTATTTTTAAAAGATACTCAATGAATGAATCAATAACTTATTGATCATTTAATCTGAATGTTAGAAATTATACTTAATGATTAATTTTCAACTCAAATTTTTCAAATTTTAAATACAATCAAGGATTATTTTTTCGACATTTCGGCATTTTCAGCCGATTTTTTGACAGCTTCCATGAGTCTATTCATGGTTTCCGAAGGAATTGTTCGCGCACCAGAATCAGCTAAAACTGTAGAATAAGGTGGTGGGAAAGATAATGTAGACTCAGATGGACTGAACATACTGGGTGGCGCAGGTTGTGATACGGCCGATTTTGATGGATTCGTTGCTGGAATAAAAATTGGTGCACTTTTTGGGATTTTGTCAACATTACCAAACAATACAGAATATCCTCTTGGCCGATTGTAGAATGACAATAATTTATCATAAAACTAATAATAATGAATGAATTTTGAAAATAATGTTATTTGAATTAAATTTATAATCACATACCATTAAAGATTTTTCAGGTTTAATTTTATCATCATTAGGTACAATGATTAATTTTGGTCTTCTATTTTCTGCCACTGATCCACTGTTGCGTCGATTTCGGCAAATTACATAATTAGGTACGGAATAGAATAGCCAAATGATAACATATAGCAATAAAATGACCATCAATAAATAAACCAGTGGCATCATTGAAATTAAACAAGATGACCATTGTATTTTTGATTCAGATTTGTTATGATCAACAGTATTTATAACCATTACATCATCATCATCAACATTATGATCGAGATTATTTTTATTTTGTTGATTTGATGATGGTGGCGACAAACCGAATGATGGAAATCTATGATCCCAATCATCGGACCATTTCCAAGGCACCAACACTTTAAATTTGTTCTTATTAAATCGTTCTTGCTGCTCGCGTTCCAATTGTTTCATATGCTGATTAAGATTGTTTGCTCTCTCATTGTTGAATCTATTAAAATCCAATCCTAAGGGATTCCATCCATGATGAATCGTAATTTTTGGAGGCTCGCGCATAACTACAATTTTTTTCTGCCCATCATCGCCATTAGTCATTATTACTGACATCGATCGCTCCAATGAAACAGCTTCACCATCACCATTGCCACTTAGAGAATTAGATGCAGAATCAAAGTCCATAGATAATCGGTCATCATCTAGTTTTTGTTGTTGAGAACGAGCGAATTCCATCATTTGACGAGCTCTTTCAGCCATTGAACGCACCATAGACATCATAATTTGTGACAATGATGAAGGCCTATTGTTAGAGCCAAAGAAATCGTCTAAATTTTGCGGCGATCGATTATCCACCATTTCATTAGTTGATGTTAAAGTTCGAATCGGTATGAACATTGAAAAAGATCGTTTTTCATTATTTTCACCGTCAACTTTGCTCGAATCAATCTTCTTTGGTTCATTAACGATCGGAATCGATTCAATTGGTGGCGTTTCAATCTCTTGATTATCGGTAGTGTTAGCTAAACGACAGCCGAAATTGCAAATAGTGATCAAATTCGTATCATTGGCGTATAACTTTTTACACGAATTCGAGCAATCTGATACAGATGGCTTATTTTCCAAGGAAATTTTCGAATTTGTCATATGTCGGCACCCATTCACACAAGATTGAGATTTCTCGATATCAGCAACAGCAAAACCATAATAATTTTTGCATTTAACGATGCAATTTGAGCTATCATTAGGTTTGATTGCATCATTGGATGAAGTTGTTACAGCCAAATTTTCTAAAAATGGTAAAATTTGTTTGCCATCGTCTTTTGATGAAACTAAACGTACACGATGTAAATTCTTTGAATTATTGACTACTGGTGTTGTTGTCGGGACGCTAGCCAATTTCGATACTGTTGTTGCTGACAATGGTTTCTCAGTTGTCGAACAATGGATAAGGTTTGTGCAGAGCACAAATGCTAAAATGAAACAAATTTTCATTTTCTTATAGAAAATTATCTGTAAAAGAAAGAATAGATTAAATTTAGAATAATTTTAAAATAATAATTAGTGCCACGTATTGAAAGTTGTAATCGAAATAAAGGTAGGCTACAATTTAGAAATTCGAAATGTCCAATAATCAATCAATTGAAATAAACAATAATAATGTCAAACAAATATAAACGCAAATTAAAGTAAATGATGACGATCAAAAATGTAAATGAAAAATCAAAAGTTGACAATAAAAAGCAACAATAAACATTAACAACTCATCAATGAATGATTAAATTTAAATAAAAACGCATTAAAAATGAATATGAACAAATCATAGCTTCAACACATACATTTGCATTCAATCAAATAAAATCGAAAATCAAATTATTTGAAATTTGGTAAAAAATGGATAGAGCAAAATAAAAAAAAAATCGTTACCAAGCGAATACTCAATTCAAACAAATAAAAAAAATTCAACAAAAAATTGTGCAAAAAACAACGATGATTAAGCTAAATATATAGCTTAGTTTCAAATGTTTGATATTTCGCTAAATTCAGCTAAACTGGTGCTATTAAATATGAAAGTATCATGATGGTAATTGGAATCGCAACATAATATATAGAACAAGATTTCGAAAATTATGATAGAAAAAATGAAGAAAATAACGGGAAATAAAGAAAATTCCCTAGATTCAAAATAAAATTCTAAGATATTACTTACCTCTTTATTCACTAGTTAACCAGTTTTTCTTGAATTTCTAGACAAGCACAGAAATATCAAATGAAATTGGTTAGAATTGAAAATATAATGAAAAATTTAATTTTTCAGGTTGTTTATTTGAATTTTGATTTATGAATCACTTCAAAATTCGTAATCATACACAATTTAGAATACCAAAAAATCGAATATCTGTCACTCGTTTCGCGAATATTCGAATTATTTGTTTTTTTTGAACTTTCAAAAATTGCTAGCAGCATACAATAGTGAGAGGGAATTAATTGAAATTCGAATTCCAGACTTTTAAAAACTGCTAGCAGCATTTGAAAGAATTGAAAAAATATTAAATTATGGCCATTTGAAGTAATGTTCACAAACAATGTATGCGATGAAGAAACAGAATGCATATTTTATTTACAAAATCATGTGTTTATATATACATTGCTGGCGACTATTGTCACACAGCTCAATTATATGAACATATTGTGTAGATATAGAATAACATCAGGAACACACATGCTCATTTCACAACACACCCTTCTGAGCTAGGGTGTTCCTGAAAGCAACAATTTTTGATAGCGGTAATGGCTTGGTGAGTCCATCTGCAAGTTGCGATGCGGTCGGTACTCGTTGCACAGTTACCTGTTGATCCTCTTTCAGCTTGGAAACCAATAGCTTTAGATCATAATCGAAATACCTGGATCGTTTGAAAGAGCCAGTGTTGAGAATTGTTTCGGCAGCTGTATTGTCGACCATGATATTAACTTTCGGCTTGAATCCTAATTCCACAAGTAATTGTCGTATGGGTTCTGCTGCTTTCCATCCTTCAAGCGCTGCTACCAACTCTGCTTCACATGTGGAATGGGGTAACCGCGATTGTTTCTTAGCTGACCAAACTATTGCATTGCCATCCAGAAGAACAGCAACTCCACTTGTGGCTCGATTTTCGGCGTCAGATCTAAAGCTGGCGTCGGTGTATATCTGCATATTTCCATCCTCAATCGGCCGTAATTCCAGTTGATATTCGATAGTACCTTTTAAATACCTTAATACACGTTTTGCTGCTTTCCATAATTCCATTGAAGGCTTATCTGCGAAAGTTCCTAGATGGGATACAGCCAACGATATGTCAGGCCTAGTCCTTGTTGCTAAGTAGTTGAGACATCCAAGTAGTTCTTTAATAGGGATCCCATCAATACGTTGATATTTACTAAAATCCTGAAGATCATCCATAGGTATCATCGTTGGGTTACAGTCTTCCATTTTAAACTTCTCCAGTACATCTTTAATGTAATCTTTCTGATCAATAAGTACTTTGTTGTCAGTCACATTGATATTCAATCCAAGGTAACGCCCGCAATCTCCACAGTCATGAATGTCAAATCTCTTTTCGATTGATGATATCAATTTTTCATTAAGTTGTTGATCTTTACCAGCGATGATGATATCATCGACATAAACCATTAAATAACAATTATCGTTGTAAAATAGACACGGATCAGCTAGTGATGATTTGAGACCTAATTCATTATTCAAAAATCTCGTTAACGTATCGTACCATGCCTTAGGAGCTTGCTTAAGTCCGTATAACGCTTTGTTCAGCTTCCAGCATTTGTCACTTACTCCTGGCGGCGGAGTTACGTAAATATCTGTTTCCAGTTTTGAATTCAGAAATGCACTGCTTATATCAAATTGTTGGATTATCATTCTTTTTCGAAGTGCTGCTGATAAAATTGTTCTTAACGTGGACATATGAAGAGTAGGTGCATAGTTGTTGTTCATGTTGCGTTGCTCAAAGCCGCGAACTACACATCTTGCTTTGCATCGTCCATCATGCTTTCTTCTTAATACCCATTTCGTTGATAAAGGTTTACCGATGATCTGATCCACTTTCACATACACACCCTTCTGGATCAGATCATTCAGCTCCTTTTTCATGGCTTCTTCCCAAAGATCTCGATCTGGGCTATTAACTGCTTCATTGTAGGTGATCACACTGGTGTCGATGCTTTTTCTTTCTGCATTTAATGCTTTACAATAATTGTGATCGGAATGGATTTGTTCTGGTTCATTTTTGATGGTGGTGTAGCCGATTTTCGTTTCGTCAAACGTTACGTTGCATGTTGTTATTACGCGCTGATTAACAATATCTAAAATTTTATAGTTTTTGCTCGTTTCGGAGTATCCAACAAATATGACTCGTTTGGCTTTGTGGTCCAGTTTATTGCCACGAAGATTGTCATCTAGATGCCAATACGCAAGACATCCATATTTACGTAGATGCTTCAACGATGTTTTTCTGCGATGAAACTTTTCGTATGGCGATTTGCCGTCTTTCGATGGCCATCTATTTATCAGGTGATTAGCGGTATGCACGGCAAGGTCCCAATATTCATAGGGCAGCTTAGAATCATTATGTATTGTTCTCGCACATTCCATCAGCGTTCTATTCCTTCTTTCAATTTTTCCATTTTGCTGCGGGGTATAAGGCGTTGATGTAAAGAATGATATACCCTTTTTCTTCAGGAAATAACTCAGTTGATAATTGACAAATTCGGTACCATTGTCCGATAAAAATTCTTTCAGTTTCATTCCAGTTTGATTTTCGCACCAGTCAATAAATTGGATAACATATTTTACAGTTTCATCTTTGGTTTTTAAGAAGAATACACCGCCGAACGAACTGTGAAATTCAGTAATATTCAGGATATATTTATAATCGCAGCGAGATGAACCAGTCATTTCTACAAGATCACCGCTCATTCTTTGCATCAATTCGTATTGGTGATCTATTGTTGGATGAGAACATCGTACAATTTTTGATAATCTACATTCATCACAATTTATGCTTTTACTATTCTTGCTATTATTCATTATTTGATTAAATTTCTCAGCGCCAGGGTGTCCGAGTCTTTCATGCCATAATATTTTGTTGACTGAATAGGCTGTTTCCTCTTTCGTGATGTCGTTGATTTTATAACTATTTCCAACACGTGGTACTCTTAATTTCACAGATGAATCATCATAATTTAAATTGCTTTGACTTTCATCGATTATTACACATTCTTTATCACTAAACAATACGGAGTAACCTTGATCACAAGCAGCAGGTACAGATAATAAATTATTGTTAAAGTTTTGCACATATTCAACGTCCTTGAGGTCAATGTTCACTACTTTATCATTTTGTATAGCTCTTAATGTAGTATCACCCTTCATAGTCACGTTGCATTGTTGACCATTAGCAACTTGAACTGAACCATTGATTTTAGTAGGATTGCGCAGAATTTTCATATTGCCAGTAAAATGATTTGATGCAGCACTATCAACATACCAAGTAGAATTATTTTTATTGTTATCAATTTCGTTATTGTAAGAATTGCAATTATCAAAGTTGTTTAAAATTGAATTGTTATCATAATCATAATTTGACAAAAAAGCACGTCGGTTCAAATTTTTATTAGGCATTGATTGTTGTTGTTGTTGATAAGTTGCCATTTGTCCTTGATTGTTAGATCGATAGTTTTGTCGTTGTTGTTGAATATTGTACCCAGCAGGAGCTCTGTTGTTTCGTTTAGGTTTATTGCATGCATAAGCATGGTGGCCATATTGTCCACAGTTGTAACAATTGTTATCACGATTTTGGCGGCGCGGTGGCGGTTTTAGTGGGCATTCTTTGTAAAGATGATTATTAGCTCCACATCCAAAGCACTTTTTGATGGCAGAAAAGGCTTGTACTGCACTCTGATCAATTGTTTCGAATTGACATTCGTCTTCCATTAGCAGGAATAAATCTTTAATTGCTCTATAGCTCATAGGCTCTCTTGTTTTGACAATATCTTTAACTTTTTGAAATCTTTCCGGTGTTGCTGAAATGAATATGTTCCGGACCACGTGGTCTTGATAAGTTAAACCAATTTTATTAGCCATAAATAGTTTTGCTTCAAATTTCACGATAAAACTCTCTAAATTCTCATCGTTTTTCATTTTTATCGTTGTAAATTGTTTATCTATTTGTTCGAATTTCGCTCTATCGATTTTACCGAATCTTTCTTCAACATCGCTCAATAATTCCGATGGCAATTTATGATGTTTAAACTGTTCAGCAACATGTTGTTCCATTTTCTCGACCAGTCGGGCTGTCAATTTGTTGAGACGTCGTAATTCATTGCCTTCAGCTTTATCAATATTAAGATCATCAGCGAAATCTTCACCACGTGCCCAATTGTCTATTTTGTGTCGCCATTGAATATAATTCGTTCCATTAAGCAGTGGGACATCGAACACGAAATTACTGCTGTTTCCACATCTCATTTCTGCGGCAAGTTGTTTGACCAAATCAACGATATCGTCTTTGTTCATTTTTGAAGATGATGAATTTTTAATAATTTTCATACACACTAATGTACCAGCGTTCAGCGTAACAAATACCAAAAATCGGACTTAAAACACACAGCGTCTCAGCTAAATCACAAACACAAGTTTAAAAATCTAAGTCACAGCAAAATTGCAGCAAAATCAAATTTCAACCACGGGATCACAGAATGTGGCTCTGCTACCATGAAGAAACAGAATGCATATTTTATTTACAAAATCATGTGTTTATATATACATTGCTGGCGACTATTGTCACACAGCTCAATTATATGAACATATTGTGTAGATATAGAATAACATCAGGAACACACATGCTCATTTCACAACATGCGATGTTGGTCGAAAAGCAATGACCATAAACTTTATTTGTGTCATATTTATATACATGTGAAAATAACAAAATATAATTGATATGATAAGATTATGCTCAAAGGGGCGGAGCTTATGCTCGCGCTCAAACGTCCGTCCATATAAGACGTACGCGAGGTCAATTCGTAAAGGACGTACGCGAGTTATTTATTACAACACACCCTTCTAACTGGCGTACGTTCCAAGAAGTTGTCTATTTTGGCCTTAGTCGTTGGTTTGGTCAAAACATCTGCTAGCTGCTCGGTTGTCGGTACTCGGATGACTTCGTTATTTTCATCGCTGAATTCCTGGACCAATAGTTTTTTATCATATTCAAAGTAACCAGACTGTTTAAATTCGTTGTTATCAAGGATCGCCTTAGCTGCTTTGCTGTCGATCATTAATTTTAATTTGGCATCAATATTTAACTCCATCAATATTTGTTGAATTGGTTTGGTCAATTTCCATGTCGAAAGTGCTGCACTCAATTCTGCTTCACAAGAAGAATGAGGCATCCTCAACTGTTTACGCGATGACCACAATACTGGAGAGTCTTCAAGTTGGATCATAGATCCGCTCACTGAACGACCTCTGGGGTCGGACTTAAAACTCGCATCAGTCCATGCGTTGATGCACCAATTTCGGACAGGCTTTATAATCACTTTAAAGTCTTTGGTGCCGGCCAAATATCGCAATACTCGTTTACAAGCCAGCCATGAATTCTCAGTTGGTTTATCTGCATACGATCCCAAATGGGATACGCACACAGATATATCTGGCCTGGTACGGGTGGCCACATAATTGAGACATCCTAACAATTCCTTCACGGGAAGGTCTTTATTTATCGCTCCAGTAGAATAGTCCTCCAGACTATCCATGGGTACTCGTGTGGGATTGCACCCTTCTAGATGGAATCTTTCCAATAAATCTTCAATATAGCTTTCCTGGTCAATAGTAATCAAATCATTTTTACATTCAATTTTTAGGCCCAGGTAAACATTACATTCGCCAAAGTCGTGTATGTCAAATCTTTTCTTAAAATTCTTGATCACCTCATCAATATTAATGGTACAATCATATGCCATAATTATGTCATCTACATACACCACTACGATCAAATTATCCGAATAAAACAGACATTTATCTACCATAGATTGTTTTAACTTGAGGCTCACAATAAGAAATTCAGTCAGCGTTTGATACCATCTCCTAGGTGCTTCTCTCAATCCATAAAGAGCCTTTTCCAATCGCCAGAACTTATCCGCAATACCTTTTGGTGGAATGACATACACTTCACTTTCTAACTTAGAATTCAAAAAGGCCGTCGATATGTCGAATTGTTTAACTTTCATTTTTCTGCTCACCGCATACGTCAATATTGTCAATAAGGTGGACATTCGTAAGGTCGGCGCGAATGTATTACCAACATTATATTGCTCGAATCCACGTACAACTAATCGAGCCTTAAATCTGCCATCTAACTTTTTACTATATATCCACTTAGTAGTAAGCGGTTTCGGGCACGATAAAGGGAGCTGACCCACCACTGTAAATACACCCTTCTGGGTCAGGTCACTCTTCTCTTTGTCCATAGCTTGTAGCCAATTTTCACTTTCCTTCGATTTCATTGCCTCTTCATAGTTTCTGGGCACTGATGTATTATCAACAGTTGCCACAATATTCGTTGTTTCATTAATTTCATTCATTATGGCAGGATAACCCAATTTACCCTCATCGAAATCGACATCGCATGTTTTGATTGTTTTATTCGTCTTAGGGTCTAATAGCCAATAATTCTTTGTCGTCTCAGAATATCCGACGAAAACAAGTCTATGTCCTCTTTGGTTGAATTTCGTCGCAATCATAGTATCATTTATTCTCCAATACGCTAAGCAACCAAATACTCTCAAATGATCATACGATACTTTCTTCTTAAAGAATTTTTCATAAGGGATATTTTTGGATTTGGTTGGCCATCTATTAACTAAATAATTTGCTGCTTTAACTGCGGTCGGCCAATACTCTTCAGGCATTTTTGCATTATTTATCATAGTCCTTGCGCAATCAATAATAGTGCGATTACGCCTCTCGATCTTTCCATTTTGCGCTGAGGTATGTGGCGTAGTCGTACAAAACATAATACCTTTTTTCTTCAAGTGATATTCTAGTTGTTGGTTTACGAATTCTGTTCCATTGTCAGAGAGGAATTCTTTTAATTTTCGTCCAGTTTGTGTCTCGCAGAAATCGATAAATTCTATAACATATTTAACAGATTCATTCTTTGTTTTCATCGGATAAACCATACCGTAAGATGAATTATGTTCTACCATATTTAACACATAGATACAGCCGGAGATAGATTCTTTCAAGGGCCCAATAACGTCTGCACTAATTCGTTGCATAAATCGATAATTTTCAAACACTGAGGGATGCGATTTTCGAATACATTTGGACATCTGGCATTCAGTACAATCAATACGTGGAATAGAAATATTCAAGATTCTGGATAACTTTTCACTGCCAGGATGGCCGAGCATTTTGTGCCATGTAATCCATCGTTCATTTTTGTTAGTTAGATAAGCATAATTACGAACATAGTTTTCACAATCAGTTTTATTGGTTTCACAATTATTAGCAACATATGAATTATTAAGTCGTTTAGCGGTGAATTTCACAGAAGATTTTGGTATCACAATTTTAGCTTTTTCTCGATCAACTACATAACAGTTGGTATTTGTAAATATCACATTGGTGTCTTTATCACAGATTTTAGCTACTGAGATAAGATTGTTTTTGAAATTCGGTGCATATTCAACGTCGTTTAGATGCATTTTTGAGCCATGTTCGCCTTTTAGTAGAGCACTTCCAATTGCTTTGATGTCACAGATTTCTCCACTTGCTGTAGAAACACTTTTGTTGATTTCAATAGGTCGATTCAATAGTTCAATTTTATTAGCGAAATGTCCAGTAGATCCACTATCCATATACCACAAGTTGGAATTCTCGGTATTATTATCACTAACAGTCAGAGCCAGATCACCATTTTGTTGATTATTGTCATCAGATTCTACGTACGAAGCACTATTATAATGATTTTTCCTTTCAAATTGTTGTTTTCCATTACGATTATACCAATTATTAGCATTATTGGATCTAAATTTTGCTCTTGATGGACACATGTTTGCTATATGTCCAGGTTTGCCACAGTTATAACAATTTCGATTAAATTTGAAATCTCTAACATTTCGATCAATAACACGTAGTCCAGTTTCGTCAGATATCTTATTTCTATTTTCTTTTTGCCAACGTAAGCATTTACTTACAACTAAATCTCTAGCATCATCGTAACTCAGTTTATTGATTTCTAGCTGGTCAAACATATCTTCTTTAATTTTCACGTATTCATCAGGCAAAGATCGTAATACAATGCTGATCCAAATGGCGTCGACAATAATGGTACCAGTTTCACAAAGTTCCTTACGTTTAATGTCAAATTTCGCAAAGAATATATGCGGATCATCATTTAGATTCATCTTAATATCGTTCAATTCGAAAAATAGCTTAGCGATTTTCGCTTGGCTTGTTTTATTAAATCGTTGTTCCAATATTGCAATAATTTCACTTGGTAATTCTTTATCTTTGACCAAATCTCTCAAATCAGGCTCAATCATCAATATTATAAATGCTGCAAGCGATTTTAATTGTTCTTTGTTAGTGTCGTTAACTCCAGATCGTATGATTTCAAGTAATTTAGATTTACCAGCCATTGTACAATAAAGTTTAATATCCGAAAGCCATGATTTAAAATTTTTGCCATCCATCTTTTTGATATCGATACTTCTTGAATTCATCATTGTATTATCAAAATTGTCAGTCGAATTATTATTTTCAGCCATATTGTTAATTGCAGTTATACGATGTCCAATTCTTCTCAGATTATAATTACTCATACGTTTATCAAACAATCATTTAATATTAAACTCACAAGTCAAGAAAACACGTTGTTCAAATTCAATCACAAAGTAAAAATTTCGCCAACCACGCGACACGCTACCATGTTGGTCGAAAAGCAATGACCATAAACTTTATTTGTGTCATATTTATATACATGTGAAAATAACAAAATATAATTGATATGATAAGATTATGCTCAAAGGGGCGGAGCTTATGCTCGCGCTCAAACGTCCGTCCATATAAGACGTACGCGAGGTCAATTCGTAAAGGACGTACGCGAGTTATTTATTACAACATGCGAATTTTTGAATTTTTAAATGAATTTTTTTTGAATATAAAAATCCATTGAATTTTTTTTTTGAAATATTTTGGGAATTTTTTTTTAGAAATTCAATTTCTTTTCAAATTTCTGGAATGCCATTTTTATTTCCACAAATTTTGAGCATTATTCTCATAATTTTTTCTTCAATATTCAACCAATGTCATTGTATCGATCCAAATGAAAAATTATTGATTGAACTTTGTAATAATGAACGTGATGAAATCCTTATGAATAATCTTAATAATAATAATGGATTATCATCGTCAACATTGAATGAAATTGATTGTTGTAATGAAATACTCATGTGCAATTGTTTAGAGAAAAATTGTTTGTATAATTTTCGATTCAAATATGGGAATTTTTGTGAAAATTTTCTCAAAAATCAATGTCAAATTAATGATAATTGTCATCATAATAACATAACATCATTTGATTATTGTATTAAAAAATTATTAATAGATAAACAAAAGCAAACAAATTATGATTGGATCGTAATACCGATACTAATTTTAATCATTTTAATATTGATAATAATATTAATATTTTGTCTCTTGATATTATATCGTAAATTTTGTCATCTTTGTAAAAATAATAGCAACGCAGATAGTCATTCAAATCACATCAAAAATGGTAATGATGCACCAACGTCATCATCATCATCATCAAAATCGAATTTGATTAGAAAAACAATCAAAAGTGAAAAATTTGATTATCATAAGGAAGAATATACCATCTTGATATCATCGAAACCAGATGATGATGAAAAAACAAAAATAAAATAAATTATTTCTTAGAATATAATGTGAAATTCTATGTGATATTTGATCTAAATTCTCAAATTGTCAAATTAAGAAAATCGAAAATTCAATTCCAAATTTCACAAAAGCGAAAAATTGATTCAAATTCAAAGTAAAAATAGAAAAATGATCATTAATTATTTACTCTTAATATTTATTCAATAGCAAAAATTCCAATAATTTTAGAAATTGTAAAGTTTCATAACATTTCAATTTCAATGTGTACAATGTTTTACAATTTTATCAGTTTTTAGTGGTTTCATGTTGTTTTATGTTTGTATGAATTGAACGAAAAAAAAGAGACAAGGTTAACAATCAAGATCAAGAAAAATGTCAATTAATTTTTCAGATAAAAGAAAATGAAAATTCAAATCAAATATCAAACAAACATCTTTGATGTTGCCATTGTCTTGATATGATCACATCATTGTGCCGTGAGAAAACGAAAAAACGTGACCAATCGATTATCATTTTTTAGTTGACATCGCATCATTAAAATTTTCTGCAGAAAATTTTCAGGTAAAAATGACAATTTTCCTGTAAAAAAACCAGTGAAATTAGTGATATTAAAAATTTTACAATCATTTGATCAATTGTTGAATACACACCCATAACGGATGATAATTTTCAATTCATTATTTAAATTTTCATGCGCATGTGAATATTTTAAAAAATTTTTCAACATTTTCTCGACAAATCATTTCGATTTTAATTGATTTCATTGATTTTCATGTTCTTCTATATACATTGAGATTACATTTAAAGTAAAAAAATTATTTTTTTTTTTGAAAACATCATTCAACACAATGTTTCAAAGAATTCAAATGATCATAATCTGTTATTTGTAATATCTGAATCCAGTTGAAAACAACAAACCAATAATTTTGTCGACAAGTTTTTTTTTCTAATTTCTTTGAATTAATCAACAAATTATATGCATAATTATTCAAAATATTGAATGTACGTCAATCAGTTATTGAAAAATAAAAAAAAATTATTTTGTTTCTTCCCTGTATACGCATCAATATATTGATTTTACTTTTAATTTGACAAATTCATTTGATTGCAATCACTATCGAGATAACATTTTCAATTGAAAAATGATGGATATACCAGAAAAATTTTTCGGCAAATACAAATTGACCACAAGTGAAAATTTTGACAATTTTCTCAAAGAAATGGGTAAATTATCACTTTTTAGCCAATTTAAATTTGATCCTTTGATTTTTCATTCAATTTTCAATTTCACTAAAAGGCATCGGATTGATCAATCGTAAATTGGCCAATTCAACATATCCAACCGTTGAGCTTGTCAAAGATGAAAATGAAAACATTGTTCTGAAATCACATACAGTGTTGAAAACGCATGAACTTCGTTTTCGATTGGGTGAAGAATTTGATGAACAACGTATGGACGGTAAAAGGGTTAAGGTGAATTAATGAATTTTGATTAAAATTAAAATGAATTTATTTTAAAATGAAAACTAGTCTAATTTACAATGAAATTTACGAAATTTCCCGTTCAAAATGTCAATGATCTATATTTTATTTTAATTTTTCTTCCAATAATTTAATAATAACCGGATGTCTAGTCTAATATTTTGTTTGAAAAATATTTTGATTTAATTTTTCTTATCAATTTTGAATGATATTTTCGATATTTTATCAAACTAATTTCTATATCCGACGACTAATACATTCCCTGTCTATATATCCACCATAAATAGACTACATTCGATTTTGTCGATGGAAATCTGCTGGTTCAAACACAACGAGATGGCAATCTAGAGATTAAATATATTCGTGAATTTACTGGTGATAAAATTAATGTCGTAAGTTTAATGTTTGTGATTTTGATTTTTTTACAGGAAATTATCATTTAAATTTTTTTTTTCAATCTCTGAAGACATCGATCGCTAATCAAGTTAAATGTTTACGTGTCTATGAAAGAGTCAAAGAATAATGATGGAGAATTCCTATCGAATAAAGTATCAAACGAAATTATTCCTATTTTTCAATTTTTGTCAAATATCATATCATTGAAGCCTTGAGAAAACAAATTTCATTTTTTATTTATACAAGAAACAAATGTGAACAAATTTCACAATAATTTCACTGATTACAAATTACGTAATGTACAATAAAAATTTGATTATCAGTAAATTTATTTAATATAAATTTTTTTTCAATAACAAAAACAATCATTTATCAAAATTAAATCTTTATTTTTTCTTATGAATTAAGTTAAAAGAGTCAAATACCTCGAAGATATTTGAAATAATTGAAAAATAATTGGGTCGATAAAATGTCATGGTCATTCAAGTATTGATTGAATAGAAATTTTTGATTTTTTTTTGTTTCAAAAACAAATTTTATTCAATGGAATATAATAATGATTTTGTTCATCATAAAAATCAATTGTTGATAAATGTATTTGATTTAAATAAAATTTACCGAAATCAAATTGTTTATATTTTTCCAATATATTTTGGACATTCATTTTTGGTTGTTGTTGTTGTTGTTGTTGCTGCTGCTGCTGCTGTTGATTATTTTTATTACGATAACGTATATTCATTAATGTACAATGTATTTTTACTTTCCATTCATTTTCACCAACATTTTCATACCGGTTTGTTTCACATTCCAATCCAGAATCACTATACCAATCATATAATTTATTTATTATTTGTCGAAATAATGAATTTGTTTCATTGCCATTGATTTCATTAATTTTTCCATATAAAACTGATGCAGATGTTGGATCATCGTTCATAACATCAACACCTTTCATTTGTAATAAAATTTTGTTTGGTTGTTTATTTTCATTCAAAAGATTTTTCAAATAATTTTCATAAAAATTATCCAAATATTTTGAGGCTTTTTTACGTTCAAATTGATCGCCAAGATATAATATTTTCAATGTTAAATGTAAACGATGTTCAGATTGAAATACGCTTTCATCAATCGATTTTGTTGTCGATAATTTTGGATCAGATAGTATTTCAGTTCTAAATTGAATGAAATTTTTTCTTATTGTTTCATCAAATGATAATGGTATCGATAGAAAATGTGTTAATGTTTGCTTTAAACGAATAGATTGTTCAATATTACGTATACGACGATATGCATTGATTACATTTGATTTGTTGGCGCCATGAATTTGTATGAAATTCGGTGCATTTGACGAATTATTATTCATTTTTGGTACTTTAATCATGGTTTGTGTTTCATTTTCGATTTGCAATTTTGTTTGTCCTTTCTTTCCAATAATATAGCCAAAAAATATGTTGCACAAATGAATAGTAAGAATGAAACGTTTAGCATTATTATCGAAATTTAGATCTTCACCATCATCTAGGTTCAAATCATTGTCATTTTCGCTATCATTGTTGGAATAATACAAATTTGCATCATCATTTTCCAACTGATTAATTGAATAATGTTTACGTTTATCTTGTTCTAAATTTGATTAAAAAATATCGATGAATTCATATAGGGAAATTAGAACGATGAAAAATACTCACCAGATGATAGTAATGATAATTTTCTTTGATCTAACGTTAAATCACTGATTACGTGATCATCATCACAATCTAAACGTCGATAACATGAATTACCAACACGAATTAATTTCGGTTTCACTGCAAATGTGGAATTGTAATCCATTTCAATTTGAAATGTTTAAAATTTCAAGGTTTTGATATCAAATTATTTAAATGATCATATCAACATTGCAATGTAAATGTAAACATTAGCCTGTCCATAAAGAGCATGTACTAGTGAATTTGAAATCTTAACCGCAAAAATTTCAGTTTTTCATTATTTGTAGAATGGTGGTTCAGTCTAAAATTTAGTCGCTATTGAGTGTGATTAAAATGTCAAAAATTTACAGTAAAATTTTCGTAATATTAACAACAATCAATGCTATATCTTTGATTCTTTGGTTTTTATTCTATTACAATCGAAATAATCATCCAAATGATTTACCACCGGTGAATAAGGAAGAAATTGGCCATCAAAGTGAAATGATTATCGAAACTGAATTGGGGCCAATCTCTGGTTTCAAAGAAAGAATTTCGGGCAAAGAAATTAACACATTCCTTGGCATACCGTATGCTGAACCACCAATCAATGAGTTAAGATTCAAAGAACCGCATAGAATCGAGAATAAATGGGAATATGTTTTCAATGCAACTAAATGGCCCAATCCATGCATACAACCTGATCAATCATTACAATTATTCAATTATAATTTTAGTGAAGATTGTCTGTATTTGAATATATGGTCACCGAGTGATCACAAAAATAATATTTTGAAGCCTGTCGTCGTCGTTATCCATACAGGCGCATTTATATTTGGATCTGCATCAGAAACGAAATATAATGGGCTGTATTTATCGTATCAAGCAAATGTTGTGGTGGTTACATTTAATTATCGTTTGAATTTTCATGGGTTTTTCTATCCACCATCATCGTTTAGTCAACGGAAGAAATTCGTACCAAATTCAGGAATATTGGATCAGATCGAAGCATTACGATGGATTAATAAAAATATTGAGTATTTTGGCGGTGATTCAAATCGTGTGACATTAATCGGTCAATCATCTGCTGCATTATCGATAGGTTTACATATTTTAATGGGTGAAAATTTATTCAATCAAGTCATTATGATTAGTGGTTCACCTTTACAGATAATACAAAATAAGAAAAATTATGTTGAAAATTTTTGGTCAAATTATATCAATCATTTGAATTGTCAACATCATAAAGAAAACATTATCGAATGTATTGATGGAAAAATAAATGAAACACGTAAAAATTTAATCACAATGGAAATGGTAAAGCAATTATCATTAGACAAGCTATTTGTTAATATACCGATTTGGATTGATTATGATGAAAAATCTATTCCGAAAAATTTATCCATTTTATATGGCTACACCAATGATGAAGGGTCATGGATTGCAATGTTAGACAATCCGAATAATTTCGGAACATATATTCATGAAAAAATATTGACAAAATATCAAGCTAAAAATCAAATAGAATCATTTCTAGATAAAATGGTTACCTCGATTCCGATTAATAGTGAGTTTTTTCTTTGATGAAATTATTCAATAAAAAAATTTTTCCTCATTTTTGAATTAGAAACAAAAATAATCAATCATTATATGAATTCATCATGGCAAAATGATTCAACTATTTTGCATCGCATCATAACAAACATGCTTGGTGATCGTTACATTGTTTGTCCAATTGAAAAATTTATCAATAAACTGAAATCTGCTAACAACGAAACACTAATTTATCAATATTATTGGCAATATAAAGGCAATCCAATTACAAGTGCATTCTGGAGTACATTCGAGCGTGTTTGGTGCGGTAAATGGATGGGTTCATGTCATTCATTTGAAATGTATGCATTATTTGGCATACCATTTATACAATCGACATTATTCAGTTATTATGATCGTTTAGTATCGATGAAAATGATACAAATTGTTAAATATTTTGCATATGAAAGGTAAATTAATTTGAATGAATTTAATGATTTGCTTTATTGATTTTTGAATTTTCATTTCAGACGATTACCTTGGCCCATTTCGCAGGGAGCTAATCAACAAGTATTCTACAATATCGATAAAAACGATGAAGAATTCATATTTGGAAATAATTTCAAAAATCAATTGTGTAAAGATTTATGGAATGATTATATTTGAATTATGCTCAGAGCCCAAAAATTGAAAATTTTAAAATGTTTCTGTAAACTTTTTTTTTATAATTTACGAAAAACTTTCTCCTTGACACCTGATCTTAAGTTTTCAAAAAATTCAAATAAAATTGTTGATTTAAAATGTCATCTTATAAATTTGGCATAGCAATTTGTACATTAAATCAATTATGTTTAGATTTTGATGGAAATTTCAGAAGAATCAAACAAAGTATTGATGAATCCATTCAATTAAATGCATCGATTCGTCTGGGACCTGAATTAGAAGTAAGCGGGTACAATTGTGAAGATTCATTTTATGAATATGATACTGTTCATCATTCATGGCAAATAATTGGTGAAATATTGAAATTAGATTATAAAAATATATTGATTGGTATTGGTATGCCAATACTAAAAGATTCTTGTCTTTATAATTGTTATTGTATGATTTATAATTCAAAAATAATTTATATTAGAGCCAAGAATCGTTTAGCAATCCACGGAAATTATCGGTAAAGTTTTTCATTTAAATTCGAGTCTATTGAACTTAATTTTCTCTTTCATCTCAGAGAGAATCGTTATTTTAAATCATGGAATGATGGAACAAATGGTGGCTCGAATTCATGGTTTGAATTGCCTCAATTAATTGTCGATATTTGTGATCAGAAACATGTCCCGTTCGGTGATGGTGCAATCATTGAGATTAGAGATACAATCGTTGATAGTAATGATTTACAATTTTCATCTAATCTTTTAAGAATCGGATTCGAGATATGTGAAGAATTATGGCATGCTGACACTCAAAGTAATCGACTATTTGGTTTACGCGGTTGCCATTTGGTAGTCAATCCATCGAGTTCTTATTGGGAATTAAGAAAATTAGATAATGCATATAATCATGTACGATCGATAACAAGCAAAACTGGTAAGTTTTTCAATGAAAAATCAGCTTTAATTAATTTTTAAATAATCTAGGTGGTGTTTATGCATATGTCAATAATATTGGATGTGATGGCGGTGGACGATTATGTTTTTATGGCAGAAGTTTTGTCATGGAAAATGGAAAATTATTGACCATGTCCAACGTTTCATCTGAGGAAATTTTCGATGAGATATCTGTGCGTTTATCAATCATTGATCCAATCAACATACAACAATATCGCATGCAAAATAATATCGCAATCAGAAGTTGCAGTGTAAAAGAAAAACTTATCAAATTTGATCCAGTAAAACCGTATTATGATGATAATATTGACATTTGTTCTATTAACACAATTTCGATCCAAACATGTGGATTATTGAAAAATTATGATGCCAATGCTTCCGCCAATAGCAATGAAAAGTTTATCGAATTATGTCCAGAAGAAGAAATTATGCGATATTGTTCATTATGGCTTTGGGATTATTTACGCCGTTGTATACCTGGTGGTATAAGAGGATTCATTGTGCCTTTAAGTGGTGGCCTCGATTCCTCATCTGTTGTTTGCATTGTGTATTCACTTTGTAGATATTTACATTATCAAATATGCAAACGAAACAATTCGAATATTGTCAAATCATTATCGTCATTATTAGATTTAAAAACAATCGATAATTTGAAACCAGAAGATATTTGCCGCCAATTACTGCGTTGCTGCTATTTACGTACAAAATTTTCTGGCAATGATAGCTTTAATCGCGCAAAAAATTTAGCCAATTTAGTTGGTGCTGAATTCCATACATTTGATTTCACTGATCTTTACGAGAAAATTGTCGACGAAGTACCATTACGTATAAAATCATCGAGTGTGACTATACAACAACAAAATTTACAAGCCAGATTGCGAATGATATTAGCATATTACATGAGTGAATGTAATCGACTGGTTTTGGCAACTGGCAATGTTGATGAAGCATTAGTTGGCTATCTAACTAAATATGATTGTTCTTCAGCCGATTTGAATCCTATCGGTTCAATCAGTAAAACTGATTTGAAAAGATTCATGTTATATTTCAAGCATGTGATTCCAAGTGATTCAGAAAAAATATTGGATCATATCATAAATGCAATACCAAGTGCGGAATTAACTGGTGAAAATCAAAAAGATGAAGATGATTTAGGACTAACATATGATGAATTAAGTTTATTTGGTCGTTTACGTCGTGGTATCTATGGTACTTATGGACCATATGGTATGTTTTGTAAAATATGGAATGATCGTCATATGAATTACATCAAAGAAACATTTCGAAATCAAAATGAAGAAAATATTGACCCAAATTTATTGGCTAAAAAAATTAAAAGATTTTTTCAATTATATTCACGTAATCGCCATAAACAAACAATATTGACACCAAGTTTACATACAGAAACATATTCACCTGATGATAATCGTTTTGATCATCGACAATTTCTATTCAATACACAATGGCCATGGCAATTTGAACAAATTGATAAAATGTTGGAAAAAATTAATTTGAATAAGTGAATTTATTGAAAAAAAATCAATCACTCGATTGATTTAATGCTTCTAATATCAATAATCATGAATTTTATTCAAAACAATATATGCATTTAAGGGAAACTTTTATACAATTAATGAATTGTTATGAAAAAAATATATTAAACTAATTGTCAATTTCATTTAGTTCATTGTTTTTCGACTTTTCGCACTTTATTTCGAGTTAAAACCCTGAATATATTTCAAATCTAATCGATTTTTCTTTTTTTCTTTCACTTTTGGTTACCATTGTAACAAGATTTTTAATGTTGTATTTAATTATTTGTTTTCGTTTGTTTCAATCCATGTATTATTAAGTTGAAATATTGAACATTTTTTTTTATTTCATTTCTTTCCCAAAAACTAATTTAGAATCATCAATGTTTTATATTCTGTTCTCGAATAATATTACCATTCAATAGAGGATATAATCGATTGATTTTTGTTTTCCATTTGGTGTAAGTGTGTTGCCGCTCAAAAAAAAAAAAAAACCTGGATCATTTCGAGGTAATTGTACTTTTGATTCAAAATTGTCGTTGAATTTTTGAAATTCTTTTTCAAACGACCGTCTATATATTTTAAAAATATTTTGACGACAAAAGTTTTCACCAAAAAATTTCTGTTCCGTCAATGACAATACAATTATTTCATTTTTTTTATTTTTGTCTGTCAGTCATTTATTAAATTTAGTTCATTTTTTTCGCGACAAATGAAAAAAAAAACAGAGAACAAATTGTCAATTGTATTTTGGTTACGTTTTTGCTTATTTGACTGATGTGAACAGATTTTGAGATACATAGATAAACAGATTTTAACTTTTGATTTAAAATTTGAAATAATTTTCATTTTCGATTTGATCATTCAAATAGTGATTCAGTTTTTTGTGTTTCATTTGATTTTGACAATTTTTAAAGTGTAAAAGAAACAATGCCACGACCGATTACAGCACAAACACGTAATGAACAAAATTTAATGGAAAAATCGGCAAGACAATTGGCTGTAACCAGTGATCCGATTGAAAAGATTCGTTTATTATGTCTACAACGTGGTACGGCCGGTATTTTGGCATTGGGAAAGTAATTTTCTTTTTTTAATGATTTAAATTTCGGAAATTGAACCAAATCAAATTTATTTGTTTTTTTTTATTGATAGACAATTTCGTATAATGGATAATGATCGTAATGGTGATCTATCGTTCGAAGAATTCAAAGATGGTCTAAAAGATTTAGGCTTTGAAGCAGATGATGATGAATATAAAAATTTATTCCAAATGTTTGATAAAGATAATTCTGGAACAATAAAATATGATGAATTTCTACAAGAAATACGGCCACCGATGAATAATATGCGTATGCAGTTGATTGATAAAGCATTTGAAAAATTAGATAAAACGAATGATGGCGTTATAACTATAGAAGATTTAAAAGGTGTTTATAATTTCAAATCACATCCAGAATATTTGAATGGTAATAAAACTGAACAACAATTGTTGGAGGATTTTATTAAAAAATTTGAACAAAATAGTTCAGCAGATGGACAAGTATGTTTAATTCGTATTAATTTCGACTTTGATAATCATGAATTTTTTCCTCTCTATTTTCAGTTAACTAAACAAGAATTCATTGATTATTATTCTGGTGTCAGTGCATCAATCGATGATGATATGTATTTCGATTTGATGATGCGACAAGCATGGAAATTATAATTTAATCAATGACAAAATTTAAATTTCGACGAATCGAAATATGGACGATGATGAAAAATTTCGAAATTCAACTACGATTTCAATCAAACCAAAAATATATCATTAAAATGAAATCAATATAAAATCAATCAAATCTTTATTTCCTTTTTTTTGTTGTCAAAATAAAATAAAAATTTCAAATAAAAAGAATCAATTCAAATTCATTTCAAAACTTGTCATCAGATGGTGATGGGAAATGTTTTGATTTCGACTCTCAAAAAAAAATGAAAAAAAAAATTTCTGGATCTTTTTAAATTTTTTCTTATTCCAAATATTGATTTTGAATTTTTGGTTCAATAAAATTTTCAAATAAATAAATAAATGAAATAAACAATGTTTCCTGTTTGTGCAATTTTTTAGATTTAATCATTTTATTTGGCATTGATTTATTATTTCATTGAAAACATTGAAATAATATATAACCAACAATAACCGGTCAAACCAACAACAACATTATTTGTCAATGTGGCAATTTAAAATTAAAAGCATTATCCATTAAGCATTATCAATAGCTGTTACATGTGTTTTTCGTTTTGTTGCTTTTGAACAAAAAAATTTACAGGTTTTTTTCATTTATTATTAATGAAATGATCTGACGACATTAAACTGATTGTTTTTTCAATATTTTCATTCATATTGTTCATTATTTTCTTGTAAATTTATTTACAAATTTCTCTGCAATACATTGGCATTTTATTTGAATATTGTGTCAATTGTTCTTTTTCCTAAACATCAATATTCAAATTCAAAATTATAGTCAGGGAAAAAAGACATTTTTTTCTTCAAAAAAAATAAAAATAAATAAAGCAATCATTATGAAAATTATAATCGTTTCCATATTTATTATAATAATTTGTCATTTAAATTATTGTCATGCATTTTTAGAAGGGTTATATTGTGGCCAAGATAATTGTTATGATGGTAAGTGAATTGTTAAATAGAAAAAGACATATTTATTGTTGATTGTTTTTTTTTCAATTTAATTCTGTTAAAAATAGCTCTTGGTGTAACACGAGATTCAACAAAAGATGAAATTTCAAAAGCATATCGAGCACAAGCACGTAAATGGCATCCAGATTTGCATCAAGGCAAAGAAGCAAAAGAAATTGCTACGAAAAAATTTCAATTAATTGCTCAAGCATATGAAGTATTACGTGATGAAGAATCACGAAAAGATTATGACTATATGTTGGATCATCCTGAAGAATATTATCATAATTATTATCGTTATTATCGCCGTGTTTATGTTAAAGTTGATGTGAGAATAGTGATCATTGTAACAATTACAATGATATCTATTTATCAATATTATGGTTCTAATTCACGCTACAAAGAAGCGATTGATTATTTTGTTACTGTACCCAAGTATCGTATCCAAGCCAAAGATATTGCCATTAATGAAGGTATATGGCCATCTGAGCAAAATATCAAAAATCGTCTGAAACAACGTGGTGCAAATTACAAACAAAAATTAAAAGAAGAAATAAAACTAGAAGAAGAAGCATGTTTACGTAAAGTAATCGAAGATAAAATGAATATACAAGGTGCATATTCTAAGCCATCATATAAAGACATTTTATGGATTCAATTGTTCTTACTTCCTGTATATATTGGTATGTGAATTTTTGTAAATTTTTAGTATCAAACAAATTCGTTGACAATATCAATCATTTTTATTCAAGTCCAATATATTTATTGGTATATAAGATGGATTTATAAATTCAATTACAAAAAAGAACCATTAGGTTTAGAGGAAAAACATTACATTATGAGAAAATTTATGAAATTATCTGAATCAGAATGGTCACAAAAAGATCAATATGAAATTGATGAATATATGCGCGAAGAATTATGGATTCGGGAAAATTTTGATCCATGGAAACAGAAAAAAGATGATGAAATGCGAGCTAAACTAGCTGAAAATCCTGCATATAAACGTTATCGTCGTTATATGCGTAAAGGTGGTCCTGGACAGATAACATTTTTGGATGATTAATTAATTTGCTGTCAATTCCTAATTAATTTTTAAAATGATAATTTTTTGTGTAAATAGAAAAAAATTAAAAAAAATTTCAAAGTATCGATTATATCGAATTTTAAAAATTTCGAATTTCCTTTTTCGAAAAAGTCTTTGTGTTTTTTGTCTCAATATTTTGATTTTGTTTTGAATTGAGAATCAAAAATGACGCGAAATCACACCAGCAAGATTAAATTACCGTTTAGATTTGAATTCTTTGGTAAAGTTTATGAAGATTATTATTCATTCGATGCTTACATGACAAATGCAATGATTGCTTTGAGAAATAAATTTCCATTTTTATCAACCGAATTATTAACATCGCGCGCTAAAGATGAATGGAATAAAAAATTGAAAGCAGTGACCAGAAAGACAACGCCGCAATCATCTATGTCTGTCAATAGCATTAAAAAGAAACCATTGATATTTGATGATGAGGATGATGATATTCAGCCCGTAAGTTCAAAAATGCGAAAATCGAAATCAACAATCAATCAGAAAAATAATGAAGAGAAACTAACACCAATAATTACTGATCATGAAATTATCGATAATGGCAATGCATCGATGGAAATATGTGATGCTCATGAAAATAGTCCAGAAATCGTTTTTGAAAAAACATTGACAGCCAAAAGTTCAATTTCCGAATCTTATTTGCCAATAATTCTTAATAATGATAATGACCGGTTGACTACTAAAATCGAAAAGGTTACGGATGATGGGGAAAAGATGTCAATCTCGTGCCAGTCTCTACCATTGTTTTTGAATAGTCAATCATGATTTTTATTAGAATTCATTTAAAGTCAGTTTTAAAAAAAAGGATTAAATCAAAATAAATGATCATCTGTCAATTTATTGAAATGACTATTCAATTTTTCGAAATCATCAGCAGATTTACTGATGTTTATTTTTATTTTATCATTTGCATGTATATTTGGCCAAATGATTTGATTACTTTCCGGCAGCATCATTCGACGTTTTTTAGCCATTCTTTCATGTATTTCAATATTTGAATCAATGATTTTTATTTTTGAATTATCGTCCGGATTAGCTTGACTTCCATTTTCAATCGACGTTGTACGAGTTACGGCTTTGTTGACTTCATCGTCTTCATCGCTAGGAATATCTAAAAAATGTTAAATAAAATCTTTAAATCTATCAAAAATATCAAAATTTATCATACCAATGATTTCTGATTGATCTTCGTTTGTCAATCTTTCGGGCTTAGCATTTTCAAATCCAGGATCTTCTTTTTGTATTGATTGTACCAAATCTTTTCTGTGCGAATGATTGAGCCATGAGTTTTCATAAGCATTCTGATTTAAATCAATAATGCTTTTCGAATTGGCAACATTTGTGCTGTTTTTTAATGGTATTATGATTTTAGCTAATTTTTTTGTTATAAAATCAATTTTACTCTCTAACATCTTCATGTGACAGATTAATTTGTTTTGATTTTCGATTAATTTATTATTAGCTTTGAATATTGTGTCGAGTTTCTCATTTAAATCTTCAAATTTTATTCTATAATTGGTTTCCTTTTCCTAAGAAACGATGAAAAAATTGATGAAAATAATCATCTAAATTCAGAATCATTTATTTTTTAACCTCATTTTCTTTTTTTATTTCATTACACAAAGTATTTAATATTTCTTGAAAAGAATTCATAGTGTTGGAATAAAAATTAATGGATTCAAAATAAATTCATATCTGTAATCAATGCATACAAAATTGAAATTTCATTTTTCGTTTCATTTCAATTTCGAACTTTGAGTCACAAATTCAAACTTCAAAAATTCGATGCTATTCCAACCCAGATTGTATACTTCGATACATCACGCAGCTTTTTGTAAAGCGTGTACAGCGTTAAAATAGATTTTTTTCAAATTCTAAATTTCGTCTATTTCAAAAATAATGGGCGCCTAATTTTTCTTTAGTTCCAATTAGTTGAAATTGAACTTTCGTCAAGCAACATCAAAAGATGCGACCATTATCAATGATGACGTAGGCGGCAATCGATACATAATGACAGGAGCGAACACAAAATACCGAAAAATTCTATATAGCCCGGAAAATAGTAAGAATCGTATTGTTCCATCATCAATGATTCTAGCAATCGTTACTAATAAAATTTGCATTATGAACTTTTCTATTTGCCATTAATTCATGATGTTTTTGTTAAAACCATTTTCAATTTTGATTTGTTATATTTTTAAGCTACATTTATAATGAAAACATACAGCTCAACAAGATTCAGTTCTAAAAAAAATACAAAAATAATAAACGATTGATCTCAATCGAAACAGTGATTTTTTTTCTGCTTTTGAGATATTTGCATTCATCTATGAAGATTCTCTAATTCATGCTCAATTAAGAAAAATTTATGTTGTTTATCCCTTATTTTGAAATGAGATCAATTTCGGTTCAGCACTATTTCAAATGTTTGAAATAAAAAAAAATTGGCTTCAGTTTTTAATCATTTAATTGATTAGCTGAAAGCCAAAATAATCTCATTAACTAAAAATCAAGATTTAAGCCGGAAAATATTCATTAGTATGAAATTGTGAAATGATCAAAACGAATATATTCATTTGAAAAAAAATTTGTTTCCAATCAAGATGGAACCAAGTTTTAATTCGAATCCGAACAAAAATATTGAAGTTGAAATTGTTGATCAAAATGCTTTGTTTGATTATCATTTTCAACGGCATACAAGATGTTCATTACGGACATATCAAAATCATGAAAGCAATAGTAAAACAATAAAAACGGTAAGAATTGATGAAGCAATCAAAAGAATGGAGTGTGATCCACCAATTGAATTTTTATGCAATAAAATGCGAAAATATTCGGGTGATATTATATCGATCAATGAAAATAAGGAAAATCATGATAATGGTCAGCAGCAACAATCATCTTTCGATAAAATGGCTGATGATTCTAATCAACAACACTATATCTATGCTAAACCACGTTATAAATTTCAATCATCACATGATAATCATCATCAATATTTATCCATTCCATCGACAAATCTGCCATCATCATCGATTGGGCGACGATCTCATTCCATACATGTTAGTGAACCATCATCACATGCTTTAAGTAATAATATTAGTAATAATACCAATAAAAATTCATTAGCATTTAATTCATCAGCGATAATGATGAAAACATTTAGAAATGATAATAGTTTATTCGTTACTAACGTAAATAATCGTCGATTAACAATACATCGTTTCAATGATCACACAAATAATAATGATTCATATGTTCCAAAAGAATCATTTTTAACCAGTATTTATATAAAATTACCAAAATCTAAAACATTTTGTCGTTTTCAATTGAAATTATTAAATTTACCATTATTTGCATCGACCGTGCGATATTTGGAAGAAACAGCAACAGGCGAAAATAAAGATATGTTACAAAGTAATTCATTTTTATATACGGTATTCAATCAATTTATACCGCATGAAAAAATAATGGTCAACACGCTAAGTAAACATGTCCGACGTATGCGTAAATATGAAATATTAGCCATCATTGAATTTAATGTAAGACATTCATTTTTTTTCTACTTATTTCCGAATTTGATCTTTTTATTTGTTTTAAAATTAAATTCCCATTTAATCAATGATTCATTCATTCATTCATTTATTTATTTGTTTGCATTGAATGAAATACAATTCCCGACTATTATTATTATTGTAAATATAAATATTGTGTTTCAATGTTTGAATTATTTTATTACATCGATTTTCCATTGTCTATAAAATCAAACTGAACAATGAAATTTTTCATCAGTTTTTACGTACATCATCGAATATAAATGGTAAAAGAAATTCATTTTCAACACGTCATGCAAATAAACGGGAAAATTTTGGCAGAAATACTTATCAAAAATTTGTTCCATGTATGTCTTTCCATTAATTCATTATTATTTTGTTATATTTTTATTTCCTTTCATTTCATTTTTTCAATCAATCGACATAAAAAAATTTATTGCCCATTATATTTATCATCCATAGATGATTTCAATCGAGTGATACTTGAATCAATTCCAAATAAAAATACTAATGCTAACGCTAATAATGATTTTGAATCGGATTATATAAATGCATCACATATTGATGTAAGTTTATCATTATTTATTGTATTCATTATTGTTATGTATAATTTTGATTGATTAATTGATTGATTGATTCATTGAATTTTCAAAAATTTAAAAAATAAAAAAAAAATATGATGTTAGAGTTTACTCAAGCCAAATGCATATATCGTTGCACAAGGACCAAATGAAAAAACGATTGGACAATTTTGGCGAATGATTTGGCAACAAAATATTCGCGTGATAGTAATGTTAACCAAAGTATACGAATTTATACGTGTAATGTGTATGCAATATTGGCCAGTCAAATTAAATCAACCAGAATTATTTGATGATAATCATTTTGAAGTAACATTCATTGAAGAAGACATATTGGCCGATTATGTTTGCCGCACAATGAAAATTCGTTATTTAATGAATGATAATTGTGATAATGATAATGATGAAACAAATATACGTACAATATATCAATTACATTTTCAAAGCTGGAATGTAACTGCATGTCCATATTCAGATTCTATACTTAAATTTCGTAGACGGGTTAAATTATATCAAAATCAAACTAAAAATACTGGTCCATTACTTGTCCATTGTAGTAATGGTTGTGGCAGAAGCGGTACATATGTTTGCATCGATGCAAATCTAGATCTTGCCGATGATGAAGGTGTTGTCGATATTTTCAATTATGCAAAAAAACTTCGTAATTCTCGGCGGAATATGATTGAAAATTTGGTTAGTTTTTTGTTTTTTTCACCGATTGAGACGTTGATTACCGATTATATTATCTGTTACATTCAGGAACAATATCGATTCATTTATGAAACAATTGAAGAATGGTATGTTTGTGGCAAAACATGGTTTAATGTTAGTGAAATTAGTCAACAAATGAAACATAAATCGATCAAAAATAAATTAACAAAACGAAATGAATATCAAGCAGAGTTTGAAGTAAGAGCTATAGTGAATGGGTGGTTTTTTAAATAAATTTTTCCATTTCAGAAATTAATGGGCATGACATCTAAATTTACGATTGGTGATTGTGCTGGTGGACATAGGTTAGAAAACCGTGATAAAAATCGAGATGTATCCATTGTACCTCGTACGTTCCATATTCTATAAATGTCTGAATAATTGACCAAAATTTATTATTATTATTATTTTTGTCCATTGATTCAATTAGCTGATAATTTCCGTCCATATTTAACATCAGTCCAATCAATCGATCAATCAGATTATATTAATGCCGTTTTTGTCGATGGTTATTCAAGACCACGTGAATATATTGTAACTGAATGGCCATTGAAAAAAACAATTGAAAATTTATGGTCATTAATATATGATCATGATTGTAATACTGTTGTTGTTTTAGGTGGTGTGCCTAAAAATGACAAATCATTCCTAGATTTTTGGCCAAAAAATTCAAAAACATGTAAATATGGACCAATTTTCACTGTCGAAACAATTTCACATAATAATCCACCGAAAATAAATAGCTGGATATTTCGTATTACAAAAAAAGTTACTTCACTAACCGAATTGATGGCCGGCATAAAAGCTGAACCGAAAATTGTTCAATTTTTTGAATTTTTAGCATGGCCATATGATTATAAGGTGCCAACATCGACAAATGCATTAGTCGAATTAATTCATATGGTTGAACGTTGGAGACAACGTACAAGCTATGGTCCTGTATTAGTTATTTCAGGGTTAGTTCTTAATACTTTTTCTTTATTCGATCATCTGATTGTTATCATTTGATTTAAATTGTTTTTTAAAATCAAAAATTGATAGAAATGGAAAATCGAGAGTTGGCGTTTATATTGCAGCAAATTTTGCAATCGAACAAGTTGTTGCACATGAAGAAATTGATATATTCAATGCAGTCAAAACAGTTCGTAGACATCGGTCATGTTTAATCGAAACAATTGTAATCATTTGTCTTAATTTATTTATCTTTTTGATTGATCAACTCGATGAGACAATGAAAGATCTAATCCATTCTTTCTTTTTCTTTTGTTTTTTCATTCCTACATATTTATCATTTTTTCAATAGATGGAATATAAATATTGTTATGATTTAACCCTACACTATGTTAGCCATTACATGAATACAGATAATCAAGTATTTAAAACACAATCTAGTTTTAAAAATGCATCATCGAATAAAACACCAAAGACATCATCATTGACGGCCACAACAACAACAACAACAACAACAGCCATGACAACTACAAGCAATCAGAATTGAACGTGAAATTTGAATATCATCTTGAAGCACATGTTTCTCGGTACTTTTCTCAAAATGGAAATCATATCATCTGAAGATGTGATGACCTTAACGATTTCGGTGTATTTTCCATTGTTTCCAAAAATTTCAATTCATCAAAATATACCTATCAATTGAAGAGATACTTGAAGATTGTTCTTTTTTCATGTGAAAATTTCATGACAAATGAATTCGTTTTGTTTTTATTTGTCTTTTGTTTCGAAATTTTTCTTAGAAAAAATAATTGAAAATAGATCTTTGAATCATTATTAGTGTCTTGCTTTCATTGATAATTGATTAATTTATTTTTTTTTGGGCGATCACATCATCGAAAGGAAAAACCCAATTCAAAAATTTTTAGCCAATTTTTTTTTGTCTCATGTTTGATCAAATGAATCAAATACTATTTAAATGTTTGAATTTTTTTGAAAAATTTAAAATTTCGATTATCTTTTTTGAATAAATTTTCTGAATCAAATAAAAATAATTTAAAATGAAATTTAAAAATTCTGGCCAATATTCAATCGTTGTATTTTTGATTTTCATTTTGGTCACCAATGAATTTCGTGAAATTACCAATTTCAATAACAATAACGATCATGGATCAAGCAAAATGATGGTCGAAGCTTGTTCGTATTGTCATCGACATCATCATAGACCTTATCGTCATCATCATGGTCGACATCATCATCATCATCGTTGGCGTCATCATCATCGACGACATAATTATTGGCCATTTTTTAATTGGAGTCCATGTCGTTTTGGTTTTTGTGGTTGAAATGAAAAAAAACAATTTGACCATTAAATAAATGGTCCTAATTTAAAAAATGCATGCATTTTCAATCATAATTATTATTTGTGAACCAATAAATTGCAATTTATTTAAGATTTGTTTTGACCAAATTTTTTGCCCATGAGAATCACTTGACTTTTACTAATATTGGCTTGTCGATTGATTTGTAAACAATTGTTAATGATTGCAGTACTTGCAGATGACAAGTGCATGTATTTGATATCTTTTTGGTAAAAATTTTTTCAACCGTCTTAACGTGTGGGCCTTTCTCCCTTTGATTTGTTTTGTCCAAAGGTCTTTCTGAAATCAAATTCGTTACTACTTTAAGGAATCGTTGAATAGTGGTTAAACTAAAAGAAAAGCCGTAGATAATCGCTACGGCAACTATCATTATTCATTTCGAATTGCTTCAAGCCAAACTGAAAAATCAAACTGCATATCTAATCATCAAACACCATTACATTCATGTAGCTGCATAATGATAATGATTGTTTTGCAATCATTCAAGGATATCAACTTCCATTAGAAAACATGCACGATCATCGTTATCACATTAAAATCATAAAAGTCACACACACATGCATTCAATTATGTGAAAACAAAAATTCATTTCCATAAGCCGATTGTGTCAAAAATGCCAACTTGAATTGAAATTTTCATTTAAAATGTGCCAGACCTCATGGACAACACCAACAGAATTATGAAAATTGTAAAATATTGAAAATTTTGAGATTAGAAAACCAATATCAATATTGGTTGTGATTTGTTCCAATAATTCTATTGAAAAATTGAATTCACCTTCAACAGGTGGTTGAATGTTTCGAATCATGAAATTATTTTTAAAAGTCCAAATTGTTTGGTACATTTTTTGCTCCTTATTGGCATATTGGATAAGAAATTTCAACAATTTCATTGATGATTGTGATCATAAAATCGAAGAAACATTGATTCAAATATGTACCAATTATAAGCGCCAAATTTTTGACGACAATCTTTGTGAAAAAATCTGTACAAATCAAATAGATATCATCGATTGTCCTAAAACAATTCATATTTCGAAATTCGTTGTAATATTTGCACGAAATAACTCATCATCAATTGTGATTAAATCCAAATATTTGATCGATTTCGAAAATGAAAATGATGGACAGAATTATGATTGCTATCAAAACATAAAAAATGATTTGTTTGATGACTATTTTAACATTTCGTCTATACAGCATGTATTCAATGACGATGGTTGTTTTCTAATAAATCAGAATGAATATTTTTTATCAAAATTTTTAGAAAATGATCGAATATTTCCACCGATATTAGATAAATGTGGTCATTTTTATGTTGTACCAAAGTTGGAAAACATTATGGAAACATCGATGATTTTACCATTGTATCCATTGAAAAAAAGGATTAAAATAGCCATAGATTTGATTAAATTTTTACATCGTTTCACTAATGTAAAATTGATAGATGAAATGGAAATGTGTGATATAAAATATTACCATTTCGGCTATCACGGTGAATATTTATTACTATTGGATTCTGATTCTGTTTACAATAAAAAATCATTGAAAAAATTGATCGAACAACAAAAGAATTGTATCGAGAATGACGATTGTCATTTATTCGATTGTCATGGCAAGTGTTCACCACAAGGTATTTGTCATATGGACATGGATGATAGCAATTTAAAACGTATTTGTAGAAACATATTATTTATGGGCCAATGGTTTCAGTCATTGCTTCAAATTGGTTTATTATCAACAATTCCATTTGCGATGACAAAACATCAACAAATTTACCTGGAAAAATTATATCATTTGTGTTTTGATGCTGATCATCAAAATTTGAATTATGTAATCGATGAAATGGAGAAAATTTTATTGACATTAGTGGATATTTCATAGAAAAAAAATGATTATTCATTTTGTTTATGAATAATTAATTACTTCCCGGATTAATGACATATTGATAATTTTGGTATGATGAATCGGAGAATATTCGAAAGAATGAAAATTTGTATATAAATAGAAATCCAATCAATTGTTTGCAAGATAATTTTGTCAAATTTCAATATTTTAAATCTATGAAATGAATTCAATATGAACATTTCAACGATGACAACATCATCAACATCTCCAACGATGGAAGTCAATACGAATCGTGTTCTTTTACCATTTCCAATTCTATTATTATTATTATTGAATGTTACATTATCAAACGTACGACTAATTAATAGTGAATTGATTGATACGAAACCTAATAATAATCATAAAGATATTATGGATTCAATTTTGATGAAACGTTCATCAACACAGCGTGAAGAAACTAATGATGATTATATGCATTCGCAATTGATGAAAGATTTAGAGATGCGATTATATCAGAATCAGCAACAACAAATGAATAATGATAACCAATATCAGCATATTCAACAAAATTCTCCATCATTGATACAGCAAAGACAATTTACGAGTAATGGTCTACAAAGTGGGTATCATGGTGAACCTGGTGTAATGAGTTCTGGTGGTGGTGGTGGTGCTGGTCGTTTACCATTTGTAAATTCACTTTATCCATATCTTGGTAGTAAATTTCTATCATTATTTCCTCGAAAATCATTCCAATTAAATCCATATAATCCATTTCCATTTTTACCGAATCTATTGCCACATTTTACAATGCCATATTCATCACAAACATATACAAATCCATGGAGTTGGGGAACCAATCCATATTTTTCGCCATCATATTTAAATAATTATAATAGTTTCAGTAGTTATAATAATCGTTTCAGTTCACATCAACCCGAAATGGTCGCATCATCATCGTCCACAAATGGTGCATATACAGATTATACATCTAAATAATTTTTTAATTAATCATTATTCTATCTAATTTTTCTTTTGCAGAATTTAATCATAATTACAATAATGAAAATACCAACAAAAATATTTTTGGTTATTATTGATATTACAAGGCGAAGAAATTGTTTTTACATCAATATTTTTTCTCATTAATTATCATATAAAATTGTAAAAAATTCTATCATTTTACACCGAATACTATAGTAAATATTATCATTTTATTTTTCAAGTAATTGATCTCTTTCAATTACTGAATCATCAAATTTAATCATAAATGTGGTACCATCATGCCAATGTACAGTGATTTTTGCTGGCTATTTTGATGTGAATTGAAATAAATTGATTGTTAATCAATGTTAATCATGATTGACAATGATTTGAAAAATCAAAACTTACAAAATTACACTCGTTCAATATGGCTTCGATAATACCACCAATGAATGATGCACAATTAATATATTTTTTGTCTTTTGGTACCGATATAAATTTATTCACTAGCGGCTCACGTTCAATTATATAATCTATTATTGAATGAAAAATTAATCAATTTAGAATTTCATAAAAAATGAGTTTTGTTAAAAGAAATTTACATGTATTTTTATCATCATTAGCTTGTTCCAATTTATCGGCTTCTTTACCGAACAACATTAACCATACTTTACTACGTATAAATATTAACATATTTATCAAGCGTGTTTCACGTTTAAATGTTTTCTCTCTGATCAACATTAGATCAACAATTCTTTGTCCAACATTATAACCAATTTCAGATAATTTTGATTGCATTTCCGATGCTAATTGTACACGATTTTCACAATATTGTACCAATTCGGAGAATAAAAATGCGAATGCACTCAGACTTATTTGCTATTTAATTGAAGGGTGAAAATTAATTAAAAATCAGAATAAAAAAATAAATTCATTTATTATTTACATCCGATCTTGATTTAGTTTTTTCAATTGATTTATCTAAAAAACTTGAACGACATTTACCGGAAAATACAGGTGTTGTGTCCATGTCGATGTTATTTTTGGGTTTTTCGGGTGTTATATTTAAATTTCAATAATTTGATTAATTAATTAAATTTTAATTTTCAACAAAAAACAGATAACACATGAATTTTTATGATCATGAAAATAAAAACATAAACAAATATTGATGACCAAACAACGCATGCACCAAATCAATCAAAGTTAAACAACAACAATTCAAATATCAATGTGTCATGATTGCCATATAAATTGTCCTATTCAAACACAAAAATTAAAACTAAATAAACTTTAAAATTGCATATATAATTTAGAGAAACGTGTGTGTATATTTAGGCGTTTGTATATACATCAGAAATCAGCAACAAACGATCATTCCAACAAATCAACTGATTGCTGTGGTTACAATTTATTGTAATTATTATTTTTATTACTATTATTGTCATCAAAAATCAATTTTCAATCAAATTTTACCAATTAATTTCCAATCAAAAAAATTTTCAAATCAACAAAGTTTTTATTTGTTTATCAATGAAATGTTAATTTTTGTTCATTTTTTAAAAATTATTTTCCAATGATGAATGTACATATAAATAGATGAACTAAAATTGTTCAAAACTTTACGCTTTAATCCCCATTCGACAATCATTAATCATTGATTCATTTTTGAATGTTAATCACTATTGATGATCAAGATAAATCGATCAATTAATAAACTGATTAGTTTGGTTTTCTTCTTGTATGATCAGAAAAAATCAATTCAATCAATTGCGCCGGTCTTATCCTCAAATTGTTTCAAGTTTTTATTAAATATTTGATATCTACCACCAAATAGATATTTTCCTTATTTCATTAATAGGAACATCAGCAAAGAGTTGCGGTACTGCAGCCTGTGTACATGCATGACCATCTACAATATCGAAAAGAGAAGAAAAATCCAAGAGTTATCACTTACTCTCTTTGTAAGGTATGTAGAAATGTGTATGATGTGTCAATATGTATGTGTGTGAATCTTATTCACTTCCATTCATTTTCAATTTTTTCAATTTCAAACTGGTTTTTTAATCAAAAGTTTCTGCATACAGACATTTTTCAATTGTTTCAATTGTAGCATTTAATTGTACATTTTTGTTTTATCTTTGAAACCAAAAAAAAAACTTGTTCATAAATTAAAGAAAAATTATCGATATCATTTTGATTATTTATATTTTTTTTGGGGTAAAACAAGTTACAAAAGATTCAAAGCTGGTTAAATTTTGTATGTACTTTTTTCTCTACCAGAAAAAAAAGCGAAAAAAATTTGATGACGTTAATCATTGTTTCCTGTTTGATTCAATAAATTTTCACATATAATCAATTTTTAAAAAATACATCCAAACATACATAGCGGCCAAAGTTTGCTTTTTTCAATTTGACATTGAAACTATTTTCAATTTTAGTTTGAATTTTATTCAATTGAATTTTGTTTGAAATTTAAATTTTTGTATTTTTGTTATCAAACTTTTGTATTTCAAGTAAGTTCCCTTTTGTTATCGGCAAGTTATTATCATTTTTCATAGAAAATAATTGAAATAAATCTATTTGTTCGACATTTTTCATTGAATTTTACATTTGATAAATTCAGCATCAAATTTCTTTTGATTTTAATTTTGAGTTATTTATTTTCAAGCTAAATTCATTTATTTATTTATTTATTTAATTCATTCATTTTTCCCATTCAATCATTTAAGGAAATTATTAATTTTTCAAAAGTAGTTTATTGATTCATTCATTAAAAAAGAAGTAAAAAATGGCTGAACAAAAAATTAAATGTGGACCAATTGTCGAAATGCAAGGCGATGAAATGACACGTATCATTTGGGACTTGATTAAAGAAAAATTAATATTACCATTTGTTGATGCTGAATTACATTTTTTCGATCTAAGTGTACAGAATCGTGATAAAACTGATGATCAAATCACTGTTGATGCAGCGAATGCAATATTAAAATATAATGTCGGTGTAAAATGTGCAACAATAACACCGGATGAAAAACGTGTTGAAGAATTTGGCTTGAAAAAAATGTGGAAATCACCGAACGGCACCATTCGTAACATACTTGGCGGCACAGTATTCCGTGAACCGATTATTTGTAAAAATATTCCACGTTTGGTTACTAGTTGGAATAAACCGATCGTTGTTGGCCGTCATGCATATGGTGATCAATATCGTGCTACTGATTTCGTTGTTCCCGGTAATGGTAAATTGGAAATAAAATTTGTTCCAGCTGACGGTTCAGCACCGATCACACATGAAGTATTTGAATTTAAAGATGGTGGCGGTGTCTCATTATCAATGTTCAATACCGATAAAAGTATTCATGATTTCGCTCATTCATCGTTCCAATATGCACTTCAACGTAAATATCCACTTTATTTATCAACAAAAAATACGATCCTCAAAAAATATGACGGAAGATTTAAAGATATTTTCCAACAAATTTATGAAGAAAAATATAAATCACAATATGAAGCGGCTGGTATTTGGTATGAACATCGTCTTATCGATGACATGGTAGCACAAGCATTGAAATCTGAAGGTGGATTCGTATGGGCATGCAAAAATTATGATGGTGATGTTCAAAGTGATTCAGTAGCTCAAGGGTAAATTATTTTCGAAAATTTATTTCCATCAGATTTTAATCTATTGCTTTATTTATAGCTATGGATCATTAGGAATGATGACTTCTGTATTAGTATGTCCAGATGGTAAAACAATTGAATCAGAAGCTGCCCACGGTACAGTTACCCGTCATTATCGCATGCATCAGGAAGGCAAAGAAACATCAACCAATCCTATTGCATCGATTTTCGCATGGACACGTGGATTATTACATCGTTCAAAATTAGATTCAAATCCATCGTTGGCTGATTTCGCTGAAAAACTCGAGAAAGTTTGTGTTGAAACAATTGAAAGTGGTTTCATGACAAAAGATTTAGCAATTTGTGCAAAAGGTGGCATGAGTAATATAACACGTGGTGATTATTTGAATACGTTTGAATTCTTGGACAAATTGGCTGAAAATTTACGTATTAAATTGGGAAAAAATTGAATTTTTTAGAGAATTTTATTATATAATCCTCCGTTGAACCATTGACAAAATACACTTGAACACTGCAATCATCATTTGTGCAAAAAAAAAATTAATTGAAGCTAATCCTTAATTAATATTTGTATTTTAATTTTTTAAGAAATTTTAATTTTCAAATTTTTTATCAAAAAAAATAGAGAAATAAATTTTATACTCTTCAAATTAAAAAAATAACTTTTGTTGTATAAATGACCAAATTTCATGCATGTGTTAAACATGGAATCATCTGATTCAATCAAATTAATTGTAAAAGCAACAGATTTTGCAGCCAAAGCGCATCGAAAACAATTACGTAAAGATGGCCAAACACCATACATTAATCATCCGATCGGTGTGGCAAATATCCTTGTTGAAATCGGTAAAATAACTGATCCAATAGTGATCGCATCAGCATTACTACATGATACAGTTGAAGACACCGATGTTACATTTGATGATATACAAAAAGAATTCGGTGATCGTATTTTGTAAGTTTACGAAAAAAATTTGCTAAACATTTTATGAATCTTTATCATTTTTTTCTTACCAGATCAATCGTAACTGAAGTAACGGATGACAAAACCTTGCCAAAATTAGAACGTAAACGTTTACAAATAGTCAATGCAGCCAAATCTAGTTATGAAGCTAAATTGATAAAATTAGCAGATAAATTATATAATTTACAAGATCTTTTACAGTGTAAACCATTAGATTGGTCTGAAGATGATGTAAAAAATTATTTTGATTGGTCTGCGCAAGTAATATCTGGTCTGAACGGAACCAATAATGAACTTGAAAATCGATTGAAACTAATATTTGGGAAATTTCAATCAAAAAACAGTATATGAAGTAATATATGATGAAAATGAAATGTTATTTCAAAAAACTAAGCTTTTTTTAATAAAGAAAATGGAAACATATTCGTCATAAGAAATATTATTATTTCAATTTTTATCGATTTTTAATTTAGATTTTTTTTCAACTTGAATTTTAAGAAAAAATTGTTGACAGTCTTGATTTTGAATTTTGAATTGAATGACAAAATGAAAAACATGGAGAATGATTTGTTAACATTGATAAATTCATCTTATAAATATTATAAAATATATTTTACAAATAAATATACAATTAGTTCTATAATAATCGGCATCGTATCGTGGTCATTTTATATTGAATTCTTATATACTAGTGTTCGATCCGTTTATTCACCTGATATTGATTGTTTTTATATTGATTCTGGTTGTAAAATTTATGATAAAAAATATAGAAACGATGCAAATATTCTCAACTGTTCAATTTGTTCATTACAAATATTATTATATAATGTATGGTTTTTCAATGATCAACATTGGCTAATAATGGCTAATGAAAATTATAAACAACTGTTCAAAATTGATATTTATTTATCAAAAAATTGGTCACAAAAAATTATGCGAATTTCATTCTATATTGGATTATGGCTTAATTTAAATTTTCTTATTACCAACATATTGTATGAACATATAGATTGGTTTGATACATTTTTAATCTTTTCAAATTCAACAATATACGCATTTACGATCAATTATTTCCTAATGCAAATATATCTACTAAATGAGATATGTGTGAATTTATTTAAGCAATTTAATCGCAAACTTAATCACTCAATAAGACAAGGTGTCTTAAATCAAGATTTGTTAAAATATTTTCCCAATCTTTATCTAATGATTCAATATATAAAAACATATCTCAAACAATCTTACACAGTTTTTTTGATCTGTTCGTTTGTCGGCATATTTGAATTGTATGATTTCAGCTTTGGCAAGAGTTTGCCATTAATATTGCGATTAAATTGTATATTTACAATATTAATATGGATATATATCATCATTAGATTTTCTATTGTTTTCGGTCGCATTGATGATGAAGCAAAATTATTATCCGATTCAATTTATGAAGATGTCAATGTCAAACGAATCCCATATTGTCCTCGAATCAATAATATTACAAATGGTGAAATCAAAAAACATCCAGAATATTCCAAATATTATGATTTAATGTTCTGTTTGAATAATACTGTTGGCTTGGAAATCATGAACACACCAATCAATGCATCATCGATTCTTACGGTAAAATTATATTTTATTTGTCTGAGAAAAAAAGTAATCTTTTTTTATCCATTCCACAGTTTTTTACAGTATTTTTTTCTGTGACAGCTTTAATTTATCGTTGAATGTAATTTGTTTTCCACATGTTTTTTTTCAAGTTCTTTAAATCGATTTTATAATAAAATCTATGAATTTGAATGTCAACCAAAATGAAATAAAAAAAAATTCTCAATTACATTTGAATCGATTTTTTTCCAATCCTGATCTTTTATTGTTCAACTTGAAAATCTTTAATGTCATGATTTATATATCATTTGTCGTTATCATTTTTAATTTAAAATTCAAACTACGATAATGATAAATGGAAAACGATTTGATTGCATTGTTAAATTCATCATTTAAATATTATAAAATACAATTTTCAAATAAATATTCATTCAATTCAATGATAATTGTAATTTCATTATGGTTATATTATATAATATTTTTATGTAACGCGATACGACCAATTTATTCACCGGATCTTAAAGATTGTTTTTATATTGATCTAGGTTGTAAATTTTTCAGTACAAAATTTAGAAATGAAGGTAATGTCTTATGTTTTGCTTATTATTCATTGTCAATTTTATTGTTGAGCGTTTGGTTCTTCGATGATCAACAATGGTTGATAATGGCAAATGCGCATTATAAACGATTGATGCGAATCAATATTTATTTATTGAAAAATTGGTCGCGAAAAAAAATACGAAATTCATTTAGCATAGGCTTATGGTTTACTTTTAATTTCAATGTGATGAATCTGTTTTATGAACAGCCGAATTGGGTAGACATAATTTTAATTCATTCCGGTGTTATTCTATTTGCAATGTCCATTAATTATTTTTCAATGTATTTATATTTGTTGAATGAAATCTGTGTCGATCTTTTTCGACAATTCAATAGAAAAATTCATCATTCAATCAAAAACGACAGTCTCGATTTTGAATTATTAGTATATTTTTCCGATCTTTATATAATGATTCAATACATGAAAATATATATGAGACGATCACTCATTGTATTTTTAATATGTTCATTTGGCGAAATTTTCTCAGTGTATAACTTTGCATTCATTAAAAGTTTACCTTTGATCATAAAAGCATCAGCATATTTGACCATAGTAATGTGGACCGGCTTGATCATTGTTTTTTCAATAAATTTCGGCCTTATCGACGATCAAGCGAAAAAATTATTAAATTTATTATATATTGACATCAATATTTACAAGATTCCATATTTCTCTAAAATAGATGTGGCTGCAAATGTAAAATCTAAAAAACCTCCCAAATATTATAAATATTATGATTTAATGCATTGTCTGAATACTACTGTTGGTCTAGAAATCATGAATTCACCAATCAATGCATCTTCAGTACTAACGGTATTGTTTTCCTTTGTTTTTTTACATAACTCATCTATCTAATTTTATTTATTTCAGTTCATTACGATATTTTTATCCGTCACAGCTTTTATTCATCGTTAAATACAAGATTATGGTACAAAATCGAGACAGATTTTCCATGGTTTTTTTTCAAAGTCAATTTCATCGATGAATCATGATATATTTCGAATCGATTTCATTTTATGATTAATCAATCTATTAAATTTGTTTTCTATAATAATATATATAATAGGAGATTGTTAAATTATTTCATTTTGAATAATGAATCAAAATTAAACTATTTTTTATTTTTGATGAAATTTCATATAAAACATATAATTTGATTTTTAATTTGAATGATTGCAATCAACTATTTGGAAAATGATTTGATTACATTATTTCAACTCATTATCCAAATACATTAAATAATATGATTCAAAAAAAAAAAAAAAGAAAAAATTCATTCATTTCGATATTTCACCAGAATTTTCTTGAATTCAATTTTGATTTCAGAAATATTTGAATCATTAAATTCACCTGAAATCGATTGTTTGCTGTGATAAACAATCAAAATGAAATAATGAATGTACCAATCAATGACATTATCATATTGATTAAATGTATTTTTTTCCAATTAATTACTTTATTTACAAAAATAAAAAGTCATTTATTCTTATCTCTTTTTTCCAAGAGATAATCACAATATTTTTAACACATTTTACGCCATTAGTTTATCAGTAAAGAAGCAAAAAATTTGCAATTTAAAAATGCAGCCATCTTCAAAAAACAAACACCCATTAAAAACAAAATTATTCATCAATAGATAGCGTTGATATTGTCAATATATTGAAATTAAAATTCAATTTTCAATTCATTTTCCATCGACAACAACAACAACAACGAATGCTTGAAAAATAAGAAACAAATATCAAATTTAAAAATCTCTAATCTTTGATTGGAATCAACCATGACATTGAAATACAATTATTACTATGATTATAGTGGAATTTTTTTTTCTTCAATTTTCTTCGTTAATTAAATTTTCCATTTTCATTATCTTTCAAGAATGAAACAAAAAGAAAAAAACTCATAAAAAATAAATTCAATGAAAATTTCAATGTTTCTTCGCTTTGCTTCGATAGAGAATCGAAAAAAAAATATTTACTTTCAAAAAAGGAATTTGTTTTTCTGTTGTGTTTTATATTTTTCAATAGTTTTGTTTATTCATTGAAGCACATAGAAAATTACAAAAAAAAAGTAAATGAGAAATCATTATCATGGTCATGATCAATTATGATAATCATAATAATAAAAATAATAATAATGATCATGATAATATGGCATTTTCGAATGGTGGAATATAATTATGATTATGATTTTGATGATTATTATCATTATTTTTATAGTATTATTATTATTATTATGATTATTTGTTTTCAAATTTTAAATCTTTTTTTTCGATACAAAAATGAAGAAAAAGATCAAGGTGGAATTTCAAATTTCAAATTCTCTCTTTATGTGAATAATGTGATTGATAATGGTAATAATAAGTGATTGATTGATTGGTATGGAAGGATCCATTTTCAAAGTGGAGGATGAGAATGAATCGAAGCGGATATATTTTTAAGTAATAATGATCATTTAAATGTTATTTTCAAATTTAATGATTCAAATGGAATTGTAAAATTGAGACGTAGTGAAAAATTGATGAGAAAAAAGACGAATAAACGAATTGAATCACCATAATCATATTCATTATGTAATTTAATTTGAAATTTACGTGTTCTGGTATTTTTCAAGTCAATCAATTCAATCACTGATTCGATAATCAGTGTATCGACCAACTGTTGATGATAACATTCCAGTCATAATAATCAACATAATAACAAGGCGCAAAACATCCTTGATTTCGACCAGATTTTTAGGGGGAAAAAGTTTGATTTTTCCCCCCGATTTCAAATACACTGAAGAATAGGCAAAATATGAAACCAAAAACAAAATCAACAGATTGCTGCGGCATTTGTCATATTTCATGTTTTCACTGTTCAAAATTAGAACAAAGAAAAATTGAAATTTCAATAGAAACACACATAAAAATATTTGAAAATAATAATAACAAAAATCTGCCAGTTTTTGTTGGTTTGCAAAGTTTAAATTTTCATTTCATTTTTTATTTCCAATGCATTTCAATGAGAACAAATTGAATGGTTGGTTGTGAGAGGGGGGAACAGCATTACATTCGAAAATTTAAGAAGAAATGAAATAAGAAAAAGGCAGATTTTTTTACGATTGTACAAATGCCTGATACAATATGTGGTTTATGGGAAGAAATATAAATCAGAAGCAGAAAATAAAAAATCTTCACATTCAATTCAATCCATCCATCCATACATTCATTCAATCATTCATTCATCCATCGTTCATTGATTTGTTGATTCGTTTCTTCTTTGTGAATTTGTGATGAAGAAAAATAATAAGAAGCAAATGAATATTGCCATTCAACACTTGGACAAATTCAACCAACCAACACACAAACACACTTAAAAAACATTTTAAAATTTTATTTGAAATTTATTTATTTAAAATTGTTGCAGAAAATAAACTAATAAACAAATTCAGGTTATTACAAATTTGTCCACAGACGCAAATAAAACACTTGTTTCATCGATAAATTTTTTGTGATTTTTAGATTTTTCAAAAAATTTCAAATGAAATATTACCATACAAATATATTCGTTGTGATTTGTTTTCAATTTTTGCAAATTTTTGAATTTTTGCTTTAAACAACTGCAATTTGAAACAACTGTTCGTGTCTATTTCGTTGCAATTATTGTTGATATTATTATTATAATTATTGTAATGATTATCATTTTCGAAAAAACATCAATAACGTTGTGGTCGTCAATTATTTTTTGATATTTGACGAATATAATCATAATGTTTTACATGTGTTTGCTCGGTGAATGATTATGATGGTGAATTATATGTTTCAATGGCAATATCGTTATTACTTTAAAGTATAAACCAATGAAATTCATTCGTTTTTGCTGTTGTTGTCGTATATTATTGAATCGATATTGAATATTCATTGAATGAATAAATGATTACAAATTTTCATCATCATTATTATAATCATAATAATCAACAAATGATTTTAAATGTTCATTTGTCGTCATCAAATGAAAATAATGAAATAATAAAAAAAAATCACCAACAACGACGACGACAAAAAAAACATTGTTCTAGTGGTCGATTGGTATATTAATTGACTTGTTGTGTTGTTTTGTTTGATTTGATGTGATTTAATGTTTTACCACGACTAATAAACCAATAATAATAATCAAATACATCATGATCAACTAATAAAATACAACGAAACCGACTATCATTATCAAGCGACAACAATGACAACGATGAATGATCGATTTTATTTGAAAATAATTTACATATTTTTAAACTATTAAAATCAATCGATAAATTATGAAAAACATGCACCAAGTATCGAAAACATTGTGTTAAAATTTTCATGGTTAATCAATGAGTACATTGAATTATGAATTTTTGATGAAAAATATCAAAATATCAAATCAATCAATCAATCCATAAATCAAAGATAATAATTGTTAATTTTAAAAAAATGCAGACCAAGTGAATGCTTCAAAGAATTTTTCGCTTTTTTAAATGAGAATAAAATTAAATTTTCAAGTTTATTTTCAAACATATCAATGACAATCAATCAAAAAGATGAAATGAAATTCTGTCAAAACAGAAAATAAATGGACACCTGTTGAATGCTTGAACCAAAAAATTCTCAAATTTTCAATTATTGTGATATGTAAAACTTTTTTTTCACGAACAGAAGTTCATTGATATTTCGATCAAATCAGATAATCTCATTAATTTTTTTTTGTGTCATTAATCATTCTTAAATAATTCTGTGAATTTAATTATTGAAAAGCACAAAATTCAAACAAAAATCGAAAGCATTCAACACCATCATCAATCAACAATATTAGTGTCTACAACGATTCGAAATACAGAAAAAGATAACATATATTTTCTGGTGAATCTAACAAAATTTTCAAATCCAACAAAATCAATCAGGGTTTTTTTTTTGTTTGCTTTCGATTGCAAATTTCTGACCAATTTTGCCCTTGTGATTTTTGTGTTTGTGATGATTGTTTAGTTGCTGCTATTGCTACTGCATGCATTTCCATTGTGTTTTGACATAAACCATATTTCCAAAATCAATGATTTTTCGTAATAAATAATTGTTACAATTATATTGATTTTTACACATGTTATTTTTGTGATATATCAAACGTGAACACACAGACTATAATTTCTAACTAAAATGCGTTTTTAAGCCAATGTGACAAGTGTCAAAAACTGAATGTTGAATTTATGGAAAACAGCTGATTTTTTTGAAGTACGAAATTCTTCAACGAAATTCAACGAAAATTCAATAACCCAAAATCATTGAAAAAAACGACATAATCCTTCAAAATAAAGTGAAAACATTTTTTTTTGTAAATCATTTTCGAAATTATAACAAGTAAGTATCGATAATTTGAACATTTACATGTATCAAATAAGGAAGCAATCGTTTGCCAAAATTTTTCTGATTCTTGTGCTCGAATTGGTGTGATTTATTTATGGTTTTTTTTTTACTTCCAAATGATCAATATACCATCATTCATTGGTGATGATGATGATGATGATGATTTATCAACAATATTGAAATATTGTTCCGCAATGGAAGAAAAAAATCGGGAAATTCCGTAAAGTTTTGTTTTATAAATTTTTTTTCCGAATATTAAATCATTTTTTCGACGATTACAAATCCCTTTTTTTCTGGTTGATTTGAATTTTTGAAAGAAAAAAAAATCAAATAATCATTGACATTTTATGATATAAATAATCATATCATTTATCAACAAGTGTGACGAAATAATAATAATAATAATAATCATATCGAACATATATTTATACTTTGTAAGATATGAAATTATCGATATCTTTCATTTTTCTTGTGAATTTTGCGGAAACTCAATAGGAATGTGTTGAGACAACAAAAAAAAAACAAAAAAACAAAAAATGTGCACAGACAAAAGTTATTTTTCTAAGTTTAGATTGAATTTGGTCAGTCAACCGCAAAATTTATTCAGTTTTTTTTCAGAGAAAAATGAATTTCTATTTTTTATTATTGCAAATTTTAATTAAATGAAAATGAAAATATTTTCAATTTCATTTTTCCTTTCATTTTCCATTCATAATTCATTAGATTTCATGAACATGAATGACCATGAAGTTTATGGTCGTAGTTTATTTATTTATAAAAATTGAAAAGATTAAAAATTTGACATCGATAAATTATCTTTTTTGAAAGGATTTATTTGTCTATTGTTTGTTTATTTATTTGTTTTTTTAGAAATGATGAAAAAAAGGCTTATTAATATTATCATTGAATATTCATTTATGTATTAATTGTGTGTGTGTTTCAAAGATTTAAAGATGTTTTAACATGTGACATCCAGAAAAAAAATGATTATGAAAATTTATTCATTTTATCGATTTCATTTGGAAAACAAATACAGCAACAATGATTGGACAAATTTTGACTTAATATTCAATTTTTTTCTTTTAATGGTAAATTGTATGCGATTTGACATTGGTCACTTTTTCATCGGCATATTTGTTGAATTTGTGCTCATTTTTTTTCTTTCATTTTCTCAAATATTTCATTCTTTTTTGCATTGTCATGTCATTCATAAGTTTTAAAGTTATTAAATAGATAAATAAACAAAGTTTTTTTCTCCGAAATATAAAGGAAGAAAAGATAATTTTTTTTCTTCGAAAATTTTTGATGAACATTTGATATGTATGAATTCGTTGAAGAAGAAAAGAAAAAAAACAGAAAAACAAATAATCCTCAAATGAATCAATTGATGATAATTTATTTGTTGATAATCAAATTGATTATGTCATATATGTTGTTTTTTTACATTTAAATATTTATAGTATTTGTTCTAATTTTAATTATGTTTATCACTTCAAATAATTCCAAATGCTTTGTCCTCTGATATTTAAATTGGTGTCATCGGCCAATCAATTGCATTGCCGATTCATTGATTACTGTGAAAATTAGGAAAAAACATACATATGTTCGATGAACTGATCTAATTTTTTAATTTGTTTTTCATTTAAAAATATTTTCTTCATTTTTCAAAAAAAAATTTAGACAAAATTTATGTGAAAAACAAAAAATGAACATTTTCAACAATAATCTTAATAATAATAATAATAATAACGATAATAATTCGAATAAAAATTCATATTCACGTTTTCAAGTAACCACAACTAACATCAATATTGATGACCCTAATGATTTTCATTCAACGATACCGTTTCTTAATGATAATCACAATACTAATAATAATAATGGTGGCACAGATGGCATTGGAGGTGGCGCAGGAGGTACCGGCAGCGCTGGTTTAATGTATGATAATGATTTAACATTGAACGAACCATTATTTGAATTGGAAGAAAATAATAATAATAATAATACAGTTACGACAACATCATCATCAACAAATTCATTTTATAATACATTTTATAAATATCGTAAATTAAAACAAAACAACAATAATTCATTCGATAATGTATTTACACCACCATTATCATCGAAAAGACGATTATCATTTTTTCCACATTCGTCTGTCGTCGGCATTCCTTATTATAATGAAAGGATATTGGTTTATAATTTTTTACAACGACCAACCGGTGTTTGGGCTATTGGTTATCATGTCTTCGTATCGTTAGCAGTAATTTATTGCCTTATATTGACAGTGATATCAACATCATCTAGTGAGTAAATGAGAACAATGTTTGCAATTTAAGTAATTAATTATTATTTAATTAAATATAGAATACACAGAATCCTTGGATAATGCCTTGAATACAATTGATTATTTGATAGTTACATTTTTTATCATTGAATTCATTGCACGTATCTGGTCATCAGAATGCGTATCATATTATCAAGGATGGAAAGGGAAAATACGTTTTTTCAAGAATCCAATTCGAATAATTGATCTTTGTGTCATAGTTGTGTCATTAGCTGTATTGATCTCAAATATGCATGGTGAATTATTGATAACATCATTACGCGGTGTGCGTTTCATACAAATATTTCAAATGGTTAGATTAGATTTTAAATTTCGACCATGGCGCATGATGGCATCAGTTGTTTATTCACAACGTATACATTTAGCTATCGTTTTTTATATGGGATTTTTAGCACTGATATTCATTTCGTTCGTGATATATTTTGTTGAAAAAGACGCAAATGAAGATTTTGATAGCCTTGCATCATCAATGTGGTGGGCAGTGATAACATTATGTACAATAGGGTACGGTGATATGTATCCTAAAACATCTACAGGCAAATTATTAGCATGTATTTGCTCAGTTATTGGTGTTTCAATATTTGCCTTACCTGCTGGCATTCTCGGTACTGGTTTAGCGTTGAAGGTAATGAAAATTTTGCAAATTAAATAATTTTGCTCTAAAAAACGAAAATAATTATTTTTGCCATGAAATTTTCATTTATCAAAATTATTCTATATGTTTGTTTAGGTACAAGAACAACAAAGACAATTGAAAATAAGTAAACGTAAACAACCGGCAGCGCGTCTAATACAATGTGCATGGAAATTATATGTAGCCGAACAAGAATTACTTCGTGCATCAAATAATAATGAAAATAATGTTATTAATAATAATAATAATAATTCAACAACACAAACTCAAAATTGTTTACGTTCAGTCATTTGGAAACGTTTTGATACAAATAAAAATAAATCAAAAACATTAACATGGAAAGAAATAAATGGTCTATGTTTTGTGTTTGCTGTTAAATTTTGTATATCGAAAAGAGATTTCGTTAAAGCATTCAAACCATATGATATAAAAGATGTATTAGAACAATATGCTGCTGGACATGCTGATATGTTGGCTAAAATACGTTTAATGGATAATCGCTTAGAACGTATACAATCGAATTCTATCACATCTAAACAGCAACATGAAATACGTTTACGTTTTCTATCACATATTAATAGATTGGAATTGGAAATGCAAAAAATGCAAATCAATATAAATGATCTAATGCAATATCAAATAAATTCAAGATTAATTATAGAAAATTTATTAAAATATTTATTAGATCAACAATGTTCACTAAGATTTGCCCATACAAACAATGATAATAATGATTGCCATTATGGCAATATTAGTATCAATAACAATTCATATAAATGTAAAATTTGTTCAAAAACAAATATTTCCAAAGAAAAATTATTAACAAAATTTCATCAATTAAATTTTGTCGATAAATTTGATCAAATATTTCAAACATTAAATCAAGATGTATTATTACATGTTCTAAGAAATTATTTTGGAAATAATGATAACAATAATGAACAATGTCGATGTCAACCAAAGCTATGCTCAGCGACAAAATTTCCAAACAAGACCACCGTTAATTGCAGCCATAATAGACGATTATCATTTTGATATGTTCTCCGGAAAATAAAACAATTTAATACTTTCAACAACTTAATATTGAATTTTTGTAAATTTTTTATATACTTTTTTTTACATTTTGATATATGTCTATTTTTTTTATATGAAAAATAAAAATTTTACGCCAAAAAAAAGCAAAACAGTCAAGTTCCTATGTGCATGCTTCATATATGCATTGCAGTGATGCCAACATTTTCCCAACATTTTTGCTTTCATTTTCCAATAGAGTGATAGCTATCGAAATTTGTTAAATATTTCCATTGAATTATCAATGTTGATAGACGAATCGTTTTGGTTGCATATACGATCGTCATCAATAGATGGAATGTTGAAAATTTTTGAAAATTTGTTCGGTTATAAGCAAAATAAATGCACAAAAATAATGTATCACATATCAATAAACATAAACATCTAAGTGTTTCAATACCATAATAATCGATTGAATCATTTGGCGATTGTTTTCGAAATAAATTACATCCATTATTTGCATTTTTCAAAATGCGTATACTTTGGTCGATAAAAAACAACGAATAAATGAATAGAAACCAATGTAAATTAATCAATTTTAAACATTCATTATGATTTGAATTGACGAAAAAACATGTGAATGAAATTGAAATATCAATCAATGATGTTACAAGTATGATAGCGCCATAAATTGTCTGATTCATGAGCATTTTTTTTTTTTTTTTTTTTTTTTGATTGAAATTTTTAAAAAATTTGATTTTTTAATCCAGAAAAACAGAGAAAAATAGTTCTCGAACAAAATTTTCGAAAAAATTCCAATAATTCCAAACAAAAAAGTTTTTTTTTCAAAAAAAAAAAAAATTCATTTAATATGAAATAAATAAATGAATAGTTTGCGTGTTCAATGTGAATTAATTACATGTATTTTTTTTCACTCATAAAAAGGTCAACAAAATGATTTACAAAAAAAAAAAAAAAAAAAAAAAAATTCTTTCACTTTTTATCGAATCATATAAAATTAATCATGTCCATTGTGTATTCAATAATGAATTTTCTAAACAATTTTTCAATTTAAATGATGAAATTTTTGATGTGTGATATTTGGTCGTTGCTTCTGTTGTTAATGTTGCTAGTGGCGATTGTTGATGGCGAATTCTTCTATTCTTGAAACATCTTTTCATTTTAATTACTGATAAAAATATTAATAATAATAATGTTGTCTGTATGAAACATGCTATCATACAAATTATGAATAAATTCATTGGCTCAAAACAGAGATAATTTTTATTTAATATTTGATATGATTCGAATATTGTTGTTGTTGATGATGATGATGATGATTTTTCTAATGTCACAATTGATTTATCATTATAATTAGTTATTATTTCATCCGTCTGATTTGATATGGGATTATTGTATTCTTTTGAGCGGTAATTATTATTTGAATCATCAGCAATGAATTCGTTCCTTTTATTTATTATTAATGATTTTGATAATTTTGTCATTGATACAATATCACCATAATTTTCATCGTCATCAACCTCATCATCAATATCCAATGATGCAAAACGACGCCTACGTCTACGTCCATATGATGTAACCATTTCTATACCTGAATAACTTCGGCCATTGGCCACTTGACATTGAACCTATTGTTATTTTGATTGAAATAGTAAAAATAAAATAAATAAAAAGAAAAAATTAATCAAGCGAAAATACTATTGAGATTTCAACTATAACAATGACAGCATAAAAAAAATGAATTACATCGAGATTCTTTCTCCACGCAACTTGTTCAACAAACAAGAATCATAATAATAATAGCAATAATAATAATAATCGCTATAATAATTACCGGTTTACATTGATCAAGACAAGTTTCAACTTCAACTTGTATGACTAAAATTGAACCACCCGTAAAAGTAAAAGCCTCCAAATAACTTTCAAGTGTTTTACCATTTTCATTCAAAAGACGAACTTCTCGCATCATTTTCATTTGAGACGGACAACTATAAATTTTATTTTTTCAAATAACAATAGAAAAAAAAATGAAAACGTGAGTATAATCAATGAACCATAATAGATGTAAGTGTATAATAATAATTGAATTGACAAACTTTGTGAAATTTGAAAAAAATGGCAAACATTAATAATAATGATAAAATAGAAAAAAATGGAAATAATAATAATCATAATAATAATAAATTTAGTAAAACAAACCCTTTATTATCGATCAATGTAAAATTATTGTTAGGATTTTGATTATCTTTTGCGATAAGATTTCTAACAAATATCCCATATGTATTTTCATCACTCATACGTATTTGTACTCGAATTATATCACCGATCGATACTTCATCGATATCATTACCCCAATGATCGACCAAATGTAATGATAATTCTGGAAGTTTTGCTGTACCTTTCAATTTATCTGTAGATATTTCTCTACGAATTCAAATAAAAGAAAATGAGATCTATATCATTTGAATAATAAAGCTTAAAACAATAATAGTAATAATATTCACCCTTTTATTTGAAGATCAATTTGGGCAATGCTTGAATTTTTTATATCAAATTTACAAAATATGCCTAAAGCTAAATCTTTTGTTGTCAATACAAGATCATGATGCTGTATAATAATATCATTGGTAAATCGTCCAGGTGTTGGCTGTTTTGTATTGCATTTCATTAATTTAGTATTATTATCCGAAATAATAGCATTAGTGTTATTATTGTCATCAACATCATCAATATATGGAAGTGATAGATTGAAATTAAATTGATTCAAAATATTATTAAAACATGTTTTTGGCTGATTTTGTGCATAAATTTTTCCACTGAATAATTTTGATGCTTCAATTTGTATGTTCATCGATTTCGATTGACATAATACGGTTACTGTTTTTTTACGAGTATGATTGAACGAAAAAAAATTAAATTGAACTAAGATAAATGAGATAATCTTTCAACATGGAAATAATTACCATTGAAACAGGTTGAAATTTCATAAGTGATTATGTTGTCATCAAAAATATATGGCTGCTGAAGAAAATGTGTGGTTGATATTTCATTCAAGTGACTAATACGGCAAATTTTATCGAAAAAATCATATTGAAATGATTTACAGATTGATGAAAGACAAATATCTTTACATTCCATTAACGTACTAACATTAGTTTGAATATAATCATAAGTTTTCAGACGATATTTCGACAATTTTTTCAGATCACAAAATTTTTTTTCAGGTTCAATTTGACATTTATTTTCAACGAAAAATATTTGTTCAATGAATGGATTCGTTTTCAGAAATTTTATTTGAATTTCATTTCGATTCTTTAATCGATTTGAATCGTCAATCAATGTATCACGATCAATATTGAATAATATACAATTTTTATCAATTTCATTATAAATTATTGATCGACAGTTGAATTCGATCCAATTCAAACATAATTCATTACATTTAAGAATTGAATGAATATTTTTCAATATAACTTTTTTAATGATATTATTATTCAAAAATTTTTGTATCGGATAATTAATGGTATAGCCGATAACACTTTCGAATGCCCATTGTTTGTTTTTACATCTATTATAATTATCTATGATTATTTTTGATTGAGAATTTCAAAAACCATTAAATTCTAAGCTAGTGACTTGAGAAAAATATAGAGAAACCGACCTGAAATGCAAATTTTTTTACCAAAAACATTTATAGATGTTTTGTTTGATTGTATCAGACTATCATCGTCGATAATATTATCGATAATTAATTGACATTGATGACCATCATGATTGATGCCATTACAATGATCATTATCAATACATAAATTTAAACATTCATATAAATTACATTCATATCGATTTGATTGTATCGAATTTCTTTCATCATTCGAAATATATTCATAACCCGAATATAGAATATATGTTTTTAAATTACAATTCATCGTTGATTCTTTTGATGGTGAATTGTAAAAAATTTTGCAGAAACAAAAAAAAATATTGATTTTTGAAATTTTCCAATAAAAAACACATTAAAACTTACCATTTGACTTATTGATTATTCGATCATTGTCAAGTGTTGACGCGGGTGAAATTAAATGATTTATTAATTGATAAAAAATCACTGAAATTATTGGTGTTGATGATGATGATGGAGAAAATTTCCGAAATATTAGATTCAACATTTTAATTTCTTTATTATTCTTCGTTTTCAAATGTTTTCACGCTATAATTTGATAATAATTATATCATTATCATTTTAAATCATTATTTGTTTTTTCATTATTCTTTCAATTATTTTGTTGTCATTTTTCCATTATAAACAATTGAGTTATCAATTTATAATTGTTTTATCAAATCTTGATTGTTTTATTTTACAAAAATTGATTGAAAATAATGATTGAAAAATAAAACAATTTTAATTGTTTTTTCTTTGTTTTATTATTTGTCATTCAATTTCAAAGAACAAACAAAAAACGAACGAACTGAAACTAAAACAAATTTGCTTTACAAGTTCATTAACTTGATTTTTTTTCTTTCATTAATTTCGATTGAAATTAAACAATATCACACATAATACACAAACACACCATTGTCATCGATATTATTCTTGTTTTGTTTTTGTTTATATTTTGTTCATCGTGAACAATTTCATGGTATTTTTTTGAATTTATTCGTCAAAGTTAATCACATAATTTATTATATTGAACGAAACACAGAGAAAAATATTTGAAAATTTTAGTTATTTTGTCAAACAAACTTTGAACTGAAAAACAATTGCTTGAAATTGTGATTATCACAAACAAACACAGTCAAACCAAATCAACCGAATGAAAGAAATGAAATAACAAAAAAAAAATTGAAAAACTAAATAATACACAAAAAACCCTACCGAACATCTTGATGTGTGATTTGATGTTGTCGAATAATATAATTTGAAATGAGCGTTCTGTGTATGTATGGATGGATGGTGAGGTAAAACATGGAGAAAAAATTTTAAAATGAAATGAAATTCTCTTCTTCTTCAAAAAACTTGTGGAATAAAGACAGAAAATGAAGAAACAGATGAAAAAATAATTTTACGATGGCCGGGTATAACATGAATATGGAGAAATTTTTGAAGAAGAAAAATAATTTTTTTCCCCTTATTTATTCACTTTAGTATGGTGTATTATTCTTGTTATTGTTATTATCAACATTTGATAATAATATTTTAATATTAATATTATTATTTTATCATTATTACCATTACATAACTCTTAATAATAATAAAATGAAATTTTCAAACATTTCTTGTTTTTGTTGTTTTTGGTGTTTTGTTGCTGCACGATGTTATTATGTTTGTCTGTCTGTGTGTGTGTATGTTTAGTTCATTGGTATCGTGGTATTCAGTGGTTATCGTACACTAAACCACGAATAAATAAATACTAACCAATATAACAATATTAAGATTGAAAAAGAGTGTCTAGTTTGGGCATTGTGTTGTTGTTTTTTTCAAAAAAAAAATTATTTCAATCCAGAGGTTGAATGTTTGTTGATCGGTTGTTTGGTTGATTGTTTGGTTGTTGTTATGAAGGAATAACCCAAACAAACAAACAAATAAAAAAACGAATCGATAAAGGATTTTGGTTTTCGATTTATTCAAAGTTTATTTTATTTTTTCACCTTTTGCCATCAAGCCACCATGAAGGAAATAATGTGATTGCTGCATCATTTTTTTTCCGAATATCAGCACGCTAGCTGATGCTTGGGAATGCTCGAATATTAGAGGATAAGAACTGCAATTCAACAATTGCATTGGTCAAACATCTCCTCGATTATTATTATTGTTAATATTATCGATATTAATTTCAAATTATTATTTTTTAAGAAGTTCTTAGAGGAAGAAGGTTCATAATTGTACAATTTTCCTGATTTGATTTTATTCAATTCATTTGTTGTAAATGAAAGAAAATGATGAATGATGGATTTAATTTGATTTTTTTTTCGGTTTTGGTTTAGGCCTACACAAGAATTATTCATTCATTTGATGATTCATTTTTTTCTTTGAAAAGATCCAGATTTTTTATTTGATTTTATTTTTTTTCTTTTTCATATTTTTTACATTCATTCATTTATTATTCAATACTCGTATAGAGATTTCTGCTTTTATTTGCTTATCTATTGTCGATTATAATAAAATTTTGATTTTTTTTTCATTCAATATATTGAATGGACAATGACCCTATGCATCTATATTTTTTTCTGTTCCTTATTTGAATTAAGAATGGAAAAATTGTTATCATTTTTTGCCCATATAATTGATTAGGATGGAATCATAAAATTGATTGAATTTAATCAATCAATTGCCACACAAATATTGATTTGAATCGATTGATTGATTGATTGTATAATCATTTTCATTATTTATCAAAGATAAGATGTAGGAAATCTTTTATCTTTCACCCTTAAATCCTTGTAAATTACATTAAAATTCATCATCATCATCATTATTTCATTCAATGATATACAATATGATTTATATATGTTATCATTATTATCTAACGTAATTAGATTTGTAGTTTATTTAATTTCATTCTTCTTCGGTTCAAAATTTTTACACTGAGATAATCATTTTATATACAATGTCTACAATATATTAAATAGAAAAAAATACACTAAATTATCATTAATTCAGCAAAAAAATATACACAAAAGATTAGATTGTATATTATGAATGAGTCTTTTGGTTTTCATTATTTAGCATCATCTTAATGATGAGAAATTCATTTATTTTTTCTTCATTCATTCAATATTCAATGAAAAAAACAATCAAACGATAGACAACCGAGAGGAAAAAAATTCCATGCTTCAATTGTGTTGACATTCACAAATAATTGACAATGAAAAATTGAATCCAGAATTCTTCAGTCAGAGAAACAAAGATTAAACGATGAAAAAAACAGTAATTAAAACTTATTTATTACTCGATAAAATTATGTGAATTTTTCACTAAATTTTCCTAAGATTCTTCACATGTTATTATTTGTGGTTTCATATGTGAAAAATATGTATTAATGAGCACATACATCTTTGAAGAATTAGTGTTTAAACTATAATTTTATGTCATTTTTTTCTGCTAATTTTTCATAATCAAATTTGGGTAAATAGAGTAAAAGAAATGACTGAAAGAATGAATAAATGAAACAAACACACAAACAAACAGAGAAAAATCAAATTCACATCATTATTAAATGAATTCAAGAACAAAACAAAATGAAAACCAAGTAATAAAAATTCATTTATTCATTAACATAGAAATTGGAAACAAAACAAAACGAAAAACACAAAAACAATGGTCGAGATAATTGTTAATTATTTTTACCTTTTGTTTTATTATTATAATTTTAATTAAAAGGTGTAACAAATTTTTCGTCGGAATTTTTAATGAGAACAAACCATAAACATAATGAATGAACAAATGCTTTGTTCGATTTGATCAAATGTTTCAATTCTTGTTATGTTTCTATTCTCCTGTTTCCATTTACTCATCATTCATCAATTCACCGGAAAACGATGATGTTGTTGATGATGATCGCATAAACTTGACCACGAAACAAACCATAAGCTGTGTTGTGTTCATCATTGTTTGTTTAGTGTTTGCTTGCTTTTTTTTTTTGCTAATAAAAAATTTCATCCATCAAAATTGATAAATTTGAATTTGTAGTCGAAATGTGGTGTAGGATTTTTTCTGACCATCGAGAAAATGATGATAAATGATTGAATATAATTCTTCTACTTCATCATATTCATTCCTTCATTCATTTTAAGAAGATAATCATCTTTTCATATATTCAAAATTCATAGACTTTTTCCCGATTATTATTATTATTAAAAATGCAATGAAATACACATCTTTACCATAATTTTGAAAGGTCAATCATTATTTTCAATTTTATTCAGATATTATTATCATTGATACTAGTATTTGAAGTCGTTGAATTCTATGAATTCGATGAATGATTGAATGAAAAAATCAATAATTTTTTTGTTTGTTTGAATTCAATTCAATTGAATTGGAGATCTTTTTTTTTCGTTTGCCTAAAAAATCAATTGATTTTTCTATTTTTCAATTGAAATATTGGAAAAAAGAAAATTGATCAAACAAACAAACAAACATTAGCCTATTATATTGACTATTTTATGCCAATCGGTCATTGTGGCCATTTCCGTGGTAATCGAAGGGCAAATGCATATTTTTTTTCTTCAAAATATGGTCAATTCTTTGTTGATTTGTATGGCGTTTTTCGATACTTCTGCATTTATTTCATCTTTTTCTTCTTCAAAATACTACTTTCAGAATTGAACACATTTGAATTGATAAATGATGATGTTGATGGTGATGATGACAACAAGAAATTAATAATAACGATATATCAATTATTTATTTATTTATTTTATTCATTTATTTTTCGGACAGGAGGCATTTTTCTTTCATGTTTTAAGCATTTTGTGTCAATTCAATGTGTATAAATGTCGAAAAAGTTCGAAAATAATAATAATGACCCCTTATGTATGGTTATTTGTCATTATCCTCATTTTTTTTCTTTTTTATTGAGGTGCAATCAAATCTATGAAAAGTTTATGAAATATCATTATATTATTAAGTATTTACCTGGGAATCAATTTTTTTTCCAAGTTTTTTTTTAATTTTGTTTAATTTTTATTTATTTCTCAAGTTTATTTTATTTCACTTGATTGATATTCATTATTTTTTTTAAGGAAAATTGAAATTATTGAATAAAAATTTTTTAATTTCTGAATTTTTCGGTAAATATCTAAGAATTTTGAATGCATAGGAATAAGTGTATTCATGTTTTTAAGATACTAAAATAGTAAAATCGATTATTTTTTATTTTCAAAAGATTTTATTGTTTAAAATGAAATGTATTCTTCAATATAGGAAATGTTGGACGTGTTTGTTGATCATCATGTCGATTAGGGAAAAATAATTGTCGAGTATGTTGTTGTGGTTGATCGCGATCACGGTCCCTTTCTCTATCTCGATCTCTGTCTCGTTCTCGGTCTCTATCTCGATCTCGATCACGTTGTTGTGGATTATTACCATTCATCATTGATTGATCTCTTTCACGTCTTGAATCTCTACGATCTCTTGAATCTTTTTGACGATCACGTTGATCTCTTTGCGGTTGTTGTTGTTGCTGTTGTTGGCCATCAATACCATTTCCTAAACGGTCCCAATAATCACGAAGGTTACTCATACGTATTCCATTGTTTAAACGATTAAAATGTCGTTGATAATTGTTTATACGGAAAAAATTTGGACTTTGTTGTCGATTTTCTTCATTTTCATCATTACTATCGTCATCATTGCCATTATTATTATCATTGTCATTATCATCATCATTTGAATCATAATTAATGCTATTATTATTGCTATTATTATCATCATTCTTAATAAATCCAATTCCACCATTATTAAATGGTGATGATAATAATCGACTAATGCCACCACGATATACACCGAGTATAGGATTGTCTCTCATCCATATTGCATTACGCTTTCGACGTCTACGTCCAACCAAAAATTTTTCAATATCATTGATAGCTTCAGTTGATGAATCATTATTATTATTGTTATTATTATTATTATTATTGCTGTTATTATTGCGATTATTCATATTGTTTTTGCCTTGATTATTATTATTTTTGAAGTTAGAATTATTATTATTATTAGCACCTCTAGCATTATTGTTATCATTATTATTATTATTCATACGATTTGAATTACGATTTTGTCCAAGCCATGAATCCGATTGACGATTGGTTCCATTATTATTATGATGATTGTGATTATTATTTCTATTACGCCAATTAGATGATGATGATGCTTGATTATATTCACCATTATTATTATTATTATTACTGAAGCCAAAATTATCAAAATTATTACGATTATTATTATTATTATTACCGTTATTGGCATTACAATCTTCATTATTATTATTATTTTGATTATTATTCTGATTATTACGATGATTAAAACCAGTGTTGCCAGTGGAACCACCACTATCAGTATTTGAACATCGACGTTTATTTCCCATCATAACACATCTTTGATTGTTATTGCTATTATTGTTGCTGTTATTATTATTACTACCATTACTATTGCTATTAGAATTTCTATCATTATTACCATTACTATTATTATTATTATTATTATTGCTGGATTTATTTGGTGATGATAATGATGGAATAATCATCATTATAATGATTAAAATAATCATAAACATTATAACTTTAAATCGTTGATGTAATATCATCATCATTATTTCAAAATTTCATTTGTTTTTTACACTAAAGAAAAAAAAATTAAGGAAAACACAACCAGAATAATGAATGAGAACGAAAAAAAAAAAATTCAAATTCAATCACATTGATTGATTTTTTTGTCTAAAATCGTATATTTATTCTAATTTTAACAATCAAACATATATAAATGATGATGAAAAAACAAAAAACAAAAAAAGATAATAAATTATGAATTCAATGTTGTTTCAATGTTTTTATATGAAAAAAAACAAAAATTATTTAGAAATTCTTCTCTTAAAATTCTTATCAAGCTATGATTTGAAATTGTAAAATTGTACGATTGTAAATGAATTGAATGAATAAATTCTTGCTTCGCATTTATTCCATTATTCATTATCTATTTAAATATGCTTAATGCATCGTCAAAATCATCAACTTCAATGATAAAAATACAAAAAAAAAATAATGTGAATCGAAACAAGTGAATGCAACCAAAAAGCAAATACATATGGACATGAAAAGTGAATTGAGTAAATAAAAACTAAAGAATTCATACAAAAACATTTTGTTGTTGGACTTTTTGAAACAATGAATGTAAAAAAAAAAATTTCAACCAGAAAATGATGAAAAAACCAGAAATGAAATTATTGTTATCATCATCATCATCATCATTGGTTGTTTATTATGTTTGTCAAATTAGTCATTTTATTTTTCGAAGAAAAAAAAATTCATCGAAAAACACACTTAGAATTGGTAAATAAATGAATTGAAATGAAATAAAATAATGACAAATAAATTGATGATGACAAAAATATTTGAACAAGAGTAAAAAAAAAATTGATGATCAAGAAAAAAAAATATTTGTCTATTATCATTATTATCATTCATTCATTCATTCATTATTAATTTTATTTTTATTATTATTATTTCACTTTTGGTTCTGGTTCTATGATTATTTTATCATCAATTTTTATATACTTACAACAATCAATTTTTCGATTTTTTTTTCGATTCTATTTTAGCTTCATAACTTTGCCCATTGTGTTTGTGTGTGTGTGTGTGTGTGATTTTTACATTGAAAATTAAATTATTATCCAGTATTTTGCTTTTCTATTTTCCAGTATTTTGCTTTTACCATGTTTTCGTATTCTAAATTTATTATTATGATTTCTTTTATTATTATATGTTCAAAAATATTGTATTTGTCATTTAATGAAATGATTAATTGAAATTATTTTCATTGTTATTATTATTATTATTATTATTATTTTTAGATGGAAAATGAGAAAAAAATTTATATATTTGAAATGGCAATTTTTATCATTATTTCATATCATTATTTTTTTCGCATTTATATTTGAAATATTTATTGTAATAACAACATAAGTAATAATAATAAATGAAATACGTTTCAATCAGGTGCAAGCAATGTGAAACAAGAAAACAATGGAAAAATATGAAATCAAACAAAAATATGATCAAAAGAAAATCAATTACTTTTGATCAATTGATCAATTTATTTTTTTCATCTTTCTGCTCGCTTTCTTTGTTCGCAATTCATTAATTTTTGGAACCGGAATCGATGTTTGTTAGAAGAAAAAACCTTAGAATAGCGTTCGTTGTTGGTGAAATGAGCAAAAATATTTTATGAGCTGAATCCTTGGAGGAAAAACTGGAAATTTAAAAAAATTTAAAAATTTCAAATTTATGAAATGAAAATTCAATGTTATCCAAACAAATCGAAAAAAATTGGCTTAATTTTTTCTTTGTATTTTTTGGATTTTTCAATGAAAAAAAACAACAGAATAATACAAAACAAACGTCAATTTAAACAAATAAAAACTTTTCTGCTTTTTGTTCGTACGAATCATCCATAAATCGATGAAAACACAAAGAAAAAAAATCAATTTATCATTTTTCGTATTTTTCAAGGATAATGTTTTTGTTTTCTTTTCATCAATAATTTGTTCAATATTCCAGGTATACCTTTGAATGGCGACAGAATTTTGTATTATTTTTAAATTTCCATCGGAAATTTCCATTGCCGAAAAAAAACCAGAAAATTTTTAATGGATTTTTAATCACATTTTTTTTCCTGCTGCTAAAATCGGAAAATAAAACAAGTGAAAAATGCCAGAAAATTTCATGCAAGAACGAGACAAATGTCAAAAGAAATTAATTTCTAAATTTTCAAACAAAAAAAAATGGGAAAATCATTCAATTTCATATTAAAAATAGGAGTTTAAGACAATTTTTTTTTCACTTCGGAAACAAAAAATCATCCGCTTTGATCGTATTATATTTAAAATTGGTAAAAAAAACTAAAAAGCAGAAAAAAGAAGAAAATTGTCCATCAATTGTCAATCAAAAATGTCAAATAAGAAATTGTAAAATAACGAAATCAAAGAAAAAAAAACGAAAAAAAAACTCAAAGCTATTGGAAACAATAAGTTAATCATTTATTTATCAAATTAAACAAAAATACTTAATGTGAACAAATTAAAAAACACAATCATTTAGACACATTTTCATTGAGCATTTCGTTTCATATTAACATTTTAACATCATTTTTCTTTCTTAAAAAAAACAACTTGAAAAATAAACATACTAATGTGACGTTTTTATACTTTTTTTTTTGTTTGTTTTTTTTCGATCACTGTCATCGGTCAATATTTTCACCATTCCTCCCCTCCGCTTGACATTCCAACGGGACGATTTTTTGTGCAGCTCTTTCCACAACTTTACCATCGACTTCCAGCTTATATGTTCGAACGATCCCAGCGTTATCCTTTACTTGACCAGTGATTGTGCCCATCTTCCAAGTGTATGCTGGACTATTTTCGTCTACGATCAATACTTTATCATTAATTTCTAACATATCATAACGGTTTGAATTTTGATGATAATTGCGTAGTTCTTTCAAATAAACATTTTTATACGTTTTCCAAGCGCTGTTTATATGTCGTTCCGTTGATCGCCAATGCTTAATCAGATTTCCTGTTATTCCATTTCTCGGTGGTACCATCGTATCGGAACAATTATAACCATATATCAAATGATTTGGGGTTAAGATGTATGATTCAGTGTGAACCAAAGGACGTCTATTCATACGCGATTGTATTTCATACAGAACTAATTTCATTTGTTTGCTTGAGATTTTACGTTGCCAAACGATGCTTTTAAATGCTCTTTTCATCGTCTTAATTAATGCTTCATAAAATCCACCACGGAATGGTGCGCCGGGAGTTATGAATCGCCAATCAAACCTTTCCCGCATGATTCTGAACGATTCGTTGAAAAGGCGTCCCAGTCTTTTCAAATTCGGGCCATTGTCAGAAAAGACGACTAATGGTCGTCTATTCAGTGCGGCAAATATCCGAAATGTGTCGCATATTTCTTCTGCGGTTGCTTTTTCGACGATTTCAAAATGGACAGCTCGCGTTACACAACATGTAAAGATGATTCCAATCGTTTTCGGCTCTGTTTTTAATTCAAATAAATCTATACCAATATTCTCAAACGGTTTGCTACGATTAAGTCGTTCTCTTGGTGGATTTCCTTTGAAGACCTCCAAGGCTTTAGCGGTTATTTGTTTGCAATGGCTACAATTATGTTTAATTTTTTTCATTAATCGTCGTGCTCCAGGGATGAAATACATCATTCTTAAATTCGTCAATGAATATTCCACTGAACCATGCCCATCTTCATCGTGTAAGTGTTTTAAAAACGCAATCGTAAATTTACAATTCGGTAAAACAATCGGGTATTTTTCATCATAATCTAATTCAGCTTGTTCCAACCTGGTCAGACATCGTACCACATTATTTTCGTCATTGAATAATCGATAATTCGATTTAAATTCATCGTCGATGTAGCATTGTTGATTAATCTTGATCAATATAGTGAGTTCGTCTTTATCTTTGTCGATCGAATATTTCCACTGGTCATCTTGTTCGCTAATATATTTTATCCATTCATTGTACGTTAAGTTTTGATTCAAATTCACGCCTTTGACGCTGTCACATTTTTCATTTGGTTTGTCACTGGTTTGAATTATGCCAATGGTTACGTTTTCTCCCAACATTTCCGTGATATTGATATGATGAATATCATATAATTCTTTTGTGGCAACGCCTCTTGTGAATGCATCTGCAGGATTTTGTTTGCCGGATATGTGTCTAATATTGATTATCTTCGATCGAATGTTGTACAAATGTACTGCCACGGGAAACGGATACTTATTAATATCGTCTGTCAATCGATTGATGTTATCCATGCTATCTGACCATAACACAATAGATCTAGGTTTAAGAATTTCGGTCAAGTTGTATCCAATGTTGGCTCCCCAATTCAACGCCAATAATTCGCCGCTCACTATTTTCCGTGGTTTAATTAATTTCGATTTTGCAAATATCAACGTGGTTTCCTCGCCATTACTTAGATAACATGCGACACCGATTGCATACTGATTGGCATCTACAAATATCAATAAATCGAATTCTTCAACTGTCTGATTAAAGATTCTGCGATTAAATTTAAATTCTTTGATCAATTGTAAATCATTTATTATCAAATTGGCTTTACGTAATAATTTCGGTTCTAATGGAGTGTCCCAATCATAACCCGCGTTCCAACATTCATGAATCAACAACTTCATTTTCAATGTTGATGCCAATACGAAACCGAATGGATCATAGATTGATGCATAGTATTGTAACAATTTACGCTTAGTAATTTCACCTTGTTCATTAAAATCGGGAATATCTATTTTCATGTTGTCATCTTCAGTCCATTCGATACCCAATACTTTGGTTTCAGCTAATCGATCATTCCATGATAAATTCAATTCTAAATCTGATGTGCGCCATTTTCGTAACTCCATGGATGCATCATTAAATATTTCTTGACTTTCATGTTTCAATTTCTCAATACTCAATGAATCTTTCGCTGACATAACCAAGTCATCAACATATAAACCATTCCTAATCGCCTCGACTGTTTGTGGAAACCTATTTTCGTATTTTTTCAAATGATGATAAATTACTGCATAAAGAATAAAAGGGCTTGAAGATAGACCGAACGGCAAACGATTAAATTGGTAACACACAAGTTTGTTGCATTGAGTTATCCACAAAAATTTAACAAATTTCTTATGTTCATTTTGTATCATTACGTTATGGAATGCAGATTTAATGTCACTGATCACAGCAATCGATTGTAATCGGAAAAATAATAATGATCTAATTATCTGCCACGAAGTCACTCCTTTGAATATTGCTTTGTTTAGCGGCTTAATACCACTTGAAGCATTAAATACCATTCTTAACTTCGTTGTATTTTTATCACTACGTGTCACCACAAAGTGTGGCATATGGTATCCTTCGGCTGGCTTCAAGGCTGTTTGTTCAATAATTTGATTTTCTTCCATTTCACTTATCAACGCTTGATATTGTTGTCGTCGTTCATCATTCATTCGCTTCACCATATTTTCAACTTGTCTTTTTGCTGTTTCAAAATTTGTATCGACTTCTACATTGGGTATGAACGGGAGCTTTACCACATATCGTTTTAAATCTTCATCATATTTCATTTGTTCACTATTGCAATAATCATTTAAGAACTTGGCCATCGCTTTCTGATCTTCAGATTCTACATCAATATCTAAAATAGCGTCATTTTCTGGTAACTGATGCACATTCAATAATACGTTTACATTTGCTGTTACGCCATAAACAACCCATCCAAGGGTTGTGCGTTTTGCCATTATCTCTTCATTGATTCGTTTTTCTTCTGTATGTTGTAATCGATTAATGTTGTCAAGGCCGACAAGTATTTCAACTGGTTGTTGTTCATCGATAAAGTCAATATTTTCACTTTGTAATATCTTTTGATTTTCTTTATTCATACATTCGAAATGTAATTGATCAATTTTGTCATTTAAACGAAATTCCAAATCTTTATACGACCCATCCCAGACAGGAAGCGATAAATTTACTTTGTAATGACCTGCTGAAGTAGGTTTCGACTTGCTTAATGTATCCATAAAAATTGGTTCAGCTCGATATGTTGATAAATTCAATTTATTTATCAATGCTGGTGCAATAAATGATGTTCCGGCTCCTTCATCAAATACTATTCTTACTTTGTGTCCATTTATCTTGGTGGTCAATGTCTTGTGAAGACTTTTCGCATTCGTGCTCAATAACGCTGTGCTATTTGACGCTGAATCACTCGAAGCTGATGTTGTTGGCATTGTCATTATTAAATTTTCTGACGTGGTTGGTTTCATTACGTTTTCACGGAAGCATACATGCGTTTGATGATTGTAATTACATTTTTTGCACCTATACGATCCTTGACAATCTCGACTTGTGTGTCCGCCATTACCACACTTGAAGCATAATCGATTTTGTACCATGAATCGTCTTTTCTCATCAGCGGTTAATGTACACCTCTCGGACTCGTGTTGACCATCTGAGAAGAAACACATATTATCTTGTGTCGCAACCATAACATTACTTGATCTAGTATTACCAGTGACTTTCGATTTGTCTCTTTGAACATACGGATTTGAAATGAATCTGGCAGTAATTGCTTGCTTTCGGCTCAGTCCTCGTCTCAAATACTCTTCAATATGTGTAAGATTTAATTCCTCATCGTGACCAATATGTTGATGATGTGTTTCGTCAATTTTGGTCATAACAAATGTTGCTAAATGATAATCTTCGTTCTGTAAGTTGGTAACATTGAGCGTGTCGATGACTGAAATCACTACTTCCAACAATAATTCGTAATCTTTTAATTGTGGTCGAAAAGACAAGAATGGTGCATTCTGTATTTTTCGTGTTAACGCTGGTATTATTTGATGTCGACAACCATAATGTTTATCTAATACACTCAAAACTTCGTCCATTCTCGGATTCCTTCTGTCGATGCGATTCAATAAATATCGGTGATTAACCGGCAGTAAATCTTGAATTTCTTTCAATTTATTTTTTCCACCATCAATTTCGGGATTGTCAATGATATAATGTTCTATATCTTCTCTAAACTTTTGATATTCAATAGGATCACCTGAAAATTTTTGAATTTGTTTTGGTTGAACTCTCACAGCTCCTGGTCGAGGTTGGTATCGCATTTGTTGCCAGACATTGAAATTATTATTGTTATTGAGATTAGCATTGTCATTAGACATCTGTTCGTGATTTGGTGTACTTGTTCTTCTATTTTGATGAGTTGCGAATGAACCATTAAAATTTGAGCAGGTTATAAAGGCTTCCATTTGTTCAAATCGTTCAATTAATTTTATATGATCTTCGTTTATGTTCGGATATATACATTGAATAGTTTTGATCTGTTTTACAGCTTCTTGAACTTCTTTAATTTGATTTCTATCGTTATTCTGTTCAATATTTTTTATGCCATCTCGTACTGTTTGTATAGTTTTTACGTACGAAAATATGATATCTATTCCACTTTTTCTACTCATCAATTGTTGAACCAATTCGTCTTTTTTAGCTGTTAACATCTCGGCTGTGAAATCACAATATTCTTGATGAAGTTGTTCAATCTCTTTTATATCAATATCGTATTTTCTTCTGAACACATTGAATTCCGTTTATGTCGATTTTTCTCATCAATTCCTTTGTTCGTATTTCATCATCATCAATAACGGAATGGTTTGTTTCTTTTTTCTGCTCATGTTGTTGACAAATCTGTTTGTACACAATGTGATCGAGTAACTTTACCAATTGAAACTTATTATACGCGGTGAGCTTGTGGTAGTTGGTGCTGATAACGAATGG